>OZ010790.1:314007004-315369752 GCA_963932465.1 Maratus speciosus | reverse complement strand
GATTTTTGGTCGACGGGATAACTAAGTAGTACCAAAAATACATATGTCAATCGCTGTTTTCGTCTTTGATTAAGTAAAATAAGATAAACATTTCAAAATAAGCAATTATAAAAGGAATTAAGTAAACAGAATCTTTGTCTCCCGGTATTTTTTAACAAAGCGAAAAGAAAGTTCTTTTAAATAAGACATTTTAAATTAATCGTTTTTAATCTGACGTAATTTTGACCAAACTATTCTTTCTCTTTTTAATATTCACGTGAAAATACTTGTGTTAGAAATGAAATATTATTTGCGCTTTCCTAACAAAAATAGTTGAAAAGTATCCTCTCAAAATATCAAATAAATGTCTAGCGCAATTTCTAAATTTAAACCGTTTTGCAATATTATTTGGTGTTTATGAAGAAGTCTGTTTGACTATAGCGCACTAAAATAAATAATTTCTTAAACAGAATTTTAATTTAAACTGCTGGGGGGGGGGGGGGGGATGGAATGTAAACATATATAACGAGATAATCGTTATAGTGTTCATTTTATGTAATAACTGTAATGTAACGTAAATATGACGTAATTTCTCCTATTTAAGACTTCTAACGCATGTTAATAAATTTATTATTTTACAAATTCCTTTCTCTCTTAAAATTCACGTGTAATTATAGTTTTTATGACGTAATTTTTAATAAGTTCTTGCTTTTTGTACATAATTATTTAATTCTAATTCCAAGTGTTTTTTTCTGTTTATAATAGTCACGTGTAAATAAATTTTTAATTCATTACGCGTATAAATATTTTTTTGAAGCAAACATTATTGTTTCCGCTGTTTATACAGTTGGCAACAGTTTAAATTAATATCACTTTCTAAAATCTGTAAAAAATATCTCTAGAAATCCTGAAAATTTGAATTTAAATAGAAATAAAACCTCAAAAAATTAGCCAAATTAAAAAAAAAGAAAACAGTCTGCACACCGGGAACTTCAAACGCATAAAATGATCTAAAAATGATTAAATTCCTATGTACAGTTTTTGCTCCTATAAAACTTTTTTAATGGAACGATTTTGTTCAACTTTGGCATTAAATATCTCTTAAAATAATTCTTCGATTTGAAAACTGTCTGTATCAGCGTATTTATCAAACATTTCTGTATAATACTGCCGATTTTCATATTTTTGTATGCATTATTTTTCTTAATATTAACGAAGAAAGTCCTCCGGTCACAAAAAATTCAAAACCGGTGGCGGTGACAGCGGTAGTTACTTTTTTTTAGAATAGAGAGATTTTGAGAACCCATTTTTTTCAGTGTGAACTTCTCTTCAAACTTCTTTAAAATCACTTGAATCTGGCTGGGATTATATATTCGATCCTGAGGGGCTAATGCATGCATTTGAGCATCCGGAGAGAGACAAGGTCTCTTTATAGAAAAAGAACTCTGACTAAAGGTTTGCTAGAAAAGCTGCTACGGCCCTGGCGTCCTGATATGTTTTCATTATATCTCCTAAGTGTGCGTGTACTTTTATGTACTTTTGTTGTAACTCGTGTGCTGCTTTTGTACCGTAAATAAATGCAGTTGCTGTTAATGTACTCGAGATTTTCCTTTTAAAGTTAAAGGCGGTACAATTTATTTGAGTTGAAACACACTTCCGTCGCTTAATCATCACATTTTATAAAACCCACTTGAAACTTAATGGATGCAGAACTTACTGCTATTCTCATTTGTTGTAACTCACTTTAAATCAAAATTTACATCTATATATGTCAGAAACATTTAACATTCTCTCTCATGAGTTCATTGTGTTTTGAATAGAATGTTTCGTCCGCAACCGTTTAATTTGGCAGTATTAGGACAGTTTGTTTACTTGGTAATATTCAATATATTCTTAGTGGAAAAAATTGCGAAGAAAATGCTTTTTGTTCCTTCTAGGTTAAAAAAGTTGAAAATCAGCAAAGTGGTGGCGATTTGAATAAACAGGGAGTTTTTGACCCCTTTTTTTCGCACTTTGGCGAGCTTCTAAAAATTTTTATTTTTTATGAAATTGGCTGAAAGTGGTCCATACTCTAATAAATTGTGTTTTCTTAAATTAAAAAAATATATATGAGGACGCGAGTTTCAAAACTCACCTTATCCAAAATTTAAAAAATCGTGTTTTCTCTATAAATCTATTCTACTGGTAAAACTCCACCGAAAAAACACAACAATCTGAAAAAAAAAAAACTAGTTTTATCCTGTATTTCTGCCATTGTAAAATCTTGGTTTACAATGAAAACCAATGGACGCAGTTAGAGGTTTTTCGCGATTTCCCAAAATTTGATATTTTGGATAAGGAGAGTTTTGAAACTCGTGCCCGTAAGATCGGTTTAATAGTTTTTGCTTTTTGATCCCGCCCAGTCTGAAAAAGTCAATTTGCGGAAAATGCATATAATTTTACGTTATATGTTTAACTCTTAACTGCCAACGAAATCTAATGCGATCTCCAGTGCCTTACTTAAATCGCATATTTCTGCAATTAAAGAAGGTGTATATTAGTTTTCTGAAATAACAGTAAGAAAATGCACATGTTATACTGCAGGAGCGGACTGGCCCACCCTGCGATCGAGTTTGGCCGCGCCTCTCCTATCAGCAATCTTTGGAAGATCTGTGCAAATTACTCATTTCGTATAGAAGCTGAGGGACAGGGGATAAAGTAAAAAGCACATATGGTCAGTGAAGAGTGGAAAGTTGTTAGGTTTCGACGGGTCTGCCTGAGGAAATGTGTGTAGTAACAAAAGATAAGCAAGGATTAGCTTACATATCTAGAGATGATCGGCAGATCTATAGATCAAGGATCCTGAGAGGCAAGGATTAGGTTATAGAGAAAAACGAGAAGAGGCAGCGGCAGACTTGAATAATAGAGACGTTAAACACGGAAATAATTTAATTGGTAATGCTTCTATGTAAATATGATCAAATTTTGCAGTACAGTGTAGCACAGGCTCTCAAGAAAAGAAAAGAAAGAAGATCTTCAGAAAGTATGAAGAAGGATAGCCAATAGAGCAGAAAGAGGAACAAAATAAAAATCCTAAAAGGCATGGAAGAGTTTCATTGATTATATTCCTGTCCAAGTCATTTATAAATAAGTTAATTGATCATCTCTCCATTCAGATCCAAATAAACATTGCCGATGAAGTAAAACAGTCAGATTCAATATTTAAGTAGATTTAACACAATATATATAGGTAATGGAGCAGTTGCCCCTTTGTGTGAATTATGTGCAGCATGGTAAAGTAAAGGTTAGTTTTTTAAATTGGTTGATGCCCTCAAAACAACAGGGAAGCCCTCTATCTCCAAGTAAAAAAGAACTTAAAAAAATTAAACTCCCTTCTTTACAAATAGTTGGCACTTTTTTTTATGGTGCAGCAAATATGATTGGAAGATATAAAGGATTTGCAGGCACAACTGGAAAAGAACAGTCCAAATCTACAGCATGTGTATTGAAATGCACATGTGCTAAATTTGGTCCTGCAGATGAAACAGAATGTTGCAAATTGACAACGGACTTCTTGGACTTAATGCAAGCTACAACCGTGTTTAGCTCAGTATAGGTAAATGAATGTATGGACTGGTGGAAAACTTCTTCGCCGATTACAAAAATGTAAACGTTACTAGGTGGTGGAGTAAGAATAGAGTGTTTAATAGCATGTTTGACGAGTCTTCAAAACCCTTTTAAGATCGACATAAGTTTTTAACATTGCTCAAGTACCTACAAAGTGCACCGAAAGGGACGATTTCCCGTCACATGTATCTTTTTCGGCATGATCACTGATTGATGATTGATGCAATAAGTTTCAGTATATATTAATGGCAACCATTTGCAGCGACCCATTCTATATATCTACACCCACATCGAAGTATCTGCAGATAAACGGCTGGACTACTTAACTGCTGCTAACAAAATCCAATCTGCTACACAAAAGAAATAATTTTGATATGGTTCTGAAAAATGCTTCTGAATTTTAGGAACACCTTCAAAAGTAATAAATAGAAAATAAGTACCCCATTGAAAGTGAAAGTTTCCTACCGGAAAAGAGAATATCTATAGCGAAACGCCGTTATGGTGAATATTCTCGGGATGAGGCAAGAAGTATTATTGGATCACCATCAGAAGTATTTAAATCTTTATCTACTGGCGGTACTTATAAGTGCCATTAAAATAACTTATAAAATTCATTTAATACATCGATTTACATCGATCGTAATACAGTTTAGAAAGAGTTATAGATGCGTTACTTTAACTTGTTCCAAAAGCATTATTGGTTACACAAAACAAAAATATTTTTAAAAGGATGATTTTTGCCTTTGCACTTTTTCAGCATTATTGGAGTTGCGGTGAGGGTGGGGGGGGGGGATTTTTCAATTCGGAAATATTTCGATATTTCTATTGTAAGAACATTATATTTATACATTTCCTAATTCTGGAAAATACTAAGAAAAAGATTTAAAATAAAAGATTTGAGTGGGATTATAAATATTGCACAAAATCCCCATAAACTCAGATTTAATTAATCCTTCTAAATCCTTCAATCCTCCTAAAATTTGTTAAATGATTATGTAAATCTTCTAATTTAGTTTCAAAATTTCATGAAAAATGCTTCAGAAGATAAAATTTTCATGAATTCATAATTCAGTACATAAAGGGTTAAGGTAAACGTTTATAATGGGATCTTAGACACAGCTATTCAGCAGTTGATACACAATTTACTGGAAATGACTTGCTTATGAAAGACATTGCCTGGTTCGATGCTCGTCACTTCAGTGAGATTCTATTGTTAAATGAACTAGCTAAAGAAGCTCTGGTCTAGTCTACTTACTAGTCTGTCTGGCTTGGCAAAAGTCAAGAAAGACTATGTCAGAAAAGAGTTGCTGCAATTTTCCAGACACTATGCTAATTATAATCAGTCGCTATTCCAGCAACAATCTCGCCATAGCGAGCTCTCAGCCGCTTACAGCAAAGAAACGAGCGATTCAGAAGAACTCATTACAGATTATGAGAATCGCTGTACAGTAAATGAAAAATGTAAAAAAAAAAAAAAAACCTAGCTTGAGCATTAGAATTATTTTTCGAGTTGAATCCCTATGGTCGTATTTATCCAACCTTGTAGACAGCGGCGTAGCTACATATATTTTTTCGTCGAGGATAATTCGAAAATTTCCCAACTGATAATTCAAAAATTTCCCAATTTGAAACAAATTGCTCTATTTTCCAACTAACATTATATGTGCAATCTGTGTTTAATGATAATGATACTTATACATAAAAAAAAAATTCTTTCCAAAGCAAAATAGTGAAACTAAAAACATAAAAATTAAAATTATTGATTCATTTAATGAAAGTTTTTGTTTTCTATTGTGTACGAGTCATAATCGTATTTCATATGAAAATAGCCTCATGATATTTTGAGATTTTTGAGAAAGGACCAAATTTTTGAAGGAAATAGATTAGAGATACTGTTGATGTACAAAAGTAGAGAAATTCAGGCCTGGTAGATGTATGATATTTTCGTAGCACAGAAAAACACAATGACAAATTGAATCTGGCTGCTTTTTGTATTTCTTTTGAAAATTTAACTAGTTTACCGTTACAGAACTCAGAAAGATAGTCAGCAAAACAATAAAAAATTCTTTTTTTTTTTACTTTTTATTTAAAAAAAAAAGAAAAAGTGTTTCAAAAATTTAGAATTTCCAAACTGTAAACTCAAATTTCCCAGGTTCACATATATTGGAGGGGGGGAGGCTCCCCCCATAACCCCCCATCGCGACGCCTCTGCTTGTAGATAGCTTATAAGTGCAGATTGACTTTATCATGCACTCAAGTGTCTTGTGAACGAATGTTTCCAACGCTTAAAATTATAAAGAACTGCTTGAATTATAAAAAACTGCTTCATCTTTAGAACAAGAACTTTTAGATGATTTTATCCTATTCAGTATTGAATGATCTTTTGATTACGATTATGATTGGAAATTAGATGGAGTTGCCCCGAGTTTAAAAGAATTGTCCAGATATCTGACATTCTAATTCGTTATTAATGAGGGTACAAAACTAACTATTCAATTTGCATGTACTACATTGATATTTTAAACAAACATTAATCAATGTACAAAGTGAAAATATGTTGGTAATTTAAAAAAAATAAAAATAAAATGCACAAATGAATACAATGATATTTCAAATAACAAATAAATCGATGTATGTGTGTCAATTTTAGTAGTACTAACTCTTTTCGGTCAATATTAACACTTTCCAATGTAAAATTTACAATGTAGTGTACAGACAAGTCTAGGGTTTTTTGACAGCATAGTGGTTAGCATGTTAGCCTTCAACGCAAAGAGAGTTTAGGTCCAAATTCCGGGTGAGGGATGGATGGTCCTAGTTGTTGTCAATTTCAATGTGCATAAGGCATAGGTTAGGGTCAGCGGTGTCCTGTTCCCATTGGGAGTCCCTTCACAAGTGGCCATCATATATTCTAACGATATCGTTGGCCGATACTGACAGTGCAATCGACCCGCCATTGGACCAAACAAGTTTTTTTTTGTATACAAAGAATAAAAATATCTGAACCGAATTCCCATAAGGAATGTTTTTATTTCTTACGTGTATACCTTTTAATTCTTTAAAGTTTACATAATCAAAAAATAAATAAAAATTAAATAAGTTAACCTCCCTTCCCACACACACACACACAAAAGATTCTTTTATCACGATGAAATTACTACGAATTTCAAATAAACGACTACAAAGATGATAATGTGTCTCGAATTGGAGATAAGCCCACTTCATAGGTTAGAGCAAAGGGTCGTGTTGACAGTCAGTATTCAAACATTTTAAGGGTGTATTCGAAAAAATATTTTTCCACCCTCAACAGCTCGAAATTTTCTGAGACATTTTCAGACTCATTTTTAAAAGTAAAAACATGAAACTTGCTGGGGGTGATTTTTGAAGACATGTTTAACATGCCGTGTGATTTCATTTTGAGCTCAATTAATTAGAATTTGATTTTTAAACAATTATTTTCTCAGTATGACATTTTTTCATTCCCAGATCCCCCGCTTCGGAAAATTCGGTTCAAAACGCCCACTTTGATAGCGTTTTTTACAGTATTTTCTGCATTTGTCAAAAAATCGAGAAGCACGGCACATTATGTAGTTTCTAAATAAGAGAATTTCCCAGTTTGATGCGTTTGAGAGCAAAAATGAATTTTAAAATGAATCAGAAAATAAGCAGTTTGGATCGGAATACACCCTTAACAATGGGGTTGTTGATTGGTGAGCCAATGGCCAATGATATGTCTTGCGGTGTGAGCCAAACTATGTCAGTCCGTCCCTGTTACACTGTTATATATAATGGCCCGGGTCGTGAAAATTGCCTCGCTATAATTGGAATTCGCCATCTCTTTAATAGATGCATGTATTTTCTACAGCCGCATATATACGCCCGGGGCAGTTAAGGGGGTTTAATGGTTTTGAAAGAAACTAAGCGTGGTACCCGTAGGGAGCGTCTTTCATGTAACATCAGGGTAAAATGCCATGCATGCAGGGTGTGATGTTGAATATAACATATCATCACATATAATTATTTATCTTCTTTTTTAAAATTAAATTCCCCATTTTAAAATTTAATTTCTCCTTTCATAATTATAAATTGAATAAAAACTTCCTTTCCTTTCTAAAAAGAATATACCTCTTTCTTCTTCTCTTGCGCTTTATTTTTCAGTTACTTAACTTTCCCAAGTTCAGCCAAAGCCGTTAATAAAATAAATCAAAAACAAATCTTTTTCTCATCCTAAAATCATTAACTGTTCGAGCATATTTTCCTTCGGTTAACGAATATACATAAAAAAAAAGATATTCTTTGGCCATATGCTCCAGTCGTAGCAATTTTTTATATACACTCAGTGTTAATTTTCAGTTTTATCGTCAATACAACTGTCCTTTCGGCCGCAAATATTATACTCTGTTTATATTAAAATCGGCGCCCTGCATCTCCGTTGCTGCTTCTAAATGCATATTTCCCATCATTTAGCTTTGGCATTCATATTTGTACGTTGAAATATTAAAACGCCAATCAACGGTCCTTTTGGCTATTTTTTAATTCAAAGTTGCATTAAGTGATATATTTTTGGGGTTATAATGGTCCAGGGTACCAAGATTTTGGCTCGACACATTGGCAACAATTTCTGACAAATTAACCATTCCTTCTCTGTACATCCTACTGTCAACAGCTAACTGAAAGGGTCCCTCTCTGGCATTTGCATATTTCATGTCCATATCCAATAAACTCATCCTGTCTTCAAATTTGCCGAGTTATTATTTTGTGCCTGTCTTTAATTATTCAAGGACTCATGAACCTGGATTTCCAAAAAGGTGATTATCTTAAAAATGCAATAGTTGTTTAAAATATTTTTCGCTACAGATCATGGTCTACAGCATACAGGGGTCAAAGTAGAAAGTTAGAATCCCTCGAGCGAACAGGTGCTACAAAACGGGGGGCGGGTGTTAAGCCGGCGGACAACTTGTGTTAAGCATTAAATAACTATGAAAGGTCCTATAGTTCGGCCAAATCGTTTTACAGGTATAATCTACAGACTACAGGGAACAGAAAAACGCAAAATAAGAAAATACAGATTTTTTTTCAACCGAAAAGAAACAAATCATCCTTAAACTGCATACTTTTCCTCCCTGTATAAGAATCTCTTTGTTTTTTCCGAGAGCCTAGATATTTTAATATTATTTTGTCCATCTGTGATATGCCATTTTTAAATCCTTCATGATTTCAAATATGATTTCGGTGATTTTACATGTCGCATTGTATCAAGTTGTCTTGTGGAAACACCACGCAAATAACCTGTGCCTGTCAATCTTAGAAACGGTCTTCTGACTCTTATCCTTATCATGTTGTGTTGTCACACCATAAAAGAACTGCCAACTTATCCAGAGTAAATTTTTTGTCCAGAATATTTATTATTTATTTATTTATTCTTCATTGAATTTCAAAAAATTGCTGAGGTTTTAAGTAAAAATTACACCAAACTCAATTAGATTGTACCGACTTGTACCTTAGTAAAATTTTGTTCGGTTTGAGGAAAAAGAGAAATAAAGAAAAATCCATTTAGTCTAAAAATGCGTAACCTTTAGTACGTGCGTATAGTAGATTACGTTGCCATTTATAGAGGAAAAAAGTGTTTTCACATCTCTAATCCTGGAGGAAGAATATTCTCCATAGCGTCGTTATAAATAAATGCCCGAGAGGCAGCGACATTTTTAACTTAACCATTTTGTACAAGCTGATTTTCAAATGTGTAATTGATCTTATTTATCAATCCCAAAAAACAACTGTCAGCTCTAGCGACTGCGATGGCTGAAGCCAAGTTTACCAAAAAGTGCCTCATTCAAACGGAAAATCATAGCAACCTGATTACAGAAGATCGTCCCCGTTCGTGTTAATATCATTTAATCTTCCTTCATCTGGTAATCTTTTTAAACATGACATATTACCATGTTTTTAGCGCAGTGTTCCCCAACCTTTTATTTGCTACGCTCCACCGAAGCATGTGTAAAACTATTATACCCCCCCCCCCCCTCCACTCTGTAATATACATTTCCTTTTTTTTTTTTTGTGTGTTTCTTATTTAAAAGTTAACTGTAATTACATAAATAAATGTAATGGAGCTTTAACAATTATTTATTTCACATTTTCAACTTTTCAGGAAATGAATTTTTTCTCACAAATGTGTTTTTAACGTTACTCTATAAATGCAAAGGGGCTATACATCTTCGCCTATATCATACAGCACGATAGTGCTGTATAGTAGAGCTCAGCCGCATCTTTTACGTTTTGAAACAGGATGAAAAGACAACACCTCGAGTACAACCCAAACCAGAAAACATTCAGTGATGAATAATGGCTTGTTGAAAAGCTCTTGATTTAGCAATGTGCCTTTCGAAGGTCGGGTCAAAAAATATCTAATATTAAGGGAATGGCACTCATTTAAACTTTACGTAGCACTATACCTTCCATAATTTAACATTACAGAAATATCTCCTTTTTAATTTTCCAATTAAATGTTTTCTTTTGTGTTGCCACACCCTAAAAAATAGCACAATAATTGAAAAAAAGGATAATACGAGTACTCTGTTTTTATAAGTCAATAAAAATTCAGATTTCAATAAAAATTCAGAAATTTTTGGTAAATGCTAGGTCATTTAGTTTAAATTTCTAAATATCGCACATTTTCAATTTTTATACAATCGTGTGGGGGAAATTTTCTTCGATTTCTTTTAAGTGTATCTTTATTGCATGCAGGCTCTATTATGGAAGAATAATGATCCATTATCACTTAAAGCATTACAAATAGTTTCAATAATAAAAATGTCTCCAGCTAATATTCCATAACAAACTTATAAAATGAACAATGGAATAAAATAAATAAAACAAAAATTTAACATCTATGTAATCGCAAAATTTTCAAACTTTACACCGTCGAATACCAGGGAAGATGTACTCCAAATATAATTTGTTTGAAAACTGCATATCATTTTACGTATTAGGAGTCTTAAGCGCTTCTAAAATTAGTGTTAAAATTTCTAGAAAGCCATAACCAAAATCAAAATAGAATAAAAAAGAGAAAGCTAACCATTTTTTCGTGAAATAAAGAAGAAATAAATAAAAATAGGAATTACAGTAGAAACATAAATAAATGAATAAAAAAAGATGTTTAGTGTATTTTTTAATTAATTCATAGTTCTACAACTTTACATTTTCGACATTTTATATCTTGCTTTCGCTCATTTTTACCCTTTGAAATTTTCATAGTATCAAATAGAAAGAAGGGCAAAGAAATAAAAACTGTGGGATAAAACATAATTTTACACATTCATCTTCACGAAGCAACTTAATCTAAACTAAAAAAAAATCGTCTGCTCACAAATTTCCATCTACAAATATTAGATCATAGATTTTTTTTTTTATTACTAATATTTATCCAAGGAGGCTTGACAAAATGAAATTTAAGTTTTTTGCGTGCATCGATAGAATTATTGACTTATATTTAGAGCAAGTTTAAACAAGAAACACCGATTTTCATATAACTTTTTCTTAAAAATGACGAGCTTAAAATTTTTCACAAAGCCACTATAAGGCGGAATGACTAAGCAAGAAAATTGTCATTTGATAAACATTTATAGCCCAGTGGTAGGGGAGCAAAAAAAGGCCCAATTCGGAAATAATTAGGGGAAAGCTGGAAATTGTTTTAATCCCTTCTGTTTAGGTCTAGAATGAATATGCTATGTTTTCCCCTCGTACTAGGTGAGCTTTAAGATATATGTATAGATTTATAGTAAAAAAACACGTTTTTTTTTTTGCATACCATAACAATATCTCAAAACAGCTAACTTTGTCAAAAACATTGTCAATACAAATGTTGTAGAGCTTCAAATTCTGAGTAAAATGAGTACCTACACTCAATACTTATGTTAAATATTAAGGTCATAATTCTACTTCAAAGTTTTAGACCCATCATCAGGGGGATGACCTCAGAATTAATTAGGGGAAAACTGGAAATCGTTTTAATCCCTTCAGATTAGGTCTAAAATTAATATTCTATGTTTTCCCCTCCGTACTAAATGAGCGTTAGGAAATATGTACACATTTACATTCGAAAAACACGTTTTTCTTTAATACTTTTAATAATATCTGAAATTGCGACCTTAATTTTGAACAAAAATGTTAATGTGAGTATTCATTTTATTCAAAATTTTAAGCTCTACAACATCTGTATTGTCAATTTTTTTATACAGTTAGCTGTTTTGAGATATTATTAAGGTAATCTGGTCTCTCCTATCTTGAAGCTCTTGATTAGTGATTAAGGCGAAATTTTGAAATGGAATTGCGACCTTAATTTTGAACAAATATATTAATGTGGATGCTCATTTTATTCAGAATTTTAAGCTCTACAACATTTGCATTGACAACGTTTTTGATAGACTTAGCTGTTTTGAGATATTCTTAGGTAACTTGGTCTCTCCGGACTTCAAGTTCTTGATTAGCGATTAAGGCAAAATTTTGAAATTAGAATTGCGACCTTAATTTTGAACAAAAATACTAATGTGGGTGCTCATTTTATTCAGAATTTTAAGCTCTATAACATTTGCATTGGCAATGTTTTTGATAGAATTAACTATTTTGATATATTGTTAAAATTATTAAGGAAAAACATGTTTTTCGAATGTAAATACGTACATATTTCCTAACGCCCACTTGGTACGAGGGGGAAAACATAGAATATTCATTTTAGACCTAATCTGAAGGAATTAAAACGATTTCCAGTTTTCCCCATATTAATTCTGAGGTCATCCCCCTGACGATGGGTCTAAAACTTTGAAGTAGAATTGTGACCTTAATATTCAACATAAGTATTGAGTGTAGGTACTCATTTTACTCAGAATTTTAAGCTCTACAACATTTGTATTCACAATGTTTTTGAAAAAGTTAGTGATTTCGAGATAGTGTTATGGTATTTAAAAAAAACGTGTTATTTGACTATAAATAAATGTATAATTCCTAATGCTCACCTAGTACGAGGGGGGAAACGTAGCATATTCGTTCTAGACCTAAACTGAAGGTGTTAAAACAATTACCAGCTTTCCCCTATTTTTTTCCGAATTCAGCTCCCTAACCCCTATTTTAATTCACAAATCTGAACTGTTTCTTCTATATTTGCCAAATGGCGTCATTTTTATACAATTTCGTCAAAATGATTTCATGTGGTTATCAGCAGTTTCTAATAAAAAAGTGAAATTTTAAAAGAACGCAATGCTTTTTATAAATGAATTTTGGAAATGTGTATATCCCAACAAAAAGTTTTCGGTAAAAAAAAGAAAAAAGCGCCAAGTTCTCCTTAATGTTTCGGCCAGAAAAAGTAGTGATATCTGAAGTTCGCACAAGTTAAAAGCCAAACATCCCAAATCTTTCATTGAAAATGGCTTCCTGCGACTTGGCCGTTAATGCCTTCCACAGCATTTCAAAATTAATGATTGGAAATTTCGCATTTATGAATTATTTAAATTTTAAAAGTAATATTAGAATGCAAAGAGGCAAATTCACATAAAGACATGATAAATAAAAGATTTCTGATAAATACCATCCAGTTTCAACAAACATTAGTTTTGATTACAGATCATTTAGTCCACTGGTGGTTTAATTGCCATTTTGTACGGTCTGAAGCTAAAGTCATTAACGTAAAACCCAAGAAATAAAACAAAATTTACTTACTTCAAATCTCTCTATATGTTACATAATATTTTATTGTATAATATTGAAATTTTGTGCATTGACGAAAGAGATTTTTTTTGTTTGAACATTTATTATAGTTTGTTTTCATACATTAAGAGGTATTCGATTTATAAACTGTTAAAAGCTGATACTAATTATGTTTTAGCAATTAGAGATATTATCTTCCGAAACAAGTATTTTGTTATTATTAACTTCTAAGTATTTAAATAGACTGAAGTGGTTTAAATGCTTTTTTTAAATGTGTAATTTATTTCTGTACTTTGTGCAACAAAATGCCTAAAATAATGAAAAAATGTAGTTGGCATGTAGCTCATTTGTACATACTTTAAAATTTTAAAAACCCTCTCGAAGGCATTAACGGCCAAGTCGCAGGAAGCCATTTTCAATGAAAGATTTGGGATGTTTGGCTTTTAACTTGTGCGAACTTCAGATATCACTACTTTTTCTGGCCGAAACATTAAGGAGAACTTGGCGCTTTTTTCTTTTTTTTACCGAAAACTTTTTGTTGGGATATCACTACTTTTTGTATGTTTTTTCAATTTTTTTTTTCTAAACTATAGTAATTAAAAAAAAACTTAAATTTTGGTACTTTTATGTTAGCCGGGAGCAAATCTCCTCATTAGCATTTTGTTTTTTCGCCAATAGCAGTTTTCATTTTTCACATGTGTAAATTAGTAACAATGGTTCGATTTTTCAAATAAAATATTTTGGTTTACGTTATTATTTCTTATTTATTTATTTATTTATTTCTATGTTACATATTCTATTAAATAAAATGAGGGAAATGCATTTATTTTAAATGAGATGACTGAAAAGTTTATATTTTTAAATGAAATGAATGCAATATGAACAATGGAGTTAGGAACAGTATTTGGCGATTTGCCACTCGCGCCCGGCTAACATAAAAATACCTAGATTTATTTTATTGAGCTTTACAAATTTGTACTTTATTTCTTTTGGTATTAAAGTACTAGCCGCCTCTAGCAAGCAGTATTTGCTCTATTAATTGCATGTTAAACGTTGCATCATATTACTGTTATTCATAATTTACTTGCCCATTATTACGCCAAGTCGGAAGCTTTTGATAGAGAAATCAAGAACTCTTTACGATCATGGAAGCACATCATATATTTTGTGTTGTTATGTATTTCATCTTTCAGGACAAATATCTTTTAACTCACTTATGCATGTTTCCTTATCAGTTACGATTCGTTCTCTAATGTGGAAATTTTTAATTCTATTAAGTGATCGTTTATAATTGGGCTCACTGCCAGTTGTTGTATTTTAACTGTTACGATTGGGTACAAGTGAAATGGTTCTTATGAAATCCTTTGACAATATCTGCATTTACATTAAACCATATTGATGCTAATATCTTTTTGTTTCACGTTAACCTTTTCAATAGACTCGATTACGGAAGAATAGAAGGTCTACGGGCTCACTGCCAATGATCCATTTGAAAATCTATCTTTCTTTTCATGTAATCTTGTTGAGGAATTAGCCAATGTGCCATGGTTTTAAGATTTTAGCTAATTTTATTCGAAACCTGAAAACTGAAATGCGAAGAACCGGATTATAGAAGATTCATTCTAACGTACATATCTATTAACAGTTTACATATTATAGAATTATAATAATCATAAGGAGAACTGGCAGTTTCGGTGCTTTAATAGTTTCCGTAAATTCTTTTTATATAATACAGAAGTTTTAGCAGAGTAAAGATTAACAACATAGTCACAGTAAGTATAATAACAGTTCAATATAATAACAATGGCAGAGGTTTTGTGCAGTGACGAAACTATTGGCACTTTGGAAATATTCGTACGTTAAACCATTTAACTATTCAGTTGATATGCGGGAAAATATAAATAGATGGCTCGCATTAATAATTAATTCATTGAAAAATAGCCACTAGCGTCAAATACTCGCCAAGCTTGTCAACATTTGGCGAGGTGTCGCCAAATTTGGTAATATATCTTGTCAATTCTCAAATTTGGCGACAAAAAATGTTTTGTTTATTCTGACGTCATAATGATGCATATGTATTATGTATTATACACATACCTATAATATGTATGATGCAAATGTATTACGTATTGTATGCATATGTATTATATGTATGATGCATATGCATAAAGTTCATTAACATCACTAAAACGCACTTAAAGGTATAGTGTTCCATAAATAGTAGGGATAATTGCCAGATTGACCAGAGTGCTATTAAGATTAGAATTCCGACATTTATAATAGACCGGGAGGCGTCTGCACACACCATCACCTCATCGAGATTAAAGCTGAAATTTTAGGATTAGTCAAAACTAGATTAGCATATTAAAATCCAACTGGTCTGTTAATTCATATCTTGGTAGAAACCACCTGAAGGCATAATTTTAGTGGTTGACTGATAGGTTTACTATTGTATTTTCCTGCATACAAAAGTATGGAAACATGGAGGAATGGGTGCAGGAAAACACAATGGAAAATAAACCAATCAACCCGGTAAAATCGGGTTTGTAGGTGCTTTCCACAAAGATATGACTTGGCAGACCATTTATATTTCAATACGCTAATCGATATTTAACTAATCCTAAAATTTATGCCGTCAACTCGATGAGGTGATGATCTGTGCAGACGCCTCCCGGTCTTTAATAAAAATTGTTTTAAGGAAGTAAAAGATAGAAATATGGGCAGATAAACTGAAAGATTTGCCTTATTAAGATTTTTGTAAAAGCATATAAAAATTCATTCAGCTTGAAATCATGTAACACCTTTATAACTCAGGCTAATTTTCTGTAATCGGGTTTTGGCGACCAACATATCTTATCTATAACTATAATCTTTCTTTTACAGATTTAAAATTAACAATAAATTATCAGTAAGTAGCCTAATAATACAATATAATAACATTAGCAGCGGTCTTCGGACGCCGTATCTGTCGCACATCGTTAAAGACATCTTCATTAGTTACACATTTCATTTAATTAAAAGGAGATTTTTAAATTTTCATATGAGAATTAGGATATTTTTCCACTATAGGGACCTTGGCATTTTTTAAAAATCTTGGCGCAATTCGGACTTCAGAAACTGAGATATGTTGCCAAATGATATAAACAACTATGAAAACAAACCTGATGAACTTTTATGTTATCTCTATAATAATAGCCTAAGTCATGTGACTGTCATCAATAGTTCCGGGTGGACCGCTTCACTTTCTATATGCCAAACAGCCAATTTGGTAATTTAATGTTAGCCGGGCGCAGGTGATAAATCGCCAAATATTGTTCCATTGCGATCATATCAGTTTTATAACAGTCCATCTCATGCGACTGTCATAAACAATTTTTCGCGAGGTACATTAAAACAAAGCTTTGATGTTGAAATTAAATATGAATTAACTATTATTTATTACTTATTTTTTCTTTTCATTCTTTTCTTTTCTTTTCCTTTTTTAAGAAATAAGAGAAAATTGAGAGTCATAAATTTTAAGTATTTCAGTTTTAAATTAAAGTTATGTATCTTAAATATGAGCGAAAGTATGATATTTTAAATGAAATTAATAAAACAAGAAAAAATACGACGGGTACAATGTTTGACCATTTATCACTTGCACTTGGCTTACATAAAAATACCGAGTTCATGATTTGTGTATCAGAATGTTCCGATTTGGCGACGGATTGAGCAAGTAAATTAAATTATGAGTAAAAGTAACATGATACAATGCTTAGCATAGATTTAAGGAGACCAAACTGGTCGCCAAGGGCGGCTAGCTTATATATATATTTATATACGGTACTTGTTAGTTATCCCGTCGACCAAATTACTGTCGCCAAAGTTTAAGATTAAATGCCAATAATGGTTGATCGTAAATGTCGCTTTCACTTGACAAAACGTGTTTACGTCATCAAATGATTTTTATTTTGACGTTTTATTTGTATTTTTATTAATGTTATAATGACTAATTTGTTTTTTCGCTATTTTAAATAAAAATTATGCCAATTTGTATAATTAGGCGAGTGGTTTGGCGATTTATATAATTTGGCGAAATTGGTCGACAGGATAACTAACAAGTACCTTATATACATATAAACATACTATTTATACATGTATAAAATTTTGTTTTTTATATACAAATTATTTATGTTGGTATATAAAAATAAATAAACGGGTTCCTTAAATTAAATAAATTGTGTACAAATGGAAAAAATTGCTTGTGTATATGACACAGTAAATAGGTTGCCAAAATATGCGTTATTATCACATTTCTTTTCTTGTCAAGGCTATTTTCTCTATTTCGCCAAGGCTACTATATCGTAAACGTACCGAATTGCGGTTATATTTTGGTAAATGTTTTATTGTTTTAATATCGTAAATATATCATAACCTATACTGATTAAAATGTTTAGGTATATTCATTTTTTCTATTTAATCAGCATTTTCGGGAAAGCATATACAATTTTATTCAGCTTGAAGTTACATGACACCTTCAAAACTCTGTAATCGAGTTTTGGCGACCAACATTGGCCCAATTGAATGTATACGGCCAAATCAACACCCCCTGTTTGGAGGGTTTAGAAGCGGAAATTCTGTGTTTTCAGATTTTTCTGGTTAATTGTGCTACAAACCCAACTTACTTGTGAAATTTCATGATTCTACGACTTTCAGAAGTACCTTAGTTATTTGATGATGCGAAGTGAGTCAGTGACAAAAAAGCGCTTTTTCGGAATTTAATATTTCGAAAACTACTAAATACAGAAACATGAAATTGTGGAACCTTAGTTCAGTTTGACCATATGAACATGTGTATAAAAGAAAAAAATTCTATATCTCTCCCTAAAACGACGTTATGAGGGGGTGGAAAGTATGCCGAAATGGTTCAGGAAAAGGTAGCTTACGGCTTGTGCGAACTTGGCGGACGCACTGCCGTGCTCCCAGATTAACTTAATAAACGTTTAGCCTACATGATAATATTGTTTATTACTTGAAATTGAGTATTCAATCAAATTTATGTTATAGTTTTGCCAAAATGTATAATAAAACTAGATTTACACTTCCAACAACAACAACAACAACAAATCGTAAGATCTCATGCAATATAAATGCAACGCAGTGGGTTGCTATGCCAACTAGTTTTATTAAAAGATGAACACTGGGACAATAAATTTTTTTTCGTTACGCCATATTAACTAAAAGGTTAATAAACTTTTTTACCAAAAATAAAACCGACTTCAAAAACTACTACAAAGTAAAAAATAATTTTTTTTACATAATAGTTAATAAGAAATTAAATTAAGAGCATTGTATTTACCATGCGTATTATTATATTTATGTACATTAATTTGATATTTTGGAGTCGGTGCCTGCTAAACGAAGTTAAGTATAATTATCCAACAGACACATATCCAAATATCTACGAGTTTTTTTACGATTTGTTATTTAGTTAAAAAATTTGAATTTTACCATTTTTGAAACATTTCATCTGATTTTATAAACGTGTATTTTCAAGTGAGATTAGTTGTAATTATGTGTGCTAAATTAAGGGTTATTGTAAAATTAATGCGTTTATACAGGCTATTATGTAAAAAAATCGTAGCCAAACACAGATTTTCAAATGCAGGATGGTGTCAGAGTTGATTGAGAATGGATTTTTTTTCCTAAACGGTTTTGCTGAATCTTGTTACGATTTGTATTGGATAAACAATTTTAATTTTGAACTTGGCTTGGCTGGCACCGACTCCAAAAAATCAAATTAATGTACATAAATGTAATAATACGCATGGTAAATACAATGCTCTTAATTTAATTTCTTATTAACTATTATGTAAAAAAAATTATTTTTTACTTTGTAGTAGTTTTTGAAGTCGGTTTTATTTTTGGTAAAAAAGTTTATTTTTCACTTTTTAGTTTTTTTTGAGTTACAATTTTTGCATGATTCTTTTGGAGGAAATTACGGGCTTTTAAAGAAACTTTTAAAGATGTTATTTTGATAAGTAAATACATTTGTCCAGATTTGTGTGTACATTAATAACACATGTTTTTTGTGAAAATTCTTTATATATATATTACATTTATTCTTCTTCAGATTTAATAGCTTTATTTTTTAATTAAATATTTTTGTTTCTCTATTTGGACATGGGTAGAACGACAAGAGATGCTGCTCGCATGAAAAAATATCGAACTTTGGAAACTGACTGTAAAATGTTCTTCGGCTTACTAAAAATTCTCTACGAAATAGAGAAGAGAGACCCAATGACTTATTTTTCATACTTTCTAACCTATGACCAGTCCCTTATCTTCCAGGTTATCCTAGATGAACGGGTTTGATACCTGGCATCGGCGTAGGAGACCACCTAATCGCCACTTAGCAGCAGTAAACCTGATGAACGCCTTGATCGTTTTACTATCGGCAGTACCTATTTCTTAATTATGAACTTTTTTATGCCAGTTACTTAACATTTATATCTTGTTGTTTATCACCTGCGCATTGCTACTCATGTTGATCTCGTAATTTAGAAGCTTAATCAGATGACGAGACCTTCATCTGGCAAGGCACCTCAGAGGTATAATTCATAGGTAAATTCGAGGTCTTCGCACCTATCAACGGAGTTTACATGCACCAGGAGCCATTAGGGTACATGACAACCGAATGACTTATCAATAAATGATCGTGAAAAGACTACAGGGGGAAAGGTCTTAAATGGCGTTCCCTCAAATGGCTGGTCATTGATGAAATTTCTATGGTGTCAAAAGAGAATATATATAATTCATTTGAGGTTTCAAGAATTTAAAAACAATTTATTTTTTGGTGGCATTAATGTTTTCTTATATGGAGATATTATGCAAGTGCCAATATGTAATGTATAATGTATACGTAATGCCAATGTGCTTAAATGTATGCTAAGCATTTCAGCATGGTACTTTTATTCATAATTTAAATTATTTGCTTAATCTTTCGCCAAATCTAAAGATTCTGATAGAGAAATTGAGAACTCATTGCATTATGACGGCATTTTGTTTATTTTTGTTTGTAATCTTTCTTGACAAAATCAGCTTAACTCACTTAGGCATTTATGCTTCTTATTGCATCATCATTTGCAATACGTTGGGCAGTGGAGATTTTAAAACTATTAAGTAATCTACCGTTTTTGCGTCCACTGCCAATTGTTGTTTCTGAGCTAATATGATTTGGTGCATTGAAGCGTTTTGCGAATTAAATATTTTATGATACCCACATTTACATTAAACCAATTGCTGCTGATATTTTTTTGGGGTATTTTTCGGTTAGCCGGGCGCTAGTGTTATATATACATATATGTATGCATATATTGTATATATACACACATATACATATATACCCACATATATGTATATGTATACATGCATATATATACATGTATATAGACATATACATGTATACATAACACTGGCGCCCGGCTAACCGAAAAGTACCTTTTTTTGTTTTACGCTAGCCTTAACTGTGGGCTCGATTACGGAAGATTAGAAATTCATCGTCATGCTCATTTAATAGTCTTGATTAAAGTGCCATTGGTCTGCATAGTAACTGACGTATTTTAGTGAGTATAGTACTGCAAAACATATAGAACTTTAGGAAGCAACTCATGATATTCGCATTTTCTTTAAACAATGTTTGTTGTTAGTATCGCACATTTTTTGCTTTTATCGGGCAATCTGATTCAAATTTACTTGCTCTCATTTCTTGATACAATTCAAATGTTTTCATGACTGCGTAACTCACTGACTTGCTTTCGCCATTATGCTTATGCCTACTGATGTTTAAGTTCTGTGCCATGTATATACACCGCACCATAACAATGCCGTCTGTAATACTAATTAGAGTAACTTCTTTTATTTCTTTCTATGTTGTTTATCTTGTACTTTAACAGAATAGGGATCTTGGATCAACCTCTGTTTGCATATAAAAGTAGACAAATGGTTGTTTACAATAAATAAATTTATAAATATTGAAAAACTTGCTTGTGTATATGAGACAGTGGTACTACTTAGTTATCCCGTCGACCAAAAATCTATCGCCAAACTATAAGATTAACTGCCAATTGCCAATAATGGTTGATCGTAAATGTCACATCCACTTGACTTTAAGCAAGATACATGTGTTTACGTCATCAAGTGATTGTTATTGCGACGTTTTATTTGTATTTTTATTAATCTTATAGTAATTTATTTGTTCTTTGTTATTTAAAATAAAAATTATGTCAATTTGTATAACTTGGCGAGTGGTTTGGCGATTTATATAATCTGGCGAAATTGGTCGACGGGATAACTAAGTAGTACCGAGACAGTTAATAGGTTGTCAGAAAATATGCGTGAAATTTTCATTTTCTCTCCAAGGCCCCTATACAGGAAAATTATTTTTAATGTTATCTAGTGGAAATATTAAAGGCAATCAAAAAGCATTCATACATATAACTGTTTAATATAATATAATATAGGTATGTATATAATATTATGGTACTTCTTAGTTATCCCGTCGATCAATTTCGCCAAATTATATAAATCGCCAAACCACTCGCCAAATTATACAAATTGACATAATTTTTATTTTAAATAACGAAAGAACAATTAAATTAGTAAAACATTAATAAAAATACAAATAAAACGTCGAATTAATGGTTTTATTGGCCATTATTGGCATTTAATCTTACAATTAATTAATTAATGGTAAACCATTATTGGCATTTAATCTTACAATAATGGCGACAGTAATTTGGTCGACGGGATAATTAAGAAGTACCAATATTATATATATATATATATATATATATTATGTGCCGCCAGTCTGATGTTATGTGTTTAATTAAACTAAACTATTGTATACTACATTATTGTTTTGTATTAAGTTAGTTTGCTTCTGTGTTATTTAGCATTTGAAATAATGGTGTATATTTAATTAATGTATATTAAATTACTATTTTGAATGCGATTGCCAATTGAGAATTTTAAATATGACTGTCGATTAGAAAATGCAAAGAAACAGCTTGTGGAAGATCCATTACTGAATTTGAATGGGAATATCGCCAAATTAGTCAGTTATAGCCAAGTTGGCTTCATTTATGGCGACTTATTTTGGTCGCCAAATTTGGCGATAATTAAAGTAACTGCGCCAAGTTTTGCGACAACTTGGCGCTAACGTATATGAATACCATAGTTTTATGCTTATGATTGAGAAACCGGTTACAACAATGAAAGATAATTTGGGTGAAATCCTTCATTTTATTGGTTTTTGTTGAATTACTAAAAAACTACTCAACCAATTTCGATGAAACGGAAGTGGTACCAATTCGAGAGTATCCTCTTTCAATTAAAACAAAAATCACATAAATCGGACAAAAAGTTCCGGAGCAATCGGTGAACATACATAAAAAAAAAAAAAACATACATACGCGTCGAATTGATAACCTCCTCCTTTTTGAAGTCGGTAAAAATAACTACCGTATAAGATGCCTTGTAAAGAAAGAGCCAAAAAATGGAAGTTTAGGAAGTGGCAAAAATAAAACAAAGCAAGTTCTGTATATTATAAAGATTGGAGTAAACAGAAGAGAGAAAAACATAGTGTTTCAAAGAAAAGATGGGAGACCAAAAAATGGCAGGAAAAAACAACAAGGAAAAGCTTTTAACTTCTAATAAGCTCTGTCAACTAAAAAATTTGTTGGAATTTTCACATTTTAAATATAAATGGTACCGGCGGTCTATCGTTAAGCTGCGCTATAGTTACAAACGTACAGATAATAAAAGGCAAGTGGAAAACGTAGAGAGGCATCAAAGGTATTGCACAAGTTTAGTGATAGACCGCCAATATTATTACAAAAAAATTCTTGCGTTTTTAAAAACGTCAGGTCTCAGAGCAAAATCTTGTAAAAAATTTACTGTCAAATATAAATAAAAAGCCACTATCAAATTTAAAGGTTTCTGATGAAAATAAAGCCCGGTTCGATATCAAAAAGCTTCTAGCAGAAACAATAGTAACAAGGGCGCTTAGCAAACGAAATTTTTGTTTTTGAGCTGAATCAAATATTACAAAGATAAAAAATATGTGTTCAGCAGTATTAACCAGCATTAATGATAAGGACAAAAATTTATGTTGAAGATGTATGTGGGCAAGGGTTCCACAGTATATATTCTGAACCGTACTTCAAGGAATTTTGATACATGGGAAAAAGTTCAGTATATGAAAATTTTGATAAAATAATGGCGGAAAAACGGAATAAAAGTGCTAAAAAGCATCAGATTCAGTCTAATAAAAATCAAAATGAAAAAAATAATAGTCGGTTCAAACGTAGATGAAAACGAAATTCAAAATGAAACCACAGTTTTCGATTCAGATTCACAGAAAACTGATACAAAATCATTAAATACAAAACCGTGCTATCCAGCACTCTGTAAACTGCCAAGAAATATGATAAAGAAGAGATAAATTTCTCGAGGACGCTTCTGACCTTCCTTGTACCTTTCGAGGTCAAGGTTCAGAAAGGTTGTGTGAAGGAATGTCTTTTCTTTGTTGGCTAGAAGGGGAGAAATATGCCTTTTGGGATCAAATAATCCTGCGCGTGTACAAACGTTTCATTTCGATAAGTGCATTCGTTACGGGATAGCACACACTAAAATAATTTTACTGAAAGCGTGACAAAAAAGCTACCTGTATATGTTGATGAAAGTGTATTAAATGTAATTAATGTAAGTTTTATAAAATAATTCATGTTTTAAGAGGTTAAAAAAATCGTTGCATATGTTCTATTTTTAAAAAAAGTGATTTTTACAGAAAATCGGAATGTGAAATATGAAACGCTTGTTTTTCCCCTAAAAAGAAGTAGTATTGATACATTTTACAATATAGAGTAGTAGACTTGCTTTTAAACAGCATTTAGCCAAAAATATAATGAGGGACAAAATGAGGTGAGATTTACCCCCAAGTGTGTGGTAACGTTACAAAAATAGGTGCGTGTGCTTAGGGTTGAGTTAATTATGCGCTAAATGACGCCCGGTGACATGCGCCAATTCTCTGTAGGCTCAATTATGTAATTTATCCGTATCAAATACGCCAATTGTCTGTAGACTCGATTACGTAAATTATCTCTTTAATAAATACATATTTTATAAAGGACACGAACTTTCCCATTTCCTTGATTTTTTTTATCAATGGTTACAGTTAGATGTAAATAGGTTAGTCATTATCGCGGTATTTTAGTTTCACCTACGAAATATTATATAAATATCCAATATTAGCAATATTTCTGATATTATTTACTGGTGTATTGTATAATATTTTCAATCACTTTCGATCATTTTTCTGCATTCAGTCGTTTTTAGACATTTTTTAATTTTAAATTTCCATTAAGTCCCAAAAACAAATTTTCCCTTTTCATAGTTTTTTCGCAGTTTTAATTCATTCCTTATAACTGTTTCTTACCCTAGCTTTTTGTGTGTTTGGGGGGTTGACCTAGGATACTGCATAGCCCTTTAAATCAGAGGAGCGTAGGTACGTAGCAGAAAAATTCAAGAGATCACACTATGTATAAAATTTAGTCTAATGACTAGTCTGGCGGCCAGTCCTGAGTAAAGTGGTCAGTATCCCAATATGGGGATTAGCAATAAGTGTTTGGTCATCAGAGATCTTGAAATACGCTGGTGAACCAATGTTTTTGTTAGTTTTTGATTGGAGCAATTGGTTGGGCCATTTGATTGAGATCATTGGTAGGAAAGTTGGGGCGGTTGTTTGGTTAGTTGAAGTTGGTTGATTCAGCTCCTGAAAGGATCTGAAAAATGCGTGAAATGATATAAAAAACTGGTGGAACCAGAGAGAAAAGTAAATCTCGATCTAAAAAAGTTACAGTAAAAAATTGGCAAATAGTTTCAGTCAAAAAAGTAAGTAGTGTGTAGAAACGTAATGGAACCAGATTATCTGTAAAGCTCATGAAATTACCCAAATTTTTGTTGATAGCTGAAAATGTGGACTGAGCTTTACTGATGCCTTATATTCAGAAGTATAATATCCACTCAAAATGAGTATTGGGTATAGTAAACAGAATGTGTAGTTATGTTCTAAAAATTTTCTGGCAGGCCCAGAATTGTGGACGTAATTGCATCAAGTCAAGCTAAACTCCACAAAGCTAAAAGAATGTGAACCGTGAAGTAATATTTTAAGTATAACATTAAATTTGTCAGGTTGTTGAGATATTGCTGTTATTAACATTTTTGACATAACACATTTAACGTAATAACTTTTATTTCATGTAATTACTGTGAAAAGGGAATCTTATGTCAATGGACTTAAGCCAGACAAGTAGTTGCTAAGTACTATGACTATTGCAAAGCATATGGTTGAATCGTAAATGCTTAAGGTTTTGAGCTTAATGCGGGCTTTGAACTTCCTGGCTTATCAGTTATCCCTGGAATGGAATTTGGTTCACACTTCGTACTGAACTGACCTCTCAGGTTCTCGCTCATTACCAAATCAGCCTTTAACCTATTCTTATGAACCCAAATTTTTAAACTGGTTATGAATATTTGGAATTCAGAATGTGTTAAAAATGAAATTTATTCTCCTGATTGATTTTAAGGCACCAGTAAACCTCAGTTCACATTTTCAGCTATCAACAAAAATTTGGGTAATTTCATGAGCTTTACAGATAATCTGGTTCCATTACTTTTCTACGCACTACTTACTTTTTTGACTGAAACTATTTGCCAATTTTTTACTGTAACTTTTTTAGATCGAGCTTTACTTTTCTCTCCGGTTCCACCAGTTTTTTACATCATGCCAAAAAGAGTTTTGTTCCTTCTTTCAAATTTACCCCAGTGTTAAACAAAAGTGTTATATTGTCTGCATTTTTATCTTCAGAAAATGCTTGAAGAAACTCATATTTAAGCATTTGATAACATTGATACATTTTAAAAGTATTTTTCTAACTTCTTAAGAGTTGGTGAAAAATCTTTGAACACTAAATTTGCTTTCTATATATAACTAAATATATAAAAGGATTTAAAGTTTCTCACCTATATCAATTTAATATAGCCATTATTCCCTATCAAAACACATTTATCTGTGTTGCTTTCCTTTCCTATTAACGTTAATTGATTGGCATGTGTTACCTGCATTTATAATTTAAAATGTACATGCCATGATGATATTTGTTTTCTGTGTAGGCAGGCGCGGATCTACGGGGGGGGGGGGCGATCGCCCCCCCCAAAAAAAAAAAAATATAAATCCACCGATTGTCGCGAATTTCGACAAATGGTCTCCGAAAAAAAACAATTTCATCAATCGTTCACAGGTCAAATGATCGCAAAAGAAACGCGATTTTCGTCAAAGGATCGCGCAAAAACGCCACTTTCGTCAAGGGATCGCGAAAAAACGCGAATTTCGCCAAAGGATCGTGAAAAAACGCGAATTTCGTCAACGAATTGCGGAAAAAACGCTAATCGCGCAAAAACACTAATTTTGCGAAAGAATCGTGCAAAAACGCTAATTTCGTCAGCATATCTTTGCCAAAGAATCGCTCAAAAAACGCGAATTTCGTCAAAGGGCCGCGGAAAAAACGCACAATTAGCACCGGGAGGAGATCCCCCTAGGCGCGCATCCACGGCGGGGGGGGGGGAGGTTTGATCGGGGCAAAGAAGGGAAGAACAAATTTACCAAGTTGGTTTTTAAGAAATCAACACACCATACGCATTTTAGCTTTCAACTGACTATGATTAGGACATAATCCTCTTTTTTTCATTCATCAGATACACTTTGAAATTTACCAATGTGGGTGGCAATAACAGTACATTTTTTACACATTAGTGCTTTTCTTCAGAAAACATTAAGATGCTTAATTTTTTCAAAGGACCTTTCTTTTTCTTGTTTCTTTTTTTCTTTGGAAATTGCTATGAATCCCATTCTTTTCTCAAACAATAAAGCACTCCTCAAAAATATCGTTATACAGAAATTAGAATTGCAGCTTCTTTGAAAGACCGAAAAAGTTTCAACACTTTAAAGGGATCCGCATAACGTCGTCAATTTCTGTTGTAGAGATTCAACAAAAGGTACATGAAGTGGCATCGTCCACCATTAGTGTCAAAAATTATGGCCGAAACGTCAGTGAGGTTTACCATTGCCACCCGAAAAGTGTTTGGTTTTCGTTTGCTTGTCTGTCTGTTCCTCAAAAACTGTCGTTAAAAGCGTTGGATTTATATCTTGGGGGGGGGGCGACCACCCCGATCTATGTCCCCCCACCGTGGATGCGCGCCTAGGTGAATCTCCTCCTGGTGCTAATTGTGCGTTTTTCCGCGGCCATTTGACGAAATTCGCGTAATTTTTTCGCCATTCTTTGACGAAATTCGCATTTTTTGTGCGATTCTTTCGCGAAATTAGTTTTTTACGCGATTGTTTGGCGAAATTAGCGTTTTTTTCTGCGATCCTTTAGCGAAATTAGCGTTTCTTCTGCGATCTTTGGTGAAATTTGCGTTTTTTCTGCGATCCTTTGACGAAATTCGCGTTTATTTCTGCGATCCTTTGAGGAAATTCGCATTTTTTCTGCGATCCTTTGACGAAATTTGCGTTTTTTCTGCGATCCTTTGACGAAATTCACGTTTTAGCGCGATTTTTTGACGAAATTCTGACTTTCAAGGATGTTGAGGGCCCTTCAGATTTTTGAAGGGGATCCTTTTTCAGAGATTATCCTCTATCAGAAATCTGATATTAAAAAATGGATGCGATGGTTTTGTTTTTCAGCTTTCGATAATTGGTTCTTATGTATTTTTTAGTGCTGAATCCAAAAATTACCTTCATTTTTTACCATACCATCACGTCAGGATTTTTCACAAATCGCAAATTTTACAATTTTTAAAAAGTCGAAATATTGCGAAAATCTGCTACTATAAAATAGACGTAACTTTTTTTCATAATAATTTATTCATTTTTTTCCTTATGCTATGGATTTTTACAGTTAAACAAGTAAAATATTATGTATTTAAAATCCTTATAATTTTATTCCATGCGTGGAAGTTTCTTTCAACCGCTCATGCTCTGCTTCGGGCTTTTCTTTTAATCTTCTCTATAGAGAAGATTAAATGGTCCATCTCTGGGGTTCATCTCGGTATCCTCTTTTATTTTGGCGGTTGATAAGTCTGTGAAATTTGTCGCAGATGTATTTAACTCTTCACTCCACGAATTTTTCTATTTTTACGAAATTTTTTATTTGAAATCTATATATCGGTCTAATAATAGGAAAAATAGTAAAAAAAATTAATTTTCAAAATTTCAGCTAAAATTTGATATTTTATGGTGTCTGCCATATGTACACATTTAGGGTTTTAACGTATTGTATTGCTATATTTTGCAACTAAATGAGCTTAAATTAATTAATTTTATCTGCTTAATACTCTGCAACAATTATTATATTAATATTTTTAAGGATTCAGTAAAAATAATGAAAGTAAATCTTACATTAATAACTTGATTGAAATATTTTTTGTTTCCGAAGAACAAATTCTAATTTTTTGTATAATGCAGCCGTTTGACATGGACAAAATTAGTGTTATTACATGCTTTGGATTGTTCTTGATCAGTTATAGTGATCATATTAGCCAAATTCATGGCACATAATGAAAATTATAAGGTTTTTAGGTATTTGCCAGATATGGCATGTCGTGCAGTGAAGGTTAAAACGTTTACCTTCTTTTCTTAAGTCTTTGCAAATTGCTTTGAGAGCTTTTCGCTATTTTTTACTTTTTAACTTTGAAATTTACGATTTGCGAAAATCGTGACGTGATGGTTAAAAATGAAGGTCATTTTCGGATTCAGTGCTAAAAAATACATCAAAATCAATTATCAAAAGTTAAAAAACACAATCATCGCAGTCTTGTGTTATTAACGTTGTTCACTATAACTAAAAGAACAAAAAATAAGATAAATAATTACCATAGTACAAGAGTAAAAAGAAATAGAAAAAAAAGACATTTAATAAATAAATTCTGTTATAACGTTTTTAATTTTATGACCTAATAAGTAACAATAAAAGATATTTTGAGGAGAGGGCGGGATTGTTTAGTAAGAGTGTTGGATAACCGAGTGTTTCGGTGAATCGGATGTCGGATAATCGAGAGTCTGTAATATTTTCAAATCGCATTAATTATTTCATATTCATTTATTAATTAACTGCAAAAAGGATTTGAGCAACAGAAATTATGACTACGTTGATTATAGGTCACTCGGTATCGCCCCCCCCCCCAAAACGATTCTCTGGATCCGCCCCTGTGTGTAGGAGGCCTACACTAGGGCCATGGATATTTACTATTTACCCATGCCTTTTCCAACGATATTTAAATATTTATAAAGTTTATAATATTGGTAGTACCTTGTATAGATGTTTCAAAGTATTTCTTAGGTTAAATATGCTCCAGACAGTGAAATTTGGATAAAACTTTTGAGTAATTTCACACCTAAACATTTCCTTTTGTGACATAGCTGAAAGATTAGAAATACAAGGTTCATTCAATAAATGGCCGAAGGTGTTGCAAAAAATTGTAAAATATATTCTGAATTAGAAACATTATATAGATTATTAAACAAGAAAAAAAAAAAGAAAAAGAAAAATATATTCATATAATTATTCTGGTTTGATACTATTTAAATAAAAAGATTGAAAGCTATCTTAAAATTCAACAAAAACTTATTTTTTCTTTTTCATTTTGCATGTTCTACTTTTATTTTTAGTGTACAATATCACTTTTCCAAAAAAAGAAAGAAAACTGAAAACTAATGGTTAAGTAACAAATTTGAAATTTCCCCCTAAAAGATCAAATAGCCTTCCGGTGGGGCGTATGTCCCAAGTTGGGTACACTATTTTAGTAGCTGCGAATTCTGGCGCAGGTTAGCGAGCGTAGCTGGCAGGACGGAAAGCCCTCTAGTATTAAAAAAAGAAAGAAAACTTTAAAATAATAATTAAATTATTACAAGTTAAAAGCAGTAAATGGGGAAAATTATGGCATATTTAAAATGCCCAAATAATAATATTGACAAACAAACAGTTTAATTAAAAAATATATTTACGAGAGATTTATTTCAGTTTTCAAGAGGGTCTTTTTATCTATTAAAAAATGCATTTTCAAATAAATTTTAAAAAGAGAAACGAAACTTTGGTGAAAATTACTTCATATTTAAAGCGATACATTTAAAATGTCTTATCTGAAACAATTTCCTTATAGCGTCGTTGCAAAATTCTAGTAGGCAGCGATACTGTTTACTTTGCCATTTTATACAAGCTTATTTTCAAATGTGTAATTGAACTTATTTAATCAATCACGAAAACAATCGTTAGTTGTCCCGACAGAAGTTGATACGGCCTTAAAATTCCTCAGTCAAGGGGAAATTAATGGAAACCCAATTACAGAAGATTGGTTTATAATTAAAGGATCAATGAAAATCTTCCGTAATCGTTTTAAAGCATATCAAATTTGCGTTTTTATAGAGTTTGCGCTGTCTGAACGGGGATTGTAACGCGTAGCTCGTAGGGGACAGAGCGTACTAGTTATTTTGGAAACGCTACAAATTTTGGTTCGAAAAGGATATATTGAAATAGAAGATTTAATTTTATTAGTTGAAAAAAAATTACCGACGAATAAATGACGTTTGAATAAGCAAAGTTCGTACATAATAAATAGTAAAAAAAAAAAAAAAAAAAGAGTACATTAATGTAATGTATATGTATAGTAGTGTGTATTATTGAAAGGTTTATATAGAATCTTAAGGTTATGAGTGACTTTGATTGTTTATTTGATTTTTTTATTATTATTATTTCTTTGTATACTGAGAATTATTTCCATGTGTTATTTTTTATTTAATTGGCTTATTCGTTATAAATATTCATTCTTGAGTATATTTACTTTTAAGGTATACTACAGTGTAATTTGAAAGATATTCTAATTTTCATTGTATAACTAAGGGCACAGTAAAAACAAAGATCGAATGTTTACTAAAACTGTCAATGAAACCCTTATGTTGCATGAATGTGTTTATGCCGCGTCAGCTGTATCCAGTGGTGTAGTCGAAAAAAAACAGAGGGTATACGTTCTAAGCAAAGGTATGGTGAAGTATATTGTCTATTTGAAATGGAAAGAGTTTTTGTACCAAGCCGTGAAATCGTACATATCTCATATAATCTCACATTTTGCGTTAAGACCGCAAAGGCTCCAATCATGAAAAATGAGAGAATGCTGAAAATCAATTTACTCAATAATAATAATTCAACTCCATGGAAAGACTTTTATTTTGATGAGTAAGCTGAGCACCCCCCCCCCCCCCCCCCGCCAGCATTGCTACCTATAACCTCTCAGATGCAAGACTAGAGAGGAATAGTGACGTTTACAAAGCCAAAAAACATTTTTCAAATCGAGTCATGGTGCGCCAACTGAAATTTTACGTTACGAAGAAATGCATTCTGAAATTTAAAACAAAAACTGCCAAGGGTCAACCAGAATTGGCGACGTCACCATTAACCAGCATATTGAGCAGTGACAGGCAGCCCTAAATTAAAGCAGTTGAAAACATCGCAGATATTTCATAATAACTTTATTGCTTTTGTTGTTAGGATAACCGCAGTACGTTACGTAGGCATTATAAGTGAAACTGAAGATAATATAAAAAGTAATTTCCTTTTATGATTGCAAAACCCATAAATCTATCAAATTGATTTTCTAAAATGAGTTAAATTAACACATCTGCCTGAAAGAATGACCTTTTTAACTGGGTTAAAAATAGAGTAAAAGATATTGAATTTTGACAGAGCAAAAGCGTGTTTTCGCTAAAATAAAAAGACTGAAGGAATAAACATTAAAAGAGAGGGGAATTAATTACTTTTTAATGCATTTAAATTAATAAATTAGACCTAATATATGATTACATCATAAGAGGGTATACGCTAGTGTATATATACTATAGCTTTCTTGAGAAACAGAAGGTATACGGTGTTCCTTAAAAAATCCAGAGGGTATATGGCGTCTACCCCCGTATACCCTCCACTACATTCCTGCCTTTATCACACTCAAATCTGTTCGGTGTAATGAGTATTACTGTGCTTGCTAGTTGTGTTTTTTTTTTTTTTTTTTTATCTTTGCGCAGCTGGTATTTAAATAAATGATTGTACTCTGTCATCGCATTTGAATAATTCTTGCCTTTAGAATGTGTGAGATTGTTATACATTCTTTCTAGTAAATAGCATTTAACTCTTTGAGGGACGGTGGGATATATTATATCCTATCTATGATTAATAAAGATTTGCACCAGAAAAATGTTATTAAATTTTACTTTTCTAACTTTGGTGAAAAAAAGTCGTGAAATTGCTTTTCCTTATTTTGCAATAAAAAATTTTTGAAGATACCAGTGTGATTCGACAATACATAAACTCAATTACTTGCCCCTGAAAGGGTTAAAGCATCCTTTCAATCATTGTTTAGATGGGAACCAGACATATTTTTAATAATAGCAGTATAATTAATTACAGGAATTTTTTTCTGCGGTTATTTTAAAATAAACAGAAAATAGTATCCTTTCGTAGTTCAACAGAAAATTGTTTGCTTTTCAAAAAATTCAATTTTTTGAAGATTTAACAGTCTTGTGCTCCCTTGATTGAATAAAAAAAATTGCTATTTTTAGATATTAGTATTAAAGTATATTTAAACGTACTTTTGTCTCCAAATGGTGAAAATACTTTTGAATTAATTTGGGATTTATATAATACGAATAATACTGTTAAATTTTATTACAGTTTTGGAAACAGTTCATATCAAATACAACTTTTTAATAGGTATTTTACATCCTCCAAACGTTTATTTTAGAGTTGCCAATTAAATTATTCAAGCAAATATTTTTATTCCGTATAACAATCTTAAATAAAATTTTAGTCACCGTTTAAATAGTAATTCAAACATGCCCTGAAATGATTTTAAGTGTTTATTTCCAGATTTTACATAGGTAACATTTCAAATGATCCAGAATATTTGTTCAAAGATTAGCTTGTGCTATCAGCCATATACTACAGTTTAGATCATCAAATATATTTCACGTTATCTCACGGTGTATTTAATGTAAAAAAACGTAAAGAAGATTTTACCACTTATGTCTAGAAGTTTAAGATGGTGGCTTTAATATTTAATAATGTTAGTTCTATTCAACATCTGTATATTCTTTAAACTGTTTCCTTTAAATAATGATCTTCTCAATAAAAGTTGAATATGATAATTTGTTGACTTGAAAGGTTAATTATTACACGGATATAAGTTTAAAGTTGTTTTCATTTGGAAAAACTACTCATTTTTATAACGATTTATATCAGATGATTTACTCTAAATTAGTAAATTTCTTTTACATGCTTGTCGTTTTTACATTGAATATATAATTTAAGAGTTTGATCCGTTTTTAGAAATATTTTATTTGAAGTGCTTATTTAAATGACTATTTTAAGTCCTTCAAATACTTATATAATTTAAATAATGATCTACTACTAAGAATTACTTGGTAGTAGTACAAAAACACTACTTGAAGAACTACCAATCAAATTACTGATGCAAACATTGAAATTGCGAAGTATTCAAATGTAGAAGTATTATAGGTGCGTACTTAAACATAGTACCCTGAAATCATTTTCAGCGCTATTTTACAAATTTTACATTGGTTGCGTTTCCAGCGATCATAAAATATTTGTACAATTTTATTCAAAGATTATCTTGCGTTTTCAGTCGTTTTCTAGAGTTTAAATTATTAAAAATAATTACATTGTTATGTGGTTCTCCAGTTAAAAATGCAATGAAGACGCTTATTTCAAAAGTTTAAACATTCTATTTTAAGAAGACAGCATTTAATGATATGAATTCTAAATTTCTTTAACTTCATTATAAGGGTGTTACATATTGTAAAGTCTTGGCGTAATTAAATAATTAATTAACAGAACTATGCCTGTACCAAGATTTCACAAGCGGACTGCGTTCCCACGGGCTAGAAACCATTCATCTTTAGTGGACAATAGGAAAATCTTTCGAGATATTCCAGTTCCAAAGTCTCGTGACGCTAGCCTTTCGCCACGACTCGTCCCTTATGGATCAGTTTCTCTTTCAGCCGACCTCTCCACGCAGAGAGGTTCAGCTAGTGATGGGCGATTTTCGAAAATTTACCAATCGAAAAAAATCTTCATCGTAAAAAACACAATCGATACAGTCATCGATTACTTTCGAGAATCAACAATCGAGATGTTCTACAATCGATTATTAAAATCATTGTTTTTACATATTTATAAGGCAGATTTTATTAAATATATGGTAACTGAAAACAGATGGAATTAAAAAAAGGTGACTATAATGGAGCCAGAAGACAGGAAAAGTCATATGAAGCCGCCCCCTGATTGAAAAAAGTTGAAAAAACGCGAGTAGGTATGAAGCGGTAGGGGAGTTTAAGTATCAAAAATTAGAATTTTTCTGCAATTAGCACCAAAATGGCCAAAGAAGTAAGAATGAATCAAAAGCACCCCCTAGTGGCAAAGACATGAACTAAAAGGATGGTAAATGGGATCAATATTTTTTATTGATTTTTCTACGTCATTTGAGATCAGATCTTTAATTTCCCCATTTTTAGAAAACCTTAGAAAAAAGTTTGAAATTCATCCCTCCCACGTGGGTTCACTCTTTCTTCCCAGAAAATACCCGGAAATTACGCAGCCCTCACTTTTAAATTTTTATATTTGATAAATAATATTTACCGGAGGTCTCCATCAAAAAACCACATCTAAAATTATATTTATTGTAGAAATCTCTACAATTTAAAAAAAAAAAAAATCACCCCCTCACCGCTCCCTCTCCCGCCGCCCTCCCGGAATTCAACTCCGGGAGGAGAAAGGTTCGTAATATGAAGGAGTGGTCAAAGGACTTCCGGTGATATATCACAGGAGAGGTTCGGTAAAAGTTTGAAAATTAATCCCCCCCCCCCTCAGTCCACTCTCGCGCCCCCCGGAATTCACTCACCTTCCTTTTTACTCGACTGAAAAGAAGGATTATGTGTTTCACGCGTGTCTGGGTATGTGAATTTCTTTATACCCTCGAAACATCTCAACGGCTGGAGGGATTTTAATGAATGAGGTCTCTATCAATTCGTGTTAACGGCCCGATGGTTATAGACTAGGTTTTGTTTTTATAAATTCAAGATGGCGGCCGTAAAATTCAAAATGGCGGTACAGACGAAAAAAAATACGCACCCTATTGAGTGGCATATTATTGGATAGGTCTTTCAAAATGAAGACGATGTTTCATTGACTATTTTACAGTCAGAAGCTCCGTTAAAATATTATACAACTTGGAAGTTATATATGTAGGATCTCTAGCTTTACTGCAACTCTAGCCATCATAGACATCTATAGACCTCATCAAAACAGTGTTTATAGAAAGGAACTAACAATTAAACACAGCTTAAAAGTCATCAATACAAGTAAATAAAAAAATAGGTAAATAATATAAACAAGTAATATAAAAAAAAAATATTTTACATCAATTCCTACTTAAGCCAGCAAGAGAATTTTTTTCCCATTCTTCTTCCTCTTGAGTGGCGCTTAAAATTCTTTGATCAAGAAGAGGACTCTCTCGGTCTTAAAATACCTTGATCAAGAAGAGATTATTGAAAATTAATTTAATTTAATTAATTAATTAATATTTGAAAAAAATTGGATTAACATCAAGTGTCATTCACTACAAGTTAAAAAAAATTATTTGAGCTTGATTGGATGAATAATAAGTATTTTATTAACGATCTCTTGAATTCTTCTACTATGTACCTACGCTCCTCTGGTTTAAGGGACTATACAGTATCCTAGGCCAACCCCTGAAACACATAAAAAAAGCTAGGGTAAGAAACAGTCATAAGAAATGAATTAAAACTGCGAAAAAACTATAAAAAGGGAAAATTTCTGTCTTTGGAACTTAATGGGAAATTAAGTTCCAAAGACGTTAAATTTAAAATTAAATAAAGTCTGAAAACGACTGAATGCAGAAAAATGATCAAAAGTGATTGAAAATATTATACAATACACCTGTTAATAATATCAGAAATATTATCAATATTGGATATTTATAATAATATTTCGGAGATCAAGCTAAAATATCATGATAATGACTAACATATGTACATCTAACTGTAACCATTGATCGAAAAATCAGGAAAATTGGAAAGTAGGTGTCCTTTGAAAAGTATGCATTAATTCAGGAGATAAATTACGTAAACGAGTCTATTGACAAGAGGCGTATTTGGTACGGATAAATTATATAATTGAGCCTACAGACAATTGGCGCATGCTACCGGGCGTCGTTTAGGGCATAATTAACTGAACCGTAAGCGCACGCACCTATTTTTGTAACGTTAACACATGCGTAAGGTAAATCTCACCTCATTTTGTCTCCCGTTATGTTTTTGGCTAAATGCGTTTTAAAAAAAGTCTACTACTCTATATTGTAAAATGCATCTGTACTACTTCTCTTTAGGGAAAAATCAAGCGTTTCATATTTATTTTCCGATTTTATAACAGTTTCTGTAAAAATGGCGGATTTTTTCCTTGGAAAATATGCAACGATTTGTTTTACCTCTTAAAACATGAATTATTTTATAAAATTTACAGTAATTACATTTAATACACTTTCATCAACATATACAGGTAGCTTTTATTTCACTCTTTCAGTAAAATTATTTTAGTGTGTGTTATCCCCTAACGAAGGAACATATCGTAATGTAACGTTTGTACACGCGCGGGATTATTTAATCCAAAAGCCATATTTCTACTTTTCTGGCCAAAAACTAAATGCATTCCTTCATACAACCTTTCTCAACCTTAGCCTTGGAAAATCAGAAGTGTTTCATGTCGTAATTTTGAAGTTTTTTCACCTGCATAACCCTTTCTCCCGCAGGCAAATGCAACGTCTCCCGCCAGCCAGACCGTCCGCATACATACTACAACATAAAACGGAAGAGCATATAGAAAAATGAGCTTTGCTAAAATGACGAATTTTGGAATTTTTTCCCCCTGCATAACCCCTTCTCCCGCAGGTAAACGCAACGTCTCCCGAAAGCCAGAACCGTCCGCATACGTACTACACCATAAAACGGAAGAGCATATAGAAACATGAGCCTTGCTAAAATGACGTAATTTTGAATTTTTTTTCACCTGCCTAACCCCTTCTCCGGCAGGTAAACGCAACGTCTCCCGAAAGCCAGAACCGTCCGCATACATACTACACAATAAAACGCAAGAGCATATAGAAAAATGAGCCTTGCTAAAATCAAGTGACGAAAACGTTGCTAGTTCTTAGACCAGGGATGGCGAACTTTTTCACGTCTACGTGCCAAATTTCCCCAAAAATATACTTTACGTGATCATGACGTGCCAACAATAAAAAAATTTAATGGATTAAATAATAATGAATCAAAACTACTTAAAATTTTGTTTTTAGCATTAAAAAAATACAGGTAATATTTGATGTTATACTGTAGAAATTTATTTAAAAAATATTATTTCTTTTGTTTCATCTTAAATGCCAAATAATTTATATCCGCTTCGTACTTCGTTATTTTCGATAGAATGCAAGTTTAATTGCACTCACTTGACAAGGCGTTTTTAGAGTTTTTTTTTTTTTTTTTTTTTTACGAAAAGAATGTCTTACAGAAAAAATTGTCAAAATAGCAAGCGCCAGAAACAACAGCTTTTAGTGTCTGGAATTGAATTCCAAGTTGTTATTTATAATTTTAAAATCAGCATTTTTGCTTATTACACTTTTAATTTTTCTTTAGCGATAATCGTCTAATTCTCAAAATATTCTGAGCCAATATTGAGCTAGATTTGTATAAATTAAGTTATATTTCAATTTCTTCAATCTGTGTGACAATCACAACCAACCGAACTAATCGAATTCAAGTAACACCTACAACATCTATATTAATTAATGCATTTTGCGAAATTCTACTATATTTTGATGTAAAACTTAAATCTATGCCGTGCCAAAAATTACCTGCAGCGTGCCGCCGTCCCTGTCTTAGATTATTACTTTCGGTCCAACATTATTAATTTTTTTAAAACTCGCGAAATTGAATTTCATTTGGCGTTATAATGACGTAATTATAGTAAAGTGTTTCAGCTTATAAAATTAAAATGCATGTTTTCTTTGGCGCTTGCAATAGGAATATACGAATTCCTTGACAATACGCAAGAAAATGCAATAAATACAACCAAATGAACTAGCATTTACCGAAAAATTCTTTCGTATGACTTAAAAATAAATCTTTCGGTTTATGGATGATAATAATAAGGATTAATTTCAGAATATCAGGAGTCTCTTTTCAGAATAAAACATCATTACAAAGTTATGTCAGTTAAACAGAAATTGATGTCATACCTAGCAAACGATTTTTTTATTATTATTATCTTTTCCTAAATTATTTTTTTGAAATTAAAACTTCTGTATTAAAATAGATTTTTAAACATTAAAAACATTCAAATGAACATACTGCGTCATTTTAACACATGTTTACTTAAAGTTTTTACATATATATAGGAAAAAATTTCATTTTCTGATTAGAATGACGTCGATTTGAAAAATGCAAAAATATAGCGAGAAAATCTGATTTTTATTTAAAACAAAATACGCGTGTTATCACTTTTTTTAAATTATTGTGCCGCTTTTTAGGATGTGGCAACAGGAAAGAAAGATTGAAGGAGATATTTCTATATTGTTAAATTATGGAACGCTATGTAAAGTTTAAATGGGTTTATGGGGCAATATTCCCTTAATATTGGATATTTTTGACCCGACCTTCGAAAGGCACATCGCTAAATTAAAACCTTTCCAAAAAGCCATTATTCATCACTGGATGTTTTCTGGTTTGGATTGTAATTGAGTTGTTGTCTTTTCATCATGTTTCAAAACGTAAAAGATGCGGCTGAGCTCTACTGTACAGCACGATCGTGCTGTATGATATCTTACTTGTTTTACATACACTTTTAACAATTAAGCGTTCAAACAAATCTGAGCCCGGAGCTTTATTTACATCTTGTTTGCTTAATGCATAGTTTAGTTCTCTGGAACTGACTTCTCTACAGCTTCCATCATTATTTACCAAATTATGTGAGTTATATTCAAAGATGTTATTAAGGACAACGTCAGTACTAAATGCTCTTTCATTAAAGAATCTGCAACTTCATTATAGGAATCAAAAGCCTCAGATCCGTCTAATCTTGTAAGAATTAAATCCGTGTTACTCAATTTCTTTCTTGAAATATAAGAATATAGGCTACCATAGGTCTCATTTGTTCTGTTACAAAAATCCAACCAGCTTTCTCTTTTCGCTTGCTTAATATGCTTTTTATAATTATTTCTATATGTTTTGTATATATCATGTAAATTAGCATTAGATGGATCATTTTTATAACGCTTGTAACTTGCTGCCACCTTCTTTCGTTCAATTCTTAATGTATCTGTAAACCATCTAATCGTCGGCTTGTAGGACAAAGGAACTTTTTGTAAAACATGAGTTACATATATCCGTTACTTTCTGCATATAGTTGCTGACATGGTTATCCAATTCATCTGTAGTTCTTACCTTTAATAGATCATCCAGCATATTCTTTTCTATTTCTTTGATCTTTTTATTAAACGATTGAAAACTCTTCCTCTTTGTTTTACATCTTATATTCTGTTTCCTTTCTGGTATATAATTTAATTTAAATCTAATGTACAAATGGTCGCTGAAAGAGAAGTTTTTATAATCCACAGTCCAGTTATCTATCTTCGCACAGATTTCAACTCCACCCAGAGTCAGATCAGAACGACCCTTCAGAGATCCTTGAACGAATGTATGTGTGGCATCAGGATCGTTTAAAATTCTCAAGTCCTTATCCATTATATGTTCTAAAAACACATCTGACCGTTCAGTTTGTCGAGTGTATCCGAAGTCCAGTAAGGACACATTAAAGTCTCCAGCAATCAGAACTTTATTAAACTACTGAAAATGATCTCCAAGATCTGAGAAATCGTTGTCAATATTACCAGTAGGTGTAGAGTATTGAGCGAATTTGGCTTCCTTTAATGAGCGGGATTTGAGCGTGGCTAAGGAAAACGAGTTGGCTAGAGGGGTGGGGAGAAACGGAACTTTAAATTTCAACCCCCCCGAGCGCAGTGAGGGAAGTGACCATTGGCGCCAGTTTAGTAACGGAGAAGAAGCAAGAGACTTTTCTACGGCTAAGCGAGACCGTACTGTGGTGTGAAAACTTGGTCCTAGGGAACAAAGAAAATGCGGGTGACGCCCAGGAAGTGTCAATCCACGTTGTATTAGACAGAGAATGGACGAAGCGAAATCGCATTTCAAAATGAAATATGGGTTGGCGATTAGGAAAATAAAAGATCGCAGGGGATTCGTCCGAGAACAAATGGTAATCCCGTTGAAATTCAAACAAGGTATTTTATCCTTATGTCAGGAGAGTGCAGGCGGACATCGGAGTGAAAAGAAGTCAGAGTATAAATCCTTGAGTAGTTATTTTTGGACAAATAACGTGAGCGAAATTAAAAGGTTATACGAGAGATGGAAAAGAGATGAACGATCGAAATGGTTAGAAATCGTACATGTATTGGATTTAATGAAATGTATCAGAGAATTTCGGGAATTAGAAGTGGAAACAGTGAAGAAAATTCATGATGTTAGGAAAAGGTGGGGCGATAAAGAAATCTCGAAAAAAATTTATAGAGTAAACATACTGCATAGTAGAATACTTCTCCGGATTTATTACTTGAGGTTAATTGAACCGGATTCTTCGAGGGAGCACTCACTAAAATTAGTAATGAAAGAGCGTTCCGAGCCTAATGAAAAGGCAGATGATTTAGAGATTTCTCAGTTAACTTGTAGGCCGGAAGAGCCCGACTTCCAATCTATAGTTACGAATAGCGTGGCAGAACAAAGGTGCACCGCGAACCGGATAGCCGAATTATCTGAAGTGTTAAGGAAACGGAGGGGTGTTTTCCCTATTGATCCGGGAGAAACCTATTTGGGTACGCATGGCGTAGAATTAGGCGCGAGAGGAGAAGACGATGCGGAATATGATTCTCCTATAATTTTGTGTCTTCTGTATTTAAACAACGCGGAAAGGGTTTCCGATGATTGGAGTTATCATATGGGACCGAGAGGAATTGTATTAAACCACATAAGAAGAATAAAAATAAAAGTAGAATTATCAAGGTGCAAATCAGAGCGGCGTACAAGAAAATATTTGGTAAGGTTGATCAAAAACAACACCGGAAATAATCCACGATTAATCCGTTGGTCATTGATTCTTCAACCTTATCATTACACTATCAAGCACCGGCCCGGTACAGAAACGGTATTCGTCGAGTGTTTATGTAGGGTTGAATAAGCGTAGGCCCTAACTAAACTTGTATATAAATTTTAATGCTGTTTGCAATGTATATCATTTGTGATTTAAATTTGAAACTAAAATGTTTCAATGACTATCCGCCATAATTAACCTTATGGAATGTAGGATGATAGGATGTAAGTTTTTTGGTTTATTATTTTGTAAAAAAAAAATATGAAAACAGCGGCGAACCTCTATTGTGAAAGAATGTGAGTCTAACTTAGTCTCAAACTTCAGATTTTTCCAGCTGTGCGAGAAATCTCAACCACAGGAAGGGAGCGCTGTAAAGTCTTGGCGTAATTAAATGGTTAGTTAACAGAACTATGCCTGTACCAAGACCTCACAATCGGACTGCGTTCCCACGGGCTAGAAACCATTCATCTTTAATGGTCAATAGGAGAAGCTCTCGAGATATTCTAGTTTCAATGTCTCGTGACATTAGCCTTTCGCCACGGCCCGTCCCTTATGGATCGGTTGCTCCTTCAGCCGACCTCTCCACGCAGAGAGTTTCAGCATCTCCCAGACTCGGAATGGCAACAGAGTGCCAGCTGAGAACAAAGAGACTCCAATTAGAACGCGAGGACTTGGCCAATAGGAAGGGAAATATACCCCGTCGGTTTGGGGGAAGAAACAGAGGATGGAGATGAGGAGAGTTTTTTTGGAGAGAGGGGACTCTTGGATGTTTCGCAGACGGCATCGACTGGCGAAATCCCTAGCTCCTAGAGACTGAACCGCCAGAAATTAGCGACTAGACAGTTTCGTGAGCGTGTTCTTAACTACTCGCAGGCGGCACCGGCCGGCGATATTTCTTTCAGAGACACCCGTCTCTAGTGTGCTAAGACATTCTTCCAAAGACAGCAGTCTCCAGTGTAAGAAGACATTCTGTGTTTATCCTAGACTTTGTGGCAAATGGCCCTTCACATTCATAATGGACTTTATTTCAAATCTGGGTTCGAGGCTGAAAAAAGTCACGTGATACCGGTAATTTACCCAAAGAACTTCTAATTGATAAGAAGGGGGATACTACTGCTTTCCGCTTGAACTGTTTCACTGGCTAGCAAGGGTTTTTCATTACGTATACGGAGCCTTCCCTTCTTTACGCTAGAAGTTTTTACCTTGACCACGTGATCATAACGTAGATGGAATATCCTCCATTGAGACGGACCCTAATTGATATGTGTATAATTCTCTAAAAACCCAGAATAAAATTATTCGAAGGGAACCTAGAAAGATTTCCTGTCTTCTGTGCTACCAGATCAATTTTGGAGGCGGGAAATCTTTACAATATGTTTTTAGCCTATTCTATACCATTATAGTACAGGTAAAACAGACCAAAAATTAAGTAAAATACTACAACTGGTTGCCACTCACAAAAATTTCGAAAGAACTTCGTTTTGGCACTAGAAATGACGATCCTATGAGTCCCCAAAAATTAAAGTCATTTAACCATGTTTGGAGGCAAAAGGGGATCATTTAAATGCAGAGAGGGGGGGGAAGAAACTCATTTTTTTAAGTGAATCAAGTGGTATATCGTTTATTATGTATTTTTTAATTTTTAATCGAATGACAGCATCCACAAGCCGATACGATTATTTGTTACAAAGTTACGACAGGTTTTGAAAATACAAAGTCGAAAGTTAAACCTTAGTGCCGGTAAAATAGGTTTCTATAGCAATAACTGATGACCATTTACGAAAATTTGGGAAAAACTTCGTTTTGGCACTAGAAATTAAGATCCGATGAATCTCCAAAATAAAGTTGTTTACCGTCTTTTGGGGGGGATGGGGGACAAAAAGGGACATTTTAACTCAGGGGGTGGGGAGAATTAAACATTTTTTTAAATAGGTCATGTGAGGTATCGGTTATTATGTTTATTTATTTATTTATTCCGTATCGAATGACACCATCCGCAAGTCGATACGATCGTCTATTACAAAGTTACGGCAGGTTTTGAAAATGCAAAGTCGCAAGTTATACTTTAGTGCATGTAAAATAGGTTTTTATAGCAATAACTGATGGTCATTTACGAAAATTTGGGGAAAACTTCGTTTTGGCACTAGAAATGAAGATCCGATGAATACCCAAAATAAAGTTGTCTACCGTCTTTTTTTTTTGGGGGGGGGGGGCTTTTTAACTCAGGGGTAAGTAGAATTAAACTTTTTTTTAATAAGTCATGTGTCTTATCGTTTATTATATATATATATATATTATTTATTTATTTAATTGAATGACACCGTCCGCAAGTCGATACGATAGTCTGTTACTAAGTTGCGTTAAATTTTATGAATACAAAGTCTAAAATTATACTTTAGTGCAGGGAAAATAGGTTTTTACAGCAACAACTCATAGCCATTCACGAAAGTTTGGGAAGAACTTCGTTTTGATACTAGAAATGAAGATCCGATGAATACCCACAAAATAAAGTTGTTTTCCCATGTGTATGTATAATAAAATTGTGCTCTCTAATAAAATATAATTTTCGAATTTGTGTTCATAAAACCAGCTGTAACTTTGTAACAAATGATTGTATCGATTTGCGGGCGGTATCATTCGACTCAGAATTTAGAAATAAGTAAAGAATGATATTCTACTTGACCTATTTAAAAACAGTTGAGTCCTCCCTTACCCCCTGTCTTAAAATGCCCCTCAAAACACGGTAAAACAAATTTACTTTTAGGGGCCGTTGAAATATTACGTAAGCACCTAAGGGGGGGAGGGGGTTCGCGATTTGCTTACATTTGCTGACAAGGGGGGAGGTTTGAATGATGCTTACGTAAGACATTTTCAAAATCTCTTAACTTGTAAAAAAAAAACTATTAAAAATTTCAAATTAAAAAAAGAAATAGCAAAAGAATATTAAACTTGAAGTTCTGATGTCAGCTATTTTGACCGCACAAGGAAAACGATCTCTTTTATCTAGAGGTGACTGTTCATGTTTGATGCATGAAGGCTTATTATCTCTGAGAACTTACTACTATTTCCAATTGTGAGAATAGAATAGAATAGAATTGAATGGACCAATGCGATATGTTGTATTGTGACAATATGAGTTTTCCGGGAAAGCTTCCAAAACGTAAGTAAAATTCCCTCTTCTTTGTTTCTACTCCTCCTCTGTCAAGTGGTTGAACCCCATAACCATAGTGACGGACTGCTCTAGCTCTACTGTCTGGTGTCTCGTGAGTTTTGAAAACCTCTCAGTACTGTAGTGTAGTGGTGTTTAAAATAAATAAAACCAGAAATATGTTTTCATTTCGAGAAATCTTGTATAAAAAACTTTTTGAAAGTTTCTAAAAGTCTGCATCAGGTAAACCTTTGAAGGATATCCAATGTAAAACTAATGATGTGTGGCGGCAATACAAAAAGTCTTCCAAAACTGATAAAGAGTTAGAGGTATTGGGGCTAAAAAGAACTGAGGGCTAACTGCGTAAGGCAACCAAAAAGAAATCAGTCTTTCTTGATTATTTTATAAAGGTAATTATAAACAATTTATTCTTAAAATTTTAAATATATTTTATCATAACTTTAAGTTTACATAATTACTTGGAAAAATTGGAAAAAAGATAGATAAGATAAAATGACCGTGTAGCCTTGGCGAAACATGGTCAGTATGGCAATAAATAAAGACAAAGGAAATGTCAAAAACCGAGTTATTACTTTTTAAATATGGCGTAGCCAAACTAAACCTTATTTTTTCTTTTCAAATAACTCGAAAATTAATGCATCCATGGGGGAAAAAATTAAAAAATATGTAAATTTTGTAGCAGATAATCTTCTAACTGTTTCCAAATTTTGTACCTTACTAAAAATGAAACGCAATCCAATTGAATTGAAAACAATGTATCTCAAATTCAAAAACAGATAAATAAGGTTTCCAGTGATCTAAAAAAAGAAAAACAATCCTTAAAAAGCAAACGACAAAATGCTGAATACCAAAGAAAACATCGAACCACCAAACGAACAAAGCTTGGAGAAATCTGCCATGATAATCCAGACATTAAAAAAAAATTAGCTTTGAGGAAATCAGTAAGAAGACCAAGTTTAAATGTAGATCAACCATTATTGCTTAAGGCAATAGCAGACATAGCTATTATTGGAAGCGCTGCAGATGCAAAAAGACGAAACGAGTCTATACGGAATGTCAGAACTCTCGATGACTTGACTGCAGAACTGAAAAAGGTTGATTTTGCAATATGCAGGAGTAGAACTTATCTTCGTTTGCTTCCAAAAAATTCCTCAACCATCGAGGGTCGAAGACGTGTTACCACAGTGCCGATAAAACTTTCTGGGGCTCAGGCTGATTATCACCGATCTCACATTGATACCCAATTTGCAGTAACATCCATCCGCTATTTAGAAACTTTAGCTTCAATTCTTGGATCCATGCAAGTGTTTCTTCTTTCACAGGATGACAAAGCGCACCTTTGGGAATTACAGCAGCCAATAAACAGGCTCCGATACTGATGCATATGAAGTATCGTGTATCCTTATCCGACCACGACTGAGTCATCGCTGAACGCCACAAACTTATCCCATCTGTTTACGCTGGTATTGTGATTGCTCCTGGCATGGCAGCTCAAAGTAAAGCCATAGGTTATTCTGGTCCAACGTTTATAGCTATAAGAAGTGGGAAACACAGTTCTTACACAGCAAGTACTCATGCTCAGGATTTGAAACTCTATTAATACTCAAAGACTTTGAAAAATTAGTGAAAACAGAAGAGGGTTTCATCAAACTCTGTAATCATAGTTACGGTTGATGGAGGTCCAGACGAGAATCCCCGCTACCAGAAAGTTATATCGTTTGCTATTAACCATTTCAAAAAGCATGATTTGGATGTAATTTTCATAGCGTGCAATGATCCTGGAAGAAGTGCATATAATTGAGTAGAAAGGCGAATGGCACCACTCAGTCGAGAACTGTCTGGTCTTATACACCCTCATGACCATTATGGTTCCCATCTCGATGAGAACGGTCGCACTATTGATGAAGAAATGGAGCAAAATAACTTTGCATATCCTGGTAAAACTCTCGCAGATATCTGGAACTCATTAAACATTGACGGCTATCCTGTTACTGCCACATATGTTGATTCAGGCGAACCAGACTCTCTTGGTTATGACTTGGGTTGGTATTCGAAGCACGTACAAGAAAGTCAATACTTGCTGCAAATTGTAAAATGCGAAGAAAAGAATTGTTGTTCTCCTGCACGTAGTGGATTATTTCGTATATTAAAAGGACGATTCATTCCTCCTCCAATTAAAATGATACAATCGTTAAATGACGTCATTACAAGTGAGGAGGGGGAGTTTATAGATTTAAGTCTCAGTCTGGCCTTAAATCTGAATATTACAGCAAAGGGGTTTTTAAAGATGCTGTATGATTATTTTTGCCCTTCCATAAAGTTGCAATTATCCTCAAGAACTTTTGGAAGTTGTGGCCAATATCATGCATCTCAAAAGTCAGCGAACAGACACAAAAAAATTCAACACAGTGAAAAAAGCGAGAAGGCCTGCCTTATACGATCATTGAGAATTGCTACTCGTCGAGCAAATGAACTTATGTTCTTCGTAAAATCCGTGGAAGATATGGAAGATATTGAGTGGATCAATGAAGATGAAGTTGATCAAGATTGCATCCGGAAAGAAAGCGATGAGGATAATCAAGTAAAACTGGAAACAAATATCATAACAGATATGGAAAAATGGCTTGGTCAGCATCGAAATAGATATGGGCATGTTCAAATTTAAATTTTACAAATGGTTAACTTCTTCTAAAATTGCGATCTAAGAAATTTTCTTAAACAGAATTGTAAGGCAATAAAATAAGCATTTTTTTATTATTTTTTTAAGTCGAGTAGAGTTTTTTTTTTTTTTTTTTTTGCATTGTGTCCTAATTTTGTAAAATTAAATTATTACTGTTCAAAAAAGTGGGGGGGGGGAGTTGCAATTTGCTTACGTAATTAATAAGAGGGGGTTTGCGATTTGCTTATTTTTGCTGACAAGGGGCGAGGGGGGATCAAAAATTGTCAAAAACATGCTTACATAATATTTGAACAGCCCCTTATAGAACCCATCGGATCTTCATTTCTAGCGCGAAAAGGAAGTATTTCCCAAATTTTCGTGAATGGCCACCAGTTGTTGCTATAAAAAAAACTATTTTACTCGCACTAATGTATAGTTTTCGACTCTGTATTCATAAAAACTGTAGTAACTTCGTGACAAATACGACTTGCGGTGTCATTCGTCTCAGAATTAAAAGATACATATTAAACAATACCCCACTCGACATACTTAGGCCTTAAATGCGCGATTTTTTATTTTGTTTTAAAAAAACTAGGGGGCTCGGCCTCCTACGAGATACGCTCGCCAACCCCCGTCCAGACACCGCAGACTCTAAATGCACGCTAATGTGATCGGCTTTAAAAAGATTTCGAAAGATTGAATTATAATTTAAAAAACAGTGGCGATCTCCCTATAAACGGATTTCTATTCATTTCTCTTTGATTGGGGAAATTTTAACGCCAAATCCGCTGCTGTACTACTTGATTATCCCGTCGACTAATTTCGCCAAATTATATAAATCGCCAAACCACTCGCCAAATTATACAAATTGACATAGTTTTTATTTTAAATAACGAACGAACAAATAAATTAGTACAACATTAATGAAAATACAAATAAAACGTCGAAATAAAAATAACTTGATGACGTAGACACGTGTAACAACATTTCAAAATAAGCTAATATAAAAAGAATTAAATAAACAGAATCTTTGTCTCCCGGTATTTTTTAACAAAGCGAAAAGAAAGTTCTTTTAAATGAGACATTTTAAATTAATCGTTTTTAATCTGACGTAATTTTGACCAAACTTTTCTTTCTCTTTTTAATATTCACGTGAAAATACTTGTGTTAGAAATTAAATATTATTTCTTAAGAAAAATAATTGAAAAGTATCCTCTCAAAATATCAAATAAATGTCTAGAGCAATTTCTAAATTTAAACCGTTTTGCAATATTATTTTGTGTTCATTTTATGTAATAACTGTAATGTGACGTAAATATGACGTAATTTCTCCTATTTAAGACTTCTAACGCATGTTAATAAATTTATTATTTTACAAATTCCTTTCTCTCTTAAAATTCACTTGTAATTATAGTTTTTATGACGTAATTTTTAATAAGTTCCTGCTTTTTTTACATAATTATTTAATTCTAATTCCAAATGTTTTTTTCTGTTTATAACAGTCACGTGTAAATAAATTTTTAATTTATTACACGTATAAATATTTTTTTTTGAAGCAAACATTATTGTTTCCGCTGTTTATACAGTTGGCAACAGTTTAAATTAGTATCACTTTCTAAAACCTGTAAAAAATATCTCTAGAAATGCTGAAAATTTGAATTTAAAATAGAAATAAAACCTCAAAAAATTAGCCAAATTAAAAAAAGAAATACAATCTGCACACCGGGAACTTCAAACGTATAAAATGATCTAAAAATGATTAAATTCCCATGAATAGTTTTTGCTACTATAAAACTTTTTTAGTGGAACGATTTTGTCCAACTTTAGCATTAAATATTTCTTAAAATAATTCTTCGATTTGAAAACTGTCTGCATCAGCGTGTTTATCAAACATATCTGTACAATACTACCGATTTTCATATTTTTGTATGCATTATTTTTCTTAATATTAACGAAGAAAGACCTCCGGTCGCAAAAAATTCAAAACCGGCGGCGGCGGTGACAGCGGTAGTTACTTTTTTTTAGAATAGAGAGATACGTATGATTCTCTGAAAGGTTTATTACACAGAAAAAGTAAGGAAAAAAAATCAGAGATATATTTTTCATATATGTCAATCTTTTCTTCTGTAACACATCTGCAATACAAGTAAAAACTACTGTCGTGTGGCTGTTTTACGCTAAAATAATGCAAATTAGTAAATACTTTAATAACTATGTCTCCAAATGCCTTATTTTATATAATTATTTATTTTATAGAATTTAACCTTTAATCCTTTAATTCCCATAATAGGCGTTCTAGAAATTACGTAGTTCAGAGAATCTGACTTCACACCAAAAAGTTTCAATGGTTAATTTCGCTTTATTTAAATACGGAATGTCTGTTTTTTAATTAAAGCAAATATTGTTATTTTAATTTTCTGGTGTGAATTAGATATATGTAAATAAAAAAATATGTATTAAATTCAAAACAGTGTTGTTTGCACATATGCAAAGCTGCTCATTAAATGGTTAAAAATTTGTGAGTTAACCCCCCTTCCTGAGTTAAGCTTCAGACAGACTATCATGCTACTTGCGTTTTTTTTTGTTTTTGTTTTTTGTTTTGTTCTGGGCCAGCCGGCGCTTTCTTGAGGTTCTGCGGCTTTTTTCCTCTTTTTTCCTCTTTAGTGCTGGGAATCCTGCAAGAAGGAGAGAGCTTCATTCAAGTTCGATCTTATCTCCTGACCCATTGTTCAATCCATTGTTGATCCTCTCGTCCTTTTATTAAAAACCACAAATGGGGTCCGAAAAGAATGGTTTTATTGCTTTAATAGGACGTTCAGGCATTTTTACTTTCTAAACGCAGCCTAAGGCTGCGTACGCACGCGTATTTTGCCTGCTTGTCCAGTATTCTTGGAAAAGCTTTTATTCCGAACCCATCTGCGGTTTATTGACAAAAGAATGAGGGGAATCAACAATGGGTCAGGAGATAAGGAGCTCGACTCTACTTGAAGGAAAGGTTCCTCTTTTGCTGGACATCAGTCCCTTTCCTGCTAAAGTCGTTAAAAATCAAAGACACCGACTGGTGAGATCAGTAAAACCGGCTGTTGGTCGCAACTAGTAGGAACGTCCGTTCGCAGCTTAAGAATACCCCCCCCCCCCAAAAAAAAAAATGGTAAAACAACTTTTTGGGGGGGGAAGGGGGGGGTAGAGTGGGACTCATCGGACCTTCAATTTTAGCCCCAGAACGAAGTCCTTCCCAAATTTTGGTGAATGGTCATCGGTTCTCTCTAAAAAACATTATTTTCCCTGTACTATTATTTGAAAGAAAAAGAAAAAACATACATTTATCTAAAATTCTGTAATAAAATAACATGTATGCTACTTTCAATTTTTTCTGCTTTTAATGGAAATAAATTCTTTTTCCTTTTTAGTTCGAAGAAGTATAAACAAGAAAACAAACACATATCTGATATCGAAAAAAAATTCATTTTAATTTAAAATATACTTCTTTTAATTATAAAAACTATTTCCCTGTAAGGTAAGTTAACTAAAAGAAACTCTTTCATCTATTTCCAAAAAGGATATACCCTTAAATATTTAAAAGGTTATCTTGTTTAATAGAGAAATGAAAAACACCTCTGAAAATATTTGTTTAATAGGCACATTGAATGAAAGAAACATTTTTTATTTTAAATCCTTCTGAAGAATCCGGCATGAAAACTAAAATTTCAAAATAAATGTGAGCTGTTTTCCATTCATTTATTCTTTTCCGTTTAAATAGAAACTTTAAATATTTTTTGCATGCCTCTAATGTTTTATTTAAATGAAGAAAATTAAAAGTGAAGTTACTTTTTTATATGAATGGAAAAATGAAACTACAGTAGAATATTTCTCCGATAGTTTGTTCAAAATAATGTGATACATTATATATATATATATATATATATATATATATATATAACCATTAATTAAACATTACTGACCACCAACAAAAATTGTGATAGTATGAATGAATTTACAACAATACAGTGTCTCCAAACACACTGAATGGATACCAAAAACATAATATACAAGCTGCTTTGTATAAAATAAAGTACCTTGTACTATATAACAAGAATTAATACATATAACATACATAACTAGATTGGAAAAAATCATTAAATGAATCGTTGCGATGATAAGAATGAAAAAATTAATAAAATATCCTTATAGAGGTATCAGATAACTACAGAGTAGAAATCATATAGATAATACACAAAGATTATGCGCTATTGCAGCAGAGATATAAGCGTATAATATTTAGAAGCTTGTTAAAAACATTTAGCTAATGTATATATTTAAAAAATATATAAGATACCAATAAGGAATAATAATTCAAAATGAATTGTTCTATTCAAAATGAAAAGATATCATAATTAATAACATCATAATTATATATCTGTACTAATATTATAAAGAAGTAAAGTTTGTTTGTTTGTTAGAGGTAATCTCTGGAGCTACCGAACCGATTTCAGAAGTAATGGTATCAAAATGATGGTGTTAGTCCAACTTAGAATATATGCTATATTTTATGTCGGTGCTACTACCCCAAAGGGTGTGCAGGAGCAAAAAACGTTCTAAAAATGCGATTTTTGCATTACTGAACAGGGCCGAAACTAGGGGGGGCAGAGGGGGCACGTGCCCCGGGCGCCGCTTTAACAGGAGGTGAAGGGGGCGCCAAAATGAAGATTTTGTTTGACGTTTGACACAAGAATGTATATATATATATATACCGGGTGTCCCAAAAAGGTCTGACTGATTTTAAAATCAATAACTTCCAAACGGTGACAGATATTAAAAAAATTCTTGCAGGAGGGTTATGCATAAAGTCAAAAGTTTTTTTACAGTGATTGTCGATTTTAGTTCGAATTACAAACAATAGATGGCGCTGCGATCAATAGAGGCTAAATTCAGGCTCGATTTTTGGTACTTCGTGGCCCGGATAATACATTTCCATCTCCTTTTTCTGCATGGAACAACAGAAAGGACCAAAAACCGAGCCTGTATTTAGCGACTATTGCTTACAGCGCCATCTATTGTTTGTAATTCGAACTAAAATCACTGTAATAAAACTTTCGACTTTATGCATAACCCTCCTGCAAGAATTTTTTTAATATCTGTCACCGTTTGGAAGTTATTGAATTTTAAAATCAGTCAGTCCTTTTTGGGACACCCGGTATATATATATATATATATATATATATATATATATATTATGAAATTTGTATAAAAATGTCTCGCAACTGGAAAATTTAAAAGGAAAACTGAACCAAATGCATTAAACTTTACAAATAGATAAAAAGATTCATTACAATACAAAATTTCAAAGTATCATGCCTATGCGTTTGCTTTCTATCTTTTAAATCACTTCCTGTGAGGAGAATCTGAGGGAGAATCCAACCGTTTTCCAAGACTGTCCGACTGGCCGTTTTCCAAGGTCAGTCTCTATTGTGGGACACCCTACTGTCCACTACGGATAACTACCAAAGGAGAAGTGACCCATCAGTCTGATTTTTCTTCTAGATAAAAAAATTCCATGAAAGCTGTTTGTTTTTTTCCGCTGAACAGTGTTGAGCTTCCTTTCTTTCTTTTTTATTTCCGTCTTGCCATGGGCGCTGACTGCCCAGGACTGCGGGAAGGGGCATGCACAGAGTAAAATTCTTAGTAAAACCTTTCTATTTTAGATATCGACCTCATTTAGACTATGCAAAAAAAAAAAAAAAAAAAAAAAAAAAAGTTTAAAAAGATTAAAATGCAATTATTTTCAATAACTTTTCAAAGATTTTAATGGATCTACAAATACATTAACACAAGAAAATTTTTGCTTATATTACAAATATGGAGAATAAACCTCGATTGGATAATTGCATGATTCAGTATATTTTCTTTTTTTTCAACAGCTACTGCGCCCGTCCGAAAAAAAAATCGCAGCACTTCGTTGAAGCCTATTTTCTCCACCATTTTGTACAAACCTTGGCCTAATACATTATCTCTAAATATAAAATTTTGTCGAAACATACTCATAAATCCTTCACAAAAGGCTCGTTTACACGGAGCTAGTTTACTAGCTACAAGCCGGCGAGAAAAGAAGCGAGCGAGTCAGCTAGCGAGATAGTGGTCGTTTACACACGAACTTGTTTACTCGCTCAGTAGCCAACTCGCTATTGCATCACTTGCTGCGTTCTAAAGCTTTCTTTTATGTTTTTTTCTGTAAACAGTGTTTGTTTTTATATTAAGTGCAGAGTTTTCCTGCTTTTTTTTTCTTTTGTGTGTGTGTTCGTGGAAAAATGAAGTGGAACGCAAATGATATTGCTGATTTTTTAAATGTATACCAAGAGTACACTGTGTTTTGGAACATAAAACACACAGATTACTGCAATACGAAATTAAAAGATGAAATTTGAATTTTATATTCTAATGCTCATTTATAAAATTTCATTAATTTTTAAGGTTTTAAGACCCGTGTCCATTATTGTAACGCTTCATTTGTCTATTTTCAGTAATGGACACCCCATGAAATCACTGTTAACTAGTTTGTTGTGGCCATCACAAAACTTTCTTCTATATAAATCATATCAATTAAATCATTTAAATAGTACAAGAAATTACATCAATTTAGCACCATTTCATATCTGAATTTGAAGTTTGATGAAAATTCGTGCATTACTTCTTGAGATAGAGCTGCAGGGGAAATTCTGAAAAATGCAGCATAGCAGCGCCACCTGTTGGGCGATTTACACCAAAAACTAATCAGCCCCAATTTATATTAGGGACTACTTGAATATAAATTTCTATTAAATACCGTGCATTAGTTCTTGAGATAGAACGCCCACAAAATTTGTGTCACATACAGACACACAGACAGACATTTTGTAATAACATGTTTTTCGGAATCTCTGACCTCTAAAACGTGTAAATCCGTCGAAAACCGAAAGTCGAAAATTTTTACGAATCCAATACTTTCTTCTTGTAAAGATAGGAAGAAAGTAAAAATGCAATTTCAATGATGTTTAATAGGGCATAAAATCTTTTAACTGAAAATCTAATTAATCACATTTAATTTTTAAATTGCACTTATTGGAATATTAACTGTGAAAAATAGTGGAAAATATACGAATCTATGCACTGATACAAAACTTTTTTTTCAGATTTTTTTTCTCCAATTATTGCCCTTTAAATACCCTGTACAGTCTCAATAATTTGATTACTGCAATTCCCCGACATTAGTATTTTAAAATATCTACCTAAAATAATTATAACATTCACCTTGTGATAATTATGGTAGTTATTTCAAACAGTGAATAATTCTCAAAAATATTTTAATTATTGGTATCCTAATTGTTAAGTTTATTCGAAAAATATATTTTGTTCATTCACACCGACACGAACTACTTCAGTCGACATTGTTTACATTTACAGAACCCCGAACCACCGAATACTCGCAGCGATTTCACTAGCAACAACGTTTACACACAGCGAGTTTACTAGCCAGATAGCTAACACGCCAGCGAGTAGCGAGAAAAGTAGCCGAGCTTTCAACTTTTTTCGCACTCGCTGAGCTGCCAGATAGTTCGCTAGCCAACGTGTTTACACGGGGCGAGTTTATTAGCAGCTAGTGAATTCGCCGGCTTGTAGCTAGTAAACTCGCTCCGTGTAAACGACCCTTTACGCTGCTGAAAATTGAGAAAATTGCACAAAATCACTATCACGACGTCCCTTCAGGGGAATATCTCCATTTTCAACTGGAGCCTGACGTTCATTGTGGAAAACGTATATATAAGGTTTGGTTAAGTTCTATCCGTAACTTCATAGTTTGACAAATCTGATTACGTAGTTCAGTTTTATATTTTTTAAATTTAAAAATAAGTTGTCCGTTAGATATTTAGTAAAATTCTTTTTTGTAAATTTACTTTGTTGTGGAGGGGGGGGGGGGGGCGCCAAAATCCATGTTTGCCCCGGGCGCCAAAACGGCTAGTTTCGGCCCTGTTACTGAAGGGCCTAGAAATACGAAATTTTAAATATTAGTTACTTATTAGATATAAAGGATTTCTAAGAACAGTTCTTAAACAATTCGAAATTTAAAAGGGGCAAAAATGCACAAAAAGCGTTCTAAAAAAACGTTCTAAATGGTGGTTTCTACACAATCTCGGGAAATACCAAACCGATTTAAAAAATAATGGTGTCAAAATGATGGTGAAAACCCTTGCTCTAACGTAGGTATGTTTTATGTCGGTGCCACTTCCCCAAAGGGGGTGCAGGAGCAAAAAACGTTCTAAAAATGCGATTTTTGCATTACTGAAGGGCCTAGAAATACGAAATTTTAAATATTAGTTACTTATTAGATATAAAGAATTTCTAAGAACAATTCTTAAACAATTCAAAATTTAAAAGGGGTGAAAATGCACAAAAAGCGTTCTAAAAAACGTTCTAAATGGTGGTTTCTACACAATCTCGGGAAATACCAAACCGATTTAAAAAATAATGGTGTCAAAATGATGGTGACAACCCTTGCTCTAACATAGGCTATGATTTATGTCGGTGCACTACCCCAAAGGGGGTGCAGGAGCAAAAAACGTTCTAAAAATGTGATTTCTGAATTATGGAAGGACCTAAATTCATGAAATTTTGCATGGTATATATTTATTAGATATAAATGATCTCTAAGAACATTTTTTTTATTTGAAATTTAAACGGGGTGAAAATGCGCGAAAAGCGTTCTAAAAATGTTCTAAATGCCGATTTGTGCGCAATCTCAGGAAGAATCAAACTGATTTCAAAAGTAATGGTAGGAAATTGATGCTGACAGCCGCTGCTCTAATATAGACGCTATTTCATGTCAGTGTCACTATCACCTGGAGGTTGCAGGAGCAAAAAACATTCTAAATTTCGATTTTTGTGATCGGTTGGGGCTAGCAACTGGAAATTAGGAAAGGTACCTATTTATTTAGATATAAATGGTCTTTAAGAACAGTTTCGAAACAATTGGAAATTTAAAAAGGGAGGGGGGGGGGATGCACGAAAAGCGTTCTAAACACGTTCTAAATTGCGATTTCTACTCATTCTCAGAATATACCAAAGCTATTTCAAAAGTAATGGTTGCAAATTGAGGGTAATAGTCCCTGCTCCAACATTGGCTATATTTTATGTTGCTGTCACTACCATCTGGGGGTTGCAAGAGCAAAACATGTTCTAATTTGCATTTTTTGCATAACTGAGGGGTCTAACATTTTGAAATATGGTATGATATTTACTTACAAGTTGCAACTGCTTTCTAAGAACAGTCGAAAGAAAATTCCAAATTCAAAAGGATGAAGTGAGCGAAAAGCCTTCTAAATTGCAATTTATATGCAATCTTATCAAATACCAAACCGATATAAAAAATAATGATGACAAATTGTTGGTGATAGAACCTGCTCAAACATAAGCTATATTTTATGTCTGTGCCACTACCACCAGAGGGTTGCAGGAGCAAAAAACTTTCTAAATTGCGATTTCTGTGATGCTGAAAAGGCTAGAAACTTTAAATATGGAATGGTAGTTACTTATAAAATATAAATGCCCTCGAAGGACTGTCGAAAATAAATTCGAATTAAAAAGGGGTGAAGCGAAAAGGAGGTGCGAAAAGCATTCTAAAAAATCCCTGCCGGCCCGGCCTACAGGCAGAGGTAGATTTCGAAGTCAAATATACTAATTTCAAAAACAAAAACTAAATCATGATTAGAGATAAATCCATTTTAACAATTTTATCTGGCCGCTTTTGACGAGTTTTTATTTCATTTTTATATAATAGCTGGTTTTATCAGAATCATGTTAGGGCGGTATTCAAAAAAACACTTTTCCATGCTCAACAACTCGAAATTTTCTGGCATAATTCCAGATTCATTTTTAATAAAAAAAAATATGAAACTTGCTGACGTGATTTTTGAAGAGATTTATAAGCGACCTGTGTTTTTATTTGTTTTCAATTAATTAAAACTTGATATATAAACAATTATTTTCTGAGAAGGACAATATTTTTCGTTTCAAACACAATCGCTTCGGGAAATTCCGTTCAAAATGCCCACTTTGACATCATTTTTTGAAATATATTCTGCCTCTATCAAAAAATCGATCATTACGGTACATTATATAGTTTCTGAATAAGCTAATCTACCAGTTAAATGCGTTTAAGAGCAAAAATGAATTTAAAAATGAGTCAGAAAATAAGCAGTTTGGATTTGAGTGCATCCTTAATACAAAGATTTTTCCAACACAATCCGCTTCGGTAAATTCGGTTCAAAATGACTTTTTAACAGCATTTTTAAAAATATATTCTGCCTCTATCAAAAAATCGACCATTACGGTACATTATATAGTTTCTGAGTAAGAAAACGTACTAATTGGAAGCCTTTGAGAGCAAAAATGAATTGTAAAATGAGTCAGAAAATAAGCAGTTTGGATTTGAATACACCCTTACTAAGATGATTTTTTTCTTCAACCGCTATGTATTTTTAATTTGTTTTTGCTGTAAGAATTGGTCCTATCCAAAACTTGTCTATATAGATGTTGTAGACAATATTAAGAAGATATATAATAAATTCATGGGGATTTTATATCTTTTGAATTGACGGAGTTATGGATTTTTTTCTTTTTCAAACACCCTTTTTGTTTTCGTTTTTAATTTTTTTGCGGTACGAATTGGTCCTATCAAAAACTTGTGAATATAAAAGTTATAGATAATGTTAAGGAAATTTATAATAAAATTAATTGGATTTGATATCTTGAGAATTGACGAAGTTATGAATTTTTTTCTCCCAAAAACCCTATTTTTTGCGCCTCTTGAGCCCATTTTTAACTTTATCAAAAATCTGTGATACATACATTTTTGGCCCTATTTTTAGAAGTAATAAAAACTTTAAACTGATTTGATGTATACAAAAATTAAGAAGTTGCGGGGGGTTTTCTGTTTTCACAAAACCCCTCCCTATTTCCATTCCCTTGGTCCGATTTTGCCCATTAACGAACTTGACCGAGATTTTATGCCCATTGATTTTATGTATCAGTTTGGAAGAGATTGGTGCAGAATTACGAAAGTTATCGTGTCCAGAAGAAAGTGATATATATATATATATAGATAGATAGATAGATAGATAAAGTTTTTTACTGAGGGTGGTTTTGGGTTCTAGGGGACATGATCGGTGTAGATCTGCAAAAATTTTTCAGAAATTCCAACATAGGAACGATCCCAATATTTCATACGAAATCTACCTAAAAAGTCCTAAATTACGATTTCTATACAATTTCAGGGAATATAAACCGATTATAAAAGTAATAGTTGCGAATCAATGGTAACAGTCTCGGATCCTACACAGGCTATATTTTATGCCGATGATTCTACCACCTGGGGTTCACAGGAACAACAAACGTTTTAAAAAAGGCCTTTAAAAGCTTTCTAAATTACGTTTCTGTGGAATATTAGGAAATAACAAACTGATTTAAAAATTAATGTTGGCAAATTAATGGTGACAGTTCCTATTTCAACATAGCCCTTTATGTTGAGAGAGGTGGTAGGACTTGGAATTTGACATGATAGTTAATTTTAAGATGTAAGAAGAGGGTTTCTAAAAAATTCACAACTTCAAATGAATACTGAAATAAACGTATTAATTGAGCATAAAAGTTTCAAAATATTTTCTAAATTATCATTTATTTAGTTTTATTTAGTTTTATTAATTTAAGTCTCATTTCTGCCTAATGCAGTGTAATAATGATGTTTAGTCAAACTGTGTTTTAAATAGTAATTTTTGATTTATTCCTGAAAATAATAAGTACTTTTTAATAAAATAAAATATTACCTTTTAATAAAATAAAATTTAGATAGTAGCTTTTAATAAAAATTAGACATATAAATATTACTTGGCATATTTCAAATATTACGCGAGCAACGCCGCGGGGTTTGCTAATATATATATATATTCTAAATATACTATTTTAAGGGGTCTCAGGACTCTTAAAATTGGAAAAAATGAAAAATAAAGGACCATTTTCAACATTTAATATCTTAAAATGTATTTGATTTTAAGACACAATTTTAATTGGAATAAAATATATAAGTATGTTCTTTCATTTCATGTATTTAAAAATTTATAAGATGCAGAATTAGCATTTACAGGGGGCTCCAAACTGTTAGACATTTGACGAGCAAAACATCGGCATAGCAGCTTACGCGCACGATTACAAAATAAGTATTGCAACTAGAATGAAAATTTTGGTGCCTACTTATACTTCAGATTGTAATAAGTACCCTGAACCTAAATAAATTTGTATTTAAAGCTTTTTCATATTTTTAATACAAAGTTGTATTGAGCTAATGCAAAATTACGAAAATTTCAACAGTATAATCACCTAAAAAAATAGTGTTTTGAACAATAAAAAGGAAATTTTAGGTTCAGTTTATACTAACATGAAACATATGTTTTGAAAATTTCATGAAAAAATATTCATAAATTTTTGAGATATCGTGCGCGTTATGCCCAAAAACGTCATTTGGAGAAAAATGGCTTCAAAGTTTCCGAAACGACGCTTCAGCTATTGAACGTGTATAAATGTAAAAGTCATAACTTCAGTTCTAATAGGAATCTCAAGGAAACAATTATATCAAAATGTTCAGAAAAAAGAGGAGTTTAACATCTAAAAAAATTAAAAATTTCCAAGTTTTAAAGCTTTAAGAGTCCTGAGACCCCTTAATAAAAGAATTGTTAACAGTTTTGATTTTACTTACATTTTCAAATCGTTACTTTATTTTTTTAAATTTTATTAATGAATTGTATTTACTTAGAACTTTTCGTTGTTTAACTCAGCTGGGGGTGTATTTGCACCAAACGTTTTTCTACTGTCCGTCATAAAAAACAATAGCAATGCAAAAAATATTCAGTCTTCTTTGACTCTTCTTTCAGTATATATAAAAAAAGATACAGCCGATAAAATTTAACCACCAAAGTGTAGCAGAAAAAATTAAGATAATCACTCGATTAAAAATTACGTCTTCTTTCTATTTATGTTTAAAAAATATGTACAGTCGTGGGAAAAAAAAAGTAAACACCCCCTACTAACTTCTCAACAAATTATCGTTAGAAGAAAGTTACTGGTACCGAACGATTGGGGATAAAGTCTACTTTTAAATTATGTATATAAAATTTGCTTAGGGGGCCATCTACATATTTAAAAAAATCATACTTTTGCTTTTTTCAATAGCAGTACACAATTCTGACGGCATAAATGAACTCTAACCCTTCAACTAGTTTAAAAACAAATTTTTATGCAATTCGTACCATAAGTTTCCGAGAAATTAATTATTTTAAAACGAGCTTATTTTAAGGGCTGCATCCAAATTGAAGTTCGGTACTCGATTGTTAACCGAGAGAGCTGGCACCTTAAGCAGTCAATTAAGCATGTTAGATTATAGGATAGCATAAGTAATTTCAAAATATTTAGTCACTCCTATCATAGACAGCCCCTTAAACCATCATTAAGGGGTTTTTTAAGCATAATTTGAAAACTACTTGGAAGAAAAATGTGAAATTTTGGATTTCCATAAAGCAGGACTTAATAAATCTGAATCCATCAAAAAAATTGTAGGTTGCAATTCATAATTTTTTAATGTTAATTTCATAATTCATAGTTCATATCAAAAAATTATAAAAATTGCAAATTCAACATATTTATGTTTGGGTATATTAGTATTATTGCTACACAAAAAATTAAAACATTAGGATCATAATTTCAGAAGTTATAAATAAAAATATGAAAATGTAATTTAACATTAGAAGCACTAAATTTTGAATGTTTATAATTCAAAAACTTATCATTCAAATGACTTGAAATTCGGTGTCTAGGCATAGTTTGAACCAAAGATTTGAGATATTTCGTTAAAATTGAGTATTGCCATTGAAAAAAAAATGAAGTTTGGATTCGTTTTAATATGTAGATGACCCCCTAAGCAAATTTTATATACGTCATTTAAAAGTATTCTTTATTTCCAATCTTTCGGTACCAGTAACTTTCGTCTACGATAATTTGTTGAGGAGTTAGTAGGGGGTGTTTACTTTTTTTTTTTTTTTCCACGACTGTACATAGGAGCAGTCGACAGCCTGAACTTGTACCAAATACTACTGACTACTGTACTGTTGTACCAAATTCTGGAAATTTCAATATGAACAGTCAATTTTGAAAGTTTATTTAATTTTTTTTTTCGACAAATTTTGCTTTAGAATTTCAAATGGGAAGTCGCTCGGTTAAAAAGTGGATTTGTGAGGTTTTAAAATTTAGAACTCATAATTGCCGAAACGTCAGTCTTACTGTGGAGACACAAAAAGTTTTGCTTTCCGTTAGTTTGTCTGCCTGTTTGTCTGTTCCGCGATAACTGCCGCAAAAAGCATCCGATTAACTTGAAATTAAGTGGATATGTTGGTGAGGTACCCGGATTCAGCTGTATAGTTTTTTGTTATATTTGATTCATTCGTTTGGAAAATATAGAATATTTTCTTTTGTACAATAATGCTTTTCTAAGGCAATTCAGACGATTTTTCCATTTTCATTTCTTGAAAGGAAATGGCTCATACGATTGAAGGATTTAAATGGTAAATTATGGATGATAAAATTTCCTAATTGGAATCATACATTATTCATATTAGTTTGAAATTTTCTCTATACATTTGTCAGAGTTTTTTAATTCGGTGTATAACTTATGGAGGGATTTTATATATGTGTTCCAATAATATAAAATATTTTCTTTCATAAATTTCTTTCTTTTAAATGTACACATTTCATAGTTTTAATTTTCTTTTAGCTGTTGCCTAGCAACGGAACTACACCTAAAAATATCGTCGATGTGAAAATATGTGTAATTGTTTGAAGTCAAATGAATGTCAAAAGGGGATGAAATAATGCCTTTTTGCCTTTACAAAATATAGATGTATTTTACCCCAGAAATAAAGACAGGATATGTTCTATTTATTTTGTTCAAATATTTTTCTTCTAAATTAAAAAATTCATTATTTTCATAAGGAACAAATTGGCATTTTTCTATAAAATTTAACAGTCATTTTTTTTATCGTTGCCAAGAAAATCCGATCCCGGAATAATAATTTACCCTAAACAGTTAATTTTAATTTGAAAGATTTTCTTGTGCAAGACGAAAATGAAATAAACAATAGACATGAATATACGTCTTCACATTGGAAATACGAAAAGAAGGTGAATTTGACTTCATATATCAAAAACAAAACGAATATGCTTTCAGATTGAAATAAAAGGGCCTTGTGTTATGATATTAATTCTTAATATTAAAAAAAATAATTACCAATATCTCACGGTTTATCGTCTGCACTCGGCTAACAGAAATGTTTAATTTTTAATCGAAAATTTCAATAGAAAAAAACTTTTGAAAAGCAAATAGATAATAAATGTCAAAATTATGCACCGAAAAATTACCTCTGCCGAAAATGACGTCGTTGTATCGGGAAATAAATATTTTCGTTCTTAAATGCCAAACATTAACTAGATTGCCTGAAAAAATATTTTTTGACGAGTGTTACTTCCTAATGCCGTCTCATTTCAGAAAATATGAATGAAAAATATTTTATTTTTAAAAGGTACATTTTTAGAAGGTTACTTTTTCGTTTATAAAACCTAAACTTTTAAAATAATTGCGTCAATGTAAATGATTTTCTGTCCACCGGTATTAAAAAAAATAAGGCTCGGAAGTGTAAAAATCAATCTAAGATTTAAGATAACCATTAACACAATGAATAAAAAGTTGCATATGTAAATTTAATGAGACCCGGGGGGGGGGGGATTGACTCCGCCCCCCTGAAGAAATCGATTATCTATAAAAATACCAGAATTAGCAGCTCATGAAAATTTCAGAATAGCCTTACGTAACGTTTTTAAATTAACGCTTCTAATGTCTGAAAACTTCGTATCTTTTATTCTTAAAAATAATTACGTAATTTGAAAACTTTAAATTGCGGTTTGCAGGGGGTTGAATATTACCCAAAGTGTGTTTAAAAATAATGACTTGCAGAGTTGACGTTGAGGCTCCTGACCTCCAGATTTACTAGTGTAAATTTCTTTTTAGTCGTTGCAAAACAAATTGCAATTCAGGTAGTTTTTAAAGCATAACTCAAAAACAACTCTTTGGTATAAGTGGTAATTTTGCATACTTGAAGCTTCTAGAAATTTATTCCGGGTTAAAAATTAATAGGTTATAATTCATATTTTTTTCGAAAACCAATTTTGTAAACATACATATTTTAAAAGAGATTTTTGAAAATAAAATTAATTGGAACTATGATGGTTTTTAGGTCTGGGAATCACCACACAGACAGGTTTGCTGTATCCATGCTTAACAGTGAGGGGTTTCCGAGTTGGCAGCAACTTTACTCCCAGGATATAGTTGATAGTCTTATTTTTAGTGAACCATTGGGAAATAAAAAGTCCAGCTGTAATTTATAAAGTACGTAAAGGTTTTGAGTTTGAATTAAAGATTAATACCTTTAAAAAATCCCTGCCGGTTTGGCCTACAGGTAGAGGCAGATTTTAAAGTCAAGTACTAATTTCATCAACAAAAACTAAATCAAGATAGAGATTAACACAGTTTGACAATTTTATCTGGCCGCTTTTGACGAGTTTTTATTTCATTTTTCTGTAAAAGCTGGTTTTATCAGAACCATGTTAATACGGTAATTTTTTTCATTTTTCCCGCTTCCGATTTTGCTTATTTGCAATCCCCGCCGAGATATTAGCCATCTCAATGTTTTTGGTAAGTTTGAAGACGATCCGTGCATAATTCTGACTTTTATCGTGCGGACAAAATTTAGTACATACACACACACATATATATATCCATTGTATAATATTACAATTCATCATCTATTTTTTTTAATAAAATTAATAAATTGAGTATCAATACATTACACTGACATTATACATAATAAATCTGGATCAACTATTATTAATTTATACTTTTTAGGTGGGGGTGGTTTTGGATTCCTGAGGTCATATAATGAAAAGTTATGAAAGAATTTTTCAAAAGTCGCACCATGGTAACGACTGCAATAGGTAGTATTTATTATGAAATCTACCTAAAAAACGGTGGTATAATAATAAAGTGAGAGAATAATTAAAAATTACAAGGCTTAAAATTTATAGAAAATACAAAATTAAGACGTTCAAAAAGTGAATATAAGTTAATATACATAAAGCACGGTTATGTAAAGTTCGATAAACGTTTTGAAAGGGAGGCCAGCCAACTGTATCAATGAACCTGCTTAAATAATTTTTTACTTTGAATTTTCAAAATTAATTGAGTTTCACATTATTATGGCAATACTTGTCAAAAACACGTTAATATACAACATTTATATCAATAATTAATTATTTTTCTCTCATAAAAATCTTACATTGGTGTAAAAGTATTCAAATATCTCATTTAATGATCATTAAGTTTCAAGAGTTGGCAGCTTCGATAATTATATGCAATCATTTCAGTTTAACTTCTTGATAAATATGTTTCTCACTTCAATGTAATTATATAGATAATGAAATGATAAATTGCACGCTTATAATTATTATCTGATATTTACATCTGTTTGATTTAGGGATGCCAGTTATATAGGTCTGTGAAGTTATGCTTCGAAATATGCAGAACAACATGGCAGTTTCACTATTACCCTCCCTTCTGAAAGAAACGAAAAACAAACTGATTATTGACAATCTATTAATGCTAGATTAATTTTAACACAATCTGGTTGAAAAAGCTCCACCAGATTCGTCCGGGATAGCTCAGATGGTAGAACACTGGCGTCTTCAGCCAGGAGATCCCTGGTTCGAATCCTGGTCCGGACATCTTTTCGCCCAGTTGGAAATTTACATCTAATATAATCTATTAATGTTAAAGGCACTAATTTAATCGTACAAAGTACTAATTCCGTTGATATGAAAGGTTGTTTTGATACATTTTATTTATGCGTATCTTTCAAACGTTTTCTCATCGATGAAAATGGCTGAAACAAAATCGAAAACGCGCAAGATGCACTTCGAATATTCACGGGATTTTCGTTGAAGAGGGGAGAGTGGTCAGTGAAATGTAGTTGGTACACTCTCTTAAAATAGGCTGTTTTTTATGTTTGACTATAAAAATAAAAACCTCCCCAAGTGGCAAGTGCTTTAGAATAATTAAACACTCACGGAAATATAAACAGAAATATAAGTGCTCAGCTCCCCTAAACCTCACATAGAAGAAAATTTTTAATTGTTTTTCTTTTTAATCTCATGTCATGTGTTTCAAATTTATGTTAAAGAGGTGGCGACAGATCCTTCCGACGGAAAAAAAATGTTTCAACTCTTCATTTTGAAAAAAATGTTCGTAAAAATTTATATTGATCTTAAGTCTCTGGTGTATGAGACACCCGTTCCATCGGCCATAGACCTCATGGCACGGATCTCTGAAGCGGCTGCACGTGCCCAGAAGACTCATCGCCAATTGGAACGTGTTCGCGATTCCATGATGCGCCGATGTATCACGGCTATTGAAACTCATTTTGAGCACTTGTTATGAGTTGTAACATTTTTCATTTGTATTTTGTACTTCGATTAAGTATTTTGTAAAATAAAGGTATTTTACACCGTTTGTTATCTTTTCTTTGCGTCACTTCAGGGTCACTTCACACGGTCATGATGCAATTCCCCCGTCACGATCGCGTTTCCGACCCCCAGTTCCTATGTAATTCTTTCTCCTCTTGACCTGACACACCCACACGTGCCGTTTGGACATAAACATTTGAATTACCATATATAACACAATGTATGAAAAATACCACTACTTTCACATTTAATGTGCGTAATTTTTATTTTATTTCGTAAAATGTTCTATCCTTTACGATATTTTAAATGTGTATGTTTTTGCGTTCACGGTTACTTTCGAGAACATCAAATCTATATAGTCACAGACATTTATATGAACTTTGCCTGTAAGAAATAAAGTTAATACTCACTTTTTTCTCACGAAGGAATATTTATTAACAAATCTAGAGCAAAAATATTATTATTTTATATAGAGGATAAATTATTTCCAATTCTACAGAGAGAGTCGGGGCTCCTAACAAGACCGCAATTGGCGCGGGCCGTTTGCCCGATGGTTGCGCCGGCCTCGAGGTAGAGAGGTCCGCAAGTGCCCAAGGCCCGCAAAACGAAGGCAATTTTTCAAAAGGGCCAGGTCAGCAGAATAAAGACAATTTTTGTTAATAGGCCCTAGACCGGACTGGTAAAAAATTAAGCATGCTGACCGATTCAATATAACAAATTTGAAAGAATCAAACTAGGCCGATAAAACACAAACAAATTTCAATGGACATGACTGATGTGATAATAAGTACAAATGTTCTACATGAACGGCTGCTTGTTTGATAACATCAGTACAGAAAGGCCTGTGCTGAGATCAAACTTACATTTTCCCAACATACCCAGGCCGGGCCGAGCCATAACTGAACTTAATTATTCCCAGGGCATAGTCGGTCACAATTTTTTTTGTAAAAATAGCAATAGCTATAATGAATTTCAGTTAACGGAATCTTTAAAAATGTACTATAATTAAGAAATATTTAAAAGCAAAGAAATATTTAAAAATATCTTCTTTTTTTATACGGCTTTAAAATTTATGATGTTTTAACCATCTGTTTTCTTTTATTCTAAACTAAATTAATTTTTTCATGAATCTTCATTTGAATGTAATAGTCTAAGAATCTAAGTCATTAATGTTGCTATTTTGTATTATATGGCTTGTGAATTTTCGTATTCTGAAACATACGGTAAATTTTCACCATAAATATGTATGCAGAATTCTTTAAAAGAATCTTAATTCCGATTATAAAAATCGGATTTTTTGTAGAAATTGAGTCCGGCCGGTCCGAATTTATTGGTTTTTATTTGGGTCGGGATTGTTTTCAGTGATTTTTGCACGGGACGGGCTGTGGACTGCAAAAATACAAACGAGCAGGGCCGAAATTTTAAGGGTCCGGGCCTGGAAATTTCTGCCCATGCAGATCTCTCTAACCAGAGGTAATGAGGACATTTTAAATTTCTGCTATTTTTGGAAGCCAATGAAACCAAAATAACATTATACACTGCTCAAAACAATTAAAGGATATTGCAGTTTTAGGTGGATTTTGTATCTGGTAAACTGTTTAGCTGATTGATACATGGTCGACAGACATAGTAGGTTATATGAGAATAAATTACACATGTTTGGCAGAAAAAATTGCATTTTACTGCGCATTTGTGTACTAAAGGAAAAAAACACAATTTGTTCATATGAGAAAAAAAGAATAAGAAAAGGTGTTTCCTTCAAAGAAAATCATTTTCAGTAGGGGGTATGGTTTCCACGGGCGGCCAGCAACGTTGAACACCTTTGAGGCATGGACTCAATGAGGCTATTAATGACGAGTTGGGGTATTCTGCCCCACTCTTCCAGAAGAGCTCTTTCCAGTTCTTGGAGAGTTTGTGGGGGTTGTTGGCGGCCAGAAACTCGTCTTCCTAGAGCGTCCCAAACGTGCTCGATTGGATTCATGTCTGGAGAACACGCTGGCCATTCCATTCGAACGATTCCTTCCTCGAAAAGGAAATCCTCCACCAGGTTTGCACGATGTGGTCTGCAGTTATCGTCCATTAAAATGAAGTTATCTCCGATTGCTGCAGCGTAAGGGACTACAATAGGTCTGAGGATCTCATCCCTATATCTGCGACCAGTCAGAGCTCCATCTCGAATGATGTAGAGGTCAGTGCGCTCGTCAATGGAGATGCCACCATACACCAGCACTCCTCCACTGCCAAATCTGACACTTTCGTGCACGAACGCAGGATTATTCCTACTGCCACGGTCCCTCCAGATGAAAATACGCCTATTATCCGGATGCACAGAAAAACGGGACTCGTCAGAAAACAGAATATTGCTCCATTCATTTAACCATTATTCCTCCAGTTGACATGCTCGGTTGCCCACTCCCTGCAGTCGCGACGATGCCTTGATGTTAATCTAACACATACCATCGGTCGGCGAGCATACAGACCTACAGCATGGAGCCGGTTTCGGACAGTCTGAGTTGAAATCGTAGTGCCTGTAGCCGAGCGAAGGTGTTGTTGGAGAAGAGTAGCGTTCATGGTTCGGTGTCTCCGAGCTGTTAACGCTAAATACCGATCTTCATTGGGCGTTGTTGCCCGTCTACGACCTTGCCCTGGTCTTCGGCCTGCACATCCACTCTCCAAAAAACGGTTCCAGATCCTGGAAATGACACTTTGTGACACTCCAATGGCTTGCGCTACTTCGGCTTGAGTTTGGCCCTCTTCTAACCTACCAACAATCCTCAAAGCTTCTGAATCTGTCAAATAACTTCGCTGAGACATCGTACTCATCGAAACAAAGCAATCACTGAATGCCGATCATCCTTGTCTTCATTCTCTTTTATCCAGTTGAAAGTCAAATTTCATTCGCTGCCGCTGAAGCGACGTTTTTGACGTCGAACTCAAAATTTGCATACTCCACAGTTTGAAAACCAGAAAAATTTGCATTTGTGATTCTCTTCTTCTATTTTCGGCAAAAAAAATTTCGTTTATATCTTTATTTTATATAACTAGGGGGCTCGGCCCCCTACGAGCTACGCTCACCAACCCCCGTCCAGACACCGTAGACTCTAAATGCACGCTAATTTGATCGGCTTTAAAAAGATTTCGAAAGACTGAATTATAATTTAAAAAACAGTGGCGATCTCTCTACAAACGGATTTCTATTCATTTCTCTTTGATTGGGGAATTTTAACGCCAAATCCGTTGCGGTACTACTTGATTATCCCGTCGACCAATTTCGCCAAATTATATAAATCTCCAAACCACTCGCCAAATTATACAAATTGACATAATTTTTATTTTAAATAACGAAAAAACAAATAAATTAGTACAACATTAATAAAAATACAAATAAAACGTCGAAATAAAAATAACTTGATGACGTAGACACGTGTAACAACATTTCAAAATAAGCTAATATAAAAGGAATTAAGTAAACAGAGTCTTTGTCTCCTGGTATTTTTTAACAAAGTGAAAAGAAAGTTCTTTTAAATGAGACATTTTAAATTAATCGTTTTTAATCTGACGTAATTTTGACCAAACTATTCTTTCTCTTTTTAATATTCACGTGAAAATACTTGTGTTAGAAATTAAATATTATTTGCGCTTTCCTAACAAAAATAGTTGAAAAGTATCCTCTTAAAATATCAAATAAATGTCTAGCGCAATTCTAAATTTAAACCGTTTTGCAATATTATTTTGTGTTCATTTTATGTAATAACTGTAATGTGACGTAAATATGACGTAATTTCTCCTATTTAAGACTTCTAACGCATGTTAATAAATTTATTGCTTTACAAATTCCTTTCTCTCTTAAAATTCACGTGTAGTTATAGTTTTTATGACATAATTTTTAATAAGTTCCTGCTTTTTGTACATAATTATTTAATTCTAATTCCAAATGTTTTTTCTGTTTACAATAGTCACGTGTAAATAAATTTTTAATTTATTTACACGTTATAAATATTTTTTTTTTTTTTTTGAAGCAAACATTATTGCTTCCGCTGTTTATACAGTTGGCAACAGTTTAAATTAATATCACTTTCTAAAATCTCTCTATTCTAAAAAAAAGTAACTACCGCTGTCACCGCCGCCGCCGCCGGTTTTGAATTTTTTGTGACCGAAGGTCTTTCTTCGTTAATATTAAGAAAAATAATGCATACAAAAATATGAAAATCGGTAGTGTTATACAGAAATGTTTGATAAACACGCTGATGCAGACAGTTTTCAAATCGAAGAATTATTTTAAGAGATATTTAATGCTAAAGTTGGACAAAATCGTTCCACTAAAAAAGTTTTATAGTAGCAAAAACTATACATCGGAATTTAATCATTTTTAGTTCATTTTATACGTTATAATTTCCAGGTGTGCAGAATTGATTTATTTTTTTTTAATTTGACTCATTTTTCGAGGTTTTATATCTATTTTAAATTCAAATTTTCAACATTTCGAGAGATATTTTTTACAGATTTTAGAAAGTGATATTAATTTAAACTGTTGCCAACTGTATAAACAGCAGAAACAATAATGTTTGCTTAAAAAAAATATATATATATATATTTATACGTGTAATAAAATAAAAATTTATTTACACGTGACTATTATAAACAGAAAAAAAACATTTGGAATTAGAATTAAATAATTATGTACAAAAAGCAGGAACTTATTAAAAATTACGTCATAAAAACTATAATTACACGTGAATTTTAAGAGAGAAAGGAATTTGTAAAATAATAAATTTATTAACATGCGTTAGAAGTCTTAAATAGGAGAAATTACGTCATATTTACGTCATATTACAGTTATTACATAAAATGAACACAAAATAATATTGCAAAACGGTTTAAATTTACAAATTGCGCTAGACATTTATTTGATATTTTGAGAAGATACTTTTCAACTATTTTTGTTAGGAAAGCGCAAATAATATTTAATTTCTAACACAAGAATTTTCACGTGAATATTAAAAAGAGAAAGAATAGTTTGGTCAAAATTACGTCAGATTAAAAACGATTATTTAAAATGTCTCATTTAAAAGAACTTTCTTTTCGCTTTGTTAAAAAATACCGGGAGACAAAGATTCTGTTTACTTAATTCCTTTTATATTAGCTTATTTTGAAATGTTGTTACACGTGTCTACGTCATCAAGTTATTTTTATTTCGACGTTTTATTTGTATTTTTATTAATGTTATACTAATTTATTTGTTCTTTCGTTATTTAAAATAAAAATTATGTCAATTTGTATAATTTGGCGAGTGGTTAGGCGATTTATATAATTTGGCGAAATTAGTCGACGGGATATTCAAGTAGTACCGCAGCGGATTTGGCGTTAAAATTTCCCCAATCAAAGAGAAATGAATAGAAATCCGTTTATAGGGAGATCGCCACTGTTTTTTTCAATTCCTACTATTAGTTCACACTCTCCTTATATTTGTTTATTTATATATATATTTATTTATTTATTTATCTTGTTCAAATTTTCAATCGTTAATAAAATACACATTATTCATCCTATCAAGTTGAAATAATTTTTTTTGAACTTGTACTGGATGACAATGGATGTTAATACAGTTTTTTCAAATATTAATTAATTAATTAAATTTTAATTAATTAATTTTAGTTTTGCATGGGAAACAAAATGGCGGCTATTGGTTATCGAAGGTCAATGAAAATATTTTCAATAAGGCGTTACCATAGGGGGGATCCTGTTCTGTCGCCAAATACCGCCAAGTTTGTCGCCAACTTGGCGATATATCGCCAACTTTGGCGTCCAAAATAAGTCGCCAAAAGGGACGCTAACTTGGCGATATATCTAATATTTCGCCAAATTCCCATAGAATTCCATTGTAAACCTACTTGTTTATAGAAAATCAACAAATTGAGATATTTTAATGCAACAAAAACTAATATTAGCTTAAGGGATTATATTAAATTTTTCTTTGGTGACCTACGTAGGAATTGACTTTAAAAACAAAATTTTTATATTACTTGTTTAAATTATAATTCAATCTTCCAAAATCTTTTTAAAGCCGATCAAATTAGCGTGCTTTTAGAGACTGCAGTGTCTGAACGGGGGGTTGGCGAGCGTAGCTCGTAGGGGGCCGAGCCCCCTAGTCTGTTAAAAATATCGCTAGAAATGCTGAAAATCTGAATTTAAAATAGAAATAAAACCTCAAAAAATGAGTCAAAATAAAAAAATTAATGCAATCTGCATTCCGGCAAATTCTAACGCATAAAATGATCTAAAAATGATTAAATTCCTATGAACAGTTTTTGCTCCTATAAAACTTTTTTAGTGGAACGATTTTGTCCAACTTTAGCATTAAATATCTCTTAAAATAATTCTTCGATCTGATAACTGTCTGCATCAGCGTGTTTATAAAACATTTCTGTATAAGACTACCGATTTTCATATTTTTGTATGCATTATTTTTCTTAATATTAACGAAGAAAGACCTCTGGTCACAAAAAATTCAAAACTGGCGGCGGCGGCGGCGGCGGCGGCGGCGGTGACAGCGGTAGTTACTTTTTTTTAGAATAGAGAGAAACTTCAAATATCCTTTAATTGTTTTGAGCAGTGTAATAGAAGCCTTTTTCTCCCTTTTCCCTCAGAGTCTTCAGGTTTGTAGGACCAGAAGTAATACCAAAATAGTAAATCCCCCCCCCCCCCTTTATTTCCATGTGCGCAAGACTCAAAATAATGTAAAATTGTAATTCTTTTTTCTGAAACGCTGGTACCCAAAATAACGTTAAAATAGTAATTTTCTGATTTTTTCAGGTTTGCAGAGCTCGAAATAAAGCCGAAATTGTAAAACTAATGCGGAAAATTTTAAATTTTCACCTTTTTTTTCTAATCCCCACAGAATCCGAATTATTTCCGAAATAGTAAAATTTTCATCTTTATTTTTCTTCCTTTTCATCGAAATTTTTCGGGTCTAGAGAACACGAAATAACAGCAAAATTGTAGCAATTTCGCCTTTTCTTTTCAGAGTCCGCGGATCCGAAATATTAAAATTTCCATTTTGTTTTCTTCTTTAGATTTCGGTAGTTGGATTTTTCCAGCTGTGAAATTAATAAAGCGAATTTGTAAAATTAATAAAGCAGAAAATATAATATTTTTCCCTTTTTACCAGGGCTGCGGAGTCGGAGTCGGGATAATTTTTGAGTGAAAGAGTCGGAGTCGGAGTCGGATCTGTAAAAATTCCCGGAGTCGGAGTCGTCCATTTTACAAGCAGGTCTGCGTTGTCGGAGTCGACCCATTTTTGAGCGAAGGAGTTGGAGTCGGACCTGTTAAAATTGCCGGAGTCGGAGTCCCCCATTTTTACCACCGACTCCGCGGCCCTGCTTTTTACTTTCGAAGCCCTTAGAACAGAATTAATGCCGAAATAGTGAACATTTTGCTTTATTTTTCTTGCGTTCCCTCATAATTTTAACCAACAGGCAACACTAATATATTAACCTGCCCGGAGTCGGAGTCGTTAAAATTTCCGGAATCGGCCATTTTTCCCATCGACCCTGGAAGGCCTAGTGTTAACATAGTATATGCGGGAAACGTAAAAATACTTTTTAATTAGTAGTAGATAGTAGAAATTAGTGTTCGTACCAGAAATTTTGTATAGAAGAAAACTAAGGTGTAACTCGAGCGTGCATGGCTGTGAGCTGATGTTAATTTATAGTGACTATCTACCGCTTGCAATGTGTTAAAAGCTAATTTGTTCAGCCGTTGTCAGACTCGTCCACAATTGCTAATTTTTAACAGACTTAAAAAAAAAAAAAAAAAAAAGGAGGAGGTTATTAATTCGACACATATGTATTTTGTTATATGTATATTCACCAATTACTCCGAAACTACGCGACCAATTCATGTGATTTTTTTTTATTATTATTGAAATAATATACCCTCGAATTGGTCCCATTTAAATTTCATCAAAACTGGCTCAGTATGTTTTTTAGAAATTCAAAATAAAATAAATATTTTTAAAATACTTCGTGTTCAAAAATTTGTATCAAGTGATGTAGCGCTACCTGTATGACGAAAAAGTCATTACCCGATGATTTTCCTCCTTCTTTATACGTTTTCGTTTCTGGGATTGTTGCAGGGAAAACAATAAAGTAATTGAAGCTGATTATTTTTAGGTTCATTATTTGTCATGACACCGAAAAATAATGAAGCAAATTGTATACATTATACAATTTTTTTTTTAATATATATAATTTTTCTGGTGTTACTTGCATTTTAGGTTTTTTTAGGCTATAAAAAATAAGAAAAACGAATGTATTCTTTAAGTTTTCGCAATGGACAGTTTTATTGCACACTTACAAGTTAAAAGCATTGAAACTGCCCTTAATATATGTCGACTAGGAGACGCTTTGTCACCCCCACCTTCCTTCCCAGAATCCGCCATTGCTTCGTAGAGAAATTTTAAAAGAAAGAGGCAGGAATTTTCATTTTTATGCAAGAAAACCTTTTTTTTTTTCTTTTTTTAACTACACCGTTCGTGGTCCTTGATTCAAATTAGCGCTAAAAAATCTAAACACATTGCATTTCACCTTACGAAAGGAGGTGTAATTTGACATTGTAAACTATAGATAAACATTCATATTCTTCTCCTTTTTCTGTTTTAAGAAATTGAAAAAGTTTTAATATATCAGTTTTACATCATCAAAATAGTACGAAATTTCATTAAATTAATAAAATATTAAAATATTAATAGCATTCTATAACTAATTTCTTCTAAAAATTTCAAGTTAACTTAAATAGAACATTCACAACACGTCATGCGAAACAAAATTTATAATATTTCTAAAACCTCCTTTCTAGAACTATTTTAAATATTCTAAAATGAACTTTTTGTGAGAAAGTCTTCTGTATAACGGTTCGGAATTACGGCATTTCAAAGAATAAGATTTATTCTGAACGCTACTTTTTCTGAACATGTTGGAATACAAATGGCTTTAAAAGCAAAGCAGTAAATACAAAATCATTCGTGCATTCATTGTTACCAAAATATAAACTCTATAGTGCAAAGAATTTTATTCAATATTAGTATTTTTATATCCAAGTTTTGCGCGGAATACTGAGACGCTATATTTTTAAAAATGAAGAGTAAATAACTATTTTGTAATTGAAGCCAATGCATTAAATTTTAATAACTATGAAAAATAGCATATTAGTATATAGTTTTCGAAGCTATTCATCTCAAGCTTGAATTTTGAAATAGTCCAAAGTCAAATTTTCGAAGAAGATTTATTTATATGTACATTTGAGCAATGATTTGAAAGTAAAATCAGATTTGAGAATGATAATATAATCTTTCCAGCGCACAGAGGAGTATTTCTAAAAAAAAGCTGGACAAAAGTCGAAAAATGAACTTCGTAAAAAACCGCAATACTTTATTTGTTTGTATAGCTTAGTACTCAGTGCTTCACGTAGACACCATCTTAAGAATGTTCGGTAACACTCCTCGTCACGTTATCAGTCTGAACACAGCTGTCGGTGCATCGCAGATGTCTCTTTTCTGAGCACTGTGGTGAGAAGCGCATTATTTAATTGCATTTATCGTTGTATATAGTGGAGATCTGACAAAACCCTTTATGAACAAAGAAGTGGAAGGTATGTAGCTTAAATTACTGTGTATAGTTTTAGTTATAAAGGAATATAATTATGAATATAGCCACATTGTTTTATCGTTAAAAATAAGTGTAATTTTTACTAGTACTTTTAAATAATTAGTGATTTAAAACTACATTCCGCCCTTCCCCCGGCAAAACTTTTTATTGGAATATAAAATGTAGATATTCCTTGTTATATTCATAAATGTTAATTAAAGCGTTCAAAAAGGATGTTATATTAACAACCCAGCTTTCAGAATATAGTGCGGACACCAATTATCAACTTAAAATGTACAAAAAGAAGTCAATTAACCTCTTAAACACAAATAATTTATTTACCTGTAAAGCTTTTTACCTTCTTTCATAAAAATATTCAAAACATACAATTTCTAATTCACGTTATATGATATATAAAAGGTATCGCGAGAATAAAAGATGAGAGGATAATAAAAAAAAAAAAAACATAGACAATAGTTTTAACATCCTCCCACCTTTTGATTATATATTATAATCAAATCTTCACATTAAATAAATACAACATTTACATAAACATCATAAATCGAGTCTTTCTGGAACCTTTATCATTCTACCAGATCTCGTCTTTTTAATTTGTGATTCGTCTTTTGGAGGCTCAGCCTGATTTTCATTCAAAGTTGGTTTAGGAAAATATTTTCGGTACAATCCACTGATGGTACTTCCAGAGGGTAGATTCTTTGAATAGGCCGAATCACCTGCGAATGAGTTGTTTGTAACTTCAGAAGACGAATTTTTCCATCTTTGCCCCGAATGAGCTCTGTAACTCGTCCTAATGGCCAATTGATCCTTTTCTTGTTATCTGCTCCTACCAAGACTATATCTCCTATAGAAATTGAACGTTGCAATCGTCTCCCATTTGGTCGTTGGATAAGGAGACCCAAATAGTCTGATCTTAAATCGATTTCTGAGATCTTTTTGCAATTCTTGCCTGTATTTTATTCTTCTAGTGAGAGAACTTTCCTCAACCGCATCAACATCTGGTAAAGCACATTAATGAATGTCTTTCAGAAACATGTCCGGTGATATGGGTTTGATGGACTCCTTCTCAGACATGTAAGTTAGTGGTCGTGAATTTATAATGCTTTCGTAGTCAGCTAATACAGTTATCATCTCTTCATAGTTCAAACAGGCTTGTCCTAAGACTCTTTTTAATAGATCTTTCATCAATTTGATGAGCCTCTCCCACCATCCGCCGCACCAAGCAGCAGTCGGAGGGTTGAATTTCCGTTTGATAGAATTTATTGCTCCATACTTCTGTAAGCAATTCCAGTTCAATCTTTTTAAAAAATTGGATGCACCAACAAAATTGGAACCATTGTCGCAATATATAACAGAACATCTTCATCTACGAGATACAAATCTTCGCAAAGCCATTAAAAATAACTCTGTAGAAGCTGAAGTCACAAGCTCCAAATGCACAGCTCTGTAAATGGCACATGTAAATAAGATAACCCAACTCTTCTGTTTGTTTTTAAGAAACAGAGGGCCAGCCAGATCAATGCCGATAATCTGAAATACTGCTGCATCTTTCACTCGATTTTCTGGCAGAGAAACTGGAGAAGATTTTAAATTCTTCGAATTAAATCTTTTACAAATGGTACAGTCGTGGAAAAAAAAGTAAACATCCCCTACTAACTCCTCAATAAATTGACGTAGAAGAAAGTTACTGGTACTGAACGATTGGAAATAAAGTCTACTTTTAAATGATGTATATAAGTTTGCTTAGGGGGCAATCTATTTATTAAAACGAACCATAACTTTGTTTTTTCAATAGCAGTACACAATTCTGACAGCATAAATGAATTCTACACCATTTAATTAGCCTAAAAACAAATTTTTATGCAATTCGTACAATAAGTTTCCGAGAAATTAATTATTTTAAAACGAGCATATTTTAAGGGCTGTATCCAAATTGAAGTTCGGTACTCGACTGTTAACCCAGAGAGCACCCTTCTTGATCAAGGCACTTTAAGCATCACTCAAGCAGTCAATGACGTCTGTTAGATTACAGGACAAGGTAAGAAATTTCAAAATATTTAGTCACTTCGATTATAAACGGCCCTTTAAACCATCATTTTGCCTTTTTAGGTGCGTTCGTAATTATATAAATACGTAGCACCTATAGTCGTCGTTCAGTCCTTCTGTCTGTCCGTCTGTCTGTCCGTCTGTCTGTCCATCCGTCTGTCTGTCCGTCCGCATATAACACAGCAAAAACTACCCGACCGAATGATCTGAAATTTTTAATATATAATTGCTGCAAAATTTTGTCTAGCCATTTCCAATTTTATGAAAATCGGATGTATAGTTTAATTACAGGGACAGTCAAAAGTTTTTCTTTGCATTACGGCCAATGGGAAAAATTATTACAAGTGAATTTTAATGATGTTACAGACTTCCGAATGGTCTGAAATTTTTAATATATAATTGCTGCAAAATTTTGTCGAGCCATTTCCAATTTTATGAAAATCGGATGCATAGTTTAATTACAGGGACACCCAAAAGTTTTCCGTTACATTACGGCCAATGGGAAAAAATTATAGCAAATGCATTTTAATGATTTTACAGCCTTCCGAATGGTCTGAAATTTTTAATATATAATTGCTGCAAAATTTTGTTGAGCCATTTCAAATTTTATGAAAATCGGATGTATAGTTTAATTACAGGGACACCCAAAAGTTTTCCGTTACATTATGGCCAATGGGAAAAAATTATTGCAAATGCATTTTAATGATTTTACAGCCTTCCGAATGGTCTGAAATTTTAAATATATAATTGTTGCAAAATTTTGTCGAGCCATTTCAAATTTTATGAAAATCGAATGTATAGTTTAATTACAGGGACAGTCAAAAGTTTTCCGTTACATTACGGGGAATGGGGAAAAAATTATTGTAAGTGCATTTTAATGATGTTACAGACTATGCACTTATGAAGCGCAAAAAAATATACATTCAGTACAATATGGGGTGCAAAAAATAATTATAAAACTAGTTATAGTACGAACGCACCTCATTTGCCACGTTTGACGAGCAATTTCCAACTTGTTTTTTTAAGCATAATTTGAAAACTACTTGGAAAAAAAAATGTGAAATTTTGGATTTCCATAAAGCAGGACTTAATAAATCTAAATCCATCCAAAAAATTGTAGGTTACAATTCATAATTTTTTCGCATATTAATTTCATAATTCATATCATAAAATTATAAAAATTGTAAATTCAGCGTATTTATGTTTGGGTATATTAGTATTATTGCTACACAAAAAATTAGCACACTAGAAGCATAATTTCAGGAGCTATAAATAAAAATATGAAAATGTAATTTAACATTAGAAGCACTAAATTTTGAATGTTTATAATTCATAAACTTATCATTCAAATGACTTGAAATTTGGTGTCTAGGTATAGTTTGAACCGAAGATTTGAAATATCTCGTTAAAATTGGGTATTTCCTTTGAAAAAAATGAAGTTTGGATTCGTTTTAATATGTAGATGGCCCCCTAAGCAAATTTTATATACATCATTTAAAAGTAGACTTTATTTCCAATCGTTCGGTACCAGTAACTTTCGTCTACGATAATTTGTTGAGGAGTTAGTAGGGGGTGTTTACTTTTTTTTTTCACGACTGTACATTTTGATAGAACAGAGCTCACAGTTCTTCTTCATTTCAAAATACAGTATTTTTCTCTAAGCAAATTTAGAAGAATCTGAGGACTTGCATGGCAATTTTTGCGGCGGTAATGTAAAATTAATTGTTTGACAACTTCATGGTTTGAAGGAACAACCATAGGTGTGAGGAAATCCATATTGTCTTGTCTATACGTAATCTTAGCCTTTACACGTATTATGTTTTGTTCATCCTTAAACGTCTCCAGAGTTTTCAATCTCCCCGCACTTTCATGGGAAAAACATTAATAGTCCTTTTGTATCGTCCAAATTATCTTCGTTTCTGCTCTCTTAAATTCAAGATTTGTCAATTCTCCTTTGATCTGTTCATTTGGATTAGAAGAATTATATCTGAAACGAAGTATCCAACCAACAAGACGTACGATTTTCTCATAACTGGAAAAATACTGAATAGTACCAGTTTTTCTCTAGACTTTCATCAACATTTACCAGTAATTTTGTAGACTTCGATTTTTAATTTTTCAATTTCTTCTTCGTTTGTGTCTTGGCACTTGAAATCCATATATTTATAATGTTCTTTAGGATCTTTAAGCCAAGATGGACCCTCCCACCATTTGAGAGATACCAGCTGTTTTGCTTTAAACCTTCTAGATGGCAGATATGCTGGATTAATTTCTCCACGTATATGTTTCCATAAAAGAGGATCACACAATTTTTCTATTTCTTGAACTCTGTTTCTAACAAAAACAGACCAGTTTTCTTTCCTGAATATCCACGCAAGCACTGTCGTGGAATCGCTCTAAAAATACCTTTTCATATCTTCCCAGCCCATATCGTCAGTTACTGATTTAGCCAATCTAGCACCAGTCAAAGCAGCTAAAAGTTGCATTCTAGGTATAGTTCCACATTTTAAAGGACCTATGCGGTATTTCGCAGCAAGAAGGAATAACTCTATGCGATCTTTAGTTGCTATCCTCAAAAATATAACAGCATCATACGCATACTGACTTGCATCACAAAATGTGTGAAGAGTACAACCTCCTAAATTATCTGGGGTGAACTGAATATATCTACGAATCTGAATTTCTAGTAAAATATATAATTCACGAAACCATTCAATAAATTCATTTTTATATCACTAGTAACTTCCTCATCCCAAGTGATTCCTTCTTTCTATGTTTTCTGTAACATCATCTTGGGACATATCGTAACTGGGGCAGTAAAACCAATTGGATCAAAAACTTTATGTGCAACTGATAGCATGATTCGTTTTGTTATTTTTTCTAGATTTATATCTTTCTTTTAGCTTACGTTAACTTTTAAAACGTCTAGAAACATGTTCCATTGTAATCCCAGTATAGCAGTATCTTCGTAATTTTCGATATTGTTTCTTTCTTCTATCTGTTCCCATCCTCTGAAATAAAATCCACCTTTAGCCATAGAGATTTAGAATCAGTTATAAACCTTTCCAATTCTTCCTGTGTGTGGACACTACCAACAGGTGCGCGCCGACCCAGTGTGCAAAGTGTTCACCGCACACAGGCGCCGGAATAGTAAAGGCGCCAAATATTTTAGGCGAAGCTGAAAAATTTGAAAAACTTTTAACCAATTTAAATTTATTAAAGCGGTATTTAAATCGAACGTACGTGATTTCTGACACATTTATGAGTTCATTTTTACTTATAAGATATAAAATTTGCTGATGCTCGTCAGTGGCGTAACTTTAGGGGTAGGGGGGCGGAGAGTCTCTCAAACCAAAAGGCGCCACGGTGTCGAAAGGTAACGGTCGCGAGGCGCCACGGAAGGCTTAAGGGCGCCGTCAAGTGCCTAAAACAAATTCAAAAAAGCTAGGAACATAAAAAATTCGGAAGGGCGACAGCGAATGCTCCTTTTGACATCCCTGCTCTGGATCAGGCCTGTCCAGCTTTTCAGAAAGCAGTGGCGCACTACAGTTCGTGGCAAACATGGAAGGCTCCATTATTTAAATAACTGAAAATACAGTGAACTCTCTATTCTGAACACTCACCGGACCGACCAAAAATGTTCAGATTATGGGGGTGTTCAGTATAGAGGGAGTTTTAAAACGACCACTATGTATTGAGTTTATAGACTGTATAGAATACTTAGCCTGGTTAGCCATGCCAGTTACTGAGATGGGAGTGCTGAATTTACACTCATGTTCAAAATTAAGAGAATTTTCAGATTTGGTCGATTACCTCCAGAACTACTGGACATATTTTAATTAAATTAGGTATGTACAGTCGTGGAAAAAAAAAGTAAACACCCCCTACTAACTCCGTAACAAATTATCGTAGACGAAAGTTACTGGTACCGAACGATTGGAAGTAAAGTCTACTTTTAAATGATGTATATAAAGTTTGCTTAGGGGGCCATCTACATGTTAAAACAAACCATAACTTCATTTTTCAATAGCAATACCCAATTCTGACAACATAAATGAACTCTACACCCTTCAATTAGCCTAGAATCAAATTTTTATGCAATTCGTACCATAAGTTTCCGAGAAATTAATTATTTTAAAACGAGCGTATTTTAAGGGCTGTATTCAAATTGAAGTTGGATACTCGATTGCTAACCGAGAGAGCCCCCTTCTTGATCAAGGCACCTTAAGCAGTCAATAAAGCCTGTTAAATAACAAGGCAGCAGAAGAAATTTCAAAATATCTACTCACTTCTATCATAGATGGTCTCTTAAACCACCATTTTGCCGTTTTTTAAGCATAATTTGAAAACTATTTGGAAGAATAATGTGAAATTTTGGATTTTTATAAAGCAGGACTTAATAAATCTAAATCCATCAAAAAAATTGTAGGTTGCAATTCATAAATTTTTCGATTATTAATTTCATAATTCATATCATAAAACTATAAAAATTGCAAATTCAGCGTATTTATGTTGGGCACATAAGTTTTATTGCTACACAAAAAATTAACACATTAGGAGTATAATTTCAGGAGATATAAATAAAAATACGAAAATGTAATTGAACATTAGAAGAACTAAATTTTGAATGTTTATAATTCAAAAACTCATTCAAATGACTTGAAATTCGGTGTCTAGGCATAGTTCGAACCGAAGATTTGAAATATCTCGTTAAAATTGGGTATTGCCATTGAAAAAAATGAGGTTTGGGTTAGTTTTAATATGTAGATGACCACCTAAGCAAATTTTATATACGTCATTTAAAAGTAGACTTTATTTCAAATCGTTCGGCACCAGTAACTTCCGTCTACGATAATTTGTTGAAGAGTTAGTAGGGGGTGTTTACTTTTTTTTTCCACGACTGTACATAGGTTAATTTAATGAAAAAAAAAACAAATATTCAACAGTTATAATAAAAACGCATAATCGTGAGTAAGATTCATCAGCGTTGGAAGATATAAAACAAAGCTTATCATATTGACCTAGAAAATTGATTAATAGGGAGTATGGTCCTCTTTAAACAGCTCTCACAGTATACAGCTCGCATAACGAATTGATACTGGAAATCAGGCAGTTTATTAGAATCTGTGTCAGTTAGTCTCGCCCCTCCAGCAATGCTGTTTTCAGGCTCTTGATAGTTCTGGGAGGTGAAAAGAGAGTTCCAGTTATCTTCCCCAGAGCGTTCTAGACATACCCTATAGGGTTTAGGTCCGGAGATCTGACGGGATAATCCATCAAGCAAATATCCTCAGTTTCCAGAAATTCGTCGACTAGATGAGCTCTATCTGTGCACGCGTTGTAGTCCATTAAAATGAAATCAGAGCCAACTGCATTCCTTAAAATCCGAACAAAGAGGTCCAAGATATATAAATACCTAAACCTCACACCAGTCACAGAACCTTTGCCAAGCAAAGGAGGGGGTGTGCGCCCCCAGACATGATGGGCGCAAATTATCAAGTCTCCCCTCAAACCATGAAATCTCCCGTCAAATGAATCATCCATCAAATGCAATTCTACCATACAATCAAATACCATCAATACACCATCAAATCTCCTCTGCCATAGTAGTCTCTTTCTCGTACGTTGAAAGGATCCCTGGTTTTATCCAGATGAAAACAAGTCGAGAATTAGTGTTTAGGCTTAACCGAGACTCATCAGTGAATAAAACGTTCCCCATTGATACCTGGTCCAAAGTCGAAGATCTCTACACCAAGCTAAACGGGTTCTCCTGTGTGCAGAAGTTGAAAGACTTCCGGGTGATGTTCAGCTGGATACTTCAACAGGTCTTGAATTCCTTGGCCATATTGTTTGAAGGTACTCATACTTTTTGTTTCATTGGACAATTATGGTTCTGTGTCTTCTTCACTATCCTCTTCCTCTTCAACGATGTTGTTGTCGCAAACCGGATGGCTTACGTCGGCTTCGAGATAAGCTGCAGGTTCAATTTCAGTATGCAGCTCCTGACAAATTGACCAAAAGTCCCTCCCAGCTGTTGCTTCTTGGTCCTCTATTCTTGATTTCCGATTCTCACACGGGAATCCAGCTTCGCAGAAGCATCTGTGGATGGTGTAGGGGGTTACTTCATTCCAAACCGTTGATATCCAATGGACAGCATCCATGACGTTGATCTTCTTCGTTAGATCGATTACCGAATTTGCCTCCTCCATCCCCAGGGACATTTTCTTCAGAAAATGGATTCGGTAGTGAGCTACAAAGGTCTTGATTACTCCTTGATTATGTGGTTGGATTATAGAAGTACAGTTCGGTAGCAGGAACTTCGGGCTCACGTTGCTCAGCTGCATGTTTGTATGTGATTTGGCATTATCCACAAAAAGAAGAATTTTTCTTCCTTCTTCAACATCTCGTTAATGCCCTCCAACCATTGTGAGAAAATTGTAACTGTCACTCAGTCTTTTCAATTTAATTTTTAGTGCACAGGCAATGATGCGATAGCGTCGGGGTTTTTCACTTTTTCCGATCACAAGTGGTTTGAGCTTCGCACCCGTAAAACTAGCACAGAACATGTCGGTAAGTGTTTCTTTCGACGAGTTCGATGAACTTTTTATTCTTCTTCAACTATGTTTTCCGAATTTCCATGATGAGGGAATTTCCCGGGTTCCGACTGCAAACACACGTTCAGTTTATAGAGAGGTGGGGTAGAATCGGGACCAAAAGTAGTGTTCATAATAACGGGGTGTTCAGATTAGAGGATGTTCAGAATACAGAGAGTTCATCTTTTTTTAAGTCAATGGAGTTTCATCGGGGTCGTCAGAATGTGTTCATAATACCGGAGTGTTCACATTAGAGAGTGTTCAGATAGAGAGAGTCCACTGTCCAATATATTTACTTGCTTTTTATCCTAATGGATGCAACTTACTAGTAATTTAACAGGAAATCGAAGTAAAATTTGACAACGTCGAAAAAATTTGCGAGTTTTGCTCTTTCTTTATGAATCTTTTAACGCGAAAATTTTTTGGTCCCCTCAGTTCTGTGTTAAACGTATTTCACTGTATATTTTTGAGTTCTGTGTTAAGAGCTTGTTCAAACGATACCCCCCCCCCTTGATGATTTTTAAATGAACCTTAAATTTATATGATTTTATATCTTTAACTCGATTTTGTCTGAAGTTTGAACCTGCTCATTGTGTGAAAATGGGAGAGAAGCTGCTAATTATTCAGATTTGTTATGTAAATTTTTTTCATGATTTTTGGAAAATTGCATGGGGTAGTAATGAACAAATAAAAACTTTAAAATGACCTCTACTTACTGATGAAAAAATGAATTAAGAGGAGAGAAGTGAGTGCCTAGTAAAGTACAAGCCAAAAGCTTTAAAACGATATGTCACATGCAAAAATTCATTCCCCCACCCCTCCCGTCCAACGGAAGAACGCCCACTAATAACCTGGGGTTAAACACAAACCTCACCAACCGAAGACCCGTGAAGAGTTTCACCTTCTCTCAAGCCTTCAAATGAGCTCGAATCTTGCTGCAGCTTAATTAGGAGCTCAGTTAGAAAATTGACCCCCCAGGGGGGGGGGGGGAATCCGAGTGAGGGAGGTAAAAAGGTTCCACGGTTTTCCGATGATATATCACATGAGGGTTTAGCAGGCGTGCTGCTTACGCACTGCGAAATCTTGCAAAAAAAAACAAATCTCGAACCTTTCAGTTCCATATTCCAACACCAAGGGAAAACTCTATTCTTAATAAAACTGTTTCTAAACGAAACTCTGTTAAACAACCTACCCATAGTCAGTATATATTAGTCATTAGCCATATATTAGTATATAATAGTCAAGGGGTGGCGGACTTAAGCAAGGATCTAAGATATTTTCTGAAATTATCATTCGAAAATAGTGGTAAGTACACTTTTGAAATTTTTATATTAAAAGTAATATTTATCCCAGGGCTCCGTCAAAAGTCCGCATCTAAAACGGTAGAAAACGGTACGGTTTTAAATATTTGATCACATCCTCCAATTTTTTTTTATCGCCTCCCCCCCCCCCTGAAATTTGATGCCCCCTACTTTTTTTATTATGTATTATGAACTATCTGAAAGTTCCAAACGGTTCGTCAGTTTTCTTAATTTTAACAATTTCGATTCAACAAAGTTTTTCTTTTCCTTTTTTAAAATAGAATTTTTTATAAAACAAAAACTTGTGGATCGATTTTTATAAAATTTAGATATTATTAAACAGCGTTTAAAGATAGGGCTATATGCATAACTTTAAAAGCTCTAAATGGTGCATTTAAAAAAATGACGGAGTTCCAAAGAATCCTAGCATAAAAATGATTTGCGGTTTCGAAAAACTGGCTTTTAAATTGAGAGTTTGAAAGGAATTATCCAATTAATGAAATAATAAGTAATATCTAAGGTCGCAATTGAGCGACCGTGAAGAAATTTAGATATCTGAAATCACCGAAAAATTCTACATCTAGATGCATAAAAATTAAATCGATAAATGTATATTTAAAAAAATTTATATTCTTTCGAAAATGTCCACTATTGGAAGACGTTGGTTATCTGCAATGAACTCCTGGCGACCGTGGGAGAAATTTCGAACCTTTCTTTCGAAGGAAATAAAAATATTTTTCATAAATCGATTTTTCGTGGATTTTTTTACTTCCTGAAATCGTACCGGAATAATTTTTAGAATTTCTGAAAAAGGGATTTTTTTTTTTTTTTTTTTTTTTTTTTTTTTTTTTTTTTTGCGTCTGGCTGTGCAGTTTTCGAGCTGTTAGCCCTAGTAGAATTTATTTATGCATCTCTGTAAATCTATTAACCCCTTCCCATCTCTTCGAGTTTTCGAAGAAGTTGTCTACGGTTTGAAAAAAAACCGTTGAATTCTCTTGTTGAATTATTAATACTTTTGCATTCTTTTAATTTGGGCTTTTTAATTAATTTCTCAACTAATTATTAGAGATTTAAAATTCTGAAACTTACGTGCAGGGTGCACCAGGAGAGACTTTTGACTATCCTCACAAAAAGTTTGAGCCTCGTACGTGCCGTAGATTCTGCTAGCCATCGCGCACAGACACACACACAACTCACAGACAGAGCGAAACTTTGTTTTATTAGTATAGATATTTTTAATTTAGAACTTCGATTCATTGCACGAAAATTGGAAATTTAGATACGCTTAGCTTCTTAACATGGTAAACGTCGAAACGAATGTGCATTTTTCATAACAATTGTTATATAGCCAGAATAGGGGTTCTGTATTTGCTAATACAAAATCAAATGCTCCGGTACTGAAACATTTTCGAAAGCACTCCTAATTATGATCAACGTGCGGTAATTGTTTAAGGCGCATCTTAATTGATGTTACCTTATTTTTGAAGAAATAAAAGTACTATAACGCGCTCCGGTGTATTACAAACGTCATAATTTGAGAAAATATTTTCTACTTTTATCTGGGAGCACGGCAGTGCGTCCGCCAAGTTCGCACAAGCCGTAAGCTACCTTTTCCTGAACCATTTCGGCATACTTTTCACCCCCTCATAACGTCGTTTTAGGGAGAGATATAGAAATTTTTCTTTTATACACATGTTCGTATGGTCAAACTGAACTAAGGTTCCACGATTTCATGTTTCTGTATTTAGTAGTTTTCGAAATATTGAATTCCGAAAAAGCGCTTTTTTGTCACTGACTCACTTCGCATCATCAAATAACTAAGGTACTTCTAAAAGTCGTAGAATCATGAAATTTCACAAGTAAGTCGGGTTTGTAGCACAATTAACCAGAAAAATCTGAAAACACAGAATTTCCGCCTCTAAACCCTTCAAACAGGGGGTGTTCATTTGGCCGTAACACATTCAATTGTGCCAATGTTGGTCGCCAAAACTCGATTACAGAGTTTTGAAGGGGGTCACGTGATTTCAAGCAGAATAACATTTTATATATATGCTTTTCCAAAAATGTTTGTTAAATAGAAAAAATGAATATACCTAAAAATTTTAATCAGTATAGGTTATGATATATTTACGATATTAAAACAATAAAACATTTAACAAAATATAACCGCAATTCGGTACGTTTCCGATATAGTAGCCTTGACGAAATACAGAAAATAGCCTTGACGAGAAAAGAAATTTGATAATAACGCATTTTCTGGCAACCAATTTACTGTGTCATATACACAAGCAATTTTTTCCATATGCATACAATTTATTTAATGTAAGGAACCCGTTTATTTATTTTTATATACCAACATAAATAATTTGTATATAAAAAAATAATATTTTATATATGTATAAAAAAAATGTTTATGTGTATAGAAATAGAAATGCATATATAAATAACATAAAAGTTAATCAGGTTTGTTTTCATAGTTGTTTATATCATTTGGCCACATATCTCACTTTCTGAAGTCCGAATTGCGCCAAGATTTTTAAAAAATGCCAAGGTCCCTATAGTGGAAAAATATCCTAATTCCATATGAAAGTTTAAAAATCTCCTTTTAATTAAATGAAATGTGTAACTAATAAACTGTCTTTAACGATGTGCGACAGATGCGGCGTCCGAAGTCCGCTGCGAATGTTATTATATTGTACTAGTGGCCCTTGGCGACCAGTTTGGTCTCCCTTTAACATATGCTAAGCATTGTATTGCATTACTTCTATACATAATTTAATTTACTTGCTCAATCCTTCGCCAAATCCGAAGATTCTGATACAGAAATCCTGAACTCTGCATTTTTATGTTAGCCAGGCGCAGGTGATAAATCGCCAAACATTGTTTCCGTCGTATTTTTTCGTATTTCATTTAAAATATAGTACTTTGACTCATTTTATTTAAAATGCATAACTTTAATTTAAAACTAAAATATTGAAAATTTATGACTCTCAATTATTGCTTAAAAAAAAGAAAAGAACATAAAAAAAAAGAAAAGTAATAAATAATACCATAAACCATGACATTTAATGTCAACACCAAAGCTTTGTTTTAATTTAATACGGGAAAAATTGTTTATAACAGTCGCATGAAATGGGCTATTATAATACTGATGACGTGATAGTTACAATATTTGGCGATTTATCACCTGCTCCCGGCTATCATTAAATTATCAAATTGGCCACTTGGCGTAGTGAAGCGGTCAACCCGGAACTGTTGATGACAGTCACGTGACTTAGGCTTTTATTATATAGATTATTAGCCTACTTACTGTTAATTTATTGTTAATTTTAAATCTGTAAAAGAAAGATTATAGTTATAGATAAGATATGTTGGTCGCCAAAACCCGATTACAGAAAATTAGCCTGAGTTATAAAGGTGTTACATGATTTCAAGCTGAATGAATTTTTATATGCTTTTACAAAAATCTTAATAAGGCAAATCTTTCAGTTTATCTGTCCATATTTCTATCTTTTACTTACTTAAAACAAATTTTATTAAAGACCGGGAGGCGTCTGCACAGATCATCACCTCATCGAGTTGAAGGCTGAAATTTTAGGATTAGTTAAATATCGATTAGCGTATTGAAATGTAACTGGTCTGCTAAGTCACATCTTTGTGGAAACCACCTACAGACCCGATTTTACGGGTTACTTGGTGGATTTTCCATTGTGTTTTCCTGCACCTCCATGTTTCCAAACTTTTGGATGCAGGAAAATACAATAGTAAACCTATCAGTTAACCACTAAAATTAGGTATTCAGGTGTTTTCTACCAAGATATGACTTAACAGACTAGTTGCATTTAAATATGCTAATCTAGTTTTAACTAATCCTAAAATTTCAGGTGTAAACTCGATGGGGTGATGGTGTGTGCAGACGCCCCCCGGTCTACTATAAATGTCGGAATTCTAATCTCAATAGCACTCTGGTCAATCTGGCAATTATCCCTACTATTTATGGAACACTATTCCTTTAAGTGCGTTTTAGTGATATTAATGAACTTATGCATATGCACCATACATATTATACATATGCATATAATACGTAATACATTTGCATCATACATATTATAGGTATGTGTATAATACATAATACATATGCATTATTATGACGTCAGAATAAACAAAACATTTTTTGTCGCCAAATTTGAGAATTGACGTGATATATTACCAAATTTGGCGAAACTTTGCTAAATGCCGCCAAGCTTGGCGAATATTTGACGCTAGTGGCTATTTTTCAATTAGTTAATTATTAATGCGAGCCACCTATTTTTATTTTTCCGCATATCATCTGAATAGTTAAATTATATAACGTACTAATATTTCCAAAGTGCTAATAGTTTCGTCACTGCCCAAAACTCGAGGCTAACGATAAAGACAGGCTACCGCGGTGGGTCCGATTCTTCTTTTTTACAGACCGCTTCAGTCACGTGATGCTCTTTTCGCACACCTTCAGTGGTGCATTCGACCATCACGTGACTCCAGCGGTCTGTAAAAAAAAGAAGAATCGGACCCACCGTGGTAGCCTGTCTTTGTCGTTAGCCTAGCCAAGACCTCTGCTATTGTTATTATATTGTACTGTTATTATACTTACTGTGACTATGCTGTTAATCTTTACACCGCTAAAACTTCTGTATTATATAAAGAGAATTTACGGAAACTATTAAAGCATTGAAACTGCCAGTTCTCCTTATGATTATTATAATTCTATATAATATGTAACCTGTTAATCGATATGTATGTTAGAATGAATCTTCTATAATCCGGTTCCTCGCATTTTAGTTTTCAGGTTTCGAATAAAATTAGCTAAAATCTTAAAACTATGGTACATTGACTAATTCTTCAACACGATCAGATGAGAAGAATGATAGATTTTAAAATGGATCATGGCAGTAGGCCGGTAGACCTATTCTTCCGTAATCGAGTCTATTGAAAAGGTTAACGTTAAACAAAAAGATATTAGCATCAATATGGTTTAATGCAAATGCAGATATTGTCAAAGGATTTCATAAGAACCATTTCACTTGTACCCAGTCGTATCAGTTAAAATACAACAATTGGCAGTGAGCCCAATTAGAAAAGATTACTTAATAGGTTTAAAAATTTTCGCATTAGAGAACGAATCGCAACTGCTAAGGAAACATGCATAAGTGAGTTAAGAGATATTTGTCACGAAAGATGAAATACATAACAATATAAAATATATGATGTGCTTCCATGATCGTAAAGAGTTCTTGATTTCTCTATCAAAAGCTACCGACTTGGCGAAAGAATGGGCAAGTAAATTAAATTATGAATAACAATAACATGATGAAACGTTTAACATGGAATTAATACGGTAAATACTACTTGCTATAGGCGGCTAGTACTTTAATATAAAAAGAAATAAAGTATAAATTTGTAAAGCTCAATAAAATAAATTTAGGTATTTTTATGTTAGCCGGGCACAAGTGGCAAATCGCCAAATACTGTTCCCAACTCCATTGTTCATATTGCATTTATTTCATTTAAAGATATATACTTTTCAGTCATCTCATTTAAAATAGATGCATTTCCCTCATTTTGTTTAATAGAATATTTAACATAGAAATAAATAAATAAGAAATAATAACATAAACCAAAATATTTTATTTGAAAATCAAAGCATTGTTCCTAATTTACACATGTGAAAAATGAAAACTGTTATTGGCGATAAAACAAAAGGCTAATGAGGAGATTTGCTCCCGGCTAACATAAAAGTACCGAAATTTAAGTTTTTTCATATTAATATAGTTTAGAATAACAAACTTGAAAAAACATACAAAAAGTATTGATATCCCAACAAAAAGTTTTCGGTAAAAAAAAAAAAAAAGCGCCAAGTTCTCCTTAATGTTTCGGCCAGAAAAAGTAGTGATATCTGAAGTTCCCACAAGTTAAAAGCCAAACATCCCAAATCTTTCATTGAAAATGGCTTCCTGCGACTTGGCCGTTAATGCCTTCGAGAGAGTTTTTCAAATTTTAAAATATGTACAAATGAGTTACATGCCAACTACATTTTTTGATTATTTTAGGTATTTTGTGGCACAGAGTACAGAAATAAAATACACATTTGAAAAAAGCATTTAAACAACTTCAGTCTATTTAAAGGCTTAGAAGTTAAAAATAACAAAATACTTGTATTCAGGAGTTAATATCCCTAATTGCTAAAACATAATTAGTATCAGCTTTTAACAGTTTATAAATCGAATACCTCTTAATGTATGCAAACAAACAATAATAAATGTTCAAACGAAAAAAATCTCTTTTGTCATAACACAAGATTTCAGTATTATACAATAAAATATAATGTAACATATTGTGAGATTTTAAGTAAGTAAATTTTGTTTTATTTCTTGGGTTTTACGTTAATGACTTTAGCTTTAGACCGTACAAAATGGCAATTAAACCACAAGTGGACTAAATGATCTGTAATCAAAAGTAATGTTTGTTGAAACTGAATGGTAGTTATCAGAAATCTTTTACTTATAATGTCTTTATGTGAATTTGACTCTTTGCATTCTGATATTACTTTTAATATTTAAATAATTCATAAATGCGTAATTTCCAATCATTAATTTTGAAATGCTGCAGAAGGCATTAACGGCCAAGTCGCAGGAAGCCATTTTCAATGAAAGATTTGGGATGTTTGGCTTTTAACTTGTGGGAACTTCAGATATCACTACTTTTTCTGGCCGAAACATTAAGGAGAACTTGGCGCTTTTTTTTTTTTTTTTTACCGAAAACTTTTTGTTGGGATGTGTATTTGCCGTATTACGAGCAGACCTTTCTTTGTGTCATAGTCCTACCAATGATTAATTCAACAGAATTATATTTCCAAATTAAAGTTTTTTTGAACTGTTTTATAAAGATCAGATCTTAAAAATTACAGAAGTGATGCAGGTAAAAGAAGCTCATTTACTTAGGAGGTATGCCATTGTGGGGAGAGGGAGCAAACAGCTGAAGCACCGACCTTTTAGAAATGTCCGTTATTTGCATTTTGCTGCCAACATTCCTTGTTTTTAATTCAAACAAGAATATTTTTAACCAGAAATTTAATTTAATAAATGAAATAAAAAAGAACCCTGTAAAAACAAGAAACATTTCATTAAATAAATTTTCTGGTTCCAAATTCATTTATTCGATTTGGAGAAAACCGCTGGAAGTTTGGTTTAGCAGCTATGCATTAGTACTCATAGAAAAAAAAAAGTATAAGTTTGTTTTTTCTTTCTTTTTTTTTGGTGGGGGGGGGGGGGGTATGAATATGGGGCGCCAACTGAAGTTCTGCACACAGGCGCCGAATACTGCTGGCGCGCCCCTGACTACCAACGACATTGTCAACATAAAAGCTTCTCAGCAATTGCTGTTTAAGATTGGGGTCGTATTCTTCATCGTTTTTAATGTGATATTCTATGACGGAACCGAGAAGAAAAGGAGAATTTTTGACACCAAACACAACTCTAGTATGTCGAAACATTCTAATATTTCTTTCTTCTGGTTCACTGCATCATATGAAACGCAAATAGTCCCGATCTTCTTTACGAACAGCTATTTGTAAAAATGCTTTCTTGATATCAGCTACAACACCAAATTTATTTTTTCTAAATCGTAAGAAAATGTCAGGAATTAATTCAATAAGATTTGGTCCACAATGCAAACATCGATTCAAAGATGGATAGTCCTGCATTCTAGCTGATGCGTCAAACACTGGACGAATGGGAGTTGTACTGTTTTCTTTTATCACTGGTCGATGAGGTAAATAATTTCCATAAAGATTCATTTTAGACTGCGGAATTTCCTCTATAATTTTATCATCAAGCCACCCTAAAAGCACTTTTTCATACTTTTGATAAAGGTTATCCGAGAGCAACTTGTTTGTAACTTTAGTTAATCTTTTCTTGGCTAAACTCAAATTATCAGGTAAATGTGGTGTATCTTCTGACCATGGCAAAGAAACTTCATAACGATTATCTTCATTCACTTTTACTGTCTGTAAAAATGCTCTTTAACCTGACGATCAATCTCAAATTTAGATTGTTTTGCAAACGGATCATTAATTCCAAGCAAATCCAATTTCCATAAATCAGCAATCTCTGCTTCCTTTACAATCACGAGTTGCAACCCGTCGAAATTCGACGAAGTAAAATGTTAGAAAGGAACTGTCAGATCAAATTTATAATGAACCTACAAAAATAATTACAATAGAAAATTCATCTTACATTGGTTGTCTAACTCTGAAAACAAATAATATTTTTAACCTAAAATTACCAAAATATTATTTCCACAAACTTCAACTGCTGAAATTATTGAAAAATTAAACTTGTATTAGAATACGTAATCAAGATGAGTAATTATGATGAAGTTATCGATTGAGGCTCTTATGTTTCTTTTTACGGGATGAAAAATCAGTAAAAAGTATTTCGCTTTGTCGCATCATAAAATTTTACTCCATAAAATCTAAACTGTAGGTTATTTTCAAATTCCCATAATTTACATACGCACCACTCAAATTCGCAATTTGAAAGTATTTTAACGCGCAATAGATTATTAATGAATGTATTTCCAAGCTTAAAGTCACGTTTGTCCGATACAACTTTTCATGTGAACATTCGCACAAACTTTAAGTTCCAATCTCAGCACCCGCGAAAAAAAATTTCAGAAATTTGCCTTTAGTTATCATCTCATTGGCCATTTAGCATTGGTCAAATGTTTAGTTTTATGAAAAAATGATCGTTTTGTTTTAAATATGACATCATTTTTACTCACTGAATCGGTTTATCTAGCGTCTCAAACTCGGTATCAGCGTAATGTAAAAATATTGAAATGTAACTGATTTATGAAGAAGAATGCGTGTTTTCTTTAATGTCTGACGTCATTTTCTGTTCAAAAATTATAAAAAAGTTACTTTTATTTGTAATATGAAAATGGCATCAATAAGGATATAATCAATAAAAATAGTAAACCATGACTATTTTCCCTTTACTTTCAATATAAATGGAGTACTTCAGTTGCCACGATTACAAAATTTGTATTAAAAACTACAAAAAAAATTGATATCTCAAAAATAAATTGAGATACAGCTTTCAAACAAATTGCATTTAAAAGCACATTTTTTCCCCTGTACGAAGGTGTAAAAATTGAAAGTGTGCGGTGTTTAGAAGTTTAAAAATTTGCAGTAGCGAAAATTGCAAAACCGAAATTTCATTTCAAATTTCAAAGTGTTGCCATTCGCAAAATGACGTATGCGTTACGCACAGATATGTTTGTCCTTTATAATATAGATAGACGTAATTGATAGAGCTAAATTTTCTTTAGACACATTATCTTGAGGCACTTTTCCCATTAAGGTCCAACCTAAAAATGTTTCCAGTGCTACTAATCCCGACGAGAGTATTTTTCTACGACCTGTCAGTAATTTTCCCATTACATCAGCTCCAATCAATATTTGAATAGATTCAGCAGTTTCACCAACATTTGTCAAGATGATGCCTTTTTCCGATAATTCTTTAAACCAGGATCCTTTTCCTACAGGGGTCATTCCATACAAAATGAGCAAATTAGCTTTGGCAGACATGTCACAGATTTTAATGAAAATCAGTCTATAAGTAGATCATATCTATTTATGAGTAAACGTAAAATAATAGATTTCAGGATTGTTTATTTAAGTATTAAAATTTACATTAAAAGTGAATGCAAAATCGAGGTATTGTCTACGTGCTTAAAATTTCAATTTTGATTATTAGCTTTAGGAATGGAAAGACTATATTAAAGATTATTTATAATTAGGAATGAACAATAATTAACAGACTGGCGTAAGTTAGTAATTGTATTTTTATTCTGTATCGAGAAAAAAATTATTTTTGAAAAGTTTTGAGGGAAAAAAGCAATATTTCTATTCCTCCTTTACACACGAAGGACAGCTTTGACAAGTTTAAAATTGCTTGACCTTATAGCTAAAAGTATATATTTGAAATATCGAAAGTTTAATTCTTGCCTTTTTATCCCTTAATGAGAAAAAAATAAATAGTTAAAAATATTGAGGGTAAAATGCAATATTTCTATCACTTCTTTTTAAGTGAAGGAAACTTTTATTAAACTTTGATAAATTATTTGATATTATAGATAAAAGGGTATATTTTAAATATAGAAACTTTTATTCTTGCTTCCGGTATATTTTTGCCTCAATATAATTTAAAATTAGAGTAGGAAGAAATGTCTGAGTTGAACAAAAACTATATATTAATTCTAAATTCAAATAAAAAAACTAGATGGCAGCACTAAATTTATTTTCCCATGAAATAGTGCAATATATTAAAAAACGCGGGCGAATTCAAAGAGGTATAGCGAATGAAGTGTAGAAAACATTACTATTTTTAACCTATTTTTGTTATGTTAGGAATCAAACGGCAATCTTGAATTTTTTTGAGCATATCATGGACTTATTAATATTTATGTCTGTGCAATATTGTTAATGTCGGACCTGTCCGTTATTTATTTTTTGCTAATACAGAAGAGGAAAATACATGGTCTCTTAATTTTTTTTAAAGTTTCTAAATGTTTTTTAAGATGAAGGAAATAAATGGCGACTTTCAAACTTAGGGAATTCGATCTCCATATGTCCTACTATATCAGGCATTAATTTCATAGATGTTTTTTAACTCCTTTGGTTTTTATAACGTTTCTAATTTTCTCAAAATTCACAAAAATTCAATTTTTACAACCAATTTATAAATAATCATGGTGTTACTAAATTATTATTACTCAGTAAATAAGAAGATAATTTTTCAGAGTTTACAAAATTATAAAAAAAAAATCCTTTCTGTTAAATAGTTTTCAAGATACAGAACTTCAGACTTGCAACTTTGGACGATTGCGCTCATGCCATTCTATATCACAAGTTTTTTAAATGTCCAAAACTGCTAAAAAAATTCATTTTTTGTCAAGATATTTTGCAGAGCATTACTTGAATATGAACTGAACCTGTGCATCGAATTTTATTAAAATTAGTTAGTATGTGGCCACGACTTTTTTTTAAATTTTTGCTCATTTTACGTGGAATGACCCACAGGCATAACATTTTCACATGTAATGTTTTGATCCAAAACTTCAAAATTACATTTAAAATTTTCTTTCAAATCGCTTAATCTTACCTTGCTGTAATGATGATTACAATCCTTTGTTATGACTCCGCCAAAAAGGGAATGAGAAACTTTTTCTTCTCGAAGAGGTAAATACTTCATTTCGTCGGCTAAATGTTTTAAAATATCCGATCTCTGAGAACCTGAGTCCAAAATTAGTCTAACATCTTTCTTTTTGTTTTCGAAAAATATTTTTGCCTTGAGCGTCTGAAGAAACACTTTAGGATTTCTATTGAAATTGGCCATATTTACTTCTTTTCCAGACGACTTTTCTGCGTCTTCCTCTTTCTTTTCATTCAGCTTATTCTTATCGAGCGTTTGACACATCACAGACGCATGTCTTTTATCATAAAAGAAACACTTCAAGATATCGCTACATGGCTTCGTTGTGTGACCTGTTGCCAAACATGAAAAACAACATCTTTTGTCCTTCAATATATTCTGCTTTTCATTAAAACTCATCTTTCGTGCTGAAAAGCATTCTGAACTCAGATGTCTTCCTTTGCAAAAAACGCAATTTTTCTTTAAATCTTCTTTTCAATAAGTTGTTAATAGAGTAGAAGCAGTTGGTAAATGTTTAGTAACATCGTTGTAACTTTTGTTTCTCCTAAAGCTCCCGTCATCTTTTCTCGCCAAACCAAAACCTGTCACTGCTAAATTACGTAATTCTTTCATTTTCTTCAACTTCAGATTTGAGAAACCCATTAAATTATTCAGACGTTCTTTTGCATCAGAAGTAACAGAATTCGTATGGGTTCGATTCCATGCTTTCAAAAATTCCGCAGTAAAACAAGATTCTACCATTGGATATAATATTGAAGCACATTTATCCATTGTGACTCCTAACGTCTCAAGAGCTCGTAAATACAACTCAGCTTATTATATAATGATGTAATAGAAAATTTTCCTTTTGATTGCACAGGTATAATTAATTTTAATAATTCTCGCACATATACTTCAACCAAAAGATCTTCCCTACCGAAGTGAACCTTTAAACTCTATATAGCTTTGGCATAGTTAGCGCCAGTTGGCGGAAAACTATCAACAACTTCTCGCGCTCTAGATCCAGTGACAGTTGCTTAAATCAAATTACTGGAATTTATTTTCTGGCGCAATATCTTGATCAATGTGAATCTGTTCAAACTGACATCAAAATGGCAACCATTCCTTTAAATCACCATCAAATTGGTGAAACTCCAACTTGGGCAACGTAAATTTTCTTTTAGAATTATTAGTTTCATAATCATTTGAAATGTACTCACCTTTCGTTTGTCCCTGTGACTGGATTTTCGCTAATTCTAATTGATGATTTAATTCCAGCTTTCTTAACTCTAGATCCGACTTATCCTTTAATTCTAGCTTTTTTAATTCTTGATCAGACTTCTCCTTTTCTAACTTCTTAGCCTCGTTTTCTTTTTCCTTTCTCTCAGCAACTGCGTTGGATAAAATTTCGGAACAGATGTCATATTCGCCCCATATTGGCGCGATTTTTTTCGGTTGCCAATTTGGCGAAAACATCACCAGCATAAACAACATAATCTGGGTTACCACATCAAGCCCTTTAGCGCAAGTTAAGTACCCGTTGCCTATATGATATTGGCGACAGAAAAAAATCGCGCCAATATGGGGCGAATATGACATCTGTACCAAAATTTCTTGTACAAAATCAGGATCTTGTTTATATTCTTTACTATTCAAAATAATTTCCTTCAATGTTCCGATCATATAGACTTGCGGAATTATTTCCTCAAGCTCTTCTACTACGAACTTTAAATCGACCTTTTTAAACATTTTTACGGCTTGAAACATTTTGTTTTTATAAATCTGGTAAACTATCCTGTCGCGGAGGATGCCACAATGTTAATTAAAGCGTTCAAAAAGGATGTTATTTTAACAACCCAGCTTTCAGAATTGAGTGCGGATGCCAATTATCAACTTAAAATGTACAAAAAGGAGTCAATTAACCTCTTAAACACAAATAATTTATTTACCGGTAAAGCTTTTTACCTTTTTCCATAAAAATATTCAAAACATACAATTTCTAATTCACGTTACATGATATATAAAAGGTATCACCAGAATAAAAGATGAGAGGATAATAAAAAAAAAAAAAAACATGGACAATAGATTTAACAATAAAATAAAATCTTGCCCACTTTTTTTTATCGTTTTATATATATATATATATATATATAATGGTATCAGAAGATGACGATATTTTGAAAACGAAAAATCTTCATTTTTCTTTTAGAAACTTCAGTGACAGCAAAAGATGGTTCAAAAAAAGTTGCTGTTTGACCTTATATTCCAGTCAAATTAGGTTTTTTCTGGACATAATTACGGAAGTTTTGAAACTCGGTAATATTGTTTGGAAGGCTCTACTAATAAACATACTAAAAGTCCTGACGAATGAGGGAGTGTGCGCGAGGAGGGGGAGGCAAAAGAATGTACCTGTTTTCGTTATTTTGTTAATATTTTGTAATCTATAAGTTCTATTGAAAAATTGCTAATACAAAAAATAAAGACAATTAAATTCTCTATAAAAAAGGCTAAAAACATTTTCCTCTAGAGGCCATAGTTAACGAGATAATCGCATTCAAAAATGAAGAAATTTGCCAAAAGCCACACCAGTGCCAGAGAGTGCATCAATGGCATTTATACTGCATCTGCTTAACTTAAAATTAAACGAGTGTTAATAAATATTGTGGTCAGGTGAATGGAAGCCTACACAATAACTTCAACAAACGACATTTTTCTTAATTATAGATTATGTTATATAGATTATATGTTCCGTAATCGGGTTTGAAGTCATTTTTTTAAATGTGGCTTAACGCCAATTTAATTTCCTTCTGTAACTTCTTTTGGTCTACTTTTTTACATAGATTATAGACATGTTAATCCTTCAATTAGTCAGGACCAAAGAGGAATACGACATGTTTGTTCAAAAGGGCTATTTCACGATTCGACGCAGCGACAAGTTTTGGACAGGAGTTTAGTCTGGCATAATCATTGAGCAAACACTAATGCTAGCTATGAAATGCTCTGGAGGGGTAACACATGGTCGAGGAATAAGTGACAGAATTTTGAGTAAGTGGGTTCTGGGCGTCAAAGCTACCTTTTATATTTGTATCACCGTGCAAGAATTCTGTGGTTTAACTCTTTCTTCTGGTGAACAACATAGGGATTTTCGTGAAGCTTGGATGAATAGAGATGCTGCGGATATCTCCAAATTTTCAACTTGGTTTGAAAATCACCCGCCCTTTCCTCAGATAGATATAATTATATCAATATCTTCTGGGGTTATTGGAAATGAAACTATCACATACTTCAAAACTTTGGAAATCGGGAGTAAAAAGATGATTTAGGTGTCTAGCAAATGTTACTCAGATGTGAAACTAACTCGGAAAGGTATAGCACAATCACTCAACCGTATAAAAATTCAATAAAATTTCGTAATACTACTAAAACTGTGGATTCTCTAGTTATATTCCAACAGATTTTCTTGTGCAGACGTAGTAATGATGATTTAGCAAATTACCTACAATATGAATTGGCTCCTTATCCACTGTCCCTTTTCAATGATTTCGGAATGCGCAAGACAAAGAAAAGTGCTTTGTGTCCAATATTTGAACAATCAGAAGAGATAGTAGACCAACAACAAACAATAGTTGTGGGTGGTAGCTTCCTGTTACATGAGGTGGTGTGGAAGAAGGGATCATCAATACAGAATATTTGCAACACCTAAATAAAGTAGTTAAGAAACACTATTGTGGAACACTATTAGAATGGTTTTCGATGAATACACTGACCTTATAAACAGTACCAAAGTAACTGAATAAAACAGAAGATGTTCAGTGAAAAGGTGAGTTGACATAAATTTGAAGAACATACTGTCATCAGCGTTTCCCAAAATCAGTTTCGCTCAAATAAGAACAATAAGACAATGTTGATTCTCATTCTATCCTCTAATTTTTAAATGACAAAGGAGTCTCATGTCAGCTAAGTCCATGTTCAGATTGCTATAGATGCACTGAGTGAAAGTGATAACGTTACTGTTGTTAGGCAGGATGTGTATATACTTGTTCTTCTCACAGCCTTAACTCCTTCAGATAAATGTATATGCTTACAGATACAGTTGTGGCAAGGAAATGAACTGTCGCCTGAGATTTGGGGTTGGAAACGTAAGCTCGTTCATACGTTAGAGCCTATCATAACCACCGATCCTGTTGCCCATAAGGCAGTACTAAACCTCATTCAGTGTAAAACTGGTTGTAGGCAAAAATGTGAATGCAGAAGAACAGGAATAACATGTACTGCCGCCTGCCACTACTACCATGGTGACAGCTCAAACAGTTCACCACCTGTTGAGGTGGATGTCCTAATGGAAATGGAACACAAATCAACATCTTTTGAAATTTCTCATTGAATCTGGATTAATCAAAATTATCACGGACTTGAGTATACTCTTTATTCCTATATCATTGTATTTTACGCATTTTTCATTTTTGTATGTTTTATGTTAACAAAAAATGTAATTTTTTGAAGTTATTGTTCAGGGTTCCATTCTCCTCACCACAACATTTATTAACATTCGTTTAAGGAAGCTTAAATTAAGTAAGGGCAATGTAAGTGCCGTTGAACCGCTCTCTGGTACTGGTGTGACTTTTGGCAAATTTCTTCATTTTTGAATGCGATTATCTCGTTAACTATGGTTTCTAGATAAAAATGTTTATAGCCTTTTTGTAGAGAATTTAATCGTCTTTATTTTTTGTATTAGCAATTTTTCAATAGGACTTATAGATTACAAGATATTAACAAAAAACCGAAAAAAGGTACCTTCTTTTGCCTCCCCCCCCCCCCTCGCGCTCACCCCTGATCCATCAGAACTTTTAGTATGTTCATTAGTAGGCCAAACAATATTACCAACTTTCAAAACTTTCGTAATTATTTCCCAAAATGGCTCAAATTCTGCCTAATTTGACTGGACTATTATGCAAGATTGGCCTAATAAGAAAATAGATGAAAAATTATGTTTCATAGAAATGACGAAATGCCCGGTAGATGAACAAGAATCATTAAAATGTTCGTTAAGTCGTTTCAAATCGGATTTAAAAGAAAAATGAGAGGCTGCCAATAGGACAAAAAGTCGCTTTCTTAAGATAAATGAACATTGGCTTAACAGTTCCATAAAATTAGCTGTAGAAGGTATTAGCTGTACAATATCAAAACAAGGTCGACCAACAAAAGATTTCGCCAAATCGTGTGACAGAAGCAAGTGACGAAAAACAAGATATTTAAGAGAGCAAATACCCCTTGATCAATTAATATTTGCAGCTATTACTAGTCAACGTGCTACTGGTAATATTGGTGCCTCGACACTCATAAAACGTATAACTCTAAATCCAACAACATTACAAAATACAGAATAATTATAACTTCAGCAAAAAAAAACCTCCATTAAGAAGCATACACCATCAGGAGCCTTATCAATTTTTTTACAAGCTGATCTAACGAGAAAGCAATGGCAAATTATTCATAGTGCAAATAAGAATATTTATCCTTGTTATTCTCTGACTAAGAAAGCAAAAAGATTGCTATCCAAGTGAGGAGTTGATGAATATGACAGAAACAAGCGCTGAAGTTAACCTATAGGATCTTCTTGATCATACTTTTTTAAGACTGTGTAAATATTTAGAAGAAGTTATTCAAAATAATACAGAAGAAGAAAACCGCAATTCAGAACTAATATCTAAATGGGGTTGCGATGGCTCTCAACAATTGCAATTTAAAGATATTTCAGAATACTTCTGATAGAGATGCAAATATATTTCACAGTTCTCTTGTTCCTTTACGTTTAATATGCAAAGTTGGCGACCAAGAAAATATTTTACTTGCAAAACCTCTACCTTCCTCTACAACATTCTGCAAACCAATACGCATTCGTTTTGTTCATGAAACGAACGTTATTACTAATGAAGAAATTCAATATATTGAAAATCAAGTTAAAAATCTTAAGAAAACTGATATACCTACTACTAATGGTAGTTTACATTATGTAAAACACACGCTAATACCTACTATGGTAGATGCTAAGGTTTGCAATGCTGCGACAAAGATGCCACATATGTGAAGAAACTTTTAAAAAATTGTTGGAGAAGAAGAATCCTGAGAATCCTGATGCGTTAAGATTTGGTTTATCAATTCTTCACGCATTCGATTTTTTGAGTCCCTTTTGCGTTTATCATATAAAATTTCGTTAAAAAAGTGGCAAGCGAGAACCAATGAAGATAAAAAAGTTGTGACAGAAACAAAAATAAACGAATTCAAAATAGTTTCAAAGAAGAAATGGGTTTTCTAGTATATATTCCCAAGGCAGGTTTTGGCAACACGAAATGCATCAAGATCTTTTGTGGACACCAATACCGTTTCCCAAATCACTGGAATAAATATTGACCTTATAAAAATGTTCAAAGTAATTTTAGAGGCACTATCCAGTGGACAAAGAATTGATGATAAGAAATTTGAAAATTACGCTGAAAAAACTGTAAAACTTTATGTCGAATTATATGGGTGGCACTCAATGTCACCAACAGTACATAAAGTTTTAGTGCATGGGGCCACAGTAATTAAACATGCAATATTGTCTATCGGTCAACTTTCGGAGGAGGCTGCTGAAGCTGGAAACAAACATTTCCGCCAATATAGGCACAATTTTTCCCGAAATTTTTCTCGAGAGCAATGTAATAAAGATGTTTTGAACAAACTTTTACTCATTTTATAAGTAGTTCAAGACCAAAGCCTAATAAAACAAATGGGTAAGTGTGATCACAGATCGCACAGACGGTTTCGTTTAATATTCCTTTCAAAACAATTTATCCTTTTGAAAAATCTTTTAGTTCCACATTTCACAACCAGGGGGCGCACTTGATTCTAAACAAACCTGTATCCGAACGAAAATCCGTTTTACATACTATCCGTAGATATATTAGTCGAGGGAATTGAGCCCATAGCACCCGAGATAAGTAGGCGCACCTGGCGGAAAAAAATGGAACTAAAATATGTAAGGCTATGGTGCATAATATGAAAGAATGGTCAAAGGGGTGTCGGCTAAAGTTGGAAAATTTCTCCCCGGGTTAAAAGAGCGGAGGTTAGAAAAACTCCTTAAAATACACAAGTTAGAGGCCAGAGGGGTAAATAATATAAGACTAGCTGGCTTCGCCCGCTAGCGGACCCCTCCTTTTCATGAACCACTCCTTTTTTATAAAATCTCGAAGCGAACGAACCTCGACCCGGGTCCCCGCTGCCTACGGCACCGTATAGCAGGCGTGCTGCGCACGCACTGCAAAATCTTGTGAAATGGCAATATCGCTCGAAAGACCTCGAACCAGGTCCCCGCTGCCTACGGCACCGTATAGCAGGTCTGCTACGCACGCACTGCAAAAACTGGCATTTCGTCTCTCCCCCCTACCTCCACATGCCTGAAATTTCACGCGGTCTTTTTTTATAAAATTTATCTTATGTGTTATAAAATATCTTAAAGTTTCAAACAGATCGACTTGTTATATTTCCTAATTTTAACAAAACGTTAGTTCCGCATTCCTCCAGCAGGGAGCGCACTCTATTCGTAACAAAAGCGTATCTGAAGGAAACTCCTTCACGCAACCTTTCCGTTGATACATGAGTCGTAATGGTGGCGTTCTTAACCAAGAATTCTGTTAGTTCCGCATTCCACCACCAGGGAGCGCACTCTATTCTTAACAAAAGCGAATCTGAACGAAACTTGGTTAAACAACCTATAACTGGATATGTTACTCGAGTTGGTGGCGTTCTTAAGCATGAAATTAAGAAATTTGCTGAAAGTACTATTCGGAAATAGTGGTAACTAAAATTTTGACTTTTGTATATTTAATAAGTAGCATATATCTGAGTATATCATAGTCCTCAAAAAAGGACATCTAAAAAGGTCAGAAACGCTAATCTTTTAATATCTGTAATGAACGGTGCAGGAGGATGAAAATAAATTTGGAGGAAAACCATTATTTGGACGCGTAAGGTGGCCCAAAATGACTAAACAAAATTTTAAACATTATTTCTGAGATCTGTGAGGTGAAAGCTTGCAGTAGACATGCTACATCCAAAAATGACTTTCGCCCCCCCCCCCCCCGCCCTCCATCTTCGGTCCTATGTGGAAACCCGAAAAACAGAAGATGCAAAAATACAAGTTGGAACAGGGGTGCCAAGCTGGGATGAATCCCCCCGCTGTGGCTCCAATATAAGCAAAGTTATAAGCTGTTAAAGATTGAAGTGAACTGAAGAATCAGCCCTTTTTGAGTGAGTAACCAATAGGATAGGGGCACAGCCCCAGGGGTGCCCCGTAGCTGCTAACAAATTGTTATGGAACGATAGTAAAAAGAATGAGCGAAATTTTAAGGTGTATAATGGGGATGTACGCCCCCCCCCCGCCCCTCCCGGGCAGGCCATCAAAGTTGGGATTTTTTGGAAAATGCTAAAGTGAAGGAGTAGCTGCTGTAATAAGGATAGTATTATAATTTTTGGGTTTAACTTGATGGTAATAAATATGCTTTACCCCCTGAGACAATATTTTCTTCAACTCTTAAGGAAATACGTTGTTGGCATTGCTGGAATTGAATAATCTGCCTAAAAAAGATCCAAAACGCACCTCATTGTCCACTACACATACAGATTAAGTAAATAATAATCTAACAAAAACATAGCTGTGAAAAAAGGGAGCCAAGTTCTGTAAAGACAATGGCAAGAAAAGAAGTGATATCTAAGTGGGTGCCAAGTTCAAATAAAATTCACTCAAACTTACCTACTGAAGTATTATAGCATTTTTAAAATTGTTTAGAAATAAAAATTATTGATAGCATATTAATAATAAATCTAGAACTTGGCCAGTTTTTACCTACGAGTCATTTATTTTTAATAATGACATTATTATATCAAATCTTGTTATTTCATGATTGGAAGCCTTAATTTGAGTGAGCTCCTTCCCCTTGAAGGGCGGTGGGATAAAATATAGCCCACCTAATTTAATTGCAAAATGCCACATTGACACCAGAATTCAGGACTAAAAAGTTTAATTTTATTAAATACGTGAAAAGAAGCTTTTACCCATTTTGAAATAAATTTGTTTTTAAATTCTGGTGTGATTCAATCATTTCAGCATTTCACGAATAAAAGTTATTTGCCCCTGAAAGGGTTAAAGGGGTGCAGTCTCTAGAGTGATGACCACGAACAAGCGTAAGTATATCTGTCTCTTTGTCAGGTATCTTAGTCTGTTTGCATTGAGGTTTCTGGAGGGTGGGTGCTAGAGTGATAACCAAAGACGAGCGGGAGTGTATCTGTGTATTTATTGGTTTATCAAATCTTTAACATGAGTCGTTTGTTTATAAAACTACATTATTTTTTTTTATTTTTTTTTTTTTTCTTGTAATGTCATTGAAATTAATATTAACATCACCATTTTATTAAGACATGAAATTGATAGGCATAACATTTATCAAAAACTTGCCAAGCTCTAGATTTATTATTAATATGCTATCAATAATTTTTATTTCTAAACAATTTAAAAAATGCTATAATACTTCAGTAGGTAAGTTTGAGTGAATTTTATTTGAAATTGGCACCCACTTAGATATCACTTCTTTTCTTGCCATTGTCTTTACAGAACTTGGCTACCTTTTTTCACAGCTATGTTTTTGTTAGATATCATTACTTTTTGTAAAGTTACAATATATTTAGACACTTTAGTTAATGCTTTTTAATGTGTTTACATGTGACTATTTTATTCACCAAGCAACATTCAATTTTAATTTTAATTTCCTACAACAAACTATTTGGCTGTCAATTTGCGGCAGAAATCTATATTTTAATACTGCTACATTGAATGCATGCTTTGAAACGAAATGTAATGATTCGAAATTTTTATTGTTTCTGAAACAACAATTCCTATTAAATTTCAATATTAAATTTTCCTGTTAAATTTTCCAATTAAATATCCTATAGCTGGGCCTGCTTTTTTGTACTGAAAGTGAAAAATAAAGTTATGTGCTTATGCCACACACTATGTATCATTCATCCATGGTTGCCAGCAAAGAGGCAGTGCAGAGGAAGGACATTGCCCCTCCCTGGATTTTCAAATTTAATTAACTAAATATCCTTTTCTCTGATGATTTTGAAAATAACAAGTGGGTAAGTGTGATCACAGATTACACCGAGGGTTTCGTTTAATATTCCTTTAAAAACACTTTATCCTTTTGAAAAATCTGTTAGTTCCACATTTCGCAACCAGTTGCGGAGTCTATTCTAAACAAACCTCTATCCGAACAAAACTCCGTTTTACATACTATCCGTAGATATATTAGTCGAGGGGATTGAGCCCATAGCACCCGATATAAGTAGGCGCCCCTGGTGGTAAAAAGTGGAACTAAAATATGTAACGTTATGGTGCATAATATGAAAGAATGGTCAAAGGGGTGTCGGCAAAAGTTGGAAAAGTGCTCCCCGGGTGAAAAGGGCGAAGGTTAGAAAAATTGCTTAAAATACACAAGTTAGAGCCCGGGTGAGTAAATAATATAAGACTTTTTGAAAATTTTATGATTCGTCGTGTGGTCTGAGGTATTCAGCTATACGTATGCAAAAAGTCATGTCTCCAACTTAATTAGGGGCTCCCTTAGAAAGAATTGCTTAAAGTACATATGTGGTACCTCAAAGGGTTAAGCGTAAGACTTTTTCAAGATTTTATTATTTGTCGCCTGGCCACAGGTGTTCTGCTATAAGTATGCAAAATTTCAAATCTGCCTTTTAATAAGGGGCTCAGTTAGAAAGAATTGCTTAAAATACGCATTTGGAAGCCCAAAGGGTTAAATGTACGACTTTTTCAAAATTTTATGATTTGTCGCATGATGGTGTTCAGCTATAAGTATGCAAAATTTCACGCCTCCAACCTAAATAGGATCTCACTCAGAAAGAATTGCTTAAAATACGCATGTGGAAGCCCAAAGGGTTAAATGTACGACTTTTTCAAAATTTTAGGATTTGTCATTTGATGTGAGGTGTTCAGCTATAAGTATGCAAAATTTCACTCCTCCAACCTAATAAGGGGGTCACTTAGAAAGAATTTTTTAAATACACATGTGGGATCCCAAAGGGTTAAATGTACGACTTTTTCAAAATTTTATGATTTTTCATTTGATGTGTATTCAGCTATAAGTATGCAAATTTTCACGCCTCCAACCTAATTAGAGGCTCACTTAGAAAATATTGTTTAAGATACACATGCGAGATCCCAAAGGGTTAAATGTACGACTTTTTCAAAATTTTATGGTTTATCATTTGATGTGAGGTGTTCAGCTATAAGTATGCAAAATTTTCCACCTCCAACTTAAATAGGGGCTCACTTAGAAAGAATTTTTTTAAATACACATGTGGGAGCCCAAAGAGTTAAATGTGCGACTTTTTGAAAATTTTATGATTTGTCGTTTGGTGTGAGGTGTTCAGCTATAAATATGCAAAATTTCACGCCTCCAACCTAATTAGAGGCTCACTTTGAAAGAATTGTTTAAAATACACATAGCGGAGCGCAAAGGGTTAAATGTACGACTTTTTCAAAATTTTAAGATTTCTCGTTTCATGTGAGGTGTTCAGCTATAAGTATGCAAAATTTCACGCCTCCAACATAATTAGGGCTCACTTAGAAAGAATTGTTTAAAATGCACATGTGGGAGGGAAAGGGTTAAATGTACGACTTTTTCAAATTTTATGGTTTGTCATTTGATGTGAGGTGTTCAGCTATCAGTATGCAAAATTTCACTCCTCCAACCTAATTAGGGGCTCACTTAGAAAGAATTGTTTAAAATATCTCAATTTGTTGATTTTCCGTAAGCAAATCCAGATAAACCCCCAGTAAGTAGATAGGTTTACAATGGAAGTCTATGGGAATTTGGCGCCAAGATATCGCTAAGGTGGCGTCACTTTTGGCGACTAATTTTAGTCGCCAAATTTGGCGAGAAACTTGGCGGTATTTGGCGACAGAACAGCGTCCCCTCCTAAGGCAAATTAAAATTTCGCCTAATAGACTTAATGTTAAAGTAAAAATGGGCACCCCCAGGTGGGTAATTCATCGATTTTCTCAATTTTTTTATTTTTTTCTTTAGTTTTATAGTGTAAACGAACTTCGCACGAAATTTGAAGTCTGTAGCTGCAGTAGGTATATGAGATCTTTCTGATGAGTGAGTGAGTCAGTCAGTGGTAAAATTATCGATTATCAGACATTTTCAAATGTCATTATCTCGGAAACTAATTATGCGTTATTTATAAAATTTTGGATTTTAGGGAATTAGGGTGGCCTTACTACACATTTCGTATAACAAGCGCGTAGGTCTCATAGATTTTCAGTAGTAGAGCATCGAAATTTGACAAAAACAGCTCGAAATGGTTCGTGTAAATAACACACGGCTATGTCAGGCGCACTTGGCTGACACACTGCCGTGTGTCTAGATGTATTAACCCCTGAGACAATATTTTCTTCAACTCTTAAGGAAATACGTTGTTGGCATTGCTGGAATTGAACAATCTGCCTAAAAAGGATCCGAAACGCACCTCATTGTCCACTACACATACAGATTAATTAAATAATAATGTATTACCTCCAGAGACAATATTTTCTTCAACTCTTAAGGAAATACGTTGTTGGCATTGCTGGAATTGAATAATCTGCCTAAAAAGGATCCAAAACGCACCTCAATGTCCACTACACATACAGATTAATTAAATAATAATTAATATCTCAGCTTTTAATTAAGCTATCACGCACTGAAATTATCCGATAGCGGGCGAAGCACGTCATAATAATATCTGTAATGCGAACTAACCTGGATATTTAATCAAAAGTATTTCCTTTTCCCCCCTCCCCCTTTCCATTAACACAAACCTAACAAATAAAAAATATGCGATACGGGCGAAGCACGCTTTTGCCTCCCCTCGAAAGGTATACCTGTCTGATAGAGCTGAACGTCACGCAAATTGAAAGATTTCCTAATTTAAATTATTTCGTGGCTAAAAAAGCACGTGCCGCCATTTTATTCTATTCATTAGAGAGAAATGAAACCGATTAATTAAATAAATAATTAATATCTCAGCTCGTAATTAAGCTATCTCTTTGAACCGGGTATGTATGAAATCTGCGAGAGATTTCCAGCCCGGATGTCAAAAAATTTAATCGAAAAATTTAATATTTAAAAAGTTTAAATTTCGTATTAGACTTTCCTCCCCTTAAATTTCTCCCGCGCCGATATGTCTGAGAGATGACGACAGCTGCGTTCCGGTGAATAGAAATCTGTTTTCATTGTCTTTTCAAATACAGAAATTAAATTTCTATCGATCGATTTTTAGTGGATTTTTTGCGTTTTAACCTACGCAGAAATTTGAAATTTATACCAAAATAAAGTAGAATTTTTTCCGCGTGTTTCTACACCTGTTACGAGTTTGTACGACCGATACTTCGGCAGATGCGATTTTGCTTTTTAAACGTCCACTTCATTTATTGCTTAAATTACTCCGTGGTAACCCTGCATCGGCTGATTTGACGGAGCATCAGCTGAATTTACTGGCAACCCTTAGGAGAAACTGGAGAGGATTTCGATAAAGTGCGTTCGCACCTGCGTTCAAAAGGTTGATTGGTAAATTTTAGAATTTAATTAGCCCGTAATTCGGTTAATTACCGACTTTTTCAAAATTTTATGATTTGTTGTTTGATGTGAGGTGTTCAGCTATAAGTACACAAAATTTCAAGTCTCTAACATGTATAGTTTCTGAGAACGGGCTCTGTGACGGACAGACAGACAAAGGAGTGAGACGAATAGGGTTTCGTCAGATGAACGAAACCCTAAAAAGCAAGCCTTTTTCTAGCGAAACAATGAACTATTACTCCCAAAAACACCATACGGACAACATCCAAAAGAAGAGGAAGATTAGGATGAAGGTGAAATACATGAAGAGGAAGACTAGGATGAAGGTGAAATAGATGAAGAGGAAGATGAGAATGAAGATGAAACAGATGAAGATGAATCTGATTAGAATAGTGAGTTAAAGAAAGAACTTTTTATAAATATGTAAAAAAAAAACTGAATATTTCACTAAATATCATAAATGTTTATTCTAAATTATTTTAAATAGATAGTTTACTTTAAAAAAAAAGAAAAGTGCTCAGTTAAACTGATGGCATTGAGCTCACAGGCTATTCACACTAATTGTATATTATACTCTTATTTCAAAGAATAATGTCCACAAAAAATAAATGAAGGGGATTAGCCCCCGTTCCCCCCAATTTAAACTTACCCAATGAACCTCCATATCTAATCAGGGAAGCACCTTAACATAATAAACCGGTATACCAAATTTGAAACAAATCAGATAATTTTGCATGTAAAAACCATTTCGCTAAATTAAGGGGGGGGGGTCTAACTCCCCTTTCACACCCTTTATACTTCACTAATGAACCTCCAAATCTAATTAGGAAAGCTCCTTATCAGAATGAACATAGAAAAAATAAAATAAAATAAATTGGATAATTCTGCATGAAAATCCATTTATCTAAATTAAGGGAGGGGTCTTGGCCCCCTTTCCCCTTTTTATACTTAACCAATGAACCTCCAAATCTAATAAAGGAAGTACCATATCGGAATAAACCGACATATCAAATTTGAAGCAAATAGATTAATTCTGCATGAAAAACTCATTTATCTAAATTAAGGGGGGGGGGTGTCTAGACCCAACTTCCCCCCCCCTTTAAACTTAAAAAATAAACCTCCAAAATTAATCAAGGCAGCTCCTTAACATAATAAACCGGTATACCAAATTTGTTGCAAATCGAATAACTCTGCATGAAAATCCCATTTATCTAAATGAAGGGGGGTGTCTAGCCCCCTTTCCCCCTTTATACTTAACTAATAAACCTCCAAATCTCATCATGACAGTTTCTCAGCATAATAAATCTCAGCTTAACCAATGAACTCCCGAGACAAATCAGGGAAGCGCCTTATCAGAATGAACCTAGAAAAAAAAACAGTGGCACTCCGGGAGTGCCAATAGAAGTGAAAACTTCAACAATTACGTGTGTGTTTTTTTAATCGTCAGGAAATATTTTATTGTGCAGGAAATACTTTTAAATGTAGTGTTTTTTTATTCATTATTATACAATAACATACACCATAGACATACACCATAACGCAAAAATAACACGAATTTTAAAAACAAGAGAGTTTTTCTGCTAAACTTACCCGATATTTGATCGAATAGTTCACTTTTCCCTCCAACTATTGACATGAATAACAACTGTTGAATAAAGATAATTTTATTTTGCTAGAGCAAGGTAGTTTTATTTTAGCAAGAGTCACGAGACTTGGCTAATTTTTACATGAGATGTTTTTGATGAGATTTCCTTTTTCTAACTCTTGTACGTGTATTTCGGGAACCAATAGCGCACGGGCAAGCATGCGGCGCGCTTGCCTGTAAATTGTTGTTATTGATTAAGCAATCAATAACAATTAATTGCCCGCCCTCCTCATACCGAACTATGCACAATACATGTACATACTTATATACAGAGGTGTCGGTTACAATAACAGTATCACGAGTTCAATGGTTTTTCCCATCTCAAAAAATGCCAAACGCGCCCAAAGAAGCTTTCACTTCAATAATGAAAGTATCAAGTATTTGTCTTTAACAATAAACACAACAGCGTACTGCAACAAATGTAAATTTTGTGTGTGTTCCTGTGTGAACGCCGGGAGAAAAAGTGAGTTTTAGCTTCATTCTTCTTTTGCGGATTGAGCTGAAGAGGGAAAAGTTCCTGTCATTCACCGCTTGGCGCGCTAGTGTCTATGTGCCAAAATGCTAGCATGTCGGTTACTTAACAGTGTCTCCAAATCAGTGGTTTTTTCTCCATCTCAAAAAAAGCTCAACGCGCCTAAAGAAGTTTTCACTTCAAAAATTTTGAAGCAAATCGGATGTTTCTATCAAGAGTTATCGCGTTACGTACATACATACGTACGTACATACATACATACATACAGAACGGGCGGGCACATTAGTTCTCAGGCTTTGATAGCCTGTGAGCTAAAAAGCAAAAAATTTTTGTAAATTCGTAAATATATATATATATATGTTTTGTTAAAAAATTATATATAATGACTCTAAATAGCTTTTTTACATTTCAACTTGATGTAGCTGACAAAATAATTTTGTCCACATTTTTCATAAAATACTCTTCTGTGGAGCGCCAGAAAAGACACAGTGATGCAATGGAAGTAGAAGACCATTAAGAATTAAGAGGATACATAATCCACATTTCTAACTATATTAGCCTTTTACAATAAATAGTACACATAATATAGTGCTAATATAGTGGGGTTTTTTTTTTTCAGAATTATAAACGAATAGCATATTTAAAGCGTATCGTTTAACAAGAAAAGAATATAGCAACCGAAAAACAACAACAAATCCGAGCGATGGTCATTAAACCAGTTCTAAAAGTCACAGAATAAATTTGCTTCTACCAAAGCTTTTTGTTTATTACTTTCTACAATTCTGATACAGTGACATTCTCTTGAGAGGTCCACTACATACTGAAATTGTAATCAAACTTTAAAATATTCAAAACTGACACTTAATTTTCACATCATATTTGTATACTCCAGTAAATTTTACCTTCGGTTATCAAAAGGGAATTCCCTCGGTCAAAATATTTAGGAATTATGGAGATTAAAAGTTTGGAGCTCCTAATATTGAATTCATTTTTAACACTTTCCAACAAAGTGGAAAAGTGTTATTGACTTCGATTTGTCTATCCGTCTGTCCGCGCTCTAACTCTCGTAAATATACTCGGATTGCCCTGAAATTTTTGGATGTTAAATGACGTTTATCAAAGCACGTGTTCTATTTCAAATGAAGTTTGTAGTATGTTTAGTTCATTTACAGAGACAGTCAAAAGTATTCCATTACACTACGGCCAATGGGAAAAAATAGTTTCAAATGATTTTAATGATGTTACACGCTTTCAAACATAATAAAATTGATATGCATTTATGAAGTACACTAAAATATGCATTCTGTGGAATGTGCGGTACAAGGAATAGTTATTATTCATTTGCAGGGGCCACACAAAAGAATTCCGTTACATAATGATATAAGGGTGGAGGTAATTGATTGCGGCGTATTTTTTAATTATGTTAAACTATTTCATATATAATGAAATTGATATACATTGCTGAGGTTTAATATAACTTATTTCATGTGTAATAGGAAGTACGTAGCATTTACAGGGACTCACACAAGATTTCAGATATTATAATGTATCCGAAGTACCGTACATTAGCAATGATTGTTGGAAATGCATTTTTAATTATGGTATGCGCTTTTATGTTTCATTATATTTATGCATACTATATGGTGTGCATAAATGCAATAATTCATATACAGGGCTACACAAAAGAATTCGTAAAATTACATTACTGGGTATGAGCGCAAATTGCTTAAAGGTGGTTTTTAAATGAGTTATGCATTTTTACGCTGAACTGCATTTAGTTTACTAAGAATATAGATAAAATGATATACAGGGTCACGCAAAGAATTGGATACATGGCTGTCTATAAATGATAATTTCTCGAAATGTGATTTCAGTAGTTTTAAGAGTATTTTAGTTTGAATTAAATTTTAGCTAAATAGTGGCGTGTAATAAAGATTCTAGGTAAACTACAGGGTTGTACAAAAGTATTAAAGTATGTTTCCATCTATTAGTATAAAATGCTGATTGAGAAATTTCAAACTGTTATGCGTTTTCTTGCTAAACTAAATTTTCTCATTATCTCTCTATTCTAAAAAAAGGTAACTACCGCTGTCACCGCCGCCGCCGCCGCCGCCGGTTTTGAATTTTTTGTGACCGGAGGTCTTTCTTCGTTAATATTAAGAAAAATAATGCATACAAAAATATGAAAATCGGTAGTATTATACAGAAATGTTTGATAAACACGCTGATGCAGACAGTTTTCAGATCGAAGAATTATTTTAAGATATATTTAATGCTAAAGTTGGACAAAATCGTTCCACTAAAAAAGTTTTATAGGAGCAAAAACTGTTCATAGGAATTTAATCATTTTTAGATCATTTTATGCGTTAGAATTTGCCGGAGTGCAGATTGCATTAATTTTTTTATTTTGACTAATTTTTTGAGGTTTTATTTCTATTTTAAATTCAGATTTTCAGCATTTCTAGAGATATTTTTAACAGATTTTACAAAGTGATATTAATTTAAACCGTTGCCAACTGTATAAACAGCGGAAGCAATAATGTTTGCTTCAAAAAAAAAAAATATTTATACGTGTAAATAAATTAAAAATTTATTTACACGTGGCTATTATAAACAGAAAAAAACATTTGGAATTAGAATTAAATAATTATGTACAAAAAGCAGGAACTTATTAAAAATTATGTCATAAAAACTATAATTACATGTGAATTTTAAGAGAGAAAGAAATTTGTAAAGCAATAAATTTATTAACATGCGTTAGAAGTCTTAAATAGGAGAAATTACGTCATATTTACGTCACATTACAGTTATTACATAAAATAAATTAAACATTTATTTACACGTGACTATTATAAACAGAAAAAACATTTGGAATTAGAATTAAATAATTATGTACAAAAAGCAAGAACTTATTAAAAATTATGTCATAAAAACTATAATTACACGTGAATTTTAAGAGAGAAAGGAATTTGTAAAGCAATAAATTTATTAACATGCGTTAGAGGTCTTAAACAGGAGAAATTACGTCATACTTACGTCACATTAAAGTTATTACATAAAATGAACACAAAATAATATTGCAAAACGGTTTAAATTTAGAAATTGCGCTAGACATTTATTTGATATTTTAAGAGGATACTTTTCAACTATTTTTGTTAGGAAAGCGCAAATAATATTTAATTTCTAAAACAAGTATTTTCACGTGAATATTAAAAAGAGAAAGAATAGTTTGGTCAAAATTACGTCAGATTAAAAACGATTAATTTAAAATGTCTCATTTAAAAGAACTTTCTTTTCACTTTGTTAAAAAATACCAGGAGACAAAGACTCTGTTTACTTAATTCCTTTTATATTAGCTTATTTTGAAATGTTGTTACACGTGTCTACGTCATCAAGTTATTTTTATATCGACGTTTTATTTGTATTTTTATTAATGTTGTACTAATTTATTTATTTTTTCGTTATTTAAAATAAAAATTATGTCAATTTGTATAATTTGGCGAGTGGTTTGGCGATTTATATAATTTGGCGAAATTGGTCGGCGGGATAATCAAGTAGTACCGCAACGGATTTGGCGTTAAAATTCCCCAATCAAAGAGAAATGAATAGAAATCCGTTTATAGAGAGATCGCCACTGTTTTTTAAATTATAATTCAATCTTTCGAAATCTTTTTAAAGCCGATCAAATTAGCATGCATTTAGAGTCTACGGTGTGTGGACGGGGGTTGGCGAGCATAGCTCGTAAGGGGCCGAGCCCCCTAGTATAGTATATGAATACTATATGATGATAGTATCTCTCTATTCTAAAAAAAAGTAACTACCGCTGTCACCGCCGCCGCCGGTTTTGAATTTTTTGTGACCGGAGGTCTTTCTTCGTTAATATTAAGAAAAATAATGCATACAAAAATATGAAAATCGGCAGTATTATACAGAAATGTTTGATAAACACGCTGATGCAGACAGTTTTCAGATCGAAGAATTATTTTAAGAGATATTTAATGCTAAAGTTGGACAAAATCGTTCCACTAAAAAAGTTTTATAGGAGCAAAAACTGTTCATAGGAATTTAATCATTTTTAGATCATTTTATGCGTTAGAATTTGCCGGAGTGCAGATTGCATTAATTTTTTTATTTTGACTAATTTTTTGAGGTTTTATTTCTATTTTAAATTCAGATTTTCAGCATTTCTAGAGATATTTTTAACAGATTTTAGAAAGTGATATTAATTTAAACTGTTGCCAACTGTATAAACAGCGAAAACAATAATGTTTGCTTCAATATATATATATATATATATATATATATTTATACGTGTAAATAAATTAAAAATTTATTTACACGTGACTATTATAAACAGAAAAAAACATTTGGAATTAGAATTAAATAATTATGTACAAAAAGCAGGAACTTATTAAAAATTACATCATAAAAACTATAATTACACGTGAATTTTAAGAGAGAAAGGAATTTGTAAAACAATAAATTTATTAACATGCGTTAGAAGTCTTAAATAGGAGATATTACGTCATATTTACGTCACATTACAGTTATTTCATAAAATGAACACAAAATAATATTGCAAAACGGTTTAAATTTAGAAATTGCGCTAGACATTTATTTGATATTTTAAGAGGATACTTTTCAACTATTTTTGTTAGAAAAGAGCAATTAATATTTCATTTCTAACACAAGCATTTTCACGTGAATATTAAAAAGAGAAAGAATAGTTTGGTCAAAATTACGTCAGATTAAAAACGATTAATTTAAAATGTCTCATTTAAAAGAACTTTCTTTTCACTTTGTTAAAAAATACCGGGAGACAAAGACTCTGTTTACTTAATTCCTTTTATATTAGCTTATTTTGAAATGTTGTTACACGTGTCTACGTCATCAAGTTATTTTTATTTCGACGTTTGATTTGTATTTTTATTAATGTTGTACTAATTTATTTGTTTTTTCGTTATTTAAAATAAAAATTATGTCAATTTGTATAATTTGGCGAGTGGTTTGGCGATTTATATAATTTGGCGAAATTGGTCGGCGGGATAATCAAGTAGTACCGCAACGGATTTGGCGTTAAAATTCCCCAATCAAAGAGAAATGAATAGAAATCCGTTTATAGAGAGATCGCCACTGTTTTTTAAATTATAATTCAATCTTTCGAAATCTTTTTAAAGCCGATCAAATTAGCGTGCATTTAGAGTCTACGGTGTGTGGACGGGGGTTGGCGAGCGTAGCTCGTAGGGGGCCGAGCCCCCTAGTATAGTATATGAATACTATATGATGATAGTATCTCTCTATTCTAAAAAAAAGTAACTACCGCTGTCACCGCCGCCGCCGCCGGTTTTGAATTTTTTGTGACCGGAGGTCTTTCTTCGTTAATATTAAGAAAAATAATGCATACAAAAATATGAAAATCGGCAGTATTATACAGAAATGTTTGATAAACACGCTGATGCAGACAGTTTTCAGATCGAAGAATTATTTTAAGAGATATTTAATGCTAAAGTTGGACAAAATCGTTCCACTAAAAAAGTTTTATAGGAGCAAAAACTGTTCATAGGAATTTAATCATTTTTAGATCATTTTATGCGTTAGAATTTGCCGGAGTGCAGATTGCATTAATTTTTTTATTTTGACTAATTTTTTGAGGTTTTATTTCTATTTTAAATTCAGATTTTCAGCATTTCTAGAGATATTTTTAACAGATTTTAGAAAGTGATATTAATTTAAACTGTTGCCAACTGTATAAACAGCGAAAACAATAATGTTTGCTTCAAAAAAAAAATATATATATATATAGTTATACGTGTAAATAAATTAAAAATTTATTTACACGTGACTATTATAAACAGAAAAAAACATTTGGAATTAGAATTAAATAATTATGTACAAAAAGCAGGAACTTATTAAAAATTACATCATAAAAACTATAATTACACGTGAATTTTAAGAGAGAAAGGAATTTGTAAAACAATAAATTTATTAACATGCGTTAGAAGTCTTAAATAGGAGATATTACGTCATATTTACGTCACATTACAGTTATTTCATAAAATGAACACAAAATAATATTGCAAAACGGTTTAAATTTAGAAATTGCGCTAGACATTTATTTGATATTTTAAGAGGATACTTTTCAACTATTTTTGTTAGAAAAGAGCAATTAATATTTCATTTCTAACACAAGCATTTTCACGTGAATATTAAAAAGAGAAAGAATAGTTTGGTCAAAATTACGTCAGATTAAAAACGATTAATTTAAAATGTCTCATTTAAAAGAACTTTCTTTTCACTTTGTTAAAAAATACCAGGAGACAAAGACTCTGTTTACTTAATTCCTTTTATATTAGCTTATTTTGAAATGTTGTTACACGTGTCTACGTCATCAAGTTATTTTTATTTCGCCGTTTTATTTGTATTTTTATTAATGTTGTACTAATTTATTTGTTTTTTCGTTATTTAAAATAAAAATTATGTCAATTTGTATAATTTGGCGAGTGGTTTGGCGATTTATATAATTTGGCGAAATTGGTCGACGGGATAATCAAGTAGTACCGCAACGGATTTGGCGTTAAAATTCCCCAATCAAAGAGAAATGAATAGAAATCCGTTTATAGAGAGATCGCCACTGTTTTTTAAATTATAATTCAATCTTTCGAAATCTTTTTAAAGCCGATCAAATTAGCGTGCATTTAGAGTCTACGGTGTCTGGACGGGGGTTGGCGAGCGTAGCTCGTAGGGGGCCGAGCCCCCTAGTTTGATATATATAAATACTATATATATCAAATACGAATTGGCGGAATGAGCTATGATTTTGGATTCGCATAATTAAAACTTCTAGAAATCAATTTATCTCTCTATTCTAAAAAAAAGTAACTACCGCTGTCACCGCCGCCGCCGCCGGTTTTGATTTTTTTTTGTGACCGGAGGCCTTTCTTCTTTAATATTAACAAAAATAATGCATACAAAAATATGAAAATCGGTGGTTTTATACAGAAATGTTTGATAAACAGGCTGATGCAGACAGTTTTCAAATCGAAGAATTATTTTAAGAGTTATTTAATGGTAAAGTTGGACAAAATCGTTCCACTAAAAAAGTTTTATAGCAGCAAAAACTATACATGGCAGTGTAATCATTTTTAGATCATTTTATGCGTTAGAATTTGCCGGAGTGCAGATTGCATTAATTTTTTTATTTTGACTCATTTTTTCAGGTTTTATTTCTATTTTAAATTCAAATTTTCAGCATTTCTAGAGATATTTTTTACAGATTTCAGAAAATTGTACTAATTTAAACTGTTGCCAACTGTATAAAAAGCGCAAGCAATAATGTTTGCTTCAAATTAAAAATTTATTTACACGTGACTATTATAAACAGGAAAAAAAACTTTCAAATTTGAATTAAATAATTACGTATAAAAAGCAGGAACTTATTAAAAATTACGTCATAAAAAGTATACACGTGAATTTTAAAAGAGAAAGGATATTATAAAATAATAAATTCATTAACATGCGTTAGAAGTCTTAGGAGAAATTACGTCATATTTACGTCACATTATAGTTATTACATAAAATGAACACAAAATAATAGTGCAAAAAAGTTTAAATTTAGAAATTGCGCTAGACATTTATTTGATATTTTGAGAATTAATTTAAAATGTCTCATTTAAAAGAACTTTCTTTTCGCTTTGTTAAAAAATACCAGGAGATAAAGACTCTCTTTACTTAATTCCTTTTATATTAGCTTATTTTGAAATGTTGTTACACGTGTATACGTCATCAAGTTATTTTTATTTTGACGTTTTATTTGTGTTTTTATTAATGTTGTACGAATTTATTTGTTCTTTCGTTATTTAAAATAAAAATTATATCAATTTGTATAATTTGGCGAGTAGTTTGGCGATTTATATAATTTGGCGAAATTGGTCGACAGGATAATCAAGTAGTACCGCAGCGGATTTGGCGTTAAAATTCCCCAATCAAAGAGAAATGAATAGAAATTTGTTTATAGGGAGATCGCCACTGTTTTTTAAATTATAATTCAATCTTTCGAAATCTTTTTAAAGCCGATCAAATTAGCGTGCATTTAGAGTCTGCGGTGTCTGGACGGGGGTTGGCGAGCGTAGCTCGTAGGGGGCCGAGCCCCCTAGTGTTTTAAAAAATTCCTTAGATTAAAATTTATACTATTTCTTTTTATTTTTTAGAAAATTAATTCCGAAAATTTCTTTGGAAGTATACTGTACTATTTTTATTAGCTAAGAATTGAGAATTTTGTTAGCATACACATAACACAAAATAGATTACGGTATGCGTTTTGAACAGAAAAATAACTCCTGCCTTACTTAAGAAAATGAAACACCTACGAAAAAAAATGTATTTAGTAAAACCTATGAAAACGGGACGCCGCGGCAAAAATTAATTCAATGCAATTGTTGTAGAGGGTGTCCCTGCTTTTTTGAGAGGCCCACCCCAGATAGCATGAACATTAGCAGCAAGTTTGATTTTTTCTGATATTACCTTTCCGTGACAAATATGAATTGAGAAATTCGCAGCAAATCTCCCGCAAGCTTATACCATCACCCACTTGCATGAGTAGTTTGTTGTAAAACTGATAGCAAGACTGTCTTTAATTCACGAAAGTCACGAAAGCAAAAAATCCCTCTGTTGAGAGAATAGACAATCAGCAGACACGCAGAAATTGCAGAAATTTTATTCGTTTGGCACCTCTTTATTTAAACACTATACTTATCAAATACCAAAAAAAGGTTCGAATTAGAAAAGTACAAATTTTACGCTGACTTGTTTATGATGGTAAAAACGATGCATGCACCTTATGTATGCGTCAATAGACCTGATCAGGTCTATGGATCCCTTCTAAGGGGTTAAACTCATTGTGTAACTGTTGTAAACAGTTAATGTGGCATGGAAAGGTTACTATTATGCAGTATTTTTGATTACTTGTTCGCCGTTATTTTCAATAAATTTGATACAGCATGAATTTAACTTGCAAGACAAGTTAGTTGCAAGTTCAAAGTGTGGTGACTTCGGCGTTTGCATTATCTTGCTGCAGTCTTGTTATAAGCTTTCAGTCTTGCCATGCTGAGCTGGCTGTAACTTTGCTGGTTTTCAAAGAAAGACTTCTACAACTTTTCTGCAAACTAAAAATGCTATGTGGGACAACATAGTGAAATTGTAATCAAAATTTAAAATATTCAAAACTAACACTTAATTTTGACATTGAGAATTTTGTTAGGTGGCTGCACAAAGAATCATCTCATCGAGTTGACGGTTGAAATTCCAGGATTAGTTAAAACTCGATTCTCAACAGGGTACATACAAATTAGTTGGGCAATTTCGTGAGTTAAGAACATCCGAAATATTAAATGAAATTAGCTAGTTGAAAGTCAGATTAGAAGCAATATTGCCGAAAATTATTCATAGAGGGGCGTTAGATGTCATAACTGACGCTATCGTTTAGCGAGCAGAAGTGTTATTCAATGACCTCCACGATCACAAGATCTTTTACCGCTTGGTTTCGGTGTTTAGGGTTTTGTAAAGGATCAAGTGTACAAGCCGCAATTTCCTGCATCAATTCCTGAACTAAAATCAAGAATCTGCACTGCAATTAATTTAATCGACGGAAACATGCTGATAAATCTGTGGCAAGAAATGATTTACCGATGGGACATTTTCAGAGTCACGAAAGGAAGTCGCATCGAACATTTTTAATAATAGTAAACTTGAACTATTTATCTATCTTACGTACAACAATATGAACTTTAATTGTTTTCCTGTCAGTTCCATTCAATAAATCCTTCTTTTTTGTCCCAATAATTTGTAGACACCCTGTATTAAAATGCAATTAGTCTGTCAAGTCATATCTTGGTGGAAAACACCTGAAAACCCGGTTTTAGTGGTTGTCTGGTAGGTTTACCATTGTGTTTTCCTACTCCCAGTCCTCCATGTTTTCATACCCTTGGGTGCAGGAAAACACAATGATAAACCTACCGACCACTAAAATCGGGTCTGCGGGTGATTTCCGCCAAAATATGACTTGACAGACCAGTTAATATGCTAATCGAGTTCTGTTTAATCCTGGAATTTCAGCCAGAACTCGATGAGATTATGGTCTGTGCAGCCGCTTGCCGGTATATTAGGATACATATAACACAAAATGGATTACGATATGCGTTTTGCACCGAAAAGTAACTCCTACCTCATGTATGCAAATAAAACACACCTACAAAGCAAAAAATTGTATTTAGTAAAACCTATGAAAACGGAACCAGTAATCCAACGCGAATCATGCCTTAAACGTAAAAACTTAATTGTCCTCTGCGAGAAGAATTCAATGCAATTGTTTTAGATGGTGTACCTGCTAAGATGGAAACTTGCGTAAAGAGCCGGTCCCTCTCCGCCGGTCCTTTACTATTTTGCTGCCTATTGGTCTAGTGGTTAAGATGCTGGGCTCATGGGCACCGATTTCATGGACGCGAAAAAGGCAATTAGCCATACTTCCACCACTAATTTTTAAAAGTTTTTTCTTGCCTTATTTAACCACTCTGATTAATTAAGACAAAAATAACGTTTTAAATTTTCTGATTGCTCCCACTAAACCGAAGACTATAGCCAGGTTCGAATCCTGACTTAAGCCATGATGTTTGTAGGGGGTCGGATTCTTCTTAAAACGAAGATCTCGATCTGTTTAGCCAAAGAACGTAGATTAAGTAATTTCTTTGGTTTAGCCCTGATGTGTATAAGATAACTGCAGCACTCCCAATAAATCAATCAATCCTTGCGATTCCTTTTTTCAGGATTTGCTGTATTTTGTTTATCTACCTCTACCATGGAAATCTTTACTTGTATGAAACTTTACATGAAAAAAGTATCGTTATTTTTAAAACGTAAGCAGAGTAATTTAAAAATGAATCTTTTCCAGTACGTATCTATGTCTACCTGTATCTTCATATTACATATTTCAATCGTGAAATTCGATGCATCTTAAAGAATGAAAATATCCATTGTAATGCGAGTTCCTTCATGCGTTGTATTTCTACTACTCACCGAAGGGATTTCTTTAAAAGAGTTAGACTTTCTCCCCCACTTCTACTTTTCTATTTTTATCTGAACTCAAGAGCTGCATTTCGAACATCAAAGCTCAAATATCATGGCCTTATTTCTTCTTCGAAATATATTTTCTATTTCGTCCGACGACAGTTGAAATTCACAGACGTTCTAGTGTTAAAGATTGACAAATCGATTTTGAAGAACTGATCTCAAACATGGGAATTCTTTTTTTTTTTTTTTTTTTTTTGTCTTTGATATTGGAGATTTGGAAATACCCCTGCAGCTGGAATTTTAAATTGTCGCAAAGAAGTGTACTAAATCATATTTCTTATCTGCTCAGAAAAATAATATGATAAACATTTACAGATAAGCATTGCAATGGCTCAATATTTTTTAATGTCTTGGAGAAAAAAATAATTCAAGAATATATAAATATGATTGATTATCGCAAAAGGTAAAATTTCTTAATTCAGATTTACAGTAGTCTATTGTTAATAAATATAATAGGATTTAATTTTAATATACATACAGGGTGTCCCCGAATTCGTGGGCCAAACTGTAAGGGAAGGTAAAGTACACATAAAGAAACAATTTTGGTATAGCAATGTGGAATCGGAAATGAAACTTTTTGGCGCAAAACAAGCAATGCGGGGGAAATAAAAATAAGCGTTTCATTGACGTAAGAATTACAGTAAGTATTCCAATGTGAAACTACTAACATCCAGGGATGTAGTGGAGGGTATACGGTGGTATACGCCGTATACCTTCTGGATTTTTTAAGGAACACCGTCTACCCTCTGTTTCTCAAAAAAGCTATAGTATATATACACTGTAGGGGTATACCCTCTGCCTTGAGCCTATACCCTCTGCTTAGAACGTATGCCTTCTGCTTTTTTTACGACTACGCCACTGCCAACATCGATACATACCTGGAAGCGTCTAGCAAGTAGTTTGCGTACCCTTTCGAAGGTTCAAGATGTCTCACCTACGAGATACCAGTTGACTCTGGTGTGAACTTCATTGCAAGACTTTCGGTCGTTGCTGCAAATGTTCGTGAAACACTTGGAATCTGCGAAAAGGTACGCCACTCACTTATTAGACGCTGCCAGTGGCGTCTAATAAGTGAGTGACGTATACCTTCTGGATTTTTTAAGGAACACCGTCTACCCTCTGTTTCTCAAAAAAGCTATAGTATATATACACTGTAGGGGTATACCCTCTGCCTTGAGCCTATACCCTCTGCTTAGAGCGTATGCCTTCTGCTTTTTTTACAACTACACCACTGCCAACATCGATACATACCTGGAAGCGTCTAGCAAGTAGTTGGCGTACCCTTTCGAAGGTTCAAGATGTCTCACCTACGAGACACCAGTTGACTCTGGTGTGAACTTCATTGCAAGACTTTCGGTCGTTGCTGCAAATGTTCGTGAAACACTTGGAATCTGCGAAAAGGTACGCCACTCACTTATTAGACGCTGCCAGTGGCGTCTAATAAGTGAGTGGCGTACCTAACATCTGAGCACTTACTGTAATTGTTATATCAATAAAACGCTCGTTTTCATTTCCTCCTCATTTCTTGTTTTTCGCCAAAACTTTTCATTTCCGATCCCATCTTGCTATACCAAAATTGCTTCTTTATGTGTACTTTACCTTCCCTTACAGTTTAACCCATGAATTCGGGGACACCATATATACATTATATTGCTTTCGATCTGGAGCTTGGACTCTAAAATAAAATATAAAGTACACGGGTATAGAGCTCCATAAAGAACACCCTACATTTAGAATTTAAAATCTTATTAATTGTTATAAATATAAAGATGAAATAAGTAATATGCTTATTACAAAAGCCGAAATTTTTGTACACAAGAAATTTTATCACAGTTTAGATTTTATTTAGAAGATGGCGTTGCACTGCTTAACCTGTAAGAAGGTTCAAACTAACTTCAAATCTTTAAAACGCCAACCTTTATTTTTCGAGTTCCAATAGTGAAATAAAACGAAAAGTAAAAATTGACTGACGCTTGATTCAGCTTTTCACATTTGTTTGTGCAAACTTACAGATTGAGACAGAGCAGTGCCATCTATTGACGAAAATCTGAACTATTTTTAAATGCTGAATACAAAATGTATGAACTACCTTATAACCATGTTGCTTAATTCGTTTTTATGCTCCTCATAGTTAATGAAACACTGAATTTTAAAGCTCATGCGTTTCTTTTAGGACACACTTGTACTTACAGTGTCGCAGCATCCTTAGATTTTTTTTTTTTATATATTCACCAACACTATTTTCAAAATATAATCTTCGTTGTAGTTTTCAATTGTAAATGTTGAAGAAATACATCACGAAAGAATATAGTTTGGAAATAGTGATAGTAACTATTTTTAAAAAATGTAAAACGCTGCGACTTCTGTACTTAGTAGATTGAAATAAATTGAGATAATTTTATTTCAGACAAATGTCCGACAAATTCAGACAATAGAAACAAATTATTTTTTCGCCTATTAAAAAGAAAATAAATCATGTTTTAAACTGTACTATTTATTAATCCATCAAACAAAATAAAATCATTCTGAAATGCTTCCTTTGCAGTTTGTTCTGTCTAAAAATACTTGTAAACATTAAGATTTTGATTCAATGCTTAAAATAATTTAATTTCTCTCTTACAAGGGAACCAGTTTTGGTGAAGCTCGCACCTAGCATTGAAACCTGTTGCATTTTATAGGCCTAAAGGGAAATGTTAGAGAACAGCTTAAATTTTTCTGTAAAAAATCGTATTTGTTGATTTTCAGCAACATAACTTTCAAAAAATGCAATTTTTGAGGCCACTTATCGGACTATTAACATAGAAGTTTGTTTGAGAAAAGTACCGTACCGTAAAGTATCGAAAGTAAGCCACCCTCCGAATATAGTTACTCAGTTTTAGTTACAAATAGCATCGATCGATGTCGCTGCAAGCAACAAACGCTAAATTCAATCTCGATTTTTCGACCTCTCTCTTCTTCCATGCGAAAAAAGGGGATTAAAATGTATTGAATGGATCCTGAAGTACCATCACAGTACAAAAACTCCAATGGCGGATCTAAGGAGGGGGGGGGGATCCCCCCTTGGGTAAATAAAGGGTTTGGAAAACGGCATTATGCATCTTTAGGGGAAATGACTAGGGGCGAAGCTCGAGTCGGGTCGTGCCAGTTTAAATCCACGAGACTCGGCCCTGGTAAGGTCTTCTCTCTTTTAGAGCCGTGCCCTGATCTTAAATTTTTCTGAAAATTTGGGTTGGGTCAGACTTCTTTTTCTTCCAGGTCGAGCCAGGCCTGGACTTCATTCTTAGTCTGCACTGGTCAAAATTTCCAGGTTGGGGCTCGTCCCGGAATAAAAGCTAAATTTTCGGTCCGAGTCAGCCCATATGATAAGCAGTATTGGCCCGATCGCGACATGTGCACTTCTCTAAATTCTTCTCCCCGAGCCCAAGTTGGTCTGGCACCTTACTTACTTGTTATTCGTAAAAATTATATTTATGTTGTACAATTAAAAAAAAACACCAATCTAACATATTTGTGAAAGACAAATTAACGAAATTAATACTTCTTTTATAAACAAATAAAAGAATAATATTGAAAAAACACAAGTCCAACATATTTGTAATCGTACAATTTAAATTTTACGTCAACAAATGGGATTTTTTTTTTCAAATGGAATTTGTTTGCAAAGTTCATATCAGTTTACTGATTGCCTATGGTTTGAAAACAATTTTAAAGCATGACATATTTTTTAATTTATCTATATCGTGCGGAGCTCGATTACGAAAGATTAATCCGTTTGCCCTTAAAACAAAATGAAGAGTTCATCATTTTCTTACAGCTAATATCCATTAAAAAAACTTCCCTATGAATAAATAAATAAAATAATATAAATAAAACACAAATTTATCAGATATGTATAAGCTCTGAAATTATCACAATATAAAAGGATGCCATAAGTAGCAAAATCTTGGCAAATAACTCTTAGCATGCGGCTAATAAGAAAATATCGCTTTTGATAAATTTCAAAAATTTATTTGATTGTATAATTCGTATTTTCCATATGAAGAATGCTTTTTTAATGTAAGTGGTCAATCTAAAAAAATATTGCATATAAAAAAAAATTATTAGTTTTCAAATAAAAAATGTTTTCACCTATATTCTTTAACCCGGGAAGCCCGGGAACGATTCCCTAGTATATATAAAATCCTAATGAAACGCATTTTATGAAACGGAAGTATGAATCGACTGATTAAACAACTGATTATATTTCACGGCGATTTCTCCTAAAATATGGAATACTTTGCGATGAAATTAACACCAAAAATCAATATTGATCCGCAGATTTCAAAACTGGTATTAGAATTTTTAAATTCTAATTAGTTTTCGAAATATTAATTTTTTTCTAATTTTATATACATTTTTCTAATGATGGCAACTCAAATTTTAATCATAACTGATATTTCTTTTCGTATTTCAGAAAGGGTTATTATTTTTAATTAATTTTTGACCCGTTTGGCCTCACTTGAATCTATGCTAAGAACAATGTTTTTTTTTTTTTTTTTTTTTCATTATCATTTTATTTAATACAAAGCTTTCATTTCAAACTGAAAAATTTAAAATCAATGGCTTTAACTTATTTCTTTTTTTAAAACGAAACGGAAAGAAAAATATGTCATATACGCACCTAGAGGTCTGCACGGGCCCGGGCTTGGCCCGAGGCCCGTACCCGGCCCGGCGGAATGGAGGAAAATTTTCAAACGGGCCGGGCCGACAGAAAAAATAAACGGGCCGGGCCGGCAAAAAAATTGAACGGGCCTGCAGGGCCGGGCCGGACCGATAAAAAAAAATTAATCGGGCCTATCAGCCCGATATAAGAATTTGAGAGTAGCAGATAAAATACGAGGCCATTTCCAATGAATATGACTTTTTCGAGAAGTATAAATGTGCGTTACGAGCCGATGCGAGTTTAACAACATCAATACAGAAATGTAACATGTCCATCGTAGAGATTGGCATCGTACAGTTACATGATGGGTCCCGGGTTTAATTTTTTCTGCAGACTTGTGCCGGGACGGAACTGGTCTTAATCGTTCTCAGGATGTGTAGGACAGGCATTATGTTTTGTAAAAGTATTAATAGAAATAATGAACTTTTGTTAACAGCATCTTTGGAAATGTACCTTAAGGTGGTTCTCATATTTACTGCTCAACAATACGAAACTTTCACACACATTTTCTGACTCATTTTTAACTATAAAGGCGTAAAATTGACAGGCCTGAGTATTGAAGGCATTTGGGATCGAATAGCGTTTCCATTTTTCATAAATTACGTACAGAGATAACAGAGACTCTTGTCACGTGACTGTACGTTTTTCTCCTTTCCTGTGCTATCGCTTCCGGAAATTCGATTCAAAACGCTAACTTTGGCAGTATTTTCTGAAAGATATATTACTTTTACCTAAGAAAAAAAACGCCATTTACATGGTTTCTGAATAAGAATACCTGCCAATCTCATGCGTTTCCGAAAAGAAATGAAATCACAAATGTATCAAAATGTAGCTCCTTTGGAATTTAGAAAAGCCTTAAAAATGACAGAAATAATTTCACAAATCTACTTTTTATTATAAGCTTCAGAAGTTATCATGTTTTTTAACCCTTTATTCTAAACTACAATAATCTTTTAATAAACCCTTATTTAAATTTTGAAACGTCTGTAGAGACGTTGACTAAAACACTGTAAGTAATCGTTAATGTTTACTATTGTATGTTTTCTATTTTGCGAACACATAGTAATTTAAAATATGCTGTAAAATATTCCCATAAATATGCATGTAGTATTCATTAAAAGAACCTTAATTGTATGGCGAGAAAAAACGGAATTTTTTGTAGAAATTTAGTTGGGCCGGGCCTGTTTTCACTGATTTTTGTACGGGCCGGGCCGAGAACGGTAAAAATGTGAACGGGCCGGGCCGGGCCGGGCTCGGGCCGAACATTCAATTTTTACACCGGGCCGGGCCAAAATAGCTTTCCTTCGGGCCGGGCCGAGCCCGGGCCTGGAAATTCCGGCCCGTGCAGACCTCTACACCGGGTTACCTAAATAGCGCCAAAGGGCGTTGTTTTGCCTGACATGGTAACCGGCTACTGTTGCTTATTTATTTACCTTTATTTTCTTTTTATTTAAAACAAAAAAAAAGTTATAAATTGCTTTGTTCTATAGTTATTAATTAATTATTTTTATTTATTATTAGTTCATTTTAAAAATAATAGAAAATAATTTAAAAATACATATACATATGTAACTGGTATTCGAAAACGAGGTTTTCGCCAAATTGTCGTAAAAAAAAAAAAAAAAAAAAAACCACGCCAAACCCGATTAAATATTGCAAGAAATCCTGACATTTAATTTCAAATTCAAAGCAATGTTTTAAATGTACTCTTAGTTATCCAGTCGACCAATTTCGTCAAATTATATAAATCGCCAAAGCACTCATAGAGGTCTGCACGGGCCGGAATTTCCGGGCCCGGGCCCGGCCCGGTGTAAAAATTGAAAGTTCGGCCCGAGCCCGGCCCGGCCCGTTTGCATTTTTACAGCTCTCGGCCCGGCCCGGCCCGTGCAAAAATTAGTGAAAACAGGCCCGGCCCGGCCCGATTCCATTTCTACAAAAAACAATTTTTTTCTACAGTTTTTTCTAGACATACAATTAAGATTCTTTTAATGAATACTACGTACATATTTATGGGAAAATTTTACAGTATATTTTAGATTACTATGTGTTCGCAAAGCAGAAAACACACAATAGTAAACATTAACGATTACACAGTGTTTTAGTAATCGTCTCTACAGACATTTCGAAATTCCAATAAGGATTCATTAAAAAGTTAATGCAGTTCAGAATAAAGGATTAAAAACATGATACCTTTGGAAGCTGTATGATAAAAAGTGGATTTGCGAAAATATTTCTCTCATTTTTAAGGCTTTTCTCAAATCGAAAGAAGTTACATTTCGACACATTTGAGAATTCATTTCATTTCGGAACCGCGTAAGATTGGCAGGTATTCTTATTCAGAAACTATGTAAATGCCGTCTTTTTCATAGATAAAAGCAATATATCTTTCTCTGAAAATACTGCCAAAGTTAGCGTTATGAATCGAATTTCCGGAAGCGATAGCACAGGAAAGGAGAAAAACGTACAGTCACATGACAAGAATCTCTGTTATCTCTGTAAGTAATTTATCAAATATGGAGAAAGCTATTCGTTTCCAAATGCCTTCAATAGTCAGGCCTGTGAATTTTACGCCTTTATAGTTAAAAATGAGTCAGAAAATGTGTTTGAAAGTTTCGCATTGTTGAGCAGTGAACATGAGAACCCCTTAAGGTATATTTCCAAAGATACTGTTAACAGAAGTTCATTATCACTATTAATACTTTTACAAAACACAATGCCTGTTCTACACATCCTGAGATCGATTAAGACCAGTTCCGTCCCGGCACGAGTCTGCGGGAAAAAAATTAAACCCGTAATCAGACATCTTGTAACTGTACGATGCCGATTTCTACGATGGACATGCTACATATCTGTATTGATGTTTTTAAACTCGCATCGGCTCGTGACGCACATTTATACTTCTCGAGAAAATCATATTCATTGAAAATAGCTCGTATTTTACCTACTTCGCTTGAATTCTTATATCGGGCCGATAGGCCCGATTAATTTTTTTTATCGACCCGGCCCGGCCCTGCAGGCGCGTTCAATTTTTTTGCCGGCCCGTTTATTTTGTCTGTCGGCCCGACCCGGCCCGTTGAAAAAATTGTCCTAATTCTGCCGGCCCGGCCCGACCCGTTGGAAGATTGGCCTTCATTCCGCCGGCCCGGCCCGGGTACGGGCCTCGGGCCAAGCCCGGGCCCGTGCAGACCTCTAAGCACTCACCAAATTATACAAATTGACGTAATTTTTATTTTAAATAAAGAAAGAACAAATAAAGGCACAGATGTCATATAAATATTGGCGCGGTTTTTTCTGACGCCAGTGTCGTATACGCAAAGGTACTTTTCCCTTAACCAGAATCGTGGGTCCATTTTAACCGGACAACGACAAAAAAAAAAAAAAAAAAAAAAAAAAAAAAAAAAAAAAAAAAACGTTTAATTTTGAAACGCGCGCATCAACACTTAAAGAACTAAATTTAAAATATATATATATAATTTCAAGATATATATGAATAAAAGTTGATTTAGTACATGAAACTTTTTTCAATGCGCTTATAACCCATCTGAGTGGTAATTTTATATATATTAGAAAATAATTTGGATTTTAATTAAAGGGTCCTTTTGGACATAAGATTCCACTAATGTGGAACAATTTAGCGATTTCGGTTAAAGGTTAACTGACGCCATAGTATAGTTATTTTGCTTGATATGGTAATCCGGATGTTGTTGTTTATGGTGGTGATGCCGCGCCAATATGGGGAGTATATGACATCTGTGCCGAAATAAATTAGTATAGCATTGGGCACAGATGTCATATACGCCCCATATTGGCGCGATTTTTTTCTGACGCCAATGTCATATATGCAACGGGTACTTAACTGGCGCCAAAATGTCGTTATTTTGCTTGATATGGTAACCCGGACGTTGTTGTTTATGCTGTTGATGTTTTCGCCAAATTGCCGTCATGGTATGACATCTGTGATGACAATTGATATGACATCTGTGCCTAGCATTGATAAAAATAAAAATAAAACATCGAAATAAAAATCCCTTGGTGGCGTAAACACGTGTAACTTCCTTACAGTCAAGTGAATGTGACATTTACGATCAACCATTATCGGCATTTAATCTTATAGTCTGGCGATAGATTTTTGGTCGATGGGATAACCAAGTAATACCGTTTTAATTTACCACTCGAAAAATAAAAAAATGCTAACTGGCGAGTTAAAAAAAAGCTATAGGCGAGATTTGCACCCGGCTAACATAAAAGTATCAAGAATTCTTTGTGATCATGGCATCTTTTATGTAGTTTTATTCGAAATAATAACTTTGATTCTTTAATCAAAATGGAATCCTTTCTTAGGAAAAGCGAAGTGTTGTAATTGTTTATGGCAGTTACATGACTTGGACTATTGTAATATAAGTGAAATCATGGCGATAGAATAATATTTGGCGACTGGCGACTTATCGCCTGTGTCTGGCTAACATTAAAGTACCAAAATGACCGCCTGGAATATAAAAAGCGAAGGAATCCGCCCAGAATTGTTGATAACAGTCTCATGACTTAGGATATTATTATAGAGATTATTTTCAATTCTAAAAACAGCGCAAAGAATAATATTTCCTAACGATTAAAAATTTATTTACAAGTGACTATTAAAAACAGAAAAAAAACTCTTTAAAATTACTATTAAATGAGTACGTGTTACAAGCAGGAAAATATTGAAAATTGTATTTATACGTGAATATTAAAAGAGAAAGGAAACTTTAAAATAATAAATACATTAATATGCGTTTAACCCTTTCAGGGGAAAGGTACTTCTATTCGTAAAATGTTGAAATCAGTAAATGGCACCAGAATTTACAAACAAATTTCGAAATACGAAAATGCTTTTGTTCACTTAATAATAAAAGGAAAATTTTCATTCCAATATTCTAGTGCATTTAAGAATTAAAATTAAGTGGTCCAAAAATGAACTACCGCCCTTGAAGGGGTTAAAGCGGTAAATTGTAGTAATTGTAGTAAATTGTGTTATGTGAATCGTTTTATAACGCTGTTAAAAAATACCGGGAGTCAAAGACTCTGTTTATTAATTCATTTTATTTTAGCTTCATTTCAAATGTTTAACTGGTCTTCTTTAATCAAACACGAAAACAACCGTTGGATGTCTTAATAGCAAATGATTCGGCCTTAAATTTTTGCAATCAAAGGGAATTGAATGGAAACCCGTTTACAAGGAGATCGCTATAGGTTTTTCAATTATAATTCAATCTTCTCTAATCTTTTTAAAACCGATCAAATTAGCGTGCTTTTAGATTCTGCGGTGTCTGAATGGGGTTTGGTGATCGTAGCTTGCAGGGGGCAGAGCCCCCTAGTATTAATAATTATATTAACCCGAATTATCGGTGATAGACCGCCATTTTAAAACGACATAATGGGTGCAACAAAGCTCACCAATGAACTTGGTCGAGACCTTAGTAATTCCTGTGCACATGCTCACTCATATCTAAATCGGTTGATATATACGAGTGCTGTTGCATGCAAAAAAACAGCTTTTTCAAAATGTCACACACATTCGAAATTCAAACTGCGATATCTCGGCTTTTTTTTTAGATAAAGCAAAACAAAAAATGATCCGGAATCTTTGTAACAAGCTGAAACACATAAGAAAAAAATCTTTTTCAATTTCTAATTCTTTTGTACCTCATTTTAATTTTTTTTTTTTTTAATTTTTAAATGGCCGCCATTATGAAACAAGATGGCGGATGAAGTTAGCAAACGAACTCGGCCGAGAGATTGCTATGTACTATGCGCATGCCTTGTCATATCCTAATCGGTTCATAAATACGCGTGTTATCGCGTGGCAAAAATCAGATCGTTTCAAAATGTCAGCCATGCTAGAAATTCAAAGTGCTATAACTCAGCCATTTTTTATGATATAGACGAAACGAAAAATGCTCCGAAATCTTTGTATCAAGGTCAAACACATAAGAAAAAAATATTTTTCAATTTCTAATTTTTTTTTAAATCTCATTTTAAATTAAAATTTAAAAAAAAATTAATGGCCGCTATTTTGAAACAATATGGCGGATGGTGTTGGTCAACGTACTCGGTCGAGACATTGGTATGTACTATGCACACACCAAGTTATATCCAAATCCGTTCATAAATACGCGTGTTATCGCGTGACAAAAATCAGATCGTTTCAAAATGTCAGCCACACTAGAATTTCAAAGTGCTATAACTCAACCGTTTTTAGGGTTTCGTTCATCTCACGAAACCCTATTCGTCTCGCTCCTCTGTCTGTCTGTCTGTCCGTCTGTCTGTCCGTCACAGAGCCCGTTCTCAGAAATTATACATGTTGGAGACATGAAATTTTGGGTACTTATAGCTGAACACCTCACATCATACGACAAATCATAAAATTTTGAAAAAGTCGTACATTTAACCCTTTGGGCTCCCGCATGTGTATTTTAAACAATTCTTTCTAAGTGAGCTCCTAATTATGTTGGAGACATGAAATTTTGGGTACTTATAGCTGAACACCTCACATTATACGACAAATGATAAAATTTTGAAAAAGTCGTATATTTAACCCTTTGAGCTCCCGCATGTGTATTTTAAACAATTCTTTCTTTCTAAGTGAACCCTAATTAGGTTGGAGGAGTGAAATTTTGCATACTTATAGCTGAATACCTCACATCAAACGACAAATCCTAAAATTTTGAAAAGTCGTACATTTAACCCTTTGGGCTCCCACATGTGTATTTTAAACAGTTCTTTCTAAGTGAACCCTAATTAGGTTGGAGGAGTGAAATTTTGCATACTTATAGCTGAATACCTCACATCAAACAACAAATCATAAAATTTTGAAAAAGTCGTACATTTAACCCTTTGGGCTCCCACATGTGTATTTTAAAGAATTCTTTCTAAGTGAACCCTAATTATGTTGCAAGAGTAAAATTTTGTATACTTATAGCTGAATACCTCACATCAAACGACAAATCATAAAATTTTGAAAAAGTCGTACATTTAACCCTTTGGGCTCCCACATGTGTAATTTAAACAATTCTTTCTAAGTGAATCCTAATTAAGTTGGAGGAGTGAAATTTTGCATACTTATAGCTGAATACCTCACATCAAACGACAAACCATAAAATTTTGAAAATGTCGTACATTTAACCCTTCGGGTTCCCACATGCGTATTTTAAACAATTCTTTCTAAGTGAGCCCCTAATTAGGTTGGAGGCGTGAAATTTTGCATACCTATAGCTGAACACCATCATGCGACAAATCATAAAAAATTGGAAAAGTCGTACATTTAACCCTTTGGGCTCCCACATGCTTTTTAGGATTTCGTTCATCTGACGAAACCCTATTCGTCTCGCTCCTCTGTCTGTCTGTCCGTCACAGAGCCCGTTCTCAGAAACTACACATGTTGGAGATTTGAAATTTTGCATACTTATAGATGACCACCACACATCATACGACAAATCATAAAATTTTGAAAAAGTCGTACATTTAACCCTTTGAGCTCCCACATGTGTATTTTGAACAATTCTTTCTAAGTGAGACTTTAATTAGGTTGGAGGCGTGAAATTTTACAAACTTATAGCTGAACACCTCACATCAAACGACAAACTATAAAATTTTGAAAAAGTCGTACATTTAACCCTTTGGACTCCCACATGTGTATTTTAAACAATTCTTTCTAAGTGCGTCCCTAATTAGGTTGCAGGCGTGAAATTTTGCGTACTTATAGATGGACACCTGAGATCAAACAACAGATCATAAAATTTTGAAAAAGTCATACATTTAACCCTTTGGGCTCCCACATGTGTATTTTGAACAATTCTTTCTAAGTGAGACCCTAATTAGGTTGGAGGTGTGAAATTTTACAAACTTATAGCTGAATACCTCACATCAAACGACAAATCATAAAATTTTCAAAAAGTCCTACATTTAACCCTATGGGCTCCCACATGTGTATTTTAAACAATTCTTTCTAAGTGCGTCCCTAATTAGATTGGAGGTGTGAAATTTTGCATACTTATAGCTGAATACCTCACATCAAACGACAAATCATAAAATTTTGAAAAAGTCGTACATTTAACCCTTTGGGCTCCCCCATGTGTATTTCAAACAATTCTTTCTATGTGAGCCTCTAATTAGGTTGGAGGCGTGAAATTTTACAAACTTATAGCTGAATACCTCACATCAAACGACAAATCATAAAATTTTGTAAAAGTCGTACGTTTAACCCTTTGGGCTCCCCCATGTGTATTTCAAACAATTCTTTCTATGTGAGCCTCTAATTAGGTTGGAGGCGTGAAATTTTACAAATTTATAGCTGAACACCTCACATCAAACGACAAACTATAAAATTTTGAAAAAGACGTACATTTAACCCTTTGGGCTCCCACATGTGTATTTTAAACAATTCTTTCTAAGTGAACCCTAATTAGGTTGGAGGAGTGAAGTATTGCATACTTATAGCTGAATACCTCACATCAAACGACAAATCATAAAATTTTCAAAAAGTTGTATATTTAACCCTTTGGTCTCCCACATGTGTATTCTAAACAATTCTTTTTAAGTGAGCCCCTATTTAGGTTGGAGGTGTGAAATTTTGCATAATTATAGCTGAATACCCCACATCAAACGACAAATCATAAAATTTTGAAAAAGTCGTACATTTAACCCTTTGGGCTCCGACATGTGTATTTTAAACAATTCTTTCTAAGTGAACCCTAATTAGGTTGGACGAGTGAAATTTTGCATACTTATAGCTGAGCACCTCGCATCAAACGACAAATCATAAAATTTTCAAAAAGTCGTACATTTAACCCTTTGATCTCCAACATGTGTATTTTAAATAATTCTTTCTAAGTAAGCCCCTAATTAGGTCGGAGGCGTGAAATTCTGCATACTTATAGCTGAGCATCACACATCAAACGGCAAATCATAAAATTTTGAAAAAGTCGTACATTTAACCCTTTGGGCTCCCCCATGTGTATTTCAAACAATTCTATCTATGTGAGCCTCTAATTAGGTTGGAGGCGTGAAATTTTACAAACTTATAGCTGAATACCTTACATCAAACGACAAATCATAAAATTTTGTAAAAGTCGTACGTTTAACCCTTTGGGCTCCCCCATGTGTATTTCAAACAATTCTTTCTATGTGAGCCTCTAATTAGGTTGGAGGCGTGAAATTTTGCATACTTATAGCTGAGCACCTCGCATCAAACGACAAATCATAAAATTTTCAAAAAGTCGTACATTTAACCCTTTGATCTCCAACATGTGTATTTTAAATAATTCTTTCTAAGTAAGCCCCTAATTAGGTCGTAGGCGTGAAATTTTGCATACTTATAGCTGAATACCTCGCATCAAAGGACAAATCATAAAATTTTGTAAAAGTCGTACGTTTAACCCTTTGGGCTCCCCCATGTGTATTTCAAACAATTCTTTCTATGTGAGCCTCTAATTAGGTTGGAGGCGTGAAATTTTACAAACTTATAGCTGAACACCTCACATCAAACGACAAACTATAAAATTTTGAAAAAGACGTACATTTAACCCTTTGGGCTCCCACATGTGTATTTTAAACAATTCTTTCTAAGTGAACCCTAATTAGGTTGGAGGAGTGAAATATTGCATACTTATAGCTGAATACCTCACATCAAACGACAAATCATAAAATTTTCAAAAAGTTGTATATTTAACCCTTTGGTCTCCCACATGTGTATTCTAAACAATTCTTTTTAAGTGAGCCCCTATTTAGGTTGGAGGTGTGAAATTTTGCATAATTATAGCTGAATACCCCACATCAAACGACAAATCATAAAATTTTGAAAAAGTCGTACATTTTATCCTCTGGGCTCCCACATGTATATTTTAAACAATTCTTTCTAAGTGAACCCTAATTAGGTTGGAGGCGTGAAATTTTGCATACTTATAGCTGAGCACCTCGCATCAAACGACAAATCATAAAATTTTCAAAAAGTCGTACATTTAACCCTTTGATCTCCAACATGTGTATTTTAAATAATTCTTTCTAAGTAAGCCCCTAATTAGGTCGGAGGCGTGAAATTCTGCATACTTATAGCTGAGCATCACACATCAAACGACAAATCATAAAATTTTGAAAAAGTCGTACATTTAAGCTTTTGGGTTCCTACATGTGTATTTTAAACAATTCTTTCTAAGTGACACCCTATTTAGGTTGGAGGCGTGAAATTTTGCATACTAGCTGAGCACCATCATGCGACAAATCATAAAAATTTGAAAAAGTCGTACATTTAACCCTTTGGGCTCCCACATGCGTGTTTTAAGCAATTTTTCCTAACTGAGCCCCTTATTAAATTGGAGATTTGAAATTTTGCATGCTTATTATAGCAGAACACCTGAGGTCAGGCGACAAATTATAAAATTTTGAAAAAGTCTTACGTTTAACCCTTTGAGCTACCACATATGTATTCTAAGCAATTCTTTCTAAGAGAGCCCCTAATTAAGTTGGAGACATGAATTTTTGCATACGTATAGCTGAATACCTCAGACCACACGACAAATCATAAAATTTTCAAAAAGTCTTATATTATTTACTCCTCCGTGCTCTAACGTATATTTTAAGCAATTTTTCTAACCTCCGCCCTTTTCACCCGGGGAGCACTTTTCCAACTTTTGCCGACACCCCTTTGACCATTCTTTCATATTATGCACCATAGCCTTACATATTTGAGTTCCACTTTTTACCGCCAGGGGCGCCTAGTTATCTCGGGTGCTATGGGCCCAATCCCTTCGACTAATATATATACGGATAGTATGTAAAACGGAGTTTCGTTCGGATAGAGATTTGTTTAGAATAGAGTGCGCCCCTGGTTGCGAAATGTGGAACTAACAGATTTTTCAAAAGGATAAAGTGTTTTGAAATGAATATAAACGAAACCCTCTGTGCGATCTGTGATCACACTTACCCACTTGTTTAAGATATAGACGAAACAAAAAGTGCTCCGGAATCTTCGTATCAAGCTCAAACACATAAGAAAAAAATAATTTTCAATGTCTAATTTTTTTGTACTTCATTTTAAATTTAAATTTTTTTTTAAATTTTAGATGGCCGACATTTTGAAACAAGATGGCGTATGAAGCTGGCCAACGAACTCGGTTGAGACATTGCTATGTACTATGCACATGCCTTGTCACACCGAAATCGGTTCATAAAAACGCATATTATCGCGTGACAAAAATCAGATCGTTTCAAAATGTCAGCCATGCTAGAAATTCAAAGTGCTATAACTCAGCCATTTTTTAAGACATAGACGAAACAAAGAATGCTCCGGAATCTTTGTATCAAGCTCAAACACATAAGGAAGAAATCTTTTTCAATTTCTAATTATTTTGTACCTCTCTTTTAAATTTTAATTTTTTTTAATTTTTAAATGGCCACCATTTTGAAACAATATGGCGGATGAGGCTGGCCAACGAACCTAGTGGAGACATTGCTATGTACTATGCACGTTCCTTGTCGCATCCAAATCGGTTCATAAATACGTGTATTGTCGCGGGACAAAAATCAGATCGTTTCAAAATGTCATCCATGCTAGAAATTCAAAGTGCTATAACTCAGCCATTTTTTAAGATATAGACAAAACTAAAAATGCTCCTGAATCTTTGTATGAAGCCCAAACACATAAGGAAAAAATATTTTTCAATGTCTAATTCTTTTATGCCTCATTTTAAATTTTAAGTTTTTTAAAAAACTTTAAATGGCCGTTTTGAAATGAGATGGCGGTTGAAGCTGGCCAACGAACTTGGTTGAGACATTGGTATGTACTATGTACACACGAAATTTTATCCAAATCGGTTCATAAATACGAGACTTACAGTTTGACAAAGATTAGATATATATATATATATATATATATATGGATACATATTATATATATCAATTTTGAACGGAGGGCGATTTCGGGGTCTAGGGGTCATGATCGGTGAAAATATACCAAAATTTTTCGGAATCGTTTTCCTCCGAACGGCTGCAATAGGTAGCTTTTTGTAATGAAAGCTACCTAAAAATCTACATTTTTTCTTTGTAGTGCTTTTAGAATTGTGATTTTCTTTTACCATCCGTTTCTTTCATTCTAAACTAATTTTCGTACTGGATTTTCATTTGAATGTATTTGTCTAAGTAAGGATTTTTACGTAGTGTTTATGTACATAATTGCCTAAATAGTTATTTATATTAATGTTTTTCTGTATTCATGAATTTCGAACATCATCTAAAATAAAATATGAGCATAAGTAAGTGTGCTTTATGAATAAATTTCATTGCAAAATGCAGGCTGAGCTGGAATCTATTTTTTAGCTCTTATACCGGGCCGCATATAAGCATACCATACTGGAATTCATGTACAGAAGAAAATAGAGATCTGCTATTGGCTAATCTGTAAAGTGACGTCCAAAACTCCACCCCTTTCTTCCCTGTCTTGTTTACTGTCGATCGCGCCTTTCTGAACTTAGTCCAGTGTTGTGTTATTAGTCTTTTGAAATATTTACTTGTACTATATGAAATATTTTTGTCTATTATGTATTAAACAAAAGAAAAAGCCGCCAATTAAAGCGAAGCTAAAAAACCCATAATCGAGCGTAGGCTCCGATAATCAATCAATCAATGTCACAATTTAGTTGGCAGTTATGTTTAGTTTTGCAATTTTAATTTATGTAGCTGCCATGTGCTTCGCGAAACAGGACGATTGTTTATGCTAGACTTAAAGAAAATACGAACATTTTATTTTAATTCAGTTTATGAATTAATTGGCCAGCTGGTGTCACTTTTGAAGCAGTAAGTGAAATTTCTTCTTCTGCTTGAAGGTGTATGCTTGCTAGCCAAACACTAAAAAATCCGCTGTAAAAATTCATTTAATGGATCCACAATGCAATTTCAAGTTTGGTAAGCATAGCTTTTTCTGTCTATTTCTGTTTATTTTCATTGAACAATTCTAAGCACCACCTGTGTATTATCTCCTTTTGTGTATGTGCATATTTGATAACATTAATCAGTGCTTTTTGTATTTAAAATTTGAATGCGAGCTTATTTATTCTATATAACATATGCATCAACTTCACTGTAATAAATAAAATGTATTTGTTAAGGTGCGATATGTAAAGTGTTAGATTATTTTAAATTACAGAAATTTAAAATAAAAATATCAGATTTCACAAGTTCTTCCCAAAGCTTTCACCTAGACTAGTTTTTGTAATACATATGAATTTATGACAATACATTATAATATAAGAGAATACAAGTATTTCTTCTAATATTATATTTATAAAATGGTTGAATTTTAATCTGTTTTTTATACATCTCATGAGTGTTATTACAAATACTATAAAACAGGTTTTGGTATCTATAGTTGATAATAAAGCTGAAGGGTGCATTCTTTTTATCTATTTAGTGTTAACAAAGTATCGCAATTCTTGAAGTGGAAGTATTATTAATGTAAACAAAACTATTACATACTTTATTTTTTAATTATTGAGTCCATATAAAAAGGGTAAGTATTTTTAATAATCTCTGATGAATGTTAACTATATATTTGGTTACTTATTTATTAAATTATATCTTTTTTATTTGAAAATTAAGCTTTTTATTTTTATTTAAGTATCATGTTACTAGGCCTAACATTTTCCTTAATCCAAATTCTTTTGAAAAAATACAGGAATATTAGTTTTTAAAATGAACATAAATCAAAATTGTCAGTTATTAAACTTTATTTTTTACCTGAAACCTTTAGAAACTCATAAATCATCACTTTCTTTCTCAGTGCTAAACTACAAAAAATAACTATTTTGCATTTAAACAAAATTTTCTCTGATATTCATAATTTCAAAGTGACTATTTATTTGAAAATGACTAATAAATACTTCTATTTAGATGTATAATAAATAAAATTCTATTAATTTATTTTAAAATATAGGTATTTTGAATGTTACCTCTTTTATAAGAAACCTATTTTTATGTTAGCAAAGTACAAATTATAAATTGGTGATTATTATTTTCCCTCAACAACATTCGTACTGCATTCTATCATTTAATATATAATCTTTTCATTCATTTTTTTTCAACACGTCTTATTTATCATTTATGCACACAAAAAATAAAAGCTGCTGCTGAGGAAGTTTCCTGCCAGCTAATTCTATCAGGGGCAAAGAAGGATTTTGGCAACCCCTCTCCCTTTCTCCATAAAGAGAATTTTGCTAAGCTTCTAAAAGCCTATTTATTTTAAAATCTAAAATATGTAATCATAACATACATAATACAGCAATACATAAATCAGCTTTGTCAAATATTGATTTATTAAAACATTGAAAACAGAATCAAAAGGAACCAAAAAATATTTAACTTTATACAGGTTTCCATCTTAGCAGATATAATTGTTGATATTCTTTCAGCTGAAATTTTTGTCATTTAAGACAGGATTCCGTTATAGACTGATTTTACTTTCACAGATTTTACTTTAGTTGTGATATTAAGAGAATATATTAGTCGTACGAAGACATTCACAAGCTAATATTAAACCCATGGGACAAATATCTCGCTTACGTTTCATTACATAAAAGAAATTTTTTTCATTGGATACCTGAGGTTGCTATCTAATGTTGTGTTTTTGTACTTTTTCGGGTTTGGTTACTTTTTTTTTTTAATTTGAACACACATTTTTAAAAAACTGTTTGGAATCAGTTCTAAAATTTAAAGTATTCTCACATATAAAAAAGATGCAACTGCAGGAGGTGTGCAACGACAAGAATCAAACCGGAGAACCCACGATCAGAAGGGGAGATTTTTAGTGCTGAGCAAAATGCTAGCTCTATTGCTTCTGCAAAAAACTCCTTTTAATGACCATGCAAGATGGTGTCACCACAGAATTCCACTCCCCAGTGAGAAGAACGTCTCATTGATGTTGGACGAGCACTGTGCATTAATGTTGTGGTGGCAGTTGCCATTGTGATGGTGTCATGCTGTCAAGCCTATATGTGTCCCCAAAGATGTGCGACACAGCAGGTTTTGTGCTACGAGAATCATCATGGGCGTTGCTTGCTACTTGCATGCTACAGGTGTTTCACAGGCTTTGTTTGTTGTTGTGTGTGTTTTTTCAGTGTTGCTATCTGTTGGTCTTGAGCAGACATGGTGAAGTGCATGTTCATTTGTCCAAGGTCACCAATGCAGGTAATGAGTGGCGCCAAGAATCGAACCAGAAAACCCATGGTCAGAAGGTGAGATCTTTTAGTGCCAAGCAAAAAGCTAGCTCTATCGCTTTCTGCAAGAAACACATTTTATTGACCGTGCAAGACGGTGTCATCACACAACTAAAATTTAAAAAGTAATAACACACAACATTAAATTATTATATATCATATGAAAAAAAAATTAAAATTCAAGCGAGAATTCTGAAAAGAATGCTCCCATAGATTTAACATTAGCATGCAACTGTTTTCTTGTGATCTACACTAGCCACGCAAAGAAACTGGAATGCTAATGTTAAGCCTATGGGAGTGTTCTTTTTAAAATTTCGCACTTGCAATTTAATAGTCCCTTAAACCCCTTCGGGTCTAGCATCTCTTACATATTTTTATTTGGATTGTCACCACTTTTTAAAAAAAGTTTTTTTACTTACATAATCACAAAACTTATTTGATTAAGTAAAGTAAGTATTACCCTTATTTAAAATATGATACCAAAAATGAACTTTGCATGGACCTTTTGAAGGTGCATCATATATGCAGACATGACACCACAAGTTTCTTGCTAATAAGAATAATTTCCATCCAATTTTCACAAAAAATTACATACTCATCTGTAAAGTATTTTTCTACTTATGCTCTGAAATTTTCAAATTGATATATCTAAATTATTTTTCTTATTTTTCCCTGCTTAGTAAACATTCTTAATTCCTTTTCTTTCGGAAATGATATTGGCCTGAATCCAGATAGATTTTGTGCTGTTAGTGAAACAAGATTGACCAATCAGGAAATCTACTCTCTTAAAACAGCGAAAAAATTGGCTTCGTTAACAGAGCAAAATGTATCTGGATCCCAGCCATTAAGGGATCGGCCGAGAAAATATAGCTTTATTGATCAGTTTTTAGGTGCGTTCGTAATTATATAAATACGTAGCACCTATAGTCGTCGTTTAGTCCGTCCATCTGTCTGTCTGTCCGCATGTAACAGAGCAAAAACTACCCAACCGAATGGTCTGAAATTTTAAATATATAATTGTTGCAGAATTTTGTCGAGCCATTTCATATTTTATGAAAATCGGATGTATAGTTTAATAACAGGGACAGTCAAAATTTTCTGTTACATTACGGCCAATGGGAAAAATTATTGCAAGTGCATTTTAATGATGTTACAGCCTTCGGAATGGTCTGAAATTTTAAATATATAACTGTTGCAAAATTTTGTCGAGCCATTTCAAATTTTATGAAAATCGGATGTATAGTTTAATTACAGGGACAGTCAAAAGTGTTCCGTTACATTACGGGGAATGGGAAAAAAATTATTGGAAGTGCATTTTAATGATGTTACAGACTATGCACCTTATGAAGTGCAAAAAAATTATACATTCAGTACAATATGGGGTGCAAAAAATAATTATAAAACTAGTTATAGTACGAACGCACCTCATTTGCCACGTTTGACGAGCAATTTCCAACTTGTTGATTAATGTCACATCCTTATTTCACTCCTTAGATTTTGTATGAAAATATCTCTGTGCCATTAGTTTTTTCTAATAATAGAGAAAAAAAAATAACCGTCCAATTAAAAAAAAAAAAAAAATGGATAAGTGTGACCACAGATTGCACAGAGGGTTTCGTTTAATATCTCTTTTAAAACACTTTATCCTTAAATTGTTAATTTAGAATTATTAATTCTTTACATAAATGACAGCACTATTACATTTAGGAATATCAACACCCCCCCCCTCCCCCCACAGAAATAATCCACTACCCTATTTCAATTTTTTTATATTTAACTAATATTATTTATAAGAGGACTCCATTAAAAGCCACATTTAAAACGGGAAGGGGGTGGGTGTATCAGATGTGTATAATATGAATGTTTTCATAAACATATCTAACAATATGTCATATGAGTGGTGTCCTTGAAATTTCAAAAAGTGCCCCAGGTCAAAAAAGGGGGAGGGGCATCGGATGTGTATAATATGAATAAGTTTGCATAGGCCTATCTAACGATATGTCACATGAGGGGTTTACTCAAAATTTAGAAAAAAGCCCCTCCCCTCCCCCAGGAATTCCCCACTCTTTCAAATATTTAAGGTTAAAAAATAATATTGATGGGCTCTGTGAAAAAAAGCATTCAAAATGCAATAAATAGCTGATATGAAAAAAAAGAGAAAATAGCCCCCCCCCCCCCCCACACACACACACACACACACCCAAATTACACACACCCTCGCTTTATAAAATTTTTAATATATGTTATAAACTACGTCAAAGTTTAAAAGCAATCCATTCATTAGTGTTCCTAATTTTAGCAATTTTGCATCAATAGTCCTCCCTGGAGAACCCTCCCCTCCCCTGGAATTTCCCGCTCTTTTGAATATTTAATGTTATAAAATAATATTTATTTGAGCGTTCACTGAAAAAACGCAATAAACAGATGATCTGAAGAAAAAAAGAGAAAAATGCCCCTCCCCCCCTATCCAAATTGCACACACCCTTACAATATGAATGTTGTATTATGTGTTAAACTATCTTAAAACCTCTCCGCTCCCTTTTTAATAGAGAAAAATGAGTTTAAAGAAATTGAAATGTTTAATTATAGAAAAAAGTGGTATGAAATCAGTCATCTCTATCATTCAAATATTTATGGTTAAAAAATAATATTTAAAGGAGGGCTCAGTGAAATTTTTATCTTGTTGAACAAGTGGGTGAGTGTGATTGCAAATCGCACAGAGGGTTTCGTTTAATATCTCTTTTAAAACTCTTTATTCTTAAATTTACAAATAAAAATTGCTAATTTAAAATTATTAATTTCTTACATAAATGGCAGCACCATCACATTTAGAAATGCCCCCGCCTGAAATCATCCACTACCCTATTTCAATTTTTTATATTTCACTAATAATATTTATAAGGAGGACACCATCAAAAAACCGCATTTAAAATGGGAGGGATAGGCATTGAATCCATAAGTTTCATAGACCTATTTAACGATATGTCAAATGAGGGGTGGTCCTTAAAATTTCGAAGAGTGCCCCAGGAGGAGAGAAAAGGGGAGAGGGGCATCAGATGTCCATAATATGAATAAGTTTTCATACACCTATCAAACGATATGCCACATGAGGAGTTTACTCAAAATTTAGAAAATAGCCCCTCCCCCTGGAATTACCCACCCTTTCAAATATTTAAGGTTAAAAAATGATATTGATATGAGGGCTCAGTTAAAAAACACATTCAAAACTCAATAAACAGCTGATCTGAAGAAAAAATAGCTCCCTCTCCCCCCCCCCCCCACCCAAATTTACACGCACTCTCGCTTTATAAAATTTGTAACATGTGTTATAAATTATGTCAAAGTTTAAAAGGGATTGGTTAATTAGTTTTCCTAATATTAACAATTCCGCGTCAATAGTCCTCCCTGGAGGGTCCATCTCCTCCCCTGGAATTTCCCACTCTTTCAAATATGTAATGTTATAAAATAATATTTATTTCAGTGCTCACTGAAAAAACGCGATAAACAGCTGATCTGAAGAAAAAAGAGAAAACTACCCCCCTCCCCCCCATCCAAATTCCACGCACCCTCACTATATATATTTCACATTATATGTTATAAACTATCTCAAAGCCTCCCTGCGCCTTTTTTAATGGGGAAAAATGAGTTTGAAAAAAACTGAAATTTTTAATTGTAGAAAAAAGTGGTAAGAAATCAGGCATCACTATCTTTAAAATATTTAGGGTTAAAAAATAATATTTAAAGGAGGGCTCAGTGAAAAAAACTGCATTTAAAATGAAAAAAACAGCTGATAAAAAAATAGAAAAAAGCCCTCCTCCCCCTCACCAAAATTCAACACACGCTAACTTTATAATATTGTTATTATCTGTTATAAACAATCGGATATTGAGTTTTCCTCATTTTAACAAACTAGGGGGCTCGGCCCCCTACGAGCTACGCTCGCCAACCCCCGTCCAGACACCGCAGGCTCTAAATGCACGCTAATTTGATCGGCTTTAAAAAGATTTCGAAAGATTGAATTATAATTTAAAAAACAGTGGCGATCTCCCTATAAACGAATTTCTATTCATTTCTCTTTGATTGGGGAATTTTAACGCCAAATCCGCTGCGGTACTACTTGATTATCCCGTCGACCCATTTCGCCAAATTATATAAATCGCCAAATTATACAAATTGACATAATTTTTATTTTAAATAACGAAAGAACAAATAAATTCGTACAACATTAATAAAAATACAAATAAAACGTCGAAATAAAAATAACTTGATGACGTAGATACGTGTAACAACATTTCAAAATAAGATAATATAAAAGGAATTACGTAAACAGAGTCTTTGTCTCCTGGTATTTTTTAACAAAGCGAAAAGAAAGTTCTTTTAAATGAGACATTTTAAATTAATCGTTTTTAATCTGACGTAATTTTTACCAGGCTATTCTTTCTCTTTTAAATAATCGCGTGAAAGTACTTTTGTTAGCAATGAAATATTATTTGCGCTTTCCTAACAAAAATAGTTGAAAATATCCTCTCAAAATATTAAATAAATGTCTAGCGCAATTTCTAAATTTAAACTTTTTTGCAATATTATTTTGTGTTCATTTTATGTAATAACTATAATGTGACGTAAATATGACGTAATTTCTCCTAAGACTTCTAACGCATGTTAATGAATTTACTATTTTACAATATCCTTTCTCTTTTAAAATTCACGTGTATACTTTTTATGACGTAATTTTTAATAAGTTCCTGCTTTTTATACATAATTATTTAATTCTAATTTGAAAGTTTTTTTCCTGTTTATAATAGTCACGTGTAAATAAATTTTTAATTTGAAGCAAACATTATTGCTTACGCTTTTTTATACAGTTGGCAACAGTTTAAATTAGTACAATTTTCTGAAATCTGTAAAAAATATCTCTAGAAATGCTGAAAATTTGAATTTAAAATAAAAATAAAACCTGAAAAAATGAGTCAAAATAAAAAAATTAATGCAATCTGCACTCCGGCAAATTCTAACGCATAAAATGATCTAAAAATGATTACACTGCCATGTATAGTTTTTGCTGCTATAAAACTTTTTTAGTGGAACGATTTTGTCCAACTTTAGCATTAAATATCTCTTAAAATAATTCTTCGATTTGAAAACTGTCTGCATCAGCGTGTTTATCAAACATTCCTGTATAAAACCACTGATTTTCATATTTTTGTATGCATTATTTTTCTCAATATTAACGAAGAAAGACCTCCGGTCACAAAAAATTCAAAACCGGCGGCGGCGGCGGCGGCGGTGACAGCGGTAGTTACTTTTTTTTAGAATAGAGAGATACGTTTATTATCTATACGAAAACGCATTTCTTTTATAAGTTTAAAAATCAATTTTAGCACGACTGCAAACTCTTTTAAAAAAGACAGTCGCGCTCGAACGAAAGCTGAACCGGATCCCCGCTGCTTACGGCACCACATGGGGGGTACCCAAGGGGGGGGGCCGAAATTTTCGAAAGTGATATGAAAAAGTGCTGATTTTTCGTCTTTCTTTTATGGAATTTTTTTTTCCATCATACAGCGGACTAGCCATTCTCATTAGTCCCATATTAGTCCATATTGACAACAAAGAAGAGAAAGGGGGCTGACGGGGTTATAGCCCCCCCCCCTCCTCCTCCTGAAATAGTCAAAAAATTAAATGAAAAAGTGTTTTCCCCTTACTTTTTAAATATAAATCTATATTTTTTTCTTCTGCCATACAGCAAAATAGCCATTCTCGTTAATACCATATTAGTCCTTGTTATATTAGTTAGGGGCCTGATTGAATTTCAGCCCCCTCCTCTTGAAATGGTCGAAAATGAAATGAAAAAATAGTGCTGAATTTTTTCTGTTTGTTTAAGATAAATTTGCATTTTCCCCTATCGTTCAACAGACTATGCGCTTCCTTCGCTTTAGTTCCATATTAGTCCATATTGACACCAAAGAAGAGAAAGGAGGTTGATGGGGTTACATACAGCCCCCCCCCCCCCCCATCAGAAATAGTCGAAAAATTAAATGAAAAAGTGTTTTTTCCGTACCTTTTTAAAGATAAATCTGTACTTTTTTTCTTCTGTCATACAGCAAAATAGCCATTCTCTTTAACACCATATTAGTCCACATTGACATCACAGCATACCCAAAGATGGGGAGGGGGCTGATGGAATTACAGCCCCCTCCTCTTGAAATAGTCGAAAATGAAATGAAAAAATAGTGCTGATTTTTTTCTGTCTATTTGAGATAAATTTGCATTTTTCCCCTATCATTTAAACTAGCCGCTCCCTTCTCCGTAGTTCCATATTAGTGTACAGTGACACCACATTATACCCAAAGAGATAGAAGGGGGCTAATAGAGTCTCAGCCCTCTCCCAAAAAATCGAACATGAAATGAAAAAGTGCTGATATTTTCCTTTTTGTTTGAGATAAATTTGTATTTTTCGCCTATCATTCAACAGCCTAGCCGCTCTCTTCTCTTTCTTTCCATACTAGTGCACAGTGACACCCAGCATACCCAAAGAGGTGAAAGGGGCTAATGGGGCGCCCCCTTCCTAAATAGTCGAAAATGAAATGAAAAAAAGGCTGATTTTTTTTCTTCATGTTTGAGATAAATTTGTAATTTTTCTTCTGTCATACAGCGAAATAGCCATTCTCGTTAACACCATATTAGTCCACATTGACATCACAGCATATCCAAAGATGGGGAGGGGGCTGATGGAATTACAGCCCCCTCTTCCCGAAATAGTCGAAAATGAAATAAAAAAATATTGCTTTTTTTCTTTCTGTTTGAGATAAATTTGTATTTTTTTTCTCCTATCAATCAACAGACTAGCCACTCTCTTCTCCTTAGTTCCATATTAGTGCACAGTGACACCACATTATACCCAAAGAAGTAGAAAGGGGGTGATGGGTTACAGCCCCCTCCCAAAATAATCGAAAATGAAAGAAAAAAAGTGCTGATATTTTTCTTTTTGTTTGAGATAAATTTGTAATGCAATTGTTTTCTGAAATACAATGAACTAGATGTTCTGGCTAGTCTCATATCAGCGCACAGTTACACCACAGTATACCCAATGAGGGGAAGGGGCTGATGGGGTTACAGACCCCCTTTCGAAATAATCAAAAATGAAATGAAAAAAAAAACTCCTGTTTTTTTCTTTCTTTTGAGATTAATTTTTAATTTTTTTTCTGTGACGCAGCTATTCTGGTTAGTCCCATATATTAGTGCACAGTGATGCCCCAGCATGGGACGGAGGTTATGAGGTTACATCTCCATTTCACCTCTGAAGAGATCGCAGTGAAATGAAAAAAGGGCTGATATTTCTTCTTTTTCAGATAAATTTGTTTTATTTTCTGGCATGCCATGAATTTGTTTTTCTCGTTAATCCAATATCCTCCTCAGTCCTGCGACCAAATTTACTTGAGACCACAAAATCCATTTTCAAATGCCTGAAAAATAGCTCCATCCCTGTTTACTCGATAAATGAAAACATATATGCTCAGTTCAAGAGACCTACAAATAAATTCGATAAATCTAAAAATAGTTTAATTTAAGGATTTTTTTAATTTCTCTTATAGTCGGCGGGCGCCAAGATTGTCCATGCGGGAGTACGTTAATGCACAGTAACACCACATCTACTCTCAAGTCGATTTCGGCTAAATCCGAAATCCGGTGCGAAAGAGTTGGCTGTAAAAGTAGCTTATTAACTTTCATTTTTCTGTGCATCTCCATGCCACACCGAAATATGGGGGTGCGGAGGGTTAAAGGGACTAAACCTCTTTTACCTGCCAAAATGGTCAGAGTTAAATGGTAAAAAAATTTACTGCTTACTTTTTAGATCAATTCAATTATATATATATTTGTCATGCACCGCACTTGTATTTCTTGTTAGTCCCATATTTGTGCATTGTGACACCTTAGCTAATCTCTTCAGAATTTCGGGAAGAAGTCGGAAGTCAGGTACTATATATGCGCGGAAGAGCTGACTGTGAATGATATTCATTAACTTTTGTTTTTAACACTCGATTACTTCCTCGTATCTGTAAGATACATAGTGACTGCAAAGACATCTTTGGAGTTCAGTAACGTCCCCCCCCCCCCCCCCACTTATCTTCCTATCCTGTCTTAACTTTGCAGCAGCCAGTATTTTTCATCTGGAACGGTTTGAATACCTTATTATTACTTGTGCAATGCACAAATAATAAACAAAGTTTTTATGTTATATATGTGTATAAAGATTTTTGTATATACAAAAAAATATTTTGTGTTTGTTACAATATTAATTTATTGTTAAACAAGAACCGTAGCCAGAATTTAGTTTCGGGGATTGGAAGAACAATTTTACAGATTTTAAGTTATAATGACTTTCTTTTAAATGAAAGTATATAAAAAAAAAACAGTAACACTTTTCAACATATTTCGACATGGGACGGTCTCAGGATAGGACCCGTGCCCTCCCCACTTCCCCCCAGATTTGACTCTGGGTTTTTAAAAAAATTCTGAAATTCACAGCAAATTTTCTGAAAGGTTACAGCAGAGGGGGGAAGGAGAGGAAATCCCTTCCTGTCGCTAATTATTTTTGTTGTAGTTTGGGTTAACTTTATTTTCATTTCAGGTCAATTTCAGGTTGAGTGTAGATTCCTGCAAGTTGGGTTCGGGTTAACCAGATTTCTAAAAAGTCAGTTCAGTATATTATTTCAGTTTAAAAACTATACATATAATAATAAACACAGATATTTATATGTGTTTTTAATGCGATCCTTTGGTGAAATTCAGGTTTTTATCACGACGCATTGTCGAAATTTGGATTTTCCCGCGATCTTTTGACAAAATTAGTTTTTTACCGCGCCTTTTTGACGAAATTTGCATTCTTCCGCGAGTTTTTGATGAAATTCGAATTTTTTTCCCGGATTTTTGCCAAAATTCGCGTTTTTTTTTTTTTTTTTTTTTTTTTTTTTTACGAAATCCTTCGTCAAAATTTGCTTTTTTTCCGCGGCTTATTGACGAAATTCGCTTTTTTCTCGTCTTTTTGAAGAATTTCGCGCTTGCTCTTTGACGAAATTCGCTCCTTTCCGCAGTCTTTTGCCGAAATTCACGTTTCTCTGTGGCCCTTCTTTGTGACCTTTCTTTTTCTTCTTTTTTTTTGCAATCCTTTAACGAAATTCGCGTTTTTTCCGCTTCCCTTTGACGGAATGCGTGTTTTTTAGCTTTGTTAAAATTTGCATTTTTTCCGCAGCCCTTTGAGGAAATTTGCGTTTTTTCTGAGGTCATTTGCCGAAATTCGCGTTTTTTCGCGCGGATTTTTGACGATATTCACGTTTTTTTTTTCATAAAATTTGCGTTTTTCTGCGACTTTTTCACGAAATTCGCGTTTTTTTTCGATACTTTTCGAAATTAGCCTTTTTTTGCAGCTCTTTAACGGAATGCGTATGTTTTTAGCGACCTTTTTTCGAAATTCGCGTTTTTCCGAGGCCTTTTGATGAAATTTGCTTTTTTCTGCGAACCTTTGAAGAAATTCGCGTATTTTTCCAGATCCTTTGTCCAAATTTGCTTTTTTCCGTGGGTTTTTAACGAAAGCAGTGGTTTTTTTCGCAGCCTTTTGCAAAATTCACGTTTTTCTGTGGCCGTGTGACCCTGCTTTTTCTTTTTTTTTTTTTTTTTTTTTTTGCGATCCTTCAACGAAATGCGCGTTCTTTCAGCTTCCCTTTGACGGAATGAGTGTTTTTTTAGCGATCCTTCGTCGAAATTCGCGTTTTTTCTGTGGTCATTTGCCGAAAATCGCGTTTTTTTATGCAATCCTTCGTCGAACTTTGCGTTTTTTGCGCGGCTCTTAGACGAAATTTTCGTTTTTTCCTCGTCTTTTTTGATGAAATTTGCGTTTTTCTGCGGTCTTTTGACGAAATTCATGTTTTTATGTGTCCATTTGACGAAATTCGCGTTTTTTCTGTGGTCATTTGCCGAATTTCGCATTTTTTTATGCAATGCTTCGTCGAAATTAGCGTTTTTTGCGCGGCTCCTTGACGGAATTTGCGTTTTTTTTCTCGTCTTTTTTGATGAAATTTGCATTTTTCTGCGGCCTTTTGTCGAAATTTGCGTTTTTCTGTGGCCCTTTGATGAAATTCGCGTTTTTTCTGTGGTCATTCGCGTTTTTTTTTTCGCAATCCTTCGTCGAAATTTGCGTTTTTCCACTGCTTTTTGTCGAAATTTGCGCTTTTTCTCGTCTTTTGATGAAATTTGCGTTTTTCTGCGGCCTTTTGATGAAATTCACGTTTTTCCATGTCCCTTCGACGAAATTCGCGTTTTTTGCGATCCTTTACGAAATTAGCTTCTTTTTCGCAGCCGTTTGACGGAATGCGTGTTTTTAGCGATCTTTTTTTCGAAATGCACGTTTTTTCCGCGACCTTTTGATGAAATTCGCGTTTTCTCCGCGATCATTTGACGAAATTTGACTTTTTTTTCGCGATCCTTTGACAAACTTTGCATTTTATCCCCGGCCCTATATGACATAATATTCTGGTTTTTTCCTTGATCCTTTAAAGAAATTTGAGATTTTTTTTTTTTTTTTTTTTTCTTTGCGAACGATTGACGAAATTGATTTTTTTCGGCGACCATTTGTCAAAAATCGCGATAATGTTTTAAATCCGAATTTTCGGACTGATGACCGAATATTTCAAATTTTCGAAAAATTCGGAACAAAGTCACCCTTGCCCCTCTCCTCCCTCCCCCTCTGGCTACGGCCTTATTGACAAAAATGGTTTCCGTTTATAGCACAATTCAACATGTTTCGTAAGATTTAGAACATTATGAAAATGTAAGTCACCCCCCCCCCCCGGAAATAAAATCCTGGGTACGCCACTGCGGCACCATATAGCAGTTGTGTTGCACACGCACTGCAAAGTCTTGTAAAAAAAGCAATCCCGCTCGAGCGAACCTCGAACTGGGTCACTGCTGCTTATGGCACTGTATAGCAGGCATGCTGCGCATGTGCTGCAAAATCTTGTGAAAAGCGAATTGTGCTTGGGGGGGAGGGGGGGCAAAGTGGGGTGATGCACACCGGAGATGTATAATATGATTAAGCGGTCACAGACCTTTCGTACAATAAATCACATGAGCAGTATCAGCAAAATTTAGAAAAGTTCCCTCCATGGGAGGGGGGGGGGGAGGGGGGATGAACACTGGAGATGTATAACTTGATTAAGCAGTCACAGGACTTTCTAACGATATGTGACATGACAGGTATTGTGAAAATTTAGAAAAAAAAACCCACCCTTGGATGGGTAAAATGCGCTCCCATAAATATATAATAGAAATAAACCAATTAGTTAAATCAGCATCCCCCCCCCCCATACCCGAAATATAAACTATCTTTAAGTTTCCAACAGATCACCTTGTTAGATTTCCTACTTTAACTAAAAAAGCACGTTACTTCATTTTAAATTAAGCATTTGATAGAAATAAAACCAATTATTTAAATAATAATTAATATCTCAGCTTGTAATTAAGATAAGAGTTTGAAATGGGCATGTATGAAATCAGCGAAAAATTTCACGTCGGGGTGTATAAGAATTTAATATTTTAAAAAGTTTAAATTTTGTATTAAAATAGCCTAACTTCTCTCAGCCATCGGAAATAAAATTCATGAACACTTGTTTTTCAAATCCAAGAAAATGGATCTTTTATCAATCGATTTTTAGAGGATTTTTTCTGTTATACCCATCCCAGAGATACGATCATTATACTGGCTGAAAATAGATTTTTTTCTGCATTTGTCTGCACAAGTTACAAATTTCTAGGTTCGATACTTTGTGAAATACGAGTGGAAATAAAAATGTCCAGTACACTTTTTAGCTTAAAATGCACTCTGGTAAACCTGCAATTTCGCATCTCGAATCCCAGCCATGTGGCAACCCGAAGGAGAAATGAGATAATTTCGAAAAGTCTGTTTGTACCTGCATTCATTTTATGCCGTTTCTTCGTTAATGAGATGTAAAATTGGGAGTTTTTAATTAATAACGTCCATTAATTACGACTTTTTCAAAATTTTATCATTTGTCGTTTGATCTCAGGTGTCTAGCTATAAGTATGCAAAATTTCAAGTCTCCTGTGGAAAAATATTCTCACCCGACACGACCTGGAAAGAATAAAATACAGTCTTGAGCTGGCCTGAATCTACAGAAAAATGCACTGCACCCGTTCCCAAAAGAATGAAGTTCAGGCTCACAAGAGTAAAAAGAAAGGATAGATGAAGTGTGGTGGCCAAAAATGTAACTCTGAAATCCACTAAATCCAGCTCAAATACTACCACATGTATCTCGCGAAAAAAGAAAACTTTTAGTAATAGTTTTTAATCATAATAGTAGGAAATGCTACTTTAGAATGCTTAAACATAAGCAGACCACTTTCATTTAGTGAAAAAATACACGGGTGATGTTAAAGAATTTGGTCCCTGTTGCATGTGCTTGTTTTGTTTGGGAAAATTGAGGCATTTAAATTTGAGCAATAACTGAATTCATATTGCAAACCATTTTTACAGCATACTGCATCTCTATTATTTCTCTTTACTCTGTGATTAAGTTCATGTCCAACTTTTTAAAAGATAAAATTTAGCCTGAGTGTAATGAATTTTTTCTTTTACTGAGGTTGTGCTTCGGGGCAGGTGCCAGGGCTTGTTAAGTACAATATGCAGGGATGTAAAAATCTAGGTGCCAGTGGGCAGTCTCTCACCACTAAATTTTATTCGGTATATTTAGGCTAATATTTTATATAAATTTTTTGTAAGAATGCTAACAAAACTCATCTTACCCAACAGGACCTGGAAAGAATAAAATACAGTCTTGCGCTGGCTGCCCGCTGACACCTAGATTTTTACATCTTGTCAGCACACACACCTCCTGCAGTTGAATTTTTTTAATATATGAGAATACTTTAAATTTTAGAACTGGTTCAAAACAGTTTTTTTAAAATGAGTGTCAAAAAAAAAAAAAAAAAAAAAAAAGAAAAAGAAAAGAAACCAAACTCGAAAGAGTATAAAAGCATAACATTAGATAGATATCAACCTCAGGTATCCAATGAAAAAAAATTATTTTATGTAATAAAACGTAAGCGAGATATTTGTCAAGAATGCTCCCATTAATATTAGCTTGTGAATGTCTTTGTATGACTAATGTAGTCTCTTAATATTGTAATATTACAACTAAAGTAAAATCTGAGAAAATAAAATCAGTCTAACGGAATGCTGTCATAAATAAAAATTTTCAACAGGAAGAATATCAACAATTATATTTGCTAAGATGGAAACCTGTATAAAGTGAAATACTTTTTGGTTCCTTTTGATTCTGTTTTCAATGTTTTAATAAATCAATATTTGACAAAGCTGATTATGTAGTTAAGTATTATGTATGTTAGGATTACATATTTTGTATTTTAAAATAAATCGGCTATTAGAAACATTACTTGCAGAGGGTGTGCCAAAATCCTTGTTTGCCCCGATCACAAAAAAAAGGTAGTTTTGGCCTTGATAGAGTTAGCCGACAGGAAACTTTCCTCAGCAGCACCTTTTATTTTTTGTGTGCCATAGATGATAAATAAGGCTTGTGCATAAAAAAATAAATTAAAAGTTTATATTTTAAATGATAGAATGCAGTACGAATGTTGCTGATGGAAAATAATATTCACCAATTTATAATTTGTACTTTGCTAACATAAAAATGCATAGGCTTCTTATAAAAAGAGGTAACATTCAAAATACCTATATTTTAAAATAAATTAATAGAATTTTATTCATTATATATCTAAATAGAAGTATTTATTAGTCATTTTCAAATAAATAGCCACTTTGAAATTATGAATATCAGAGAAAATTTTGTTTAAATGCAAAATAGTTATTTCTTGTAGTTTAGCACTGAGAAAGAAAGTGATGATTTATGAGTTTCTAAATGTTTCAGGTTAAAAATGAAGTTTAATAACTGACAATTTTGATTGATGTTCCTTTTAAAAACTAATATTCCTGTATTTTTTCAAAAGAATTTGGATTAAGGAAAATGTTAGGCCTAGTAACATGATACTTAAATAAAAATAAAAAGCTTAATTTTCAAATAAAAAAGATATAATTTAATAAATAAGTAACCAAATATATAGTTAACATTCATCAGAGATTATTAAAAATACTTACCCTTTTTCTATGGACTCAATAATTAAAAAATAAAGTATGTAATAGTTTTGTTTACATTAATACTTCCACTTCAAGAATTGCGATACTTTGTTTACACTAAATCGATAAAAAGAATGCACCCTTCAGCTTTATTAACAACTATAGATACCAAAACTTGTTTTATAGTATTTGTAATAACACTCATGAGATGTATAAAAAACAGATTAAAATTCAACCATTTTATAAATATAATATTAGAAGAAATACTTGTATTCTCTTATATTATAATGTATTGTCATAAATTCATATAGGGTAGATGTGCCAGTAATGGACACCCTTCCAGTAATGGACACCCCTTGATGTTTTTGGTTCATAAAAAAATAACTAATAAATATTTAGCTTTAATTATTTTTTTTATAATTCCCCCTTGTATGTTTTATAAAACTATGTTATTGTTGACACTTTTAATCAAACCAATCAGGAAGCAGAAAATAATGTTTCAAAGTTTTGCTGTTTTTCTGTGAAAATCTTAATGAAGAGGTTAAGAGCTGGCTTCGTTTAATTAATTTATATATTATTTATTTTCTTGCAAAATTTGAATGTTTTTGTTTGAGTAGCAATAGAAAACTTTGAATTTTATACACTAATGGCTATTTACAAAATTTCATTTCTTTTTAAGGTTTTAAGAGGGGGTGTCCATTACTGGATGGTTAATTAGTCATTTTCCAGTAATAGACACCCCATGTAGACATTGCTAAAAATGCAATTTTAGTAATGTTTATAGTACATAAAATACTTTGGCTTAACTGCAAACCTAAATAATCAAATTTAATTTTTAAATTATACTTACCAAAATGTAATAACACCAAAACTTTTATAAATAACTGCTTTTAAGTTATTTTATGTGATTAATAAAATTTCGATATTTTATTTTATTTATTATTATTTTTTTTTTATGTAGTACATATATATACCTCACATATTTTATAATCTGGCAATCAAGCCAGTCGGGAAGCAGAAAATACTGTTTAAGAGCACATTTCAAAGAGGGCTTAATCTCTCTCCGTTTAAATAAAAACAATGTTACAAAAGCTATTAAAAATCCATTTTCTGTCTTAAATGTTTCCTTATAAAAAAAAAAAAAATGTAATACTACTATTAATGAAAGTTATAGGTAATATTCATGAAACTAGTAAATCTGCAGATCAGGGGCCTCAAACATCAGTTCTACAGTTTTATTCTGAAATTATTTTATTTAGTATTTAAAATATTCAACTCACAATATCATTTCTTTCATATTAGTAATATTAATTATTATAAATGATATATCAAGTAATCTCTGGAAGATTGTTAAAAATAGTGACACAAAACTAAACATCAATATTCCAAAACTTTTTTTTTTTTTATTACCTTTTAAATCCACCACTGTTTCAATAATTTGATAGCTGTAATTGTCTGACATTTAGTATTTTAAACTATCCATCTAAAATAATTAAAACATCGATCTTCTGATAATTAGAATAATTGATGCAAACAGTAAATGATTATCACAAATATTTTATTAATTACTGGTATCTTAATTGTTAAATTTATTTAAAAATAACTATTTTGTTTCATTAGTATGTATTCATTAAATTCTGGTTCTAAATACAGTCATAAAAACAATTATATTTATTACTTTTTATGGGGTGTCCATTACTGGAACAGAGGGTGTCCACTACTGGGCCAGAGGGTGTCCATTACTGGGCTTTTGGTTGTTTTGACATATTTCTGTTATTTAAAATTAAATTTCTATTCATATGGGGAAATGAGGCTATAAGAATGGTTAAATATTGTTGATAGATTAATATAATATTGAAAAAACTGGAATATAATAATTATAACTATTAATAAAAAAATAATTTTTAAAGAAATTCCTTAAGGGTGTCCATTACTGGCACATCTACCCTATATTACAAAAACTAGTCTAGGTGGAAGCTTTGGGAAGAACTTGTGAAATCAGATATTTTTATTTTAAATTTCTGTAATTTAAAATAATCTAACACTTTACATATCGCACCTTAACAAATACATTTTATTTATTACACTGAAGTTGATGCATATGTTATATAGAATCAATAAGCTCGCATTCAAATTTTAAATACAAAAAGCACTGATTAATGTTATCAAATATGCGCATACACAAAAGGAAATAATACACAGGTGGTGCTTAGAATTGTTCAATAAAAATAAACAGAAATGGACAGAAAAAGCTATGCTTACCAAACTTGAAATTGCATTGTGGATCCATTAAATGAATTTTTACAGCGGATTTTTTAGTGTTTGGCTAGCAAGCATACACCTTCAAGCAGAAGAAGAAATTTCACTTACTGCTTCAAAAGTGACACCAGCTGGCCAATTAATTCATAAACTGAATTAAAATAAAATGTTCGTATTTTCTTTAAGTCTAGCATAAACAATCGTCCTGTTTCGCGAAGCACATGGCAGCTACATAAATTAAAATTGTAAAACTAAAAATAACTGCCAACTAAATTGTGACATTGATTGATTGATTATCGGAGCCTACGCTCTATTATGAGGTTTTTAGCTTCGCTTTAATTGGCGGCTTTTTCTTTTGTTTAATACATAATCGACAAAAAATATTTCATATAGTACAAGTAAATATTTCAAAAAACTAATAACACAACACTGGACTGAGCTCAAAAAGGCGCGATCGACAGTAAACAAGACAGGGAAGAAAGGGGTGGAGTTTTGGACGTCACTTTACAGATTAGCCAATAGCAGAGCTCTATTTTCCTCTGTACATGAATTCCAGTATGGTATGCTTATATGCTACCGGGCCGGGCCAATATTTTTTGTGTGTGTGTTGGACCTGGAAATTTCAGCCCTGTTAAATCTCTAACTGACATATCGAAGCCAGCTTTTTTTTTTTTTAATGGTTCTTTGAGCCATCATCTCATAGCTATTGAATATACCGTGTGTCCTAAAATGGACTGACTGATTTTAAATACAATTCAATAACGGGCAAATGGTGACAGCTATTTTTTAAAAAAAATGCTTCAAGGAGGGTTATGTAAGATCTCAGGAGCAGGGGTGATTCTGTTCCGAATTTTCCGAAAATTTAACCCTATCGCTGAGCATCCCGCGATTTCCACGGCCAACGTAAAAGTGGCAAAATTTGAGCAACCTGCAATTTCCGTAGCAGCAAATCCCTTTTTTATGACCTAATTCTAGTTAAAAAAGAAACTCTTTCACAAAGATTTTGGACGTATTTGAACTCTAAAATACAGACCCCTTGCATTGATGTCACGTTGCTATTAGCAGCGACTGATACTATTGTATCTGGTGCACACACATGGAGCACAGAACTGTCCGTTTGCCGTTAAAAGCACGTGTTATCTTTCTGTTTAATTTAGATCTATCTTATTTTCATTATTATAGTGCAAATAAGTCTAATAAATCAAATGGAGAGCACCACATTCGCCTTATGTTTGGGCGCCGTATGAAGCGATGCCAGACATGTGACGACATGTGCAACCCGTCTATATGCAGACTTGAAATATGTAATAAAATAAAGGCTCAATTTTTGAACCTATTTTCATAAATATATATATACCCGGCGAGAGGGTTAAGGAATTCGGTTCCGAAAATAAAAAAAAATTCATCAACTCGAAAATTCGGACATAAAAATAATTGCGAATTTTGACAAATAGTCGCCATAAAAAATTGATTTCGTCAGTCGTTCGCAGAAAATAACTTCAATTTCGCCAAAGGTTCGTGGAAAAAACGCGAATTTGGTCTAAAGGCCACGGAAAAAACGCGAAATTCTTCATATAGTCACAGAAAACACGAATTTCGTCAAAGGATCGCGGAGAAAAGGCGAATTTTGTCAAATAACCGTGAAAAACGCAAATTTCGTCACAGGATCACGAAAAGAATGCAAATTTTATCAAAGTATCGCAAAAGAAACGCGAATTACATCAAAGGGTCACGAAAGAAACGCGAATTTCGTCAAAAGGTCGCGAAAAAAACTCAAATTTTATCAAAGTGTTATGTTGATAATTTGGGTTTTTCTAAAGAAGTAATTAAATATGAAAAAAAATAAAAGAAAGAAAAGAAATGCTATCTTTTAAGTTGTTTTATATAAATAATAGTTGTTTTTCTAACTTTAGAATAGTTCTTTTTTTTTTTTTTTTTTTTTTTTTTTTTTTTTTTTTTGTCAGTCAACAGTTACAAATTACACCATATTATATCTAAAATAGATTATTATAATGTTCAATAACATTTTGAAGAAGTTTTTTTATGTTGGCTTGGCGCTCGCTAATATAAAGACTTTTTCCTCGGACATTTATGAATATTTATGAATATGTTATGTGTAAAATATAAGTTTATAATGTTTCAAAATGTCTGTAAAAAATATTTAAAGTTACAGCTAATTCGTAATTTAATCTTGAAAATGTGTATTCAAATGTCAAAATATTTATTATTTTTAATGTTTTTAGAGTTATTCTGTTAGAAAATATGTAAGCTTAATTTATTATCTCATTTTTACGAAACACGCGGTTCCGAAACGTCGATGTTTTTGGTATTCATCCGCGGCGATCGGACCACGTTTTACAAGCATTTAATATTCCTTTTTAAATTGGAAAGATACTGAAAAAGAAAATATACTAAGTGAAATTTAAGCATCAATTAAGCCATTTTTAAAAAGATTGTATATGAATTGTAAAACATAACACAGTGATTTCCGGCGCGCAATCGGACTTTTTACCGATGCGCTATGCGAAAAAGTGACAAAGCAAAGACATAACAGGAGCGGGGCTTCGTCGTAAGGGGTCGTGAGTGACGTCGAAAGTCCGGAGGTTGGAGGATCGATATGCCGCAACGGTGAAGGACTTGAGAGGCAAGAGTGCGGAATGATTTCGGCGAGGGGAAGAAAAGCCACCGACAACTTACCTGGAGATGCAGCTGAATAACTCATAAATATGGTCTAATTTTAATAGAAGTACCTCTTTAATTTAATTCTCCGGAGAAATTTTAAATTTTCATGCATGTTTAACCTTCAATCAATCTTTGTTAACATTAAAAGTAATTAAAAAATGGCGAGCGCAAAAATATTGTAAATTTACTTAGAAAAGTATCTAAGTTTCATTTAAATGCTTTTACTATTTTACTAAATAAACTTTAATTCGATTCAGCATCTAATCTCCGTGATTATTTTTATTTATTTCCCACAGCAGCATTGTTTTTTCTTTTCAGATTTTTGTTATAATGTCATGAAAAGTTATATGATCGAATTTTATTTTCTCTTGGTAGAAATTTGTCTACCACGTGTCTGTGTCTGCTTAGAAATTGTTTTAGGTACGACACAACATAAGGATCGCGGAGAAAACGCGAATTTATTCAAAGAATCGCAGAAAAAAGTTAATTTCTTCAAAAAATCGTGGAAAAGGTGAATTTCATCAAAGAATCTCTTTAACCCCTTGGGGACGAGCGACACGTATGCATGCCACATGAAGCGCTCAGAATCCTTGTTTTTTCTCACCAGTAAAATTTTACTGTAAAATTTGCCTTATTTAATCAGCGCATTTTCTCGATTCAACAAGACACAAATTTCTGTTTTTAAAAAACGGTGACAAAAGATTAAAAATTTCGTAAAAGGCTCCCATCCCGAAGGGGTTAAAAATGCGAATTTCCTCAAAGAATCGCTGAAAAAATGCAATTTTCGACAAAGGATTGCGGAAAAAACGCGAATTTTGTTAAAGGATCGTGGGGAGAAAACGCAAATTTTATCAAAGAGCTGCAAAATTATACTAATTTCGTCAAAGGGATGCAGAAGAAACTTAAATTTCGTCATAGGGCAATTGAAGAAATGTTAATTTCAACAAACGGCTATGAAAAAACGCGAATTTTATCAAAGGGCTGCCAAAACATGTGAATTTCGTCAAAGAGTTGCGGAAAAAACGCGAATTTCGTTAAAGAGTCTTGGAAGAAATGCGAATTTTATCAAAGAACCGTGGAAAAAATACAATGGTCTCTTTAGAAAATAGCACACATACATACACCTATGTTTATTATTATAGGTAAAGTTTTTAATCTGAAATAATATGCTGAACTAACTTTTGAAGAAAACGTGTTAAACCAAAGCTTGCAGGAATCTGCACTCAGCCTGAAATTGACCCGAATCGAAAACAGCTAACCCGACCTGCAACAAAAATAATTAGTGCCAGGAAGGAATCCCCCCCCCCCCCCTCTGTTGCAACACTTCAGAAATTTTCAGATATTTTTTTTCTTTTTACTGAACCCCTGATCATGAGTTTTTTTACTGAGATTTTTAATTTTAGTTTAAAATTGAAATGACAGATGACGCTGCTGGCAATAGGCGCTAATTCGGTTCCTGACTTAACGACGATTGTTTGCAGCGTCATCTATCGCTGCTATTGTAAAGTAAAGTCGAGAATCACAGTAAAAAAAATCTCCTGACATCTTACATAACACTCCTAGAACATTTTTTTTTTTAATTGCTGTCACCATTTGCAAGTTACTGAATTTTAAAATCAGTCAGTCCATTTTAGGACGCTCAGTATGTTTTTTAATAAGTTTCAAAGTATTCTTTACTGAATTACAATTCATCTTAGATATAAAGAGACAAGCAGTATTATACCAAATTAGTATTTTTTACATAATTCTGAAGATTAAAAAGTATTATTAAATAATTGTTTGGGCGTGTCCGTTATTGAGCTTTTAATGTATACAGGGTGTCCGGTCTCAACGGTGTCCAATGGCTAATTCCTAAACCGTTAGTCATAGACATATAGTTCCAATTACAAAAATGTTTAAAATCAGGTAAAACAAAAATGGTTTAAAAGCGATTTGGGTCAATTAGAACATTTCTTAAAAAATTACGAAATTTAAATTTTTATACGGTCCCCTGGTCCTATAAGTTATATTTAGTAAAATTTTCTTTTTACACTGACAAGTAATACACAAAAAGTCCCGTTACCCTACGATTAAAACTGACCGAGTAATAGCTGTTTAAAGTTGGAGCATATTTTTTGCTGCAAATTGGGGGTCATTCACAAATTTAGTCGAAATATAATTCGCCAGATATATTAAAAAATGGTTGAAAGTAAAATTAACATCTACCCTATATATATAAAATCCTAATGAAACGAATTTATGAAATGAATATATGAAACGCCTGAAATGTATCGATTCTTTGAATCGACTGATTAAACAACTGACTTTGTTTCACGGCGATTTCTCCTAAAATATGGAATACTTTGCGATGAAATTAACACCAAAAATCCGTGTTGATCCACAGATCTCAAAACTGGTATTAGAATTTTTAAATTCGAATTAGTTTTCGAAATATTAATTTTTTTCTAATTTTAAATACATTTTTTCTATTGGTGGCAACTCAAATTTTAATCATAAGAGAATTTTTTTTTCATAATTCAGAAAAGGTTACTATTTTAAATTAATTTGGCGACAGTTTTGCCTCCTTTAAATCTATGTTAAGAACAATGCTTTTTTTGTATTTCGTTATCATTTTATTAAATACAAAACTTTCATTTAAAAATGAAACATTTAAATTGATGGCTTTCACTTCTTAAAGAAAAATATTAGGCACAGATGTCATATACGCACCGGGTACCTAATTGGCGCACAAATGGCATTATTTTGATAGACATGGTAACCCGGCTATTGTTATTTATTTAATAATAAATGTATATTTACTTTTATTACTTTTTTAAATTTATATAAATTATTTTGTTCTATAGTAATTAATTATTTTTTTTGCTATTTCCTTTTGGAAATAATAGAAAATAATTAAAAAATACGGTACAATGTAGTAGTTATTCCGTCACCCAATTTCGCAAATTATATAAATCGCCAAATTGTACAGATTGACAAAATTTTTATTTTAAATAACGAAAGAACAAATAAATTAGTATAACATTAATAAATATAAAATAAAACGTCGAAATAAAAATCACTTGATGACGTAAACACGTGTAACTTGCTAAAAGTCAAGTGAATGTGACATTTACCATCAACCATTATTGGCATTTAATCTTATAGTTTGGCGATAGATTTTTTGTCGACAGGATAACTAAGTAGTACCAAAAATACATATGTAACTGGTATTCGAAAACAAGGTTTTCGTCAAATTTTCGTAAAAAAAAAAAAAAAAAAAAAAAAAAAAAAAAAAAAAAAATCATGCCAAACATGCGGTGTATATGACATCTGGCGAAATATTAAATTATGTAACAAACCATGACATTTAATTTCAACTTCAAATCAATGTTTTAATTTACCACTCGAACAATAAAAAAAAATGCTAACTGGCGAATTTAAAAAAAAGATATTGGCGAGATTTGCACCCGGCTTTTTTTTCTTTCGGCACAGATGTCACATACGGCCTCATATTGGCTCGATTTTTTTCTGACGCCAATGTCATATACGCAACGAGTACTTAACTGGCGCCAAAGTGTCGTTATTTTGCTTGATATGGTAAGCCGGATGTTGTTGTTTATGCTGTTAATGCGTTCCCCAAATTGGCTTTGGAAAAAAATCGCGCCAATATGGGACGTATATGACATTTGTTCCAAACCTTCATATGAAAGGCGAAGGGATCAGATCGTATTTGTTTATGGCATTTGATGACTTGAACTATTATAATATAGATGAAATGATGGGGATAGAATAATATTTGGCGACTTATCACCTGTGCCTGGATAACATTAAAGTATCAAAATGGCACCTAGAGTATAAAAAGCAAAGTGTTCCGCCCGGAACTGTTGATGATAGTCACATGATTTAGGCTATTGTTATAGAGATTGTTTTAAAATATCGGTTGACAAAGACTCTGAATACTTAATTCATTTTATTTTAGCTTCTTTTCAAATGTTTAACTGATCCTCTTTAATCAAAAACGAAAACAACCATTGGATGTCTTAACAGCAACTGATTCTCCGTTAAATTTTTGCAATCAAAGGGAATTGAATGGAAACCCGTTTACAGGGAGATCTGCACACCTTTTTCAGTATAATTTAATCTTCTCTAATATTTTAAAAACCCTTTAGATTTTTAGATTCTGCGGTGTCTGGACGAGGGTTTACGAGCGTAGCTTGCAGGGGGCAGAGCCCCCTAGTTGCAATATAAATTTGAAACCTTTAATCATTCTGACATATTAATGCAAAATATACAATTTGTAATAAACATTTAAGAAGAAAGAAAAACAGAATTTTTGTTAAATAAAATGTGCTAAATTAACAGCCTCAATTCTTTGCAAAATGATACGTACTATTTTAAAATATTATTAGATTACACTAGCCTGCAAAAGTTGGGTTATGTCATGTTTTTTAGCTTTTGATAATTCATTCTTATGTATTCTGTACCACTGAATCTGAAATTGGCCTTCATTTTTAACCATCACATCAGGATTTTTCACAAATTTCAAAGTTATAAAGTTCAAAGTTAAAATTGAATCTCCTCCCTCATCTCATCGGACCACTCAGCTATTTAGCTGTAAGAATGCCAGGATAAGCAAAAATAGTGAATAAATTACTGAATAAAATAAAATAAAATAAAACAAAAAAAGTTTGACATACGTTTTATAGTATGAGATTTTCTCTATATATTTAAACTTGCACATTTGTAATTTGCAAAAAAATTCTAACGTGATGGTTTAAAATGAAGGTCGTTTCAGATTCAGTGCTAAAAAGTACGTAAAAAGCAATTATCAAAAGTTAAAAAACACAACCATCTTCTCTACTTTATAGTATCCGATTTTTGTTATTCTTTAAATTTGACAATTTATGATTTGCGAAATATCCTGACATGATGGTTAAAAATTAATGTAATTTTCGGATTCAGTGCTAAAAAATACATAAAAGTTAAAAAACCCAACAATCGCAGTCTTGTATTGTCTAATCTAAAACTTTTTCTTAAACTTATTAGCGGTAATCTATCCGAAATTTTTGTGTTATCCTGTAAAATAAGTATAAATGGTAACCACCGAAAATCATAATAATATTAGATTGTTATTGGATTTGCGCCAGTATGTAAAATGTAATCTCGATCGGATATTTAAAAGTGAGTTAAAGTTCGAGTACAAATTTTGAACTGGAAAAACATACATACGATCGTTGAAGTAACATAAAAACTTATAAAAATAACATAATTTTTGTTAAAAGAAATCATAAAAGAAACAGTCTCAAATCCTGACAAAATAAAACATATGATATTATTTTAGCCAATCTGAAACTTAATAAATGTTAACTTAATCGTAATACTTGTACGATTTTTTTCAAAGCGCAGATACACATGAAATAAGATTTTAGAATACTTTAAGCACTTGGTATGTGACCCCTCAAAGCCAAGCCGAACTCATTTGTTTTCAGAGCAGAAAAGTGGCATAAGTCATGCATTTTTAAAGTTTCATAACTCGCTCAATTTTAGTGTTATATGAATGGGACTTTTACTGTCTTACTTGTCAGTGTAATAGGAAAATTTTACTAAATATAACTTATAGGACCGGGGGACCGTATAAAAATTTAAATTTTCTAATTTTTTAAGAAATGTTTTTATTGACCCAAATCGCTTTTAAAATATTTCTTTACCTGATTTAAAACATTTTTGTAATTGGAACTATATGTCTATGACTAACGATTTAGGAATTAGCCATTGGACACCGTTGAGACCGGACACCCTGTATAGTTTTCATCTACAAAAGTATTTAGACTTTCTTTTCAAAATTTGGGTTGGCCCGAACCCTTCTCGCAAGAGTGAAAACCCAATCTGAAACTGACCTAAACCCGAAATCATGTATGTCATTCTGCCCCAAACCGAACACGCTAGAGCGCAGCTAAAAAGTACAAGTCAACCCCGCCCGCAGCAGAAAAGTAGAAGTCAACCGGACCCAAACCCAACGCGCTAGAGCTCAGCTAAAAAATACAAGTCAATTCGACCCGCAGCTAAAAAGTACAAGTCAACTCGATCCACAGCAGAAAATTACAAGTCAACCGGACCCAGGCGCGATCCACAGCAAAAAAGTGTAGTCAACCGGACCCAAACCCGACCTGCAGCAAAAAGTAGAAGTAACACGACCCGCGTATCATATTGGAACCTCCAAATTTCTAAAATCGCCCCCCCCCCCTTGAGGACTCTCCAGATCCGCCCTTGAAAAACTCCTGACATCGTATATAACCCTCCTGTAAGAATTTTTTTAATATCTGTCACAGTTTGCAAGTTATTGAATTTTAAAATCCATCCGTCATTTTTGGGACATCCGGTATAAGGAATAGATTTAAAAATGACGAAAACAAATTCAGACACCTCAAATTATTAAACTATGCCAATATTTCCAAAATCGGGTTTTTATCATGTTTCAATACGTTTTTTCAATCTCATGTGATGTTACATATTGTTGGGGGCTCTTTTACCCACTGTGTCTAATGAAGAATTTGCCTCGCACGCTTGTGTTTACTTAGGTATAAACTGAAATTGCGATTTTTATTTTTTTAGTAAAAACCGGCTCATTGCTATGGTTCATACTGCCCTTATGATTCACTAAAAAAATTCCAGAAATTTCTTTTCATGAATTTCTTTCAAATTTTGAGTACTGACTGTTGAAAGAAAAAAAAAAAAAAGACTTGTTGGTTCTTTAAAATAATGAAATCTGAAATATATATATATTTATTTATTATTAGTTTTTTGTGTCCCCGTATTTCATGATCAGCACCTACAATATTTAAATTTACTGAAAGTTTTTCATAATGTACATATATCTATATTTTTCTAAATTAAGAATCGTGTAAAAATCCATGTTTTTTTTAAAAAAAAGGAAAAAGAAAAAAATTGATATGATTTAATTACCGGATATTGGCGAAAAGACCTGCTTATTTTTATTATTTTTTTATTATTAATATTATGAAACATGTAAATATATTTTTATTTTTATACGATGATTGTCCAGAATTAGAGTATTTAATTTTATGTGTGATTTTGTAATTTTTCTACATGCTTGTATAGTTAAGATTATCCCATATAAAGGTTAAATTTATTGAAAATCGTTCGCAATGTACTGATATATATGTCGTAGGCTAATTGAGAAATCAGGCTCTTTGCAAACAGCCTAGGCTCTTTGCAAAGAGCCGGGCTAATTGGAGAATCATCTCCCTTTTTCTAATTAGCCTGATATTTTTCAGGCTTATTGCAAAGAGCCTAGAAAGCGTTAGGCTAATTGAAAAATGACCACTTATTATCCAATCAGGGTGATTTTTTTTGGTCTTATTAACCCAGAACCCGAAAAATAAATTATAACAGACCTAACCCGATCCGAGAAAGACAAAATAATTTCAGTCTGCATGCAACCCGACCCGAACCTGAAAGTTCCATTTGAAAAAACCCGAAATCTGACCCAAACAAAATCTGATAACCGACAAAAATATTCTAAAGCACCATAACCCGATCCGAGTAAGACAAAATAATTTCCTTGGACACGCAACCCGAACCGAACCTAAAAATTCCATTAAAAACACGAAATCTGACATGAACCAAATCTGAACCCGACAAAAATATTCCAAAGAAACATAACCCGATCCGAGCAAGACAAAATAATTTCCGTGGACACGCAACCCGATCCGAACCTAAAATATTTTTTTGAAAAATTCCGAAATATGACCCGAACCAAATATGATAACCGGCAAAAATATTCTAAAGAACCATAACCTGATCCGAGCAAAACAAAATTTCCTTGAACACGCAACCCAAACCGAACCTAAAATATTTGTTTGAAAAAAACCCGGAATTTGAAGCCGACAAAAATATACCAATGAATCATAACCGATCCGAGCAAAACAAAATAATTTCTGAGGATATGCAACCCAACCAGAACCTAAAAATTCAATTTGAAAAAAAAACTAAATCTGACGCGAACCAAATCTGAACCTGACACAAAATATTCCCAAAAACCATAACCCCATCCGGGCAAGACAAAATAATTTCCGTGGACAGGCAACCCGAACCGAGCTTAAAAATTCCATTAGAAAAAACCCGAAATCTGACACGAACCAAATCTGAAAACGACAAAAATATTCCAAAGAAACATAACCTGATCCGAGCAATACAAAATAATTTCCGTGGACACGCAACCCGATCCGAACCTAAAATATTTGTTTGAATAATTCCGAAATATGATCCGAACCAAATATGATAACCGACAAAAATATTCTAAAGAACCAAAACCCGATCCAAGCAAGACAAAATAATTTCCTTGGACACGCAACCCAAACCGAACATAAAAATTTCATTTGAAAAAGACCTGAAATCTGACATGAACCAAATCTGAACCCGACAAAAATATTCCGAAGCACCATAACCCGATCCGAACAAGACAAAATAATTTCGGTGAACAAGCAACCATACCCGACCTAAAAATTCAATTAGAAAACCCCCAAAATCTGACATGAACCAAATCTGAACCCGACAAAAATATTCCAAAGAAACATAACCCGATCCGAGCAAGACAAAATAATTTCCGTGACACACAACCCGATCCGAACCTAAAAATTTTGTTTGAAAAAAATCCGAAATATGACCCGAACCAAATATGATAACCGACAAAAATATTCTAAAGAACCTTAACCCGATGCGAGCATGACAAAATAATTTCCGTCGACCGGCAACCTGATCCGAGCCTGAAAGTTCTAATTGAACTCAATCCGAAACCTCCTTGTGATCGGTTTGCGGGTTGACTTCAAATGGAACCTTTAAGTTCGGATCCGGTTGCGTGTCTACGGAAATAACTTTGTCTTGCTCGGATCGGGTTACGGTTCTTTAAAATAATTTTGTAATTTTCAGATTGGGTTCTGGTCGGGTTTCAGGTTGACTTCATATGGAATTTTCATATTCTAGTCGTATTGCGTGTAAACGGAAATTAATTTGCCTTGCTCGTATGGGAGTACGGCCTGATGTATTTTTATTTCGGGTACTGTTCGGGTTAACTTAAAGTAGAACTTTCAGGTTCGGATTGGGTTGCACGCCGACGGAAATTATTTTGTCTTGCTCAGATCCGGTTATGGATCTTTGGAATATTTTTGTCGGATTTAGATTTGGTTTTGGTCAGATTTCAGTTTTTTTCTCAAATGGAATTTTTAGGTTCGGGTCGGGTTGCGTGTCAACGGAAATTATTTTGTCTTCCTCAGTTCGGATTATGCTTTAATAGAATATTTTTGTTGGTTATCATATTTGGTACGGGTCATACTTCGGGTTTTTTTCAAACTAAATTTTTAGGTTCAGATCGGTATGCATGTCCACAGAAATTATTTTGTCTTGCTCGGATCGGGTTATGGTTCTTTAGCACATTTTTGTCGGGTTCAGATTCGGTTCCTGTCAGATTTTGCGTTTTTTCTAATGGAAATTTTAGGTTCGGGTCATGTTGTGTGTCCACGGAAATTATTTTGTCTTGCTCGTATCGAATTATGGTTCTTGGGGATATTTTTGTCGGATTCGGATTTGGTTCTGTTCATATTTTGGGTTTTTTTCAAACTAAATTATTAGGTTTGGATCGGGCTGCGTGTCCACAGAAATTATTTTGTCTTGCTCGGATCGGGTTATATTTCTTTGGAATATTTTTGTCGGGTTCAGATTTGGTTCAGGTCAGATTTTGGGCTTTTTCTAATAGAATTTTTAGGTTTGGGTCTGGTTCCGTATTCACGGAAATTATTTTGTCTTGCTCGGATCGGGTTATGGTTCTTCGGAATATTTTTGTCGGGTTTAGATTTGGTTAATGTCAGATTTCAGGTTTTTTTCAAATGAAATTTTTAGGTTCGGTTCGGGTTGCGTGTCCACATATATTTTTTGTCTTCCTCGGATCGGGTTATGTTTCTTTGGAATATTTTTGTCGGGTTCAGATTTGGTTCATGTCAGATTTCGGGGGTTTTCTAATAGAATTTTATGTTCGGGTCTGGTTGCGTATTCACGGAAATTATTTTGTCTTGCTCGGATCGGGTTATAGTTCTTCGGAATATTTTTGTCGGGTTCAGATTTGGTTCAGGTCAGATTTTGGGCTTTTTCTAATAGAATTTTTAGGTTTGGGTCTGGTTCCGTATTCACGGAAATTATTTTGTCTTGCTCGGATCGGGTTATGGTTCTTCGGAATATTTTTGTCGGGTTTAGATTTGGTTAATGTCAGATTTCAGGTTTTTTTCAAATGAAATTTTTAGGTTCGGTTCGGGTTGCGTGTCCACATATATTTTTTGTCTTCCTCGGATCGGGTTATGTTTCTTTGGAATATTTTTGTCGGGTTCAGATTTGGTTCATGTCAGATTTCGGGGGTTTTCTAATAGAATTTTATGTTCGGGTCTGGTTGCGTATTCACGGAAATTATTTTGTCTTGCTCGGATCGGGTTATAGTTCTTCGGAATATTTTTGTCAGGTTCAGATTTGGTTCATGTCAGATTTCAGGTTTTATTCAAATGATATTTTTAGGTTCGGTTCGGGTTACGTGTCCAAGGAAATTATTTTGTCTTGCTCGGATCGGGTTTTTGTTCTTTAGAATATTTTTGTCGGTTATCATATTTGGTTCGGGTCATATTTCGGAATTTTCAAACAAATATTTTAGGTTCGGATCGGGGCGCATCCACGGAAATTATTTTGTCTTGCTCGGATCGGGTTATGGTTCTTTGGAATATTTTTGTCGGGTTCAGATTTGGTTCATATCAGATTTCGGGTTTTTTCTAATGGAATTTTTAGGTTCGGGTCTAGTTGCGTGTTTACGGAAATTATTTTGTCTTACTCGGATTGGATTATGGTGCTTTAGAATATTTTTGTCTGTTATCAGATTTGGTTCGGGTCAGATTTCGGGTTTTTTCGATTGGAACTTTCAAGTTCGGGTCGGGTTGCATGTAGACTGATATTATTTTGTCTTGCTCGGATCGGGGTACGGTTTGTTGAATTTATTTTGTGGGTTCATGTCGGGTTATGGGTTAATAATCCTAAAAAATCACCCTGATTGGATAATAAGTGGTCATTTTTCAATTAGCCTAACGCTTTCTAGGCTCTTTGCAATAAGCCTAAAAAATATCAGGCTAATTGGAAAAAGGGAGATGATTCTCCAATTAGCCCAGCTCTTTGCAAAGAGCCTGATTTCTCAATTAGCCTACGACATATATATTTTCTAAATAATTAAGAATTATGTAAATAACCATGTTTTGAAAAAAAAAATCGATATGAGTTGATTGCCGGATATTGGTGAAAAGACTTGCTTATTTTTTTATATTATGAAACATGTAAATATATTTTTATTTTAATCATATACTTTTATACCATGACTGTCCAGAATTAGAATATTTAATTTTATATGTAACTAGCGGACTTCGCCCGCTTCGCTGGTCGGTTTCTCTAAAAGAACCTTGAATCAAACGAAATATATCTAGCAAAGATGAAATGTGTTTACCTATTTTTTTAGTATGTTTGTTATCTTGAATTTCACGCTTCTACCTAAAATGGCTGCTGAGATATGCCAAATGTTCTAAAAAATTTTACCACCCCTTTTAAACCCCTTGGGGTGGGGAATTTGTAGAATCGCTGAAACATGTTTTCAATTATTTTTAGTAGATTTATTTTCTGGAATTTCACGCTTATACCTAAAACGGCTGCTGAGATATAGCCACATGTTCTAAAAGTTTCAACACCTCTTTTAACCCCCTTAAGGCGAATTTCTAAAAACGCTGAAACACATGTTTAATTATTTTTTTAGTAGATTTATTTTCTGGAATTTCACGCTCTAATGAATAATCTTCATGTTTTTCATTGAGTTTCACGTTATTCTTAATTAAATGACATTTGGGAGAGCTAAGTTCAAGATTTTGAATTTATATCATTTTAAAGTGAACAAGCATATTTCACAACTGAAAACGGCGCATGTGGCGTTCAATATAAACAAGCACAGAAAGATTAAAAACTTTGAAAATTCTATTTTTACACTTTTAAATATGTACAATATTTACAGCGAAACATTTGGATAATATTTGTTAAATATCTATACAGGGTGATTCAGCTCGTCGGTGACAAACTTTAAGGATCGATAGAGCACACCTAGACGAACATTTTTGAATAGGGAATGTAGGGTCCCTGACGCGATGGTAAGGCGCTAGGCGCTTTCGAAAATTTGGGTGCCGAAATTCGAAACGTCATAAAAACTAGGGAAATGGTTAGATTTTCTTGCTTGTTGCGTCGAAATGATTCTGTTTGTTTAGACTTTCTTCAGTACCAATTTGATAAGCGTATCTCTTAAAACATGGATAGGGGGCGCTGCAGACTTTGGAGAGCTAGACAACAACTTTAAGCCCGTTATTTTGATAATTTAACACATGCTCGCCAAAGTTTATACTCTAACTTAAAGTTTGAACCCAAAAGTAGAGCCCTGCAAAAAGCGTAAGAGCCGGAATAAAATGTCAAAGTACAGGGTGGTCGAAACTCGAAGGCTCCTAGGAGATAAACAAACAGATTTCTTGACTTATGGCATGCATTTTCATGATTCTGTTTGCTGGGGTTCTCTGAAACTCAGTTGAACGGTACAAAAAGAAACATCGATAGGGGGCGCTTTGGGCAAAAAACATAATTCGTTGACATTTCGGACGCTAACTGGAAACGGGGCGCTACGATCAGTTAGAAACAAAACAAGAGAGTAATTTACTTATCATAAGAAGCTATTAAAACTGCAGTTTGTTTGTTTTTTTTAACAAACATAGCTGGTTTCAATCATGCACAATGCGCGCAATAAAATTTACATAAGGTGCTTTTTGCTGATTTATGCAAAAGATATCGTACCATATCGATATGCAAAAGATACGTAATGCGTAGACGACAACGCGAGATGACGTAGTTGTATGCGCAGACACGTCTTTTGAACGTGCGGTACCTACTTAAGCTTCGGGTTACTTGTCTGCAGATCGGTAGTAGGATGGAACGGTACACAAACTCTGAATTGGCTGACATGCATTTGGCGTATGGCGCTGCTGGTTGTAATGGACGAGCCGCTCAGCGGTTGTACGCCGAGCGTTACCCCAACAGGCAAATCCCCTGCCATGCCTTCTTCGCTCGAGTACACCAGAGGTTGTCCACAACGGGATCTTTCGACGGAGGCAGGCCTGAACGGGAGCGATCAGTGAGCACCCCCGACAACGAAGAGGCTGTGCTTAACCTGGTTGAGGACAACCCAGGTCTTAGCACGAGAGATATCGCCAGACATGTTGGCATTTCGCAAGCAACTGCGTGGCGCATCTTACGTTCCCGGAATCTGCACCCCTACCACATCCAGCGGGTGCAGTTGCTCAGAGAGCAGGATTTTGGCCCTCGAGTGGAATTCTCAAGATGGTACTTGGCGATGAGATCCAGGGATCCCCGTTTTGTAAACAGCATTTTGTTTACGGACGAGTCCACCTTCAGCCGGGAGGGAATGTGGAACGCCCACAACAGTCATGTGTGGTGTGATGAAAATCCACATGAAACCAGAAGCCGAGCAGCCCAGGAGCGTTTCTCAGTAAATGTGTGGGCCGGCATTCTGGGGGATTGCCTCATTGGCCCTTATTTGTTACCTGAACGGCTGACAGGTGGAAATTACCTGATTTTCCTGGATCAAGTGCTGCCGCAGCTTCTGGATGAGGCGCACGTACCCGAAGGTTCGCGTCGCCAGATGTGGTTCCAGCACGATGGAGCTCCGGCCCATTACACGAACGACGTGCGTCTCCATCTAAACGCAAGGTATGGCCAGCGGTGGATCGGGCGTGGGGGTCCAGTTCACTGGCCTGCCCGATCACCAGACCTCACCTGCTTGGATTTCTTCCTTTGGGGTTACCTGAAGGCCGAGGTATACCATACACCTGTCAGCAGTGCTGAAGAACTTGTGGCGCGCATTGTGGCAGCTGCAGGGCAGATCAGAGATACTCCTGGCATTGTTGGAAACACACACTCCTCAATGCGACGGAGGTGCGAAGCCTGCATCATGGCCCAAGGTCGAAATTTCGAGCATCTTCTGTAGTGTTATTTTTTGTAAATAAATTTCCAGTATCATTGATGTTTTTGGTCTAAATTTATTCAGAAGTGTTGAGCAGAGGTAGAAAATGTGTTTTCATTATTACTAACTGATCGTAGCGCCCCGTTTCCAGTTAGCGTCCGAAATGTCAACGAATTATGTTTTTTGCCCAAAGCGCCCCCTATCGATGTTTCTTTTTGTACCGTTCAACTGAGTTTCAGAGAGCCCCAGCAAACAGAATCATGAAAATGCATGCCATAAGTCAAGAAATCTGTTTGTTTATCTCTTAGGAGCCTTCGAGTTTCGACCACCCTGTACTTTGACATTTTATTCCGGCTCTTACGCTTTTTGCAGGGCTCTACTTTTGGGTTCAAACTTTAAGTTAGAGTATAAACTTTGGCGAGCATGTGTTAAATTATCAAAATAACGGGCTTAAAGTTGTTGTCTAGCTCTCCAAAGTCTGCAGCGCCCCCTATCCATGTTTTAAGAGATACGCTTATCAAATTGGTACTGAAGAAAGTCTAAACAAACAGAATCATTTCGACGCAACAAGCAAGAAAATCTAACCATTTCCCTAGTTTTTATGACGTTTCGAATTTCGGCACCCAAATTTTCGAAAGCGCCTAGCGCCTTACCATCGCGTCAGGGACCCTACATTCCCTATTCAAAAATGTTCGTCTAGGTGTGCTCTATCGATCCTTAAAGTTTGTCACCGACGAGCTGAATCACCCTGTATATATTCCACACTGGGAATTCAAGATATTATCTTGTTAAAATTTCAGCAATTATTTTCTTCTATAAAGAAGCCAAAAAAGAAGCATGATTTCATATTCGAAAATAAATTTCCCTTTTTAAAATTAAAACATCATTTCTTCTATTAGAAGACCAAGACAAAAAAACATACGCAGTCTACCTGCTGCGTTCAACTTTTATCATTACTACTTCAAAACTAAAACTAAAAGAACAAGAGAAAAAATGTTTTTAATATTAATTCTCTAGTCAGACCACGTGATCTGGCGCCTGCTGTCTGGTCGAGAGAGGAAGGGGTTTGCGAAATATTCCACAAACTCCACCCCCCCCCCCCCCCGATGAACAAGGGTTCATCAAAATGGGGATTCAAAATAACTAAAGTAGAAATAAAATTATTCTAAAAAATCATGAATTACAATATACATAAATACAATACAAATCAAAATATATACTTACATACTGGACTTCAATAAAATAATAAAACAATTTAAAAAAATTTGTTGACAGGTTTCTGCTACTAAAAATAGAAAGAACAATTTAAATCTATACAAATTTTTCTAGAATATTCAATACAAAGAATTAAACTAAAAATTAGAAATATTAATAAACAAAAAGCACTTTTTTTTAAAAAAGTCAAATAAGAGTTTTTTGAGTCTGTTAATAAAATCAGTTCAGAGTTTTTTTCTTTTTTTCAATTTGTCAGTTCTAAATTATACAGTAAATTTATTGGTCTTTTAATAAATGAACTATTTGTTTTCAATTCACAATACCTTATCTTGCCGTCTCTGCCCATAAAGGTTTTAGTAACTTTGCCTAACTTCCACAAACTTCTGGGTAACTGTTCATCATGTACAAGAACCACATCGTCTACTTTAAAGTATGAAGTTTTATTCTGGTTCGTGTAGTGAGCAGATTTTAAGTTGAGAAGATACTCATTTTTCCAACGCTTCAAAAAACAAATCAGAAGAGTCTCGCGTAAACGGAAGCGTTTCACTAAAGATTCTTTGGTTGCTGGTAAAATTAAATCGTTCACCTTTATGGTAGGTAAACACAAGATACGTTTTCCGATAAAAAAAAATGTGCAGGAGTAAGAGAAATATCCTGCCTAGGGGAATATCCTACCTGTGCTAATTGTACGTTTTTTCCGCGGCCCTTTGACTAAATTCGCGTTTTTTCAGCGATTCTTTGGCGAAATTCGCGTATTTTTTTCGCGATTCTTTGAAGAAATTCGCATTTTTTCAGAGATCTGTTGATGAAATTGGGGTTTTTTGCGCGATTCTTTCGCGAAATTAGCGTTTTTTCCGCAATTCTTTCGCGAAATTCGCGTTTTTTTATGCGATCCTTTGACAAAATTCGCGTTTTTTCTGCGATCCTTTGACGAAATTTGCGTTTTTTCATGGTCCTATGACGAAGTGCGCGATTTTTTGACGAAATTCACATTATTTCCGCGCTTTTTTGACAAAATTCGCGTTTCTTTTGCGATCCTTTGACCTGCGAACGATTAACGAAATTGATTTTTTTTCGACGACCATTTGTCGAAATTCGCGATAATCGGTGGATTTATATTTTTTGGGGGAGGGCGATCGCCCCCGATCACCCCCCCCCCCATGGATCCGCACCTGTCCACCCCCCTTAGATAAAAAAATTTAAATCCACCGATTATCGTGAATTCCGACAAATGGTAGCCAAAAAAAATCAATTTCGGCAATCGTTCAGAGGTCAAAGGATCGCAAAAAAACGCGAATTTCGTCAAAGGATCGCGCAAGAGACGGTAATTTCGTTAAAGGATCGCGCAAAAAAGCTAATTTCGTCAAAGAAGCACGAGAAAAACGTGAATCTCGTCAAAAAATCTGGCATTTCGTTAAAGGATTACGAAAAAAACGCTAATTTCGTAAAAGAATCGCGCAAAAAAGCTAATTTCGTCAACTGATCTCGGAAAAAAATGCGAATTTCGTCAAAGAATCGCCAAAAAATAGGCGAATTTCATTAAAGGGCCGCGGAAAAAAACGCACAATTAGCACCAGGAGGAAATTTCTCTAGGCGCGCATCCACGGGGGGGGGGGGGGGGGCTCAATCAGGGCGGTCGCCTCCTCCCAAGATATAAATCCAACGCTTTTAACGGCAGTTTTCGCGGAACAGACAGACAAGCAAACGAAAACCAAACACTTTTCGGTTGTCAATGGTAAATCTCACTGACGTTTCGGCAATTAGTGAACAACAAAGGATTATGTCCTATCAAGGCATATGGCGCCATAATTTTTTACACTATGGGTTGAGGTGGGAGATGATGCCACTTAATGTAACTTTTGTTTAATCTCTACAACAGAAATTAACAACGTTATGCGGATCCTTTTAGTCAGCACTTAGCTTACGGAGCGCCTACGGGAAGTGAAATCCTTCCCGCTAAATCTCCAACGAACTTGGAAAAGAACTAAAAATGGATTTCGAAGTTGGAATGATGGTAGAAGTGCATAAAGAGCTGTTTTCCCATTGGTCAGAACCGTGAAGCCCCTCCCTCTGGTACGACAGCTCATGCGTGAAGTGTTGAGCGACCTTAGTATTCCTCCCCCGCCAGGTTCCGCGAACAACTGAGTGCCGGTGGCAACACTTGGAATATTTCATCCAAGCCCTGAAAAGGGCTGGTCCACACCGCTGTACACTCAAACCGTGACCGGGTCCCCGGGGAGCCAAGACGGTAATGTCTGGACGTTGAAGGGATATTAAGGGTTTGGTTCTGGCAAAGTTGATTCCAGGCAAACTTATAAAAAACAAAGGCCCAATTCAGTTCCACATATTTTTTTACATTACATTAAAACATTATTTTATAAAGTGTTGAAACTTTTTCGTTCTTTCAAAGAAGCTGCAATTCTAATTTCCCTATAACGATATTTTTGAGGAGTGCTTTATTGTTTGAGAAAAGAATGAGATTCATGCAATTTCCAAAGAAAGAAAGAAACAAGAAAAAGAAAGGTCCTTTAAAAAATTCAAGCATCTTAATGTTTACTGAAGAAAGCCTCTAATATTCATAAAGTACACTTACTTAAAAAATGTATTGTTATTGCCGCCCACATTGGTAATCAAGGGGTATTTGATGAATGAACAAAAAAGGATTATGTCCTAATCCTAGTCAGTTAAAAGCTAAAATGCGTATGGTGTGTTGATTTCTTTGAAACCAACTTTGGTAAATTTGGTCTTCCCTTCTTTGTCCCGATCGAACTCCCGCCGCCGTTGGATGCACGCCTACGGGAATCTCCTCCTGGTACTAATTGTGCGTTTTTTCCGCGGCTCTTTGACGAAATTCGCATTTTTTCAACGATTCTTTGGCGAAATTCGCGTATTTTTTTTTCGCTCTTCTTTCGCGAAATTAGCGTTTTTTCGCAATTGTTTGGCGAGATTCGTGTTTTTTTCTGCGATCCTTTGAAGAATTTCATGTTTTTTTCGTGGTCTTCTGACGAAATTCGCATTTTTCCGCGATTCTTTGACGAAATTCGAGTTTTTGTGCGATCCTTTGACGAAATTCGCGATAATCGGTGGTGGATTTATATTTTTGGGTGGCGATCGCCCCGATCACGCAGCCCCCCCCCCCCCCCGTGGATCCGCGCCTTATCGAAGCCAGCTTTAATTTTTTTTAATGCTTTTTTTCATCTAGCGTTACCTACAGCTACTGAATATACCGTGTGTCCTAAAATGGACTGACTGATTTTAAATTTCAGTAGGTTGCAAATGGTGACAGCTATTAAAATAATACTTGCAGTAGGGTTATTTAAGACGTCAGGAACAGGGGTGATTCTGTTCCGAAATTTCCGCAAATTTAACCCTAGGTTTATACCTGCTGAAGTTTCCAGGCCCAAACCCAGGTCCAACCCACATAAAAAAATTATTGGCCCGGCCCGGTATAAAAGCTAAAAATCGACTCCAGCCCCGCCTGCATTTTGCAAATTATTCATAAAGTACACTTACTTATGCTGCCATTTTACTTTCAGATTATATTCAAATTCATGAATACAGAAAAACAATAATATTAATGACTATTTAGGCAATTATGTACATAAACACTACGTAAAAATATGACTTAGAGAATTACATTAAAATGAAAATCCAGTAAGAAAATCAGTTTAGAAAGAAAGAAGCGGATGGTAAAAGAAAATCATAATTTTAAAGCTCTACAAAGACAAAAAGTAGATTTAAAAAAATACATCTCTGTAACTTATCAAATCATATTAAATATTTGAAGATTTCGCTAAACAAATGTAACGAATAACGATGCCAGACCAACTTGGGGTCGGGGGGAAGAATAGTACACGGGTTGCGATCGGGCCAATAATGCTTATCATACAGGCTGATACGGACCGAATGTTTAGTTTTTATTCCGAGCCGAAATCCGACCAGGAAATTTTGGCCAGTGCAGGCCTCTAGGAAAAATGAAGTCCAGGCAAGGCTCGACCTGGAATAAAAAGAAGGCTGGCCCGACCCAAATCTGCAGAAAAATTTAAGATCAGGGCACGGCCCGGCTCTAAAAGAGAGAAGACCTGATCCATCCCGAGTCTCGTGGATTTAAACTGGTGCGACCCGAGTCGGATCGCGCCGGGCTCAAGGTTCGCCCCAAGTCATTTCCTGTTAGGATGCATAATGTCGTTTTGCAAACCCTTTATTATCACAGGGGGGGGGGGGGGGGATCGCCTCTTCGCCCTTACAATTTTAGGTATAAAAATTTACATGTTGGAGTAAATTTTTTGAAAGGAAACAAGCGTTTAGAGTTTTTTTTTTTATTATTCATAGATATCAATAACACAAAACAAAATATTTATAAATGTACCTTAAAAACATGCAAAAAAGCATGCATACTTTTTCTTTTAATGATAGAAAAATGGGCATATACAGCTGTAGAGGTAACTTTCTTGAGTTGCTTCCATGTTCTGTTATATATTTCAACGTATCGCTCATTAGAACTCATTCCGGACCGTACCACTCAACTAATAATATAAACACTGAGTGTGTTCAGGCTGCACGCGCGCTACGCGCGCGAGCTCAGGAGACAGGAACATGGAGTGGGTAAATATCATGGATGGAATAACACGTAGTGTGTTCAGGAACAGATCATGGATTTGATTAATTATGGTGCTAATTATAAAGATATTTTGTTGCAAAAGGAACGTGTGCTAGATGGCTGAATGGATAAGACAGTGAACTCGAGACTAGGGATTCTGGGTTCGAATCCTTCCAGTCCCACATTGTAATCATAATTTTTTTTTGTTTTGTTTATTGGTTGTTTTATATTTTTCATAATGAATAAGATATTTTTGATGAAGATATATTTTTTATTTTTATTATACAGAGGCACGTGTATTTTTATTATAATAATAAAATAAAATATCTATTTAAATGTGAGGAAATGAGGTATTTCGAGATGAAAGTTTTACATCTGAACGCCTTTTAAATATTTAAAGTTTCGTTTCTAAGTGATTATATATGTATATGTATAATGATATAAACATTTAGCAAATCCAAATGAAAAAATAATATACTATATTGTGCAAAAATATCCTTTTGCACGTAGGATAATTCATTGATTTTCTTTTTTAATACTTTACGAGTGAATTTTTATCGAGACTAGGCTGGAAATCATATTTTACCTTGAATATTATAAAAATAAAATGCAATAGTTGTAGATTATTTTAACTAAAAATATCTGTATATATATTTTTTTAAAGAGATAAAATATATAGGTCTGCTGTCTAGTTTTGTAGTGAATAAAGTATGATTAGAATGTTTATAAATTTTCTACTGAAAGTATAAGTAAGTATTTTGCTTATACTAACAGAATTTTGAATGCCATTTATTTCTCATGTTTAATGATGTATTTTGGTCTGTTATCCACACGGTATTAAAATATGCAATCATAAAATAAGAAATATATATATTAAAACCTTCTCTGAAAAACTGTCTAACTAACAGTGCAAATTCCATTGAAATCCATCCAGTATAGTAGATTACAAACAAATCTCATATGTTGATATCACAATCTTGGTTTACTAACAGCATTCTATTTATCACAGAAGTTATAAATCAACTGATAAATCATTTTTAAATAAATAAAAAGAAAATTGTTAAAAAGTTAAAATTTTTAGATCACCAGTTGAATTCTTAAATTGTATCAATCAACCTACCAAACAAAGCACAACCAATAACACATAAGCAGAAAACGCACAATCACGTGATCAAATCGCCCACACAATTTTTTTGAGCAGCTTGCGCGGAGTTTGCGCGCGGTTGGTTAACTAATTTTAAATGCTAAATGGGCTAAAGTAGATAAAGAAGGTCACGTGATGTTTTTCCCGACTATTTTAGATTTTATCTGAGTGAACATAGGTATGTAGTCCTGTTACGAAAACCATGTTTTGGAAGGATAAAGAAATATAGTCGTTGGTTTTACCTTTTTTGAACCATTAAAAATAATGAAATAATTGAATTATGTTAAAATTCCTTTCTTCGATAAGACCTACTCCATGACATAAACTTCTGAGCGCGCGCGCGGCGCGAAATGCACATCTGAACACACTCACTGTAACGTGTTTGTTATCGCCAGAGCCGGTGAAAAATTAAATGCCCGTTTGGAGATGAGTTCTTGACATCTGTGGTCTGTCAACTGAGTTTATTTCAGTTTTCGTAGGCCGGACCTGAAAACTTTAGAAAAATGGACGATCTAAAGTCGAGACTTAAATTTGATGATATTAATATTAAGTCCAGAGTAAGCTATTGCAGTTCCTTTGTAGTTGATATCACTTTATTCATGTTTATTGAAAATGAAATTTTGAGATGATTCAGAATTGATGTATTGAATACTGATTTGAACTTATTCATGCATAAAATTAAACGCTACTTTTCAGCTATACTAATACCATTGTCGCCAATAGTCCGCGCAAAATGAAATTCACTTGAAATGAAACATTCGAAATTCTAATAACATAGTACGAAAGTGAGCGTTTAAAAAATAACATTTGAAAAGTACATACTTCCACGAACTATTTTATTAAGTCGATACAAATATGTACTTTGGAACAGATGTCATAAATTCCCGGGGCCGCCATCTTAGAATTTTTCTTGGCGTGAAAACCCCTTTTCCGACAAGTAGTAAATGTCGCCAAGCACCGGTTTATATGCATGTTAGGCTTAACGAAAATAAAATGTAAATAATAAACAAAACTCGTTAAAGTGGCAATCACTTAACGTCGTATGAGCGCTACGTGCTCATTAACCGAAAAAAACATCACTGGATTCCGCAAACTCCTTCTGCCGCGACCACAAAAATGCACGAAACTCGTTAAAGTGGCAGTCAGTAATCGTCGTATGAACGCTACGTGCTCATTAACCGAAAAAAAAACATAACTGGATTCAGCAGTTCTTGCTGTGTAGCCATAGGCATAACCAGGGGGGGGGGGTGCCCTGGGTGCCACCCCCCGCTCGTGCAGACTCAAGGACAATTATTTAAAAAAATCGAAATCGACAAAAGAAAAAAGAAGTGAAAGCAGAGTTCAATTGGTTTAGTTCAAAAACTAACAGCCTAAGTTTTGAACTGTGATTTAAAAAAAGAATTCCACATTCTTTTTTTTAAATTCTGTTCTTTATATTTTTTACAACTAGAATATTTACAAGAATCTGTATTAGTCATAGTAAGTCAAAAAGGTGGTTTTATAATCCCACTTTGATGTCTTTTGTTTGTGGGAGATTCTTTTAAAAACTGTTCTTTCTATTGCACATGTTTCTGCAATTTCATGGGAAATTAACGCAAGTTCTTGACGAGGATAGAAACAGAAATTATTTGTCTCTTTGATTTCGTAGTCTAAAGTCTAGAAAGAAGCAAAAAAATTTGAAAGGGAATGCAGATGTGAAACAATAATTCTAAAATGTGATTAGCTGGGGGAAATGTTGGGGGGCGGGGGCACAGACCCTGCCTCTGAAAATCAGAAATAATAGCACAGAAAATTAAAATTAATCTGGAGTTGGTTGAATTTCGTGTTTCGCGACCATATTTTGACATTCGTAAAAGGAATATGGTTGCAATCTTTCAAGTCAATATAGTATTTTTTTCCTCATAAAATTTTTATGCGATTTTTGGAGTTTCTTCTCATTTCGCGGGGTTCTTTTGAAACTAGGAAAAGATTCCGGTTTCAATCTTTTCGCCCAGTGCAGTAAATTTTGACGAAATTCGCAATTTTATTTTGCGATCATTTCATGATATTTACGATTTTTCCCAAAATCGTTTGACAAAATTCACGTCTTTCTATGCGATTTTTTGTCGAAAGCCGCACTTTTCACCACTAACCTTTGACAAAATTCTTGCTTTTTTTTCCGACGTCCTTTGACGAAACTCTCATTCTTTACCACGATATTTTGACGAAATTGGCATTTCTTTAGCATGATCCTTCGATGAAATTCGCGTTTTCTTTACACAATCTTTTGACGAAATTCGCGTTTTCTTTCCGCGATCTTTTGACGAAATTTGCATTTTATTTCTGCGATCCTTTGACGAAATTTGTTTTTTTTTATTTTTTGCGACCGATTCACGAAACTGATTTTTTTTACAGGAGTCATTTGTCGAAATTCACGATAGTTTAATGCGACTGATTGGGAAAATTCTCTATTTTTCCGTACCAAGTATCAAAATCCCCTATTCTTTTCCGCGACTTTTTGACGAAATTTGTAACATTTTCTCGTCAATCGTTTACCGAATTCGTGATTTTTTTGCACAATCTTTGATGAAATTCGCGATATCTTTCTGCACTCTTTTATCGAAATTGATGATATTTTTCACTTATTGTTTGAAGAAATTCTCAAATTTTTCCGGGACCGAGTCACAAATTGATTTTGAAAAGTTCCATAAAATAAATAAAAATCACGGACTTCAAAAAAATTTTAAAATACTCACTGAAGAATCACAGATCTGTGAAAGAATTTTGAGGGCATAAATACTGTACAGCATTTTTTATTATGTGGGACTTTCCTTTTCTGTGCACAAATCACGCAATCCCGCACGTTATTTCAAACCCTGTCCCTCAAAGAAAACTTCATTACTAGTGGAGTTTTGCTGGTTGATTTTTTTAAACCAACATAGAATTAAAGAAATCTAGGATTTGGGTAACTGCCTTCGGCAACGTACACCCGAGCAAGCTACGACTACTTCTGTCTCGAAACAAACGAATCCTGAATTATCGCGATTTTTTTATTTTGAGCCAAATTAAATTTTCAGCTTTCTTATAAGAAATGATTTGACATTCTTCCAATTCGAATTTAATCATGGCAATTGCAAAAATTAGCGGGGAGTTTTTTCTGTTTCAAAAAATCCCCTCAAAGTACAAAAAATCGCATTAAAAATTCGGGAAGGATTAAAAAACAGCAGGGAACGAAATTAACTAATTGGGCAAAATATTTAAACTGGATTCCTTTTAGGAATGCAAAAAAAAAAGAACCTTTAAAAATAACATTAAAAAAATGTTAGAAATTGAAAAATCGCTGTAAGAATCTCGAAAAAATTTTATTGAAAAGAAGACAAAGTTTACTGGATAAAATATTGAAATCGGATTTTTTTTTACTAATTTGAAAAAATTTGCATAGAAAATTAATTGAAAAATTCCAGAAATTGTCTTTGATATGGATGACTTCAGACATACAGGTACTTTCCTATCAAATCTTATGGCTGTGAGGACTGCATTGTTTTTTCAGAGTTCAGCGCGCATACCCACACACACAGAGAGAGAGACAGACAAGCAGCTATCTTTATTATTACAGTTGCATCATGATAATATAATTTTATCATCTTGACAAAATTTAGTGTATACAATAGACGCCCGATTTTGCAAACCTCTTTTTTACGAATTCTTTGTTTTTATGAACTGATGTACTGGTCCCGACCAGCATCTCATTGGTCTAATGTTATTCCCATTTATGAATTTTCGATTTTATGAACACATTATATGATTCCACTTGAGTTCGTAAAATCAAGCGTCTACTGTTTTCATGAGCTGCGTTGCCTAATATATTCGACACATTCTGAAGTAAAAACATGAATATTACTAAATATTATAATTATTTATAATATGATAATAATATGTATATAGACTTCCAAAATTCCCTCCCTCCCCCGGTGATCTCTTAGAAGTCATGGAGTCACATTCTGAAAAACTTTCGTGGGTATGTACTGGTGTGCAGCATGTATTATCTGAGATTTATCATCCTGCAAAATTTCATCTACAAGATTTTGACATAGATAACGTTAGGTAGGTCTCATGCAATGTCCCTGTGCCTATAGAAGTTTCCAGCATGATTAAAGGCCTTTTAAAATCTTTATAAGAAGTTAGGGTGCCAAAAGGTTTTACACTTGTGACTACACTTAGTTATTGCCTTATGTCACTGCTGCACGGAGATTTACATATATATATCTATATAATTTTTTTGTTTTACCATTAGATTTAGTTTCGATTTTTTGAACCCCTTCTCTCATCCCCTCACGCAAAAAAAAATCGCGTTTGAACCCTTTTTAAAAGAAATACCACACAATTATACCTTCTAAGATGGAAACCTGGCTAAAACAGAAATTCGACCGGTTTCATGGGGTTCCGTTTTAGCAGGTTTTACTACATAAGATTTTGTTTGTATCCAACATGTTCAGGTTAAAAAGTCTGGGCAACCCCTCCCCCCCCACCCCCCATGTTCAAAAGGCTGGTTACGCCTATGGTAGCATTCTCAAAATTCAGCAGTTCTCGCTGTGTAGCAATCTCAAAATGTAAAAAACTCGTAAGGCAACAAAATATACATAAAATTATCAACATACCTTAACAGACATCTGCTTTCTTGAAAGCTCAAGCACAAAATACCTGTCATAGCATCACCGTCATTTTCCAAAATAGGTTTATGAATACGCATTGATGCACTGTAAATAAGCCTCCTTTTTTCGTAAAAATTTCTTCATATTTCTTAATTACTTCAGCAAGCGCATTTAAACAGACTACTGAACCCATAATCAATCAAATACATCCAATAAATTTAACATTAAAATAAAAAGACAGAACGATACAACACAATATCAAAAGATATCCACAAAATCCTAAGCGAAAATGAGCTTCTCAGGGGTTGCCAGAACACACACGTCACACGGGGTTCCACATATCGATAAAGTTCACCAACATAAAATCGCCAAGAAATCTCAAAACATCCAAGATGGCGGCCATCTGAGAATATACGGCATCTAAGCCTGTACTTTAAACAAAAGAACGGTGCGACTAAAGAATTAATGATTGCTTGGCGTGATTTAAAAAATTCGCCAAACTGACGATTTTTAAATTATTTTTTTACGTTATTGAGTGCATTATTGTTTCTATTATTTGTTTACATTGGATCTGAATATTTAGGTTGATAGAATATTTATCGTATCACCACCAGGTCATACGCCAAGCAGTCGTTAATTCTCCGGTTTAGCCAAAAGAACAAATATATTATTAATGTGACATGATGCAATAAAGTAATAAAATAAAACTTATTTGAAACTGCAGGCATGAAATTGAAAGTGCCTCTTAGCATTCCAGTAAACATTTACTTAATTTTTTGAATGAAGACGTTCATGGTTTTTTAAACAAACTTTTTTATGAATAATTCCAAGGTACTGAAACAATTTTATTGCAGCTTTCTCTTCAAATGGTAATATCCATCTCACTGTCAGTAACAAGTAGGAGTTAAAATTTAATACTAAATATTTTCTATTCAAAAAGTAGGAAATTACTAGGTTTGCTAGCTTGAGCTATTTCTGTCCAATTGGGTATCAAAAGAAGAGTTACATATACAGTTGAAAATTTAGCAAATATTTACAAAAAGGATAATAGCTAAAGACTAGTAAATCTTCAGATCAAGAGCCTCAATGTTAGCTCTGCCAGTCATTGTCTTTTAATCTCACTTTGCATAATATTCAACATCCTACAATCCACAGTTTAATATATTTTTTAATTATATAAATACAGTAAACTCTCTGTAAGGCTGACTCCGTATAAGACAGAAATCTGTCTACCTCGGAAAGATTTTCAAGTCCCTGCGAATCCATAGACATAGAGTAAAATTTCTCTAAGGCAGAATAGTGTCTACTACGGAAAATTTTCTCATTCCTGATCGATTCTGCCTTAGACAGAGTTTACTGTACAGTCCACTCCCTCTAATCCACACACTGTTTCAGATGTAAACAGTGAAAATCCAGTTACCATTAACTTTGCAAGAGACATTCAAAATGGCAGCAATTTGATTGACTATCGGTATTCAGCTTTTGTCCCCTTAAATTTTTGCATTTGAATGAAGAAAAACTTTATTTTTCAAATTAAAAAAAGGAAAAATAATGATTTTTTTTTGTGTGGCCAGCATCTAGACACTGATGGCGATGATGTTTACTTTGGTGGTTTCAGTTTGAATAGTGCAAAACAGAAATCTGCAGAACTTTTGTGTTTTGCAAAAAATTCACTAACTGTTGTGCCTGATTTCATGAATACAAAATACAATTGAATTTGTGTTCTCCCAAGGTGAAGATCCAGTTACAGAGAGTTTCCCAGATGATAACATTATAACTACTCTGTTAAATTCTATTGAAAATCAGGATAAATGAAACCAATGATGATGAGGGTGAAAAGTAATACTTGCAGCAAGGTTAAGCAAGGTTTGGCTATAAATATTTACATTTTCTCAGGGTTGGCACGGTTTAAACCAAGTGGTTTTAACCATGGTTTAAACCAATTGGTTTTTTGTCAAAAAAACCATTTGGTTTTTTAATAAAAAAATCTATTATAATGTTTTCTTTTTTTTTTTTTTTTTGTAATTTAATTGTTTTAAATTATAGATAGAAGTAATTTCTACTTTTAACACTTCATCTCAGCAGTCAACATGAGACATAATGAGCCTAAGTCATGTTTCTATGCATGTAGAATGAAAATTAGCATGTGCTTTTGAACAGATATGGTACTCTAAAGATTTTTCTTAAATATATGTGAAATTGGAAAAGGTAAAATAGATAAATAATATTCAATATTTAGCATAAAATATTTTCCTTTAAAAAATGCAGATTATTTACAGCAGTTAATAACAAAATACAATGATCTTTAAGATTTTGGCTAAGTTGTAAAAGAAAATTTTCTGGATTGGGATTGGGGAAGAGTATCCTTAAAGAATTTAAAAGTGTAACTTAAGATATCAAATTGAATAACACAGCTTGCAAAAATTGAGTGCTAGTTATAGCACTTCAATAATACCAATCAATCTTTTCTGTTAGTTGCTGAATCTAATGGCCAAAAATGTTGACTTGGACACTTAGAGTTATCACTCCGAAAACAAAATAACCATCAGAAGTATTTGGATATTAAAAAAGTAATAATAATAACAACCACAGAATAATATATTATATTCATGAAACTGCATCAAATGTTTATTGATTGAGTATTATATTATTAATCAAAGGATTCTTCATACGATTTTCAACGTATATCAATGTTTCACTGTGTAGAGCAGTTTACTTTGAACATAAGACGTAGCTGTTACTAATAATGTTTAAATTAGAAATGATTTCAATTTTCTATATAACTGACTGTAATTATTTAATTTAAATATTTTCAAAAGTTATATTACTTATATAATATCCAAAAATGTTTATTTTATCAACAGATATGCATCTGTATGCAATAGGAAATTATATTTTAAAAAACCCGGTTTAAATAAAAAAAACCTGGTTTAAACCAAATAAACCGTTTTTTTCCAACCCTGCAATTTTCTTCTGAAACAGAATTTTGTTTCAGAACAAGAAATAATGACCGTAGACTGCAAGAAAAAAATACTGGATCAAAAGTTCTCAAACAATGACACTTGATACTATGTTTGAAAATTATAAAAACAAACAAAAGAATTTATATTATAAAATTTAAATATTTGTTCCTTTAATATAATGCATTTTTTAATTAAACAGCGCAATGTGTTACATTATCTTTCTTTTTTATTTATGCATTACTAATTAATTTAAGCCAGCATGTTGCGTATGACATCTGTGCCAAACATTGTTAGTTGATCAAGCTTGGGAGTAAGCTCAGCCATAAAGCTATTCCATCTAATAACTTTCCACCAAGTAATAGGGTTAACTGTCCTCCCTGTAGCAACAAAATAAGAAGGGAAAGAATAGTCTTCATCTTCATATGCAGTCATTTCATGTAAACAATTAAACATCCATCGATTCTCTCTGCATCCCGTATGCGAGCTGAATCAACTTGTGCATCAGTCGATCCTTCCACCTTATGTTTGGGGTGCAAAATATAAGCTAAAAAATGGTATGTTTTCATGATTTGATCCATTCTATTATGCACTTTTTCAATATGGGCCTAAATAAACTTTCTTTTAAAAGACTGAGGCAAACATGACATGCATCAACAATTGTAGCAGTAACTCTGTGATGTATTTATAGCGGTGGGAGTTCATGAGGAGTCTTATAAGCTTTAAATATAGATATTTTATTCAACAACGGGCAAAGGGTTGGCAGACAAGATGTAATAAATGTCACCCTCACTCTGTGATAGTCAGGGATGTAGTGGAGGGTATACGGGGGTATACGCCGTATACCTTCTGGATTTTTTTAAGGAATACCGTATACCCTCTGTTCAGGGTTGGCAAGTTTTTGACATGCGACGGTTTAAACCGATTTTAACCATGGTTAAAACCGTCGTGTCAAAAACCTTTCTGTCAAAAATGTCCAAAAGTGTCAAAAACCTAGTTTTAATAAAAATCATACCGAAAGAATTATTTAGCAGAGTTAGATGGGCTTTAAACAATAAATTCTAAGTAAAACTGCATAAATACATTAAAACTGTGGGGTATAAACTGCAGAAATACATTCTTGAAACCTATTTGCATAGGATATGGTAAACTGCAAATTGATTGTTGTATGATTTTTTTTATTATTATTTGTGAATAAAAATTACCTAACTGCTATTTAATGATTTAGTTTATCATTAATGTATGCTTTTAAGATGAACAGTTAATAAATCCTTAATTATTTGTAATCATTAAAACTAGATAGGTTTAATCTAAATTTTGCAGAGATAAATAAATAGTTTAGATTTTTTCATGGCTAGCAGCACAGAGTAATCTATCACAATTGGTATCTAATGAGGGTATTTACTTTCCTTAACATAGAGCAAATTCAAAGATTCCCTTCCAGTACAAAACAGTATTGCTATTGCAACAAAATCAATTTTTCTTGCTTTCCCCCTATTATGTTCTTATGGATGGGGTTGTTTAAGGAGCTACCTTCATTAAAGTTAAAACACCCGCCTGCTAATGTTAATCCTACAGGAGAAATTTTTTTTTTTAATATCTTGTTCGAAATTTCATACTTTTAAATGATTTTTTAAGTAGAAATGAAAACCCCCACTCAATAACGTCAATTCTATGATAGAAATTTTGTTTAATATTTCAATATTTTTAAATGTTTTTTGCATTGGATAACTAATGTCGATCTCTACAAAGACCGATTTTTAAATTTTCGATTTTGCTTGCAGTTATTTTTGTTATTAGGATACTTTCACTTTTGGAACAGGTTTCAAACTAAGTTAAGCATTTTTTTTTTCTTATTGGTATGCCGAATTATTCATTTGTCCTTAATTTTAGGAGAAATTCCACAAATAATTTCATCAGTAAGAGGTGATTGTCAGTCACCAACAAAAATTAATATTGGGATAAAAGGATTAAAATATCATATTTTATCATTTTATCCTAACATTTCATTCTTTTCTCATTTGTAAAATAAATGTTATTTTTATTGTTCTGCATTTGTAAAAGAAAATGCTGCAGAGAAAATATTTCTGTTAAGGGTGTATTCCGATCCAAACTGCTTATTTTCTGATTCATTTTAAAATTCATTTTTGCTCTCAAACGCATCAAACTTGGAAATTCTCTTATTTAGAAACTATATAATGTGCGGTGCTCCTTAATTTTTTGATAAATGCAGAAAATACTGTGAAAAATGCTGTCAAAGTTGGTGTTTTGAACCGAATTTTCCGAAGCGGGCGAACTGGGAATGAAAAAAATGGTCATGCTGAGAAAATAATTGTTTAAAAATCAAATTCTAATTAATTGAGCAGAAAAAGAAATCACACGGCATGTTAAACATATCTTCAGAAATCACACCAGCAAGTTTCATGTTTTTACTTTTAAAAATGAGTCTGAAAATGTCTCAGAAAATTTCGAGCTGTTGAGGGTGGAAAAATATTTTTTCGAATACACCCTTAAAGATTGTATTTATATAGGGCAGATGTGCCAGTAATAGACACCATTAAGGAATTTCTTTAAAAATTGTTTTTTTAATTAATAGTTATTATATTCCAGTTTTTTCAATATTATATTAAACTATCATGATTGATTTCGTTTGTTATAATGGCTTATTATTACAAAACGTTTGTCTATATATATATATAGATATATATATACACATATATAATATATATATTGTTTTTTAAATAAGAAATGCAACCAAGTATGCTGAAAAGCCACAATAAAAATACATATAAAAAATTTGGCAATTTAGTCATAAACAAAGAAATAAATTATAATTTAATATTTGATTACAGTAAAATAAATGCTAAAACTAAAGTGCACAATCATTAAATAAAAGCAATGTTGTGTCTTGCTATAACAGCATTTTGTTGTTGTTGTTGTCCTGACCATATTAAATATTGGTGTTTTTGACGGTTAAAACCGCTTAAAACGCGGTTTAAACCTATGTCACGTCAAAAACTGGTTTTTGACGGCTTAAACCCAACCCTGCCTCTGTTTCTCAAGAAAGCTATAGTATATATATACACTAAGGTATACCCTCTGCCTTGAGCGTATACCCTCTGCTTAGAACGTATACCCTCTGTTTTTTTTACGACTACACCACTGGTGATAGCAATAAAACAATCTTAATTAAATATAAAGCTTAAAAGTTAACTCACGTAACTTCATTTCTCCGGAGCATGCATGAGCTGCGACAGCGGGGTTCATTTCAAATCCACGTCTAGATTTCATCTCATTCTAAATCTGTTCTTGTTCCCAGGCTAAGCTCCAGCCGTACATGGCCGTTTCTCCACACCAAAACTATTTACGCCAACTCACACTCTCTCCAACGTCTAACTGCACTGACTCACTAACTACTCAGTTAACATATTTTCGCTCCCCTATTTATACTCTGGCAGACTGAGCAAATAAATTTGCATACCATTACCGCTAACTCGCGGAACAGTGAACTCCTAATTAAAAATGCACCGCAGACAATTAGAGTGCCTCTATATTAGAGTTACGTCTTATACCATGTTCACCTTCAAACCACTAGACAGCCTCTGTAACAAAGTTACTGGTTCCTTACAACCCCCCGGCAAACTACAAAGAAAAAGGGTTGGACTAAATGCATGTCCTAACTTTTTTCTTGAAATAAATTTATAGCTGATAAAACAAATGCTGAGTTACTATAAAATTTCCAAGTTTGAAAAATAATTTACAATCTACTTAAACTTTTAACCCACCATTCACGTGGTCAAAAAAAAAAAAAAAAAAAACTAAACATATCTAATATCTTTACAATCTTAATTTACCTGGAAAAAGAAACTCTCCAATGTCAAAAATCCCCGTATGCAAAATTTTCCTAACAAAGAATTTGCACAACTGCCGAGAAAACAAAATATAACTACCCGAATTTTCCTTCCCCACTCTTAACTTTCCAAAAAAAAACAAACTTTACTGACTTAATGACTATCTCAATCTGAACTAAGCCAAATAAATTAACGCTCCCCCCAAAACTATCTAAGACCTTTCTGCCAGTACAATAATTGGGACACATACAAACAGCATTTTTGCTGTGCTTGTTTCAATAAATAAATGTAAAAAATATACAACACAAAAATTCTTCATCTGTATGCCGTATCAGTTAACATAAATGGTATCTTCCTCTGGAATGAAAAATCAGTAAACATCAAAAGTTCAGAATAACTGCATATTCAACTACAACCATCAGGACTTTTGAACTTGCGAAGAAAAACAAAAATCTGTGTCAAAAGTTCTAAAATAAGGTTTAAACTGCATATTCAACTACAACCATCAGGACTTTTGAACTTGCGAAGAAAAACAAAAATCTGTGTCAAAAGTTCTAAAATAAGGTTTAAACAAAATAGCAAAAGTCCACTTGGTTCCTTCACATTCTTACATCATAAATCACTTTCATTTAATAAAAACAATAAAGTCAAAAAAAGAATGTCATCACCTGATTTATAGACTTAACTCCGAGCTTGCTGGCTTCATGCTGAATGAAGGCTCTTTATCTTTATTCCAGAATTCTTGGACAAATGCTCGTTCCTCGTCCGAGCTGAAAGGTGAAGTCGCTGCTGGTTGCTTGACCTGAAGACGCGTTCGGTATCGATGTCAGGGAACCATCGTAGAGACCACTCGACGACTAGATCTAGGCCGGTTAGAAGTATCGTATCGATGAGTAAGCTCCTGACTCATGTGTGTCATATGGTTTCTCTGTTTTCTAGGCGCTCCTGATGTCGTAGACGAAGGCAAGCCACGTTTCTTTCCTGCTCTTCGCCTTTTCTTAGCTGTGGGAGAGTCACTATTATAACTAGTTTTTGCACGCTTATATTGAAGCGTGGGTTGTGAAAAGATTTGTTATTTGTGGGATTCGATAGTATCGAAGTCGAATTGTCTGAGCGCTTTGTAGCTCCTAGGTGAACAATCACTTCTAAATCTAGGTTTCTTTTCACATAAATAGTCCGATTCTGAACCTAATGATTTACAATCTCATCCTTTGATTTTTTGTCCATATTGCCTTGTCATTGTATTTTGAGCACTTTGGTTCTTAGCTCTATTTCCATGTAATTTACCATGAGGCTTTGACTTATTGTTAGGCACAGATAACTGGGAATCACTGGATTCATTTCACTGGGAGTTTTGCGAAACACCACTTGACAAGTGAGAACCATCCTTACCATTTTCCCTAAACTTATACATCCTCACCTGATCGAGGTTTACCGTCATCCTTTCTCCATCCATGCTTATCACCAGATTATTGTTTCTCACCTCCAATATTTCAAACGGACCAACAAACTTAGGACCAAATTTAGCTACTCTTTTCTGTCTCCTAGAACTCAACTAATGCTTTTCCAACAAAACAAAATCACCAACTTTAATTTCTAACTCCCTTCTACGCATATTATAATATAGTGCTTGTTTTTTCTGAGCTTTTCCCATCTGAATTTGTGCCTCTTTCACCAACTTATCAATGTCCTTACACATGAACTGGCTTTCAGCACCAGACACTATTACTAATCTTTGAAATGGAGTTATAATTTTTCTACCTAAAAATAACTCAGCAGGCGTTTTCTCAGTTGATTCATGAACTACTGTGCGTATTGCATAAACAAAGTGTTGCAGAAATCTGTCCCAATTTGAATGATGAGAACCAATATACGACGATATCATCTGGATTAAAGTTCTATTAACACGTTCTGCCATGTTAGATTGCAGTCGGTAAGGTACTGTAAAAGAATGGGAAATCTCCAGCTTCATACATAGAGCCTTAAATATGTCAGAGATGAAACAGGGGCCATGGTTACTTACTATTTTAACTGGTGCGCCGTATTTAGAGATGAAATTATCAACGAGGGCATCAGCTGCTGCTTGTCCCAAAGCCTTTCTGAGGGGGACTAATTCTGCCCATTTACTGAAATAATCTACTATAACTAAAACAAATCTAAATCTCTTGGGATTGGATAAGGGATAAGGACCAATTAAATCTACTCCAACACATTCTAGGGGATAAGTCTCTTTAAACAGAATGAATTGGCCCGTTGGCCTTACATTTTTATAATTATATATTTGGCGTGTGTTACAGCTAGAGACATAAGCTCGCACAACTTCTCGCATTTTAGGGAAGTAGCAGGAATCACAAACTCGGCCATAAGTTTTTCTAATACCTAAATGTCCTGCTAGGGGGTTATCTTGAAACTCTTTTAAGATGGCCTTGCAAAGACTAGCGGGGATGAACACTCTTAACTCACCTCGTGAGTTAACTGATTTTGAATAGAATAAAAGTCCGTCTATTAACTTAAATGATTGAGACCATCTGTGTAAAATATGCACATTCGGACTCTGAACTTCATCCGGACTTTCCAAATATTTATATAAATTACCAAATTCCTCATCCTCCTTTTGTTCCTTAATTAACTGCTCTCTCGATCGTAACACCAGAGATGATAAAACACAAAGTTTTACTTCTTCCACTACTTCAACACACTCCTGTGGGTTTTGAGACAATGCATCAGCTACCGCATTTTCCTTGCCAGCCCTATGTTCTAGAACTATATTATATTCAGCCATCTTCAAACACCATCTAACCATACGAGACGACAAACCCTTTCCATTCATAACTTTGACAATGCCAAATGATCCGTAACAACCTTCACTGGTATCTGCGTAAAGAAACAATGAAACTTATCTAAAACCCAAATCGCCCCCAAACACTCCCTTTCTGTAATTGAATAATTTCGCTCAGCTGGATTCAAAATTCTTGATGCAAATGCTATCGGTCTTCCCTTTTGAGCGAACATTGCTCCTACACCCACTGCACTAGCATCACAACCAGGGTTGTAAAAAACCAAGCCCGGGCGGGTAGTTGGGTGGATACCCAGGCAGCTACCCACTACAACCCTTATAGTTGTAAAAAAACCCAGGTTTTTTATAAAAAACCCAGCCTGGGTGGGTACAGGGGCGCCATTTGAGAACTTTCTTGGGGGTACAAAGATTTTTTGAGAGAAGTTATATAGCTAAGGGTTAAGATCCGGGCATCTATCCCACCCCCGCTCCGAACGAAAAATGTAAACTGAATCATGCTTACAAAAACAGTAAAAACTTTGAATACGGAAACTCAAGAACCAATGAAATATTTCGTTTTAAACAGGTTTACGTCTTAGCAGGTAAAATTTCGATATATTGAATATGAAATTTTTTTTTTTAGACAGGATTGTATTATAGGTTCCATTTTTATAGGTATCCTCAAAGACTGTTAAACCATCCACTCTATAATTTAGCTCTGGAAAGAGATGTATTACAGTAAAACTTGTGTAAACGAAGCCTGTCTATAACAGAATACTTTCTCAAAGGGGGAAAAAATCAAATTTCGATGTAAAAACATCATAGAATTATACTTGCTAAGACAGAGACCTGTCTAAAATGGAACTTTTTTCTAGTCCCTTTCTACTTTTTTTTTTTCAGGTTTTACTATATGGCCGCTATTTTAAAAGTTTCCAGGTGAAGTATAAGGAAAATTTTTCTTTGAGGAACAGGGAACGTGCAGAATTGCACAACGTGCAAAACTACGCAAATCTCACAGAAAATGGGAAAATCCCACAGAATAAAAAAGCTCTGCGTGATTTTTGTCTCCTTAACTTCTTTCACGGACATGTGATTATTCAGTGATTTTTTTTTTTTTTTTTAATTTTCGTGAAAGCCCACGATTTTTTTTTTCTTTCGAATTCCGCAAAATCAATTTGTCAATGGGTCACAGAAAAAATCGTGAATTTTCCAAATTTTGAAAAAAAAAATCCCCAAATCGTCGCGGGAAAATCGCTAATTTTTCTAAACAACCGTGGAAAATATTGTTAATTTCATCAGAGATTGCAAAAAGAAATGAAGATTTTGTCAAATGATTGTAAAACTAAAATCTCGAATTTTGTAAAAGGATTGCAAAAAAAATTGCGAATTTCGTCAAAAGATTGCACAAAACATCACAAAAATTTCGTCAAACAATCGAGGGGAATTTCGCCAAACGATCGTGAAATAAGATACAAAATTTCGTGCAACTATCGCGCAAAAAATTACAAATATTATTAGACGGTGGTGGAAAATAATAATCAAGAATTTCAACAAATGATTGTGTAAAAGAATTGCAAATTTTGTCAAAAGATTGCAGAAACAACTATGTAATTTTGTCATTTGTTCGCGGGAAAAACATTGTGAATTTTGACAAATGGTCGCGAGGAAAAAAAATCAATTTGGATAACAGTTGCAGAATAAAAATCGTGAGCTCTGTTAGACGGTAGCGGGAAAAAATCGCAAATTTCGTCAGATGATCACGAAAAAAGAATCATTAAATTCAATCAGTCTTGAGATAATCAGCCCACGAACGTCATGAATAGGTCACGAAATTTACAACCTTTGTGATCTATAGCAATAAGAAAATTTTCGTTAGTGATTTTCTGCAAGTGAAGGTAATGTAAGGCGTTAATTGTTTCGGATTGCGTTTTCACTATTTTGAGGTGGGTTCGTGTTAATACAATTTTTCAGAGAAATCCTGAATATTTTTAGATGAAAAAGCTACATATTTGAACATTAATGAATATTATATTGTATCTTCATTTTTCTACATAAAAAGTTTATATTAAAGATATAATTGTAGACTTATTTTACAAATTTTCTTTCATTTTGGGTCGGGTCGCCTTTCAATGGAAACCTTTTTAGCGGTTTTCGTATCTCTCTATTCTAAAAAAAAGTAACTACCGCTGTCACCGCCGCCGTCGGTTTTGATTTTTTTGTGACCGGAGGCCTTTCTTCGTTAATATTAACAAACATAATGCATACAAAAATATGAAAATCGGTGGTTTTATACAGAAATATGTGATAAATACGCTGATGCAGACAGTTTTCAAATCTAATAATTATTTTAAGAGTTATTTAATGCTAAAGTTGAACAAAATCGTTCCACTAAAAAAGTTTTATAGCAGCAAAAACTAGACATGGCAGTGTAATCATTTTTAGATCATTTTATGCGTTAGAATTTGCCGGAGTGCAGATTGCATTAATTTTTTTATTTTGACTCATATTTTCAGGTTTTATTTCTATTTTAAATTCAAATTTTCAGCATTTCTAGAGATATTTTTTACAGATTTCAGAAAATTGTACTAATTTAAACTGTTGCCAACTGTATAAAAAGCGCAAGCAATAATGTTTGCTTCAAATTAAAAATTTATTTACACGTGACTATTATAAACAGGAAAAAAACTTTCAAATTAGAATTAAATAATTACGTATAAAAAGCAGGAACTTATTAAAAATTACGTCATAAAAAGTATACACATGAATTTTAGAAGAGAAAGGATATTGTAAAATAATAAATTCATTAACATGCGTTAGAAGTCTTAGGATAAATTACGTCATATTTACGTCACATTATAGTTATTACATAAAATGAACACAAAATAATATTGCAAAAAAGTTTAAATTTAGAAATTGCGCTAGATATTTATTTGATATTTTGAGAATTAATTTAAAATGTCTCATTTAAAACAGCTTTCTTTTCGCTTTGTTAAAAAATACCAGGAGACAAAGACTCTCTTTACTTAATTCATTTTATATTAGCTTATTTTGAAATGTTGTTACACGTGTATACGTCATCAAGTTATTTTTATTTCGACGTTTTATTTGTGTTTTTATTAATGTTGTACGAATTTATTTGTTCTTTCGTTATTTAAAATAAAAATTATATCAATTTGTATAATTTGGCGAAATTGGTCGACAGGATAATCAAGTAGTGCCGCAGCGGATTTGGCGTTAAAATTCCCCAATCAAAGAGAAATGAATTCGTTTATAGGGAGATCGCCACTGTTTTTTAAATTATAATTCAATCTTTCGAAATCTTTTTAAAGCCGATCAAATTAGCGTGCATTTAGAGTCTGCGGTGTCTGGACGGGGGTTGGCGAGCGTAGCTCGTAGGGGGCCGAGCCCCCTAGTTTACATGAAATTACAGTCTTGCGTCAGGATAGGTTGACGTATTTTCTTCATTGCGACTGAGGTACATTTTAAGTTTTTCGGGTTGTGCACTATCTCTTTTGGTCGGAGTCGGGATGACCTGGTTTTTAACAAGGAAGTCCTGAATATTTTTCAAATGAAAAACTATAGATTTGACTATTAATGGTGGCCCATAGTAATAACGCATGTGTTCATTTCTGTACATAAGGGATAAAATTATAGACTACTTTATTATAAACGTGTTAAAATATGGAGTAATTTTCTTTTACTTTTTGATTTGGTGGAAGTGTGTCGGTTTTTGGGTTGGAGAAATTGTTTTTCTCGGCTGCGCGCAGATTCCATTCTTAGGTTTTGAAGAATTTTGAGAGTGTACCATATATAATAATATGATTTAATATAGCAAATAATTGAATAATTTGATAACATTGTAAGAGCTTGAATTATACTCTCCCTTCAACACCCCCCCCCCTCCCCCCCCAAAAAAAAACAGAAAAACTCTACCCTTGAATTTCTAGCCATGAAGGGGCTGGTTTTCCTATGATCAAGTTGTACACAGCTGAGAAGCAATTGATAAAAGAAAATGTCTTTCATGTATTTTTAAAATTAACCAAAGTACGATATATGTCTCACCTTAAGAAAGTTCGAATAGGAATTTTTTTTTAATTATTAATTTCTATGCATAAAGCATAGAAATGCATATTTAATGCATATGGTTTTATTGCAATCAAATCTGATAAATTATTTTAGCGTTTGAGAATTTTTTAAATTTTTGTTTGAGTGACAATTGATGGTTGATAAATTTTCTGAAAAATCAAATTCCTTAGGGGGGGGCTATTGCCCCCCCCAGCCCCCCTCAAATGGTGCCCCTGGGTGGGTACCCGGGCAGCTACCCACTACAACCCTGATCACAATACAATTCAAACTGCGATAAATAATCAGGATGAGCCAACACTGGAGGGGACACTAACGCCTCCTTTTAACAACTCAAAAGACCTCTGAGCCTCCATTGACCACACAAATTTTACTCTTTTCCTTTTTAAAGCATACAATGGTTCACACAATTCTGGAAACCGTGGAATAAATTTCGAGAACCAAGCAACCATTCCCAAAAATGTAGCCACCTGCTTACAATTCTTAGGAAGGGACATTGACGTGATAGCTTCTGTTTTCTGCTTATCAGTTTGAATTCCATCTTGCGTAATAGTTAAACCTAAGTACTTTATTTCTTTTCTCAAAAAGTTGCATTTCTCCAACTTAACTGTTAGTCTTGCATTTCCTAACAATGTAAAAACTTCTCGCAATAATCTTAAATGCTCCGCAAATGTAGCAGACATTACTATTATATCATCTAGATAGACCAAGACACCTTTACCTATTAGGGGTTTAAGGATAGTATTCATCGTTTTTTGAAACGTCGAAAGAGCTCCCGATAATCCGAAACTCATTCTTTTGAAGGCAAAACACTCATTTCAAGTTATAAAAGTTGTTTTCGGAATATCTTCCGGTCTTATTGCAATTTGAAAGTAACCTGAAGTTAAATCCAATGTAGACATCGCAACACACAACAGTTCTCACAGTCTTTTGACTTTTGGGAAAAAAAATCTGGCGAAATTAAACTTGCTAAAATAACATTTTAATCTGATAGACGAATGCCTTAATGATTCAAAATAAAGAAAAATTGGTCAACAGCGAAAATTTTTTTATTTAACTGAGGTTTAAGTTAAACTTGCGAGTTTAATTTTCCTTACCATTTTACCCCTATAACTTTTTATTTTCTTCTAAATTTTTACTTATAATGAATTTGCATAGTACCCGCAGGACATTCAAATAAGAAATAATAAAAATGTAGTACTTTTAATACAGAATTTTTGTATAACATTGTGTTAAAGAAGGGATGGTAAGGTAAAAAAAAGGGGATGGTATAGGAAAAATGGGACGGTAAGGAAAATTACCACCTATTTTTAGGAAAATCATGTTAAGATTAAGTGATAGTTACAGTGTTCATTGATTTTCAGAAACAGTTGTTAACATTGGATTAAATTAAAAAAAAAATTTAATTTACCTCAAAGTGCAGGAATAAACCTTGGAGACGGTAAGACTACCAATAAAGGCACGATCTTGAAATCGATATTTAAATTCTGCAGTAAATTTCCTGTCAAAGAATTTTAGTCATTCTTTCTCTAGCATACTTCTGCATGAGAAAAAACTTGAAAAAAATTCTGTGGCTGCATCTGAAGTGATTTTCTGTATAAGTTTAGCAAGGGGGACGGTAAGGATGAAAAACACAGGGACAGAGTTAAAAAAAATAATATCAACAGTAAAAATGTGTGCAGGTTAATTTTTTGCTACATATTTATATAAAACAACTGTCCCAGTTTCAGAAAAAAAAATGACATCGAATTACTTTTATTGAAACAATTTTATACAGACAGCTCCATATTAACCCTTTCACCGTCCCAGGGTTTTGCAGTATTTTTATAAGAATGCTTGTAAATCCCAGGATATATATTTTTTAAATCTCAGTTTGATGCTATAATATCTTTAATATCGCTACTTTCTATATAAGGTTAAAAATAGAATTTTGTTTAAAATATTTTGGTCTACAACCATTTTAACATGATTTCTATTAACGGAAAAATCCGGGCCAAACGGTTAAAGGGTTAAAAATCAGCATCAGGGACACGGGACGGTAGATGAGTTTTCCTGGTATTTGGACCCACAACATCGTCCAAACTTATTTATCTCGTTAATATTGTTATGCATTCATGCAATGGGATGTTCCCCAGTATATGAAATTTAAAAAAAAACACAAATTGTATTAAATAAAAAATTATTATTCAGGGACATGGAAGTCAAAAGATTGTGAGAATGTCCCACATATAATTTGTGCTAGTTATGTTTGCAAAATCTCGTCCATGACTGGAATTGGGTATTGCATAATTGAATTTAATTTCCTGTAATCTATAGCGAATTGCCATGCTTCTGGGTCATCCATACTTTTATCATTGTTTTTACGACATAATACAACCGGAGACGCAAAAGGTGATTCAATAGGCATTATAATATCATCTGCAAGCATCTTTTCAATATGATGATCAATTATATCTTGTTTCACTTTATCATAAATTAATATGGTTTACTGGCGACAGGTGCTGAAGAACCAATATTAATCTTGTGCCAAGCTATCTGTGTTAACCCTGGTTTATCCAAAAATACTTCACCAAACTCTACCAAAAACTGCTTAAACCTCCCCTTTTCAACTTTACTCAAACCAGACTCTTCTAAAGCAACTGATATTGGTACCGACCTTTCCTTGTATCCGCTTCCCTCATTATTTATAACCAAAGATCGCTTAAAGAAATCTAAACTAATTCCTCTACTTCTCATATAATCTATTCCCACTATGCAGTGTGCGTTTAAACCATCAAGAACACAAAACTGCCAATACGACTTTACTGAACAAATCTCTGCTTCAAATTCTACTGTACCTTTATTAATACAAACCGACCCTTGAGCAGAATGAACAACTAAGTTTGAAAACTTTAATTTTTTAAAACGAAAATACTTTCAAAAGAGATCATAGGAGATAAAACAGCACTCTGCTCCTGTATCCAATAAACATTTAACCCCAATACCATTTAATATGATTAAAAACTCAGGTAGCTCTACCGGGTTAATTGTAACGCTACTTAACCGAAGGTGTTTCATGCTTAACTCGTGACTGTATACCTTTTTAATTCCCAATAGTTTGCCTTTGCGCTATTCCTCTATCCAAATCGTTTTCATTCCTCGTCACTTGCCTTACTCGTGGAGCAGGAACATTCCTATCACAAACTCCCCCTCTTTGAACAAAACTACTATTCCTCCCTAAATTCTTATTCCAACCATTTTTTCTATAATTTCCATTCGTTCTATTACCTGCATTAGACATATTACGACCATAACTGTTATTTGCCTGATTCTGAACACCACCTCTTCGATAGGTATTATGTATTTCACGTTCTTCCCCTCTGAAATTATGACCAACATTCTCATTCTGAAATGTGTTATTGCAATGGGCTCTCGGTCAAAGGCTACACCTCTCCCAATCGCCTGAGCTGTGACAAGATTCATATTTCAATAAAAGTTGATATAATTCTGCTGAACAGTTTGGAGTTCGCAACTCAATATAGTCTTGAATCTGCACAGTAAAAAGGGGCACGATAATGTCAAACAGTTCATCAAATGATATGTCTAGTCCTAATTTATTCTTTAAATCTAGTTTATGCAAATAGAATTTTGACGCACTTTCAAAATTATCTTGCTGGTGACAATAAAACTCACGTTGTAACGCACTTTTGTCCTTAACCTCGCGAAACGCTTTTTGGAGCTCAAATACAGTTTCCTCATATCATTTGATATCATCTTTCACTAAAAATCTACCTATATTTTCTAACCATTGAAGAGCTTCAGTCTTAAGTGAACTTTTTAGTACTAGATATTTGCTTTTACTAGGTATATTGTTATAACTTGTATAATCTTCTAGCTGCTGTACAAAGTCCTGAACATTTTTTTCGCCTGTAAAATATACTCGAGACACAATCTCAACAGACTTAGCAAACTGGTCGTAGAAAGTATAATTTTGTTCAAAAACATGGCTATCTGTAGCTTCAATATAATATGGATGTGGTCTGAAATCTCGTTGAGTGCTATTTGAGCTATTAGCATAAAATGTCGAACCTAGGTCGGGGTTCGAAACCGAGTTGGGTGCCATTTGTGGCGTACTTATAGTGGTGGGAGTTCATGAGGAGTCTTATAAGCTTTAAATATAGATATTTTATTCAACAATGGGCAAAGGGTTGGCAGACAAGATCTAATAAATTTCGCCCTCACTCTGTGATAGCAATAAAACAATCTTAATTAAATATAAAGCTTAAAAGTTAACTCACGTAACTTCATTTCTCTGGAGCGTGCTTGAGCTGCGACGGCAGGGCTCATTTCAAATCCATGTCTAGATTTCATCTCATTCTAAATCTGTTCTTGTTCCCAGGCTAAGCTCCAGCTGTACACAGCCGTTTCTCCACACCAAAACTATTTACGCCAACTCGCACTCTCTCCAATGTCTAACTGCACTGACTCACTAACTACTCCCTTAACATATTTTCGCCCCCCTATTTATACTCTCGTAGACTGAGCAAATAAATTTGCATACGGTTACCGCTAACTCGTGGAACAGTGAACTCCTAATTAAAAATGCACCACGTACAATTAGGGTGTCTCTATATTAGAGTTACGTCTTATACCATGTTCACCTTCAAACCACTAGAGAGCCTCTGTAACAAAGTTACTGGTTCCTTACAACTCATTGAAGAATGTGTAATGCAACACCTATGGGTTTTAGCTGAAATAAAAGATCTTCATACTGTGTATATAAATTAAATTAATCAGTTGAAAAATTCCAATATCAATTGCATTCTCGTACTCCTTCACAATCTCCTGAAATATTGGCCTATTGCACAAAAAAATTTAAGGCAAATGAGTTGACTATTGCAGTAGGTTACTCTTGGCAGCTGGTGTTTTAATGATTCTTTACATTCTTTAAGCCATGCTGCAGGAAAATGGTGATTTCTGAAATATTTTTGTACTCTAACTACCTGTTTGAGAATACATGAGGTGTTTGGGGAGAGTGGTAATGAATGGGCCAATTTTTGGCTTTTAATTTTTGTAATTTTTTCTAATTTTTTTATTTATTTTTTTTTTTTTGGCTCAGAATTGGCTCTTTAGTTACTTTACTTATTTTGTTATATAAAAAAGTCATAAAAGTTGGATTAGAAAATGTCTATAAAAATGATAATAGAAAATAAAAATATAGAAATTTGGTCCATTCATCCCCACCCATGGGGCTGAATGGACCATTGAAGGTAATGAATGGGCCACTAAATGAATTCAATGAAAAATTGTAGAATTAATCTTTTATTCACCAAATATGACAAAATGAATGGTACTTCACATGATATGATCAAAGCATACTGAAATAGTAAGTAATACACAAATCTATCAAAATTTATGAACATCAAAAGTGATATTATTAAACCACATAATTTTAGCAGAAAAATGACAAAATAATGAGATTATAAGAAAGAAAGAACATAAAATCTACATAAAAATAATAGATAATACACATTATGATTTAACGAAATTTATATTTTTCAAAATTAATAAATATTAAACGACATGGTTGTAACAGGGTTGGAACTGCCTATTAATTGACTATTTAGTGTAAATTTCTTGTATTATTTATTCTACCCATCAGATTCAGAATATAAACAATTATTCTAGTTTTATATCAAATGGAAAAATACTGGTAGGTGTGGTCAACAACTGGACAGTTCATCTTAATCATTTATACAATTTAACTTATGTTTGTAATAAATAACTGATATTTCTTAGGGTGAAAATGTGCAAATTATTTTTTAGACATCACTGTAAACCTATTCTAACTAGACAGCAGGGTTGGGTTTAAGCCGTCAAAAACCAGTTTTTGACGTGACATAGGTTTAAACCGCGTTTTAAGCGGTTTTAACCGTCAAAAACACCAATATTTAAATATGGTCAGGACAACAACAACAAAAAATTGCTGTTATAGCAAGATACAACATTGCTTTTATTTAATGATTGTGCACTTTAGTTTTAGCATTTATTTTACTGTAATCAAATATTAAATTATAATTTATTTCTTTGTTTATGACTAAATTGCCAAATTTTTTATATGTATATTTTTATTGTGGCTTTTCAGCATACTTGGTTGCATTTCTTATTTAAAAAACAATATATATATATATATAATATAGACAAACGTTTTGTAATAATAAGCCATTATAACAAACGAAATCAATCATGATAGTTTAATATAATATTGAAAAAACTGGAATATAATAACTATTAATTAAAAAACAATTTTTAAAGAAATTCCTTAATGGTGTCCATTACTGGCACATCTGCCCTATATACAGTCTTTAACAGAAATATTTTCTCTGCAGCATTTTCTTTTACAAACGCAGAACAATAAAAATAACATTTATTTTACAAATGAGAAAAGAATGAAATGTTAGGATAAAATGATAAAATATGATATTTTAATCCTTTTATCCCAATATTAATTTTTATTAGTGACTGACAATCACCTCTTACTGATGAAATTATCTTATTTGTGGAATTTCTCCTAAAATTAGGGACAAATGAATAATTCGGCATACCAGTAAGAAAAAGAAAAATGCTTAACTTAGTTTGAAACCTGTTCCAAAAGTGAAAGTATCCTAATAACAAAAATAACTGCAAGCAAAATCGAAAATTTAAAAATCGGTCTTTGTAGAGATCGACATTAGTTATCCAATGCAAAAAACATTTAAAAATATTGAAATATTAAACAAAATTTCTATCATAAAATTGACGTTATTGAGTGGGGTTTTCATTTCTACTTTGAAAAAAATCATTTAAAAGTATGAAATTTCGAACAAGATATTAAAAAAAAAAAATTTCTCCTGTAGGATTAACATTAGCAGGCAGGTGTTTTAACTTGAACTTTGGTGAAGGTAGCTCCTTAAACAACCCCATCCATAAGAACATAATAGGGGGAAAGCAAGAAAAATTGGTTTTGTTGCAATAGCAATACTGTTTTGTACTGGAAGGGAATCTTTGAATTTGCTCTATCTTAAGGAAAGTAAATACCCTCATTAGATACCAATTGTGATAGATTACTCTGTGCTTCTAGCCATGAAAAAATCTAAACAATTTATTTATCTCTGCAAAATTTAGATTAAACCTATCTAGTTTTAATGATTACAAATAATTAAGGATTTATTAACTGTTCATCTTAAAAGCATACATTAATGATAAACTAAATCATTAAATAACAGTTAGGTAATTTTTATTCACAAATAATAATAAAAAAAATCATACAACAATCAATTTGCAGTTTACCATATCCTATGCAAATAGGTTTCAAGAATGTATTTCTGCAGTTTATACCCCACAGTTTTAATGTATTTATGCAGTTTTACTTAGAATTTATTGTTTAAAGCCCATCTAACTCTGCTAAATAATTCTTTTGGTATGATTTTTATTAAAACTAGGTTTTTGACACTTTTGGACATTTTTGACAGAAAGGTTTTTGACACGACGGTTTTAACCATGTTTAAAATCGGTTTAAACCGTCGCATGTCAAAAACTTGCCAACCCTGCTAGACAGTAATTTAATCTAAATCCATTACAGTCAGTTATGTTTCATATTAAAGAGAAAATCAGAAAAAAAGAAAGAAAAACCATATTTTCATGATCAGGGCAAAGGTGGCCCATTCATGACCATGATATAGTGGTCCATTCAGCCCCACCTATACTTCTGAAATATATTTAGGCTTTTTTAATACATTAAATTCAAATAACATCTAAATACATCCTAAAATTAGTTTACATATATGCAAAGACTTGCTAATACACATATCTGCAATGAAATAATAGATACTTTTTAGCTTATTTATTTTACTGAAAAGGGAAAAAATTTACTTTTTAGTCAGATTCTTGACTATCCTACTCTAGTGGGAAAATGGCTTCTCCCAAACAATGGAAAATTTTATGACTTTAGTCGAACAAATATCTTCATCTATTGGTGGCATCTAAAATAATTTTATGCAAATACTTTTTCATATTTTGTTAATGGCCCATTCATCCCCATGGCCCATTCATTACCACTCTCCCCTATATCTACAGTAGACTCCCTCAAATCCGCACAGCTTGGGACCAGAGGTTGTGGAGATTTTAGAATTTTGCAGATTTCTGGTCATTGATTTGTTTAAATTTTTTAAACAGTAATTCGAATGTAATAATGCAATCAAAATTATAATGAATATGCGCAATACAGTAAAATATTAAAATAATTAAGTAAAGTAATAAGCTAAAATAATAAAGTAAGATATTTTTAAAAATGATTAAATTATTAAAATTAAAGGTCAAGCAAATAATAATTAATGTATATAATTAAATATGCATCATAAAGATGAGATACATTTTTCTTGAATTACTCAGTGGAACTTTCCTCATAAAGGTACCCTATTAACTCATACCAAAATCATAAAATAAGGAAGTTTTATTTCAGGTTTAGCCAGTCTTAATAACAAAAAAAGATTGATTAATACATAATATATTTGACAAAAAGATTGTGATTACTAGTGATATCAACAATATCTTGATTTTTTTTAATAAATAAATTTATACTTCCTTCATAAAAAATCATGAGTTCAGTCATGTTATCGAGAATTATGTATTAAAATACACACAGAAGGATATAAAATTAAAAAATTATGTAATTTTGTCCTTGCATCTGAACTAAAAATTTCGTTGTTTACATCTGTGATGAATGATGTGTGGATTTGAGGGAGTCTACTGTATCTTGTTCCAGTAAATTTTGCCAATGAGACGAACACCCATATGCTGTGCTGTTAAATCCTTTGTAAGCAAAAGCTGCCTGACTTTCGCCATCATATTAGCATCGTCAGTGACAATTACTTTCGCTTTACAAAAATATTTATCTTTGGCCATTTGTGTTACATTCTGCACTATTTGCTTATGGAAATTGGCATTTTTTGTTATGGCTCCATACTCAGTGGCTTGAAGAAAAAAAGATTTACCTTCAGAATGAATGCATGTAGCTATAACAGGATTATTAAGGATATTGCTCCATCCATCTTCAATCAGAGTTTCAGCTTTTCTACTACGATTGTATTTTGCAGTTTGCTGAACTTCTGATATAAATTCATCAAGTAATATTTCAGCCAAAGCTTTCCTGCTTGGAGCATGGTAGCCAGGTCGCAAAGCTGATACCCACTCTTGAAAAGCTGAATATTCCACAATACTGAATAGGATATTATTTGCATAAAAAAAACTTAGCCACTGATAAAATTAATTTTTTAGAAGTTCCAACATTTTGTTTTTATAATAAAATCATCCATTTTTCATTTTCTTGCAAAGTAGAGTTGACAGATTTATCTCAGAAAAAAAACTTGGAAAATTTGATTGACACTAGTTAGCAGTGACCCGGAGCCGAACAATTTTTGATGTTCCAGCTCCGCTCCGAGATAAAATACTGTGGCTCCGGCTCCAACTCCAACTCGGCTCTGACTTCACGCTTTTGAATTGCAGATTTTAATTTACACATTTAAATTTTGCTCAAATTCTTTCTTCCTTTACCTTCATTAAAGATCTGACAAAATGCATTTTTCTTCTCATCAAACTTGAAATGCTTGTTCAGAAAATATGACATATTTTAGCTTTTGCTTTTAAAATAGAAAGTTTGGTGGAATTTTAAACACAAAAATCTTAAATTTCTTCTACACTTTTCAAACAACCAAAATTGTACAACTACACATGTAAACAACAGGCAGCCATATTTGTTTACAAATAGTGTTGTCACTTAGCTCAAGTAGAAAGTAGAAGTAAAGTAGTGTTACCATGTTTTGAGAAGTTTTCCATCTCTAATAAAAAATAAAAAAATCCTAAAAAATGATATCATTAAAATATTGAATAATGATGTAATTAAAACATTTTAAGCCTGGAAATTTAAAAGACTGAAAAAAAAAAATTAGCGAACATTTAAAAATTAAAAGAGCCTTGGAGCAGGAGAAAATTTAAAGCTCCAGCTCCAGGAAAAACACAGCTCCGGAGCGCTCTATCGCACTATCATCCTTTTTCTTACCACACTAAACTATGTTGAATGTGCCAGTAATGTTTTCGGTAACAAATTTGTTTAAACAGAGGTTATTATTAATTAATCGATTTAATCATTATTCTCCAACTATATTACATTATTCTATTTTGCAGTCATATATCCCATTATGAATGAAAAATTAATTGAATTGTAAGAGCAACAAAAATAAATCAAAACATCCTACAACTCAATGATAATCATGAAAATTCTAGCAATGGACACCCTACAAAAATAAATGTTTGTATTTAACCCCTTACTCGTCGCACCCGATGCATTCACAGGCAATTTGCCCATGAATGTATCTGGAGGGACGATTAAGGGGTTAAGTATAAAGAGATAATAAATCAAACAAAATATTAAAACTTAAGATACAGATACACTAAATTAAAAATTTTATAATGTAGATACTTATAGTCTATAATTAGGTCATGTTCAGATGATCTAATGCTACAGCGAATGCACAGTTAATATTACACAACTCTTCCCAGATTTTTGTATTTCTGCTCGGAAACAAACTGTTTGTACATTTGATGTGCATATGTATAGCTTATTTTCAGTAAAAAATGAAATTTTCAAGCAAACTACAAAAGAATTTTTTAAAAAACTATCAAAAGTAAGATGTGTAAGAAAAACGGAAGAAATTGGTGTACATTTTTATAACATTTAAACATACACCGTATGATAGGCCTAAAAAATTTGCAACTTATTAGAAAAACATACAATCTTGTAGCCCTATTGCTGACAAAACTTCAGATTCTGCTGAAGTTTTCAATGGAGTAGCTATAGGCTGTCTTTGAATTTGCAAGCGTGGTGAGTGCATTTGCATTTATTTGTGTCTCTGGTACAGGCCCATCAACAGCAGTTTCACTCCTCAAGCACTAAGTTATGTGCTCTTCATGATTCTACCTGCAATATTTGATTGAATAACTTCACAACTTATGCATTTTGCGTGTAGTTTTCCGTCTTTCTCTATGTTTACTAAAATGCTATCAAACTATACTTGATGTCTTCCACTATGATTCATCTTTTTTATTCAATGAATAATTACTAAAACTATAACCTCTTAGAATTTAAAACTGATTCGCACAGTCTTGGGGGAAAAAAAGGGGGTGGGGGGGGGGCAAAAAGAGAAACTAGCACTATGAACTCTGGAATCAGACTGAAATATTTTTTGGATTCGGTGTAATTGGGATATATGCGATTCTCTAATACAAGATTGTTTGGTTTGTCAAAGATTTTACATTTATTCGGGGAGAAAGACAAACTGCCAAAATGGTGATTTTCTTGAATCAAGCTGAAAATACTCCTAAACTTTTTTTTTAAGAGAAGAAAAAAAAACCCCTGCATAAAGCTGTCAATTTTATTTAACACTGCTGAAAACATATTCATTTTCTCATGCACTCTATACAATATCATGTTGGCATTTATTTTTCACTGCCCTTTTCTCTTTAATAGTTTCTCTAAGACATCCAGTATAACAAACAATGAATTTCTATTTATAATCATTGACTTAATCGAGCATCAATAAATTCATCCATTTTTTATTGCTACAATTAACGCTTTCGTGGAATCGCCCAGCATAATCAACTAAGATGCACAGTTTTTCCTATAACAGATTGATTCTTTTCTGAAAGATTAAAATCTTCTTGAAGGGAGAGATTTTTTTTAAAACTTCGTGCGTAGATATTATCCGGGACAGATCATATTCACTGTGTTAAAAATATTACTAATTACAGTAACCCTTTTTTTATTGCTTTCTTCATTTTAAGTGCATAGTTAATATTATATGTTTCCCATATTAAAAGCAGAAGTATTTATATGTGTATAACTGTATAATACGATATAGCTTAGATATAAGTATGTTATAGCATTGATGATATATGTATATATTGTATTCATTCAGCTGGGTATAACAAACTGCTGGGAAAAAAAAACTTATGATCGTTAATTTCATTTATTGCTAAAAGCCGTCAATTTGATCTTGTGTATTTAATAAATGTAGACTAAATTACTGTTTTGTATTATTTTAGTTTGCTTTTTTACATTATTTATCATTTTTAATGATTTTGTGTTTATTAAATCTGCATTAAATATCTTTTTGAACTTGATTAACAATTAGTACCAATGAAAACAAATTGGTGATTGACGACCATTTTTGGCAATCTATATCTGCTTGGCCAGTAGAATATGTATGTACCAAAAACTTCAATTTTTGTAGAGAAAAATTTAAAAAATAACCTGTATTGAGATATGATATAAAAAAATGAATAATCTCCAAAGTACTTGTTTTACCAGCAGCTTAATGATTATATAATATTTTAGTGATGATATATAAAGGATTAGATTAATATTTTCATTCACTTCTATTTCAGTGTCTTCAAAAGCTGTTAAACATTGTGAAGAAGAAAACTAAAGGGTCTGTTATTAATTCATCATCGGTGCAGGTTTGTTTAATTTGTGTACTTACTACTTTTTTTAATTGATTTTTTTTTTTTTGCAGAAAAATATAAGTTTGCTACTATTGAATATGTTGTTCAAAAATATGCACTTACTGTAATAGCTTATTTTATTTTGTATTAACCAGAAAATCACGATTGTAAATCTCCCATTTTTCAAAAGCAAAAACAGTTCAATTTGGAAGGGGGCTTATAATCAAGATTTTAAAATAAGTTCATTAAAAAACCCATTTTTATCATTAATTTAGACTTAAAAAAGGTAAATCAGGGATGAGAATCTTTGGCATTTTGGCAGACTTCTGCTCAAAAAAAAATTATCACCTAAATCTCTCCCCCCCCCCACACCCCTTCCTCAGCACACAAAACCTTGAAAAATATTTATTTTTAAATATTTCTTTATTTGTTACCAGCTGACCTGCCCGGCGTTGCCCAAGCCTGTGATAATAACCTTAAATGAACCTCAAATTTCTATGATTTTATATCGGTATTTAACTCAATTTTGTCTGAATATATATTTTTAAACAAAAAAATCATGAAAATAAATATTGATTTTTATTGTTAAAAGTGCTCACAAGAAGACATTTTCTTGTTTTCTCAAGAAATAGCTCTTCTGTTCTAACTCTGAAATTTTTATTGGTTATCAATATAACGGTTTTTCAGCCTGTGTAAAAATTTTGTGAAAAAGTATTGAAAACTTCAGCAAAAGGACTGAATTTGAGTTACAGGATTTCAAGTTTGTTACTTTTTTTTGTACAAAAATATAATAAATTTTGCAGCCTATAATTGTTAAAAATCTTTAAAATATTTATATGTTATATCAAATATGTGTTCTCTGACTTTGAGAAAGAGCGGCAGAGAAAAAATACTGATATTTAGTGGTAAAATGTCTTTGTAAGAAGACTATTTTTTTCATTTGGTGTATTTCAATAGTTAAAAAAATAGTTCTTGTTGTCTGAATATTAGCGATTTTCGGCAGTTATAAATACGACGGTTATGCCCCTCATGAAAAAATTTGTGAAAAGATATTGATATCTAGTTGAAAAAGTTTCTTCTTGTTTTTGCATCGGTTCCATTGGCATAACAAAAAAAAAATAGTTCTTACCATCTGATTTCTGTGAAATTTTAATAGCTTATAAATATAACTGTGTATAACTTATAAATATAACTCTCATAATTTCGTGAAAAAGAAAATTAATAGTGAAAACGTAAACCAAAAGCGAGCAAAACTGCGTTGGAACACTCGGGTTTTTACTGTTTTTGGTGAAATTTTCACACATTTTATCTCTCTCTATTCTAAAAAAAAAGTAACTACCGCTGTCACCGCCGCTGCCGCCGGTTTTGAATTTTTTGTGACCAGAGGTCTTTCTTCGTTAATATTAAGAAAAATAATGCATACAAAAATATGAAAATCGGTAGTATTATACAGAAATGTTTGATAAATACGCTGATGCAGACAGTTTTCAAATCGAAGAATTATTTTAAGATATTTAATGCTAAAGTTGGACGAAATCGTTCCATTAAAAAAGTTTTATAGGAGCAAAAACTATACATCGGAATTTAATAATTTTTAGATCATTTTATACGTTATAATTTCCCGGTGTGCAGAATTCATTAATTTTTTTAATTTGACTCATTTTTCGAGGTTTCATTTCTATTTCAAATTCAAATTTTCAGCATTTCGAGAGATATTTTTTACTTATTTTAGAAAATTGTACTAATTTAACCTGTTGCCAACTGTATAAACAACGGAAACAATAATGTTTGTTTCAAATAAAAAATTTATTTACACGTGGCTATTATAAACAGAAAAGATACTTTCAAATTAAAATTAAATAATTGCGTATAAAAAGCAGGAACTTATTGAAAATTACTTCATAAAAAGTATACACGTGAATTTTAAAAGAGGGAAGGATATTGTAAAATAATAAATTCATTAACACGCGTTAGAAGTCTTAAATAGCAGAAATTACGTCATAATTCAGTTATTACATAAAATGAAAACAAAATATTGCAAAACACTTTAAATTTAGAAATTGCTCTAGACATTTATTTGATATTTTGAGAGGATCTTTTCAACTATTTTTGTTAGGAAAGCGCAAATAATATTTCATTTGTAACAAAAGTATTTTCACGTGAATATTTAAAAGAGAAAGAATAGCTTGGTCAAAATTACGTCAGATTAAAAACGATTAATTTAAAATGTCTCATTTAAAAGAACTTTCTTTTCGCTCTGTTAAAAAATACCAGGACACAAAGACTGTTTACTTAATTCCTTTTATATTAGAATTTTGAAATGTTTATTTATGATGTTTGATATGTTCCCTTACTTTGAAATGTTGTTACACGTGTCTACGTCATCAAGTTATTTTTATTTTGACGTTTTATTTGTATTTTTATTAATGTTGTACTAAATTATTTGTTCTTTCGTTATTTAAAATAAAAATTATGTCAATTTGTATAATTTGGCGATTTATATAATTTGGCGAAATGGGTCAACGGGATAATCAAGTAGTACTGCAGCGGATTTGGCGTTAAAATTCCCCAATCAAAGAGAAATGAATAGAAATCCGTTTATAGGGAGATCGCCACTGTCTTTTAAATTATAATTCAATCTTTTGAAATCTTTTTAAAGCCGATCAAATTAGCGTGCATTTAGAGTCTGTGGTGTCTGAACGAGGGTTGGCAAGCGTAGCTCGTAGGAGGCCGAGTCCCCTAGTTTTGTAAAAAATACTTGTCTGAACGTAATTTTGGTAGGTGATGTAAATCTGGTCTACTGAGATGCTCTAAAAAGATTGTGTTGAAATACAGGCATTTAGTTACTTATAGTGTAGAAAGCTTTAAGAGCATATTTTTGGTTTGTCTATATCTAAAATTGTGACCTGGAAGGGCCCTTCGAGAAAACTACCCATTTTGAAAAAAAAATTTCAAAAGGTTAACAGCGATAATTTTTTTTAATTGATTGCAGCATTTGAAATGTAAAACTATGACCTTTTGACTTTCACTTTGTTTTCTAATTTTAATTGTACTGAGCAATTTGGCTTATTTAGGTTAAGACAAAACTATGAAAAAACACAAAGAATGATGCACATTCGGTTCTTCATATCTTCCCAATGTGTAAATTGGGTTCTGAGCATGCACAAACGCTTTTGATGGCACAGAATGAAAGAAATGAGTTTTTAGTGGGAGTTCATTGTCATTTTTAATTATTATCTCACTTAATTAGCAAAAACTGAAAATTCTGAGCCTCAGGTGCATCAGGACAGTTTTTGGACTCCCCTCACCCAAATTTTCAGACTAGTACATGCGATAAATTTTCCTAGCCATTGCACACAGACAATCGCAGCGAAACTTTCTTTTATTAGTATAGATTTTATTGTAACAATAAATGATCAATCATCTAAATCCTCCCCCCCCCCCCATCTAAATTAATCCTTCCCCATTACCCCTGTGGTACCAAACATGCAAAGTTTAACCTTTATACTCTTTAATTTTAAATTCCTTTTCTGACTTATTTCATACTCTATATCTGTAGTAACACATAAATAATCTATCACTTAAATTATCACCTCTTCCCAAAATCTCTGCTTCTCTCTCCTGCCAATGTATCTCATAAAGTTTTAAAATTCTTTATTTTTATCTCTTTGTGATTTTCTTGTAACAATATTTAAATAACCATCTAAATTTTTTCTCCCCCCCCCCCCCCCAAAAAAAAAGTCCCATTTTTTCTTTAACCCACTCTCCCCGAGTACACACAGTTTAAGATTTAAAAAAAAGTTTTTTTATTTCCCCTCTATTTATAACTTTCTTGCAACAATAATAAAATAGTCATCTAAATTACTTCTCCCCCACCCCACCAAAAAAGTAGTCTGCTTCTCTCGCCCCACCCCTACCCCCCGAAAAACAGAAACTTTAAGATCATAAAAACTATTTTTTAAAGATTTTTATGCTGTATTGTTATTTTGTGACAACAATATGTAAATAATCATCTAACTTCCTCCTCAAATTTCCATTCCTCATGCCCCCCAAAAAGGAGTTAATTTCTAGATTGGGGGGGGGGGAGGTGGAGGCTATTTTAATCTTTTATAGTTTGGCTGTTCTCACTCCTGATATTTGTTCAATGAGGAGGAGGGGGGGGGGGGTATTTTAGAGAACATATTTATTTTAAAACCTAAAATATACATGTGATTCAGAGATGAGAACAGCCAAATTACAAAAAAGAGGAAAATTGTTGCTTTTCTTGCACACATTTAAAATCTCCCCCCCCCCCCCCCCCCCTGTTTGGAGGGGAAAAGACGAAGCAAAAAATTTCAAACTGGATAATGACTTTAGATGAGTCACCTTACTGCAAAATAAGAAATAGGGCAGAAATTAAAAAATAATAATAATATTAAAGATTATAAGCTATTTGCTGGGTGTGGGGGAAATGGGACCTTTGGGAGAAAGGAGGGTAATTTAGATGATTGATTATTCATTTACTGAGAGCAGCAGATTTTTTTAAAAAACAGTTTTAGAGATTTTGATTGTTTGTGCGAGTTTTTTTTTTTTAAGGGTAGACAGATAATTTAGATAGCAGATTATCTATTTTTACTGGAGAGCAATGAATAGAGCAGAAGATTTCTTCAAATAAGAGTTTAAATATTTTTTAAAGCTTTGTATTCTTGGGGGATGACAGGGGAATATGAACTTCGAAAGAAGGGGGTCTGTAATTCTGATGATTTGTTATTTGCTTATTGTTAATTGAAATCAACATTTAAAGATTATATTTAAAGATTTATTTATCTATTTATTTATTGCTAGTGGGTAGCAAAGGAGACAGGAAGAAGTGCAGTGGAGAAGGATTTTGGGTGCAGAGAGATAATTAAAATGATTGATTATTTATTTATTCTTATTAGAGAGGAATAAATAGAGCATATATTTTTTAACAGTTTTAAAGATTTTTAACTGTGTATGCTGGGAGGACTGGGAAGGAAGGAGAAGTGTAAATTTAAGAGGGTGAGAAATAATTTAGATGATTATTTGATTATTGTTACTAGAGAGCAACAAATAAGGCAGAATTTTTTTTTTTTTTAAATACATTTTAGATTTTTTTTTTCTATGAATTTCAAAGGAGAGAAGAAGCAGACATTTTGGGGTAGAGAGATAATTTAAATGGGTGATTATGTATTTATTGTTACTAAAGAACCACAAATACAGCCTATTTTTTAATAAAGAGTTTTAAAGATATTTTTAACTTTGTATCCTGAGGGGCAGCATAAATTTGGGATGGAGGGGAAGTTGTACTTTAGATGATTGATTTTTTACTTATAATTACTAGCAAGTAACAAGTAGGACAGAAGAATTTAAGATTCTCAAGATTGAATTTTTTTTTTTTTTTTTTTTTCCTGGGGAAGGCATTAAAGGAAGTGGGCATTTCATGCAAGGTGTGTGTGCGAGGGAAGTTCATTGATATATAAAAACATATATCAATCTGGTGGAAATCTGTGGAAATCTGCCAAAATAGTGTAATGATGGAAAATTCTCTCCCTTAAATTTTGTAAATCAATTTAAAGTAAATAAGTAAAATGTGGGGGTGTTATTTTGTGAAAGGAAAAAGAAAATCAAAAGTGCTTAAAAGTGGGTGGGGGTTCTTACTCTCAAAGGGGTACTTACAATCGAGATTTTACAATATTTCAGTTACATGAATCACTGAACATTTTTCAACTTACAAACTCACAGAGGCTGTTAAAATATTAGAAGAATTAAAAAAAAAATACTTAATTAAACATTAAATAAACTCAGCTTATGCATAATGAAACAAAAGCAATTGCTGGAGAAATAAGCAGTGAGATTGGTTTCACATAGGAGAGATTCTGTTCCGAATTTTTCGAAAATTTAAGGCATTCATTTCCGAAAATTTAAAAAAATTGGTCATCAATCTGAAAATTTAGACTAAAAAAAAATCGCGAATTTCGACAAATGTTTGCCGAAAAAATAAATTTTGTCAATCGTTTGCAGAAAAATCAGCAATTTTGTCAAAGAATCGCAGGGAAAATGCAAATTTCGTCAAAGAATTGCGAAAAAACTGTAAATTTTGTCAAAAGAATGCGAAAAACCCTGCAAATTTCATCAAAAGATCATGAAAAAGCCACAAATTTCATCAAAAGATCACGAAAAAGCCACAAATTTCATCAAAAGATCACGAAAAAGCCACAAATTTCATCAAAAGATCACGAAAAAGCCACAAATTTCATCAAAAGATCACGAAAAAGCCACAAATTTCATCAAAAGATCACGAAAAAGACACAAATTTCATCAAAAGATCACAAAAAAGACACAAATTTCATCAAAAGATCACGAAAAAGACACAAATTTCATCAAAAGATCACGAAAAAGACACAAATTTCATCAAAAGATCACAAAAAAACCACATATTTCATCAAAAAATCGTGAAAAAGCCGCAAATTCCGTCAAAATGTTGCAAAAAACTGCAAATTTTGTTAATAGATCGCGAAAAAACCACAAATTTCGACAAAAGATCGCGAAAAAATGCAAAGTTCATTAAAAGATTGCGGGAAAAAAACACAAATTTCGTTAAAGGGCCACAGAGAAAACGTGTAGTTAGTGCCAGGAGTGGATCCCCCACTTCCCCGTAACTTTTCAGAAAATTTGCTGAGAATTTCATTTTTTTTTTTTTTTTTTTTTTTTTTACTGAATTGCCCCTAGTTTTACAGTAACTGATACTCTGCAACCTAGGTAAAAAAGGCCTATATTTGATTACAGAAGTTGTGCAAATAATTGAGATCCAAAATTTTATTTAAAAGTTATTTTTTACTTTTTGCCAGACACCAACATTAATAAATTACTAAGTAATCATATCAGTTGTTTCTCTTTCGCTTAACGATGATGAAAAGTGTGTGTGTGGAAGGGGGGGGGATGTTTGTTTAGTTGTTATGTGGCGAGTAGTCATTTTCTGATTTACCATGCATAGTTAAATTTTGCATTGAGCTTATCAATATATTTATTTGGCTTACTGCATGAACAAATCTTTAATGGATTCCTAAAAAAATAACTCAGGTTAGTTTTCTTGGGTTTTTTTTTTATTATTATTTTGAAATCAAAGTTTTCCTGTATGAATTTTATTGTTACCTATACATTTTTTAGCATTCACAAAAGCTGTAGTTAAATACATTTTTAAAAACTACAGAGTTTATTATTACAGTTTTTGCAGTTACACCAATCAAATCTGAAAAGTTCTTATTTCAGAATTTCTACGAATTTGTTTCTCTGTTCAAATTTGTTTTCAGTTTTCATGTAACAGTCTTATACCTGTACCAAAGTTTGGCTGCAAGTGCTTAGAAAGTTGCTCTTTTAAAAGTTTTTTTAAGTCTAAGAAGTAGACTCATTTCACATTCCATTGAATGTATATCAAATACTTGTTTAATCCCTTTATTACAAGAGTCTTTTACATAATTTTTAATTGTTGTACTAAATTATTTGTTCTTTCGTTATTTAAAATAAAAATTATGTCAATTTGTATAATTTGGCGATTTATATAATTTGGCGGAATGGGTCAACGGGATAATCAAGTACTACTGCAGCGGATTTGGCGTTAAAATTCCCCAATCAAAGAGAAATGAATAGAAATCCGTTTATAGGGAGATCGCCACTGTCTTTTAAATTATAATTCAATCTTTCGAAATCTTTTTAAAGCCGATCAAATTAGCGTGCATTTAGAGTCTGTGGTGTCTGAACGGGGGTTGGCGAGCGTAGCTCGTAGGAGGCCGAGCCCCCTAGTTTTGTAAAAAATACTTGTCTGAACGTAATTTTGGTAGGTGATGTAAATCTGGTCTACTGAGATGCTCTAAAAAGATTGTGTTGAAATACAGGCATTTAGTTACTTATAGTGTAGAAAGCTTTAAGAGCATATTTTTGGTTTGTCTATATCTAAAATTGTGACCTGGAAGGGCCATTCGAGAAAACTACCCATTTTGAAAAAAAAAATTTCAAAAGGTTAACAGCGATAATTTTTTTTAATTGATTGCAGCATTTGAGATGTAAAACTATGACCTTTTGACTTTCACTTTGTTTTCTAATTTTAATTGTACTGAGCAATTTGGCTTATTTAGGTTAAGACAAAACTATGAAAAAACACAAAGAATGATGCACATTCGGTTCTTCATATCTTCCCAATGTGTAAATTGGGTTCTGGGCATGCACAAATGCTTTTGATGGCACAGAATGAAAGAAATGAGTTTTTAGTGGGAGTTCATTGTCATTTTTAATTATTATCTCACTTAATTAGCAAAAACTGAAAATTCTGAGCCTCAGGTGCATCAGGACAGTTTTTGGACTCCCCTCACCCAAATTTTCAGACTAGTACATGCGATAAATTTTCCTAACCATTGCACACAGACAATCGCAGCGAAACTTTCTTTTATTAGTATAGATTTTATTGTAACAATAAATGATCAATCATCTAAATCCTCTCCCCCCCCCATCTAAATTAATCCTCCCCCATTACCCCTGTGGTACCAAACATGCAAAGTTTAACCTTTATACTCTTTAATTTTAAATTCCTTTTCTGACTTATTTCATACTCTATATCTGTAGTAACACATAAATAATCTATCACTTAAATTATCACCTCTTCCCAAAATCTCTGCTTCTCTCTCCTGCCAATGTATCTCATAAAGTTTTAAAATTCTTTATTTTTATCTGTTTGTGATTTTGTTGTAACAATATTTAAATAACCATCTAAATTTTTTCTCCCCCCCCCCCCCCCAAAAAAAAGTCCCATTTTTTCTTTAACCCACTCTCCCCGAGTACACACAGTTTAAGATTTAAAAAAAAGTTTTTTTATTTCCCCTCTATTTATAACTTTCTTGCAACAATAATAAAATAGTCATCTAAATTACTTCTCCCCCACCCCACCAAAAAAGTAGTCTGCTTCTCTCGCCCCACCCCTACCCCCCGAAAAACAGAAACTTTAAGATCATAAAAACTATTTTTTAAAAATTTTTATGCTGTATTGTTATTTTGTGACAACAATATGTAAATAATCATCTAACTTCCTCCTCAAATTTCCATTCCTCATGCCCCCCAAAAAGGAGTTAATTTCTAGATTGGGGGGGGGGGGGGGAGGTGGAGGCTATTTTAATCTTTTATAGTTTGGCTGTTCTCACTCCTGATATTTGTTCAATGAGGAGGAGGGGGGGGGGGTATTTTAGAGAACATATTTATTTTAAAACCTAAAATATACATGTGATTCAGGGATGAGAACAGCCAAATTACAAAAAAGAGGAAAATTGTTGCTTTTCTTGCACACATTTAAAATCTCCCCCCCCCCCCCTTTTGGAGGGGAAAAGACGAAGCAAAAAATTTCAAACTGGATAATGACTTTAGATGAGTCACCATAATGCAAAATAAGAAATAGGGCAGAAATTAAAAAATAATAATAATATTAAAGATTATAAGCTATTTGCTGGGTGTGGGGGAAATGGGACCTTTGGGAGAAAGGAGGGTAATTTAGATGATTGATTATTCATTTACTGAGAGCAGCAGATTTAAAAAAAAAACAGTTTTAGAGATTTTGATTGTTTGTGCGAGTTTTTTTTTTTTTAGGGTAGAGAGATAATTTAGATAGCAGATTATCTATTTTTACTGGAGAGCAATGAATAGAGCAGAAGATTTCTTCAAATAAGAGTTTAAATATTTTTTAAAGCTTTGTATTCTTGGGGGATGACAGGGGAATATGAACTTCGAAAGAAGGGGGTCTGTAATTCTGATGATTTGTTATTTGCTTATTGTTAATTGAAATCAACATTTAAAGATTATATTTAAAGATTTATTTATCTATTTATTTATTGCTAGTGGGTAGCAAAGGAGACAGGAAGAAGTGCAGTGGAGAAGGATTTTGGGTGCAGAGAGATAATTAAAATGATTGATTATTTATTTATTCTTATTAGAGATGAATAAATAGAGCATATATTTTTTAAGTTTTAAAGATTTTTAACTGTGTATGCTGGGAGGACTGGGAAGGAAGGAGAAGTGTAAATTTAAGAGGGTGAGAAATAATTTAGATGATTATTTGATTATTGTTACTAGAGAGCAACAAATAAGGCAGAATTTTTTTTTTTTATAAATACATTTTAGATTTTTTTTTTTTCTATGAATTTCAAAGGAGAGAAAAAGCAGACATTTTGGGGGTAGAGAAATAATTTAAATGGGTGATTATGTATTTATTGTTACTAAAGAACCACAAATACAGCCTATTTTTTAATAAAAAGTTTTAAAGATATTTTTAACTTTGTATCCTGAGGGGCAGCATAAATTTGGGATGGAGGGAAAGTTGTACTTTAGATGATTGATTTTTTACTTATAATTACTAGCAAGTAACAAGTAGGACAGAAGAATTTAAGATTCTCAAGATTGATTTTTTTTTTTTTTTCTGGGGAAGGCATTAAAGGAAATGGGCATTTCATGCAAGGTGTGTGTGCGAGGGAAGTTCATTGATATATAAAAACATAAGTGGAAATCTGCCAAAATAGTGTAATGATGGAAAATTCTCTCCCTTAAATTTTGTAAATCAATTTAAAGTAAATAAGTAAAATGTGGGGGTGTTATTTTGTGGAAAGGAAAAAGAAAATCAAAAGTGCTTAAAAGTAGGTGGGGGTTCTTACTCTCAAAGGGGTACTTACAATCGAGATTTTACAATATTTCAGTTACATGAATCACTGAACATTTTTCAACTTACAAACTCACAGAGGCTGTTAAAATATTAGAAGAATTAAAAAAAAAATAATTAAACATTAAATAAACTCAGCTTATGCATAATGAAACAAAAGCAATTGCTGGAGAAATAAGCAGTGAGATTGGTTTCACATAGGAGAGATTCTGTTCCGAATTTTTCGAAAATTTAAGGCATTCATTTCCGAAAATTTAAAAAAATTGGTCATCAATCTGAAAATTTAGACTAAAAAAAAAATCGCGAATTTCGACAAATGTTTGCCGAAAAAATAAATTTTGTCAATCGTTTGCAGAAAAATCAGCAATTTTGTCAAAGGATCGCAGGGAAAATGCAAATTTCGTCAAAGAATTGCGAAAAAACTGTAAATTTTGTCAAAAGAATGCGAAAAACCCTGCAAATTTCATCAAAAGATCATGAAAAAGCCACAAATTTCATCAAAAGATCACGAAAAAGCCACAAATTTCATCAAAAGATCACGAAAAAGTCACAAATTTCATCAAAAGATCACGAAAAAGTCACAAATTTCATCAAAAGATCACAAAAATCCACATATTTCATCAAAAAATCGTGAAAAAGCCGCAAATTCCGTCAAAATGTTGCAAAAAACTGCAAATTTTGTTAATAGATCGCGAAAAAACCACAAATTTCGACAAAAGATCGCGAAAAAATGCAAAGTTCATTAAAAGATTGCGGGAAAAAAACACAAATTTCGTTAAAGGGCCACAGAGAAAACGTGTAGTTAGTGCCAGGAGTGGATCCCCCACTTCCCCGTAACTTTTCAGAAAATTTGCTGAGAATTTCATTTTTTTTTTTTTTTACTGAATCGCCCCTAGTTTTACAGTAACTGATACTCTACAACCTAGGTAAAAAAGGCCTATATTTGATTACAGAAGTTGTGCAAATAATTGAAATCCAAAATTTTATTTAAAAGTTATTTTTTACTTTTTGCCAGACACCACCATTAATAAATTACTAAGTAATCATATCAGTTGTTTCTCTTTCGCTTAACGATGATGAAAAGTGTGTGTGTGGAAGGGGGGGATGTTTGTTTAGTTGTTATGTGGCGAGTAGTCACTTTCTGATTTACCATGCATAGTTAAATTTTGCATTGAGCTTATCAATATATTTATTTGGCTTACTGCATGAAAAAATCTTTAATGGATTCCTAAAAAAATAATTCAGGTTAGTTTTCTTGGGTTTTTTTTTTTTTATTATTTTGAAATCGAAGTTTTCCTGTATGAATTTTATTGTTACCTATACATTTTTTAGCATTCTCAAAAGCTGTAGTTAAATACATTTTTAAAAACTACAGAGTTTATTATTACAGTTTTTGCAGTTACACCAATCAAATCTGAAAAGTTCTTATTTCAGAATTTCTACGAATTTGTTTCTCTGTTCAAATTTGTTTTCAGTTTTCATGTAACAGTCTTATACCTGTACCAAAGTTTGGCTGCAAGTGCTTAGAAAGTTGCTCTTTTAAAAGTTTTTTTAAGTCTAAGAAGTAGACTCATTTCACAATCCATTGAATGTATATCAAATACTTGTTTAATCCCTTTATTACAAGAGTCTTTTACATAATTTTTAATCGTCTATCACTGGTATTTTAATTTAGAACCTTTTGCTTAGTTTAATTGCAAATACACTGTCCTTAAATAAGACAAAAATTACTGTTAGCAATAATAATTTAATATAGGGTAAATACTAAATAAGATTCTGAGCACTCTATATGTCATGTTAATTGACGCTCATTGCAAAAGCGTTAACAAGGTTTCGTTTCATTTTTCTATTGGTTAGTATTTTACATTGTTCTAGAATTAAACTTTATATTGAAATTTTAACTTGAATAGATTCTTTATAAACCTTAACTGATTTATAGGTTCCTGAATTGAGCCTAATTTTAGAAACTTGTGAAGATGAATCGCCAGTTGCTTCAAATCTTGCAGTGCAAGCAATTGTATCTCTTGTGATAAACAAGTCAATGCATATTGAATATGCAATTAATAAACTATTAGGTTGCATGAAAGCTCCTAGGTATGTATTCTTTCTAATATATCATTTTTATACAAAATATCTTAATATAAACAATAAGTCATGCATTAAAAGGTTTTGTGCTTTTTATTTGTATATTTTAAATTTATTGATTTGTTTGCATTATCCCACCTTACGGTTACAAAAAGTTACTGAATTAAATGTATTTAGGGTTTGAAGTTTGTTTTTAATGTGTAATAACATTGTTTTAATGTTTCTATAATAATATTCTAAATTAATAAATTGATAAAAAAAAATTCAAAATTTACTTTAAGTATTTTCAGACTGACTTAAAAAAACTCAGCAAATATTTAGCTGCTTCTTTTTCTTTTTGGCACATTGCTTCCAAACAATATAAATCTTATCTCATTTTTCCAAGCACTCCACAGAATTAATTTATTCTTAAAAGCAAATGACACACAGTCTCAATTGCTTGATAAGCTTTGTATATATTGACCAACTGAAGTGGAACTTCAGTTTCAGCATCCTTATTTACATTGGTATCGGAAATAGTTTTTTCTTTTAAACTTTTGACTCATAAAGTTCCATTTATACTTTTTTCATCTGTAGTATATCTGAGGTAAACACATTTTCATCCATTTCTGCATAATCTCTAAATGATATTGAATCAAACATTAAAGCTAAAGGAGAGGATCCAGATTTTATCAAGTGATATCCCATCATCTCTGTCAGTTGTCATTAAATCATTACCAATAAAGATGCCTATCTTTCTCAAACAATTTTCAAAGCTTCTTTCGATACATTATTTCAAGATGTTCTTAACAATATATGAGCTTCTGACAAATCAAAAGAAAATGGAACATTTACATAAAACACTGAATTATGCTGCTAAGCATGCCTTTTCTATAATTCGTCTTCAATCATGTAATAATATTTTTATCTAAGGGCTGAATTTCATCAATGGTGGTGGTTGTCAATAATCAAATTTTTGTAGTTTGCAGATTTGAATTACTACAATGAGCATTACATTGTCTGAAATTTAACATATGTTCCTTTTTTGATTTTGTAAATTTCTGTTCCAGAATCGCACACACTTTTTAAAAAATTGGCATTCATCCATGCTTTTTCAGTTTATTCACAGCTAACTGGGAATATTTCAATCTTTTTAAAACAATGTGGTTTTGCCTATTTCACATCGTGAGCAAGGGTATTTTTCAGAGCCCATCCATGTTGCAGGCTGAAAGGACAGATAACCTTTCTTTGCTATATTTATTTCTAGAACATTTTCTCCATTCAAAGATAATGTTCAGTTGAGCATAGCTTTTCAAAATAAGGCACACTCATCTGCATTAAATATGAAACTTGAATGTAATTTTGTAAGGTTAATTCTACTGAGTTGTCCTCAACCATGGCTGCCTTTTCATTATGGATTTTTTTGCTGACAGTGTGTTTCTTTTTAGGATTTTGTTCATTTGACGAAACCCTATTCGTCTCATTCCTCTGTCTGTCTGTCACAGAGCCCGTTCTCAAAAACAATATATGTTGGAGACTTGAAATTATGCATACTTATAGCTGAACACCTCACATCAAACAACAAATCATAAAATTTTGAAAAAGTCGTAATTAACGGATGTTATTAATTAAAAACCTCAAATTCAGCTGAGATTGAAAAGGCATTCATAATTCAACAAAAGCATGGATTTTTTATCAAATTACAAAAACGAGCTCTTCCACCAATTTAAAAACAGGTGTCATTTTAATGACAGACTGGCGATTTCTTTAAGGTGCAAGTACTTTTTCTACGCATACCAGAAATTCGAAATTAGTACCACAAGACAGGAGAAAAAATCAGCTTTCGGAAATTCTAAAAATTATCTCAATCGTACCATAAAAACTTGAAAATTCCTTAAAAATAAAGAAAAAAAATCTTTTATTTTCCTTCATTTGTGAAGCCGACAGATGTTTAATGACGTTGAATTTTCAGTAATAACAAGACAATATAAAACAGGTGTGTCTTGTGGTCAGAAACGAACACAGAACTTTTATACAGGACCAGAATTTTTTTAAATATCGATTTTTGAGCTAAGATTTTTGTGCCATCCGATGTAAAATTTCATTCTCTTTCAGAATGTCTTTATTTTTTAATTTCGACAATCGGAAATGAAGATAATTAAGTTTTTAGTATTTAATTCCAGAATTGCATTTTTTGCACAGCAGGCCACGTGACAGGGAAAGAAAAAGAGATATTTTTATACTAGGGTTTAATAATCGCAGTACAAAATTTTTTAACTATTGATTTTACAAATTTGGTTCTTTCGCATCCGGATGTTATTTCGTACACTGATTTATAAAATCTAAATTTTAATAAAATCGCACCACAACTTTCTGATTTATGAAAAAATCGATTTTTAAACTTATAAGTGAGATGCTTTTTCGCACAGACAATTGACGGGAATTTGTTAAAATTAGGAAAACTAAAGAACCGATTGCTTGTAAACGTTGACATAGTTTATAACACATAATAAGAATTTTATAAATTTAAGGTGAGTTGAATTTTTGTTGGCAGGGAGGGGCAATTTTCTCTTTTTTCTTTTGATAAGCTGTTTATTGTGTTGTTTCACTGAGCACTCGTATAAATATTATTTCTTAACATTAAATATTTGAAAGAGTGGGAAATTCAGAGGGAGGGGAGTCTCAAGGGGTTCGCATCATATGGTGGTTATCGGGTTCGCTGAAAAAATGATTAAAAAAACTCCAACATATCGATGAAAGTACAATCACTTATTTATTAGGGTTCAAAAACAAAGGAAGACATCTCATAAAAATGGAGCTTCGGATATGAAGCAACACAGAAGGACACATTAAGTATCTCGATGTGTATAAACAAATTTGTTTCCTCACTGCTACGCATCGTCACAGAAAAAAAGAAAACAACAGCGGTCCTTTAACGGACCTTCCAGTCAGGCAGTCAGGGGCGAACTCCGTCATAATGCGCACTGAACTCATATGTCTTGGCATATTGTATTATCGCCAACTAATCAAGATTTTAACGCCTATATTACAAAGACAAAGCATTGGCGACAGGATTAGCAGACAAATTACGTAGCAGCCCCGCCTTTCGGCACAGCCGTCAAGCAACCCTACATGTTTCAAGACTAAGAGCGACAACAAGTCTCGATTATGTTTACATTTAAAAAAAACAGATTGCAGTTAAATGTGATTGAGTAATCTTTAATCAATGTATGTAAACTGTAGAAAGCATAATGATAATTGAAGATATAATTTATAACTGCAATTCCAATAAATACGTCTTTTCTTTATTTAATTTTTTAACCCGTCAAGTTCTAATAGGAAATGAGAGTAGTTTATTTATAGCGCAAATGAAATACGTTAAAGAAAAATGAACGGTTAATGGAAAGAGCAGCTGTACAGAGTTAAATATGATCGTGATTGCATTCAAATAAAAACCATTAGGAATGGAAATTAAGTAAATAATCGAGAATGAGAATTTTGAATAAGTGAAACAAAATATCTGAAATCATAAATCTTTATATGTGTTGAGAAAAGTTCCTTGTGAAAGAAAAAGAAAAAAATCTAAATGAATGTAGAAGTATGAATTGTTTTAGGAAAAAGAATTACTATAATGAATTTACTTGTTTAAAGTAGATTTTGAGAAACGGGGGCTGAAATTGATATGTTGCAGATAAATCTGCCACATATCTCACCGGGACAACCGAGAAAAAGCTGTGACGGTACATTGCAGCTTTATAGAAAAACAGACAAATTGTCCATTTTCAAATTGTAAATCTTCAAACACAGTTTTACAAAGTAAACACATTAGAAAATGCTTATATATGAGCTTGCAATTTGAAGAAAAAAAACATATGTTTAAAAGTTATATGCATGTAAGTAAAGCATAAATTCAACTAGGTTGCTTAAGTCTTTGGATCCATTGCAACTTTAAAGTCAGTGAGCAATTTTTTTTTTTTTTTTGTCCTTGGTACAAAGACTCACTTTTTTTTTACTTTGACCCTATTTGGGATGAGTCATGTAATACACATTTGCAAGCATTTAAAAGAAATAATAAAAAAAAAAAACACAATTCAAGTACACTAAAAAAAATAAGATGAAAAATATATAAAGTATGAGTAATTGTAGCTAAAACTTAAATGTACACATGAAGAGAATAAATGTAAAAATTGAAAATTAGTGCACGTGGCACAGGACCACAAAATAAAGAGGTGCCTAAAGCACGCCCATAAAAAAAGAGGTGGCCCTAATTCTTGTATGTCAACAAGTATTATGGCTTCAGTTTAAGACCTCAGCCCTAGAGGAAGAGGGAATGAAAAGGACGACTCACACTGAGCACAACATGAGTCTCCTTGCTCCCCAGTAGATCACAGTGATCGGCGAAAGGAGCGTGATTCAGTATCTCATATAAAATCTTTGTAAATAATTTGAATTGGAAAATCAATTCACATGAAAGATGTCTCTCATCACAGTGTTGCATGAACCTTTGGGCAACAATTTTGAACGGTTCACGACTTCTTGGGGCAATGATTATAAAAAGGGAAAAAAAAATATGTTGTAAATATCAAACTTCTCAAAAAGAACAATCCTAAAGTGGTGAGAGACGAAGTGTCATAATCTTGTAAAATTATGTTCAAGTCATGTAAGCAGGTATAAAATTTAATTGAAGGGTTTTTTTTTTTTTTTTTTAACATTTTATACATAAGTGACCTGTAAAATTATAACCTTTCTTTTTTTTGAATGATAAAAGAATATCTAGCTAGACTTGTTACTGTTAAGTTGTAATAAAGTGAAAGCGTTTAAAGTTAGCTTATATTGCTTAACTTAAGTGTGTAAAAAAAGAGAAAAAAAATTGCAAAGTGACACAGAATATTGTTCATACATGATCTTCGACACAACACACTCATGGACCAGCCACAATATTGTCAAAGATCACCTATAAACAACACATGTATAATCTTGATCAGGGATTAACAACATAGTGTCACAATACATAAATTCAAAATAAGTCTTGTAAATAATAAAAGATTATCTTCGTCTTAAATTATAAGTGTGTGGTTGAAAGTTACTAGTGAAATTACTGTTATTAACATGACTTGAAGGATCAAACAAATGTCCATAACGAGGTGGTGCAAGGAGTAGTCTATCTATGTGCACGCGAAATGCTGTATCATCAGCAGCATGTAACCTTTTTATCGCGAAAGAAACAGGTGAATGTTTATGTGTAACTATGTATGGTCCTGTATATCTAGGTTTAAATTTGTCAACTGTTTTTAAGTATACAATGTCTTTCAAACAGATGTTTCTTAATTTAGCTTTTCGACTGTACATTTTATATCTTTTATCTTGAGCATTTTTAATGTTAGAATAGGCTTTTTCATAAATTTTGTGCAAGTCTTCTAGTAATTTATAAATTTCAATATGCTTATCTAGAAAAGGTTGATTACAAGAATGATCAAAAGTGTCAAAGATTAATGAAAGTTCACGACCAAAATGAAGCAAATTAGGGGAAAATAATGTAGTAGAATGTCTTGAACCATAGTAAAGAGATTTGTGTATAAAAATTGCATTTTCAAAAGAATGACCTTCTTGTAACAGAGTATTTAATTAAGGTGTTTATACGTTCAGAAAGACTGTTCGACTGGGGTGTGAAACAGAACTGTGTAGAACCTTTATACCAAGAGTATCATTAAAAATATTATATACATGGGCAGTATACTGGGGTCCTAAGTCAGACAAAACCACAGCAGGTCTGCCGAAAGTAGTAATGTAACTGAAAAGACATTTAACTATTTTAGAAGCAGAAGTATCGTTCAGTGGATAAAGTTCTACGTGTCGTGAAAAATGATCAGTGACAGTTAATACATGTTTTCCATTTGAGAAAGGTCCAACTAAATCTGTGCTTATTGTGTGGCCAGGGTATCTGGGCGTGTAAGTGGGTTGTAAAGGTGCAGGGGGAGTGCGGTGATGCTTTGCTTGTAAACACTTGATACATGAGGCGACAAAATTCAAAGTGTTAACATACATGTTTTTCCAAAAGTATCTAACAGAAAGAAATTCATATGTCTTATGGAAACCAAAGTGAGACAGATGTGAAATAGTTAGGACTTTACTTTTTAGGGTATCTGGAACAACAATATGATAAAAAAAGGAGTTGTTGTTCAGGTCTTCTATCTTTATCATTAAAACTTTCGAATCAGGATGAATGAAATATTTAGTGAACTTTTGTGAAGATCCCTTGGTTAAAATTTCATTGTAAATTGAAGACATATTAGGGTCGTTTTTCTGTTCCATGCAGAAAGTATCATTAGATATTTCTAACAATGGATCACGTTTTGTTTGATTACCAGTTACAAGATAGTTTACATTATGAGTGTTGATATTTGACGAGTAGTTGTTAGATTCTGTTGTATCATAGTCCACAATAGGTAATGGTTGAGTGTCATGTAGAAGTTCAGGATTAGTAAGCAAAGTTTGCTGATCATTTTCAAAATTGCAACGAGATAAATAGTCAGCCAATACATTTGTTGCACCAGGAATGTGTTGAAAAGTATAAGAATATTCAGAAAGTTCAATAAGCCATCTAGTAGTTATATCTGCAGGATTTGTTGTTTTGTTGTATTTTTTTAAAGGCTTACTGCCAGAAAGAATTACAAAATCCCTGTTGTATAGGTAATATTTAAAAGCAATAACTGATTTGTAAATTGCCCTAAGTTCTAGTTTTAATGATGGGTATTTCTTTTCTGAAGATTTTAAAGATTTAGAAGAATAAGCAACAGGTAATAACTGATTGTCATGTTCTTGCAACAAGGCGGCAGAAATGGCAACATTTGAAGCGTCTGTGTTTAGATAGAAAGTTTTATCCCAATCTGGTAACCTTACCATAGGCGAGTTAAAGAAGATTTTCTGTATAGTTTCAAAAATATCCTGGTGTGTCTTTGTCATTTTAAATTTAGCTTTAGGTGTGGTTAAGTTTATCACAGGTTGTACCAATTCAGAAAAGGATGAAATAAGAGATTTGTAAAATGTGATTACACCAATGAGTCTTTTTAATTGCCTTTTTGTTGTAGGAATGGGGAATGAAGTTATTTTCACAATGTTCGACTTAATTGGGAACACAGAGTGATTTTGAATATGAAAGCCCAAATAGTCGATACTGGTTTTGTGGAATGTGCATTTATTAGGTGAAAGTGTTAAGTTGTATTTAGTTAAGATGTTCAGGATTTTGTCAAGTTTTGTATACATTTCCTGAAATGAATTTGCACCTAATATGAAATCATCTTGGTAGGTGTAAACACCTTCTAACTGTAACTCATCCAATAAGGAGTCCATTAGTGCTTGAAAAATAGAAGCACTGGATTTCAATCCGAAAACAAGTCTCTTGTACTTATACGAACCAAATATGGTTGTGAAGGTTAATTGGTTTTGAAATTTTTTCCGGTAAATCGATTTGATGGTAGGACTGATGAAAATCAAAAGCAGTGAAAAATTTAAAAGATGATAGATTGGAAATAATTGTTTGAATTTTAGGCAGAGGGTATGAAGAACCTTGTATTATAGTATTGATCATGCGAAGATCAAGAGCGAGGCGATACCTTTGTTTCCCAGTAGCATCTAGCTTTTTCTTAACAAGTAACATAGGACATGCCCATTCGGAGCAGTTACGCTCAATTATACCAGCTTCTAATAGTCGATTTAATTGCTCTTGAGCATCTTTTTGCATAGACTGAGGAAGGGGAAATGGAAGGATTTTGATAGGGTATTCATTAACAAATTTTAAGTCTGGAATTATTTTGTCAGTGTGACCTAAGGTATTTAAAGATTTTGAAAATGCAGCAGAGTAATTGAGTAGTAACTCAGTTAAAGTCTTTGCCTCTTTAGAGTTTAAGTGTTTCAAATCAAAGTCATTAGGTGTTAAATCTTCTTTTCTTTTTTTTAAAGTTTCCTTAGATGCCTGTAGAAGATTAATGAACTGTTGTTCCGAGTTATGATGCTTTTCTGAATTTTCAGGAGAGTACTCCAAAATTTCTTCAACTTCAGATAATTCACCAACTTTTGTCTTTTTTTGCAGGTGTATAGTAGTATTTGAATTGTTTTTAACCAAAACAGTAAAGAAATCATGCGGTTGAGCAGTTTTAGTTTTGCGTTTAGGCTTGTTATTTATTTGAATAATGACGTCAAATCCTACTATGTCTTTTTCAAGTGGCACATACTCAAACAATTAACTTACGGATTGCTTGTTGTCATTTTTATTGGTGTATACAGATATCCATTTTTCTTCATGTGGTTCTAATGTCACTTTACGTGTTAGAAGAATATCTTGAATTTTTGTGCTAACAGAGTGATTGTTACATTGTGTTAAATTACTGAGAGTTGCCTCAGTATCTGGACACTCTAATGGAATAGTTATGTTATTTATGTGTACACATTTGTTAGCTGAGTCTATTATGATATTGAATTTGTTTATAAAGTCATATCCCAGAATACCTTCAAAAGTGGAGGATTCGGGAATATCCACAATATAAAAATGGTGAGAAAAAGACTTATGTTGTAATTTTATTGTAGCTCTAATGCATGCAGAAAATTCAACATCTGAATTTACTGTTTTGGTGCATATGCCAGTGGATAGTCGTTTGTATTTAAGTGTAGTTTTAATATTGTTAAACAACTTTTCTGACAAAAGTGATATGGAACTTCCAGAATCTGCTAGAAAAGTGACAGTTTGTTTTGCCACAGTAGCTTTAACAAGTGGAAGAGAAGGGGTGTCTTTATTTACATTACAAATTAAGTGTGTCCTGTTGTTGTTTTCAGCAACTGTGTCCTGTTTTCAGCAACTGTGTCCTTTTCAGTGTCCTGTTGTTGTTTGTGTCGCTATGCAATTAGCAATAGTAATATGTTCTCTGGTTTGAGAACCAACAGAGTTAACTAATCTTTCTTTAGAAATTTTGGGTAAGTTTGTGTCACAAAAGAAATTAGCTGATGTGGAACTGTTAATGTGGGTCACAATACCATCAGCAACATTGCGTCTCTGTTCTAGTTTTCCTGACTATGGCGACTGTTAGTTTTATAATTATTTTCTCTTCTCTGAGTATTTGCATGTTTCCATTTGAAACAAACTTGTGCGTCATGGCCAGATCGGTTGCATGGTTGATAAGTTATAACATTTTTTTTATGAAATTTACGCGGAGAAAAATGTCTCTCATGTCTTTGATATTTGAAATTTTGTCTGTAACGAAAACTGTTCGAGTTGCGATTAGATTTCTCAACAGATTTTTTATTTATGTCATCTCTATTTGATTCCTTAGGTTTAAATGTTAATGCATTTATCTTTTCAGAAATTTCACGTAACTGTTGTTCAACATTAGATTCTGATTTTGGCATAGAGGGTAAAGCATGTAAGACTTTTTCTTTATGCAGAATCTCGTATAACTGATTTGCCCTTTCAAACGTGGCACGATAATCAGTAATTCCTTCTTCTTTAATTCTAATTTGAGAAGGAATCGCTTCAAGAAATTTCATGTATTTCATGGAATCCTGCGCTTTGGGATCCGGTATATCCTCATATACTTTTGCTTCCAAAACATTTAAGCGGTGAGCTAAATTCTTTATGGTCTCGGCAGGCAAAAGGGATAAGTTGTTTAACTCAAGATTGGCTGCAGATTTACTTGGTGGGGAGACGATAGCCGCGAATTCCTTGCGCAAAGTTTCCAAATCTTTTACTGAAATCAGGGTTCTGCGCGAAAATTTTTTGCACCGGTCCTCGTAATTTACCAATGAGGAACGAAATAGCTGTTTGCTCATTATATTTATTAATTTCGGCAACAGCTTTGACCTGATCAAAGAATAATTGCAATAATTCGGGATCCCCGTCAAACTCAATAACACCAATTGGGATGTTCTTAGCCATTGTCGCCAAAAAATCAGTTTAAGTAATGTGATAGCTGATAATTACTGAGTTTCTGCATAATACCACATATAAAATAATAATACTATCACTGCTTAAAACCAAAGCATATCAAATAATAAAATGCAATTTAAAATTATAGCATTATCAAATACAGTCAACTCTCTCTAATCCGCACAGCTTGGGACCACAGGTTGTGCAGATTATAGAATTTTGCGGATTATAGGTCATTACTTTGTTTACATTTTTTCTCTTCTAATTTTACAGTTATTAATTAGTAATGTATAAATTAATTGGTAAAAAAGAAAGATGATGTAACACATTGTGTTATTTAATTAAAAAATGCAATATATTTAACGAAAAATATTGGCATTTTATAATACAATTTCTTTTGTTTTTATAATTTTCAGACACAGTATCAAGTGTCATTGGTTGAGAACTTTTGTTCCAGTATTTTTTTCTTGCAGTCTATATCCATTATTTCTTGTTCTGAAACAAAACTCTGTTTCTGAAGAAAATGTAGATATTTATAGCCAAACCTTGCTCAAGTATTACTTTTCCACCTTCATCATCAGATTATGTGTCATAATTATTCTGATTTTCAGTAGAGTTTAACAGAGTTGTACTTATAATGTCATCATCTGGGAAACTCTCTGCAAGTAGATATTCACCTTGGGAGAACACCCATTCAAGTGTATTTTATCCATTCAAGAAATCAGGCACAACAGTTAGTGAATTTTTTACAAAACACAAAAGTTCTGCAGATTTCTGTTTTGTACTAATTCAAACTGAAACCAACAAAGTCAACATCATCACTATCACTGTCTAGATACTGGCCACAAAAACATATCCTGATTTTTTTTTTTCTTTTTTTTTTTTTTTTAATTTGAAAAATAAAGTTTTACTTCATTCAAATGAAAAAAAAATTGAAGAGGGGGGAAAACTGAATACCGATCGTCAATCAAATTGCTGTTATTTTGAATTTCTTTTGCAAAGTTAATGGTAACTGAATTTTCATTGTTTACATCTGACACAGTGTGCGGATTACAGGCGTTTGCGGATTATAGAGTTGCGGATTAGAGGGAGTTGACTGTATAATTAAATATAATATAGGATAATTTAAAGAAAAGAAAAATTTTCTCCTTTTAACTTAATCCAAAAATAAAAATAAAAAGTTCTACTGTAACTTCTTTAAGAGTAGAAAAAAAATCTATATAAATCATGGCAATAAATCAACTAAAAAAATGCATAAGCAAATAGCTCTTTTTTTACTAGAGGAATGTAGAAATAATTACGTAAAATATCTCTACAGTTTGTGAAAAATCACAAATTTAAAAATAAGGGATTTAACTTTATACTGAAAATAATGCCCTCTAGTTTCAAATTAAAAAGTAAATCAATAAAGAGCATGAAAGTCAAGGTAAAAAATAATATAAATCATTTCAATCACATATGAATAAATATATTGTAAAATATTCTTTCATGAATACAAAAACTGAATTAAATATAATTCAATGCAAGCATTTAATGTGACTTCAGTAAATTACTGAAAAGAAAAAAAATTTTGAAACAAATATTCAATTCTCGTATTCTATATATATGTGTAAGGGAAAAAAAAGAGCAGTTGTCTTTTTACTATCTACTGCCAAAAAATTTTGTGTTTTATTATGGCATTTTTTTAGCCACTTTTCACTATGAAACGAAAATTTTCTTCAGGTTTTTTTTTTTTTTTTAAACCACTTGTCGAATCACCAATTTCGCAAAAAAAAAAAAATTGTAGAGTCCTTGAAGGACAACAAAAACTGAAGACACTCGACACCTCACAAGCCTTTTTTTTTACTGAAAATTAGCCGTCACACACTTTGTATACTGTCACACCCTTAAAAATTGACGCACTAACATTTCACTTTTTTGCTGGAATCTTATGTCACTTTTAAACATATTTCACAAAAAAAAAAAAAAAAAACACTGGTGACACAAGTGAGGCATAACGCGGTTTTCACAACACAGAACTTGTGCACAACACTGGTGATTTTTTTACTGAAGAGTTGGAGGGAGCACACGCAAATTCACCAACCCACGGAAGAAACGAAACGGTGACCAGAGGAAAAAAAATGAACACAGAAGAAGCCTCTGACGAACTTCGGCGAAAGATGGTTGATTTTTTTGACGGCCAATTATCTGCTCGAGGGATATAGGCCCGGGGGGGAGTGCCCTTCGTGGGGGTCTTTCTAAGGGAACCTAACCCGTATTAACGCTTGTAAATCCAAGGCTCGAAGAAAACCACGAAAACTCCGAACCATTAGGCCGACAGGCGCGATTGGGATCGAACCCAGCACCTCCCGTCTACCAGCTTCGAGAGCAGAACCTCTCGGCCACTGGTGGGGCTTCGGCGAAAGAAGGGGGAAAACACAGCATCGTAAAATGTCCGTCCAAGAGATGAATTCCCTCACTTGGAAAAGCTCTCTCCAGAAACAGAACAGGGGATTTCCTGTTTCCGTGCGACAAATGAACTGCCCGTCATCTTATGCAAGTCACTGGCGAAGACAGGTAGTGCTGAGAAAAATGTTCGCAGGCAGAGAGAAATAAAATCATATCTCTATTCATTTCATTTTTTTTTTTTTTTTGAGTTGGAGAAAAATTCGGCTGTTATGCACCAATTATATCTCAAGGGGTTCGCATCATATGGTGGTTCTCGGGTTCGCTGAAAAGATGATTAAAAAAACTCCAACATATCGATGAAAGTACAATCACTTATTTATTAGGGTTCAAAAACAAAGGAAGACATCTCATAAAAATAGAGCTTCAGATATGAAGCAACACAGAAGGACACATTAAGTATCTCGATGTGTATAAACAAATTCGTTTCCTCACCGCTACGCATCGTCACAGAAAAAAAGAAAACAACAGCGGTCCTTTAACGGACCTTCCAGTCAGGCGGTCAGGAGCGAACTCCGTTATAATGCGTACTAAACTCATATGTCTTGGCATATTGTATTATCGCCAACTAATCAAGATTTTAACGCGTATATTACAAGGACAAAGCATTGGCGACAGGATTTTCAGACAAATTACGTAGCAGCACCGCCTTTCGGCACAGCCACAGGATGTGAAGCAACCTTACATGTTTCAAGACTAAGAGTGACAACAAGTCTCGATTATGTTTACATTAAAAAAAAAACAGATTGCAGTTAAATATGATTGAGTAATCTTTAATCAATGTATGTGAACTGTAGAAAGCATAATGATAATTGAAGATATAATTTATAACTGCAATTCCAATAAATACATCTTTTCTTTATTTAATTTTTTAACCCGTCAAGTTCTAATAGGAAATGAGAGTAGTTTATTTATAGCGCAAATGAAATACATTAAAGAAAAATGAACGGTTAACAGAAAGAGCAGCTGTACGGAGTTAAATATGATCGTGATTGCATTCAAATAAAAACCGTTAGGAATGGAAATCTAAATAAATAATCGAGAATGAGAATTTTGAATAAGTGAAACAAAATATCTGAAACCATAAATCTTTATATGTGTTGAGAAAAGTTCCTTGTGAAAGAAAAAGAAAAAAAACTAAATGAATGTAGAAGTATGAATTGTTTTAGGAAAAAGAATTACTATAATGAATTTACTTGTTTAAAGTAGATTTTGAGAAACGGGGGTTGAAATTGATATGTTGCAGATAAATCTGCCACAGGGAGGTTCGTCCGGAGAGGGGCTATTTTCTAAGTTTTGTTAAAATTAGGAAAACTGAAGAACCGATTGCTTTTAAACTTTGACATAGTTTATAACACATGGGGGCAATTTTTTCTTCGGATCAGCTGTTTATTGCAATTTGAATGCATTTTTTCACTGAGCACTCAAATATTATTTTTTAACATTAAATATTTGAAAGAGTGGGAAATTCATGGAGAGGGGAGGGTCTGATGTCATATTGCAGTGTTTTTGCCGATAACGAAATCAGTGTCAATGTTTCATGTCGTTATGCTTTGTGGCCCAATTCTGAGACTGTCCGGCATCGATGCTTCTTTTCTTGTCTGGTTATGATATCATTTCAGCCTTTAACTTACGAGTGTTTCCTTTTCTGGCGATATGACATTATACATTTACGAATTCCACGCATCTTGGAGATGGAGGATTGAATTTCAGTTTAAGTATTGCATCATCATGCTGATGACGTATGCTAGTTTCTAATTGGTTAATTTGTATAACTGCATGCTTCACTGTTAGTTACACAGTTGATCCTGGTAAGATGGTATATATTGGAGCAACTTCATGTTCATTTGTCTCTTTTTACATGTTATATTTTCAGGCATGTATTTGATTTAAGTAGAGATTCATTAAATGACCAAGTAAATTTGTTGGCCGAAGTTATGGCCTTATATTGTTATAGTTAATACATTTAATCATTTTTTAATTGTTTTTAATAAAGTTAAATTTCAGATATACATTGACTTCTTTCTACATGTATGTATACTCCAATCCTTGAAACTCTGCTTTAAGTAGTTGTGGCTTCTAGGCTTAATTTAATTTGCCCTAGCAGCCCATTAGGGTCATCCAAGGAGGAGCTATTTTCTAAATTTGGTTAAGTTTGGGAAAACTAAAGACTCTATCGCTTTTAAACTTTGACATAGTTTATAACAGATAATAAGAATAAGGTGTTTTGAAAGAGATATTAAACGAAACACTCAGTGCGATCTGCGATCATACTTACCCACTTGTTTAATTTACTGAAGCTAAATAGCAGAATAGTGAAATTCTGGAATGTTTTAAACATCTGCGAAATATTTCGATCTTTCTTTCTTGCAAGAATGCTGTATTTATCATTATTTTGACTTCCAGCTTCATTAATTAACCTCAGTATAGTAACTTCAAGATCCTCATTTTGGTAATTTTAATGATTTATCATTAATCATATTCAAAATGTCAATTGTTTTCTAAACTAAACTTTCCTGGACTGTATCATTATTCTTATTAGTGAACAACTGAATTAAATAATCTATACAAGAAATGAAAGGAAAGTGATAAAAATGGCTTTCATCACATGATTCCGAAGATTGTTGCAATAGCTAATGATGAAGAATAGTGGGAAAGGTGAGAAATGAGAAGAGAGTTATAAAAAAATTAATCCTTAAAAATAAAAGAATTGTCATATAAAACGCATGCTTTAAAATAACATATTTCTGATTTTGAAAATCAGGAAAGAAATTCATTTTTCAATTTACTGAGTAAGTTTGTTGATGTTAAAAGTTCAATTTTCATCAAAAGACTCAAATTATCGATTCCTGTAAATCATTAATTTGCATTGAGTATGTTGTATTATGATATAAAATGACATATAAACACATATAAAATTTGTTGAGTACAAAAAACTACTTTGTATTGAAAGTATTAATGAGGTTTTACTGCATCATGTAACACTTCTAAAACATTTTTTAAAATAATATTTTGTAAAAAATTAACTATCCTGTACTGAAAAAATAAAAATTTTTGTAGAATGATCCATCTGTATAAATATGAATAACATATATATATATATATATATATATATTAACCTTAGAAGAACATAAATAAAAGTATTAACCATTGATGCAAGCAGTAACAACAAAAATGCACTTATTATTTGTTATAAAATTTCAGTATCTTCTTTTTATTATTATTATCATCTGTTTCTTTATATAAATGATAAAGTCTTTCACTATGCATTTCACTTATTGAGCTTTATTGTAAATGTGCATTTTGTTTTTCAATTTCAGTAATTACCAGTCTGTGATAAATGGTATATCAACACTTCTTATCAGTGAATTCAACTTGGCCACTGATGATAAAATCCCAAAATATTCTCTTCTGTAAGTTAGAAATAAATATCATTGCATAGCATATTAAGTAAATGATTATTATATTTATTATTAACTATTTAGATTTGACTCTTTGTATTATTTAAAAAAAAAAAAAAAATGCTTATTAGTTAGACTGGTTGAGAAAGTAAAAAATCTGCAATTTCAAATTTCTAAGACTTTTAGTTTTTTAATTATAAGCAATTAAAGATGGCCGACAAAGACTAATTTACTGTCAGATGGCAACATTAAACTCATCATAACTCCTGTTCTAATTAACATACAGACATGGACCTGGTATCATTTTAAAGCATTTGAAATGACCTTTAATATGATACCAAACACAAGACTTTTTGGGAAAAAAAAAGTTTGAAGGTCATTTCTTGACCTTTGACCTTGAATTATTAAAAAAACGAATTCTTCAATTTTCACAATTTTGTTTTTCTGAATGCTAAAATGCCTTAACTAGATGTGTAGAAAGTTTTAAAATGGGACAACTATCTGATCATACAAAAAAAAAAAAAAAAAAAAATCAGTAACAAAATATAAAATGTTTGCATTTAAATTATTTATTCATAATAAAAATGAGTTCATGAACTCATGTAATTTTATCAATATATACAAATAGAAATTGAAATAAAAAGTGTAACAAATATTTAAAAATTGCTATTTAAAAATTGCTTGGAGAAAACATTTCGTTTTGAATTTAATAAACTGTATTTTATTAAAATGGTATCTTTTGACAGGCATTTATGGTAGAATAATTTTTTTTTTTAGGTAGCTTTTATTACAAAAAGCTACCTATTGCAGCCGTTCGGAGGAAGGCGATTTCAAAAATTTTTGGTATATTTTCATCGATCATGACCCCTAGACCCCGAAACCACCCTCCGTTCAAAAGTTGATATATATATACTATATATATGGATATATATATCTGATCTTTGTCATACTGTAACTCTCGTATTTATGAACCGATTTGGATGAAACTCGGTGTGTACATAGTACATACCAATGTCTCGACCGAGTTCGTTGGCCAACATCATCCGCCATCTTGTTTCAAAATGGCGGCCATTTAAAAAATTTTTAAATTTGAAATGTGGTACCAAAAAATTAATAATTGAAAAATATTTTTTTCTTATGTGTTTAACCTTGATACAAAGATTCCGGAGCAGTTTTTGTTTCGTCTATATCTTAAAAAATGGTTGAGTTATAGCACTTTGAATTTCTAGCATGGCTGACATTTTGAAACGTCTTAATTTTTGTCACGCGATAACAGGCGCATTCATGAACCGATATGGATGTACTTTAGTGTGTACAAAGTACATACCAATGTCTCGACCGAGTTCGTTGGCCAGCTTTATTCGCCATCTTGTTTCAAAATGGCAGCCATTTAAAAATATTTAAAAATTTTTAAATTTAAAATGAGGTATCAAAAAATTGGAAAATGAAAAAGATTTTTTTCTTATGTGTTTGACCTTCATACAAAGATTCCGGAACAGTTTTTGTTTCGTCTGTATCTAAAAAAATGGTTGAGTTATAGTATTTTGAATTTCTATTATTGTGGCTGACATTTTGAAACAACCAGATTTTTGTCACGCTATAACAGGCATATTTATGAACCGATTTGGATGTAACTTGGTGTGAACGTAGTACATACCAATGTCTTGACCGAGTTCGTAGGCAAGCTTCATTCGCCATCTTGTTTCAAAAGGGAACATTTAAAAAAGATTTTTAATTTAAAATTTAAAGTGAGGTATCAAAAAATTGGAAAATGAAAAAGGTTTTTTTTTATGTGTTTGACCTTGATACAAAGATTCCGGGGCAGTTTTTGTTTCATCTATATCTTAAAAAATGGTTGAGTTATAGCACTTTGAATTTCTAGCATGGCTGACATTTTGAAACGATCTGATATTTGTCACGAGATAACACATGTATTTATTAACCTATTTGGTTGTAAGAAGGCATGTGGATAATATATAGGTGAAAGTTTCATTAAATAATTCAAGGAAAATATGCCTCATCTTTATTATGCATATTGATTTATACATTATTATTTTCTTGACTTAAAATAATTTATTCATTTTTTAAATTCTTATTTTTTATCATTTTAGTTTATTACTTTACTTAATAATTTTAATACTTTGCTATATTGCAAGCATTCCTTATAATTTTGATTGCATTATTACATTCAAATTATTGTTTAAAAAAATGTAAACAAAGCAATGACCAGAAATCCACAAAATTCTAAAATCTGCACCTCTGGTCCCAAGTTATACATATTCAAGAGAGTCTACTGTATTAGCGAGGAAGACCTCCCACAGCAAAAAATTCATTTACAGCAGTGGTGACAGCGTTAGTTACTTTTTTTTAGAATAGCGATATTCTGGAAGTGTTGGGAATTGTTTCATAATGTGTGCTTGGTGCATGATTTTTCTTTCTTGTTTATATTTAAAGAAGTTTGATTTTTCTGAATATTTTTCTCTTTTTAAATGTCATGATATTTTCTTACATAAATATTTCATTTTTATAGCTTTCCTAAGCATCCCTTAATTGCAGCTTTAGAAAACAAAGAAGATTGTTTTCCTTTTATTCTTGAAGCTCTCACAGGTTGCATTTCATTGGATTGTGAAAGGTAATTAAATATTCTTTGTTTTATTTTATCTTTCATCATAAGCTATATATTCACAAGGAAATGTACAAGTAAAACAGTAAAAATTCCAATCAAGTCTGTTTTTTTATTCATCTGTAATGAGCTTCCTACTGAACCAATTTTACTTATTCTTTTTTTTTTTTTTTAATGAAAGCTGTGTATCTGTAGATATGCTCATACTAGCTTTTTTTTTTTTTTTTTTTTAATTCCCATTTTTATACTTTTAATTCAATTTTAAAAGTTTTTATGAAATTTCTTCAAAATGGTGGCAAACGTCCATTGTTGCAGGGAAAAGAGAAATAATTTTTTTTTAACCCCTTAAGGGGCAAGCAATAATGTCTCTAAAATATTGAATTCTCACCGGAATAATCGAAAAATTTTATTTTTAAATAAGGAAAAGCAGTTTTTTAAGGATTTTCCACCAAAGTTAAAAATATAAAATTTAGTTAAATGTTTCTGGTGAGAATCTTGTTTAAATTAGGTGGGATATATTTTATCCCACCGCCCCTCAAGGGGTTAACATCTTTATTGATTATATCCTTATTCTTATTGTTGCCATTTTCTCATTACAGTTAAAAATGACATTTAAAAAATCTGAGCAGAAAATATCAACTTAAATATATATATATATATATATATATATATATTTTCCCTTATAAAGCTGTAAAATTTCAATATTTTTTTTTCATTCTGCTGATACTGAGTTTGAGATGCTAGTCAAAATGTGTCAGTGAGTGAAAATGACATCATATTTTTATAAAAAGATCATTTTCTTTGATAAAAACAAATATTTTACCAACAATGCGTCTAAAATAAATAAATTTGTAGAATTTTTATTCACCAATACTAAAATTAGAAACTCAGTTTAAGAGTGAGAATGTTGTAGCTGATATGATAAGCATGACTTCAAGTTTGGAAATATATTTATTAATAACCTATTATGCGTTAAAATATTTTTTAAAGGCTGAATACAGATATGAGAGGTGTGTATGTAAATACGGATGTGGATATGAGAAGTGCGTATGTAGACAATGAAAATGACACTAAGTTTAGATTTCATGCGAAAAAAATTCTATGATTGTGTCAAAGTGAAATAATTTTTGCTGATTTTTCATTCCTTAATACCAAGCATATGAGCATCAATGGATAACTTCATCATAGTTACTGATGTTGATTATATGTTATAGCTAACATATACAAATAAAGTGTAGTTTTTCAATAATTTGAACAGTTGAAGTTTATGGAAATAGTATTTTGGTGACTTTATGTTAAAATATTTGTTTTAAGAGTTAGACTAAGCAATAAAAGATGGATCTTTTATTGTAATAAATTTTGCATGTTTACTATAAATCGATGTAACAGAAATCTTTTTAAATATTTTTTTTCGTCAAGGTTCGACAGTTTCAACCTCGTTATATAACTTAATAAGTTTAGTCATAGAAGAATAGAATTTTTACTGTTTTACTTGTTGGAACTTACAGAAAATTTTTCTAAATATAATTTGCTAGCTTTACTAATTTATTTTCCAAAAAATCGTGTTAAAATGCTTCCCCCCCCCCTCCCTGGGGGTGGGGCGGGGGGGGGGGGAAGAAAAAAGAAATGCGTACAGATTTCATGAATTATTCTAAAATTGAAGAACACAAAAAAATATTATAGGCTAAAACGCTGCAATCAGATTTCTTTTATGAATGCTAAAAAAAATCACTACGAATTATGAAAAATGCTAAAAATTGCATTAAAATATTTACAAAAATCACTGTACAAATTCTGAATATACATTATTGAAAAGTAGAAAAAGATTATAATATTGGCTCTGAAAGATTGAAACCAGATTTCTTTTATTAATGTATAAAAAATTGTCATTAACATAAAAAAAGGTTAAAAATCACATTAAAAATTAAGATAAAACTTTCGTTTTTCTTTTTAATCATTTCATAGAATAATTTTTAATAAAAGGTGACAGCACTGTCCATTTCCATACAAGAATTCCAACTTTTACTAAACTTATATAATTTTTGCTTTGTGTATGACATTTTTTTTTAAAATTACTTTTCATATTTTTATTATGATACTGAGTTTTCATATTTATATATTGTCATTTATATGTGTAATATTATGTTTTCTTTTATATTGTCATTTATATGTGTAATATTATGTTTTCTTTTATATTGTCATTTATATGTGTAATATTATGTTTTCTTGTATATTGTCATTTATATGTGTAATATTATGTTTTCTTCATAGGTCTATTCAAGTAATGAAACCTGTGATTTGCTATATTTTGTGTAATCCTTCTCAGAAACAGGGTTTGGATTACCTGAAAGTACTTTTTTTGGAGATGTTTGTTACAGAAATGAATGCTTCAACAAAAGTTCTTCAGCTTGCATTTAAATATGTGCCATTCATGCAAGTATGATATATTATAAAATGCCTAGCTTTGAAATTATTTTTTGTTTCTAGCATCTTTAAAATATATTTAAATTATTGTATTATTAGAATAATCTCTAAAATATTTTTTGACAAGGAAACCACTTTTGGTGCAGCTTGCACCTATCATTGAGGTCTGGTGCATTTTGTAGCCTTATATTATGAAGTTTGAAAATCGATAAAATTTTTCTGTTAAAATAATATTTTTTTTATTTTACAGCAGCATAACTTTCTGAAATGCAATTTTCGAAATGAAAAGTATTTAAAAATAAAAATTAGTCAATAATAAGTATAAAATATTGAAAAAAGTTTAAAAGTCCCTTCAGGAGCCTATGAATTTCAGTTTGAAAAATTAAAAAATTATATTCACATTTTTAACAGGAAAAAAAATTGGCATTTTTCTCAAAAGTAGAGCTTACCAGCAACACTAGCCGAATTTCATAGCTGCTTGTTGTGAGTAGTGGTTTGGACTTCACTAGAAATTGTAATGTCCTACCTAATTAGGCACTGTAAATTTTCTAAATTGTATAAAAATATTAATTTACTTTGATTACTTTTACCAAAAGACACAATATTTCATTTTAAACATTCGAAACTTTATTCCATCCGACTTCAAAAGAAAATAGTTTGCTTATTTTGTATTTCACTAAAAAAATAGTTTTCTAGATTCTTGAAAGCTTTTAACAGAAATATGTTTACTATTTATACATTTATCATCTGCATAGGGAAAAAAAAAAAGTAGCTTATTTTCAATTTCATTTCAAATGAAAGCTGTTGCCAAATTATGCATTAAAATAACACAATTTTGTGAGGAAACTATACTAATAATTAGAGCTTCTTTGACTAACATTTACCAAATTTACTCTTGTATGATGCATGCCCCCCCGCCTCCCCCCAAAAAAGGCTTGAAATATGGGATTTGTAATATACTTAGAATATTTTTGACAATTAAGGTAATACATGCTTTCATTAATTCATTGAATAAATACATAGATATTGTAATAAAAATATACTAATATAAAAATAGTAAGTAAAAAAAACTGCAATTATTTTTGGACTTTTACATACTTTAGTTTGTATATTATGAAAAAAAAAAACACAATAATTAATTACTTCTGCAATGATGACCTGGAAAGCTTTTTTTTTTTTTATCTTATCCTAAATTATCATAATTGAATAACTGAATTATAATTATAATAACTGAAATCAAAACTTACCAAATATAAATATCATGCATTTTTATTAGGTTATGTTGTACAATTAAAACAATATATAAATAAAAATAAATAACTAAATATACAAAATTCTCCACATTCAGTTTATAATTAATTAAAGTTGTCTGTAATATGCACATTGTTTATCATAATTATTGATACTGTTACTGAGTTCATCATTGGCACAGTCTATAACTCGATAACTCATATCCTCTTCAGTTTTATCCATCTTATTTGAAGATCAAATCACTTTGAAATATTTAATGATCCTCTTTGTATATCTGGATTTTACAGAATGTTTTTCATAATCTTGGATTTTTTGCCTTTAAAAATAGTATGGTGTGCATTATGCACAAGGTATGATTTCTCTTTTTCCCTATTAAAAACAAGGTATGTGTTATAGAAGAGGAAATACAATACTTTACTGCTGAATTTGCATGCATTCAGACATTTAAACATTTATTAAAGCCATTAAATTGTTTAACACAGTTAATGTAACTTTTGCATTATTTTCTTAAAGAATATGAAATGCATTCTGAGCCAAAATTTCTTATGTTTGTGTAATGTAAAAATTTATAGAGAAAAAATTACAGTTACATCATTAACATTTGATATTAAAGAATTTAGGAGAATTTTAACAACTTTTAATGCTCAACGTCAATGAGACACATGTTTTTCATATCCTGTAGGAATTTATTGGGTATAAGCAAAAGTAAGTTCTATTTTTTGGTTAAAATTACATATTTATTTAGCAAGTATGTAGAAGTGGCACATTATTCAAAATATGCTCCATCAGAAGCCGCAACCTTTGCCCATCTTTCAGACAATTTACGGATTCATATTAGATATAAATTTCCAACTGGGCGAAAAATGTCCGGTCCAGGATTCGAACCAGGGATCTCCTGGCTGAAGCCGCCAGTGCTCTGCCATCTGAGCTATCCCGGACGAATCTGGTGGAACTTTCTCACCCAGCTAACCTTAATGATTATAGCATCTGGTCTGAAACCTGGTTCAGCTCAACAGAATAAATCGTAGGTTATGGAACTCCAGAAAACGCTGGATATGAAATTATACTAGAGCGGCTTCAGCCAGGAGATCCCTGGTTCGAATCCTGGTCTGGACATTTTTCGCCCAGTTGAAAATTTACATCTAATATGATTTATTTTTACCAGTTAGAATAATTGTGTTAAAATTATTCTAGTGTAATTTACGGATTCCCTGTCTGAAGAAGTCGTCGTCTTTTGAAGTAATTCATTCATCAAGCCAATTTTTTATACTTTCATAAGATGTGAATCTTATGTCTTGAAGGACCTACTGCATTGACTGGGATAATAGTAATCCAAAGGAGCAATGTCTGGCGAATATGGCGGGTGGGATAGAACTTCCCAGTCCTGCCCTTTTAATTAGGTTTTAACAACACTTGCAGTATGTGGATTTGCATTGTCATGCTGCAAAATCAGTTTGTGTGTCTATTCTTCCATTCTGGTCAATTTTCTTGAACAGCTTGCTTCAAACATATCAGTTGTCATCAGCAGACTTCACCTGTAACAGTTTCAGAAGGTTAAAGTAGCTCATAATATACAATGTCTTTCATATTCCACCAAATACAGAGCATAATCTTATCAAAATGAATATTTTGCTTTGGTTGTGATCAGACCAGCTTTAGCAGGCTGTTATTGTTGCAACGTCTATTAAAAAAAATAATAATTAAAATGTTTGCTGCAATTTTAAATTAAGTTTTATTCAATTATGTATTTGTTCTTTTATTTTAATTATATATTTGTACTAATATAAAAAATTAGCTCATGAAAGTAATTAAATTTTTCTTCTTTTTTTCAAATGTTTTATTTGGCACTATCACGCTTGACAACAAATGTGTTGGTTACAGGGTTCGTAAATATCATGATATTTTTGAAAATATCAAAAATATCCGATATTTTGATATACAGTAAACTCTGTCTAAAGCAGAATCGATCGGGATTGAGAAAATTTTCCGTAGTAGACAATATTCCACCTTAGACAAATTTTACTCTATGTCTATGGATTCACAGGGACTTGAGAATCTTTCCGAATTAGACAGATTACCGTCTTACACAGAGCCCGCCTTACAGAGAGTTTACTGTATATCCGATATTTTCGATATATATCCGATATTTTCAAAATAGTCAACTAACTGCTGATAATAAATATTTTCAAGCATAATATAAATTAGAATCTAAAACATATTGCATTTAACATTAAAACTTAATCAAGCAATGTTCTAAAAATGAATTTCTCTTTTTTTTTTTTACTATAAGAACAAAATTGAAGATCAACTAATTGAAAACAGATACAATTTGCTTTATATACTTATATAACGTGTTTGCATCAAGTTTCAAGAAAGTTTTATATTTTATAAAGCAAAATATTAAATACAAAGTAGTTTTTTTAAATTGAAGAATAACATGAATGTAAGCTTGTCTATTTTTTATTAACCTGTTGTACAGTTTAGACTCAATTAAACCAAAATCAGAAGAGATTGTAGTCTAAAGAAGCTGTAAATAAATGATTATCTAAATTACAGTTTATCTTAAAATGACTGTTCTGAATTAATTGTCTGATATAATTATTAGTTATACATTTAAAAATAAAAGTTTCAAACATAAAGCTTTGAAAAGATATTTTTCTTCTTTGCCTAAAAAAGTCACTGCCAGAGACAGGATGTTTATCTACAGAATGAATAACACAGTCAATAACAGTTGAAAATTTCATTTACACTTGTTTTGACTGAAGAAAATATCAAAATTATCTTGCACAGAGATATTTTGAAAATAAATATCAAATATACAAAATATCAAACATCTTGCTATTTTGAAAATAAATATCAAAAATCTTGATATTTTAAAAATAAATATCGGATATATATCCATTGATATATATCAACGAACCCTGGTTGGTTATAACTGAAAAATACCCAAATTATGAGCCTTTATATATCATTATTGAACATTCTCAGATCCGTTTCATATCCCAGTGTTCTAGGACGAGTAGTAAAGAAATAGAGTTTAATACAATATATAACTCTTGTGGTAAATTAAAGATCGGCGACATTCTTCGATTGCTTTGTCAATCTAAACATGCAAGGGCATCCTAAACAGAAAAATCGCATAATTAGTGATTTGGGGGGGGGAAGGCAATAATTAGAAAAGCTTTACATCAGTTGATTCAATTATTATAATCTTAGAGGTTAAGAACTTCAATAATTTTAAATAATAACAAGTATTTGTGCTTTTCTAAAAAATAGCATACAGTATTACAGTAATGTTAAAAATGAATTTTAGAAATTGCAACTAAAAATTTTAATTTGACGCCTGAGATTTTTAGAGTAGTTGTCATTTGACACTTACCTTTTATTTCCCAATTTCCATCACTGTTCAATGCGTTTTTTCAAACTCATATGGTGTTATATATTCACTTGCTGACATCCATTACATTTCCAATGTGACATAATATTAACTTCTTTTTTAAATTCGTCAAACTATTTATTTCATTTTTCACATTGAAATCTTGCAATTGAAAAGTAATTGTTGTGATAAGAATTTTATTGTAGATTTTTAATTGTTAGCAACTGCTATATAACGTAAAATGTTTGAATTTGATAGAACTTGCTCTTAAATTGGTGATGTTTCATTAATTAAAAATTAACTATAAATTATTTAGATCCTGGATTACTTTAGTTGCCTCGGCCATGTTTTAATACACATATATGTAACATTTCACAATCTTGTCTTCCAAACTGTCGATTTGTATAGAATTACAGACAGACAAATTTTCATTTTTACATATTAGATAATGAATGATAAAATATAGTCATTTTTCCTTTTGGATAATTTTAATTTGCTGAGGTTTGGGTTTTACAGTTCTTTCAAATCATTTTTATCTCTTTATTGAAAGATGTCTGAAAACCTAAATTTAATTAAATTTTTAGATTACATGTATAACAGAATCATAACAAATAAGTAGTAATTAAAAATAAATATACATGATACTGTGCAGCAAAAAACTCATATAAACCAAAAAAACCCAATAAAATCCACTTTTATGTGGGTTTTCTTGGGTTTTATTAGGTGTTTTTTTTTTAAAACCCACCCGGGTTTTTTTGGGCGGGTAGATGGGCAGACAGCCCTGGCTGTACCCAAGCTTTTTTATTTTTAGGTTTCTTGTAGTAAAGATATTTTTCATCTTCAGTTACAAGTCGAGGCAAAAAACCCTTTCTTTGTTGTTTTTGAAGAAACATTTTACAAGCGATTTTTTGACATTCTATCTGTCTTTCTATTAATTCATGTGGTATCCAATTTCGAAATTTTTTAACTATTCCCATTCCATGTAGACATGTACTGGCAACAGATTGATCAACATTCAATGCTTCTGCCAATTCTTGTTGCATTTGTGTGTTGTCTTCATCCAATAGTGCTTCCAATTTTTCATCTTCAAAATTTTTCAGTATATCTTCACGTTCTGCATCTTGAACATCAAATAAACCTTCTTTAAATTGCTTGAACCACCTTCTATACATTGGAAGGTGGGGCAAAATCATGTACCTTAAATGTTTGTTATTCTCAAATGCAATCAAATGGGAAAACAAACTCTGAATGTCATTTTTAATATTAACTGAATCTTTAGCTATAATAAAACATATTCTTTTCAATAAAAAAAAAATAATTGATTACATAAAAAATAGCTTCTTTCAGACATATGCAAAAATCCGGTTTTATCCCACTGGTTGGGTAAAACCAGATATCTGTTTAAAACTCATCAGAAATATTTATTGCTGCAGCTATGCCAATCTATGGCTGCATAGAACTAGATGTATTACCACTTATATTCATGGGTTTCTCTATCTTTTCCTAAGGAGCAAAAAGATGTTCTGCAAAAACATCATTGTTGCAGCAAAAAATCCATGTTTTCCCAATCCTTCTGATTGCAGTATTTGCAACTGCTGCTCTTGAAAATGCAACTTTGAATAATTTTCCAATTTGGTAAATTGTTGCAGATTGCCCAGGATTAGAAAATAACTAATTTCTTACATCTTGTTCATAGTATGAGTTTAGAGGTGCCACGAATGACACATCAAGGGGCTGAAATCGATGTATTGTGTGTGGAGAGAAAGGGAAGCATAAGAGAATTGCATTGCTTTCTCTTGCTGTATTGATTAACTCTATGCTTTTAGTATGAGTTGAATGTCTATCAAGTATTAAAAGAACAGACTTTCCAGAATTTGAGAACATAAATTTTTTTAACTAAATAATGAAAGGCTCTATCGTAATCCACCCACTCCTATTTTATATAACAAATAAGCCTGGGGAAGCATAATTCATCAATAGAGGGTTTTATCTTGGAAAATAAACATCGGGGGCTGAAGTTGCCAGCTGCATTCATACAAATTTCAATCGTTATGAGGACACGCCATTCGGTAGAAGTCAAACAGCCTATTTTTTTTTTTTTTTTTTTTTTTCCTCAAAGAGCTAGTATCTTTGATGATTTGTGGGGTATAGTTAGTATGTCAGTTTCATCGACATTGTAGATGTCATTAGGGGAACACTTATGCTTTTCATAAATGCCCATTAACAGACTGAAAAACTTTTGTACAACAGTACGATTGAAGCCTTTTACAAGAGCGATGTATGTTTTTTAAGGGTATCCTAGTTATAGATATTTATTTCTATGAAAGCAGCCATACAGCCAGTCTTTTCCAGCCATTCTTTTGTTATTATTAAATGTATGGAGAAGGCTGTTTTTTCTGCTAATTTAAAAGCAAGTTCACGTAAAACTTAGTGAAAAACAAAACAATTTTTCTCCTAGTAAAACTACATGCTCTACCAATTCATTTTCCTGAGCCTCAGTAAAAACACATTTAAATCTACCTAACCTTTTTACAGCAACTGTTACAGGAGTCAAACCATGCTATTGAGTCTTCTTCACCTTGTCTTCCATGTTTGAACAGGTTTGTGGAACTTTCAATGTATCAGATGCTCTTTTATACCACACTTTTCCATCTAGAACTCCTTTAATGAATCCAGTCACACTTTTGCCTGACCAACTTTGTCTGATAGTCTTCATTTGATAAATATGGGGCATATTGTCATCTAAAAATTAAGATTGATTATTAGAAATTAAGATTTTTTTTTATATTATTTACATCTTTTATACAGGTTGTTTAAAATTTATTAGGTCTTTTATTTTTTATATAGGGTCGACCTAGCTAGCTATTTTTTGTGCATTGCTTGTTTATTATTTATTTCAGAAAAGAATCTTGTTATAGAATAAGTAGCCTAGAGAAAAGAATCTTGTTATAGAATACATAGCCTAGTTATATGCGATTAAGATTTCATTGTTTGCTTATCAGTTATGGCAGATTATTTTATTTAAAAAACGATTTTCAAAATATTTTTTGAATTTTAAGTAGACCTATAACATAAGTTATTATACCCAAGATTAGAAAGTTATTTATTAATGCTTAATAAGCATAATATAAATATATGGCGTAGTTGGTACCATTATTTTGTTCATTAATAAGTGCAATTTATTTAATTTCATAAATTTAAGTTAAAAATTAGTCGCACTTTTTAATATAAAAATAAATCAAAATTAATGTTTTTACTATAACTAGATAAATTTAGAATTATAAGGTAACTTAACAACATTAAAAATGCAATTTAAAGCTCCATGCTTTTTTATTAACTATACTAAAAAAATATTCCATGAGTATAGGACAAAATCGGGTATACCCAGTTTTGACTCACTTTTAAGTACTGAGTTTAACCCCAACATAACACAGATTTAAAAACATGGTGTCACTATTTTTAATCCTATAATAAAAGATCAGTAAAAAAGTTAGAACACTAGCAATAAAGCAAAGATTTAGATATAGTACTTACCAATATTTAATATGATGACAAAAAGTGAATATGTGCATAAAACCTAGAATCAAACAAATCAATTTTTAAGAGTAATCCAAACGAAATCCTTCACGCAAAAAAGAACTGCAACACAGTAGTGCTTTGTTCAGCTACAAATGCCGTAATGGCGATTGACAAGTAATTCCTCGTATTGGCCAACAGATAGTAGCGCACAAGTTAAGAAGGAATCTGCGCTATCCGGTTTTGTACAACTCTCCCCTATTAACAGAAAAGTATGTTCCTCGTAACCTTCTACAAGTAAACGATGACTTAATGCAGCACTTTTCTTTAAATTATAAAACTATAAGAAAACTTCCCATAAAAGACGATTATTTGGCACAAAACTATCCATTTTAAATCTAATAAAAAACTATGTAGTTTACACTTTAATCAAATGTCATCTACTACGTTTTGAAGGTTATAAAGAGACTTTTCAAAAGCATGTATTACCAGATTCACGCATTGCATATAAGATCACTTATGCCATCTATTAGAAAATGGAACTTACTTTTGCATGTACCCAATATCTTACACCTGCTTAAAGATTCACTTGGCTTATAATTACAAATGAATGCATCTATTAGCTTTTCAATTTTATACAACATTTATTATTCACTCAAATATATAATATGCTTAGTAGATCACAGCAATTTATCCACATCAGTAATATAATACACATTTGTAAACCTAAATACTGGAATTCACCTAGAATTTTTCCTCAAATCTTTTATTTGGCATTTAACAGAACTTAACCTTCATGTTAAGATAAAAACTGTAGAACAGAGCATTTCTCTTGCTTTCTTTTTAAATTTACCCTTCACGAGACGATTGCTCCAAAATCATCTTGCGATTTTTCCACACTTCTCGTATTATGCTTTTTCTTTTCATATGATATTATATATCTAATTATTAAACTTTTGAGTTTGTTAGGTTGCATTGTTGATGATATTTACTTTGATATGTACTTTTTTAGAGATAGACTAGTTTAGATATGTACTTTTAATCTGTTACTAAAGAAAAATGTAGTGTTATGAGCCTTCAAATGTCAAAAAGTAATTTTTTCTAAAAGGTTTCTATAATTTTAGCTAAGAGTGTAAGTAATACTCTGAGTTGAACTCTAAGCAATTAAAAATTCATTCATATTTCTTTATGTAAAATTAAAAATCCTTGATTTTAATAACTTTAATATTTATTTATGATTTTGAATTCATATTTTTCAGATTGGGTCCCTGCACAAAACAATTGAGCTTTCATTATTTGTTAATAAATTAAATGACTGTTTACTAAAAATCAGTGTTGATGAACCAGAATTTTTTCATTTATTTGAACTATCATTGTTAGCTTCTTTCTCACTTCTTGAAAGAAGCATAAACTTTGGACATAACCCACGGGAAATAATTGAGCTTCTAAATCAGCTATGTTCTTTGTTACCAAAGGTAAGTCTTTTTGTGCATTTTTCTTTTCTTTATAATACTATTTAAAAAAATATTTATTTTTTTTTCAAACTAGAATTGCTTTAAAACAGCAATAAGCTTGAGCATCAGCAGAGCATAATCTAGGAAGGGGTAAGATTTGGGGACAGTCAAATAGGCAATGTTTTTTAAAATGGAGAATAAACATATAAATTAAACTAAACTAAGAATTTTTTTGCCAAAGCTCCATGCATGACAATTTTTAAATGTACCAACACAAAAAGTAATACAGAAATATAACAATTTAAAAATCCAAAAACTAATTTTTACAGGCTTTTTCTTATTTAAAAATGAGGATTGAAACAGATGATCACATTTTTCATCAAAAAGACTTCCTCTTTGCGCCTCTGAATCTATCCATTTAACTCATGAATGTAAAAAGAAAAAAAAAACTAAATTTTGCTTTAAAGAATTGAGGAAAACAGCATCCCACCCTGCTCCCTGAGGAAAATCCTTAGGTCATTTTTCTCTTACTATTTAATAATTTTAAGTCATTTGAGAAGAAAAAAAATTTTTTTTTTTTTTTTTTGATAAATTCTGCAATGCATAGTTGAAACTGACTTTTAGAAATAGTTAATATTTAACTATATACATTTTGTAAATATTGCTAAATGTTCAACTATACATGTAACTCTTCTTTTGACATATATGGGCATATGACATATATTTGACACATATTTGGAAATAGATTTCTTAGAGAAAACAAAAATATTACTAAGATGTTTATCAGCTTCTAATTCAGAAAGGATTTTGTTGTTAACTACTAGGGGGCTCTGCCCCCTACGAGCTACACTCATCAACCCCCGTTCAGGCACACCAAAATCAAAAAGCACGCTAATTTGATCGGCTTTAAAAAAATTGAATAAAAAAAAAACTAGCGATCTTTCTGTAAGCGGGTTTCCATTCGTTTTCCTTGGATTGGGGATTTTTAAGACCAAATCTGCTGCTGTTTAGAGATACAATGGCTGTTTTCATATTTAATTAAAAAATTAGTTAAACATTTGAAAATAAGCTAATGTAAAATGAATTAAGTAAACAGTGTCATTGTCTCCCAGTATTTTTTAACAGCGTTATAAGATAGTTCTTTTAAATAATTCATTTTAAATGTATCGTTTCAAATCTGACGTGATTTACACCAAAGTTTTATTTCTCTTATTAATATTCACGTGAAAATACTTTTGTTGTAGAAGGAAATATTATTTGCGCTGTCTTCGAATTCACAATAAAGTTGAAAAGATTATCTCAAAATATGTGGCGCAAATATATTTTTCAATTTAAATTGTTTTGCTATATTTTTTGCCATTTTAAATATGATGTAATTTCCTCAAATTACAAGTTTTAACGCATGATTTTTTTTTTATTTTAAGATTTTGTTTCTCTTTTAAAATTGAAGTATAAACGTGGTTCTTATGACGTAATTTTCCTGCTTTTAACATGTAATCATTTAATTCTAATTTTAAAGTTTTTTTTTCTGTTTGTAATAGTCACGTGTAAATAAATTTTTAATTTGAAGTAAACATTATTGTTTGCACTATTTATACAACTGGCAACAGTTTAAATTAATAACATTTTCTAAAATTTGTAAAAAATATCTCTCGAAATGTTGAAAATTTGAATTTAAAATTGAAATAAAACCTCAAAAAATGAGTCAAATAAGAAAAATAAATGCAATCTGCACACCGGGAACTTATAACGTATAAAATGATCTAAAAATGATTAAATTCTCATGTATAGTTTTTGCTTCAATAAAACTTTTTTAATGGAATGATTTTGTCCAACTTTAGCATTAAATATATTTTAAAATAATTCTTCGATTTGAAAAGTGTCTGCATCAACGTGTTTATCAAACATTTCTCTATAATACCACCGATTTTCATATTATTTGTATGCAACAGTTTTTTTAATATTAATGATGAAAGGACATGCTTAAGCATTCAAATTGGATGCCGATCTACCCGGAATATCTATGCAGATTTTCATTGGTTCATTTCCAAATCAAAACTTTTTTTTATATATAGAAGGATTTTTAACATTAATTTGAATTTCCTATCTTCAGCTACATTAACAGGGCTTGAATTTCAGGGCGGGATGGCGGGATTCGAGCCAAAAATTTTGAAATCCCGCCCAAAATAATATCGTGGGCGGGAGACTCCCGTCCAAAAAATTTCGCCATTTTCCTGAAAATTTTGCATTTTGAAATTACGATTAACTCCTGCAAATGCCTTGCAAATTTCCCGATATTTTCGCACGACTAATTGACACATTTTGCGTTTTTTTTTCCGCGAAAGATCGTTGAAACTCACGAATTTTCGATGCGACCGTTAGACAAATTTCATTATTTTTTTCTCGAGATCAGTTGACAAGTGTTTGCGACCGATTGCCGAATTAAGAAGTTATTCTGTTACGAATTTTCCGAAAATTGTGAAAAATCGGTCATCAGTTCAACAGAAAAATATCGCGAATTTCGACAAATGATCGCCGAAAAAATCAATTTTGTCAATCATTCGAGGAAGAAATCGCCAACTTCGTCGCAAAGGATTGCGAATAAACAGAAATTTTGTCAAAGGATCGCGGAAAAACGTGAATTTCGTCAGATTGCAGGGAAAAAAACTTGAAATTCATCAAAGGATCGCAAAAAAAAGGCAAATTACATCAAAGGATAGCAAAAAAAAATCATAAATTTTGCAAAGGAATGCGGAAATAATGCGAGTTTCGGCAAAGGATCGCGGAATAAACACAAATTTAGTGTTTAGTCAAACGGCCGCTGAGAAAAAACCGCGAATTTTATCAAAGAATTGCGAAAAAAAACGCGAATCTCATCAAAGAATTGCGAAAAAATACGAATTTTGTCAAAGGATCGCGAAAAAAAGGCGCAATTCGTCAAAAAATTGCGGGAAAATGCGAATTTCGACAAAGTATCGCGAAAAAAAAACACTCATTTCGTCAAAGAAGCGCGAATTTCGTCAAAGGATCGCGGAAGAACGGCAAATTTCATCAAAAGATCTCGAAATAACGGCAAATTTCGTCAAAATATCTCGAAATAACGGCAAATTTTATCAAAATCTCAAAATAGCAGCAAATTTTGTCAAAAGGTCTCGAAATAGCGGAAAATTTCGTCAAAAGATCCCGAAATAACGGCAAATTTCGTCAAAAGATCGCAAAAAACGGAAATTTCGTCAAAGGAGCATGAAAAAACACATAGCTAGTGCTGGGAGTGATCCCCCCCCCCCCCCCCCTTCATCCCCTACAGGTCAAAATTAACATTTTTACCTACTGGCCAGTACACTGATTTTTTTCACTGGCCAGATTTTTTTAGCCACTGGCCAGTAACAAAGTTATGTACGCTCCATACAAAATTTTGTTTTTTCTATCAACATTGTAATTTATTGATATCTTTCACTTACCATTCGATATAATTACATTCAACTAAAAAAAAAAAAAAAACTGGCATTAACATGTAACAGAAAAATATAACCAAGAAATTACTGCTTCCAAAATAAAAGTCAAACACATATTTGAAGATTTTTAGACATACTTAATGCAATGTATAAAAGAGACAGTAAAATTGAAATATATTTTAAGAATTATCTTATTAAAATCTAGAATATTTTATTTTTACTATTAATTGCAATGAAATAAATTCATAGCAAATTTTAAGAAAGGTTACAGCAGAGGCGGACCCCCCCCCCCCCCCCCGGCACTAACTATCCATTTTGCTGCGACCATTTAACGAAATTCGCGTTTTTCCGCGATCTTTTGACAAAATTCGCGTTTCTTCCGCGATCTTTTGACGAAATTCGCGTTTTTTCCGTGATATTTTCACGAAATTTGCATTTTTTCCGCGATTGTTTGACGAAATTTCTGATTTTTTCGCAAAATTTACGTTTTCCTACGATTTTTTTAACGAAAGTTGCGTTTTTTCTGCGATTTTTTCACGAAATTTGTGTTTTATCCGAGATTTTTTGATGAAATTTGTGTTTTATCCGCAATCTTTTTGCGAAAATTGTATTTTATCGGCGATCTTTTGACGAAAATTGCAGTTTTTCCGCGATTTTTTCACGAAAGTTGCGTTTTTTCGCGATTTTTTCACGAAATTTGTGTTATCCGCAATCTTTTCTCGAAATTTGTGTTTTATCTGCAATCTTTTCGCCAAATTTGCATTTTATCCGCAATCTTTTCGCGAAATTTGTGTATTATCCGCGAACTTTTGACGAAAGTTGCGTTTTCCCGCGATTTTTTCACAAAACTTGCGTTTTTACTGCGAGCTTTTCACGAAATTTGCATTTTTCCGTGATTTTTCCACGAAATTTGCACTTTTTCCGCGATACTTTGAAGAATTTTGTGATTCTTTTTTGCGATCCTTTGACGAAATGTGCGGTTTTTTTAAGCGATTTTTTGACGAAATTCGCATTTTTTGCATGGTTCTTGGGCGAAATTTACGTTTTTTCGTTATTCTTTGACGGAGTTGATTTTTTTCGGCCACCATATCGAAATTAGCGATATTTTTGTCTGAATTTTTGGACTGATGACCGATTTTTTTTTTTTTTTTTTTTTTTTTTTTTTCATACGTTAAATTTTCGGAAAATTCGGGACCGAATCGCCCCTGCTACTTTTTTTTCTTACGTTCGGGAATCGCCGATCTGAACGCCGTAAATTCTGAATGAATTTCATCCCTTTCCTGCCTCGCATCGATATTTAAACCATCGCGTTTGGCGAGTGAGGACAATAAAGTTAATCGTCACGTTTTAAGTGTTACTCGACGCTTGGCGAGTGCTAATTTTGTGCTTTATCATCCGCCTCTGTTGTAACCTTTCAGAAAATTTGCTGTCAGTTTCAGAAATTTTTTTTTACTCAGAATCACCCCTGCTTTCTTACTTTTTTTAAATAAAAAAACATTTTGCATCATTATTCTGAGTTGTTGATTTAAATTCCTTCAATGGTGTTTTGTCCTGCCTGTATTAATACAGGCATGACAAAATAATTTATGCAAATCTTTAAAAAGCACGTAAAATAACAGTGGGTTTCATAATTTTTTCTCCCTCCCAAATAGCTCAACTCCCCTCCATTTATAAATGTTGGTAGGGAGACTCCCCTCCTATGAAAAATTGAATTTCAAGCCCTGATTAATAAATTCTTCTTCACAAAGTGTACCAAAAAGCCTCTTCTATTGTGTCCTTTTCGTTTACCGAAATTTTGAATTATTACTAGTAATCCATCCTGTTTGCATTCTGGATAGCATCTGTTGGGTTGCATGTTGTTTCTGATATAGGGATGCACCGAATAGTGATTTTGGCTGAATACCGAATATTCGGCCAACAGGTGAACCAAATACTGAATATTTGGCTAGCCGAATAGTAACTGTTAGGCAGAATACCGAATATTCGGCCAGCTGAATAGTAACTATCCGGCTTAAATAAAAACAAATACTTTTTACATTTCAAAGTTTAAAGGTATTAAAATGTTACTTTTTAAAACAATTTTACATATTATTTAATAAAAGAAACTTACATTTTGATAAACAAGAGCTTTTCATAACTTTATATTGAAAAAAATCTGCTTTGAGTTATTTAAGAAGGATAATTATAAAACTTTTTTAATTAATAAAAATTATAATTTCATGATCTCTTCTACGAATTAAAACAAACATTTTAAAATTAAACAGAAATATGAAAAAATTGGAAGAAAAACTTTTCAGGGTCACATGTTGTTTGTCAGCAAGAGACTAAAGTAAAATCAAATGGTGGCAACTCAATAAGAATAACTTTTCTACTTCTTTTGATTTACAAGAAAATTTTTAAATGCATCTTAGATCAGTAGATCTGGAGTGGACAATCATTTTAAGAGATTCTAAATATTCAGGTTGTTCCTAAAATCTTGCAACAAACTTTCAACGGGGATAATATGGTAAAGACAAACATTTTTTTAAACAAGTAAGAATATCTCAATCGATTTATTCAATCAAAATTACAGTACATTCAATTAAATATACTGTGTGCAAAATAAGCTGAAACTGAATCTTTATTCACACCTTCATCAATAACGAAGATTTTTCGCAAGATCTGTTTCATATTAATTTTGTTTGGATTAAGTGTGACGATACCATTGAAAATAACTGAATTTTGATCAGTGACACTGTATAAATACCATCAACTGGATTTTGAATAAAGGAATGTATATCCCATAGTTCTTTTTCTTTTGGTATAAATGATGGCATTTTCCAGCACTTATCATATTTCTCAGAAATCAAAGCAAGTCATTTGAAAATATAGTTATATCTTCATTATTGGTAAAGTAAAAAGCAAAAATCCAAGTTCGATCTCGAGTGAGATGACAGATGAGATACAATGTATTAATGACTCAATAAGTGGATTACGATTATGGTTTCCAGAATAAAAATTATCTGTCTTGACACCTATTATCAACCTCAAAAGTTTTCCCATTTTGTTTAAAAACTCTTAGTTGAGAAAAAGAAAGAGACAGAAAATTTACTAAACAAAATTTCGGAACTTGCATTTGTGCATCATTAATTCCTATGAAAATCCTAATTAATCATCATTTTAATCCTCCTCATGGTTAATTTTCTTAAGATATATTTTACAAACAGCAAATATATATATAATCTAAAAACATTTTATTTAAATGTGATTTTGCTCCTAATTATTTTAAATATACTTATAAGTTGACAGTTGAAACTAGAAATTGTAAAAAGTTTTTAAAAATGTGTTTCAAAAGGTTTTTTTTAAGTATTCCGTTCAGCCGAATATTTTTGATATTCGGCTTAACCGAATAGTTTGATATTCGGCCTAACCGAATATTCGGTGCATCCCTATTTCTAAATATAAGGTAAATAATGCAGCATGGAATATATTTTATTGGACTAGGGAACAGATTTCTCTACATGCCATTCTTTTGTCGGCAGCACCTGATTAAATTCTGATATAGTTCTTTTTAAAATCTTAATTTTATATCAATGGTGCAATGTGGGGTACAGTTATTAGATTTCTAAAATATTTTTTACCAAATTAATAGTTTATTATTTGACTAATTAAAAAGATAACTAAATCTGTATCTGAAATATTCAAGCATTCATGTTTGTTAATTAATTAAATAGTTTCAGAATTTTGCCAAATGGCTGTAACATTCGTTTTAGATCCTATACATTGATTCTTTTAATATAATATTTAAGTAAAAAATATACACATTTGTGATAGAAGAGCTTCCATAAAGATTTTTAAAAGCTCTCAATTTATGACATTAAAGTAGACTGCAAAGAATATACAACACAATGCCTTTTTTTATGTTAAATAAGTGTTAATGTTTTTTAAATAACAATCCTTTATTGGTGGCAAAGGGCTCGTGGTTGTAAAATTTTTAAAACGATATGAAAAAGGTTCAAAAGGAACAACAAGATACATTATTTCGCAGCCATAAACTGCATGATCAAAGAAATAATCTGCTGCATGGAATTTAGAAAGAAAAATTCAAATCAATTCGTATATCATAGCTCAATTGCCAATAAAAATTCTCATTCTTGTTTTTAAAGTGAATCTACTTTTGCCATGATAGAGTGGCCTTGCATTTGGTAACTGTTTTCTGAATTAAGTGACATTCAATGGAATCACTCATTGTTAAACTACCATGGCACACTAAACTTACGATGATTAAAACAATATTATCAAAAGACTATGTCATTTAATAACACACATTAAAAAAAATGCTTTATCAGAGGTAAGGAAATATATTTATGTAATTTGTAATCCAAATAATGTTAAAATTCTTATAAACTTTTTTGCATTCATTTTTATGTTATTACAATTACTTTGTTTAAATTTAAAAGAATGCTAAAATTCTTATGAACTTACATTCATTAACTTTGAAAGAGATATCTGATATTGAATTTTTATTTTTCAAAAATTAGAATATTTTCTTTGTAAGATTAAGTTTTAAGATACACGTTATTCTTAAATAGTTTTTTATTTGCTAATGATAATTTATCCTACATTTTATATTGCAACCCTTTCCTTTATTAGTTTTTGAAAGAATTAAATTTATGTGAAGATTTGAGACCATCTTCATAATTTACTAGCATAAAGAGTATCTAAATAATAAAACTTTGTGAAAGTAAATTTTATTTCAAAGTAAATTGCATAATAAATGCTGGATGTTAAAGGATTCATCTGTTTATTCTAGGAATCTCAATACAACTTGATTTGAAATTTTTGCTTCACGTCTGCAATCACTACACAGTGCACCACTGTGTCGTGGCACACTGTTTAATAACCATTGCTTTAAGCACAAAAAGAAAAAGAAAAAAATCTCAACTTTGCAATACTTGATAATTTGAAATAATGCAACCTGCACTCTTAAAATTTAAATAACCCAATTGGGCAGAAATACCTTAATCTTGCAAACTTGAGAGAGAAGTGTGAAAGAGTGTGGGGGAGGGGTGCTGACTTGCTTCTGGTTAAACATATTTTCTCCTTTTAGTTTTGTTTCTGATCTGACTAAAATAATTTTTTCCTAGTTATGCAAATTAGAATTAAAATCTTCACATGCACATTTTTATTTTTCCTTTGTTTTTAACCTTTATGTAATTCTTCATTTTTGTGCCCTCCCAAACCTTGCTCTCAAGGCTGGTGTCCCACCTCGCCTGCCACCCTTTAGTTATGTCACTGAGCTCATACATAGTTAAACTAATTGTTACAATTATTTGCTTTAGTTATTTTAGCGTGTTAACATTTAATCGTAATTTTGTGAGCATAATTTTCTTTAAAAGCAAAAAACCATTTTTTTTTTTTGCTCAGCCTTGCCTTTTTCTAGCACGCTGTGTCTTGCACTGAAGAAGAATCTCGCTAGTAGATTCGAAACAGCTGTTTGCTGCTTTTCACGTATTATTTGTGCATTTTGAAATGTTGGTTTTTTGCTTTCTAATATTCCTGCACAAAGTCTTTAATTGCTATTTTAATAATTTTCTTTGGATTGTAGAAAATAAATTCTAACATTATCTTTGGTTAGTAGAGTATTTAAATCATAACAGTAGTAAAAACTGATTGTTTATTTTACGTATAAGATAGTAAAAATATTATTAAATTGCCCTTGAATTGCAATAATGTCCTCATGATATATTCCTCGTTATTTTTGCTTAATAACAAAGTTCACTTTTGGCATGAAAAAATTACTATTTTGTCATTACTATAATAGATTTGTGTTTTTTTTATTAATAGGATTTGATTTGTCCTTTTCTAGTAAAAATGACTCGGAATAACTCATTTCTGCTTTGTACATAAATGTAATTTTTAGTGTATGTGTGCATGTATATTATGTGCACTATATTGCCTATATTATGCATGTATATTATTGCACTATATTATGTGTATATGTGCACTATATTGCCAAAAATCACCGAACGCTTTTGATTTTAGATGTTTTATTGAATATATGAAGAAATACTTTGACTTCTTTAAGAACTTAAAAAATATAAAGAAGATGTTTGACCCCATATTTTTCCATGAAGATTCAATTGTGAGGGCAATTAGGGGACCAACAACAAATTGAAGAAAAAAATATTTGATATCACCCTGTAAAATAAAATACATGAAATGTTCTATCAGTGCAGCACATCAGTGTGTGGGTATTGTACATTTCTGTTCATTTGTTTAAGAATAGCACATATGTTCATGTAGAGATATAGTGGTTTCTTTAAAAAATTCAAGAAATTTTTATGAGTTTTTTGTTTATAGCATGCAAAGTTTTCAACCAAATTTAATAGTCCAGGGGAAATGTGCCAAAAAAGGGGGGTTACCTTGCAAAAGGTCGGGTAAAAGATTTTTTTTTTCTGAATTGTTTATAATGATGCCAACATGGAAAAACAAAGTTTTCTAACAAAATTTCTTAAGGCTAAATTTTTTGTGGCCAAAAAACAAGAAAATTTTGGGACCTTTTTTTTTATTTTTTTTTAAATATCTCGAGACCCGTTGCCGTAGCATGTTATTTGTCAATTATTATATTAAAGAGGATAAAATTATCTACAACTTTCATATTTACAACTTTTTTATACACTCAATAGCAAGCGCAGTACGCCATTTCAAAAATAGGACAATTTTTTCAATTTTCTCAAAAACCATGAAAAATGCAGTTGTGCCCCGATTATTTAAATGTTTCCCATGGATTTAATCGTGTATGCCAACTTCTATATATTAGTAGCAGTAAATTATGTGTTTCAGGGCTAAAACTAGCCTTTTTTGCACCAGTGCCAAACATGGATTTTGCCCCTCCCCCCCTCCCCCTTCTTTTTTAAAAAGAAAATTTACCACAGGGATTTTATTAAATCTCTAATAGACGGATTTTGAAATTTTTAAGTGTGTAAGCATTAAATACATAATGCTGAACTACGTAATCAGTTTTGCCAAATATTGATTCATTAAAACCTTGAAAACCGTACCGAAAGGAACCAAGATATATTCCGCTTTAAACAGGTTTCCATCTTAGCAGGTATAATTGTTCATATTCTTTCTCTTGAAAAAATATATACTTTTCTTTAAAGACCAAATTCTGTATATACAGATTTCATTTTCAAAGATTTTACGGTTGTTGTCGTATTGAGGCATTTAAAGTCACAGTTATATATTATAGGACTAAATTAGTCACACGAAGACATTCGCAAGGTGACATTAAACCCATGGGAGCGTTCTTGACAAATATCTCGCTCGCATTTCGTTACTTTTAAATAATTTTGTTTTCATGGGATACCTGAGATCAATATCTAATGTTGTGCTTTTGTACTTTTTCAGGTTTGGTTGCTTTTTTTTTTTATATATATATATTTGAACACTTTCACTTTTGGAAAACTGTTTGGAGCCCGTTCTGAAATTTAAAGTATCCTGTTTGAGCTTTAAAGCAATTAATAGATAATCTTAAAGTTTTACATATTTTTGCATGCTAAAATGATATAATCTCTTGTTATATTTATTGATATAAGTGGGAAAAAAATTGACAATATATTTTAAAACTAATATTTTAAAATTTTTTATAAAACTAGTGATCTCAAATATTTTAGTAATAGAATTTATAAATTTTACAAGCTATAAATGCATAACATTAGTTAGTGAAATAATCTGGTGTCATTTTTATTGTAGCTATTTTATAAAGTAAAAGTATTTCTTTCATAAAAGATATTTATCTTTTGAGTCCCCCCACCCCTCCTTTTATATGGAACTACAATTCAATGTTTGCTATCTTTAAAACAGTAAAACATTAAAACATATGTTATCAATAATTGGTAAATAAAATATACCATTGTAGTGAGGAATAAAATATGTTTTTCGCAAATTTTCATACCTGGGTGATTTTCAAAAAAAGTCTCATGTTTTACTGTCCTTTCACATTTGCGCAGAAAAATAATTAAATATCATAATTTTAATTATTGCATTTTAACTATCATGTTTTTTAATGATAATTTACAGATATATTATCATTTATAAAAAATTTAAAAATAAGAAATATATTCTTTTGTAGTCAAAATATCATTACCGTAGGTTGTCCCAACAAGCAATTTATTAGGTAAAGATTTGACAAAGTTCTATTTAAAACAGATGGTTATAATTTTTCTATACATTTTTATTTATTAAGATGCTAGTAATTAAAAAATATATTTATTTTCATTAATTAAACTTATCTATAATTCTTAATATTTTTTTAAAACCGTGTCCCAAGAAAGAGTGTCATTGCCATGCTTCTGACAAAAAGTTCCTCCGGATTTTTTTAGAGGACAGCACATGCCTTTTTATCAAGGCAAAAGTGCTTCTTAAAAGTCAACTTCTTATCAGGTTTAGGTGAACAGAGTAAATAGTTTTATAGTTTCAATAAAACAAGCAAAAACTTTGAATGTTTTGGTGAGTATTCTTTTGTAAGTCATTACCGTACCCAATTCTAATTGAATATTAAATGAACTTTTATTTCTTAATCTGCTTTCATTATATGAGAAATTGAAAATCATTGTATGGGCCAGAAGATATAATGGCTGCCATTTATGCCTGCAGAAAAATAAAAATATTTTGCTTAACTTGTCATTACCGTGCTCACTTATGTCATTATACCAAGTGCATTAAAATTTAAAAATTAGTTTTAAAATGTTAAATTAGTAATTTGGTCTCTGCTGATGCTTGTATATTAATGTTTATGAGGCAAGGTAATTATTTACAAACAATTAAAACTTTCTGATTATTTCTAAAAATTTTATTTTGTTATTCCGAAACATGGACAGATTTTGAAAATGAACCACCTATTCCATTGATACCTGGAAAAATATGTATGCATTATAAAATTTGTTAAAATTAAGCAAGAAATCTTTTTTAATTGAAACTATAGTGCCAATAAGTTACTATAGAGTGAAAAAATCTTTTAAACAATGCTTTGAAGGTAACATTGTATACACTTAAAGTTACTGTCTAAATATGAAAATTGTCTCATTCATCTACACTCTGCCCTACTTTTAAATTTATATAAATTTATTGCATATAAAATGTCTGTTGAGATGACAATAAAGACATGAGTGTGCAAATAATAGATAATTTACTGCTACCAATTTTTAGAAGTCGACATACACAATTAAATCTGCGGGGAACATTTGAATAATTGAGGTAAAATTACGTTTTTCACGGTTTTTAAGAAAATTGAAAAAATTATCCTATTTTTGAAATGGCGTACTGCGCTTGCTATTGAGTGTATAAAAAAGTTGTAAATATGAAAGTTGTAGAGAATTTTATCTTCTTTAATATTGTAATTAACAAATAATATGCTACGGCAACAAGTCTCGAGATATTTCCAAAAATTCAAAAAATGTCCCAAAATTTTGTTGTTTTTCGGCCACAGAAAATTTAGCCTTAAGAAATTTTATTAGAAAACTTGGTTTTTCCATGTTGGCATCATTATAAACTATTTAGAAAAAAAAAAAAAAAATCTTTTACCCGACCTTTTGCAAGGTAAAATGTATATTTCCCCTGGACTATAACAGGACCAATCAAATATCTTAAAAATTCATAATGTTATTGGTGATAATAGTAAGCTGAATTTCAGGTGCCTTCAAAAAGTAGCTGGATGATAAGAGTTTTTCCACAAGTTGTAATTTTTTATTAACTGACTTCCAAAAAAGAAGTTAGTATTTTATGAATGGCAACAAGTAGATTTGGACAGGATGCTTCGATTTTGATAATTCTTTCTTTTTTGAAATAGATTTATTCTGGTGGTTTTCCAAGAAGAAATAAAGTACTGATAAAAAATTTAAATTTAATAAATTAAAAATTTAGTAAATTTAAAAATGACAATTTGTAGCAAATCTGTTATCATCAAGCTACTTTTAGAAAGCTATTGAAATTAAGTTCTCACTATTGCTGATGCCTTTCTGATTTTTCATTATATTCGACTGGTCTTTTTATACTATTTACTCTATAGAGTTGACTACCAAATCATGTAAAAAATCTTTGTGCTATTCACGCATGAACAATTAAAAATTATTTCATACAAATATTCATATTTCATCCAATATTTAATGTATTTATATTCTAATTATGCTTTATGGTTTCTATTATACTTTGTCAAGTTTTTTTTAAGTGACATTAAATTTAGTTGAAAACCCTGCATGATATAAACAAAAAAAAAAAAAAAAATAATGCAAAAGTTTCTTGAATTTTTTAAAGAAACCTTTATATCTTCATAAATATACATAAATATTATTCTTTCACAATGAACACAAATGTTCTACAATATCCACATAGTCATGTGCTGCAGTTGCAAATCATTTCAAGCTTTTTATTTTACAGGATGATCTCAAATATTCTTTTTTTTTTTTTTTCAATTTGTGTTGGTACACCTTGTGATCAAACATTCATTGAAAAATGTGAAAACAGACATTTTCTTTATATTCCCAAAGTTCTGGAAGAATTTGTCAAGTATTTCTCTAGATATTTAACAAAATGTATAAAGTCATAAGTGTCCACTGAATTTTGGCAATATAATGTATATGTATATATTTCTATTTTTTTAGATGCACGAATCTGTAATTTCTATAAATATTTGCCTGATGTTGCTTGGGTATTCATTAAAATCTGCCTCTGGCAGCCTCATAGATAAAATTTGTGCACTTGGTAAGTATTTTTTTAAGTAATTATCTTGTATGTAAAGATGTAATTTGTTTGTTTTTGTATATTATTAAAACAAACATTTTTTTCTTTTTTTTTTATTCATATAAATTCGTTAAATCATCTAAATAAAATGAATAAATTATTTAAAATAATTATAATATATTTTTATATTGTCAATCTAATATGGTACACAATGATTTTAAAATTATCAATATAAATAAATACTGTGATTTCAAAGCCATCAAGCTAGAAATTAAAAAAAAATGGAGCATCTTAAGCAAGATACTGTTTCAAAATACAGTAGACTCGTGATTTGACGACCTTCACGGGCATAATTCAGGCTTCAGTTTTTTGGAAGCTCTATTGCACTGGGCTCCGGAGCCCCATATTTATGAGCTCCGGTAAATTCCGACCGATATTTAAATATTTACTAAAAGCAGAGAAGTACCAGAGCTGAGCGTCGGTGGGCTGTGGCACAAATTAAGCCCTGGGTACCAATGTTGCCAAAATTTGATTTTTTTTTTTTTTTTTTTTCTGTCAGCACCTTTAACCACACCATTCTTGGTTAAAATCTATATTTTATCATCCTACATGTAGGACAGCTCAGATTTATAAAATTTTCACCACTTCCACTATTAAAATATACTTTGATTGATAAGTTCCTCTTATATTAATATTAAATTAAATTTTAATAATTATGTTTCAAATGTAGCTAATTTTTACTATTTTTTATGCAATGACTTTTTCTTTTTTCTTAATGTAATTGTGTAAAAAATAAAAATTTCTGAAATTCGCTTCAAATTTCAACATAAGTTTTATATGTTATTGCTGAGTAAAATTAAGTATTGCTGAGCAACTAGAAAATGTCTGTACTCATTTTATATTACAGTTGTTAATTTTAATTTTTTTTTCTATATCTGGTAAAATATAGGTTAAAGAATTGAAACTCCCTTCTTCACCAGTAGGGAGAGTGAGTACAAAGACTTTCAGAAAACAAAACAAAATAACTTTCATTCATTTTATTTGAAATACAAGAAAAACCCAACCGATTTAATAAGAAAAAAAAATCATAAACTGAAAACATTTAATTTCATTATAAAAGCATGCAATGAAATGCTATGCATTTGTAATATGCACATGTAAAAATGTAAAAAAAATAGTTACAGTGAAAATTATGATGATTGAAATAATATTTAGTGTTTTGAAATCAGATGAGAGAAAAGTACCAAACATTAAATTAATGTGATTTTTAGTGGTTTCTCATCATTACTCTCAGCATAAAGTGGTTAAGTATTTCTTGACTATAGTATTTTTAAAGTACTAAAAAATGTCATTCTGATTTCAGTAATACAGTCAAACCCAGTTAAGACATGTTTCAAGGAAGTGGACAAAAGCTGCATATTAAGCATGATCACGTGTTAAACGTGATTTGTATAATGTTGCAAGAACTGAGCTTATTTCTGCATCTAATCGTCTAAATGAACTTTGGAGCTTTCAGTTATATGTTTACAGTCTTTTACACATATTAAGATTAAAATTCGATTGTATTAAAGTTTAACTCATTGTTTGTTTTTATGGGACCAACTGGAATAATAACTGAAAATATAGATTCAAATATGTCTTTATTGTCGATTAGTATGTAACAACCAAAAATAAACCAAAAAAAATATTCCTGCTATACTTATTTTTAACATAAAAATCTTTGCAACACACCTCAGTTCTTAGAACCATATTTTGTTCTTGTCATAAAAAGTAACCATATGATCAAATCAATCTTTAATTTTTAATGTAACAAGAAAAAAAACTATCCTTTTTAATCTTTGTGTAAACAGCAGATAATGTCAGAATAGGCGATGCATTGGGTTCATCGTCATCCTTGCCTTTACATGCTTTGTTCTTGGAGTCATGAACACAAGGTGATATATTTTTTACGTCTTTGATAATGTCTTGTAAACTTCCAAAATCTCTTGTATTGATTCTTCGTCGATGTCAATTACTCTTCGAGGAAGATCTGTTTTTTCCAAACGCGTTACTTATAGCAGTTCAATATTGAGACAGTGATACTTCTATAAAGCCGCATGTGAGCAGCTAGGGGGGGGGGGGGGAAGCGAGATTAATTTTTATTGTGTTGAGTAGCACTTTTATTTCATGTACAACCTGCCTCCTGGACACAGACATTAATTATGCCCTGATCTATCTACTGGTGCAATCCTGTGATTTAGTGACAAAAACTATGTGGATGTTCTTAAAACCCTGAATGTTTGTCAGACGATCTGAGCAATTCTCCACAAATAGCACTACTTCACTTGGTTTTTCATACATTTGCTTGTCAAAGTACACAGTTATCCAAGTCAGCTTCTGGTTTGCATATTAACAGAGCAAACTCATATATTTTTTAAGCAATGGAGATTTTGTGATTTACCAATTACAAGGAGCTTACTTTTTTCCATGTCTGCATTTTTTCTGACAAGCACTCGATCTTTATTGAACTTTTTTACAGTATATTTGTCCCTTTTCACAGGAAATGTTTTATTAGACATTAGTTAATTACTTTGAAGAACAATTCATGTTTTACCACACTGAATATATCACAACCAATATATACTTTGGCAATTTGCAGAAGCATGCTCATTCTCCAACACTCTACATCTTTGGTGTTCACTGTTGCCACTTCCCCAGAAACAGGCTTGTATATATGATTCCATACAAATTTTTAAGTCTATCGAACCATTCACTTGATGTTTTAATTTTCATTTTTGAGTCTTTACTATCTGTCCGTGAAGCCTTTTGTTTCACTGCTGACCATTAAAAGATATGTTCAAAACTCGAACTCTCTTTTACCAGTCAAACAATATCCTTTATACCAGGCCTTAATTTATGCCGGAGCTCTGACACTTCTCTGTTTAAAAAAAAAAAATTTACATATTGGCCGGAATTCACCAGAGCTCATACAGGGCTCCGGAGCCCAATGCAATAGCGCTTCTGAAAAACTGAAGCCTAACTTACTTTTTCCTTTCCCTCCCATCTCCAAATTTTTGCATTCTTTTCTATCAAAACACTTATATGTGACATGTGTAGCACACGTAGGAGATGGAGATGAAACAGGTTCAATTTTTATATCAGTCTTTGGGCTTAGGCAGGCTCTAGCTCAATCTGTCTTGCATTCAAAATTTCATTTATTCATGTATAGAGAAAAAAAGAACTTTTCCCTCTAAAAAAATTACGTAATGCATTTTAAATCATTTTAATGCTATTTTGATCAGAATGAAGGGGAAACAGAAATTGTTTTCCTATTCTAGTGATATTTGCAGATTTATATCTGTCATTGATGGCAGTGACGTATTGATGTGGTGCCACTCAAGAGAACGAACAATGAGTTTGCTTTCTTTTTCTTTTGTGACAGTAGAATATTTTTTAATTGGATTTATTTATTTTTTATTTAGATATCTAATTTAAAAAGAATATTTTCTTTAGTTTATAGTCAACGAGCATCAGCTTAAGATTTTGTTTGGTTGAGATTTTCAGTCTCCTATTGTGTACGAGTATGAAAATAACGTTACTGATTTTTCTATTAATTTTTCATCATGAACACAGCCCATGCTAAGGCTCTGTTCTGCACATTTACAAAGTAACTTTCTAAGCATAAATAACATTGATCTTTCTCTATTTCAGTAAAAGCAGACATGAAAGAACAGAGAAAGAATGTTAGAACGTGGGATCAAATAAGGATTGCAGTGTTGCTAATTTAGCAGGGGTTTTTAATTGGAATATCTACCACTATTTCCAATTAGTAATATTCTCTTTAATTGCAATCTGTTATTAAATAAAGTGATTATTACTCTTCAGAAATAGTATTTTTTATCTTAATAAAAGAATCAGGGTTGGCACGGTTTAAACCAAATGGTTTTAACCATGGTTTAAACCACGGTTTAAACCAATTGGTTTTTTTGTCAAAAAAACCATTTGGTTTTTTTTAGAAAAATCTAATATTTTCTCTTTTTTGTAATTTGTTTTAAATTATTGATAGAAATAATTTCTACTTAACACTTCATCTCAGCAGTCAACATGAGGCATAATGAGACTAGGTCATGTTTCTATGCATGTAGAATGAAAATTAGCATGTGCTGATGAACACATCTGGTACCCTAAAGATATTTCTTAAAACATATGAAATTAGAAAAGATAAAATAGATAAATAATATTCAATATTTAGCATAAAATATTTTCATTTAAAAAATGCAGATTATTTACAGCAGTTAATAACAAAATACAATGATCCTTAAGATTTTGGTTAAGTTGTAAAAGAACATTTTCTGGATCGAGATTGGGGAAGAGTATCCTTAAAGAATTTAAAAGAGTAACTTAAGATATCAAATTGAATAACACAGCTTGCAAAAATTGAGTACTAGTTACAGCATTTCAATAATACCAACCAATCTTTTCTGTTACTTGCTGAATCTAATGGCCAAAAATGTTCCCTTGGACACTTGGAGTTATCATTCAGAAAACAAAATAACCAGAAGTATTTGGATATTAAAATAATAATAATAATAACAACCACAGAATAATATATTATATTCATGAAACTGCATCAAATGTTTATTGATTGATTATTATATTACTAATCAATGGATTCTTCATACGAATTTCAAGTTGCCAATGTTTCACTGTGTAGAGCAATTTACTTTGAACATAAGACATAGCTGTTACTAATAATGTTTAAATTAGAAATGATTTCAATTTTCTATATAATTGATTGTAATTATTTAATTTAAATATTTTCAAAAGTTATATTACTTATATAATATCCAAAAATGTTTATTTTATCAACAGATATGCATCTGTATGCAATAGGAAATTATATTTGAAAAAACCCGGTTTAAACCAAAAAAACCTGGTTTAAACCAAATAAACCGGTTTTTTTTCCAACCCTGAAAAGAATCCACTTAATTGGTAACACTGAAGAAGAGAGGTGGAAATTGCATCTTGGTTTATGAATTCACGTCTTAAGCAAGATTTTTTGCCTCAGAGGACTGAAACTTTATCCTATATTAAGTGGCATTACATAATAACTGTTTTGTTTACATATTAAATGTGATATTTTCATATTAGTCTTATGGGCAATGTTCAAGGGGCCAGAAAAATCAATATATTAAGTGGGATTGCATATTAAACATGAACATCTTCACTGGATCTGACTTATAGATGCTTGAGATAGCTGCTAACCTTCCAGTCTTTCAAGTCAAATAAATATACTTTGAGTTGGAAAATTTATTTTATATAATGTGTATTGTCTTTATGTGGTACATATTTAACTGCTTTATTTAATTTCAAGATATGTATGACTTGAAAAAAAAGAAAGTTTGGTAGCTGTGCATTTTGTTCAAAGTATTCTGAATTATATTTAAGACAACGGATGTTATATTGTTATAGTCATCAAGCCTGTTTAATGCTTATTTTATTGATAAACATTTGCTTTATTTCTTTGTAGGTATGATACTGCTAGAAAATACTCACATTTTTCCTACTGTTGCTGCAGTAGTCGCTTTGTCTGTGATTCACTTACTACCTGAGCCATCTGTTATATCTTTTAATGATTCTGTTAAAACTCTTTTATCAAAATTTTTAAAGAAACTTGAATCTGTTTATTTAATGGAAGTCACTGTACATGACTGTGCTGAGCAGGTGAAAGATGTAAATATTCAAGTTTCTGAAGAAGAAGAAAACAGAGCTTTTAACTTTTTAGAATCATTTACAAGAACAATTCAAACGTCTGTTACTTTTGTTGAATTTTCAAATCTTCTTGATAAATCTGGTTTGAGTTTTAAATTGAATTGGTTGAAATCTGTGAAGTTGTGCTTAGATTCAACTAAAAATGAAAACTACGAAAGTATTTATTCATTAGTGATGGGATTATTTCTCATGTGTCCTGAAGATGAAGAGTTTTTAACTTCATGCCTAGATGTTTTAGAAAGTTTATTAATAAAATCGCCGAATTTAGTAAGTATAAGAAATATTTTTTTTACATAAAGAATTTTGATATTTTAAAATTAACTTTTAAAATTGTTTTAACTTCATATTTCTTCCCGTAGTAATAATATTTCTAGACCATGCAAACTGTTAGAAAATTTCCTTTGTCAGGCAGTAACAAATCTACCCATTATTTCTGTTAAAATACAAACTTTGCAGTGTATAATTCATAATTCAGTTTTTGTATTCATATTCATATTAGTATATTAAATATTACTTGAATGTTTAAGAATATATACTTGACAAAAACATATTTTTCCTTCTGAAATATTCATTTATTCATCATCCAAATCATTTAACTTTGTTATGTTCTGTTTGTAAAAAAAGAATTTCGTAATAATTTTATTTATTTATTTTTTTATCCTGACATGCTAGAATTAAAAAAGTTATGTACACATGTGGGCTTTTGATGACTATATAATGTTTTTTAATTAGAAATTAATTAATTTTAAGACATTTTTCTTGTTAGCCAGATGCAGGTGATAAATCGCCAAACATTCTTTATGGTTACAAATGTATATGAGTTGCAACAACAATAGAGTTCATTATATGGTAAACCATGCTCACTAAAATGTGTGAGCTAGCTGCATAACTGCAAAAATGAAATATTCTAAATACAGAAAAGTTGAAAATAAAATATAACTAAAAAATAAAGGTAGTAATATATATATTTTTAAATATGCTTTAGCAATTAGTAGTTTAATATTAATTAAATTATGATTATATAATAAGAAAGCAATTTTAAAATGTTGATTAGATAGTTTAAGTAATACCTTTTTTTTCCCTTTCCTGTTGCCATATCTGAAAAAAGAAAAAGGACAAAAATTATAATTGTTATAATAAATTCACTAGTTTGCATTTTCTACTAAGCATTGGATCATTTTGTATCTAAAATAGAAGCAATGAGAGAATTCCTAGAGTTACATGCCAAATTAACGTATTGCAGCAGAATATTTTTGGAATAACATGAATTATAGTCATGAAATTGGGTGTGATTTTTAAGATAAGCATTGAATGCTTATAATAATCTTTTTAAAACTAATGTTTTTACCTTTAAAATGTTAATAGTTGCAATTCATTAAAAGCAGAAATTGAATGTGTATTAGAGTATGTACAAGATTTCTTTTTAAACATTTTTCTGTGTAAAACAACTTAGGTACACTTAAATAGAATGTACTTAAATGTTTTGTCTTTCTTTTGGTGAATCTAAAAAGATCACTGCATTGACAGATATAAGTTTAACATTAGGAGGCATGACACTTTGAAGGTATTAACAAAACTGTTCTGAATGAGTTATTATAAGGGAAAAGATCCTTAAATATGTATTGATTTTAAAAATCAAAAGTTAATTTTGATGGCAGCATTGTTATTTCTCAGGAAAGAGCAAAATGTGCCACACCATGTGCATGATACATGTGTATAAGTGAATACATATTATTTTGTTGTGTTATTGCAGTAGTAGCTCTCCTCCTGTTATCACTTATTCAGATATATTGCTCTTTTTTTCCTGTCCTGTCAATATTTTTATGTTTTTTAAGAAATTTACTTTAGTTTAATTGTTCGCTATTGTTTTTTCTTTGATGAAATAGTATAAATTTATAGTTAATTATTTTCATTTCAGTCAACAAGAGCATTTTCAATTCTTATTTATAAAATGAGTTGTGTGAACCAACCCAAGTCAAAGTTTTTGATTCTCCAATTTTTGCCAAGATCTGCTGTACACAAGGTATTAATTGTTATCGCTTTTTATGTAATCTAAAGATATTTTATGATTGATGTAAGAAAATGTTTGGAAGCATTTTGAGACAATTTAATGTCTTTTATTTTCAGTATTCTGTTACTCCAGTTCTTGGAGTCCTGCAGATGATGGCTAAAGAAACTGATCTAAAAGCTCAAGCAATTTATTTGATGCTTCAATTGTGGAAAAGGCAAACTCGCTGTTTTCCTTATCTTCATACATTATTATCGGAAAATACCAAGTCTTTTACATTTGATTCTGGAGTGAATGAAATTTTAATTGCACAAGCTGCCTCCATACTAGAAATCTGTTCTATTGAGTATGACATTTGTGTTACATACTTTTTGTGTTTAGTGTAGATTTATGTTATATATATCATATTAAAACTAAAAAATGCAGTATCACAAAAAGTTCCAGAACAGTGTCCTTTGTGATTTTACAACTCCAATTTCAAAAATATTTACTCAGAATTCATCATTTTAAACTTTTAAAAAATGTATATATGTGTATATGTATATATATATATATATATATATATATATATTATTTTTTTTAATTACTAAAAGGTACTTTTTTCACATCTGCAATAAACAGAAAATTACGTACTTCTCTTAAATATCATCAGTTTTCTAATACAAAATTGTAAAGTATCGAACTTAACTTCATAAAAAATCTACTCCAGCCTTTTTAATTTTACAAAATTTATTAATTTCATTTTATTAATAACAATGTGAAACTGCTTAAATCATAAATAAAACTTTGGCATGAAAAATTAACCATGTATAGCAGTCTGTCGAGATTTCTGTGAACAATTTATATTAACTGCTGGGAGATTGCAGTAATAAATAAAATCGTCTTTTAATGCCCACTGTAAGAGACATTGATTATTGGATATATTGCAGATATGCAACATGGTGATACAAAGGTTTAATGCTATAAGGATTTTGATATTTAAATTGTAAAATTCTTTGTTTATATTAGTAAAATTACTGGCTATGTATATACATTTATAAACTTTTGTACTAAAAAGATTGCATAAAAAGTTATAAAAGGAGTCTATAGCCATTTTGTTACTATTTCATTGTAATGCAAAGTTAGACAAAGGGGGGGGGGGGAATCTTGTGTTGAAAATCTTCATAAATCTTTATAAACTGGAACAATCCTGTTGTGAATTTCATATCCATTGGAGTAAATGAACATTATATATTTTACAGATAATCCTTTTAAATTTCATTCAAAGTTATGTAAAACATTGATTGCTGGTATTACTATGTTTGGACTAGAATTAAATTAGCAGTGTCTGGCTAAAACTCATGTCATTTTCTTAAGAAATAACTTGAATATGTAAAATTATCATCTGGTTTGTATTTATGGCACTCTCTTTTTAAGTAAATTCAGGGAACTTCCAAGTGCTGCCTTTTTTCATTTGTGTTAAAACAGTGTAAGCATTTAAAAGGGACACAAGTAATTCCTTTGTTGGATTAATAGAATTCAGCTTTTAACTGAAATAAAACTTGTTACCAACTTTATGTTAAAAGCAAGACTTAGTAATTTTAGTAAAAAAAAACAAAAAAAAAAACAAGTTGATCTCAATTTGCTAATACATAAGAATTAACCCCTACTTATTCTGATTTTTTTTTTCAAATTTTTGAAAAAAAAAAAAAAAAAAAAAAACTAAAAATTAATGTATGTTTTCTCCTGAACTTGAAAATGCAAAATATTTTTGTTGGTAAACAGTTTTTTGCTTGAATTACTGGTGGTTGTACATGTAATATCCCATTCACTGATCTCCAGTTTTCCCTGCAATGCACTCAAGTTTTAAAATAAAAATTAATCTGATACTATACTTGTCTGAGTGAAGCAAAGGCTACTATAGACATTTTGATTATGTAGTATTTTGGAGCATACATAGCCACAGCAGATATTAAAACCTTTTGCCAAGCATATGTATAAAAATATGTATTTTGAAAATTCTTGATGCCTCCCAACTCAATATATAACTCTTTTTCACACAAATACATGTACAGTAGTCTCTAAAATCCACAATCTTCTGAAATCCGCTTGCATTTCAAAATGTAAACAATGAAATTCCCAGTTAAGAAGTATTCTTTACAATTTTTATCCCAAATATCAGCGAATGAAAATAAAAATATTTTTAACAAATTTATGAGAAAATAGTAATGACACTGGATATTACGCAAATAAAACGCTTTTATTTCACAGAAACCTACACACAACAAAATGTAAAACAATAGAAATTGATGTGAAGAGTAAACAAGGCCACAAAGGTCTTAGTAATGGCACCATCTATCGGCCACTATAGAAAGTAGCAAATTAATTTATTTTATATTTCATGTAAGGTTGGCAACACTCATTTCATTATTATTTTGCATTTGCTTTGAGTTGTATAGAACAACAGCAAATAACAACTGTTTACAGAATTCAAAAGAAACTTCATCAAGAGAAAATGAAAGTTCTCAAGCAAAGAACTATACAAGAAATGTTTAAAAATTGTAATAAAAAATAATTTTGGGTATTAAAATTATAATGTACAGGTAAATAAAAGGGATACAAATTTTGATTTGCTTAAATTGAATTATTACAAGCTGTTCTTGTAAATGGATACAGGTACGTTAAAAAAAATAAATCATTTAATCCAGAATCTGCAAATCTCTAAAATCCATAAAATTCTAAAATCTACACAGCCTCCAGTCCCAAGCTGTGCGGATTTTTGAGACTCCACTGTATGTGAGTGTAAAATAAGATCAATTGTCAGTATAATGTGGCTTTTTTAACTCTTTTTTAAAGAAATTAAACAGAATCACACACTGATAAGTAAATCATACATTAAATAAAATATTAGGGTTTTTTTTTTCAGAATATGTATTTTTTTTCTTATTTTTGTTTGTTATACCAAAAAATTCACATTTTTAGCATTTCATTTTAATTTAAAAAAATTTCATAAAAGGGGAAATTATTCTAATTCATTTATCCCTGTAACAAAAGAGAAAGAGGAATGGTTAAACTCAAGAAATAAATTTATCTGCCGAAAAATGGCATATTAAAAATTCTGTAAAAATAATAGAAAGACAAAAAAAAAAAAAAAATTGTTTGAAAAGGAAGATAAAAAAGCAAGTGGCTAAGTGTGATTGAAAATCACACAAAAGGTTTCATTTAATATTGCTTTGTAAACAATTTATCCTTTAATTAAATAATCAATCAAGTTGAATGAGCCAAACCCTGTCGTTATCAGGACTATAGAACCTAAGATAGGAAAGCGTCCCCTAATGGTAAAAAATTAAACTAAAATATATAAAGCTATCAATATCAAGTTGAATGAAGCAAACCCCATCGTAATCGAACCCATAGAACTTGAGATAGGAAAGTGCCCCCATGATTGTGAAAAGTGGAACTAAAATATGTAAGATTATTGATATCAAGTCAAATGAGCCAAACCACATCATAATCAGTACTGTAAAACCCAAGATAGGAAAGGGCTTCCTAAAAGTGAAACTGAAAAAAAAGAGGGTGATCAGTTTAAAAGAGTACCTATTTTTTTTCTTATTACCCTTAAATCTGGTGGATGTGGCAACAATTCTAACACTGAAGTATAATTGTTTGAACCTTGTTTAAGTGTGGGAGACAATTTCCAACACTGTTGGATTGTTACAACTTTATTTATGAGATAAAACAGAAATGAAGTTGCACAATGTTACTTAATCCTTTGATAATTTTATTTTTGAAAAACATAATTTACTTCAATTTTTTTACATTATCATTCCTTACGTTGAAAATGTTCACCACCATTTTGAATGCAAACATGAACACGTCGAACTAAGTTTTTTGACACACTTCGCAACATTGTTGGTGTTACTGACAAGATTTCTTCAGTTATGATTTGTTTTAATTCATCAATGTTTGCAAGACTTCTCTGGAAAACTCTTTGAGATAACACCACATAAAAGAAATCGGGAATGGTCCCATATCCTGTGCCGGAAGATTTGGCGATTTTTTTGGCAATAAATGTTTCGATCTGGTTTACGTTTCTTCGTCGGATTTTGAAAGATTTTGACCGGCTTTATGGTTGCTTTTTTTTTTCGGAAAGTCCGTTTGCTGACTTCGATGACGCTAAGGATGGAAAAGCACTGATCTTGAACATTATTGGTTCATTAGTCACATGAACGATTAGTCAGCGTAATTTTGAACAAGTTAGATAACAAATTTGCTCCCACACCAGACACACATTCGGATTACTCACTGCTTCTGTCAATGTAAGGTAAGTCTCGTTAATTTTTCCAAGATTGCGGAAAAACATTATTTTTAAATCTTTATATTATTTATAAAGCAATGATTTTGCACCATTTTTAAAAATAGAAAATTATGTAAAAACATGGATTTATAAATTACATAAAAATTTAAAAACGAAGTTTTTGCGCCACTTGGAAAATTTCTTCCAATGCAATTGCACAAAATTTAGTAGCATTCTAAATAAATCTAAACAAATGTGCTTTTTCAGATGAATACTTGTTATTGTTTTATTGTGTGTTACACACCCTAACTGGGTCCTTTTTGTAAACATTAAATTCTTGCTGTTTTTTTTTGTGTGTGTAAACATTTTAAAATTATTTATATATATTTTTTTGTATGATTTAATAAATTTTTTTTTTGGCAGTTGTCAGCGAGATTTTACTTGCATTAAAAATAATAGTTTTTGAAATATTGTTGAAATTTATAAAAAGTTTCTGGCCTGTTTTTTTTTCTCTTTTTTATTGTCGAAAATATTTTAAGAACGGGGGGTTCAGGGGGGGGGGGGGCAAAACTCCCCTGACAATAACAAGTATTCATCTCAAAAAGCACATTTGTTTAGATTTATTTATAATACTGCTAAAATTTGTGTAATTGTATCGGATGAAATTTTCCAAGATGGTGCAAAAACTTTGTTTTTAAATCTTTATGCTATTTATAAATCCATGTTTTTACATCATTTTCTATTTTTAAAAATGGTGCAATATCATTGATTTATAAATAACATAAAGATTTAGAAATGGTGTTTTTCTGCCATCTTGGGAAAAATTTACGAGATTTTTTTCGCCAAGCGGCACAGGATATGGAACTCATCCCCAAAAATTTAATGGTGTGAGGCCTGGTGACTGTGGTGGCCAGAGGCCTATTAAAATTAAACCGGTCATCAAAGAATTCCTTAAGCACTTCCATTGCTAGAAGCAGACGATTTACTCAAATCATTTGTGCAGAATCGTATTAAAAATTACTAATGATGTTCATGCAAATTTATGTTTAAAAAACGAGTTTTCGGATTTAGAAAGTGCAAAAAAAAAATACCCGCACATTAAATATAAACGTATTAAATAAGTAATGTTGTCGAAAGTCATTATATATGTCTACATATGTTATAGATGTGGATAATACCAAAAAAAAAGGGGGGGGGGGTACTCTTTTAAATTGATCACCCTGTATAAGGCCATTTATATCAAATTGAACCGAATTAACCAAACCCCATTGTCATTGGGCCTGGAGAAACTGAGCTACTTTGAAATAAAATTTCTCAAAATATGGTCAATTTTTTTTTTTTTTTTTTTTTTTTTTTTTTTTTTTTTCTTAATTTACTATTTAACAATTAAAATTCATACATTTCTGTTCAATCAATTAATTTTTACAATTCAATTTGTATTTTTAAATTATATTACAACATAAATAACTTAAAATAACTAATGTTGAAATTTTTGATTAACCCTCCACCCATCAGACAGGTCCAATGGACCCGACAGGAACATTCAAAATGATTTTTCTGATGTAAAAAAAAAAGACTGAAAATTCTGTAAATTTGTAACTTTTTCTGGGTTTTTTTAATACAAAAAGAGTAGAACATTCTAGAAAAAGTCACATATTTACAGAATTTTCAGTCTTTTTTTTTTTTTTTTTTTTTTTCCCATGAGAAAAGTCATTTTGAATGCACCTGTCTGGTCCATTGGACCCATCTGGTAGGCAGAGGAATGATTTTTTTTTCCTTTGGTAATGGAATAAAGAAGTAACAATGCTTAAAACCTTTATGCAAGATAGGACAGTATGGAGTTCTTGGAGTGTGTGTTAGAGTCCTGTAAGGACCCGAAAACTCTATTTGAAGTCAACCCTCAACCCGAAAAAACAATTTCATGAACCTGAGTCTAACCCAAACCTGAAAATCTTTAGCCTGTCAGATCTATTAACAAAACCATGACACCCTCTCTTCTCCTTTTAGAAAAATCTAAGCTTTATATTTAAATATAAGATATTTTATGGAACATAATAAAATTAATTTTCCGAAATACAGATTATTCCCATAAATATTAAAGCAAACACATACAGCGTTATTGCAACTCTATTTAGCGTCTGGTGCAGAACATTGTGTTTACTGTAAATAAAATATTAATTATTTAATTCTATTTTGAATGTTATCTTTTTATTTTCATAAAATTCTTTAATTTCTAATTTTCTTTTTTAGTGAATTTTTCTGTTTACAATCAATAATTCATTATAAAACTAATCTTAAACCATTTTCATATACATCTAAGCAAATAAAAAGATGGACCAACTCCTACAACTTTACAATGCTTGGCCTCTGAAAAAAAAAAAAAAAAAAAAAAGGGAAAAAAAAATGCTGCTTACAACGTGAACCAATTTTTATTATTATGTCTTCATTTTTAACACTTTCTAGCAAAATTGAAAAGCATTTATGCATTTGGTTTGTCTGCTTGTCTGCCCACGCCCTGTGAAGCCTGGTCGGGGCCTTGAAGTTTTTGTGAAAAATAATTTTGATTCTGATCGGAGATGAAAAACAAAGATTTCACTAGTCTGTGAAAGTTTAAAAAAAGATATTGATTCAAGATATCGATTTGAAAATTTCAGATATTTTGTAACACATTAAAATTTTAAAGAAGTGGGGAGGGAGCATGCTCAAATTATTAAAATTGTAAAATTTTCTGCACTAAATATCATTATTTTGTCAGTTTTTAAGGAACTGTAGGATGCATATTTTTGTAACATATCAAAATTTTAATGAGGGGGCTTGAATTCCAGGGGCAGGCTACTCAAATACAGGGTAATTCAAAATTAATTGCCTCAACTTTAAATGGCTATATCTTGGCTCCCAATCATCTAATTTTTTTAAGCTTCACCAGACTCTTGATTATCTTAGCCCCTAATTATCTGAGTCCTTTATATCACCCATTCTTGAAAACTTAACCAAAGGAGTAACTCGGTACAATCAGACCGTTTCTGCTCTCAGTTTGCCCTCCCGATCGTTAGTGGCATATACCACGGTAAACCCTCCACTAAATACCTGGGCTAGGATAGAAACGATCCTTACTAAAAAATGTCATGAAGTGAACATTTTCAATTAAGTACATTATTAAAATATTTATGTATTACATATGATAAAAAAAATACAAACAAATTATTAAAACAAAATCAATTTTAGAAAAAATACTGAATTTCACAGATAGCTTTTAGTAAACTAATTAAAATACAACTTGAAAAAAAATTTAATTTATCAATTTACTAAAAAAAATTATGGATAAACATAATTAACTAAAATATTTTTTTTAACTTGCTCTTTTTTTTTTAATTATTATTATTATTATTATTAAAGAGCAATTTAAGTTTTAAAAAAAATGTTTAAGTATGTTAAGATTTTCAAAAATTCAAACCTATTATAGTATTTAAAGAAACATCTTTGTTTTTGTTCATTGATACAATAACTATTAACTGAAATAATAGTAGCAGAAATTCTTGTTATCTGTATTAATGATTACTAAATGTAGCTGTTTAAGTTGAGCTGAAAGAGAACAAAGGGGGGGGGGGAAGAAAGTTAATGAAACAAAGTGTCATTGTAGTGAGCTTTTAATATTCATTTAGTTTCCACTAAGTAAAAATCACTAGAGTTCTAGTAAAATTAAAATAAATATTATTGACTTTCATATGATATCCCTAAAAATGAATACAATTAGCTAATCAACTAAAATTTTGCTTCTTTTTAGTAGAATCATCTTGCAAATGCATGGCCAGCCATTCAGCCTATTAATTTGAAAAAACATCATTTTGTAATTTGATATTTTTAGTAGAATCTAATCTAATTTTAGCCCTTGTTTATAATTTTAAAATATGATACATTTCTACATAGTTATATGTAAGATAGTGTATTTTATGTACTTTATTTATATTAATGAAAAATTATATACATTTTTAATTATTTTTGATTCATACACATTATTTTGTGTACATTCTCTAATTATTTCCTTTTGGAATGTAGACCTGAGAAACATGGACATGAATTTTTAAATGCTTTGTCAGCTATTTTCAATAAGTGCATTGATGAAGCAAGTACACCTGTAGCTTGCTTAGCTATAAATGGAATAATAACACTCTGCAAATCTGAGGTAAATTTACTCATACCCTAGTGATTAAGATTTGTATGAAATTTGTTTATTTAATCTTAGATCAGTTATTAATTTTTATTTGTTTTTTGTTATTTTTTAATAAATGCTAATGCATTTATGCTTTCTAATAAATTCATAATCTTCTTGGCTTTGCCATAAAAGTAAAATAGCAGTAACATATTTTATTGAAGAAATGATATTTGCTTATGAGTTTAAAAGTTAAAAAATTTTCAAGTGCGGCATTTACACCATGTGAGGCATTTACTCTTTTTTTCAAAATTGAGAGAAAATAAAAGTTTATAATTATTTAACCCTCGCTGATCTTAAGATGAATTTGTTAACAGGAGTGTGTTCTTCATCACTGGATTTCCCCCTGTTCTGAAAATGTCAGTCAAGCTGATTTGTTCAACCTTTGCCATTCGTTTTCCCTTCTTCGTTCTCCATTTTAAGAAAATGAAATGTAGTTATTCTTTTCTCTTCCTTCTTTATTGAAATATGAACGTCAATTTTTTGTTGTAAGAATTTTGGCATTTCGTTTTTATTGTTCTTTCATTTGGTGATTCATTTAGCAGTTTTTTATAAGGCTGAGAAACCAGTGATTGAAAATACACCAAGAACAAAACTTGTGCAACAAAGAGCAATTGTGGCATAGCCTGATTTGGAAGATGAATTGGGAAAAAGGGATAATTCAACAGCTAAAGGACTATCTTTGTCTATAGTTCAGATCCAACTCCAAGTGAAATAGATGACATTAACTGCAAGCATCACTAATTTCAGTGGTAATACCAATAGGCGCCATCATTTTATGAAGTGAAAGCAGCCTGTCTGTTCGAAGTTGACCCATAGTTGGCCAAAACCTTTTTGTTGATTCTGAAGAAAAGATGCCTGTCTTTTTGGAATACACCAAGAAAGCAATTGATGAAAGAAAGTGTAATAACAACCAAATAATCAACATGGATGAAGTTTTCCTGTGTTTCGATTATCTGCCTAACAGGACAGTGAACAAAAGTGGAGTGAAGTCTATATAACTACCACAAACAATGAAAAAACTTTTTTTACTCGCACCTGTGAGATGAAATCTCAGTGTTTAAATCATGTTTTATTTTTTTATTTTCTTTTGGCCTTACACCTTGATATTTTTTTAATTTAATTCCATATTTATTTTTATGAGAGCGTTTTGTATTAATCGTACATGAGCAACTTCATCCGTATCACACTTTTATGTGCTCTGTCTCTGCCGTCTGCACGTATTATGATGACGTCATCAAAGCTCTCCCTCATCTCCCTCAAGTCATCTCTCTCCCTCTCGTGACATAAGCATTGTGTGGAGGCTGACGCTTTTAGAGGTGTGTTTATTTGACGATCACTAAAGCAAATTAAAATAAATGTTTTTAAATGTATTCTTTCAGATTTGCTTATTAAGATATTAGCTAATGTTTTTAATTTTCTAATAGATTTAAATTTTTACGTTCTGATACTTTTATCGTCCCCATTACTTACTATAAATTAAAAATTTCATTAATTTTAAATCCGAATCTATTTGTTAATGAAGCCGTCATGATATAGTTTTTAAGGATTGCGGGGCCAGTCGGCCTGTCTACAGATGTGGGGTTCAGCTAAGGGTATTCTAAGATAAAGTCTATGTAGTTAATAACCCTTTTCAAATTTATTTCCTGATGGCATGCAAAAGTTTTAATTGAAATTTTTATCAATAGAAAATTGACTTAGTGCTGCACATTACTTTTAAAGATGTTCTTCAAGAGGAATAAATTATTTTATCGGCCAACGTATTTATTTAAAGAGGTGACCAATGAGTGAAGGCCCTTTTTTTTCTCTTCTGAAAGATGAATAAAGCTGCGATTTATTGTTAAAAGGCTCCTCTTCATTTTACTACAACTGACACCAGTCAAGTAAGATTTATTATTTTAATCTTACAACTGCTTGACCACAAATAACGCAATGGGTCTTGCGAACACAATGCTAAATTTTGTTTTACAACATAATAGTTGTTTATTTATTACGATCACCACCTAAATAAGTTTTGAACCACCATTTGTAACAACCTATGACATTTAGTCCTATCACATTTCGAATGTGATATAAGCTGTGATCAATATAAGCTGTTTTCCATAGAGTTTTGGAATTATTGCTGCTCATTTAAGCTTAAACCATTGCTATTTTAAATATTTTTATTGCAATTGCATCCCTCAACTTTTACATTATTAAATATCCGGTATTTATAATGTTTCATTTGTCTTGTATATCCTCATTATATTTTTAGTAAGTTTAAACTTTTACCATAAAGATTTTATAGAACAGTACTGTTTTGGTACTGCCTGAGTATTTCACTGTCTTCATAAATCTTTCTTGTCGGATTTTTAATCGTAAAACACATTTTAATGAAATTTTCAATTATATTACACTTTTTAAAACAAGTAACAATTTATTGGAATTTAAAAATTCTGACTGCGAAAAATGGCACATGACACTGCATCAATTATTTCCAAGTGAACAAAAACAAAAGTACTAAATATATCTATTTTATAATATAATTAAATTACTTCAGTATTTTGAGCCATGCAATTTCATGTTTCATTAATTACAATGAAATTGGCTGGGTTTAAACCTTCCACTGAGAAGCTTGAGGTGCTACCACTGTGGCACAGATGCTTGTTAACTTTGTGGCAATATACTTATTATTAGAACAATCATTTATAATTATTTTAGAGGTATCAGACTATTCCAAGATATATAGACTACATAACTACAGTCTATGACACTTGTGACGTGAAGACAAACATTTTGGTACCACATTTAATGAATATATCCAATAGTTATCATTTCATCAATGAATAAAAAATTGTTCATTCTCCACAGTCAAAAACATTACCCTTTTTTTTCTGCAAGCAGTCGCGTAATAAACTAAAATAGTGCCTATAAACCTTTAGGTATTGGTGATTTTTAAAAAAGTCTACCAGCTTTATTTTTACTAAAACATATTTTCTAACTAAGCATGACTATTTTCTAACATGTATGACTATTTTTTAATATGTTATTTATTATTACATGCTATTTTTTAAAAGCTTTATATTGTCCCCTAAAAAATACATAAGGTCATTACACAGTATTTTATTATAAGTGCTAAAATATGAAAATAAAATCTACAAAAAAAGTATGAGAGGAGAAAAAATGACAAATCTTTGACCTTTTTTTTTTTTTTTTTTTCACTGTAGGTTATTGATATACGTTCAACATGGAAAGCCCTTGCAGCAAAATTAAATAGAGATAAAAGGTACATTGAAAGTTTTGTCGATAAATTGCTAATTTTATTGGTCTCTGTTTATTTATTTATGTATATTTGTTTATTTATTTATTTGCATTATACATTTATATTTCCATATTTTCAGGGTTATGGTTTCTTGCCAAATGTATGAACTTCTCTCATTAGTTCCTGAACTACGTGTAAAGTCATATGATTATGACAAGTTCATGAGTGAAACTGTAGCTAGCATATGGAAACAAATATCTATGGATACATTATCTCCCAGAGTTCTTGCTGAAGCATATAACACACTTTCAAAGTTTCCTATGGACTGTCATGTTTTGAAACAGCTTCCTGCAGCTGTAAGTTTTCCTAAAAATGTTTTATTATATGCTTGTCATTTTTATACTGATTTTTTTTAATAAATTATTTGAAAATTTCTATGCAAAATAGTCATGCAAATATTATAATATTATTGTTCACAAAAATAAAATGCCTTTATATCTTCTAGGATAAAATCTTATGCAGTAGACGCTCGATTTTACTAACCTCTTTTTTACGAATTATTCATTTTTACGAACTGATGTGCTAGTCCTGAGTAGCATCCCATTGAACTAATGTTAAAATTCACTCCATTTTACAAACTAAAATCACACAAACTCTCTTTTTTATGAACTTAACCTTTTGGCAGGTTTTCAATTTCTCTCATGTATTTTAATGAAAAGTAGGCGGGGGTGATTATTACATAACTGTGAATTTACGTAAGTCGCATAATATGCAAGTCGAGGGATGCCTGTACATTTGTCTTGTAAGAGTAATAATATTATGCAATAAAGGTTATATGAAATATTAGTACTAAATATAACAACACAAAACTATAGTAAAATTTCTCAAGAAAAATAAATTATAGCACTCAAAGTCCCCCCCCCCCCTTTTTTTTAAACTTTATGTTGTTCTGTCTGTTGTGCTATCTTTCTATAATCTTTTAACACAAAATAAAAAGTCTAAGACCTATTTTGATTTCATTTGAATGGAATCTAAGTCTTAGGGTGTTTTAAGTATCATACTGTTTGAAATTTTTTTTTTTTTTTTTTTTTTTTTATTGTTCGATTAGTTTAAATTATTTGTGACAAATTTAATATTAAATGTAGAACCAACTGAACGAAATATCTTAATAGTTGTCCCTTCTCGGTCTTAAATAATGTATAAAATAAATTCTTTGTATTTTTAATTTGTTCTGCAAATTATGTTTTTGTTTATTATGTCAACTTTTTTAATAACTCAGCATTTATACTCATATTTAACTCTTATCAAAATTAATGCAATGTACCATCATCAAGGTTTGATTTATGTGGTATCGCATCACAATTTGGGATGTAATTTACAAATGATTAAGTGAAAATTTTTCACCAGTGTGGTAATACAAGTTCTCGCAGTTTGGACAAAAATTTCAAATCTGAGCTTACAAAACTATAATAAAAACATAAAAAATCAATTATACTTAAATTTAGTTACCCTATTTCCTACTCGGGAATGCTATGAATGCAAAAACAATTTATGTTGAATCTTTACTACTAATATTTAACAGTAATATAGCTGTTATACAGTAAAACATTAAAAAAAAAAAAACAGTTAACTTCATCCCAGGACCAGGAGGCGATATAAACACAAGATAAAATAATTATTACCTAAGTTTAACTTGGGGCATAGGCATAGTTCCCATCTTGGAAAAAAAATCCATTTTAAAGGTTTTAGTTATGTAATTCCTCACCAGGAGCGCTAACAGTGTAAAAATATCTGCCGTGAGGAAATTTTTATCCGAACATAAACTTGACCGAAGCAGGAACTTATTCTGAAAACTTATTTTAAAAACATAAATCGATTTTATTAATGTTTGGTTATCTGATTTTCCTCTCAGGGTATGCGCAAAACGCAAAAGAAAAACCCGTATTTTAAAATTTTAACTCTGAGTACTGTTGTCAAAACATATGTTGTTGAAAAAACATAAAAAAGCCATTTTAAAGTTTTAGTTCTGTAATTTCATAACGATAATATTTCCAGCATACAAAATAAAATAAAAAAATAATCAAAATTTCAATTTTATTGTGTCAGAAGTTTATTATGAATATTTATAACAAAAGAAATTTAAAAATTGGTTACCTTATTTTCTACCAATGGATGTTTTAAAATGCAAAAGAAAATTGTGTTGTATCTGTGTTATTTACTTTTAACTTCTGTCTTCTCACACAGCGAAACATAAAAAATCAACGTTGCAATTAAAAAATGAATCTGGTTACCCTATTTACTCCAAGAGTAAATTCACTATAATGTATTTCACTATAAACACAAGAATAAAAGGAATTAATTCATTTTAAAGTTTTAGCTATGCAATTTCCGACCAGAGGTGCTGTCAGTGTAAAAAAAACTATTATTTGAAGATTTTTATATTAAACTTAAATTTGACCATGGCAGTAAATTCTAATGATTTATAATAAATAAATAAATAAATTAAAAATAGTTACCATATTTTGCACCAGAGGGCATTATGAGCACAAAAGAAAATTGTCTTCAATCTGTGCACCAATTTTTAATTTCAGTGTAGTTGGCATCCCGTAAAACATAAAAAATTCGCTTTTCGTTAAATTGGGTTATCCTATTTTATTTAAGTATTGCGCAGCAGCGCAATATTTATTTATTTCCAGTGTCAATGTTAATTTAACATAGAAAAGCCTATGGAGCTCATAACTTTTTGACTTTTACTTCCCACCTTTTTGTCCCTGATGCCACAAATTTTTTATTCTTCGCTAATTCTAATAATATTATAAATTTAAGTTGCAAAAACGTTTGCCTGATGTCAGAGTCAAAACAGATGATAAAATGCCTTTTCATGTGGATGGATTATAACCCAGAAAATAGCACAGGCTATGTTTTATTTATATAATTCAAATATTTTTCTTAATAATTTTAATTTTCGCATTTTTCATTGAGCATCAATTGACATTTTCCTATAAAATTCAACTTCATTTCTTCATTGTTGCAAAAATTCAAAAGTCTTAATAAATTTTTGTCTACAGCAATTAATTTTCAGTTAAAAGAATTACACGTGAAAAATTAAATTGAAATAATTTTTTTAAAGAATTAAAAATAAGATGAATATGGCGTCATAGTGGAAATAAAAATGACATTTTCAAACATTTGTCAGTAATACAAAACGCATTAATTTGATTTAATACTGAAAGCAGGTGAACATGACGTCAAATTTAAAACAAAAATTTGAAATATATTTTAACGATATTGATTTTAAACACAAATATCAGTTACATACAGATAGTGCATACATCCATTAAATAGTTGTTAACTTTGTGATTTATTTATATTTTCCTTGTATTTATTTATTGATTGATGAAATTTTAATTTACGAAATATTAATCGAAAGCAAATACTGTACTATTTATATTGCTTTTAGATGATGTAAAAATTGAAATTGTTCGATCGTTAGAGGTTAATAAATTTGCAAAAGCAAAATTTATTTCGTAGGTTGCATTAATATGACGTCAGCGTTACAAACTAACATGTTTTTCTCTGTATAATATACCGGGTGTCCTAAAAAGGACTGACTGATTTTAAAATTCAATAACTTGCAAACGGTGACAGATATTTAAAAAATTCTTGCAGGTGGGTTATGCAAAAGGTCAAAAGTTTTTTTACAATGATTTTTGATTTTAGTTCGAATTACAAACAATAGATGCTCTAAGCAATAGGAGCTAAATACAGGCTCAATTTTTTTGCCTTTCTATTCTTCCATCCAGAAAAAGGAGACTGAAATGTATTGAGTGGGTTTCAAAGTGCCAAGAAGCGAGCCTGAATTTAGCGTCTATTGATCGCAGCGCCATCTATTGTTTGTAATTTGAACTAAAATCGAAAATCACTGTAAAAAAACTTTTGATCTCAAGCATAACCCTCCTGCAAGAATTTTTTAAACTTCTGTCAACATTTGCAAGTTATTGAATTTTAAAATCAGTCAGTCCTTTTTAGGACACCCGGTATATATTGTTAAAAGGTAGTTTCTTTTTGTTGAAACAAGAAAGAAAAAATAATTATTTGTAAATTGAAAAAATATTGAGACATTTAATATTAAGTCTATGTAATTTTTTTTATCTAAAAATTAATCCTCAATGACATGATTTTTCTTATGAAAACCATGGCACTGAAAAATTGTTTCATTAGACGATCGGTCGAACAGTTTTGACGATTGGGGTGGCCGCTAAATAATCGTTAGCTAAATTTGCGTCACAAATTGTGATGCGATGCTGCGTAAATCAAACCTCGATTATGTTAAATTTGACATCAATTCGTTTAATCGTATTACCTATTTAAAAAACTTCGCATATTAAACAAAAACGTAATTTGCATAACAAATTAAAAGAAAAAACAATTTATTTCCAACTTTGTTTAAGCCCGAGAAGGGACTGATATTAAGATATTTCATTCAGTTGCTTCTACATTGAACATTAAATTCTTGGAAGGAATATGGTTAAACTAATTGAACTTTAAGAAATAAAAATAAAATTCAAACAATATGATACTTAAACTGCCCTAAAAACTTAGATTCTGTTCAAATGAAATTGAAATAAATCTTAGACCTTTCTTCCATTTTTAAGTTGCAAATATTTGTATTCTTTTTTTTGTATGTGTATTAAAAATAATAACCTACATGCAAAATGCAAATCTTAAAAATTAAATAAATACATAAAGGTCTAAGAATTATTTCTATTTCATTTGAATGGAATCTAAGATTTTAGATTATTATCATATTGTTCAAATTTTATTTTTATTTTTTAAAATTCAATTAGTTTAACCATATTCCTTACAAGAACTTAATGTTCAATGTAGAAGCAACTGAATGAAATATCTTAATATCAGTCCCTTCTCGGGCTTAAACAAAGTTGGAAATAGATTGTTTTTTCTTTTAATTTGTTATGCAGATTATGTTTTTGTTTAATATATATTTGAATAATGTAAATAAAACATAGCCTATGTTACTGTCTGGGTTATAATCCACCCATATGCAAAGGCATATATCATCCATTTTGACCCTGATGTCAGGCAAAGATTTTTGCATTTTAAATTTATAATATTATTAGAATTATCAAAGAGTAAAAATTTTGTGGCATCAGGAACAAAACAGTCGCAAGAAGTCAAAAAATGTTATGAGGTCTACAGGTTTTACTATGTTAAATTAACATTGAGGACTCACATTGGAGATAAATACATATCGTGCTGCCGTGCAATACTTAAATAAAACACAATATAATAATTAAAAAGCAGAAAAACCAACGTTCAATATAATAATATTAATAGACGCAATACACTTGTGTATACTATTCCATAACATTTTATCATGCTTCTGTAAAATTAGCTGCATATGATGCAAAATTTGTCTAATCATTAAAAATAATAATAAAAACTTCAAAAATATGCAAAAATTGTAAAATTATGGCAAAAAATAAAGCTTTTAAAATCACATGCTTTTTCTGAATCGCTGGTCTAAAATGGTAAGTGGACCAGAACCTGGTGAATTCAATCTAAAGGTATTAGGTCAATGACATTTTTTGTATCCAGCATCATCATCAACTTTAAGTTTTGTAGGAAGGGCATGAGCATCTTATACTTATTGTTTTATGAAATTGTGTGGACACAAGTTTATAACATATAAGAAAAAGTTAAAAAAAAATGGTGCATGAAATTTCGGGCTGGTGGGGAGAGGGGGAGGGGCAAAATATTTCTTTTTTTTTTACCTTTTTGTTTCATACCGTTTCAGGTGCGTTTTTTTGACAAAGTCCTCGGATACATGCTACTTATTAAATATAAATATGTCAAAAGTTAAATTACCACTATTTCCGAATAGTAATTTCAACAAACATCTTAAATTCTTGCTAAAGACCGCCATTCCCTCGAGTAACATATCTACTGATAGGTTGTGTAAAGGAGTTCCGTTCAGATACGCTTTTGTTAAGAATAGAGTGCGCTCCCTGGTGATGGAATGTGGAACTAACAGACTGCGATTTCATTTAAAGTAGGAAATCTAACGATGTGATCTGTTTTAAACTTTAATATACCTTATAACACATGATAAAAATGTATAAAGAAGGATGGCGTGTCACATTTCAAGGTGAGGGAGGGGCACGAACAAAATTAGGAAACATAGCTGGACGATCTGTTTGAAACTTTAATATAGCTTATAAAACATAACAAAAATTTTAAACATCAGGCCACGTCAAAAATCATGGTGACCATTACCCCACTTTGCCCCCCCCCCCCCCCCTCCAGTGGGTCACTTTTCTAACTTTGGCAGATACCTGTCATGTAATATATCGTAGCATTTTGGGGGGGGAGAGGGGAGGGGGGGGCATGAACAAAATTAGGAAATATAACAAGGCGAATCTGTTTGAAGCTTTGATAGTTTAGGAAGGGTTTGCCAAAATTTAGAAGGTGTTCCATGGGGATAAATGTACTGGACGTTTTGAAAGGAATGTTAAACGAAACCCTTTGTGCGATCTATGATCACACTTACCCACTTGTTTAAACATATCTTTCATAAAAATCACAAAATCAAAGGCATTTTACTTCCTGAGTCCTCAAACAAGGCAATGCTTCTGAGTTTAATGCATTCTGAGTAACTTTGTGGCATTTTTTGGTACCATGTGTTGTGAAATGTCTGGACACAAGAAAATGTCATTTTTACTATTATTTACATTGTGGGAAAAATTGGTAATGACTTTACCAATCCATAGGATTGAGTTAAAAATAATAAAGTATGTCTAAGTATTCATTGTTTAATGGAGTTTTATTACCCGCAGTATATTCTGTCGAGCTGTCTACGTAGCAGACCAGAATGCAATTGCCAATAAGGTTATCTGAGCAAAATGTGTGTTCCGGTTGTCAACCCAACTAGCTCACTAGGTAGAGCATTGCCACTTTAAGTCAAAGATCTTGGGTTAGAATCCCGGCTGGGGTATTTTTTCACTCAGTTAAAAAAATTCAGTTTGTATAATATCGCCACCAATCAGTATGAGTGAGTTAAAAATAATAAATTCCTAAGTAGTATGTTTGTACAAAAAGTCTATGTGGTAAGAGCAGACTTGTATAAAACCAAAAACTTTCTGCGCACACAAATATTGGGTCAAAAACTTTCTGCAAATTAATTTAATGTTTAATTACAAAATAAAGTGTTATATTATTTTGACAATTTGAATTAAAAACAGTAGTTTTAAAATAATTACCATTTAAATTAAAAATTGATATTAATTAAAGAATAATTATTTTGGTTGGAAAAATAATGAAGCTAAAAATCCATGATAAGAAAGGGTGAATTCTTATCAATTATTTTGTCAGTGCATTTAGAAACAGCTCAATCCTTAATAATGTGACCTCTTCACACAAAATGCCAGTCACTTTGTTAGCCAATTTTGATTCTAAGTAAAAAAATAATCCTGAAATTCACAGCAAATTTTCTGAAAAGTTACAGCAGAGAGGTGGGTGAATCCACTCCAGGCACTAACTATGCGTTTTTTCCGCGGCCATTTGACAAAATTCGCGATCTTTACGTTTTTTCGCGATCTTTTGACGAAATTTGCTGTGTTTTCGCGACCTTTTGACGAAATTTGTGGTGTCTTCGCGACCTTTTGACGAAATTTGTGGTGTCTTCGCGACCTTTTGATGAAATTTGTGGTTTTTTGCAACCTTTTGACGAAATTAGCGGGGTTTTTTTTCGTGTTATTTTGGCGAAATTTTCGGTTTTTTCGCGATTTTTCATGAAATTTGCGGGGTTTTTTCGCGATCTTTTGACAAATGTTCTGTCTTTTCGCGATCTTTTGGCGAAATTTGCGTTTTTTCGCGATCATTCGGCGAATTTTGTGGGTTTTTTCGCGATCTTTTGACGAATTTTGTGTTTTTTTTCGCGATTTTGGACGAAAATTGTGTTTTTCCGCGATTCTTTGACGAAAATTGTGTTTTTCCGCGATTCTTTGACGAAAATTGTGTTTTTCCGCGATTCTTTGACGAAATTTGTATTTTTTCCGCGTTTGACGAAATTAGTGTTTTTTTCGCGATCCTTGACGAAATTAGTATTCTTTTCACAAATTTCGGGCTCTTTCCGCTAACCTTTTACGAAATTCGTTTTTTTTCCTGCGTTCCTTTAATGAAATTTGCTTTTTTACTGCGATTCTTTGACGAAATTATCATTTTTTTTTTCACGATTCTTTGAAGAAATTCGCGTTTTTTCGCGGTCCTATGACGAAATTCGCATTTTATCCGCGATGCTTCGACAAAATGGGTGATTTTTTTCTGCTACGATTGACGAAATTGGTCCTTTTTCGGCGATCATTTGTTGAAATTCGCAATATTTCTCAGTGATATTTTTTTTAATGTTTGAATTTTCGGACTGATGGCTGATTTTTTTTTTTTTAATTTTTGGAACGGAATGCCTTAAATTTTCGGAAATGAATCCCCCCCCCCCCCCCTGGCAAATACTAAATAAATCGTACATAAAATTTGGATAATACTTTTATTTTTTTGGTATTTAAAAAAAAAAAGTAACAAGAACAAAAATTCAGATTTTTTTTTTTTTTTTTTTTCCCTAAAAATTTTCCGCAAAGTTCCGAATTTTGCGAAAAATTTTCCGCGCACGTCGTGCGCGTCTATATTATACAACTCTGGGTAAGAGTATAATTACAGAAATATTGAAGAAAGGATGTAAAAATAAGTCCCCAATATTTAAATCATGCAGTCATGCATTAGACATTATTTGCTATATATTGGTTGATTTCTTTTGTGCACAAAATATAATAGTGTGTTGCTTTACTCTCTCTCTCTATTTGTGAGGGTTCATTCTTATTACAAAGGAACTGTCAAACATGTGACTCATCAATTTTGTTAACATTGAAATATGTGTTGCTGTGTTTGTACCTCTGATTATCCTGATTAAGAAGATTGTTTTTCTGTAATAGGCCTGATTTTTTTTAGATATAAAGTATTAAAAATTAACTAAGATATTTAATAATAGCGATTTGCTAAGATGGCTGAGCTGTTGTGTCTCTGTATAGTATTAACTTGCTATAGTTGGTTCAGTTCAGATTTTTACTTTTTTAAATTTTATATTATTTTTATGTTTGATATAAGATCAAACTTAAAAATGATATGAACACTTGAAATATTGAACCTGGATGTATTTTAAGTTCTTATAATCTTTCTTAAACATTAAAAAAAAAAAAAAAAAAAAAAAAAAAAAAATGTAGAAATTTATTCTTATGTACAGGGCTTGACATGTGGTTGCCAGGTCGTCACTGGTAACCAGAATATTTTATCTGGTGAGTATAGGCATATGATCAAACATAAAAATTATTTGTTTGAATTTGATAGGAGATAAAATTGTTTTACTTTTTCACTATTACACTACCCCCCCCCCCCCCCCTGTTACTTCTGTTTCCTAGACATTTGAAGTATCCATAAATCAATATGTTCCAAACGTATCCCAGCTAGTTTAGCTTTTATTATATTCCTCTTTTTTTTTTTTTTTTTCAGAGATATAATTTTGATAAGTTTCATGAAAAAACTTAGTTTAGTTTGTCTTTCTAAATTGCATACTATTCTAAACTATGTTTGTTATTGTTCTGTCTCAATTAATTCATAAAAACTTTTGTGCTTTTTGAAACTTTCAAAATAAATTATAAATGCATGTATTGACAGTGTGTGTAGGGGAGAGGGTAAATTTATTTTGCTGCCAACTAGAATTTTTTACTGGCTATCATATTTTTTCAAATTTTTAGACCCCTTCTTATGTATATTACCTCACAGCTATTGAATGAAAATTCTTGAACAAGATTTAAATTAGGTACACAAATTTGACAATACATTTCAATGTTATTAATTGAAGGGCTGTTCTTTTTATGTTTAATTTTTGGATTTTTCAAATCAATAAATTTTTATAAAGTATTTTTTTTTTTTACATTTGAACTATTTTATATAGGCCAAAGCAAATCTGAAATTGCCTTCTTCAATGAAAGCAACCCCATTTGAAATGAGCAAACTTCCTGAAGATGTTTTATCATACATTCCTGGGTATTGTTTTATTGATTTACTGTTACATTATGAAGATAAAGTTGTTCTTGAAGGTAATGGATTGTTATTATTATTATTTTCAATCTTTGAGAGTTTGCTTTTAGTATGTATATATACACATTAAAACAGATTATATACATATTTAGAACCATTATAAATCAATACAAATTATCATCAATCAAATTAAAAATGATGTATAAACCATTATAAAATTCTTTGAAACAGATCCTTATAACAAGAGCAACATGGAATTGAAAATACAGTAAACAGTGGAAAAATGAAAATATTTGTGAAACCAAGGCAGAATCATCAAGCCCAAATTACCTTGATTACCACAAATAACATGTACGGTTTCATCTTTGCATTAGATATAACAAGCTAAAGAATGCAAAATAAGGGCTACCACATACAAAAAATCCAGAAAAAAGCAGAAATAACACCAGATAAAAAATAAAGTGGATTAAATAAACCAATCACCATATCACCAATTGAAGATCCACCCATGTCATAAATGAAACAGCCTAAAAGGTATGAGGAATGATTTGTACTTGTTGCCATAAATATCTAACTAAAAATTCATGAATATAAACCATGGAAGAAAAATGTATAGTGTAAGCAGGTTGAAATAGTAAAATTACATATACATATACAGGGATCTGTTTAGGAAAATTTTAGGTCCTTTAAAGGACCTTTCACAAATTTTTTTAACCCAAAACAGGACCCTTCACAAAACTTTTTTCCCCAAAACAGGATCCTTTACAAATATGTTTGTCTTATAGACTTTTCGCAGAAGTTTTCCACCTTCAAACTGAATCTCTCACAAATTTAATCTTTTAAAAATAAAATCTGACCTGTAAAAAAAACAGTTGAACTGATCAAAGAACATATTACTTAGCTTTATTATATACTAGCTAACTTGCCCGGCGTTGCCCAGGTATGTAAAAAAACAGCTCGAATTGCGAAAAAGCTCTGAAAATCACAATAAGATATCATGAAAAAATTTTAAATTTCTGCACAAATTTCGAAAAGAGAAAAAATATATATATATTGTGTTCGAAGATTGAAAGTTGATTCCTTTCACTAATGTGGAAAAATGGTAGGGAATCTCTAAAATACACTAAAAAGCACATACAAAATTCCCGAAAAATTCGAAAATTGCTATATGAAATTCGAATAAACTTTATTGAAATGAGAGCGGAAATTACTTTAGTATTATAGGCCAAAAACGGAATGTCAAAAAATTGCAGCAGATCGGGAAGAAACATAGAAATCGAATTAAAATTCACAAAAAGTTCAAAAATCATGAAATTCAAAATTTACTGTAATTGGATAAAAGTTTCAAACTCATTCCTTTGACCTGCGGGCTCTCTTGAAATTTATGTTTGAGAAAGCATGCTAAGCATTGTATCATGTTACTTTTATTCATAATTTAGTTTACTTGCATTCCCTTAAATATAATTAATGTAACCCCTTAAGTTAATATTAGTTTTTGTTGCAATAAAATATCTCAATTTGTTCATTTTCTGTAAGCAAGTAATCCCTATTGGTTTACAATGGAAGTCTATGGGAATTTGGCGAAATATTAGAGATATCGCCAAATTTTGTAATATATCGCCAAGTTGGCGACAAACTTGGCGGCATTCGGCAACAGAGCTGTGTCCCCCCTACGGTAACCCTCTTATAGGTATGAAGATGCATTAAATGCTGTTCAATAATCCTTAAGAAATTCTCTAAAAATTCAAAAATCGCTGTACGAATTCCGAATAAACTTTTTTGAAAAGAGAACAAAAGTTACTATATTGGGTTAAAAGAAAGAAACCGTATTCTTTTCACTAACGTGGAAAAATCGCCTCAAAACTTAAAAAAGCGTTAAAAATTGCATAAAAAATTAAATAAAAAAAAATCTAATAGAAAAAATCAAATATCGGGCTTCGAGTTGCAAAACTTCATATATAGACGGACCTTTTCCCAAATTTCGTAGCTCTGCTTGCAGCTGTCCCTTTAGAACATCGTTGACACACTCACACACAAACTTCTTTCCTTATTATTATAGATTTAATTTACCTGGATTCCCTTAAATATAATTAATATAGCCCCTTAAGTTAATATTAGTTTTTGTTGTATTAAAATATCTCAATTTGTTGATTTTCTCTAAGCAAATAATCCTTATTATTTTACAATGGAAGTCTATGGGAATTTGGCGAAATATTAGAGATATCTCCAAGTTGGTGTCACTTTTGGTGATTAACTTTGGTCGCCAAATTTGGCGCTATATTGCCAAGTTGGCAACAAACTTGGCGGTATTTGGTGACAGAACTGTGTCCCCCCATACGGTAACACCCTTATAGGTATGAAGATGCATTAACTGCTGTTCAATAATCGCATAAAAATTCAAAAATCGCTGTACGAATTCCGAATAAACTTTTTTGAAAAGAGAACGAAATTTACTATATTGGGTTAAAAGAAAGAAACCGTATTCTTTTCACTAATGTGGAAAAATCGCCTCAAAACTTTAAAAAGTGCTAAAAATCTGATAAAAAATTAAATTAAAAAAATCTAATCAAAAAAGCGAAAATCGGGGTTCGAGGTGCAAAACTTCATACATAGACGTACCTTTCCCCGAAATTTTGTAGTTCTACTTGCAGCGGTCTCTTCAGAACACCATCGACACACTCACTCACACACAAACTTCTTTCCTTATTATTATAGATGAAGGATAGAACCTGAATATAACGATAATTTCAAATTCACAAAATTATGACTAGAATTTTCACGAATGTAAGAAAAACTTCACAATTTCACAAAAACAGGGCCCTACGAGAAAATTCTGGACAGACCCCTGATATATATAAGGATTTCCTTCAAAGATTTTTTATGTTTATACATAATTTATAATTTGCATAAAATCATTTCTAATTTGTATATTCACATTTGTTGATGATAATTTGAATTGGTTTATAATAGATTTATATATATATAATATATATATATATATATATATATATATATATATATATATATATATATATATATATATATACACATATGTCTGTTGATATGTTTATTAATCTAATTAAACAATATGAAGAATCTTACATATTAAATTACATTCAAATTTATCGCTGTTAGTAAAAACAGTATTTCTTTATAACGCAATTTTTTGTATAATACACATCTTCTTAGACATAAACAATGAATTTTGCAGTTAAGAAGCACCTGCTTTTCAAAATTGTAAAAAAATGCTACTCTCTATAGACTAAATTTGATACAGTTCAACTTTATCTCCTCTGTTCAGAGCTTTTTAATGAAAAAAATTGCTATTATTACAATAATTTTTTTTGAAAATGAGTAATATAATGAATGATTTGGTTCAAGCATATTTGTAAAATGTTTATAAAGTAAATTTAACAATAAGTGAAATGATCTTATATTATGCACAAAATTATAATCTGAACAATTCCTGGTCCCAAGGAATGCAATATAAGGACTACTGCATATTGATATGTTCCAGGCGTATTTGGTCTTGTTGACAAGCTAAGTTTAATGATGTGTGAAATGCGATTCATATAACGCAAAATTCTGTTAATTCAAAACTATGCATTCTAGGTTTGCATTATAAAAGACCATCTATTGTACTAATAACAATAAATAAGGTTAAGATTAAGCTAATATTATAATAATAATTAAGTTATTATACATGTTGTTATAACAATAAATAAATTATATTTATTTGAATAACAGTCTTTAGACTTAAATTTCAATGTACAGTAGAAGCTCTTTCATCCGGCATTCTATGGTTCGGCACATTCTATAATACGGCATGCTAGTCCACGGCCTTTTTTTTTTTACGATCTCTCTTGACTGGGATCACTAGGTTGCGAACAGTTCACTCGGGATTCAGATGTCTCTTGACCTTGACCACTAGGTCGCGCTATTATGTGCTTAGTTTAGTTCGCACAGTGTTTATCGTAATTCAAATTGGGCCTAATGGTGAAGATGATGATCAAGATTCAAATGTTCGAAGTGAAGACTAAAATATAGTGCTAGATTTGATAGAAATTGTGCCAAACAACCCTTTCAGAGATATACCCCGTGAGGAAGTTATAGACTGGTTTGAAATTGACGACATCGTGCCAGTGGTCGAAGAAATCAGTGACGCACTGATTATACAAAGTGTTTTGAACCTACAAGAAGTCCAGATTCAAGGGGTGGAATCGGTGAAGAAGGAGTCGTGGCAGATGAATCTAAAGTTTCTTGGAAATGCAAAACAGGCTTCTGATGCATTAGATACATTCATAAAATTTGCCGAAGAATTCCGAATCGCCAAAACTACATGACATCAGAAGCTTTTTTTCCAAATGTAATGTTCATATTAATTTTTTACTACATGTACAATGTAATGTACATATAAAGTATATACTAGGACTTCCCTCAGAGGGATTAGTCTGAGCGATATTACTGAGAACATAGATTTAATAATAACATGTGGAAGCAAAGAAAATGAGATGTTATCTTTAATTGTCCATATACTGCGAAAAATTGAAATGATGAAAATAAACGAATTGTAGAATTACAAAATCTTATATATAAATTCGTATACACTGTTTAAAAAAATGAGAAATCAAACCATTCAAGACAGCCATGCATGGATATAAAATTGAAAGTACGCAATATATTAAAAGTAAAATAGAAAATGAAACACTAATTTATTTATATCGGAATTTTAAGTGTATAAAATGATGTCAAGAGCATAAGCAGACGCTCTGCACCAATTTGAGTAACTTTAAATGACAAATATATGATGTTTAAAAAGAATGGACTATACTTTATATGATGTGTGATCCCCCGGAATAGTTAATATTGTACAATATCTGTTTTCCACGGATGCAATGAGGTTGTCGATAACATTTAAGGAATTCTCTTCTCAAAATCTAATATAGTATCAAAGTACCGAATACATCAAAAGTGGCATGCAATGCTTCGTTAGAGTGTGTTTTAGATATGCTCGATCGGATTTAAATGATGAGTGTATGCTGGCCACTACATACGCTGTATTGTTTTGTTTTCAAACATATTCTGCACAAGTTGAGCTGTATTTAGCATGTATTAAATAAAAGAAATCGGCAGTGATTACAACATAAAATATGACACAAGATCTGAATATATCGTCTGCATAACTTTTGAGCTGTCAAAGTGTCATTTGAAGTAATTTACAAATCCATACATATTTATTCAGCAAATCATGCAAGCTAACATACACCAATATGAACCCGATTACAAAATTTCACCAGAATAAGTTAATATATAAAAAATCTACTAATGATAATTGAGAATATGACCTTATGATAAAATGTCTAGAAAAATGAATCGGATAAAAAATTCATATCACATTTAAAACGGCACTTCCCTCTGTTAGTGGCCTTGGCGAGAGAGAGAAAAGCCTAGAAAAGGAACACTTTAACAAGTACTTTCGGGACACCTACTCACTGTTTCATACAGGTCTTTATTCAATATTTACACAATTTATTTAATGCTAGGTGGGTATCTATCAGTTTTGTTGCATATAAATCGCATGTTTTGCGGAGGAAATGCAGCATTATGAAATATTTAAAGTTGCTGTACCTAATAATTCCAAATTCATAGTAATTGAGATCGCTTTCCGTTAATTTAATCTTTTTAAATTTTAAATTTTTTTGAAACCAATCATAGAGACAATTGTATATTTTAAAACTAACCCGAAGCAAAATTTCAAGATTTTGGGCTCAGCAGTAACAGAGAAATAGAAATTTTTTGAAAGTTTTTTGTATCTGCACTGTTTTTTATAGCGACATTTTTAGAAATTGTTCTATTGCGAGAATTTACGTCATGATACATACAGCCATGTCAATTTTCATTTTTATATTCCTAACAGTTCCATGTTCTTCGTTACTTAGATCATCTTTAGATCTTTTTCCGCTTTGTTTAGCCTTTCTATTTTTTAGAATTCGTTCTACAACGAGCATTTACATCTTATTAATTACTACCATGCCAAAGTTCAAGTTTCTAATCCCAACAGTATCCCAAAAATTTCAGTATTCCAAATAAATCATAGTTTAGAACCTTTCTAGAAATTTTTACGTTTATCCGTCAAATTGAACCTTTTAGAGAGCGTTCATTACGAGTATTTACATCTTAAAAGTAACTACCGCACCAAATTTAAAGTTTCTAACCCAATCAATATCGCAGAAATCACAATTTTAGAACTTTTTTGCTCCTGCAGCGATGTAGGTTCTTGCACTGACATAAAATAGTCTTTTTTTCGGAGCAGAGATGGCCACCAACATTTTTTTAAGTTGGCTATGTAGTTTCAGAGATAACACCTCACAAACGTACAAGCATTAATAATATTATATACTTTATAATATTATAACGCTTTATAATATTAGCATTAGATGTACAGATACAAAAGCCATTTATCGGTTACAAGCTAAAGTGCCGGCGTTGCCCAGAATTTGAAGGATGTTTGTTCTGAAAAATCAATTTCAAAATTTAACATACAACACAAAACAAACATTAAAAAAAGCAGTCGAAATGTTGTTGAATGAATCATATGAAAACGCTATATAAAAATGTATAAATGTATATAAGAGACGCAAAAGAATACAGCTATAAATGAACTTATTTCAATTTATAATTGGAGCAATAATGTTAAAATACGCCAATATTTCCCTAATCGGATTTTTATTATGCTTCAATACATTTTTCACACTCATATGACGTTATACTATATCCACCATGCCCTTTATATTCCCAATATGACATAATATTTTCCTGTTTCACGTGGAAACCTTGAAATAGAAAAGTTATGAAGTTATATTCACTTTCGTTTAAATTCGTCAAACCATTTATTTCATTTTCATATTTCACATGAATATCTTGCAATAGAAAAGTTATGACGTAATATTCACCTTTTTTTAAATTCGGCAAACTATTTATTTCATTTTCATTTTTCACTTGGAAATCTTGCAGTAGAAAATTAATTGTTGTAGTAATAATTTTTTTGTGTTTTTTAATTGTTCGCAACTGCTATAACGAAAAATGTTTAAATTTGATAAGAAATTGCTGTTAAATTGGTGTTTTTTTATTAATTAAATATTAACTATAAGTTATTTCGATTCCGGATTACTTTAGTTGTCTCCGCCATGTTTTAATACACATGTACGTATCTCTTCACAATTTTGGCTTCTAAATTGTGGATTTTTTATAGAATTACAAACCGACGGGTAGACAAGTTTTCATTTTTATATATCTCTCTATTCTATGAAAAGTAACTAACGCTGTCACCGCCGCCGCCTCCGCCGGTTTTGAATTTTTTGTGACCGGAGGTCTTTCTTCGTTAATATTAAGAAAACTATTTCATACAGATATATGAAAATCGGTGGTATTATTGCGAAATGTTTGATCAGCACACTAATGCATACAGTTTTCAAATCGAAGAATTATTTTAAGAGATATTTAATGCTAAAGTTGGACAAAATCGTTCCATTAAAAAAAATTATAAGAGCAAAAGCTATACATGGGAATTTAATCATTTTTAGATCATTTTATTCAATAAAAGATCCCGGTCTGCAGATTTCATTAATTTTTTTTAATATGATTCATTTTTTGAGGTTTTATTTCTATTTTAAATTCAAATATCCAGCATTTTGACAGATATTTTTTACATATTTTAGAAAATGGTATTAATTTAAACTGTTCCCAACTGTATAAACAGCGCAAACAATAATGTTTGCTTCAAATAAAAAAAATATTTACACGTTACTATTATAAACAGAAAAAAAACCTTCAAATTACAATTAAATAATTAGGTATACAAAGCAGGCACTTATTGGAAATTACGCCATAAAAACTATATTTACATGTGAATTTTAAAAGAGAAAGGATATTGTAAAATAAATTCATTAACATGCGTTAGAAATCTGAAATAGAACAAATTATGTCGCATTACACTTATTATGCAAAATGAACAAAAAATATTATTGCAAAACAGTTTAAATTTAAAAATTGCGCGAGACAAAATATTAGAGGTTAAATATTAGATTTTTTCAAAATTTTATTATTTGTCGTTTGATGTGAGGTGTTCAGCTATAAGTATGTAATTTTTTATGTTTCAACATAATTAGGGGCTGAGTTAGAAAAATTGCTTTAAATACACAAGTTAGAGTCCAGAGGGTTAAATATTAGACGTTTTCAAAATTTTATTATTTGCTGTTTTATGTGAGGTGTTCAGCTATAAGTATGCAAAATGTCATGTCTCCAACATAATTAGGGGCTGAGTTAGAAAAATTGCTTAAAATACGCAAGTTAGAGCCCAGAGGATTAAGTAATAGACTTTTTCAAAATTTTATTATTTGTCGTTAGATGTGAGGTGTTCAGCTATAAGTATGCAAAATGTCATGTCTCCAACTTAATTAGGGGCTGAGTTAGAAAAATTGCTTAAAATGCAGAAGTTAGAGACCGGAGGGTTAAATATGATTTTTTCAAAATTTTATGATTTATCGTGTTATCGCAAGTGTTCAGCTATAAGTATGCAAACTTTCATGTCTCCAACTTAATTAGGGGCTGAGTTAGAAAAATTGCTTAAAATACACAAGTTAGATCCCAGAGGGTTAAATATTAGACCTTTTTCAAAATTTTATTATTTGTCGTTTGATGTGAGGTGTTCAGCTATAAGTATGCAAAATTTCATGTCTCCAACTTAATTAGGGGCTGAGTTAGAAAAATTGCTTAAAATACAGAAGTTAGAGACTGGAGGGTTAAATATCAGATATTTTCAAAATTTTATTATTTGTCGTTTGATGTGAAGTGTTCAGCTATAAGTATGCAAAATGTCATGTCTCCAACTTAATTAGGGGCTGAGTTAGAAAAATTGCTTTAAATACACAAGTTAGAGCCCAAAGGGTTAAATATTAAGCCTTTTTCAAAATTTTATTATTTGTCGTTTGATGTGAGTTGTTCAGCTATAAGTATGCAAATTTTCAAGTCTCCGACATATATATAGTTTCTGAGAACGCGCTCTGTGACAGACGGACAAACAGACAGACAAAGGAGTGTGACAGGTAGGGTTTCGTTAGATGGACGAAACTCTAAAAACATGCTGCGGATGACTGTAACAACATCCTAAAATTACCATCAGCGATCTACCAATCCCGAATTTAGTTTATATTCGTTTCATATATTCTTATTCTTTTGTGCGGCTCTGTAAAATAATTATCAATATTATATACAGTAAAACCTCTGAATAGCGGACACCCCGAGAATGCAGAATTTGTCCTCTATTTAGAGGTGACCGCTACTGAGAGTAAAACATGTACAGTTATTTAAGAGTTGGTAATCGAAAAAATGTCCGCTAAATAGAGGTATCCGCTAATCGGGTGTGTCCGCTATGGAGGTTTTGCCAGTAAAACTTCTGAATAGCGAACACCTCAGGTGGGCAGAATTTGTCCTCTATTTGGAGGTGTTCGCTACTGAGAGTAAAAAATGTTCAGTTATTTAAGGGTTGGTAATCGAAAAAATGCCCGCTAAATAGAAGTGTCCACTAAACGGGTGTGTCCGTTATGGAGGTTTTACTGCATAATAATATCATTCTTTACAAGAAAATTGCATGCTGTATGCTAGACAGACAGACATCCAGAGAAAGCTAACCTCCGGATCTGTAAACACTCATGTCTTTTGTTTTAATCATCCACAATTGTATGTCATACAACATGCCAGATTTTATACAACAGGCTAAAAACGGTCACCGTGGTACGGAATACTGTATTATTATTTGTTTGCCCACCAAAACTGGTTGCCACAGGTTGTTGCAAGGTTTGTGATCACGTGGTTGAAACTGATCAATTCAATATTACTGTGTGCGTATTTTTTTTTTATTTGCTCCATGTGTTCAAACCAGTTGTCTACGAAAACATCAACCGGTGAAAGTGACGCACACCAAACGTCTGTGACGTATGCAGATAAATTGTGCTTTTTTAAGAGTTTTTTTTATATAATTTTTAAACGGTTTGGAACTTATTTTTCATAGTAGATGCATTCATTAGTCGACCCTCATAGGTACCTTCTGGTGCAATCAGAAACGAAATCCGACAAATATTTTTTGAGTTATGCTGGACGAAAGGTTTTTATTAGGCTTTTTTTTTAGTAGGACATGGCGTTAATATCCATCGTAGTAGTAAAGTGTCCGGACAGTAATATTTCGCTGAGTATTAGCCTTCGCTTCGCTCAGACAATTAAATAATTGGAATTTAATTTTGTATTCTGTTTTTCTTTTATTCTCACAGTTGTTAGAATGGTGAAATACAGAACAGTATTTTTTAGATATTTATACAATTTGCACAGGTTCATAATGTAGGTGAACATAAAAAATTCATTGACGTTCGATAGTCCGGCAAAATCGCTAATTTGGCTCGGCTTTGGTCCCGAACGTGCCGGATTAAAGAGCTTCTACTGTATTGGGTTCTCAATAGTGATGTTCTCAGCTGAGTACAGTTATCTATTATTAATTAAATGCAATCATGATGTGTAACATTTATTCCATATGTATCCATTAGTGCAAGCAGAATGAAATCCAGAGAGGGATGAAATGTCTGAAAAGACGTACCTTTAGTCTGCTTAAAAGAATATGATTTTAAAATAGAGAATTTAAAATTAAATAAACTAAACTTAGAATTTTTTTGTTTGATCACCCCACTTGGGCAATTTAAAATGTATCCACATAAAATGCAATACAGAAATGTAATAAATATAAATATTAAAAATCCAAAATTAAACATATGGATTTAAAAAAGAAAAACTAAAATAGGGACCTTCCCTGAGCATTTAATTATTTTAAATCATTTGAGAGTATTAATTTTTTTAAGAAATAAATTTATTTATTTTATTTTCATAATCATCAGAGAAAAAAAAATTCAATTAATTAAAATTTAAAATCCCCCCCCCCCCCCCACCACCTCTTTTGCTGTGCCTATGTATGTGCCAGCAGGACTGCCAACTACTACACATTGGTCTACTTCTACTGCACACTACACTGGAAATAACGCCTTTTTTTTATTCTTTTTTTAATCAGAGATACATTTGTACTGTCATGTTGTAGGTTTCATTTTCATTTTACAACATGTATAAATTTAACATTATTAATTTTATTAGGATTTACAGCGTATATTGTGCATGGTATACTGTGTGAAATATTTTAAGTAAAACTATTCAGTTGGTATTTTAACCAAAATTTTACCTTTTTAATGTGTGCATATTTTTATAATGTGTGCTCATGTTGTGCATAATTTTAACCCTAAATATGTACACTTTATCCAACTTACAAGTAGATTTAAAAAAAAAAAAAAAAAAAAAAAAAAAAAGATAGTGAAGTCCAGTAGATTTTACCTTGCAAAAGGTCGAATAGAAGATTTTTTTTTTTTTTTCTGACTTGTTTATAATGATGCCAACATGGAAAAACCAAGTTTTCTAACAAAATTTCTTAAGGCTTAATTTTCTGTGGCCAAAAAACAACAAAATTTTAGGATTTTTTTTTTCATTTTTTTTTTTAATATCTTGAGACCCGTTATCTCGTAATACCCGTTGATATTATTTGTCATTTACAATATTAAAGAGGGCAAAAATTCTCTACAATTTTCATATTTACCAATGTTTTTATACACTCAATAGCAAGTGCAGTACAGCATTTCAAAAATAAGACAATTTTTCCAATTTTCCTAAAAACCATGAAAAATGTAGTTTTGCCCCGATTATTCAAATATTCCCCATGGATTTAATCGTTATGTCGACTACGAAAAATTGGTAGCCATAAATTATCTATTTGCACACCCACGTCTTTATTTTCATCTCAACAGACATTTTATATTCAATCTATACTAATATTATAAAGAAGTAAAAATTGTTTGTTTGTTTGTAGGAGGTAATCTCTGGAACTACTGAACCGATTTCAAAAGTAATGGTATCAAAATGACGGTGTTAGTCCACGTTCGAACATAGGCTATAACTCAAGTCTATGCCACTACCCCAAAGGTGGTGCAGGAGCAAAACACATTCTAAAAATGCAATTTTTGTGTTATTGAAAGGCCTAGAAACATAAAATTTGGAATGGTAGTTACTTGTATGATGTAAATGATCTCTAAGGACATTTCTTAAAAAATTAAAAATTAAAAAGGAGTGAAAAGCATTCTAAAAAACGTTCTAATTGGCGATTTCTATGCAATTTCAGGAAGTATCGAACCGGTTTTTAAAATAATCGTGTGAAAATGATGGTGACAGCCCTTGCCCCAAGATAGGCTCTATTTTATGTTGGTGTCACTACAACCTGGAGGTTGCAAGAGCAAAAAAATGTTCTAAATAGCGATTTTTGTGTTACTGAAGGGCCCAAATACATGAAATTTGGCATGGTAGTTACTTATTAGATATAAATGATCTCTAAGAACATTTCTTAAAAAATTTTTAATTTATAAGGGGTGAAAATGCACAAAAAGAATTCTACAAAACGTTCTAAATGGCTATTTTTACACAATCTCAGGAAGTGCCGAACCAATTTCAAAAATAATGGTTGGAAATTGATGGTGATAGCTCTTGCTCCAACATAGGCTCTATTTCATGTTGGTGTCACTATACCACCTGGGGGTTGCAGAAACAGAAAACATTCTAAATTGCCATTTTTGTGATACGGAAGTGGATAGAAACTTTATATATAGTTTTGTTGTAAATAGTTTTTTCGTCATATTATCCATTTGCATACTTAACTTAGTTTGGATACAATGACGCAAAAAACTATTTACATAAATTTTACTTTTGATTTTTGGATAGCATGACACAAAAGATAAATCAATTTATTCAAATGAATACAATTCAGTGCATTATATAGATTCAGTGAAAGTAATATATTCAACAGTGCATTGGAAAATGAAAAGTATTGTTTAGATGTGTAAATGTATTTAGCTAAAAGAAAATTTAAATTGAATTTTAAAACTAATCGTTTTAAGCAACATCAAGGCGTCACTTAAATTTTCATATATCTTTTAAAACTCATAATTCGAATTTATGAGATGTAAATGATAAAGCATCAATGAATAAATTTTGATATATATGTATAGGTAAATTAATAGCATTGCGTCACTCAAAATTTGATATCATTATTTTTAAGTTCCAAATTTAAAATTCTTAGAGCTAAAGATAAAGTGCTGCGTCACAATCTTTTAACCCGTTAAGGGTTTTTGTATTGATATCATTACTTTTTTTAGGTTAGTGATAAAAAGATAAAACCACAAAAAAAAAATTAAAGACCAATGCAATAAATTCATAGTCATGATTTCCATTGACCTTTACAATCCTCCATCTAAAACGAATCAAAGTGTCACAAGAATTTATGAAAACAATTTGTGTATGCATATTCCAAGATTTCATTAACTAAAATCAAGTTAAAGAAATCTTTTAAAATTTGAACTTTTTAACACTATCGGTTACTCATAAATATGATACAAATAGAAATAATTTATCTAACTGAAACTGTTTTAGCCAACATTTCAATTATCAAGTGTAAAATAAGCGATATTTGGAAATTTAAGCGTTCCATGTTGTTAAGATTTTACGTTTCCTTTTCACATGTTTCTATGAAAACGCAGACAGTTATTATAAAAGAATTTATTTTTACTTTATATTTTTAATGTTTTGAACTCTTGCACTGTAATACACCAAAAGTGTTAACATTTTTCAACATGGTATGAAATATGCTAAAATTGACGACATATATATATTTTTTGTGTACATGTAAAATAAAACTTTTTCACATTATGATCCACCTTAGGTTTATTATACAGCTATAAAAAAATAAAACGAATCAAAGTGTCCAAGAATTTATGAAAATAATGTGTGTGCATTATTCCAAGATTTCATTAACTAAAATCAAGTTAAAGAAATCTTTTAAAATTTGAACTATTTAACACTATAGGTTACGCATAAACATGATTCAAATAGAAATAAGTTATCTAACTGAAACTGTTTTAGCCACCATTTCAATAATACAGTGAAAAACAATCAATATTTGGAAATTTAAGCATTCCATGTTGTTAAGATTTTACGTTTCCTTTTCACATGTTTCTATGAAAACGCTGACAGTTATTATAAAAGAATTTCATTTTTACTTTATATTTTTAATGTTTTGAACTCTTGCACTGTAATACACCAAAAGTGTTAACATTTTTCAACATGGTATGAAATATGCTAAAATTGACGACATATATATATTTTTTTGTGTACACGTAAAATAAAACTTTTTCACATTATGATCCACCTTAGGTTTATTATACAGCTATAAAAAAATAAAATGAATCAAAGTGTCCAAGAATTTATGAAAACAATGTGTGTGCATTATTCCAAGATTTCATTAACTAAAATCAAGTTAAAGAAATCTTTTAAAATTTGAACTATTTAACACTATAGGTTACTCATAAACATGATTCAAATAGAAATAAGTTATCTAACTGAAACTGTTTTAGCCAACATTTCAATAATATAGTGAAAAACAATCAATATTTGGAAATTTAGGCGTTCCATATTTTTAAGAATTTATATTTCCTTTTTACATGTTCCTATGAAAAAGCAGACAGTTTTTATAAAGATATTTCATTTTTGCTTTATATTCTTAATGTTTTGAACTCTTGCGCTGTAATGCACCAAAAGTCTTAATTTTTCAACATTGTATGAAATATGTTGAAATTGATATGAAAAATTCTTATTTTTTTATAAATACATGTAAAAACTTTTTCACATTAAGATCCACCTTTGGTTTATTAAACAACCATAAATACATAAAACAAATCAAAGTGTCACAAGAATTTATGAAAACAATTTGTGTGTGCATATTCCAAGATTTCATTAACTAAAATCGAGTTAAAGAAATCTTTTAAAATTTGAACATTTTAAGCCGTGAAAATAGAAAAATAATTTATCTAACTGAAACCGTTTTAGCCAAAATTTCAATCAGTAAGTGTAAAACAAGCGATATTTGTAAATTTAAGCGTTCCATGTTTTTAAGATTTTACGTTTCCTTTTTACATGTTTCTATGAAAAGCACACAGTTATTATAAAGATATTTCATTTCTGCAACATTGGATTGTAGTTCCATATAAAAGGGGTGACTCGAAAAATAAATATATTTTATGTAAGAAATACTTTTACCTTGTAAAATAGCTACAATAAAAATGACATCATATTATTTCACTAACTAATGTTATGTATTTATCTCTTGTAATATTTAAAAATTCTGTCAATAAAATATTTGAGATCACTAGTTTCATAAAAATATTTAAAAGATTAGTGTTAATAAATATTGTCAAAAATTTTCCACTTATATCAATAAATATAACAAGAGATTTATATATTTTTGCATGCTAAAATTATATAAACTTTAAGATTACATATTAATTGCTTTAAAGCTCAAACAGAAAAACTTACTTTGGTTGTGGAAAAATACACTTTGTGGAATATTCTAATCTTCTATAATATGTACTGTTTTGAAACTATATCTGTTTAATTATCTCAGTGATACCATTTATCAAATGAAATACTACCAATTTATTTATGATTGTGGACCATATAAACATTTTTGTCACATTGATCCCCTGTCTCATTCAATTCCACTTTCCCTACACAATAAAGTAAAGTACACAATATGACTGCATAAGCTAAATGAAAAAATGTATTTTAATAATAATAGTAATTTCTACAGGCTATTTAACACCATCATTTTCTTTTTCATGGCACTGTTGTAGTTGTAGGATTATTAGCATCTCATTTCAAAAGAATATCCTTATCCTGAATAAAAGAGATATCTGGATCATGTTCATCTAGGGTATAAAGCCTGATACTTCCCATTCATCAGCATTTTCCTGCATTTTTTCTAATATTGCCATAGTGTCGTCTTCATCATCATCTGGAGAAAATTTAACAATATTTCTGCAATTGATTCCACAACAATTTTTGCAAATCGAAGACCACTTTATTCCTGTCTTTTGGCATGTACATGCTTTACTGCAACCCTTTTTACATGAGCAAGTAATTTGTAGCAACGATTGAAGCGCTGGATCTTTAATTGTCTCAATGGGTATAAGCCTATGATTGATGTTCACCCAACCAAAACAGGAAGGGGGCGCCAAATGAAGATTTTATTTGTCGATTAATACAAATATATATATATAGGGGAGAGTAGTACACAGTAACAGTCACTTTGACATATAGTTGTAACTTTTTCTCTTGGATATCACTCAGACATAACCACCTCATCTTATGCAACACGTGAATTTAGTTTCGGTACTTTAGTTACTCGTCAATCAAAATAGTAAGTAATTCTTTATTTTACAGTGATGAAAGTTACATACACATGAATTTTAGAGTTTAATTCCTTCTTTATGGCAGCTATTTACGTAACCAAACCTAGCTATATATAATGATAGACTGTTTCGACGAAATGACTCAAAGCCTTTGAAAGCGATGGAATTGATGAAACAGATATGGCATCCATTTTGTTGCATGTAACAAAAGTACAGTCGTGGAAAAAAAAAAGTAAACACCCCCTACTAACTCCTCAACAAATCATCGTAGAAGAAAGTTACTGGTACCGAACGATTGGAAATAAAGTCTACTTTTAATTGATGTATATAAAATTTTCTTAGGGGGTCATCTACATATTAAAACGAATCCAAACTTCATTTTTTTCAATGGCAATACCCAATTTTAACGAGATATTTCAAATCTTCGGTTCAAACTATGCCTAGACACCAAATTTCAAGTCATTTGAATGATAAGTTTTTGAATTATAAACATTCAAAATTTAGTGCTTCTAATGTTAAATTACATTTTCATATTTTTATTTATATCTCCCGAAATTATGCTCCTAATGTGCTAATTTTTTTGTAGTAATAATACTAATATACCCAAACATAAATAAGCTGAATTTGCAATTTTTATAATTTTATGATATGAATTATGAATTATTAAATTAATATTTGAAAAAATTATGAATTGCAACCTACAACTTTTTTGATGGATTTAGATTTATTAAGTCCTGCTTTATGGAAATTAAAAAATTTCACATTTTTCTTCCAAGTAGTTTTCAAATTATGCTTAAAAAACGGCAAAATGATGGCTTAAGGGGCCGTCTATGATGGAAGTGAGTAGACATTTTGAAATGTATTCTGCTATACTGTAATCTAACACGCTTCATTGACTCCTTGAGTGGCGCTTAAGGTGCCTTGATCAAGGAAGGGGCTCTCTCGGTTAACAATCCAGTACAGAACTTCAATTTGGATACAGCCCTTAAAATACGCTCGTTTTAAAATAATTAATTTCTCGGAAACTTATGGTACGAATTGCATAAAAATTCGTTTTTAGGCTAATTGAAGGATGTAGAGTTCATTTATGCTGTCAGAATTGGGTACTGCTATTGAAAAAAAACAAAGTTATGGTTCGTTTTAATATGTAGATGGCCCCCCAAGCAAATTTTATATACATCATTTAAAAGTAGACTTTATTTCCAATCGTTCGGTACCAGTAACTTTCTTCTACGATAATTTGTTGAGGAGTTAGTAGGGGGTGTTTACTTTTTTTTTCCACGACTCTACACAGTGAGACACACACAGTCGTGGTACACAGTAAGACATGTATCACTGTGTACCTACTATGTGGTTATGATGTTAAAAAAATTATTTAACACAAACCAGACATCACAGACCACCTGAAAGTTCAGGAAGCTACACCTAGCTTCAGCGGAGCTCGTCTTACACCTACATTGGCTTCTACAACTGATGTTGCACAGGGTGTGTTTGTCAAAGTTTCTCTCAGCAGCCAAATATCTGAAGATGTTCCTGAATAAGCAACTTTAATCATGCCCTCTGACGACACAGAACAACCATTTACTTCACTAAAGGATATTCTAGGATACCCAAAAGCTGGTCCAGGAAGAGAAACGGTGGTGGATGGCAGCCCGGAAGAAGCATAATATTGACTGACACCCCTGAGAAAGCTATTACTGAGAAGAAACCTAACTTGCATCTGAAAGAACTAAAAAAGGCCAATAAAGCACCCAGAAATTTATTTACGAAGTCATTAAAAACACTCCAGATGGTGTAGAGTGATTCGTCCTCAGATGACACATCTGCTGAAGATACACAGATGGTTCTAGATGATCCTTCTGACGATGATAAATCATTTGAGTTCCAGGAACTAGAACGGGAGTGTGTCGTTCGTTATTGTGTTCTTGTGTGGTTTCCAAATAGTGTGTTCTATGTTGAAAAAATCCTATCCTTTAAGGATGAAGATGGTGATTTTGAAGTGTCTTATCTTCGCAAGAGTGTGAAAGCAGCAGGCCTCCTAATGCCTTATGTTTCAGATATGACGTCTGTTAATGAATTAGACATTTCAATGCTACTGCAAGAACCACAACTTATGAAAACAAAGTTATAATCAGGATACCACCGGTTTCCGATTTCCTTCAGAAATTTGGATGTACGTTGAGCTACAACACACTGCCATTGTTAAGCATACTCTTATTTAAGAGGGATAACTATAGTTTAATTACCATAATCCATCATACTTGTTCAATTAAGCTAAAAATATGGTTGAATTGTTAATAGTATGTGTACCTGTAACTAATAAAATTTTCTTTGCATTTTTACTATTGCTCTATCAAAACTGTTTGACCCTAAAAATGACAGATTAAACTCTAAGTGATAACCACAATTTCAGGCAGTAGTTAAGATATTATTATACTGAAGAAAGTTATGGATAGAGTGTACAAAAGTATGATTTATGAAAATATAATTCCTGATACTCCATTATCATGCTTCTATGCTTTTATAAATAACTTTTTAAAAACCATTTATACATTAATGTGTACCGTATTTGTGTTACTTAATGATGTAGCAAAAAATATTTCAAAATAATAAAAATAGTCGCCATACGTTAAGAAATAATATTTTTTGTCTCACTGTGTACTACCCTCCCCTATCTGAAATTTGGATCAAAATGTCTCGCAGCCGGAAAACTAACAAAAAGTAAAAATAAATAAAAACTGTAACCAAAATAGAAAAATTAAACAGTAATCTGGTTAGAATTCAGCATCAGCAATTCTAAGCCCCCCCCCCCCCCCCCCCCCAAAAAAAAAAAAAAAAAATCATTTAAAACTATTAAATTGCAAGCGAGAAATTGTAAAAAAAAATGCTCCCATAGGGTTTAACATTAGCATTCCTGTTTCTTTGTGTGACTAGTGTAGTCTCATGTGAAAACATTTGCACCCTAATGTTAAACCTATGTGAGCATTCTTTTCAGAATTCTTGCTTGAATTTTAATATTTAATTTTTTTTTTTTTTTTTCATATGGTACCTGAGGTCGATATCTAACGTTGTGCGTTTTTAATTTTTCGAATTTGGTTGCCTATTTTTAAGGAGGATACTTTAAATTTCAGAACAGGCTCCAAACAGTTTCCTAAAAATGAAAGTGTTCGAATATTTTTAAAAAATGCAACCAAATCCAAAAAAGTACAAAAGCACAATATTAGTAGTCTCAGGTATCCCATTAAAAAATTTATTTAAAAGTAATAAAATGCAAGCGAGATATTTGTCAAGAACGCTCCCATGTGTTTAACATTACCTCTCGAATGTCTTCGTGTGACTAATTTAGCCTCATAATTCATGTAACTGTGACTTTAAATGCCTAAATTATAAATACTACAACTACCGTAAAATCTTTTTAAATGAAATCTGTATATACAGAATCCGGTCTTTAAAGAAAAAAATTACATATTTTCAAGAGAAAGAATATGAACAATTATACCTGTTAAGGTAGAAACCTGTTTAAAACAGAATATATTATGTTTCCTTTTGGTTCGGTTTTCAAGGTTTTAATGAATCAATATTTGTCAAAGTTGATTATGTAGTTCAGCATGACATATTTAATGATTACATGCTTTAAATTTTTCAAAATCCGTCTATTGGAGATTTATTAAAATTCTTGCGTTAAATTTTCTTTTTAAGGAGGGGGGGGGGGGGAGAAGACGTCAAATCCATGTTTGCCACGGGTGCAAAAAAAAGGCTAGTTTTGGTCCTGAAACACATAATATACTGCTACCAATATATAGAAGTTGATGTACACGATTAAATCCGTGGGAAACATTTGAATAATCGGGGCAGAACTACGTTTTTCATGGTTTTTAAGAAAATTGAAAAAATTGTCTTATTTTTGAATTGGTGTACTTCGCTTGCTATTGAGTGTATAAAAAAGTTGTAAGTATGAGAGTTGTAGAGAATTTTGTCCTCTTTAATATTGTAATTAACAAATAATATGCTGGATATTGATATATTTTTAAAAAAAAATAAAAGTCCCAATTTTTTTTTTTTTTTTTTTTTTTTTTTTTTGCCACAGAAAATTTAGCCTTAAGAAATTATGTTAGAAAACTTGGTTTTTCCATGTTGGCATCATTATAAACAAGGCCAAAAAAAAAAAAAATCTTCTACCTGACCTTTTGCAAGGTAACCCCCTTTTTTGGCACATTTCCCCTGGACTAAATATGCATATTTAGCTGTTGTACTTTTATTGGTGAAATTTTCCCTTATGCTGTGTAAGATGTTAATGTTTGTTACTTTGTCTTTCATAAATAAAAATTCATTTTAATATTATCATCTTTTTAGATTTTTCTACTTTGAGCGCATTCTCAATTTTAGTAAGTTTAAAATTACACACATTCTAAACTTGAACTGCACATTGATAATGATAAAGGGGTGGCCGCCCTGTGTCAGTCAATAGTAATTAATTTTTGATGAGTAGAACATGCTGCTATTATGTATGTATGTCATTAAAAGGTGGTACTTACACATAGCAGATTAGCGTAGCGGAAGTCTTAGCTGGTTAAAATGTCAGCTAAAGAATAGTTGAAAGAAAAATATGTAAAGGTATTTGAGAAAATGAAGAAGCAAAATCTTTCATTTGAACTCAAGACTGAACATTTATTCTGCACAAGAGAATAATAGTATTTCAGGATAAACTATTTTAAAAACAACTTACAATGGAAATAATCTTCATAGCAGCAGGTTTAGAAACAGCAGTTAAATCACAATAAAAACAATAACTTATGTAAATACACTGCATACAAAAAGTAGGACACTCAATTTTTCTAATTTACTTAACTGTGATTTACATTTACAGTCTGATATTTTTAAGGGTGTCATTTTATACACATCCTTTTGTTATGACATAAAATATTGATTGCTACAGCAATTAATTTATAGAAAATTGAACATAGTTAACTATCGCACTGTAAAAAAAGTAAGACAGCTCTGAAAAATTGAATTTATTGGATGCTTCTGCTATAGATAAGGTAAATAAATCATTACTATTTTATGTTTTTGTCAAAAAAATATGTATTTCTTCATTTTTATTTTGTTTTTTGAATGCCTAAAAGAATACCTTTAAATAATTTTCAAAAAGGTCAAGCCATAGCATTTAGAAAAAAGGGTAAATAGCATCAGAGAGATTGCTAAATTGCTTAATGTAAGAAAAACTGCAATATCAAACTATCTTAGAAAGGCAGAGGATCACTGTACTAAAAATAAAGACACGAAGACCTAAAACACTGACACCTTATGATGAAAGAGACATTATCCAAGAGAAGAAAAAGAAAAATTCTACAATTTCAAAGGTCCGAATACAAGCCGGACTAACACATGTGTCACGTCAAACTGTGCATAACTATATAAAAATGTCCAAAGTCTTCATTTTTAAGGAGGGAGAACACCATCCAAGTGAACAAAAATGCATGTAGTTAACTGCTTACCTTGCACGAGAGACTGCGTGTCTTGCAGCACGGAATTGACTTCTGTCATTTACTCAGATGAGAAAAAGTTCAGTTTATATGGTCTTGATGGATACCAGTTCTATTGGCTTTGTGTCGAGAATGAGGAAGAATTTAATTCCACTTGACATATGGGGGGGGGGAGTTTGGTTTTCTGGCTAGCTGTCTGATATTATGGAAGAACTAGTCTGGTCTTTTTGAATGGTAGACAGAACCTTAAAGATTACATCTGATTGTTGGAATCTAAACTTCTTCCTTATGGTACAGATTTAGGTGGAGGAGATTGGATATTTCAACAAGATGGAACAGCGATTCACACAGCTATTAGTGTTAAAAATTGTTTCCACACAAATTATGTTCATGTTTGGCAATGGCATGTTTTGCAAACACCCTGACCTGAACATATTTGAAAACGTATGGGCAACATTAGTTTGTCATGTATACAATGAAAGAAAACAGTATGAATGTGTTGTTCAGCTTCGGAATGCACTTAACGAAGTTTGGAACAATGTTTGCCAAAGTGAAATATAAGAATTAAAAGATTCAATGCCAAACAGAGTATTTCAAGTGATAAAGGCAAATGGAAAGAAAACTTCTCACTAATACTTTAATTTTCATATAAAATACATATGTTTCCTTCTACTTTTTTTTACAGAGTTTCGTGTAAGCAACAGAAACTATCTTATGAAAATTAAATTCTCTTCGTAATTTATTTTTCATTACTATGATTTTATATTCATTTAGTTGTATAATATTAGGCAAATAAAGAATTTTGCACTAACTTAATTAGTTGTGCTTTTCTTAGAAAAAAGTCTAGAGTCTTTCTACTTTTTTTATGTAGTGTATCTCAGACTAATATCATTAAAAAACTTATAAAAACATTCACACTTTTCCTAAAGCAAGAAACTAATTTCCCCATGAACGTCGATAGCTTTCGAACGTTCAAGTTTTCTTGACATCTTCCCCATTGGGGAGAAATAAAAACAAAGCAATGTATCCAATTGACGGCGAAGTATTTATACAGCATTTGGATTGACAAATGTATAACTTTGGGGTCCAATGAACTACTGATATCAGTTTAACATGCAAGTATGAGATCGATGAAGATCAATTCAATTAAACAATACTATGCCGCCATCTAGCGTGGAAAAAATCGTTAGCTCAATATGTCATTAGCTTCTTTTAGCATTATGTGGACAGCTTTAAACGTGGTAAACAGCAAGGCCTAACGATGTTTATATGAAATAAACAATCAGTGAATAAGTTATGTAAAAGATATTTTAAAGTTGAATTGTCTTGAATGGGTAAGTAACTATTATATATAAGTAATTAACTTCAAATAAAAATAAACTATTAACGTTATTGTAATAAATATGATATGAATACCGGTAATTTAAACTGGTAAAATGCATGAAATATAGGTAAGAGGCAGTGAGAACAGTGTAGATGTTCCCATCAATTTTGACTTTTCTTCTTTCTAGGTTATGTTTTGTTTCTTCAGTCTCTTCTTAAAATGGAAGTTGATGAATTACCTAGAAGTGCTTACAGTCAGACAAGACATGTTGCTAAGCGCAAGAAAGTAAGTGAAGCACTGAGTAAAGTTCCTGAGTTTTTATGCACTCACTTCCACTCTAGAAAATCTCCAGCTTTACAAAGAAATCTTGCTGGTAAATATACTATCATTCAATACTTTTTAATCATAATTTTAAAGTTGTTTTATTCAATTAACATGTTTGAAGTATTCTGAATTGAAGTGGATTAAGTCCATAAAACATTACATTATTACATCCAGAGATATTTGCTGGTAAAATTAATGGTCTCTCTTAAATTTTATTGAGAATCATACGAGACTACTGCCATTTAATGCTAACTTTTCAATTTAGGACTTTGTTTATTATGGCACTAAACAAGTTATTGGCTATAGAGCAACAATTAATCTCAACTCATTTTAACAAGGAGGAAAAAATGGACGTAATCCACTTTGGTTCTGAAAGCTTCATATAATGAAATAAAAATGGCAAAAAATAAATAAATAAATAAAAAATAAATAAATAAAATACAAATCTTGAATTTTAAATATATTTTAGAGATTTGAAAGAAAATAAGATGAAGAGGATGATATGAAAATAAGATGTTTAACACTAAAAAGGCATTATTTCACTGGAAAAATCCATTCTTTAGAATTATTTTGTTATTTATTGATGTAAATAACACCTTTCTATCTTCACACTTAATATTGCGCAAACAAATTCTGATAAAATCATTAACAAAACATTTGGTTCACGTTCTCTTTGTCTACCACTTGGCAAAAATTTGTTCAAAAGTTCTGTTGTCTTGCTTCTATGTTGACTTGAGCCCCCCCCCCCCTCTTTCTCCCTTCTTATCAATATTGTATTTACCCACTTAATTTACACACCTGTGTATTTTATCACCCTCTCCTTTTAAAAGAAAATTTTGGTAAAAAACAAAGCTTATATTAATTTTCCTATATAGAATATGAGAAAACTAATTTATAAATGGGATTTCATGTTATTCTAACTGCATGTGTTCTGACTTTTTTTTTTTTTTTTTTTTTTTTTTTTTTTTTTTTTTGCAAATGCTAAATTTTTCAATATTTCAGCTTGGTTCTCAGGAACAAATTCTGTTTTCTTGTGTGATTTTGTTTTCAACTACTGCATGACTATGTGCAGGTAGTACTATAATTAAGTTGTATGTTGATACTGATTTGTTTACATTCATAATGTTTAAGAAAAATAATAAATTCACCCAACTGTTTAATGCTGTAGATTGTATGTTTGTGAGAAATAAATTTTTTTTTAACCCTTCTAGAGCAGCAGCTCTTAACCTTTATTAGTATGTGACCCACCTATTAAAAGAAAAAAAAATTGCGATCCACCTAATACGAGGATGAATCTAATATCAGTATGGAAATTATTGTATGACCTCTATAAGCTATTGGCTATCCTATCCTACGAAAAAGGCAAAATTTCGTATGAAGGATGCACTATCAACAAAATCAAGAATCGGTAATCCCAATGTGTGTAAGTGGAATAATAATTAAAACAACAGGCATAATGAAAAATACGTTTAATTATTATCAAAACACAACTTTACAATTAGTGAGATTTCTGGCTCTGGTGTATACCGATGAAGGCATCTATAGGATTAAAACTAGTTCATTTTAACCTTGAGCACGTTTACACAAGTATGCCATGTTGAACAACATTAAAGCTGATTTAGATATTTCTGGTTATTTTGCTCGTATATTCATTCGGAAGGAATTTAACGATTTTTCCTTGAAAACTGCCTTCAAAGAGAAAATGAAAGATAGGTCAATTAAGGCGTCTTCTTCAGGATTTGAAAGTTTTGGGCTTTTCAAATGTTTTTCAAAAGGATTTCTAATCCACAAGCTCGAAAGTGGGGGGGTTCCAGGTTTGCCATCACGACTGTGCGACTATCTCTCACCGAGGTCATAATATAATATTGACTAACTGTTTTATCACAAAGTTTTAGTTTAAACTAATAGCTTTTATGATTATTGCAGTTGTAAAATATTGTATTTGTTATATTTTTAAATAGATGAAATGAAAGATATATTGTGGCAAACGTCGATTATTCCATGACCCATAAGTTGGGAATTGCTGCTTTAGAGGGGTTTTTTTTTCAAATTTTAAGACAGAATTGCTTTTAGCTTTAAAAAATTAAAAATAGCTATCCAAATGTCAAAAATTAAGGTTTACTGAAATTTGATGAGTATATTGCTGAACATTTACTAAAATCTAATGATTTTAGGTTTTCTTGCATACTAATTATATGACAATAGGCAATTTAAAGATCTTTAGCAAATATCCTATTATAACAAGATTAAATAGACATCTTGCCGAAATTCTTTCTTTGTTTATTGAAAATTATTAGTTCAGATGAGTAGCCTCTATTTTTAAATTCAAAGAGTGAAATATGTGTGAAATAAAAATCTCACCAATGGAGTAGGTAGCTTTAAGCAAAATTTTTTTTTATTACTAAAGCTCAAATACAAGTGAAGTTATAATAGTTAAGGAAACGACATGTTATATCATTACTATATCTGGATAGTAATGACATGTAATGACATGCCAGACTCAAAAAAGTTAATAGTATTGTTTTGTTAAATCACAGGTTAGACTCCCTAGACCTGTTTTCTTAATTGTTGTGTGACAACATCTTTTCTAATTAAAAATATTTTTAAATTAATTTAAAATATTTAAATTAAAATCAATAAACTTTTTTTACTTTAAAATTCAAAATTCGTCCTCTAAATATTAAATTATTTTCGTAAAAGTTTTTTTTCAATTTTTACTTAAAAGCAATTTTAATCTATCCTCCAGAAAAGATCGTTAACAATTATCAACAATGAAATATAAAACCTTAATTTTAATACTTTCAGCCAAAATAAATACTTTTTATAATAATTTTCAAATATAAAATTCAAATTGTCACCTAATGATCTTTTATTTAAATCTTTATCAATCCTTGTGGCAACAAGCGGGAACAGCCAATCAGAGACTTTCGTGTCCAACGACAATTCTTGTGAGCGTCATCTCTCTTTTGGATTTCATGATGTAAAGACAGGTTTTTTATCCCTTTGGGGATTTTGACCGTTAGGCGTTAGGTCAATGGGAAATATCCCATTGATTCGGATTTTCTGAAATCTAATTTGAACAACAACAAAAGGAAAAAATATATTTAAAGTTTAATAAAGCAACTTTCTAGGATATGTTTAATGCAATGTTATGAACTGTACATCGAAATTTGGTAGAATTTCAACTGCCGGCAAATGCTGTGGAGCTTCTTATTAAATATTGCACAAGTGTGCCAAAATTGTTTTCTAAATGCAGTGTTGCTAGGATTGATTGCAGCTGTATCTCATTTCAACACCAAAGTGCTTCCTTAAATGTCTGATGTCACTGGAAACAAATCCCCTGTAAGTACGATCAGAGATCTTCTCATTAGAGCGTCTTGGGTAAAGTACGAATTTTTGTAATTATCTACTTCCTGAGATATTGGAGAAAATATATTTGGTGACCTATCATTTGAACACTCATCAAACAAACCTTTAGTACTGTGCATCTCTTTTAAACTATTTATTTGATGAACTGTTTTCTGGACGATAAAACAATTCATTAGTGAACAGAAATCAAATGATTTTATTTCCAGTAATAATGGACAATGAAACTACTATTGGTTTTTGATAGATTGTGTAATAAGAGATATTGAAATTGAACAAGGCCGATTATGTCACTTGAAATTCTGTTTGATATGTTATATTTCCTTGATATTGAATATGTTTTGTGAATTTCTTTTAATATTTGTATAAATGTTTCAATAGTACTAGATACTTAAGTTAATGCAGTATTTAAAGCAAGTGCACTTGATCTCCCCCCTTCCCTTATCCTTAAAATATTTCAGTAAAATCTCATATATGTTTTTCTAATAAAATTGTGTAACATTTATACCTGTTTCTTTATTGTGTTCTGTAATTTTATGTTTATTTAAATCTTACATCAAAACATGAATTCATTGATTAAAGTTATAATAAAGAAGATAGATTGCTATTGTGGAAATCGTGGTGGTATTATCCTGAAATCGTGAAAATATTATATAATTTTAGATTTGAAGATTATATGTTCAGGTAAGATTATATTTGGTATTTTAATTTCACTGTGAAGATTGCCAGTTTATGTTTGTTTGCCTTTCTCTTGCGCAATGTACTTAATGATTAATATGATCTCCCGGCCATAAAATTTAAATAATTTTCTCTTTCTCATTTATGTTCAAATTTTAATAATTTAAATTTCAAATCCTTTCCTTCCTTTCTTTTCTTCCATCTAACATTAATTATATAAAATTAATAAATAATTCAGATTATTTTTTATTTATGCTGTACTTCTTTAAATATGTGTTTTATTTATTTATTTACAGTTGGTGTGCTCTTTTGTTATGAACCTCCCATTGAATGTGGAAAAGATGGTTTACCAATCAAAAGATCTGTTGCATCTCAAGGTCGTTCTTACGAACAAGTTTTAACCGTATTACTAAATGAAGTTAACATTGATACTACAGAATGGCATCGTTGCATCCTTATATCAGGTGCTTGGGGAGCATTTATGGACCGAGCTCTGTTTGCTTGTGAAGAAGCACGCAAAGCTGAATTAGAATTACAGCGTGCCCATGGCCATCTGGATGTGACTGTTGAAGAATTAAATGAACAGTGTAAATTAGCCTGGTTATGGTAATCTTTTTATTTTCAACGTTTTGGAATGTTCTATTTTTTTTTTGTTATTTACTTTAGTCAGTTAATATTATTGAATTTTCCATCTATTACATTTATTAATTTTGAACAAATAGCCTTTTTTTTAATTTTTTGTTTACAGATATTTAAACATTCACAAAGTGCTATGCTACTTTTGAAACCTGGAAAAGTCAGGGGATTCCAATATTTTATCCAAAATCTGAAAAGCCAGCCAAATTAATAAAATTTCATTTATGATGTTTGTGCCATCTGGCATAAACATTTTCCACATTTTGAAAAATTCCAGTTTTTTCTTTTTGAAAGAAATTTCTTTACCCTTTTTCTTCTAATTGCACTTCCCTCACCTTTTTTTTTCCTGCTCCAATATACAAACTTAAAATATTTAACACTCATCAACACACTTTTTGAAAATTTTCTGCAGTATTTTACTTTAAAATAACAATCAATAAATAACTACTCAATCAGCTCTGGCTTTCCTCTTTCTTTTTATCCCTAGCAACTTAGCATACATTTATAAATCTTTAAAACTACTTTTTGAATTTTATGTAACAATAAATAAATAATCAATCATGCTAATTCTCTCCCTTCCCAGCATACAAAGTTTAGCATTTCTAAAACTCTTAATTATTTAAAAATTTTCTATGGTAATTGCTACTTTGAAATAACAAAAAAAAAAAAAAAAAAAAAAAACTAATAATCAGATACCTTCTCAAAATTCTCAATCCCTCTTTGACTCTTAAAAATAAAGTTATCTGGGCTTGAATGATTTTGTGATACATTTGCAGAGTAAATGGTGGCTCAGTGCACAAATATTGTATAGCAAGTTCTTTACAGTTTGGTGAAAACTAAATATAAAAGTTTGTAACTATTATAAGTTATTAAGGAGAGCAATTTATATTGTAGTTTTGAAATGGAATTTAGGATAAACTTTTCGTATGATACTTCTTTCATCATTGTACGTTTTACATGTGCATAGAAAAAGGAATTTTGACATCAGAAATAATATATGATAATCTCTATTCAGAAAATTTTAATGCTTTCGATTTATACAGTATATCTTTTTACCTTCAGCGTGTCAAGTAACATACTATGCTGTAGGACTAGAATTTTCTTACAATACACCTGAAAAAGTCTGTTAATTTTATTTGCCTGTATGAGTATCAACCGTGTTTCACAAAACTTTTTTATAGTGGATCAAAGTTTCAATCCTTTAAAGTGTAAATGCAAAAGAAAACTTAATTTCTTTAGAAAAAAAGAAGGGTTTGATATTCTTGATGGTTATGTTTGAAATTTAAAAATAAATAAAATTTTATAATATGATGTAGGAAGGTCATTAGAGTGAAGTAGTTGTGAGAAGAAAAGGAGATACCCCCAAACTGATTCAGCCGCAAATCATAGTATAAAAACTATTCCAGTACCAACCGAATGGTATATTAAAGTCAATTTTTAAATGTCCTGCATAGATTAACAAAGGGTTTGTAGGCTATCTACGTATAAAAATTGTACACATTTTCTTTTTTTAAATGCTAACAAATGGGTAACATAATAACTTTGAACAATTTTTAATATTTTTTGATAAAATTTGTGCTCATCTATGCATAATTAAATTGTCTAAGGGCTATCGAGCTACTTTTTAAAAATTTTCATTTTTCAAATATTCAAAAATTTGATCCGATGGCTCTTAGTTACAATGTTATTTTATGAGAAGAAACTGAGATTTTAATTTTTTTTTCTTTTTTTAACAAAGAGTTAGGGTGCTGTCCATAAAGCTCAGATATTTTGGTACAGATCAATATGGCTGCAGATTTCTGACGTAAATTGTTACCAAATTTAACAAAAAAAAAAAATTAGAAATTAAATACTTGAGGCATTAAAAAAGAACATAAAATTATTAGTTTTTCAATTAATTTTAATCCCATCCTAAAAAGTAAAATCCAAAATATGTTAAATTTTTCATTAGCGAGAACATATGTAACCCCTTAATTCTTTTACCCATAAGAGTTTCATGCTTAGTTTTAAATTTACAAAACACGTCAAATACTTAATTTTTACTTTTGAGGAAATACCATAAAATCCAAACAGTTAACCCCCCCTCCCCCTCTCCCTATCCTCTCATGAAAATATTTTTTGTATAAAAAATTGATTTAAAAAATCCAGAGCAGTGAATCTTCCAAGTTTTTCAATTCCCCCCCCCCTTTTTTTTTATAAAATTTCAATGAAATCCCAAGCATATACTTAGAATTTAAATAACGTAATCTATTATGATGCCAGATTTCATAATAACTAGTAGATTTATTAGTAAAATGACACTAAGAAGTATATGCTGGTTGAAGTTTAATTTCTAATCTGTTTTCATTTTTTACTGCTTTTGTTAGAAACTTATTATATTTATCAAAAATTAACACTTTTTTTATTTTCAGAAACAATTCTACGTAGTAAAATGTCACTAAAGAAGTATACGCTGGTTGAAGTTTAACTTCTAATCTGTTTTCATCTTTAACTGCTTTTGTTTGAAACTTATTATATTTATCAAAAATTAGCACTTAGTTATTTTTAGAAACATTTCTACAGCCCTTCTCCATTATAGCTGTAATAGATAATAAATTATATCTTAATTGTGGAACATGATTAACATTATTAATAGTTAAATTTATAAAATTATTTTTGCTTGCCATATTGCACAAAAAGGTTCCAATTCCTACAGAAACAATTTTAGAATTTTCATCTGCTTTGATCTATACAGTATAACGTCTTTAATTCAGAATCATCGTGATTACGGCAATTCTGGATTATAGAAGATTCCGGATTACAGAAGTTTTGAAACTAGAATGCACTTAGATAAATATTAATACTAATATCGTTCATTAACATAGCAATACAAAAATGCAAAAAATTTGGTAATTTAAAATAATTGAAAAACTTTGACAAAAAACAATTCAAAATGCTCTAAAATGTATATATTTTTTAAATAATTTTATATATATATATATATATATATATATATATATATATATATATCATGCAGTGTCGCCATCTGTTGTAAATTGTGAAAAACAATACACTACGATTTTTTTAAAATTATGATTTATTATTTATAAATACTCAATAAATAATACAAAACACCAGAATAACAGACATATCATGAAAAATATTGATAAAAAAATTCTAAAACCAAAAAAATTTATAGTAAAAATTTAAATAAGATTTACAATTAATTTTAAAGATAACTTTATAATCACATTAACATATTTAAAATAGTGATATATGTTATAGATGTTAATGGCTAATGTTATTAAAAATTAAATATATAGAACCTACAAATATCGAAGTAATTCACAAATTAAATACGTAGAAGAAATAATAATAATAAAATCCGATTTTGCGATGTTTTGGCCCCATCTTTTTATCTTTGGAAAAAGAAAAATTGTAAAATTAAAATTAATTCTAAATTTTTACAAATTAATATTAAAAAAAGTCACCTATATTAATTATATATTAATATAGAAAATTCTTACAATTTTAAAATCTAAAAAAGGTAGTAAATTACCTTTTTCACTTTTCTTAATAATTTTTGGAAATTTATTTATGTATGTACTATGGCGCCATCTATTATCTTTAATTGAAAATTAAAATGAATAAACATACTGAAATGTCAGGATTACAGAAGTTTCCGGATTAGAAATGTCCGGATTAAAGATGTTATACTGTATCATTTTCTTTAATAATATTTCCAAAGCATAATTTGTCTTTATACATATCGAACAATGTCCCACTTTCCAATAACAAGGTGTTATGACACTGGTTTTGATAACTGTTAGCATGTAATTATTTCTTTCCTTAGCTGAATAATTGACCATATGGTGAATCTTTCTTCTTTGTTTATTCCCACTTTTCTTGTCATTTCTTGCAGTATTATTCTTATAAAAACAATCCTGTGTGAGATTTGGCCATCTGCATATGATGGGCTCACAACCATAGTAGACCAAGTCCACTTTAAAAAAAAAAAAAAAAAAAAAAAAAAAGATAGTCTGTTTTGAAGGTGTATAAAATCTGTTTTATCCACTCCCACTCTAAACCAAGTCTGTAAACATTTGACATATATAAGGAAGTGTGTGAAAACAGACTTGGTTCACTGTGGGAATGGATAAAACATATTTTATGCACCTTCTAAATGGACCATCTCTTTTTTTTTCTTTTCAAAATGGACCTGGTCAACTATAGTTGTGAACTCCTCATATATAACAAAATCTTGTTTTTACTCGAGAAGAGCACTTCTGCAATTGGCCCTTCAGAATATGCAGTATTCATTGATACTTCCTCAAAATATTTCTAGGATTTTGTCAAAACTCTTATCATGTTGGGTCTTTACTTTGTCTATAACTTTTGAAATTTTTCATTTCAGTCCTTGAATAGTGTAAAATACTAATTAACATTCTGTTATATTTAGTCCAAAAATTTTACATTTTGTAGATTTTCTCCCACACTCTGGCAATTTGCTCTATCATTTGCTGATTCATTCAGTTTTATATCTAATTTTTTTAATTCATTTCTACCATTTTTTAATTCATGTTTTCTGCTTCGCCAGTAAAAGTCAATTTTATTCTTCCGAGTATTTTGTATACTTTTTTTGTAACAAATTGCACCGCCTGTTCATCTGACAAGGATAATTTTATGTAAGCTACACACCGTAACTGTTTTTTTAAAATCTTTTGAATATTTTTTTACTTAGTTCTTCAACTTTTACTTTGGCTATCATACGGTTCAGCTTTTTTACTCTTAGAGCACCTTTTATTTTCAAACTCCAAATAAAATAATTTGTCCCATTTAATTCTGGAACATATAATTTATCTGTTGTTCTGATTTCACTTAGAAATGTTTTTGTTTCGATTTCACTTAGAAATATTTTTCTTTCGACTTCACTTAGAAATGTTCAAACTATAACAACCATGCTATCTGCTGTCATTTGTATTTACTTATACAATCACACGAAATCATAGATCTTGAGATAAAGTATTTTTATTGGACGAGGACAAAATGTGCAATGATACACCACATAGGTAAAATGATATTCCACATAGGTAAATTTATCACTTAGAGCGACACACAACATTTATATTCTTAGTTACTCTCACAGACTAACTGTGCTAGAAGAAACAGGTAGTGTGTAGGTCTGAAATTAGATATCAATGCTTATAAAAAATGCCTTTCTCATTTCAAATAGATGATTTTTTGAGAAGATATAAATTAAAGTTTTGTTATGTGGATTTATCATTAGTATCCTCAAACTTTGAGCTACTATGAAAATTTAAGATAAAATGAATAAATTAGTTTTTTGACTGATTTAATCTAAGGAACACAAGTATAGTGTCAAAAGTTTGTTACCATTTGAAAAAAAAAAGTTTGCATAATTTTGTAATATCTAGACAACCCCCAGCCCATCATCTGTGCACAAAGTTAAAGATGAAATTTATTGCTCTAGAAGGAATTTTAATTTTAAATTCTGAATAAAATTAACAATGTATTTTACATGTAAATGAAAATTTTATTATTAGAAAACATAGAAATGAATTGAAATTTAAGTTAAAAAATGTATAAATAAAACTTTGCTCTATTGGAATTATATATATATCTATCTATCTATATATATATATATATATATATATGGTACTAAATATAGACTTCCATCTAAATTTACTGTTAAATCTATTATCAAACAGTTTACATATGATATAGATATTTTTATATAATAAAATTTCAATCTATTACAATAAACATATTGAATATTTTAATCAATGGAAAATATTAGTAATTGAAAAATTAACTATGGCTTTAAAAAATAATATTTCTGATTTGGTTTCTATTAACACAAAACATTTTTTCCAACAAATTACTAAATTACAAAAAAACTATGTTATTACATATGTAAACAAATCTCCTAATAATTATGCAATCATATGTAAATCTTATTATTACCAACTTCTTACAACCTGTATTTCTTCTAATAAATCTTTTCAAAAAACTAATGAAAATGTAATTGTAAATAATCGTAAAATTCAAAGTTATTATAAAAAATTAAATATTGTATCTACTAACTTTAATTATCCTTATTTAGTTCTTATTCCCAAATTTCATAAAACTCCAATTAAATTTAGGACTGTAACTATTGGTTGCAATACATATAATAATAAAGCCAATAAACTTCTATTAAAAATTCTTAATCAATTATATATACTTACTACAAACAATGATAATACACATTGTATAAAAAATAGCTATCAACTGGTCAATATTTTAAAAAATCTTCATTGTGTATATAATATAATGACATATAACTTCAAAGATCTTTTTAATAATATAGACATATTAGATTTACATAATATTATAAATGCATTATTTAAAAAGTATTATAAAAAACTGGAATTACCATCTAATATAGATATTGCTTATTTTAAATCATTAACAAACTTCATTATCTATAATAATTATATATTGCAAGGTAACACATTATATTTACAGCACATCGGTATACCACAAGGTGATTGTACATCCAGTTTATTATCAGACTTATACTTATATCACTATGAACGTACTTTTAATAATAATAATCTCCATTTATATCGTTATATTGATGACATAATTTTAATTACCACTGATCAATTTAAAATTTCCAATTGATTATCCCACTGATTTGGAATTAACGGAAAACCTCTTATCTAACAATACAATTAACTTCTTAGATCTTAAAATTACAATAAAAGACAACAAAACAATAACAGATTTATATGATAAACATAAAGAATTTAAATTCAAAGTTAATACATTTACAAATTTTAAATCTTGTCTTCATCATTCTGTATATCGAAATATAATACTTAATCATTTATATAGAATAAAATGTTTATGTTCTTCTAATCTAATTAACAATAATATTAAAAAACTATTTTATGAAGCATTAAATCATGGTTTTCCAAAAAAAATATTAATATTCATTAATATACAATTAGTACTTACATGATCTTATTTAAAAAAAAAAAAAAAAAAAAAAAACACATGCGTAAACAAAATTACAAAAAAATTTATAAAATAAAAAAATATTTATATAAAAAATTAAAAATTGTAAAATAATAATAAACAATTACTATAGGATTGTTGGGTGGGTAGATGTTAGAGTACAGAGGAGGGTGGAGTTGTCTGGATAATACGCAATGGTTAATTAAAAAAAAAATGATGGGGCTTTTGTATTATAACTACATTTCTATTACGCATTTTATATGGATGTTGATTTGATGTTTTATATGTAATTGGTGACATTTTTAAATTTCAATTCATATTAAATTTAGCTTATTTAATCAAATTCAAAATTAACTTGTTTTTAAATTTTAGTCTACTCAGGACAATGTCATATTAATTAATAATAGTATACCATCTTTATAGTGATTAAAATGCATATAAGTTTATTTGATATAACTAATTTTATACTGTTTGTATTAAAAATGGGTAATTGGTTTTTATTATTATTCCTCTATACTTTTTAATATTGTTTTATTTTCAACTTTGTATTCCATGATTAATTATCGGTTTAATGTGTTTGATTGTCACAATCATATTTTTTAGCTTTTTTTTTTTTTTTTTTTTTTTTGGCTAATATGAAGATAATCCACACACTATATTTGTAATCTTTAAGCTATTGGGAATTTTAGAATCTGACAATATTCTATAAACATCCTTTTTTTTTTTCCCCTGTTCATTTTATTAATTTATTATTTTTTTTAATTTAATAGTAATTCTTAAAGTTTTTATATTTATATTATATATAATTTATTTTAAGTTGTAGCATATAGCTATATTCTATATATTATCAATGGTATAAAATTGTTTACTTTCTCAGTGCAGATTAAATGGGTTTGGTAATAGAATATATTGAAAGCATTTTATTAACATTTAATTTCTTTAATTTTTTTTAATAATGATATATAGTAGATTATCTATATATATATAAAAGAAAGTCTGAATTTTGTATTAATCAACACGCAGCCAAAACTACTGAATCTAAAATCTTGAAAATCGGGGTAAAAATACTTCTTATGACATAGAGTGCCGCTAAGAAAGGATTTTCTAAAATTCCACCCCTAAGGGGGGTAAAAAATCGAACGAACTTTTAAAAAAATCCTTAAAAATCTGATTTTATAGCTATTTTTCAACTGATAACATATTTTGGTGTATTTTTGTATGCTGAATCGAATGGTACTAACTAAATTCTTTTAAGCCCAATAGTTCGCGATATATTTCATATATTTCTAATTTGGCGCTATCTTTGGCGTCAAAACCTCAAATTTTCAAGTGATAATTTCTAAAAACTCATTCTCTTCATTCTGTTACTACAGCAAGGGAAGAAATTCAAATTGAATAATTTTTTAATCAATTCTTTTGCTTAAATATTTAAAACAACTATGTCAGTTAGGAAAATTTATAAATGCCTCAAAAACTAAAAGTAAATATTAATAATAAAACTGTTGTACTTTTTCGAACTATCAACACTATGCCAAAATGTATGGTATCGCACCATTTATTTCTACCCTTAGCGTGCAAACGATTTTTATTGAAAACCGTGCCAATGATTAACATTTGCTATTTATTGAACGTGAATATTTTTTATGAATATTATTCCATCGTAATCTCGTAACAATTTTTAATTTGTTATTTTTTGAATGGAAAATATTTATTTTTAAATTATAACTTACATTTATTACTGATACTGACATGGATTTTACGATTTGGCAGTTACTTGATGACGAGGAAGGTGTAATAAAATCATTTCAGAACTTAGGAATTATACCTATAAAAATATTTTGTTAAAAAACGTTGAACGTCTTCATTCAAAAAATTAAATGTTTACTGCAATGACAGATATGCTTATTACGTACGCCACGCTACAATAATAACCTGAAAGACATTTACAATTCGAGACCTGCAGATTAATTTTTTTTCTTTTATCTTAAGTATTGATTTGTATTGATTTAAAAAAATAGTTGGTGAAAGTCTGTAATTTTCAAATGTTATATATTTTAAATGCTCATTTTTGTATCAACAAAATTATTATTATTTTTTTCAAATGTTTCATTTCATTTTGCGCTAATTATTATGCTTGGCGACAACGGTCTTGGTATAACGGAAAAATACCAAAACAGTTACTGATTTTATTTAAAATACAAAGAAGAAGGGTTCAATAAGAAATAAATATTATGAAACGGAAATATTTAATTTAAGTATGAAAGCAATGTTTGCACTGTTTAAAAAAGTGTTCAATATTCAAAGGTTTAAATAGAAAAATATTTTGCAATTTGCCATTTGCTCCTATGGATAAAAAGAAAAAATGGATACTTTTATGTTAGCCGTGCATAAATCTCGCCAATAGCATTTTATAAATCGCAAATACCAATAGTACTTACAATTTTACTCATCATCATCTACTATATTTGCAAAACGCAAATTCTTATTTCATTCTGCTTGACTATAACTCAGGTTCTACTGAACATAATTTTGTAGAACGTACACTGTTAGTTAAGTAATTTGTTTTAGAAGTGTTTTAATGTAAAAAAATAGTTCTACTTTGAATTAGTGATAAGTACGGGACTTTTAAAATTACGTGAACCTGATTATAAAAGATTACCTTTAATGTAAAGTTCTACTAAATGGATTTTGATGCTATACCGGAAAGTTCTCTGTGATGTAGTAAATTACAAAAAGAAGATGTACGCTATATGCAATGTGTATATACTACAGAATATATATTCTATACAGTTGTGCAGGGTTTCTTAAAGAATCCAGTGGGTATATAAAGTAGATCTACCCCTACATCCCTGAGAGTTCTATAATCTGGTTAACGCGATTATGGAAGATATATTTAAATTTAACTATCTATAATATGTATGAAATGCAAAGAGAAATTTCGTTTGGGCCGCTTACAACCTGAGTTCTGCTGAATAGATTTTTGATGGGACTTACATTGTTAGATAATTTTTCAGAAAAAAAAAAATAGTACATCATATCGTTCTACGTTGCTTATTTAAATAATTATGGGGGGAAATTCAAAATCAGAAGAACACGATTATGAAAGATTGGCTTTTTTAAAGGGTCTGCTGGGTGGATTCTGGTAAGACAAACTGTTAATTAGATAATTTTTAGGGAACGTTTTGGTACATTTGCCAGTTTAAAAGATTCTGCTAAGTGGATTTTGGTGGAACTTGCCCAGTTAATTAATTTTTCAGGGAATATTTTAGTATAAAACACATATCGTTCTAGGTTGCTTGGTTATAGGATTTTGGATGAAAGTTCTAGAATGAGGTGAGCCCAATTATGAAAGATTAGTCTTTTTCATAGGTTCTATTGGACGGAATATGATGAGAATTGCTTTGATAAATTTTCAGAGGAAGGGTATAAGTATATTACATATTGTTCTATCGTACTTTACCAAATCCTATAGTAAAGGATCAACTAAAGAAGTTGGTCCTTAGCAGCTCAAATTTTGTCTGTCTCAATAGAAAATACAATAGTATAATGATGTCCATATCGTTTGTAGCAATTCGGATGGGTATGCCAGGTTAATGTCCATATTGTTTTCAAACGAATGATCAAATTCACAGATATATTTCGTTTGATGCATGATTTGTTTAGAAAAACAGACCAGCGAAGCGGGCGAAGGCTGCTAGTTATTTATATATTAGGATTAGAGTGGTAATGCAGATGATATATTTTAATTTCATTAGTTTTTATTATTTTCTTATTGTGACAGTTGAATAATAATAATTGTTTTTAAAATAATATAATAGATGGCAGCACTAAAAAATTTTGTTTTTTAAAGCTTCTATTAAAGTAATAATTTAAATTTTTTACACCAGGTGGTATTAAACGCTGAATATTGGCAATATTGTAAAATTGAAATTAAACGATTTAAAAGTGTTTTTAAGGTATTTTAAATAGTGTAATTATTATCTATTTATATTATATTAATTGATTTTATCACAGTATTTCAAAATGAATTAACTGAATCCATAGTTTTAATTTCTGTGTTAACTTAACTGTTTTATTCACCTTAATCTGATCATGCTTGGATACCATGTGCAGGAGGATATTTTAAAAATCAACTGGGTTTTTATTCGGTATGTGGTGTAATATTTCTATTTTTTATGCTATAAATTAAATATTTAAAGGGTTGTATTGTTTTTTCCATTTCATGCCATTTGATAATGTTCTGTTTTCATCTCGAAACTGTTCTTTTGATCATATTGGTTGTTTGGGTACAGGAGAAAAAAATTGTTCAGCTTTTAGCTTTTTTCTTACAGAAAACAACCGATTTGCTTATATCATTGAATTCTGTACTCTTGAAAACGTAATTCAATATATAAGTTTTTCAATTTTTTTCCGGTATCCATATTCTTCTTTTTTTCTTCCATATTAATTCTTGTAATTATGTATAAGGCCCTTTATTTTATACATGCAGTTCTATATTATAGGTTTGTGGTATCCATTTTTATTGTCATTTCGCAATATTGTGGTTTTTGATGATGGTCAGTAATGTTTAATTATTGGTTATATATATATATATATATATATATATGTTTTATATATATATATATATATAATATATAAAATTGATGATGATTTTTTAATTGATGATTTTTTAATGATGTGAAAAAAGAAAAATTTGATTGCTATCCTAGAGGTTTAAATTTGAAATTGGAGTCAAAAAGTAAAAACATGGTCAACTGTTTAGACATTAATATCGAGATAAAAAATGGTGAGATAAAAACAGATATATATGATAAACGAAAAAGCTTTAACTTTGAAACTATAAAAATCTTAAATTTTGGATCAAATGTGCATATCTCAATATATAGAAATATTTTTATTAACGGGTTAAACCGTATAGATAGATTGACATCAAATACTGGGAAAAAAATTGAAGAACTTTACAATTGGTATATTCTGGCATTGCACCATGGCTATCCTGAGAGATTTTTGAAGAGTCTGCTACGAAATTTCGTAAAGTGTAAGACTTATCGCAGAGATTTAGAGGTAATGTGGATGCGAAGAGAGGCTTTGACTGTTCAGGGTTTGCGTGCACGATTGTTTGGGGTTTCATGTTAAGTTGTTGGTTTTCGATGGGTCTAGGCAGCTCATTCGATTTGTTAGTTTTTTTCTTTTTGGTCTTGACAGGTTGTTTGGGGAGCGTTGTGCACATAAAAACTGGTTTTAACCCCGCAGTTGCATGTCGCAAGTGCATGCCGGCCTGTCTCCATGGATCCAATTTCTTCTGGTTTTAGTTTGAATGTTTTTAAAGTTTGCCGTTTTTAAAGTATGTCGTTTTTAAAGTTAGTTGTTTTTAGTTATTTTGTAGTTGTCATTTGGTTTAGTTTATTTATTGTTGGATCAGTTCCGTAGTTTCGAATTTTTGGTTTGGTTTTTGGATATATATATATATATATAACCATTCTTGACTTTTACTAGGAGATTTCTTTTTCCTAAGTTCTTTTTTTGCTTGTCTTTAATTAAGTTGCAAGAAGTTAAAAACTCATTCTTGTATGTTTTTTTTAATTGCCTTTGAGAAATTAAAAAATTTAATACTTAAATGGAAAAAGCCTTTTTTTACATAAAAATAGAAATTCTCTGATTTATTATAAATATCTAAATACAATAGAACTTGATTGTACATGAATTAATATTGTTGATCATTAAAATGAAATAATGTGAAGATAAAAGTATTGGGGGGAAAAATAATTTCAGTTAGATCTGTAGATCATATACAAGGAGGCTGCATAAAATAATTAAATTTCTTTTTGAATATGGAAGGTAATTGCTAAAAATGGATTTTTAAATGTGTTGTATGTTTTTAAAATATTTACTTACATATTTTCTTTCACCTTATTTAATAGTGAAAATTCATTACAGTTTTCTGTATGTGTTGGACAGTATTTCATAATCTATACTTAATCATGATTTATTGTTCTTGTTATACTTAAAAGAATGAAATTTGTAGGCTTGACTATTAAATGCTTTGTAATGGAATATCATTTCTCCTTTTGTTTTAAATGAATTACATTTTGAGTTAAAATTGTTTTCTGGTGACAAACTTTTCCTTGACTGCCTTATCTCTGAAATCAGTTCAAAAAGCCAAATTTTGCACTCTATTCTCAAAGTTCCTTTGCCTTTATAGGAAAAAAAGATAAATGCAATTTGATTGCATAGTATTTGAATAAGTATACCAACAAATTTTGTACATTTTAAGAATAAAAATGGCTTGTTGAATGTATCAAAAAGTAGCAAGTTTGATTTTGAGAACAGCTTTAACCAAAATTGGTTGATGAAAATTTTTCAATCTATACAGTCAAACCAGATTAAGATGCATTTCAAGGGGTTGGACAAAAGTTGTGTATTAGCTATGATTTGCATAACGTTGCTGGAACTGATCCTACTTACCAGTGGCGTGGCGTCCGGTCATCGCTGGATGCGGTGATGACCAAGCAATATTTTAAAACTCTTAATAAGCTTTTAAAACTCTACGATCCAGTTTTAGCAGAACATTTGGAGTTCATGTATAAGTGAAGGTAAGATTTAAAGTTTTTTTTTTTGAGCATTCAACCATTGAATTTTAGAGTTAATAATTTTTCACCACAAACTTAAATAATTGCGATGACCACCGAAAATTTTCACGCCACGCCACTGCTACTTACATATCTAATCATCTAAATGAATTTTAGAGCTTTCATTTATATGTTTATGGCAGATTTTTTTTTTTCTTATGCAGATTTTTCATTAAAATTTAACTGCATTCAAGTTTAACTCATTGTTTGTTTTTGTAGGACTGATTGGAACAATATTTGAAAATTAATATGTATTCAAATATGCCATTATTGTTGATTAATACATTACAACCAAAAATAAAACAAAAATTAGGCTATCAGGAGAATTATAGCTTGCAAAAACTAGGCTAGAAAAATAATTTTCCTGCTAGCCTATTTTTTTTAACACGAAACAAAAATATTAAAACTTTGCGGCAAGTTATCAAAATCCCATTTAGTACTTGTGATAATAAGAATTTTTATAATAAGTCCTTATTTTTTATTTAATGACAAAAAAGTACCAATTTTTGTATAAAAAAATATTGTTAGCATAATAAAAAGTAAATAAAACATTGTAAACATAAAAGAAATGTACAACAGCAGTCACATTTGTCTTTTTTTTCCCCCCTGGTCTTTGTTCAACATCTGTCTTTCGTAGGGATGGGCATTATTTAACGTATTAGGATTAAAAACCCTGTTACTATGCTGGAACCTAATATTGAATTATTATGTTACCGAAAAGTCCATGTTAATTAAATAACATATGGTTTTAAATGGAAGCGTCTTTATTCATTTGCCTTAATCAAGAATTCAATTTCGTGCCTTTAAAATAGAACAATATTAACAAAAAATGTCCTTGATCGTTTCTTTTCAGACATGCGCCCCTAGTTTGGCCCATCTTCACCTTCTAGTTATGGGCAACTCTGTTAGGTGTGTTTTGTATTTCACCAATCCCTAATGCATAAATAGTAATGACTTGCAGCACTAATTAAACACTTTTTCGGCTGGGTGCCTGGTGCTGGGTCATCAGCATCATCACATACTTTCACCGATTCTGATGGCATAAATTAGAGCATAAACGAAACATTGGCACAAATAGCAAATCTGGAAAACATCTGAAAATTTCTAAGAAAAAAGTTCATGCTTGACATGTTTTGTACTCATGAATCGTATATATTGTCTTCATTTAGCATTTCCATAACAAAAAGTCAAGTTTGACTTATAAAACCCATGAAAGTTTTGTCTAATTTTTGATCTGAGCAATTTCTTTTCAACTAAAAATATATTTTTGGTTTTTTTTTGGGGGGGGGGGGGGAGGGGGGGGGGCTTGCTTCTAATTTTCAACGAGTGATTTTTATTGAATTTTGCAATATATTTCATTTGTGTTATGTAAATGAAAAAAGCATTGACTCCTCCCCCCACCCCCTTTTTAAAAAAATGCGGCGAAACAGGAGTTCAAAATCATTAAATTTATAAAAAGTACCTTTTTGCAATATTTAAGTAAAATACATTTATTTATAATTTTATCTCTTAAAAATTTTAATTCTCGATTTTGAATAGGAAATCTATTTCCAAAAATAACAAAACATTCTTTAGCTACATTCAAATAAAATCCATGAATTTATAATTTTTTAATTGATTAGCACATTTAAAACGGGTTCATTAAAACTTCAATTGATTTCAACTGAGAGCAGCTGAAACTAACCACAAATAATTCCTTAATTCATTCTGAATCATGCCATCAGTAAATGTAGTTCTTGACATATAAAATGTTCTTTTAACGCTTAATAAGCTTTTGAATAAAGAGAGATAAAGAACATCTTTGCAATTATTTATCTGTTAAAATTTTCTGTGGTCAATATAATATTTGCTTATTTCGAAACATTTGATACAACAGTCTTTTAAATTAAAAAATAAGCTGGAGGATAAATTTATCTAAATGGGTAATTTTTGTCAGAGTGAAATGACATTTGACTAAGAGTTTTCATTTACTCTTCATGTGTTTGAAAGAATGGAGCGTTTTGCGTTGGCGGTTTATTTGAATATTTAAAGGGTTTTTACTACGTACTCATGGAGGTCTTTTTTTTTTTTTAGGTGATAGGGTGGGGGCGAGGGGGATTCCAGCACTATAAATTTTGTTTTTTGGAAAAGTTTTTTTTATTATTTTTGTTTTGTCATTTTTTTAATTTGCTGAAATGTTGAAAAAAAAAAGAAAGAAAATAGCCTCCTATAATTTGTGAGAAATTTTAATTTTAGTACAGTTGTAATTAATTTGAAAAACATACTTGTACAAACGAAATTTGTTTGGATGAATTGCATTTGATTAAAAGTATATAAATAATATTTTTGTGTTCTTGTGAAATTAGCTTTGAATATGCGTTGATAGATATGGCTGCTATGAAGTCGGGGATCAAATTTCTATTTTTTAATACTTTCCAATGTAGTTGAAAAGTGTTTATGAATTCAGATTGTCTGTCCGTCTGTCTGTCCTTTCTTTAAATCGTGTAAATATTAGGCCGACTGCCATGAAATGGATATACATTATTTGGGTTTAGTATAGCATGTTCGGTATTGTAAAGGAAGTGTGTATAGCATATTTGGTTCATTTACAGGGCCACTCAAAAGAATTCTGTTACATTATGGTACATGGGGAAAGATCGTTTGCTGTATATATTAATGATATTACAGTATTTAAAACATATTGAAATTGATATAAATCACTGAGGTGTACTACAAGGTTCTTACTATAGAATAGGGTGTGCATAGAACTTACCGTTTATTTACAGGAACACATTATTTGGATATTGAAGAAAATGAACAATAATTTAACTTTTGAGGCCACGAACGATAATTGCTAAGAGCGTTTTCAATTGTGATATGCATTTTTAAATTTAACTATTTTTTAAATATTACTTGGTGTAGATCAATTCCAGATCATATACAAGGTCAAACAACAATTCTCAACAACATTCGTTTATTGGTTGAAATTGCTGAGCGGAAATTTTAAAATGTATTATGCGTTTAACTGAACTAACTTTTTGCATACTATGTAGTATACATACATATCTGTAGATCCTATACAGGGCTGCAAAAAACCCGTATATTTTAATGACTCTTCATGGTAATGGCAGAAATCATGTTTTCAAATGCATTATGTGTTTTCCAAATTTTTCATTAAAACGTCATCTTCCACCTTTGTCAATTGTGATGTTTTGTTATGGTATTCTGAATGTGTTGGAAAGTGCTTCATAATCTATGCTGTATGCATGATTCTTTTTTTTGGGGGGGGGGGGGGGGGGGAAGTGGGATTAGAAATTGTGTTGTTAAAACTGTGTTAATTATTATACAGGCTTTCTCCAATAACTAATTTCTAAACCGTTAGTTTTAAAGGTATATTTCCAATTGCAATTTGTTCTGCATCACATAAAAATCGATTTACATTACAATAATTACTTTTCAAATAGATAAGAAATTACAAATTTTATACAATGCCTCTGCCCTATAAGTTTTATTTAGAAAACTTTTTTCCATGTTCTAACAAGTAAAACAGCAAAAATGCATTCTTTTATGGTCAAAACTTACTGAGTTATGATACTTAGAATTTTATGAATTTTCAATGTTTTAATCACCATAAATGGAAAACACGTTTTTAGTGTTAGAAATTGTTAAAAATGCATGAAATTCAAAGTATCATGACTAGGTAAGTTTTTGTCTTGCAAAAATTACGTTTTTAATCACAAGCTCATTTTGATTCATCTCAATAGAAAACAGCATTTATAATTATGTCAAAAAATTATTCCAAACATTTTGTTTAAAAGCCCTTCTAATTAAAACAACCATTAACTGGATACACACGATTAGTTATATGTTATAAAAATAACAGGTTGTTGGAACCTGTACAAGTGTGGAACGATGTAACCTGTTAACCAAAAGTAACTAAATTTCCCATCTCTAGTCTTTCATAAAATGCCGTTTATTTTGTTCAACATACATGGCGATTGTTATAACATGCATTATAAAATATAGTGTTGATGTAACATACTTTTAAAAATAACCTCACTAACAATAAACATACTTATCTCTAACTATAATAATTTGTATTACATATCTAAGCAAGAAGAAGGTATTTGCAACAGCAAATAATGTCAGAATGAACGAATATTCTGGTTCGTCATCATCATCCTTTTCCTTATCTGCTTCATTCTTGGAATCATGAATGCAAAGATATAACTTCCAAAGTTGCTAGAATTGATGTCTTCATCTATGCCAATTACTTTTCGAGGGTGATCTGTTTTTTTTTTTTTTTTTTTTTGGTTTTTCCTCCCAAATGGGTTGATTCACAAAAATTCAATATCGAGACAAGAGATGGTCATCCAATTCATCTCGTTGAACCTCACTTTTATTGGATGTTGTGAGGCCTCCGATGTGCTAATGAAGAAGTGGTAACGGACTGAGTAACTTCCGAGGCCAGGGCACACTTAAATTTGAAGACAAATTTATTGAAAATGAAGTATTCAAAGTTTGTCTCCAGTTTTAGAATGTTATTTACAACAAAATATTTTTGGGGTTTCGGTACAACTTGTAATTATAGTTCATTAAGAGAATAGTCCAGTAATTTGATAACAAAAAGTTGTGAATAAATCTGCGATGAAAAACAAAGTTTGCAGTGTCTGTTGCATATGAAAATGATGATCTTTGAGACTCACATTAAGATAATTTCTCTCACAGAAGAGTTGAATTAAACTTGAGAATGGGAAACTGAAGTTCAATCTGTCAAGTCTGCATACATATGAAACTAAAGAACTTTCGATCTTTCTTCCTCGGGATGAGAAAAATAACCCTCAGCCGCCAGGCTGAGTATCCCTCAATCTGTCAGAGGGGTTCCTGTAGTGTTCGCTTCTTGGTGGAGGAGATCCAATCCCCCTACACCACTGATGGAGAAAACAATTAGTCAAAGCCTGGCTAACCAACCTACAGTCTAGCTGCTCTCGCCTCCTTCAAAAACTGTCTCTTCCTTCTTGACCCTCTGCTCTTTGCTCAGATCAAAGCCAATATTTTAGATCATTGGGGAGATTGGAAGGTGACATCAACAACAAGCTGGGATATCATAGGATGGACAAGACTTTCTCACGCTGTATGGGAACAGCTTATTCTTTCACCTCTCAGATCTGTTTGTGCAGTACTGCGGCTGGATGAAACGGATGCCTCTCTTCCTTGCCTATAAAAATCTTTATCAACTAACATCAGGCAAGAAGATGAATCAATTATTTTCATCTTCTGTGTCACTTTTTGGAACTTGGAAAATATTTGAAGCAAAGATGCTTTTATATGTAGATTCCTGTATTATATTCTGTCTCGTTTATATGAGGTTTTATAGTCAGAAATCGTAAAGTTCTCACAATGTAAAACTGGACTCCCAGAAAACGTTTTCATTTGATGATCTGCCAATATTTACTGAGGGTGCATTTTATCTAGCAAACTGGCTGATGCCAATTGTTTATTTTTATATATTTCAACAAGAAACTCATGAAAAATACACTAGTTTCATTTTAGAGTCGTAATTACCATCTGATCTATCCGCTGAAACACATTCCTTGAATCTGGTCACAAACATTTGACATGGATGTTGTTAAAATATGGAATGTTCATCATGTGGGCTGGGCAGCTCTTCACAAATAACACCATATTCCTTGATTTTTCCTGCATTTGTATGTTGAAGTTGTACATATATTAGATGCAAAGATTACTCAGTCATCCAAAGCAAACTTTTTTGTTTTTGTGTGAAACTTTGGAGATTTACGAATCACTTGGAGCATAATTTTTTCTGTGCTGTTTGCATTTCTTACAACAAGCACTTGATTTTTACTGAACTTCCAGTAACGTGCTATTATAAGATTCCATATTGATTTTTATATAAAGTCCAACTATCCACATCTTGTTTCAAATTTTCTGTTTGGTCTTTGCTATCCATGAGCCCTTCTCTTTCGCTTCTAGCCATTAAGAAATATGTTCAAAGCTCGAGCTCATGTATACCTTTCTCATGTATACTCATGTATATCAATCAAAAAATATCCTTTATACACCATCATATTTCTTTGTTTGTACCTTCAGACTCTTGGACAAATAAACAGCTAGATTTTTCCCTGATTGTTTCTGAATTTTTTTTTTTAGCACAATATGTAACATTGATTCTGAAATATTTATTTTGAGAATGCTTTTTTTTTTATATATATATATATAGTATAGACCTCAGTATTTTTTGTACAATGCCCAATTTATCTGGCACAGATAGTAGTGCCTTCCTTTTAATTTTCTGGCTATTCTCCATATTAACAGAAAATGTGCTAAAACTCAACAACACAATCAGAGACAACTTTACTCCATGAAACTTGTGGTACAAGTAACTCACCGGCCATGAATGAAGCATGGGCTGGCTAGCATCAAAAGAAAGTAATGAAGAAATATAGTTGAAAATCAAATAATATTTTTCTTTCTCTTCAGTTAAATTTAAAAGTATGCAGTACTATGGAGGCTTTATTTCTAATATTGTATGAGAAAGGGAGGGGAACATAATCGACAATATATAAGGATACATATATATATATACAGTCAACTCCCTCTAATCCGCAACTCTATAATCCACACACTGTTTCAGATGTAAGCATTGAAAATTCAGTTATAATAAAATTTGTGAGAAAAATTTTTAATTGTGGCAATTTGATATTCAGTTTTTTCTCCTTTAAATTTTTGCTTTTCAATGAAGTAAAACTTCAAATGGAAAAAAAAAAATCAAAAATCAGGGCAATTTTTTTGGCAAGCATTTACACAGTGATGGTGATATTAACTTTGGTGGCTTTAATTTGGGTGGTGCAAAACAAAAATCTGCAGATATTTAATGTTTGCAAAAATTTCACTAACTATTGTGTCGGATTTCTTGAATGGAGAAAATATAATTGAATGGATGTCCACCCAAGATGAAGCTTTAGATACAGAAAATTTCACAGATGATGACATTGTAAGTACTACTCTGTTAAACTCTACTGAAAATCAGGATAATTCTGACAATGAATGTGAAATAGTAGCTCTTGAGCAGAGTTTTCAATTGGTTTCAGAAACAGAGTTTAGTTTCAGAGCAACAAATAATGACTATGCATAGACTCCAAGAAAAAATGCTAGACCAAAAATTCAAAGTTCTCACACAAATATATAATTGATATTATGCTTGATAATTATAAAAACAGACAAAAGCAATTATAAAAAAATAATAATAATTTTCCTTAATTCTAATGTTTCTTTCATTTAAATTACCAAATGTATCTTCTTTTTAACCAATTAACTTATGCATTAATAATTAATTTACAGAAGGAAAAAAATGTAAACAAAGTAATGACCTATAATCCGAAAAATTCTATAATCTGCACATTGGTCCCAAGCTGTGTGGATTAGGGGGAGTTGACTGTATATATAAAATATATATAATACATTGAGCAAAGTAAAAGGAATAAAAAAAAAAAATTAGTCAGTCTCTTGTACTTCAATAGAAATATACACAAAGTCAGCGACAAAGAATATTCGGAAGTGGAATCAAAGAAAAGTTGCAATGTTGCTAATTTAATAGTGTTTTTATTCAAGTAGCTACCACTATTTCTGATTAGTAATATCTCATTATTTAATCAGCAGTACCAATTTAGTAGATTTTTTATTCAAATATTGACCTGTATTTCCTAATAATAATATTCACCTTCACAATTTTGTTTTAAATAAAGCAGTTATTCAGGAATAGTGGTAGATATCTGAATGAAAAAAAGCAGCTAAAATGGCTACACTGGAGAAAACATAAGAAATTTGGATCTTGGTCTATGAATTTGTGTCTTAAGCGAGATTTTTTGTCTCAGAGGATTGAAACTCTATCATGTAATAAATTAAGCAGGATCATGTAATAACCATTCACATATTAAATGTGATAATTTTGCATTAATCTTATAGGCAGTGCTCAATAGAGTGGGGAAAAAATGTATGTATTAAGTGGGATTGTGTATTAACCGTGAGCGTTTTAACCAGATCTGACTGTATTTAAGCCATAGATTGGGAACAGGTTTTTGCATGCTTTTTTGGGGGGTGGGGGGTTATTAGACTACTTTTTTTTTTATATATATACTTTCTTAATTGAACTGTTTTTAAATAACAGTATGACATCATCAAATATTTATATATTCCTTATATCTTATCCTATCTATTTATTTTAAAGTTTAAATGCTGTTTCATTTGGGAAAATTTGAAAGATTGTTTGATTAATTTCTCATTCATATTCTAGGGTACGAGAAAGGTTTATGTCTATTATCAAAACAAATGTGAAGTAAGTTTTTTTTTTTTTTTTTTTTTTCATTATGTGTATTATAATATTTTAATTATAGTTTAAAATACTACCAATATAATATAAAAAATAATTTTAACTCTGTAATTTTGTATATCAACTTCTCCAATTACATAGTAAATTTATTTAAATTTGAGAAATATAATTAGATTGAAAAATTGAGAATACAAGGTTGGCGCACATGGTGCTCCCTCACCAGATACCAAGCACTTCACAAGCACTTACGAAAAACAAACAAAAGTTTTACTGTTACAGGTTTCATATGCTTCAGGGGATTAGAATGTCAGATGTTTTGTAAAGTAATATTTGCCTTATATAATGAAGAAAATCTATGGTTATATATGATGAAAATCCCTTTACAAGAATTCTAGTATTCAATTCTCCTGAGGCACAGAAACATTGTGTTAATATTTATAAAAGATGCAAATCCTTAATTTTCAAAAAACATTTTCAGATTATTTATTCTTTTATTTTTACTCAAGGAGCCTGTTAAATTGTTATTGTATGAGCATTTGAGATTTTAAGAGGACATGCTTCATAATTTGTGTGAAACAGTACAATTACTTTTTACTTTTTTTTTAGTACCGTAAAATCCCGATTGTAAGCCCCCCCCCCCCTTTTTCAAAAGAAAAGCAGTTAAATTTGGGAGGGGGGGGGCTTATAATCGAGATTTTTTAAAACCTGTTTTTATCATTAACTTAGAAGTAAATACAGACCTGAGAATCTTTCATATTTTGACAGCTTGGCAATTTGTAAAAAAAAAAAAAAAAAAAAAAAAAAAGTCTAAATCTCCCCCCCCCCCCCCCCAAATAAAAAAATCTAAGCAAAAATTTAAAAATTTACTTTTTTTTTAAATGCACTTCTTTATTTGTTATTTTACTGCAACAATATTTAATCAATCATCTAAGCCCCCCCCCCCCTTCAAAAATATTTCTTCCCCCTTCCCCCCCTCTGGTACCAAATATGCATAACTTAACCTATAAAACTCTTTAAATTTCTTAATACACAGTATGCTATGCAAATATACTATAGTTTCCCTGTCTCTCCTGACTCTCATATCATGATCATCCCCCCCCCCCCCCTCCTTGCATCTCATGCAGTTTAAAATCTGTATTTTTTTTAAAAATTTCTGCTTGATTTGTGATTTTGTCATAAAATATTTAAACCACCTAAATTATTTCATACCCTCCTCCCAAAAAATGTTTTCCTTTATCTTTTTTTGCCTCCCCCCCAAACATACGCAGTATATTTAAAAACAAATTGTTTTTACTTTTTTGGCTCTATTTAATCATAAAATACACATGTAATTCAAGGGTTAGAACAGCCAAACTACAGAAAAATCTTTTGCTTTCCTTCTGCATATTTAGAAATCCCCCCCCCCCCCCCCCCACACACACAGACACACTCACCACCACCAGCTGGAGAGAAAGGATGGAGAAAAATTTCAAAGAGGATAAAGATTTTAGATGAGTGATACTTGTATGAGATTATGTAGATGAGATTTTAGATCAATCACCTTGCTACAAAATACAGTTGAATCTTGATAATCCAGACTTCCAAATTCCGGAAATCTCTAAAATCTGGACATTTTTCTGATTTCCGTTTTATTAATTTTTAAAATAAGACTGCTGTATCTTTCGTATTTCTCATCAAATGCAGTTAAATTATTTCAACTATAAACACTAAATAAATAAATATAGATATATTCTGGTATATTTTTATAATGATTGGCCGTTAATTAAAGACTTTAATTATTACAAAAACGGGAAAGTTAAATAACGGCAAAAAAAAAAAGAAAGACTGGATTTAAAACGTTGATGACTCGAAGCTTCATATATTTTAATTCTAATAAAATCACTAAAGTACATATTTATAACTAAAAGAACAAAAATGCAATTTCCTTTTCGTTTGATTGAACTGAAAGATAAGCACACTTGATAGTCATTCCATTCATTAACACCTGCTCCTTCTCCAACAGAATGATTAACCTAGTGACACATTGCCCTATGATCTTGACGCGCACATTTGCCGCCGATCTCGATGTGTTGTTTGTTTCAGTTTTGTTTCCTTGAAAAGAACTTAGAATGCAGTAGGAAAATGAGAAAACAAGATGAGGTTTTTTTTTTTTTTTTTTTTTTTTTTTTGCTATCTTTTGAAAAAATTCTCGTCTTTTTTTCTCTCTTCCTGCAATCCTTTGCACAATTTGCTTTTTTTTTTCAGTTCGCGATCGTTTGACAAAATTGGCAATTTTTTCTGCAATTGATTGACAAAATTGATTTTTTTTTTTTTTTTTTTTTTTGTTTTTTTTTGGGACGATCATTTGTCGAAATTCGTATATTTTTCTGTGACAGACTGACAAAATACATTATTTTTTTTCCCACGCTTGACGAAATTTGCGATATATATATTTTTTTATCGTTTACCGAAACTCTGTTTTTTAGGGTTTCGTTCATCTGACGAAACCCTATTCGTCTCGCTCCTCTGTCTGTCTGTCTGTCACAGAGCCCGTTCTCAGAACTATACATGCTGGAGACTTGAAATTTTGCATACTTATAGATGAACACCACACATCATACGACAAATCATAAAATTTTGAAAAAGTCGTACATTTAACCCTTTGGGCTGCCACATGTGTATTTTAAACAATTCTTTCTATGTGAGCCTCTAATTAGGTTGAAGACGTGAAATTTTGCGTACTTATAGATGGACACCTCAGATCAAACGACAAATCATAAAATTTTGAAAAAGTCGTACATTTAACCCTTCGGGCTCCCACATGTGTATTTTATACAATTCTTTCTAAGTGAGCCCCTAATTAGGTTGGAGGCATGAAATTTTACATACTTATAGCTGAGCACCTCGCATCAAACGACAAATCATAAAATTTTGAAAAAGTCGTACATTTAACCCTTTGGGCTCCCACATGTGCATTTTAAACAATTCTTTCTAAGTAACACCCTATTTAGGTTGGAGGCGTGAAATTTTGCATACTTATAGCTGAACACCATCATGCGACAAATCATAAAATTTTGAAAAAGTCGTACATTTAACCCTTTGGGCTCCCACATGCTTATTTTAAGCAATTCTTTCTTAACTGAGCCCCTTATTAAATTGGAGATTTGAAATTTCGCATACTTATAGCAGAACACCTGAGGCCAGGCGACAAATCATAAAATCTTGAAAAAGTCTTACGTTTAACCCTTTGAGCTACCACATATCTATTTTAAGCAATTCTTTCTAAGAGAGCCCCTAATTAAGTTGGAGACATGAATTTTTGCATACGTATACCTGAATACATCCCACACGACAAATCATAAAATTTTCAAAAAGTCTTATATTATTTACTCCTTCGTGTTCTAACTTGTATATTTTAAGCAATTTTTCTAACCTCCGCCCTTTTCACCCACAGAGCACTTTTCCAACTTTTGCCGACACCCCTTTGACCATTCTTTCATATTATGCACCATAGCCTTACATATTTTAGTTCCACTTTTACCGCCAGGGGCGCCTACTTATCTCGTTTGCTATGGGCTCAATCCCTTCGACTAATATATATACGGATAGTATGTAAAACGGAGTTTCATTCAGATAGAGGTTTGTTTAGAATAGACTGCGCCCCTGGTTGCGAAAGGTGGAACTAGATTTTTCAAAAGGATAAAGTGTTTTGAAAGGAATATTAAACGAAACCCTCTGTGCGATCTTTGATCACACTTACCCACTTGTTTTTTTTCTGCAACCTATGACAAAATTCGCGATTTTTCTCAGCTAATGATAGGCAAATTTGATTTCTTTCTCCCTTTAATTGAATATTGAAATTAGTAACTCTTTACAGCGATCAGGTGAAAAAAAAATCTCTTATTGTTTCTTAAATATGTGACGAAATTCATGATATTTTCCCATGATTGTTTGAAGAAATTCTCTAAATATATTCTCGGAAGAATCGTGCAATTTTACATGTTATCTCAAAGAAACTCTAGAAATGGCACTAAACCTTCTCAGATAAAGAATTTGTGATGTAACTACACGATTTCACTCATATTTAACATCCATTAAGAGGATTTTATGTTAAGAAGTTTGTTTTCTTTTCCAGATTTTTTTTTCTGAGGATTTTTTTAATGTCTGATTGTTTGGACTGGTGGCCGATATTTCTTTAATTTTTAGAACCGAATGACTTAAATTTTCGGAAAATTTGGAATAAAATCACTTCTGTATTATTTATTGTGTACTATATTTTAATTTATTGTGTTTTAATATGTATATTTAATTTCAGCATAAGTGTTATGTTTTAGTGTATCATTCCAATTTTATAACTTAATTCGGCAATTTAATCGTCGTTTATTTGCACTAGGTGGAAAAAAGGCATTTTGTATGTTATCATATTGCCATGAAAAATATTTTTTAACAGATCTCCAAAATCCAGAAAAATCGAAAATCCGGAATCGTCACGGTTTTTCCCACAAAAAATTTTGTGAAAGGAAGGGGGGGGGGGGCTTATATTTGGGAGCGTAAAATAAAATAAAAAGTGCTTAAAAGTGGGAGGGGGGCTTACTTTCGAGGGGGGGGCTTACAATCGGGATTTTACAGTAGTTGAAGAGGGTGGGAAAGGCACTGGTAGCTGACAGTGTCTGACTGTGAGAGTCTGATTGTGAACACATAAGAGCTAGAATACCACTAATCTTCCGTAATATTGGGTTAATTTGACCCAGGTTTAATATGTTTCAAACCAGAATTTTTTTTTAAAGAAATGAAATTAAATAAATGCCACTTAGAACCCTGAAATTAAATAAATAAAAATTCATCAAATAAATTTTCTTGTTTGAAACATCATTAACCTGGGTCAAATTAACCCACATATTACAGAGGATTAGTGGGAGGTTGAAAAGTATGTCAACAATAAAAGTTTATTAACAAAAATGTAACCAAAATTATTGAAAAGCCTTAAATATTTCTTAACAGGTAATCTGAACTTTCTATCATAAGAAATACCTTTGTATATGTAATTTCCATTTATTTATGTGAGATATGAAGTTATATGCATCAAAAAAACTTTTCTTTCACCTAAATACTAATTTATAAATCCAGTACCGTATTTTCGGGTGTATAGCCTGCATCCAGTGTATAGTCCGCATCCCTAAATTGAACAGTACCGTAAAAAAGTTCATGTATAAGCCGCAGAGCTGCATCGCTGTATAGCCCGCGGGCTATACACCATCTATGAATGTATATTTTGACCAGGGTTTACAGCGCATGTGAAATTTCTGCGGTAATCGCGAATGACATGCTGAACAGAAACACATTAATAAGCTGAATTAAGAAATCATAAAAATGCAGCTTAAATCCCGGCATATGGTGCAGATGATAAATTGCATTATTATCTTGGTATATCGCGAATGATTTTGCAACAAAAAAATAAACTGAATTTTGGAAACCACAAGCACCGAAATATGAAATTATTAATTTGATATAAATAATATAAGTACGATATCCAAAATTAATCATTCATTATAAATAATATTTAAAAGAAAAATTTTAAATTGAGTAAACTTTTCTATACACTGAAGAGCGTAATGAGAACGATTTGCGTTAGCAATCTCAACTGTAATTCAAGTATCTTAAATAGCGTGTTCAAATGGGATAAATTGACATTTATCTTCTCAGTGCCATATATTAAAGTTATTTACAAATAGATAATAAAAGTATTAATTTTAATACTTAGCGCTATGTAAAAATAAAATAACATTATCACATCCCATTTCGTCAATTGAATAAGATATAAAAATTTTCATTTTAATCATATCTAAAAGAATCTTTAGATCGGGAATACAGATGTTTTTTGTTTTTAAGGGGGTTAAAAAGAAACCTCGTGCAATAATTCATTGAAATCCGGTAATTTTAAACGGAAAAGCATGGAATCTGCTGGCATACCTATCAAAGTGATTTGAAATCGAATGCATTTTTCCATTTTCGATAAATGTATTGTATCTTAAGTTATAAGCGATTGCTATTTGATGATGATCTTTCCCGAGCTGTCTCATCTGGAAATTCAGTTCAAAAAATCAACTTTCAGCATTTTCTAAATGTTTTTTCCCTTATCAAAAACTGAAACACGCTAGTCGATTTCGTAAAGCATTAATAAATGTGCCTAATGTTTTATACAATTAAAATTAAAAATGACTTATAGTGAATGCAGCCGTTATTTATGTGTGTATGCGTGTTTTATAATAAAGTTCTCAGAAACAAAACAAAACTTTTTATTTAATTCGAATCGGTTTTATTTAATTCCAATCAATCTGCAAGAAATTTCATGATGACCTACTTTTATTATTTCTTTGCATGTGGAGCGATAAGGATTATAAACATTATATGATTCATGCTAACCACTACGAAAAGATATCGCATGCGAGCCTAAAGCTACTTTCTTTTTTTCCCCCTTCTTCTATCGCTCTGTTTGGAACATTTTAGCTATCACAATCTCAAAGAAATAAATATAGATTTCAATTAGAAGATTTTGCTTTAAAAGCGAACGAAATGATTACCAAGGAAAAAAAAATATACTTACCATCACTGTGCTGTTTCTTAAATACAAGATATTTTAACAATGCAATTGAATCTGTATTTTATGGTCGTTTTTAAGAATATTTGGCGTTATTGTAGATATTTTAAAAATACTTCTTGCATGAACATTTCAAAGTTATATTTTATATTTATTTCAATCACTTGGTACAGAATTGAATCCTGTATTGGGTCGGGTAATCGGACAGTACCCAAACCCGACTGAAGTTCGGGTCGGGTTGGCGTTTTTTTTTTGTTTTTTTTTTTTCCTCGTCATGGGTTGGGTTGGTTGTAAATGTTCAATTCGGGCTGGAATTTGATTCGTTTGAGTTAGTTAACTTTTTTTTTTCCCCAAAAGATGATGCTGAATATTTGTTTAAATGCTAAAAGCTGAAATAACTTGATACAAGAAAGATATACTTGTAGACTACTTTTCCGTAAATGCATTAAAATATGGATTAATTTTCTTTCATTTTAGATTCGGGTTTTAATATTTCGGTTGACAAAATTTGTACTTGTCGGGTCTCAAGTTAACTTTAAGCAGAAATTTCGGATTCGGATAGGATAGAATCCTGACCTTCCAGTTCAGAGTAGAGTCCAACATTTGATCTTGTAACCTTATTTTACCTGCTATTGTTTTGTTATGGATAGAGGGGAAAAAATGGATTTTTTCTAGAAAAATACATTTTTCACAAATCTAATATTTTCTTATAGTTATATTTTCTTAGAAAATATGGAATATTAAGCATTTTAAAAATTTATATCCACTAATTTGTTCTATGAATATTGTTTTAAATCATTTTTATAGGATTTTCACTTAAAATATACACATTAGAGATCTGCACAGACCTGGTTAATCTCTTTTTATTAGACTAGGGCCGGACCACGCTCGAGCTAAATTATTATCTGCAGACTCTTGCCGCTCCGGGCCGGGACAGGAGTACTTTTTTTGGGGGGGGGGGGGGGGGGGGCATGTTAGACCGGCAGGTTCTTGCGAAAATAACAGTGAAATTTTTCCTCTGTTCGATGAAATCTTTAGAAATTTATTTCATTTTATTAAATTATAGAGAAATATATTTAAAAAAATCTTTAGAGCTTCAAATTATTTTTTCTTAAACATTTTTCTTCCATTTTAAACTACATTATTTTTTCTAACGAGTCATCATTTAAATGAATTTCTCTAAGTAATCAATAACGTCGCCATTACATATTTCATAGCTTATGGACATACTAGTTTAAGCTTCAAAATGTTTGCATGAGTATGTAAAAAATATATTTTAAATAATTTTATTTATAGATAATGTTCATTAAGAAGTAATCTGATTTTCTATCAAAAATGGAGTCTGGTTACGCCGAGCCTGGACTTGATTTAATTGATTTTTCTTGGCTGGGTGGGCCAAATTTTTAGCATAAATGCTAAAAGTTTAGCCCAGGAAGGGCCAATATATTTCGATCGCCTGGGTCTGAAAATTTCGGCTCTCCCACATTATTTTAAAATCTCATTAGTATGAAATTTCTCATCTTTGGTATCTGAACTTTTGGGAGTGAAAAAAAAAAATAATTAATTGCACGTAAATGGCACATCAGTAGAAATGCCACATTACTTGTAATTTCAATTCAAAACACGTAAACGCCGCGGCGTTTCTTCTGAAATTTACGGTGCTAAAATCTTTTTTAAAAATAATTCCATAATAATAAAACCAGAATTTTAACTTATTTATTTATTTATTTATTTTTAATCTGCAAAAAAATTTACATTTTTCCCTTTTAAAAACATCAAAATTATTGTCAGAGGTAATTCAACAAATATTTTCATTTTTCTACGCCCCACCAGTGGCCGAGAGGTTCTGCTCTCAAAAGCTGGTAGACGGGAGGTCCTGGGTTCGAACCTATTTGCGCCCGGCAGCCTAATCGTTCGGAGTTTTCTGCTGTTTTCTTCTAAACTTGGATTTTATTGCGTAAATGCGGGTTAGGTTCCCTTAGAAAGACCCCCATGGAGGGCATCCCTGCCCCTTCGGGTCAATTTCCCTCGCATAGATAATTCGCCATCATAAACAACACAACACACGATTTTTTTTTTCATCTCAAAAAGTAAATGTTATTATTGTGCTAATTGCATACATTTCTGACAAACATTAAATACAATTTATCTCAGTTTAATTTTTTGCATTACAGCAGCAGATAATAGGTAAATTATCACAACAGTAACAATATGATGTAATATACAACTGGAACCATTATTGTCATTTTACCACCTAGAAAATATGTTGTTATTATTTTAATATAAATAATATAAAACTTTTGTATAAAAAGGCACATAGTAATTTGCTCAAAAATATTTATTTTAATCACTGGAATGGGAAAACCCTTCAAAATTTGAAGTTTCCGAGTTCATCATAAACAAACCAATAATATCGCTATTTCCAAACACATAAATAAATAATTATAGCATTTAAACAGTAAAAAAACATTACAAACACGGGAAAATTCTTTAAATATCGTGGCATAGGGAAAAAAAAATTCTCAAATTTCGATGATTTTTGAAATTTTTTGAGGGTTAAAAATTATAGAAAAATCAAGATTTCCATTTCTTTAAAAAAAAAAATCTTTGTATAATCCACACCGTGTATAAGCCGCAGCGGCTATTCCAAATGTTTTTTTCTTGTATAACCTACGGGCTATACACCCTAATTTAAATTTGCTGGAGTACCAAAGATAAGACAATTTTGAATGATATCCAAATAAAAAAAATGCAGAAATGTAACAAACAAGACATATTAAAAATCCAAAAATAACCTTCTATTGACTTTTTTCTAAATGAAAAATTGAAACAACTTTTTTCATAAGGTGGGTTCTTCCCCACTGAACACTTTGTTTGGGATAAATTTAATAAATGAACGTAAAACAGAACTAAAAATTAACTAAACTATAAATTAAAAATTGATAAACTGTAAAATAAAAATGAAACTATAAATTATCATACTACAGGAGGAGGGTGACAAAAAATCTTCAGTTCATTTCTCTCTTAATATTTCATTACTTTAAAACATGAGAGAAAAAAAAAATTTCATGAACTACATTTGAAAATCCTGCAAGAGGTAATTGTCTTTTGCTACACTTTATCCTCCGCCCTTGTCGGCAACCATGGTTGTGTCATTTTTTGATAATTTCACTGACATTAAGTCTAATGCTATAGATATTCAACTATAAATAAAAAAGTTTTTAAGAACTCTATTTCGATAAAACCTAAAAACCTGATGGATCACAATTTGATTTGCTACCATGTTTATTTTCTGTAGTCTTAACTATTCAACTAGTATGTCTTGGACCTCACGGTAGAATATTCTTCAAAGTTCTGCAAAAATCTTTTTAATGATAAAAAACATTTTGCAGACAATAATGTGTTTTATCATGAATTTTCTCTGATAATGTTTCTAAAAGTGTTTACTATAGGTGCAGATTCCCAGTTGGCAGTCGCCACGTGGCGACTAATATTTGGTGTCTTAGTTGCCATTCTTTGCCAAGAATCGCATATTCCCCCCGCGTTCCTTTGACAAATATCAAGTTTTTTCTTCTCGATTCTCTGACGAAAATTGTTTTTTTCCCGATCCTTTGATGAAAATCACTCATTTTTTAGATATCATCTGATGAAAATTGCTCATTTTCTGTGATCATCTGATGAAATTACGGTTTTTTTATAGCGATCCTTTTGTGAAATTCGTGGTTTTTTCGCGGTGTCTTGACAAAATTCACTTTTTTCGCAATCCTTTGACAAATTTTCGTTTTTCTTTCGCGATCCTTTGACAAAATTCGTTTTTTTTGTGATCCTTTGACGAAATTTACTTTTTTTTTTTTTTGCGATCCTTTGCTAAAATTCGCATTTTTACTGCAATCTGTTGACAAAATTCACATTTTTTTTCTGCAAATTTTTTATGAAATTCCTGTTGTTTTTGCAATCCTTTGACAAAATTAGCATTTTTTATTCGCAATCCTTTCATAAAATTAGTGTTTTTTTCGTGATTTGACGAAGTTGAAGATTGTTGAATTTCGTGTTTTCCCCCGCGATTCTTTGACAACATTCTTTGACTTTAAACATTTTTATAGCGATCTTTTTGCGAAATTCGCAGTTTTTTTGCGATGCTTTGACAAAATTTGCTTTTTCGGCGATCCTTTGATGAAATTTGCAGTATGTCCAACTTTATCTTCTATTGTAGATAGCTTAAATTTTATATTGTACTTAATTCATGTCCAAATTAAAAGAATTGTGTGATTAAATATACACATTTAATAATTAGGTTTTTTGTACATGTGTAGATATTTTTCACTTTGAATTCCTAAGTTTTTCCTCCATATAAGCGCTATTTCTTTTATGCGTTTCTTTCACTATGGACTACTGGATTATTTCAGTTTAGGTGCCATTGGCGCCTAAAAAATTTCGGGAAACTGCACCTATAGTGTTTACACACACACAAAAAATGAATCATGTATTACAAATTTTCAAATTTTACATCTATGTTAAACATATAATAAATTTCAAAATTGCACATGCACACTTATATTTATATATATATATATATATACACTGATGTCTTTAAATTAAGGGTCAGTGTCCGGACACTCCGTTATGCACGGTTTGTCGAATTGTAATGTGTTTCTTGGTTACATAAATTAGGGCATAAATTTAAATTGGACTTATAAACAGATATGATGAATTAAGACGTGTATTAAATATTTATATTAAATAAAATTGAGCTAAAGTATCTCCAATTTGTGAATCCAAAGACACATAATTGCCGATCACATATTGAGGCCAGTACAAAAACGTTATTATTAAAGAAATATTTTATTTGAAAATTATTAATTAAATTTGTAATCAAAATACTCTTAAAATATTAATTAAATTCATGAAGAATAAGTTAAAACTTTTGGCCAAAAGTTTGAAGAATCAGTAAACAATAAAATAAATGTAATTTATCTGCTCATCCCATTTAGAAAACATTAAGGAAACAAACAGGAAAAATCCAAAAATTATCATGTAATTAATATTTATTTAATATGTATAGAAAATTATCAGTGATGGATCCGTAACTTAATAAAAACTATAAAAAAACATTATTGATATTGATATCAAAGTGATAAGTAGCTGGAACTAATAACATATAATTATTGAAAATTGAAGTTTTGTCAGCAGCATTACAAACTAAGTTATTGATCTTTTATTCAGATAAAGTTCAATCACAATTATTTTAGTTATTTTACTTATTAGAGTAGATTAAATCATATCAGTGTAACAAGTTCTTGAAATAAATAATATTGAAAATTGAACTTTTTTTTGCAGTAGCGCAAAATTAAGTCAATAACCTCTAATTCAGTCAATTAATTCAAATTCAATCAGATTTAGATTAATTATATTAATTGATTATGTAGATTAAATCCCAAAGCTAGTAAATAATATTATGATACGGAGAACTGATGAAGTAGATATTCAAAGGAATGAGAAGTAAATACAGAGAAAAAAGCTTGGAGATTTACATTACAGAACACTGAGGGGGTTGGTGAAGTTAGATGAGCAAAGATAAAAGATGGGAAATTTTTACCCACATTTCACAGATAGACTGATGTTGTGGATGTGAAAGGATCTTGTTATATATAGTAATTGTTTCAAAATATCCAATAATAAAATTGACGTCAGAATACAACTGAGTACTGGCATAGATACAAATTAGTTGGTCTTTGGATCATATAAAAATCACTGCATACAAGAATTAATACAAATGAGTTTTTCTTCTTCCGATAATAAAACTTAAGAAGATGATTATTAAGATAATTTGGAGATTTTCGTCTTTTGAAGAGTCTCCCGTACGGGCCCTATATCCCTTATACGAACAGGATGTGTTGTTCCAAGGCATACTCACCGGGGCTTTCGCTCGACAGTGAAAAAAGATGCTTGCCATCAGACTGGAAAGAGGTTTTCATTTATTGGGCAAAGTTGAAGAGCAATTTCGCTGAAATTTTTCCAGAGAAACAAGAATAAATATTTTGATCCATCTTCTGAAACATGGGATTCTCACCTCTGTTTTAATAATTTTTTGACTGATCTGTAGAAACAATTCGAATTGGCAAATACATTTATCAATTTTTTCAAGTCAATCAACTATCCATAATCTGTTTGTTCTAATTTACAACATTTTGCAATTTACTGTGTATAGTTTTACCGTTTAGACTGTTCAAACTGTTTTCTAACAATTGTGTTCCAGTCTTCAAAATTCCAAGAGAAAAATCAAAACAGGTTTCTCAACTCTATTTGTCAAGAGTGATAATAAATTATCAATGTAAAATAAAATTTAAGTAAATAGGTTTAAATGCAATTGTTTTCCACTGGTTGTGAATATGTTTCAAGAAGAGGGATTAAGGCAAAACTCCCTTTCCCCTGCTTTGAAAAAAACACTAAATCTTCTCCCTGATACCTGTTCTGTAAACACAATTTGATCTGTGAACTGTGTTAAGTTGGCCAGGTTTGACAAAAACTGTCTGTTGAATATGTGTAACATGCAAAATTTCTCGCTAAGTGTAAAACTCAGTATAAGAATTCTCCATGTATAAGCTTTTCTAACTAAAATAAAAACTAACTCCTTATTCCCATACCAGCAACCAGGGTTCATTGATATATATCCTGATGTATATCCAATATTTATTTTTAAAATATCAAGATTTTGATATTTTCGATATTTTTTTATACTTGATATTTATTTTCAAAATATCAAGATGTTTGATATTTTATATATTTGATATTTATTTTCACAATATCATAGTGCAAGATAATTTTGATATTTTTAGTCAAAACAAGTGTAAATGAAATTTGAAACTTTTATTGATTGTGTCATTCTGCTGATAAAGAACTTTTGTATGTACTCAGACAGTGAATTTTTTAAGAAGAGAACAAATATATTTTTCAAGCTTTATGTTTGAAGCGTTAATTCAGAACAGCCATTTAAAGATAAACTGTCTAATTTAGATAATAAGTTATATACAGCTTCAATAGAAAAGAATCTTTTTATTTTTGGTTTAGTTGAGTCTAAACTGTACAACATATTAGGGAATAAAAAATAAGACAAGTTTACATTTATATTAGAATTCTTCAATTTAAAAAAACTATTTTGTATTAAAAATTTTGTTTTATAAATTTCTTAATATTGAATCAATCCTATAGATTTTTAATAATCTATATATATGTGTACAAAGCAAATTGTATCTGTTTTCAATGAATTAATCTTCAATTTTGTTCTAAGTGAAAAAAAAAAAAAAAAAGAAAAAGTAATGCATAAGTTTTCATGTTAAGTGCAATATGTTATAGTTTCTAATTTATATTATCCTTGAAAATATTTATTGTCAGCAGTAAGTAGACTATTTTAAAAATATCGAATATATATCAAATATATCGGATATGTATCAAAATATCAGATATTTTTTATATTTTCGAAAATGTCATATTTACAAACCCTCCCAGTAGCCGAAAGAAACTGATGCATCATTCTTTTGACACTTCTTAGACAGGAGAGGTCAAAACCTTCCACTATGGAAAGGAGCATTGGTGTACTGGGAAAATTCCAGGATGTCCTCAAAGTAAAGAAACCTCACTGCATCATCTAATGAAACAAACAGCTGATAGAATTTAGAAGTAATCCCTAACCAATGAGAAAGCTGGAACAGTGATATCCTTAACATTTTGTGTAAAAAGTGGCTAGAAAAAAGATTATTTGTCTTTGCTCCCCCCCCCCCCCAAAAAAAAAAAAAAGGTTTAAATAAGGAGTTTACTATTGTTTTAATCCTGTCTTTTTTTTTTTTTTTTTTTTTTTAGTTTGAAGTGCTAATATTTGCAGTAATTGTTCCCAATTGCTGTGCAGCTGTCACCCTCATCACTAATTAGTCAATTCACTAATTGACTTAATAGTGAATTGACAACCTAGAGTGTCCAATCTTTATATCCAAGAGGCTTGTTTGAACTAGTATACACTCTATGGCTTACAACTAGTAGGCCATAGAGTGAAAGACAGTTCCTTGTGTGACCTCTGTGAAAGGCAGTTCATTTTGTCTATTGCTAGCTGAACCCAGAATACCTATTTTTTCCCCCCATCTTGTTCTAAATAAATTTATATAAACTCTATCTATATTCAAATCAGAAATTTACTAACTATTTTCGTGTTTCCTGTAAATGAAATATTTGTTTATTTAAATATAAAAGAACATTCTCCCTAAGATTGAGCTATTATTTCTATTTTAAAAAAAACTTTTCAATGTTAGTACAAAGATAGCTGAAAGATCTTAATATTCGTATTCATCTTGTAATTTTAATATTTTCAGTTTAATCCTAGGTTACTTAATCCCCTATTCCCTTATCCAAATTTCGTAGCATTGCTCATGGTACTTATTGATCAAATAGGTCATCCAAAAGAGATAGTCATATACATTTCCAGTTTTGATTAAACTGCTGTGGAAGTTTTTTTTGTTACATTAGTTGTGAAAGTTTTGTTACATTTCTAATTAATAAAGATAAAAAAAAAAAAAAAAAGGAGTGCTTCATTATCTATGAATATCTCTTATATCTCTGTGCTACCAAAATTTTATGCATAATGTAATTTCCTGTACTGTACTTATCTCAAATATAACTTTTACTTTATTTGGCTCTAGCTCTGTGAAATAAAAAAGACGACATAATGTACTGATAGTATCTATAGATTTCAATTAAAGTGATTTTTGTCTTGCATTTAAGTTCACTGATTTAAGATTAGCTATAGTTTTGTGCATTATTCATTATAATAAAAAACATGATTAAAAATAAATTTTTTAGTTGTGGCATTATAGATTATTTTTCTCCTTTTCAATAGGAACACATCAACAGCTCATGCCAATGCAATATTTGCAATTTGTGGTCTAGTATATGCCTTAGATAAATTTTATAAGAGTCTTGATGATAGTTCAAAAGCTTTGGCAGAAGAAAGTGATAAATATGTAATCCATAGACACTTCATTGCAGAATATGTGGAAAGTGTAATCTGTGCTATGCATCCTGAATACACTCCTACAGGAAAAGTTCATAGTTGGCTTCTCACTGTAAGAATACAAAATTACCATTTGCAAAATTAGAATTATATTATTATTATCAATATTATTATATTTTATAAACTGAAAAGCAATTAAGTTTAAAAGCTATCAATTCAAAAAAATTGCTATTAATGTAGCAATTGTTGGATACCATATTCTATTGCCTTATAAAATATTTTACTTAAATTACTTATTTTCAGTGCAATAAAACCCTTATCTATGTGAACAAAGCAAACTAAAATATGGTAACTAAAGTTTATTAAATAATTATTTTATTTTTTTTAAAGACAAGAATAAGAAGAATAAAAAATAGATATTGTGTCAGAGATTCTGAAAAAATATTAATTGAGTATTTTGATTAAGTGCTTATTTAATTAATAATATGTGTTTATTTCAACTGTTACATTTTACTGCAACTTTCAAGTTACATGGTCAGGGTGTGGTCAGGCCAAAGAATATAAAAAAGAAAGAAGCCCAGGTTCAGCTGAAGGGTAAGTATAAAAAAATGCAGTGTGCTTGGTAGAAAAGCAAACTTTGCAGGCTGAGAATAACCACACACATGCGCCTCAGAATTAGATGTATTTTTCAGCACCCCCACAATGTAAGCGGGTGAAGTCCATTTTACTGTGTCAGTGGTTGCTTCCAAAGGCAAAAGATAGCACATGGCATTAGCAATGGTAATAAACAAAAGAAAAAATTAAACAAACATATATTTTTCTTCAATAGTATCATTTTAAAATATCCCACCCTTGCTTTAAAAGTGCCAAAACCCAAATTTGATTTTTTGAGTTATGGCTGCCATTCTGCTTGTTTTTACGCCTCTACCAATCACCTAAAGTACCAGATAGTGTATTGAAAATCCAGCCACCAGACAGAAGTTGTGTTTGCAAGATGGCCATTGACCCTTCCACATCCTGCAAACAGTTTTTTGCATTTACTACCTGAAAAAAGGAGTCTTTTGAGTTATGGGCACTTTCGTAGCAAGGGTGTGATATGTTTACTGGCATTAAGTACACAAAACTGTTAGGTAACTGGGATATTTTTTAAAGAAATTAAATGTACGCATTTTGAATCTCTCAATAAAACTTGTTAACAAAAGAGAGGTATTCATTGATTCAGACCTATTATCTGGAATCCTTGGGACCAATGGCTTTCCAGATTTTGGAATTTCCCCGATTTTGGGTCCTCCCGAAGTTCACGTTTTTTCCGTGATCCTTTGACAAAATAAGCATTTTTTTCACAATACTTTGACAAAATTAGCATTTTTTTGTGATCATTTGACGAAATTTGTGTTTTTTCCATGATTCTTTGACAAAATTTGTATATTTTTTCTATGATCATTTGACGAAATTTGCAATTTTTTTTTTTTTTTTTTTTTTTTTTTTTTGCGATCCTTTGACAAATTTTGTGTTTTTTCACAATCCTTTGACAAAATTCGCGTTTTTTGTGATTTTTTTGAAAAATTTGTTTTTTTTTTTTTTTTTTTGGGCTGTTTTTTGATGAAATTCGTGTTTTATTTTTCATGATTTTGTGACGAAGTTGGAGTTTTTTTTTTGTGATTCTTTGACAAAATTTGCCTTTTTTTGGCGTTTCTTTGACGAAATTCACGTTTTTTCTGCAATTCTTAGATGAATTTCACGTTTTTCCCACAATCCTTTGGGGAAATTGCCGATTTTTCCCATGAACAATTAACATAAATCGATTTTTTTTTTTTTTTCAACCATTTGACGAAATTCCTGATATTTTGTATGTCCAAATTTTCCAAATGAAGACCAATTTTTTTAAATTTTCAGAACCAAATGCCTTAAATTTTCGAAAAATTTAGAACAGAATCACCCCTGGTGAAATATCTGACGATTTTTTTTTTTTTAACAAATCGTAACATAAATTAATTTTATACTAAAATTTGTAAGAAAAATGATTTTTTTCTATTTTCAGGGAGGGGGGGTGCTCCGTGTTCCCCTGCCAGTGAAGTAACATATTTTAGTATTTACAGACAATGGACTGAAAAAAAAAAAATTAAGAATCTGTAAAATTTTCGAATGATTTCAGAAATTCCAAAATTTTAGTAAAAATTTACAAATTTAGAAAATTTTCAAATAAATTTTTTTTTTAATTTCGAAATATTTTTTTTATTTTATTTTTATTTTATTTTATTTTATTTTATTTTTTTTTTATATTTTGGAATTTGCGATAATGTGTCCTATACTGTAATGACAATTTCAGACATTTAAAAAAATTCATTGCGATTTCTCAGCAAAAATCCCCACAATTTTAAAATATATGGTATAATTTGAGCTAAAAATCAGGAGTTAAAATAATAAAATTTAATCTTTTTCAAAAGACAAAATTTCCTTATGAAATTAAAAATGATTTTGTAAATTATGTGATGAGCTGCATTATCCATGGTATAAGAAAAATTTCTATGAATATGGGGCATATGCACACATAAAAATTTATTATTAAAAAAACATAATTATTATTATTATTATTTTAACTGCACACTTTTTTTCAGAAAAAAGTTTATTTGCAACACCTTTTTATTTTCCCTGAAAAAAGTTTGTTATAGAATAAATGAATTCTTGCAAAGACTTGTACAACACAAATATAGATGCTGCAAGATTCCGTCTGCTAGCCACCAGCTGGAAACTTCTGTTTTATATATTAGAAAAATAATTATGTTTTATTGTAAATATTTATGTGTTATAAATTTAAAAAGCAACGTTAAAAACGCCAGAATAAGCAAAAATTCTGCAGACTAGTTTCGGTAGCGTTTAGCGTACAGTCCTCAGCGCAAAGAATAACGGAAACTTGCTCATTTATATAGAAGAGAAGCGGATTCAACTGAGAAGTTCATTAAGCAATGGGGAAACAGGAAAACCTGGGTACCAGCCAATGGGAGAATAGTATAAGTAATGCCACCAGAAAGTGTAAAAAAAAAAAATTGGTAGTGATTAAGCATAAGAGGATTTTATGAAATATTTCTAGCAATCTGATAAAGGGGGATTAGCAAATTCACTATTAACAATATTGTCATAATTTTTGTAGATATGAAAGGCTTCAAGAAAGTTAACTTCATGTACAGAAGTGGGTTTAGAGATGATTTTGGCTGAATTAAAATCAAAAAAGTGATTCATCTCTCAGCAATGTTTAGCAATTGAAGGTTTATTGCTTTCCTGTTTTTGAATATATTGTTGGTGTTCTTTAATACGAAATTTTAAACCCTGTTTGGTCTGTCCAATGTAGGAAAGACCGCATTGGCAATTAATACTATAGATACCCCATGAGTTGTATAACTCAATAGGATCTTTGAGTTTCAAGAGGGTAAGCTTATTCGTAGGGATAAAAATTATTCTGAAGTCATGCTGTCTAAGAATTTTGGCAATAGGAAAGAAAGGTAACACAATACTGCTTCTGGAGAGAGAAGAGGGCTGATTTGAGTTAGTGGGACGTGGTTGCTGTAGTTTATGTAAAGCAGTATCGATAATGGAAGGGCTGTAACCTCTGTCAATCGCAATGGCTCTAAGATATTGAATTTCACTATTAAGTGAGTGAGAATCAGAACAAAAATGAATGGCACGATTTATGAAAGTAAAAAAAGCTGCCATTTTCTGACTGGGAGGGTGACAAGAGCGAGCATGGGGGGTAGACAAACTGCAAAACTTTTTCAATAGACCGATGCCAGTGCAGTCTTTCCTACATTGGACAGACCAAACAGGGTTTAAAATTTCATATTAAAGAACACCAACAATATATTGAAAAACAGGAAACGAATAAATCTTCAATTGCTAAACATAGCTCGGAGATGAATCACTCTTTTGATTTTAATTCAGCCAAAATCATCTCTAAACCCACTTCTGTACACGAACTTAACTTTCTTGAAGCCTTTCATATCTACAAAAATTATGACAATATTGTTAATAGTGAATTTGCTAATCCCCCTTTATCAGATTGCTGGAAATATTTCACAGAATCCTCTTTTGCTTAATCACTACCAATTTTTTTTTTACACTTTCTGGTGGCATTACTTATACTATTCTCCCATTGGCTGGTACCCAGGTTTTCCTGTTTCCCCATTGCTTAATGAACTTCTCAGTTGAATCCGCTTCTCTTCTATATAAATGAGCAAGTTTCCATTATTCTTTGCACTGAGGACTGTACGCTAAATGCTACCGAAACTAGTCTGCAGAATTTTTGCTTATTCTGGTGTTTTTAACATTGCTTTTTAAATTTATCATTCTGCACCAAGTAGCATCTTAATAATAATTAAATATTTATGTGGTTAATTTTTTTTTTTAATTTCATAGCATTTATCTCGTCCAAATTCCAGTGCAGCATATTTAGTTACAGGATGTGCCATTTCTTCTCTGTGCCATCTGGCTCCAATTTTAATTAATCACTACATGGATGACTTGCCAAATCTTCTTGAAATAATGCTTCAAAATGTTTGTCACAGTTCTCCAGTGTTAAGTTTTTATTCAGGCAAAGGAGTGGGACTTCTTATTAAATCCTTGTGTGAAGTTGGATATACTGAGAGGGGTAAAACTCAGGTATTAACCTTTAAAATATTTTTAAATTATATAATTTATATGCTTTTTTTTGATTGACTGTTCTTATGTTTAAATGTTGTTTTATGGAGACATTTTAATCTTAAAAATAGACATTTTCTGTCGTTTTCAGTTGAAGTTTATCTGATTAGATTGTTTTCCATAAACACACTACTGAACTGCTCTTGTGAATTGAATAATGATAATAATAATAATTAAATACTTACATGAAACAAAGATCCTGTTGCGATCTAACTTTATTATGAACCATTATAATATAGTTTAAAAACTTCTTCAGGAGGAAATACTTTAAATAATAATGCAAGCCATTTTTATGTACAATCAAAATAATTTAGAAGAAGTCTGTGTGATAACATTGAATTTCTCTCTTATCTGTTTTTTAGTGTAATTTTACTTTAATTGTAAGCATTTAAATATTGAATGACTAATTTATAATTTTATGTAGTTAAGGTCATCTATCAGATTAAATTTTTATTTCAAACATTTAAAATTAATGTGTTCTATTATTATTTATTGTAATCTGTAAAATTATTTTCATTAATGCAGGTTGATTTACTTTTACATGTTGTTAAAGAACTGATGAAAATGTGTGAAGATAGTGAGGGTAGCTTGTAAGTAGCATAAGATTTCTTAGTTAATTTCTTAGTTAACCAATCTGAATCTTGAGTTTTAAATGTTTGCAGATTTTTAATTTTTCACGTAATTCTTCATTTATGTTTCCCTAAAAATGCTATATAAAGTGGAATTACATAGTTGAATCCATGTATACTATTGATAATATGAGATCTGAAGTTCTGCGATTTCATCTTGATTATAGCAAAATGTTTGCATCATGCTGTCTGTCCTATTTCACCTCAATGCACAAAGCTTATAGAAATTAAAAAATGGAAACAAAAATTAATTTCCCATTTTTGAACCATCAATATATCTTCTTTTGTGCTGTGAAGATTTCTCATTTATGTCATGCATATGACTTTCAACTCTTTGTTATCTAATTCGCTTTTCACTTTCTTTTAATAAAAGCTTTTTTAAGAAGTGGTTGTTCTTCTACCACCCACTGATTAGTGGTTATATTAGAAAATAAATATATATATATATATTTGATGCTTTGAATAATTATTTTTGTATGCTTCCAATAACTATAATAGTTTATAATTGTAAACAAATAAATAATTACATACTGTAAACCTTGTATAAATTGGAACACGGATAAGGTAATAACTTGTCCAATTTTAATTCATTTTGTGGTCCTAGCCGAGTAAACAGGCAATATGTTGTTAATTGTTTTGCATAAAACAGAATTTATCTATTGCGCAAACGGAAAGCAATAATTAAAGAATTCATCAAAAATCATGTATATAATAAGATTAATTGAAAAATAAAGAATTCGCTGATCATATAGTCTAATCTCCAATCTGGTAACTCAATTAAAAAATGAATAAAATTAGGATCTATAAGAAAAAATAGATGCTGGAAATAGAAATTTTCTTTACCCAGAAAAGATATATATTAACTAATTTTGAAACAAGTATGTGGCTGCACGATTGAACCTGGGTAAATATTTTTTTTCTTTTGCTTTCAAACCCTAAAATATGTCATTCTGCTCTAAAATAGGTGAGAACTCTTAACTATGCCCAAGTTATTATCATACAATCCATGTTTTTAAATTGTTTATAAATGTCCAAAAATACTAATGTTGTGATAGCAATCAGTGCTAACTGTCACACCCCCAGCAAAAATCTAAACATTGAAGTAGAACAGGTCAGGCAAACCTTCTCACACCTGCTTGCTATATGACCATGACTTGCCAACTAAGAAACTTGAAATTTTTTTATAAGAATTTTAAATTATAAGTATGAGTAACATACATAGGTATTATTACACTGTTAAAAAATATAGCAACAATTATATTTCAGAAAATAATGAAAAAAAATGTAATTAAATGAGATTTCTGTTGTTGCATCTTGAATGTAAAATAATTAATGTACATACTTAGTTACTTTTAACAGAAGGAAGCTGAACTGCAGTCAAATGACTCTATTTCAGTTTTTTATTCCAAAAGTAATCTATCACAGATATAGACAGACAGAAATATTTAAAAAAATAAAAAGCAAATGTCAATTTAAAAAAAAAAAAATAGCTCTGGTATTAAATTAAAAGTATCTTCCTCTTATCATATGAATTTTTACTTATAATGTTTTTCCTTTTCAATGCTTTGAAAATCTTGTCTTAATTTGATATATTTTTGAGTCCTTATTGGAGTTCAATAAGCTGCAATAAAAATTCTTCAAATCAATCAATTTTAGATAAGCTCAGCTTATTCAAACTCACTCAGCTTATCTCTATATCTTGATTTGAACCTCAATCAGCAGTGTGCCGAAAATATTCTGTCGCGTGCCTCAGTTTCATCATCCCTGAAGTAAAATATGAGACTTTTGCTTATTGTGACTTTTCATTTTCATGATTAATTGTAATGATAGAAAACATTAATGCACAATTCATGGGATGCATTGTTTAACTTGAGTTTGAACTAGTTCCAAGTTTAAATATTCACAAAAATATTTTTAAGAAACTTATTAATGAATCATTTTATTTCTGATTTTCTTCGATTTAAGTACTAGTCTTTAAATTATAAAAAGAAGGTAATTGAAGCAAAAGAAAAGGGTAAACTGTCTGTACCAGAAATAATGACAGGATTTAAGTGCAGAAAAACACAGATTTATGGCACCTTAAAAATAAAAGTAGAATAACAGTGTAATATGGTGTAGTGTAATAAAAATGAAGTGATGATAGATAAACTTGCAAGATTTTATAATGGACATCACTGCAAGAATGCGATCAGTGAGAATCTCCCCTCTTAGATAAGGTATATACTGAAATTATTATAATATGCTACTATTTTAATTACTATAATGTAATGTAATAATGTATTATAATGTAAGAAAACTAATTTTTTCAGACTTTTACTAAGCTCTGTATATCATTTTGTATAATGCAGAAAATCTGACGAATTCGGAAAAATACTTTAGCCCTTTACAATTCCACTGTCACAAGTTAAGGAAATATTTAACAAGTTGGAAATTGCTCGTCAAACATGGCAAATGAGGTGCGTTCATACTATAACTAGTTTTATAAATATTTTAATGCACTTCATAAGTGCATATCAATTTCATTTTGCTCAAAAGGCTGTAACATCATTAAAATGCACATGAAATATTTTCCCATTGGCCGTAATGTAAACGAAAACTTTTGACTGTCCCTGTAATTAAACTATTCATCCAATTTTCATAAAATTTGAAATGACTTGACAAAATTTTGCAACAATTATATATTTAAAATTTCAGACCATTCAGTTGGGTAGTTTTTGTTCTGTTATATGCGGACGGACTGAACGAAGACTATAATTACGAACACACCTAAAAAGGAACTATTAGATTAATTTATAATAAAGCTACAAAATTTAATTACAATAAAAAATCCATCTTACATTGGTTGGTTTAACCTTTAAAATAAATATTATTTTAACCTTAAATTACCAAAATACTATTTCCATAAACTTCAACTGTTCAAATTATTGAAAAATTTAAATTTATTCATATAGTAGTCAGTAACATATAATCAAGGATCATGATTACATTGATTGATACATTATGATGATGAAGTTATCAATTGAGACTCTCATGCTTGGTAGTATGGAATGAAAAATAAGAAAAAATGATTTCGCTTTGACACAATCATAGAATTTTTTTCCTCTATGAAAACTAAACCTAATGCATCTCTAAATGTACCTCTCATATCCATATTCTCAATTTAAAAAATGTTTTAACCCACAATAGGTTATTTATATATCTCCAAACTTGAAGTCATGCATTTGTCAGCTACAACTTTGCATGTGAACACTCATACTCTTCCCTTGAGATTCTAATCTCTGTACAGTAACTCAGAGCCTAGTGTCTCAAACTTAGTATCAGCTAACTTAAAAAATATTGAAATATAATAGCATTAATGCATGTTTTATAAATTGTGACATCATTTGTTCAAAAATTTTTGTAAGTTATTTTTAATTATAAGGAGAAAAGTCATCAATAAGGATATAATCAATAAAGATAAATAAACTCCATTACTTCTCAGTTTTCTGCAACAATGGAAGTAATCCAATGGCCACCATTTTGAAGAAATTTCATTAAAAACTTTTAAAATTAAATTTAAAATATAAAAATGGGAATAGTTTAAAAAATAGCTTCTATTGGCGCATCTACAACTGTATAGCTTTCATTAAAAAAAAATTATTAGTAAAGTTGGTTGGGTGAAGCTCAGAGCAGATCACTAAAAAAATAGACTTCTGTTTTAAATATGTAGATATTTATGATGATGTTTATGTGCACAATTCATTTTCCAAGTTATCTTTATATATATAAATAAATTTGTTTTTTGATCAATTAGGAGTAGTGCTCTCATTGGACTAACTTTTTCATTAACATCTTTGAGTCAAGTTATGGATGATGATATTAAGGATTGGGTCTCAACAACATGTGACATATTTTATGAAAAACTTATGGATGAAGAAAAATCATCAATGCAGTTTGAAGTATTATAATTTTTAAGAATTATTTTTTATTTGCTTTATTTATAAATATTTTGAAAATTCAATCTATTTTAAAAGTATTGCTAGCATTTTATTTTATATAGACTTCCAAACATAAATAGCACAAAAACAGTTCATTTGTCTTCATCTTGTATGAAATATTTATTTATTGTGACTTTTATTATAAGTGGTTGCTGAGATGTTTTCTAGTTTATGCCAGAGCTCGTAGAAAATTTGTGTTAGAATTTTTTTATTATTAACTAGCCGTCTCTGGCGACCAGTTTGGTCTCTCTTAAATGTATCTAAGTTGCAACATGTCACTTTTATTAGTAATTTTATTTAAGTTACGTAACTTTACTAACGTAAATGTAAAGATTCTGATAGAGAAATCAACAAATTTATGCAATCAGGGCAGCATTTTGTTTTTATATATATTTATCATTATGAATGCAGATAAACGTTGAATTAAAAATCCCTTCATGAAGTAACAAACAGGTGTAACGAATCTGACGTCAAGTGAATGTGACATCAAGATCATTTATTCTTGCTGTGTGAATGATTACCTCCATAAATTAATATTTTTTCTTTCACTGAAGAATGAATATTTTATGTTTACTTCGGTGGAAAGAGATATAGACTCTCAATCTAATTTTAACTGAAGTTATCTCAAAGTACAGGGTGTTTATAAAGTCCCGGACCCATTTTGATGTTTAATAACTCATAAAATAATGAAGATATAAACAAACTTATGGTATTTATTGATGGAATAACTCATATATTTTCTTTTCAAGTTTGAATATCTTTACTTTTGTAAATATTGTCTGCGCGTGTGGTTAATTTCAGATAATTTCATTTCCCAGTCTAAATATCTGTACTTTTCTAAATATCGTCTGCTTATTAATTGCATTTTTCTCTCTTTTGTTTTTGGCAACTATTGCAATGTTATGTTTACTTTTGATGTGTTTGTTCTATGTTACTTTTGTATGTGATGTTTTATTTGAGTGGATATTAAGGAGAATGCATACGCCACAAGAGAAAGCACAGATTTTATGGTGGTTCATAGAAACAAAATCGACAGTGCAAGCACAGAGAAATTGCAGAAGAATTTACCTAAAAGATCATCCAAAAGCAGCATCTTGCGGTGGAAAAAGAATTTTCTAGAAACTGGAAGTATTGCAGATAAGAAACGTTCCGGACGTCCCTGCACAAGTGATTTTGATGTTGAGCGTGTCAGAGAGACATTTTTACACAATCCTAGAAGATCTGTGAGATCAGCGGCAAGAGAATTGGATATGCCAATTTCGACTGTGTACAAGGTTAAGAAAAAATTAAGACTGCATGCATACAAAGTTCAAATTGTTCAAGTTTTGGAACCGGACGATAGGCCTAGGAGGATGGCCATTGCAACAGATATGTTAAGGAGAATAGAAGATGATGCTGATTTTCTGAAGCGCATAATGTTATCTGACAAAGCATCCTTTCATGTTTCTGGCATTGTTAATCGCCATAATGTGCGCATATGGGGATCTTGACAGCCAATAGCAAAGAAATGGCTATAAATATAAATTAGCAGAGATATGCTTTGGCAATGGAGAACGTATATGGCTGATTTCCGACATATCCTGACACGATCCAAATATAACTTTATTTAAAAAGGATTTAAAGTTATATTGCTTGTTAACTTGTATGTAATTCTATTAAACATAAACTAAAATATAACTGTGGTGGATTAAATAAAACATAGATAACGTATTTATTAAAGTCAAAAGCAAAACAACAAACTTAACTTTTATAAAGAATATAATAACTATTAAATATGACTACAAATATATGTATGGCATTTATATATTTACCCCAGGATTCCAAGGCATGTCATATCAAAATAGGCTTTACATTATCAATCTTGTTTCACTTAAAAAGAATATCACTGGGGAAATCAAGTTTCAATCCATATCACAGATTCGGGAAATATTTCGATGACACATCACGAACTCCTCCAGATGCTTAATCTATTCAAAAGCTATGAGCTGCATTCCTTCAGTCCAAGAATCAGCGTCTTTACAACGGGAGTGGAATATCCTTTTTCCGTAAATAGCTTAAGCAAGCATATCAGGAGATTTAAAAAGTGACTTTAAATAACAACATCAATCGCACAAATCAGGATACCGATATGAAACAATGATTCTAAAAAAATCCAAGATGCTTAAGAACTAAAGTGCAAGATCCTTCACGAACGTAGGTAAAAATAGCTTTCTGTTACGCTTCATGTCTAATGGCGAAAGTCGAAAATACAAACAAGGAAAGAACTGAATGAAGTTCCGAAGAGGGAAAACTCTTTTATGCAATAACTAGCGGTGCACGTGCCGACACACCCCCTTTCGGGAACGTTCGATGAGCAGTGATTCGCTGGAGCGTATTACGTCATCTAATTCATTCATGAAGATAGCCATTGCCACCTGGCGAAAGAAAAACCGCGTAGTATGCTCTATGATACTGAGAGTAATGTCTGGCAAATTACATTATCGGAAGTCTAAAGAAAAGTAAACACGGCCTTTAAAGAAATACAACTTAAAGAAACCGAAAAGACTTCTTGAATAATTAAAGGGCAAAAGGATTAAAACAGAATAAAAGGTAAATTTTATTTCAGAATAAATTATGTTTGAATAAAGTTACTTTGATAAATAAAGTGTAATAAATAAAGTACTGCATATGCTATTGTAATAAGCTAAAGATGTATTAAATACTACTAGGGGCATTGAGAATAAAGAAACTATCTTGTCAATTCCTAACAAGTGCCCCCCCCCCCCCCTTCTGAATGTCTCCTTAAAAAAATTCAGATGAAAATATGTCCACTGTAGCTTAACAACTTCAACTTCCTTAAAAACCAAAACTTCAAACATCCCTAATATCAATCTCAAAAACCCCATTCACATTCGTTAAATACCGAGAAAAACACCAAGACTAGTCCACAAGCCATCATAACCAGCATCATCCTAAAGATCAACCTATAAAAAGGGCAAAGGTCAATAGGAATAGAGTCCCGGAATAAATATCTACATCTGAAATAATAGCCATAAAAATTATTACACATAAAAATACATCACATAAAGACAACACATATTAAAATCATAATACATAGGTTAAAACAGTCCTTCCCTTGTATTTCTCAAAACAGATTCAATATATCACATTCTTCATTTATAACATGCCATTTAACACATAAATATATCACAAGATTCCTCATCTAAAAACCTAAATATCACTTTAGAAAAGCATTTCCCAACACCAAAAGATTTAGCGTCTAGATCACCCATCTAAAAAGGTTAGCAATCGCCCTTCCCCCCCCCTACAAAACTTTATCAATTTAACAACTCTAAATTTTAACAATTTCTTAAAAAATTAATAATTTCCAATATAAAAATCTTAAAACATTGGAAAAATGCATATAGATCTTAATGATTCTTAATTTTTCAATCTAGGCAATGTATATGATTCCAGCTAAACAACGACAGATCCCTAAGTTACACTTCAAAAATCTCCATCAACACCACATTACCATGTAAAACTATGATTCATATGATGTCCATCAAGCAACCCAAACTGGCTACCAATGAAAAATATGTAGCGACCCTTGTCTCTCACACTCAGGTCACATACTAGGTCAGTACGAAGTGCTCTCACAACAAGCCACAATATTCCCATAAAAAATTACTTATAGACAACTTTAAGCTACAAAGTCACCTAAGAAACCAGGCCAGACATTTATTTAAAATGGTACATATCATTTGCTCACACAAACAGCAAGGCTAAGAAACATCTCCATTCAAACAAAAACCACTTGCTCACAGTCTCTCAAAAAAAAAATATTAGAACATAGGTAACTGTAGGCATGGATGTGATATGAACATCAGTATAAATTTAGAAACATCAATAACCTGTAGAAACTCCATTACAGTAAAACTGCCTTGACAACAGAGCACATCCATCAAACCCAAAAAATATGGCTCCAATCCTTGTCGCAATAATGGACATCACGCTTTCATAAAATGAATTATAAGTGAGGTATAAATGTTTATTAAGCGTCTAACACCAGATCTACTCTATTCATAAGTTGAAGAGTTCATTACCACTTAATGTACAGACAAGAAACATATGCCTTCTAAAAAATAAAGATGTCTCCTCACCCTCTGAAAACTTTTAAAATCCATCATGCCAGCTGGAACCAAACAAATCCATAGCCAATGATATATCTATTACTAAAACAATCCTAAAAATTTTACTTAGAACCAGCCCAAGATACCATCAGCTTTTAATTCAGGAGAACATACATCAGTAAGCAAAACATCTTTCCCCACTCAATCTTTACTTCAGGAGAAACAACCATGGAAAATAATTTTACGTTTCTCCGCTAAGTATCTAAGTGGGAAAAATTACTTAAACATCCATCAGCCAAACGAAATTCAGCATACCTGGACATTTGTCACCCAGTCAAAATTATTTTTCAAACAGCATTCTGACCAATAGTGACCCAAATATCCCAAAAATAGCTTATGATCAAGTCTCCAATTACAGCCTTTATCAAAAAAAAAAAAAAAATTATAAGTCCACCAACAGACCTTATATCATCCAGGATTTCAATCTAAAAATTTTAAAAATTCAAAACTGTAAATCTAAAAAAATTTGTCCAACGATTCTAACACTATGACAAACCACACGAAGAACCACAATGCCCCAATTCAAACCATCTTCATCCTGAAATAAATCCATCCATAAATGCAATGCCGCTTAAACCCACTTTCAATTAAATCCATTATCTAGTCAAAGAGATCTATATTGATACATAAATTCAGTACATAAAAATATACATTATAAAAATATATTATTTTTGAATAACACAGAAAACAATAACTTAATTATAAATATTTTATTCGATTGACCCAAGGCAAAAGATGATATGCTTTTCACCATACTCAACCGCTCTATACATCAGGGATTTCATCCACTGCAATTATCAGAACGTCTTTAAAACTTGGTGACATGACAACCAACTTTCATATATGCAGTTACTGCCTTAACATATCTATAAAAGAACTCCTGGGTCGTAGGATAAATTAAATAAAAAAAATAAGCTGTAAATCATAAACTAAGAACTTCAAAAAAATTTCAATTATAATTCTTTCATGCATAAAACAAAAATCATTAGCTATTTTCAAAAATTATTCAAATATCAACAGATCTCCACTTAGCCTAAAAAAATTCAGCTTCTCAAACAATTATCAGCAAGGCAAACAGAAGTTGCATTATTTTCTACTATAAAATAGGAAGTTATCTCTAAGTAAAATAAACTGCATTTCTCAAATTATCAAACTTATTAACTGCTTAAAAAGAGAAGTATTTCATAGTAGGATAATACATTACAGATGCATATTTAATTGAGACATCAGAAATATACACAAAAATTTTCACTTAAAAATATCTCCAAATTGCACCTTTTTGCAATGTAATTCCTACAGTTTTTAAATTAACATAGTATAGATGGGTTAAAATAAGGGGAAGTAGGAAAAACAATTTAAAAAGTACTCATTTCATATAACGCACTCAACCAACCAATGACATAAAACAGGGTTTACTTTTCAGAACCCATTAACACAATATCAAACTGGATACAAGGTTGAGCACATTTAAGAGATTAACCATTTAATCCTATTGATTCTTCTATATGTATTTCAACTATTTTCACAAACAAAAATTCTTACTTCATTTTTAAAACAACTTTTACAGATAAGTCTTTTTCAAAGCTATCTATAATCCATTAATGAACCTTTAATGACCCCTAGCTAATTAACCCCTAGCTTAATTTTTAATCATTCAATAAAAACTTAAACTTAATCCTATAAAAATATTTAAGAAAATCTAAACTAAAAAATAGTTTAGTACAGAGGCAAAAGATCTAGCATATTTGGGTCCAGGTTTTTCATTTAAATTAACATAGAATAAACCACCCATGCTAATCATAAAAATGCCTAAGTAAAGAAAATAGTTTATCTAAGACAATCTCAATTAGAATTCCTGTATAATGATTAACATTCTGTTTTACATTTCTTTAATAATTCAAAGAGTCATTTAATAAAGGCCACTAAGGAAACCAAGAATTTATCTGACAAGATTTAACATTAGGATAACATTTTCTTTCAGTTTTTATTTTCTTAAGAATTTAAAGCTTAAACATTAATAAACTTACTTACTCATGAACCCCCTATTACTACTAAAAAATAGAAAATGAAAAATGTAGCCTATCAATCCAATGCAACATCTGCCACACCGTCCTAACTGATTAAAATATGCAGTCCCATATCAACAAATGGATAACCACATTTGGTATTAAGAAACATGATCCCCCTCTTAAACCTCACTCCTATATATATTCCTAACTAACATAAAAACTTTATAAATTCATATAATAACAAAAAAAACTTAAAACCAAAAATCTCTAACTACCTAATATTTCAAATGCTTAGGCAGCGAGCATATACTGTGAAAATGAGATTAAACTTAAAGGGATATAAGGAAAAACTAACCCTATCACAAGAAAGAGATATTCCAGTTTCCATACCACCAGTCAAGACAATGACAGAAATCTCATCTCATGACACACAAGCATTTCCCCCCCCCCCCCCCCCAGAAAAATGAGCTAACGGTGAGCGAAAGCGAACATCTGAACCACGATCCCCACCGCCAGAAATTTTTTTTTAAAAAGCCTGAATTTACTTGATATCTATAACAATTATCCAAAAAAAACTTTAAATTTCTACTGTTATTTCCATGTAAAAGATTTCTACAGTCCATGAGCAATTTATAGAGCAAAAAAAAAATTTGAGGCAAAATCCCCAGGTAATTGCAGCCCGTTAAACAAACATCTAAGGATCTACCCCAAATGGATTTAAATAACTATTGTTAAATAACTAACAACATAAATGAGTTTAAGTCTATTAAAAATTTAACTATATCTAAAAATATCTTAAAAGTATCACTGATTATGACTTTAAAAACCAGTATCTTAAAACTTATCTTTAACCACATAACATTTCAACATCAAGTCAGTATTTCAATATATATCAGTTATAAAAAATTTTAATTTCAGATAACTTCTCCCCTTTTTACATATTTTAAGATCAATTTTTATATGTAATGAAACTTTCATTGACATTAATGAGACTATGTGACTATTTTAAAACTTTATTTCTTTAAGTTCAATATGAAGTCAAATCTAAACCCTTAAATTTAAGAGCCATGAAAACTTTAAACATATTTAAAAATTTAAACCTTTTTTCTCTAAAAAAAATCTCTAATAACTATTTTTACTTACAATAATTCTGAACCAGACATCATAGCCCCCCCAATGTGGTATCTAACAGATATTAACATAGGATATTTAAAAATATAGAAAGGGTGATTCACTTTACAAATGATGAGGATCCCGACTTTTTACACTGATGATCTTATTAAATTTTCATGTTGAAGAGATAACCACAGAATATTTTGTTAAATGTATAGGAAGTTCGCCATTATCAAACACCACGACAGTTCTCCTGTAAAAAAATGTCACCAAGGAATGTCCTTTCTGCAGATAGTCCAGAACAAGCAAGTCAGCAGGGGGAACCAGCACGCCCCACTGCCAAAAACTACACAGTTAATAGCGGATGCAAAGTTCAAAACTCTTGTAAACTTGCAGATTAACTGGTTGATCAAACATCAATAACAAAACACTGGAAAGTCACCAAAGTACTTCCTGAACCACTGCATTTAAGAACTCGATGAATCTAGTTGATACACAAAAAATGTTTTCATTAAAGAACTGACGCAGTAAAATGAAGCACAATTTTTCAGATAACATCCAGCAACTTTATGAAGAAAAATTTCCACTTGAAGAAATATTCCATTTTCATATTGAAGAAAAATCTGTCACTTCTCCCAATGAGTAGAAACCACGCCATTGATTCAAAAGCAAAGTTCTTTTCAGATAAAAAGATGATCAAACAGATCTAAATAAAGATGAATCATTTTAAATACCACAGGCATGTAAGAGTTCCTCCTAAAGGAGGAATTCCACCATTTTAAAAGAAAATTTTGACATTCTCTAGATTGATGCAAAAATGCAAAGAAAATATTATATGCATAAGGGGAGGGGAGTCTAGAAAACATAATAATTACACATTTTGTCTACTCAAATCCTTGGAGTTTGTTTCTGAATTGCTGTATTATCAAATCAAAGGCGAGCTTTTATTATAAGCATCTGAAAGTCATGTAAATTAAGTTCTTTGACTAGGAGAAGGAAGGTTCCATAAGGTTCTTTTTGGGATAGAATATTTCATTCATTCATTTATAAGACACTTCTGGATAATTTCAGTGATGCATTTTTGGAAATGTATTTCCGGAGTAAAGATCAATTTGGCGTGCATATATTTAGCATAGAGATTTTTTTTTTTTTTTTCTGAGTAAAGTCTTAAACAGTCAAATCATTCAAAATAATAAATTTATTTTGAAAAATTAATCTGTATTTCACATAAGTTCATCAGATACATTTGGATGGATTTATACTTTTAGCAAACTATTTTCCACTTTTCTTTTTTGATTTAATGAATTTATACATTTATTGTTATTTATTTATTTATTTTCTTTTAATACTTTCTAAGTTAGAAAAGAAGATAACAATCATATGTACAGTTATATTTCATTTTATTGTATGAATAACTGTTAAAATGTGTCTATTATACAAGTTTGGCCTTATTGTATAGGTGGAAAAAAATTTACACCTTTTATCCTATTTCCCACTTTCATGCCGGTTACCATTAATGTTCAGATACTATGGCATAAGATAGTGAGATTTGCGATAGCATCACTAATTAGTTTCAAAACTGAGAAAATATATATTTACCATAAGAACTTCATAATGAACTTAAATATATTTTGAAATGATATTACTACTTTAATTAAAAACGTTTGAGGAAAGCATTGGATACTTTCCCCTTTCATGAGAGGTTCGGGTTAAAACCCTTTAAAACAAGCGAAGACTAAATGAAATCTCTAGCTATTTATACTATCAATGATCGTACACGTGCTATGACAACGGCCTCATTCTAGAACAATCAGGAATAATCCATTGCAGAAAAAGGGATGGCGGGAATGATGCAATTCGTGACGAAAACGGCACGATCACGATGCTATCTATGGGCGTATCGGCGTACTACGTCATAAGAGGAAAATTATTTACAGAGATAGGATAATTTTAGAAGTTTATCATAAACGGCAGTTCGATATTTAAGTTAAAGAACAGATGAAACCAAGTTTAAATAAAAACGAAACCTAATTAAAAAGGTAAGTTTTACTTTATAAGATATTTGAATAAAGTATGATTTAATAATTAAATCGAAACAAAATAACAGATATTAGAAAATATATTGTAAGACTTTAATGAGGCAATGAGACAAAAATGGGTTTAAAGCTTGTTTAGACAACAAAGCCCCCCTCTCATTGTCTCATGTCAAAGACAATCAAAAACGTCAAAGAACGTTTAAGTCTGACAAATGCAAAAGGGTTAAATAGCCCACAGAAACCAAACATATCTAAACTTTAAATTACTAATAAAAAACTTGTTTTTAAACTGAAATCCCATAATTTAGATTCAATAATTCAAATTTAACACTAATTCAAACTCTAAAGATTAAATCTACAAAAGAAGTTTACATCCAAAAAGAAATTAAACGGCTGGATTTATTTTTTACATAAAAAGTTACATTAAAAGAAATTAATTTCTAAGTACAATTAATCTAAATAGTTATCTAATTGATAACCAAACAAAACTCAACCCAACCTCTCAACAACCCTGATGACAATGCAGTTAAACTCCGTAACATTACATTCCCAGAGGATGCAAACACTTTAACCAACTTTAAAACTTGAATAAATTTAAATATCATTAATAGTTCAACAGTTAATGCCTGATAAAGTTTTAAAAAAAAAACCTTAAACTTTAACCTATCAAGTCAAAAAGACGCGTCATCGTTAAACATATACAAAAAAATTTTTGAAGAAAAATCCATAGTTACTGGACTTACATAAATTCAACATATGAACAAGCATATTTAAATACAATGAATATAACAATAAATACGTACTATTACAAAAATATTAGAACCTCCAATTTGAAGGACTAATCCAGCTTACACTTCAACCAACTTGACCTCTAAAGCTCATTATAATTAACAAAAAAAATTTAAACTTTAATTACAATATTTCGTTATAAAATACAAAAACAAGATTTAATTTTTTTTTTTCTCTTTTCATCACTCTTATTTGTTGTTCAATCCAACTAAATGAAAAATCTGCTCTGATGAAAAGACATCTGATTTAGAGACGATCACAAAATGGCTCAATTTCTCAAACTTGCAGCATATCATTCATGTAGTCTTTTTCTCCTCCCAGCGCTAGAATTCATGCCATATACACACATTTAAGAATTTCAGATGCCTGTTAAAGAAATAAATATTAATACAATGCAAAACAAGAATAAACTAACTCCAGGATTTGATCTGATCTTTTAATTGAACTAGTCTCTAGAAATCAAAAATTTCTTTCAAAATTAATTTTTCTTTCGAAATTAATTAAACTAGAAACATTTTAAACAAGTCGTCTTAAAATTATAGCTATCCTTGATAATCCACGCATATGTCACTCATTTCCATTAAAAATTTGCTCAAGACCTTGAGTCTTTTGAATCTTCACTCCCATACTTACGAGAGGTCTAACGATGTAACACTGGTCAAAGCAACATGTAAGGATTAATTTCAAAGATGCTATATTAACATGTTAACTTTAAAGAAATGAGGTCAAGCGGTATAACGCTGGTAAAGTCAACATGCAAGGATTAACATCATATTAACATGTTAACCTTTTAAAATATCAGGAAAAGATTGGTACACACATTATATATAAACACTTTACAAACGGTTTAAGGATCTGTATTAAAAATACTGTTAACAAACTTTAATAAATCAGCTTTGGTCAAAGGTTTGGTAAATGCGTCTGTGAGATTATATCTGCTACGCACAAAATTTAATTGAAAAGCCTCCTGATATATCAAATCTCTTATGAAAAATAACTTAATGTCAATATGTTTACTACGATAATTCTCAATTGGAGATTTTACAAAATCTATAGCCGCTTGGTTATCTACGTTAAGTATCGAACTAATACCAACATCACGAGAGATCTGCTTACTCCGGCATTCCTGCATGATCCGGTCAAACCAACCCAGGTTTTTGGTGGCCTCAGTCATAGCGACAAACTCGGATTCCATCGTTTACAGGCTGACACACTTTTCCTTGAAAGTATGCCAGTCAACAGGAGAGATGTCTAACATGACTATTTGGCCACCAACCGATGTTCGGTCATCGTGGTTCGCACCAAAATCTTTGTCAGAGTAAGCGACCAAAGTCCCCAGGTTACAACGTAACTGGAGATGGTAATGCCGAGTTAACTTAACATAACCAAGCAGCCTCAGCAAACCATTCCAATCAGAAAGACCGGGATTTGATTGAAATTGACTGAAGATGTTAACATTGTAACAGATATTAGGATGGGACCTATTAGCGAGAAAAGATAAACAACCGAGAACATTACGATTAGGAAACTTTGACATGCGACTAATATCTTCATCTGAAGCAGGGCAATCCACTTTGGAAAATACCACACCTTTACTAATGGGGAGTGATGATAAAAAAATATAAAACTTTTAAAACGTTCACAAACTTCGTCAATATAACTAGACCGATGAATTTCCAGTGAACCATCCTCTTCAACAAACTCAAGCCCTAAAAGTTTCCTTGTTTTTCCAAGAATTTTTAAATCAAAATGACTGCCCAACAAACTTAATATCCTATCAATATTACATTTATGTTTGCCAAAGATAACAATATCGTCGACATACAAAAGTAATACGACTTCAGAATCAAAAACATAGATGCAATTGCAAGCCTCCAACTTTACAAATCCAATTTTTAGCAAAATCTTATTTATTTTGAAAAACCATACTCTACCGCTTTGGTGCAGGCGGTACAGTGCGCGATCCAGCTTACAGAAAAGATGATTTTTACTAGGGATTTCGAACCCGGGAGGTTGGGACATATAAACGTCTTCCCTCAATGGAGCATACAGGTAGGTGCTTGTGATATCGCATTGAATATGGTGCCACCTGCAATACGAAACCAAGAGAGAGAAAAATAGTCAGATCACCCCAAAGTTGACCACAGGGCTAAAGGTTTCATCGTAAGACTCGCCTTTCACTTGTTTAAAGCCCTGGGAAACAAGCCGAACTTTGTATTGGGCAATCCTCCCAAACTCATCTCTCTTGATCGTATAAACCCACCGACACCCCACTGGGATCACGTTAGCAGGCAATTTCGCTAAATGCCAACACTGAAAAGTAATAGCCAAAAGGTTAATTACTTCTGAAAGTCATTAAACTGAGAGTTAACACACGAATGGAAACATCTGCTGACTTTGTTCACCCAGAAACCTGTTAACTGAAGCTAGTGTAATAAAGCAATATAAAACTATCTGCAAAGGAATATTTAAAAGAAAAACCAAACCATTTCATAACAAATAATAATCTTTATTAAAACATATTTAGATCATAACAAAGATAAAATTAAAATCATTAAAAATAAAATAAGTCTTTGTATCATATGACATGAGTTCTCTATGACTCTATATCAGTATGAACCGGAGCACCAAGAAAGTAAAAATTATTTCAAAGAAAAATATATTTTTGACTTTATTTAAATAACTAATTAAACAATTAAATTAACTTTCAAGTTTACTTTAATCAAAAACTATTAACTTTATTTAAACTGATTAAAAGAAGTAATGTTTAGTAAAAATGTAGATTTATATTTCAATTAGCTATTTAGAAAAATAAACTTAGTCCAGTTCAACTGAAAATTAATATATTAACTATTGACGTTTAAGAAACAGAATAATTATAAAAAAGATTATATTAACTTCAATCCTCTTCTTTATTCAAAAGATTTTCCAAAAAGTCAAGCACAACTTTATAATAAAAATAGCTTAACTGACAATTTTCAGACACCCTTAACTGCCACTAAAAAGTGAACTGAAAATACAGAAGCAAGACAATCAGCTGAAAGTTGATGTTAAATGAAATCCCGGACTGCAGCAAGCCTAATGGAAACTCCCTAGCGGATACCGGCTGATAGAGTTCCCGAAGGAATTACAATTACCCCGACACTACTAGCCATAACAGTTCCAATTACTCCACGCGGTAATCCGCTGTTGTGGCAGTATCCGACCACTCCTATCATGACCTAACAGCAGTATCGAGACGGGATAAACCCTGGTCTCTTAGAAACCATATCACAACCCTACAGTCCGTTCCTCCATTAAAAAGGTTAAGTTGGCGAGATTAATATTAACAGATAAACCAGAATAATATCTGGATCTAAAAAGTACTATAAAAGAAGAGAGAAGATATGAGCTGTAAATGAAATTAATCTATTTCAACTAACAGATATAAAAAGAGTAAAAGAAAGATAAATTATCTGAAACATGTGATGGGTAGCTAGCCGTCCTCCCGACGTCAACAAGAACAATCGTAACATTTCTCTTCATAACACCTCCAGGTACTTTTCTCAAACAACCGAGGTCGTGACGAGAGTTCCTTAAAAATATAAACACCACCGGGAGAAAATCGCTTCCACAATCCAATAGTGACACGAAATATAACAATAAGATAAGCATGTTCTTTACTTCCCCATACGGCATATGATTAAAAAGGATTCCAAGGCCAAAATATATTCAAACTGCTTTACACTTCATTTTTAAAACAATAATTAGCAACGTTTAAAAGCATCTAAAAGAAAAACGACAACACTTTGCCTAGCCAACAAGCACCTGTCCCGAGACACGAACGAAGCAAGCTATAAACAATATTCCCCATCCGCCGCCGACGCCTTCCACGTGACTTCCGATCACCTGGTCTACATTACTATCGATGTCTGACAACTCGGGAAAAACTGACCAGTGAACGGACATGAGTTGGAGTACGTCACGCCGGACAGGTCACGCCATCTGACGATAGCCGTTTCAACTTCTTCAGTCCATGAGCTAAACTTACATTGTGATGTTGACACCGGCAAAAGCGAGAGAAGCTGAATGCAGAAAACATTGTGTCAATGAATGAACATAGTGAACGTCCATAAGGGAGTTTATTCAGGAGTAGAAATAAGGTAAAGACATTATATTTATTAGAAACTTATATTTAAACACTGAAAATAAAAATAAATGAATGTGTTTAAATATGAGATAAAGTATTAAAACTTATGTAAATAAAAATATGTAACCAGAGTTTATATAGAAATAACTGCAAACTAAGATAGGAAAGATTAAATTGAATTTAATGCACCAGGCTAGATAAAAAGGGCAAATGAGAAAGGTAAGTGGAATAACAAGAAAAGGGAAAAATAGTTATTTTTCCTGTCAAACCCTCCCGTTCAGACATCACCTGTAATTCTTTATTCATCGCATCAAGCCACCTTTCACGCTGTCGCAACCTGCACGCCTGCCTGTATGTTCTAGGAATTTCCTAACTGTCATGCATGCGGCTGTAAATGACAAGATCCTGGATTATCTGAATCTACATTCTGTGGAAATATACCGGGATATGGATTAGATGATTTAAAGTAAAAGAGATTTGGGTCGTAACGAATATTTATTCTATTACAGTACCTCTCTACATCTGGCAAAGATCTTAAACGACTGGGTTTACCCTCGTCATAATAATAAATATCTGTTTTATTCCCAGTTTTCCGTGGAACAGAACGACGCTCCTGCCTAACATCTCGAGGAGAGGGAATAGAATGAGAGTCATCGCTATCGAATTTGGACTCAACATCTTTTCCTCCATTGACTTGGGTATCTTGTGGAATATTGGAGGGACTTGGATATATTCTTGAGTCTACCTGAACAATTTCATCATCTCGATTTACAACAGGATCAGAGGGGAAAAGTATATAGTCATCCGGGCCCATCACTGCTCCTCTGAACTCAAAATCGCTGCCAGAATTCTCATCAAACGAAACATTTATGGATTCCTCAATTTTATCAGATTCAGGTAGCCAGACACAATAACCTTTAGTCTTGAAGGCATAGCCCATGAGAACCCCTTTCTTAGCCTTAGCGTTCAATTTGGACAATCTTTTCTGACTAGGTACTCCTACGTAAACATGTCGAACTGATGGTTTTGTACCACCATACAACTCAAATGCAGTTTTCTCCAAAGCCTGTGGACAAACACGGTTCCAAGTGTACACATAATATTTCATGGCCTCTGGCCAAAATTTAGGATCAAGCTTACTTTCACATAAAATTGTTCTTGTGCCGTTAACTACAGTTTGCATAAATCTCTCAACCATGCCATTTTGTTCTGGCGTAAATGGGTTAGACAATTCATGTCTTATCCCCCCTTCCTCAAAAAAATTCCTAAAGTTATCGTTAACAAACTCTTCCCCCATTATCCGTACGCACACTTTTAACTCTGTTTCTAAGAAAATTCTCAGCACAAGCTATGTGAGCTTTCATAATTTCAAAAGTATTGGACTTTCATCTCATCGGATAAAGGGACACACGTCGAGAGTAGTCGTTGATTATAGACAGGAAATAACGCTCGCCTTGTCTACCTTCGGTCCTGCATGGACCCCAAAGATCGGCATACAACAGTTCTAATGGCTGAGAAGATCTTATGTTGTCAAGAGAATGAAATGAAACGCGTTTAAACTTATTTAATTTACATATTCACATTTAAAGTTTAAATCCTTTAAGTCAGGTAACCCCTGAACCCCCCTGAATTAACAGAGCTGGACTTACATGGCCAAAACGGCGATGCCACAGCTTCATATTCTCAACATTACTTGCAGAAAAAGAATCATGCTTTTTACGAGATTTAGGAGTTCAAGGGAAAACCTGATAAACTCCGTTTTTGAGGTAAGCACTAAATAAGTACTCGCCCTCCTGGGACACCTTCACCTCACCTTGACCACCATAAAAAACAGCATCATTTTTGTCCAGTTGTGGACCAGAAATTAAATTTCGCCTTAAACAGCTCCAAAACATCATGTTGGTCAAAGTTACAATTTTCTGACCAAAACAAAGTTTCACTTCACCTTTCCCTTCGATCGGGAACGAAATCCCCCTGACAGCAACAGTCATCTCCTCATTAGTTAAAGGTTAAAATTTAACAAACAAGTGTTTGTCACGACAAAAATGGTGAGACGCACCTGAATCAAAGATCCAGGTGGCCCCATTACCAATATTATATAAGTTAACTTGAGAAGCATAATACAAAGATGACTTACGTTTACCGCCATTGGGACTTCGGGCATTAGGACAATGAGCATTGGGACTTCGTTTGGAATCAGGTCCATTCCTTCGATGACTGCCTTGGTCAGTATGTCTCTTCCAGTCACGAGATGGTCTGGAATAAGCTGATGGAGAGTTGTCGCCAGGATGATAAACAGGATCTCTGTATCCACGCTTTCGGCTTGGATACAGAGCCGAATGTTTGTCGCAAAATACTTTTGTTTTCAATAGTAATTTCTTCTGTATGATTGATGGTTTGGCTATGGGTAATCTTCTTAGTCCAATTTTATGCAATATTTATATGCACTATTTTGAGGTCAAACTTTTTGAAATTTTAAAATTTCCGTTCTATGTTCGTTATGTTGATGTTTATGTCCTGGTTGAAATGAGTTCGGATATTAATCATATTCTCTCTTATGAATTCCATTGATCCCTGCATTCAATTTACCTCTGAAATTGAGACCAATAACTGTCTTTCTTTCTTGGATGTCCTTGTTATTCGTTGTGAAAATGGCTTTCAGACTACCGTCTTTCGTAAACCTTTTGCTGTCAGTCTCCCACCTCACAGGTATTCTTTTCATCCCCCTAACCAGAAATTTGCTGCTTTCAATAATTTAGTTTTTCGGGCTACCAATATTTGTTCCACTCCTCAGTTACTTAGTGCTGAACTTAATTGCCTCAAAGCTATTGCTGTTGATCGTGGTTATTCCTCTAATATTATTGATTCTATTTATAAGAAATTGACGAAATCCGTCCATTCTGAAAAGCATTCTAATTCCAACTTTAATGCTTCAGTTGTGTTACCATTTTTTTCTAAAATCAGCCAGCAAGTTTCTAAAACCCTAAGACGGTTTGATTTTAATGTTATTTTCCTGTTAATAAAATTACTTTTTCAAATCTCAAACACCCCGTTGATCGCCTAGATAACTGGGGTATTTACCAAATCTCTTGCCAGTGTGGCCTTTCTTATATTGGCCAGACTAAACGTGCTCTTAGATTTCGTTTAAAAGAGCATGAAGGTTATGTTACAAATCAGGAGCTCAAACGTTCTTCTATTGCTTAACATTCTTTGTCTTCTCAACATAGTTTCGATTTTTCCTCAGCCATCATTATCCAAAAATGTTCTTCTAACCTCGATCTTGATTTTTGGGAAGCTTACCACACCATTAAAAATTCTCTCTCTTTAGTCAATGACTTATCTAGTACTCCTGATTTTCCAAGCATTTGGAAAGCATTAATTTAATTTCCCCCTTTTTTGGTTTCTTTTTCTCTCCTTCTCTGGTAGATGTCGCTACTTGTCCACCCAGTCGTTTCCACTGCTTCTCTCTCATTTGATGTTTTTGGCGCCTTCGCTACCCGCATACGGTATATAAGCCAGCGCGTCTCTGTCTATGATTTTGCTCAGCCTTGCTTTTTCTAGCACGCTGTTCCTTTTTCCCTATCTTGCACTGAAGAAGGATCTCGCTAGTAGATTCGAAACAGCTGTTTGCTGCTTTTCATGTATTATTTGTGCATTTTAAACGTTGTTTTTTTCTACTTTTTAACCCCTTGAGGGGCAAGCAAAAATGACTCTAAATATTGAATTCTCACCGGAATAATCGAAAAATTTTATTTAAAATAAGGAAAAGCAATTTTTCAGCGATTTTCCTCCAAAGTTAAAAATATAAAATTTAGTAAAAAATTTCTGGTGAGAATCTTCTTTAAATTAGGTGGGATATATTTTATCCCACCGCCCCTCAAGGGGTTAATAGTGATGAAATGTCTGTGCTATCTACAGTTGTAGTGTGTTCGAATCAAGAACCCCGATATAAAACTTTTAAGGGTTTTTCATCGGCAGTTTGTGCCCAGGAATTCTATTACTTCTGACTGTATACCCAATATATGGATGCCAGTGTTTGCCAAATGTACAATCAGCGGCAAAGCTGTATAATAGTTGTCAAAATGCATCTTGGTATTCTTCTTCACAGTCTATTGAATATATTGCTTGAAGGGCCAAAGTCAGGTTCATTAATTGATCCCGTTAGCATATTTTCTTGACCTGAATATATTTTGAAGTGACAAGCATTCCCAGAAATACAACAAATTTTAAGCCCCATTTTTAAGGTTTACTTGGCATACTTCATGTAATGTCGAACTTTTGTAGTGCACCTTTGCTCATCATTTGAGAGATTTTGCTTAAAAGGGCTAAAAGCAAGATGATTGTTTAAAATATCAATGATAGGTCGAAGTTTGTGTAATCTATCATGTTTCGTATCATCTCGAGGTAGATGTTTTTGGTTGTCATTGAAATGAATAAATTTTCTGACTTTCTCAAACTGATCTCTACTCACTGTGTCCTGAGTTAAAGTAAAACCAAGTTCATGACTCCAATATGAACGAACACTGGACAAATGCCCTAAAGACATGTATAATATTATCCCCAAAAATTGCCTTAAGTCTTGTGATGTGAAATTCGTAGGTTAAGAAGGATCTTTTTTCCAGGCATATTTGTGTTCACTGACAATTTTTTCTATAAGCTCATCTGTAGAGAAATATTTGAAAAAAGCTAGTGGTGTATCCAGCTCATTCACGTTTGGTGAATAATCTCATTTCCACTAAACTTTATCTGGTTTTCCTTTACCCTTATGTTCTCTTTTTTAAAATAATGTCCCTGTTTGGCAGTTTGTAGAACCTCGATTATCAAAAGTAATTGGGACTGACCATCTTTCGGAAAATCGAAATTTTCGGATAAACAAGAATGCTTTAATTTTAAGATTAAGGAGAAATATGTGCAATATTTCTCATTATGGTAACAAGTGCTTAATAAAAATAATGCAATAGCAAAACAGAAACAAGAATAAATTACCTGAATTTAATTTTGAAATTAACAGGAGTGATTGTGTTCAGATATTTTTTTTCATTTTTCATACCGGAATTCCAGTTTTTCTGATAGTTCATAAGACTAAAATATAAATTTTATATGATTTCTAAACATAATTAAAGGTAAAATTTTTCATAATGAAATGATTTGGACCTCTCGGCAATAAATTACATGTTCTCTCTCCATGCAAAATCTTTTTCTTGGTAAAATTTCAGGTATTTTTTCATGAACTCACAATCACCCCTGAATTAAGTACCTTTTACATGTATCACAAGGGTTTGAAAAAATATTTTGTTTGTGCAGTTAAGATTGTCTTTGCATTGAAGCTCTATCACAGAGTTTTTTAAATATTATAAGTGAATCAGTATCACAGTCTTTCTGCTTCTCCAGCCATGCCGAACCTTGTGCAAAACATTCAAAAGCTTCAGAATTGCTAATTTCTTCGTTCCATTCCGCAGCTTACGGGAGCTCAAGTTAAATTCAAAGGAACTCTAAGAAAGGGGATCGAAAATATTTATAACTGCGAGCACATATAGTATGTGCTCGTAGTTCGGAAAGGACCACTTGCACACAAGGAATGGATATCCATTAACCGAGAGTTTCGGTTAAAAGAGTTTCGGAAAAAGAGGTTCTACTTTACTTTGAGATCTCTTTACTGCATTTTGGAATAGCCATTTCAATATCATTATGAGAGTAATTATGAACCAATTTTTCTATTTTGTTTTTGAGTCAAATACTTTTTTGGAGGCATTTTAAAAATGATACAGTAAAATTTGCAGAAAATAAAATGTAGAAAAATATCTTGCATACATTAAAAAAAAAGTGAACTACAATTATAAACAACTGGAAAAATAAACTACTTCTATTGAATATAGAAGAAAGTAAAACTAAAACTGCTGACTGTTCTCCAGGCTTAGTGGAACACTTAATGCCTGTTGTTGCCTATTGGCAACACACGCTAAAATCTGCTTACAGCAAATATATTACAGTTAAATATCCAAAAGTAATAATAAATACAGGCTACATACCTCACTTTTCCATGTAATAAATTTTATTTGATCACTAAAGAACAAAATAGTGTATTTCACAAGCTTCCAAACAAAACAAAAAGATCATGTAGCAACAATTGAAAAAATAAATCTATTCCTAAACAGCACTAATGCTGCCATCGACATGTTGAAAATTGATTTAATAATATTTTCTATATGTATTTTATTAGCAACATTAGCCATTAGAGCTTCAATGTTATTCTAATAGTACTTTAGGAGACTAAATTGAGTATGTTGCTGAAAGGCAACACACAGCATTTAAGGGTTAAAATGATATCTTACTCTATCAGACATTTCAGTTTCATAATTAAGTATCACTACTGCATTACATTGTTAAACCCCAGATTTAACAGGTCAAACTTCCTGCACTTTTAGCTGATAGACAAATTACTCATCTTATTCACCTTATAAAAATAAACACCCTAAAATATAGAAGCAACCACATGAACAATTTAAAACAATTTCTTACTCTATCAGAGATTTTCAGCTTCATAATTAAGTATCACTACTGCATTACATTGTTAAACCCTTAAGAAAACGGCTAAACAACAAACTGTTGTACTTCAAAGCCTGTCCTTTTTCTTTATTAATATTTTTATACTAAGCCCTTTTAATACGGTTAAAATCACTCATGCTATTCAATACTTATATTTGGGATTTACTTTAATTTTAGCTTTTAATACTGATCCTCAAAAACAAAGTTTCTCATATAATCAAAGAAACAGCACTATAGCATACTTGCCAACTTTACCTTAAACTTCCATAAAATGTGAGTTAAAATGACCCAGGTTAAACATGTTTCGAACCAAAAATTTACTAAAGAAATTAATTCAAATAGATTTCATAGAAAAACATGATTTTAAATATATAATGATACATTAAATAAATTTTCTGGTTAGTAACGCGTATAACCTGGGTCAATTTAACTCACATTTTATGGAAGTTTAGTTTAATGTTGGCAAGTATGCTACAGCATATCACAAATTACAATGGTATGTTTACCAGGAATCCTCTCCAATCTCTCCAAGGCACCTAAAAAATCCATTTCAAACTCTTATCCAGTATATGACTTGAGAAGAAAAGGGAAGTAAACCTGCTATACCATCTATTTAATAAATTTCTCACAGGGGTTTGCAATGGACATGATAGGCTGCAGTTTGTTGTTGTCTTAACTTTAATGCTTTAAACACAATTTAATTCACTTTAGAGTGATGCAATAACAATTTACATTTGGTAAAGTTAAAGTTATTTGCCCATTAAATATGCATTGATAATCTAGCTCTAAAGAAAAACATTTCAGTTGTCATACCTACAAAAAAAAAAAAAAAAAAAAACTAGTCATATACTGTATATTGTATGTAAAAACTGTACAATGTACAGAAAAACATCAATTTTTTTTTATCACTTTTAAACTTTTACTGAAAAAACAACAACATATGCAGCAGCTTAAAAAAAAATCCAGATTTTTTAATAAAAGAGATTAAAAATGAACTTACAATCTTAATTTTTTACAGTTTAACCAACTGTCTAATCCTTCATAATTTAACTTATCTTAAACAACTCTTTACTCAACTGTGCAACTTTTGTATATCCATTTTAAATTCAAATTTGTAGAATCATTAAATGCAAACAATTAAAAGAAACATTCCTGCATTATGCATAGAAATTCACAGGTTTCTCAAAACAAAGTTTAACTTAAAAACCCTAATAACATTATGCAGTCTGCAGAAGTTAACTTTCATTTTAATGTTAAAACTTTTAAGATATAAAGATTTCATTACCATTACTTCTACTCAAACTTCCTAATATTTAATACTTAAAACTCTTAAACTTCTTATATTTATCTCTATCTGGATTTTTAAAAAAAATAAATAAAAAATAAATAAAAAATAAAAAAAATAAAAAAAAATTACAGTGAAGAACTAAGACTTTACCTTAAAATAAATATTTAAATTGTTAAATATTTTTAAAACTGCATGCAAAAAAAACTGCAATAGCAAAATTTCAAATTCATTAAATAATGTTTAATTTTTTTTTTTTCAATATATAACATGCCATTAAAAAAAATTATATAGAGATATGTTCAATAGATAAATAATAACTAGATAAAACTTATTCAAATAAAAATATTCCCTTGGCAGCATTTCTACAATTCAGAATTCAGTTTTCTACCATAAGAACCATTTTTTTCAATGTATACTTTTTATTAAAATGCTGTTATGGAAAACTATCTGGAAAACAACCCAGAATCCCCAAGGGTCCAGGATGCTTCCATTACGTAGCACTGTGCAATGCAAAAGAAGCCAGTCAGTTGTCATCATTTACATATACATGACCAGTCTTTAAAACTGTAGCTCTAATGCACATGATTTATGGCTGTTACACGGTTACACTTCCTGAAGGATTTGATCTGGAAACAATTCTTGGACATCCATAGGTTTCCTTATACTTAAGTATCCATTTGACACTATTCTCTGGAAGACCATAATGGAATTTTAGAAGGCTGGATTATTCATAATGGTATGGAGTCAGAAGGTTCAACTAGTAATAAAGCACCTGATACACCTCAATACAATTATATACCTTATACACGTCCACTGTTCTAATAATTGGTAACTCCTAACTTCCACAAGATAATTTCAATTTTCAACTTACAAAGCAAAAGGCTGACCAAAAAAAACTTGTGCAATTAATTTATGCCTTTCTAAATTCTGCACCTCTATATTACTTCTCAAGTAAATATCAAAATTGCACCCTTATATCAAACATTTAACCAGCTTTCTTAACCTTAAACAATGGAAGCTGTTATTGTTAAATCCCCCCCCCCCCTTCCATCATGAATTATCACAATAATCCTGTAGAGCTCTAGAATTACATACACAATGCATAGCACAAACAACTTTGAAAAGGAACAACAACAAAATTTTTTGAGGGAAAAATAAACATTCAAAGCCTTAAAAACATGTCAACTACACTGCTCAAAAAATCAGGGGAGCAAGCAAAAAAGTGAAGAGAACAGTGCAAGACAGCCATGTATGGGCATAAAATGGATAGTACACGTGTATTAATGTGCAATACAGAAAAAAAGACACAAAAAAAATTGTAAGGGAACTTTTATTCTTTGAAAAGATGAAAATAACATGAAAAGATGGTTTAGGGCAACAATATGTTTTCATGTAAATGATAAAAAAAAAAGTATTGTTTAGAAATGATGCAAGATTTTTAATATGGCGTGTGGTCTCCTCGAATAGCTAAGGTTGCTGAACACCTGTTTTCCATGGATGCGATGAGGTTATCGATAAGACTTTAGGGGATACTGTTCCACTGCTCAAGAATTGCAATCTCCAAGTCCCAGACAGTAAAGGGAGGCCTTGGTCTCGCAGCAATGTGTCTTCTGAGTATGTCCCAAACATGCTCGATTGGATTTAGGTCAGGAGAGCATGCTGGTCATTCCATACGCTGTATTGTTTTAGCTTCAAGCATGTTTACCACATAACGAACTGTATGAAGTCGGGCATTATCATGCATGGAAGAAAAGAAATCACTAATTTCCGCAACATAAAATATGACATGAGGTCTCAGTATCTCGTCTGTATAAGTTTGGATTGTCAAAGGGCCATTCTGAATGATATGCAAGCCTGCACGTCCACCTACGCTGATTCCAGCGAATAGCATCAACCCACCTTGTCTGTAATGTGATCTTTCACGAACGAATGTGGGATTATTTTGAGTGCTTCTTTCTCTCCATGCCAAAACACATCAGATGTCACATCTAGACTGAATCGGAACTCGTCTGTAAACAGAATTTGACTCCAACAACGTTGCCTCCAAACTTGATGTTCAGTCCCCCAACTTCTTTGGGCTGCACAGTGGCTTGAGGTCAATGGAATACAGATCATTGGCTTACGTCCATAGAGACCACCCTGATGTAGCCTATTTTGGACTGTTTGGCTGGACACCCTTCGTCCTGTGCCCAAGAACAACTGTGTTTGCAGCTGAGTAGCATTGTCCGTTCCGTCTCTACGAGCTGTTAACAGGATATATCGGTCATCAGTTTCTGTGTTAGAACATTTTCGACCTTGCACTTGTTGATGACTACCATTCCATGTGTCTTGGAATCGATTCCACAGCCTTTCATGGATACTTCTTGCAACTCCAACAGCGTCCACTACACTTCGTTGTGTTTCCTCAAATTCAACTGTCCCGATAACATGCCAAGTCATGGATTGCGGTAAATCATGTTGACATTTTCAAGCCACCTTTTCTCAAAACACAAGCTGAGCAATTGAATGTTACAACTGAGGCAGTAAAACAGACATTTCTGCAAAATCCCGATTTCTGCACTTATCTACTTTTTCTAGTTTTTGACGTCATAAACTTTAATTTACATGTGAAGTTTTCTTTATTTGTTTTCTACAACACTTTAAATTATGGATGTTTTATTTTACGTGACTTATCTGTGTAAATATTTGCGTAATTTCGTTAAAACCATGTGCTCCCCTAATTGTTTTGAGCAGTGTATTTGCAAGATACAACAAACTACAGGTTATGGCCCAAAAAGGGCAACAAGGCCTTTAAAAAGCTTCGGCCCATAACCATGACGTCCCGGCAAAACATAAGTGATACGCAGAGTGTAAAAAAAACTAGCAGAGTTTGTCCTGAAAAAGCTTTTGTGACAGCATAATTTGAAAAGATAATTGTTATCCAAAAGAGCCATAACATGATATGAATACATGAAGACTAGAGATGAGTTCAGGCTCGTTTTTTGGAGCCCGAGCCCGACGATTTTAAATCCGAGCCCGCCCGAGCCCGAAAGATTTTTTGTCATCAGAGCCCGAGCCCAATACCACTCTTTACCGATACATCTTTAACTATAATCGATTCCTTTCTCACAACAGTCTTCTGTGATTGACGTGAACCGGAAAATCAACGTAAATTACAAAATGGACACTGTTATCTTAAAGGTCAGATGCCTTTATATTAAAAGAAGAAACACTGACTGATTGCTTCCTATCGGAATAATAAAATAATTATATTTACTTACGAAGCAAAGTGATCTCGTAAATCTACTAGAGTCCTTAGCATGAGCAGAGTTCATGACATATAGATATAATGCCCAATAAAGTTATTTTCATATGAAGAATGATTATGACTCATGCGCAAATATAAGATTAAATAATTTTCAAACCTCAAGCTAATTCTGGTCTACTAAAAATTGAAGAAAACATTCTCTTTGTGTTAGATAACTAAATAAAAAATAAATAAACGATCAGATTAAAAAATATCTTCTGTCACAAACGAAAATAATAAAAACAAATTCATTGCTTGTGTTTGTTTTAATTGGCGCCATATTAATTGATCGTCGTCGAAAATGCCGTACACATAAATCTGAAAACATCACAAATTTTCTTTTGAAACAGCAATCAAATACTAAAATAAATAAACACGATTTTTGTTACCCCTTCATTTTGATCTAAATAACATTGAAAAGACTTGAAAAGTAATTTTAAGCGGGGAAAAAAGTTCTTTCAATCTTTTCTATACATAAATAAATGTAGTTTTCCGGTTTCAGAAAGAACGAGCCCGAGCGGTAGAATAAAAATAGAGCCCGTGTCGGGCCCGGGCTCGGGCTTTCGGACTCAGGCTGAGCCCGTCTCATCTCAAGACTATGCTGGAAATTAAATGTTAAATGGATCAAAGATTTATGCGCATATGTGTGACAGGAATGACAACTATGTAAAAGAACAAATTATCTTCATTAAAAAAAAATAATAATAACACTTAAACTAGATAATTCAGCATTTATAAAGTTCCCAAAAGACCAATTGGCGAAAGAGGAATTACAGGATTCATATTACATATGTCTCTAACTGAGAAAATACGCCATACCTCTTATATATTGCAAAATAATAATTAATTTTCAATAATATCGACGCTGGAACTGAGAGATATGCAAAGTAGGCTAATATGAAAAGGATTGTTAAAAGTTCATGAAAAGCAATAAAAAAACACTATGCTTTTGAAATAAACATAACTTCTTATTTATTCAAGAAGTCAAAGATTAAAAGATTTAAAAAGTGAAACAAACTGCTTCCGTAACTTAAGCTTTTGCCTTAAGTTTATGCTAGTACTTAATCTTTAATCGTTATATTAATGTTTGAGCTTTTAACAAACAAAAATATTTAAAATATCTCTTAAATTTTAATAGTTATGAAAATACAAATTGCTTAGTTTAATTTAACAAAAATATATATACTGACAATCATTAATTTCAAAATACGATTTAAATTTACTTTAATGTTTTAAGTACTTTATTTTTAATGTTTAGCAACTGTAATTATAAAATTTAACAAACATTTAAAGAGTCAAAAAATTTAAGTTACTTAAAAAAAGCAATGAAATATTTAAACGTGTAGCTTTAAGTCTAAATGAAAACTCCAGCACAGCATCTATAGAAAATTAAGTACAATGGAAATACAACTTGCATATTGTCAAAGACAATAGACTATGTTCAAAAACGTTTCTAGAAAAACTAACGTGCTGACCGTGAATACAACATTATATTATCAAAGTGGAACAACCACTGCTTCTACTTATTATTGTGAACTGTGCATTCTTGCCTACGGCAAATTTAACTATCGGTCAGCAAAAAAATGAAATGAGCCTCCGACTCCATTGTATTATGCTAAGCAAAAAGCTTCTTCATACATCTGATATTGAAAAAAAAAAATGAAGAATCACTGTTTTCTCTCTGCATATAAATGTATCCGACTTCCATTGCAGCATACAGCATTGAGAGATTCTAGTTATGCTTTTAACATCTCAAATATCTTTAAGATACATGTAATGTATCAAAAGGCCACAAAAACCTTGTCGCTCCCAGTAAACATAGAACAGGAAAAACAACGGGACTGAATTTTTCTCGCAAAACCATCGTATATGTACTAGCGATGACGAAAGCTACCACGTGTCTAGACGTCACTTGTGATGCAAGCGATCTGCTCCGAAGTAGAGCGTGCACCGCCAGACACTTTATGTGCCATCTTGTGGTAATTCACTACATACTGCGTATGGTTTACGATACCATCGGACGACATGGGAGAACTTGACATCGATACATACGGGAGTTAAAACTATGTGATGAATGAAGTTTCTAAAGGATGCAAAGGTTAAAAACTATGATGGATTCAGTGAGATTTAAATATAGCCTAAAGGGAACTGGTAATTAATAAAAGATAGTTTATGTTACAAAGTATCTTGTCAAGCAGTAAGACCTATAAATATAGGGGAGTAGGGCATTCATAAGAACTTAGAATTTACTGAAATATGCCAACAATTATATATGGCCAAACCACCTGTATCTTTAAAGGTTAATATCTCGGCTAATTACCGAAGATTTTTTTCGAAAATCATTATCAACAATGCTTTTATACTTCTGCTATGATAGATACCTCTAGTGCTCCTCAACACCTTTGTTGAATGCCCGCAAAGCAAAATTTGTGTGTAATGGAAAAATGTGCTTTTTTAAAAAACTATGTGACCTAGGGTAATCCATATAGTTTTCCTGAGAGGCTTAAATTAATGTCTACTACCTCTATTTTTTTCATAAATTCAGTTTCAGTAGATTCAGAAATAGAGGTGGGGGGCATATTTTTGCATTACATTTTTGACTGTCTCTGAAAATATAATCAATATAAAAAAAAACCTTAACGGGTTAAAAGTTTGTGATGCAGCATTTTATCTTATTGCTATAAGAATTTTAAATGTGGAACTTAAAAATAATGATATCAAATTTTAAGTGATGCTATGTTATTAATTAATATATACTATACATACATTTATAATATGGAACCATTTATTCAGAAACCAGTTAACTGGAAAACCAGTTATCCGGAATGATATTTCTGATAGATTGCTTTCAGAATCTTTGCAGAAAAAGGTGTAATACACTGCCAGTTTGACATAGGTTTGCTTGAAACAATTGCATAATTTGACGACAACATCTAGTATTTGAAATGAAAACATATTTAGTTGTATTTTAGATGTTTTAATTTTTATGCAGAGGAAACAGAAGAATTTTTGTTCCTAAGATTACCTTCTTTTATAAACTCTGGTTAACTTTTGATCTTTCTTGCATTGATTTTTAATCCAAGTAATCTAATAATTTAAAATCAGAAATAATGCCACAACCACACATATTCCACAAACCTTATCAAATGGATGCTGCTTTAATGCACAACCTGTTAACCGGAAAAACCAGTTATCCAAATACATCTGACCCCAAGCATTCCGGATAAATGGTTCTGTACTGTATATTATTTATTTCATCATTTTATTTTTGTTTTATTTATAATTGCATGTGTAAGAATTATGTTAAATTTAAAAGGATGTATAAAAATTTATTCATTTATGCTTTATCATTCACAACTTCCATAAATTCAAAATATGAGTTTTAAAAGATATATCAAAATTTAAGTGACGCCTTGATGCAGCTTTGAACAATGTTTTAAAATTCAATTTCAGTTGTTTTCGGTTTAGCTAAATATATTTACACATGTAACCAAAACTTTTAATTTACCGTAATTTCGGGTAGATAAGCCGTGGCTTATACGTGTTTAAAAGTTAAATTTTACCTTTTGCGGCTTATCTGCCGGTGCGGCGTATACGAAGTAAAAACGATTTTTTCCAGAAAAAAAAATAAATTAGATCATGTAATATTATAGAGTGAAAATCTGAAAAACAATATTAAAAATGTTTCACCGATTAGAAATAACAATCATTTAAAAAAATATCCGGAAGTTCTTTTTTATTTCATTAAAAAAGAAAAAAAATCTATGCATGGTTTCTTTCTGCATAACGAAACGTATTACTCAAAGATAATGATCTCATTCTGATAACATTCAACTTTCCACTCCACCACAGAGTTGAATAAACAACTGCAGATGGCTCTTTTCTTTTTCATAAACTAGGCATTTTGGGGAGTGCTGTAATTTTCTAATAACTTTTTATATTTTAATAAAATTTTGTTACACAGCCTAATTTACTGTTATTGCAACTTGCTGAAAATTTGAACAAAATCGGACAATTAATAATAGTTTTTTTTTTTTTTTTCTAATAACTAAGAAAAAACGGGTTTTGCTTTTTGTTTTTTTTTTCTTTTAAATTATTTTTTCTGTTTGCTTGCAGCTCAATAATTTCTTTTTACTGCACTTACGCAAAGTGAAGTCGCTGACACATTTAAGGAATCCTTTTTCGCGGCGTTTTAATAGAAAAGAAAGTAGATTCTCTTGTTTTCTTTTAGTGTATGCATTTGCGAATGTTGTATTTTTTATTTTCAATAATGAACGCATGTATTTAATTTTTGTTTATTTTAAAACTTTCTTAGAACATTTTATTTTAAATATTTACAGAATATATCAAATCGAGTACCAATTAATTTCTGTTAATAGACATTAATGTTTACAGTTAGTAGTGAAGGGATTTAAAAAAAAAATCTCTTTATACGTCTCTCCCAACTTTTGCCAATAGTTCATGTTGTCAAAATGATTATTTATCATTACTTATTTTCGGAATTTCACGTTGTGTTATTTAATTTATGGATTCGAATAAAAAATAGTGTTAATTGTAATACTAGCGTTATGTTTTATAAGAATTCCATAAAATATATTTCTTCTTGCCTATCCAAGGATGAAATGTGCGATGCAATTGGATAAATTCACAAACCAAAAGTTATTTATTTATTTATTTTCATTATTTGAATTAAATTTAAAATTCTAATTTTTAAAATGGTTTTAAAAAATGCGCGAAAATCTTCAATATGGCGTCTATAGTAGTACATACACAACTTTCAATATACGATGGAATTTCAGGTTTTTTTTACCATTTTCAGACGTAGCGTTGTATACGCCAGGGCGGCTTATCTACCCGAAATTACGGTACCAATACACTGTTAAAAATATCACTCTCACTGAACCTATACAATGCACTGCAATGTATTTATATGGAAAAAATTGATTTATCTTCTGTGCCACACTATCCAAAATCAAAAGTAAAATTTATGTAAATGATTTTTGTGCCTCATATTATCCATTTGCATACATCCGTTTAGTTTGGATACAATGACGCACAGAAATCATTTACATAAATTTTAATTTTGATTTTGGATAGCGTGACACAAAAGATAAATCAATTTTTTTCATATAAATACATTGCAGTGCATTGTATAGGTTCAGTGAGAGTGATATTTTTAACAATGTATTGGTAAATTAAAAGTTTTGGTTACATGTGTAAATATATTTAGCCAAACCGAAAACAATTGAAATTGAATTTTAAAACATTGTTTAAAGCTGCATCAAGGTGCCACTTAAATTTTGATATCATATCTTTTAAAACTCGCACATTTAAAACTCATATTTTGAATTTATGAAAGATGTGAATGATAAAGCATAAATGAATAAATTTTTATACAACCTTTTAAATTTAACATAATTCTTACACATGCAATTATAAATAAAACAAAAATAAAATGATGAAATAAATAATATAAATGTATGTATAATACATTAATTAATAGCATAGCGTCACTTAAAATTTGATATCATTATTTTTAAGTTTCATATTTAAAATTCTTATAGCAATAAGATAAAGTGCTGCGTCACAAACTTTCAACCCGTTAAGTGTTTTTTGTATTGATATCATTACTTTTTTTAGGTCAGTAATAAAAAGATAAAAACAAAAAAATATCAAAGGCCAATGGACCAAAGGACCAACTCATAATCATGATTTTCATTCATCTTTAATTCTCCCCCCCCCCCCCCCCTCTTAAAAAAGCATACCTATATACAAAATGGGGTTTTTTATTGTTCGTTTCATATATATAAAGCTTTATTAAATTTTACTACGTAAAGAGCTTACTTTTTTAAGAAGAATATCAAGAAATATTACTCTTTAAACCTTTTTATTTAAAATACAATAATCGTTCACTAATAAAAGTAAATAAATCTATATAAATCAAATTCTAACCTACAATTTTTAACTTAATAATTGAGTATCCATTTTCATTTAGCAACAGTTCGAATATATATATACATTCCATACAGAAAGCACAAGAAAGCATCAATCTTCCACAGCAGTAAATGAAATTCCACTCTAAGAAAAAGGTTGCCAAAGTGAACTGGTAACATTAAATCGCCAAGACCTCGCCAAAATGTAATCTCGTTGATAACATGATAAAGCAACAATAAATGACTAAATCTCTTAAATATAATTGCTGTTCATAAAAGATATTGAAGCTTGGTATTAATCTGAATTTTCGAGACCCAAATTAAAATTTTTGTGGCCTATTTACCAGTATTTAAAATTGCAAATGTACGGAAGAGGTGTTATATGGAATATTATTATTTTTACATTTGAAAGACAGATGGCAGCACTAGAAAACACTAATTTCAATAATTCAGAAATGTAAACGGGATTGATTTTACTAGATCTAGCTAAAAAATTTGAAGGTTATTAATTATTTGCTAAATATATAAAAAATAAAACATGCAAATTGGTAAAAAAAGACTGTCGGGTATTTTTTGCATTTGTAATCTTCAGTACCATTTTTTAAAGTGAAATATTAATTAGTAATACTTCTTAAGTTTGTAACAAAAAAAAAACATGAGCTTGTGCATTTATTTATAATTTTTTTACACATAGAGAGAGTTCAAAGTATGAAGTTTCCATTTTATGAATTTAATGAAAAGTAAAAGAGAAAAATGTGCGCATTTTTATTTGTTCAATCTACATTTTCATTTTATTTACAGTTTTTTACACATAAAAATTCGTATTTTCCTCAGCGAAACGGATTGAAATACGATACATATAAATAAACTATAGAATTTTAATTTTTTTTTTCAATTATCCTAAAAATTAAAAAAATATATATGATTTTTAAAAATCTACTTTTTTAAATTTTGAATGTATGACATTTTTTTTAAAAATCTCGTAGTCTTCCATTTACAGCTAGAATAACAGCATTTTTTTATTTTATATATATATATATATATATATATATATATATAAAGGTAATGGAAGAATAATGGCCTGTTTTTCTTTTTTTTTTTTTTTATTATAAAGGTAATGGAAAAAATAAAAATGCATAATTTAAATTTATGTATCGTAGAAAAACAAATTTATTTGTGTTAAAAATTGTAAATAGAAAGAAACTGTTGTGGATTGAACAAATACAAACTGCGTATTTTCTTTTCCTTATAATTAAATCTGAAAAATTTCAAAATTAAAATTCTCTCTCTGTAAACAAATGAATGCGTAAAACTGTGCTTTTATTTATATTTGTATATTATATGTATTTATTTATTATATTTATTTGATATATCTATCAGTTTTAAAGTTCCATTTACCGAATGCTTTTCGGTTTTAAAATATTCTTTTTTCCGTCTCATGTAAAAATTGGCTTTCGGCGGACCTTAAAAACCTTTCTGTTTCCGTGTTAGGCAGATTTTGGCTTATGGAGGACGCATTGTTATTTTCAATGGATTCGCCGGGACTTGAAAGTCTTTCCGCGGTAGGCAGATTTCCGGCTTACACAGAGTCCGCCTTAGACAGATTTTACAGTATTTTTATTGTCTGAAAAATTGTCACGAAATAGTGATATATGAAACTCTTAAAGAAAAAAATCAAAATAAACCAGTACATTTTTATAGAAACATAAAATTTACTTTATTAACTGACTAAAAAAGGATAAAAATGAAAAAAAAAGTGCTTACTGCTTTAAAGAGGACAGACCTCACAAACTGTGTATTGCAAGGCCAGTGCTTAACCGACTGAGCTACAGAAGGTACGTAAACTTTCCACTAAAAGTTGATCAGCAGAAATTAAGCGCACGAATAGAGTGGCACATCTTCGGTGAAATTCCCATAAATGGCAGAAAAATAGTCCGATTTTTCATGCTTATTATATTACGAATAAGGGTCTTCCTGGAAACAAACATGGTCTTATTTGGCTCATCTAAAATAGATTCATATTATATATTAATTTTAATAAGATCGCCCATGTCATTTTCTGAAAGAAAAAAATGTGAATTTAAAAAAAAAAATTAGAGTTTTCCCGGAAACAACTGTTATCGTATTCTCTTCACATAAAACAGATTTATATTATATATCAATTTAAAGAAAATCACCCGGGCCGTTTTCGCGTAATCGAATTTAGGAATTTCTGACATCGCTTTTGCTGATTTCAAAATATACTGCACGTAGAAATCTAAAAATTTCAGAATAGGATTAGACTGCAGATATAAGGCTGTTTAAAAAAAATCAGAATAATAACTATATTTGCTGAGTTATTGAAAGGTGACTTTTCGCGTTTTCTTTGAAGTCGAGTTAGGTGTATATATAAGTTCTGCCATCTATGAATTCTACAATACGATATGATACGATTTTAGGCTTAAGGCTGTGTCACTGGAATACTATCGTCTTCCATGATACCTAAAATTAAAAGAAATGTATTTTTGAGTCAAGCGTTACGAAAGCTTTCACACCATATACAAAGAAAAGGTTTTTTTTCAAGTAACTTAATTAGCCCCTGTACGTTTTTCCTAAATATATTTGTGAATGTTTAATAATCTGTAAATATGTGTGCCAATAGTCTTTATTACTTCCCCCAAATTTGAACTTTTTGTGTTTCATAGTTTATGAGTAAAATGTCTGTAACAGACAGACACAGGAGTAATCTTATAATGGTATAATGGTTCTGTTTTTACTTTTTAAGTACAGAACCCTAAAACTATGTAATGAATACATAAAAAATGCATTTTAAGGATAAATTAAAATTTGGTTACAAAACTTCAGGATATACGATGTTTTTTGTAAAAAGTCTTTCATTATTCAAAAACTGACCTTGCTCTTCAGAATCTTTGACTTAAATTTTTAACTGCCCTTCCTCTTTACATCTTGAAATACTTACATATAGTTGTCCATGAGAAAAAAAAAACGGTTCTTTTAAATACTTTCCAACTGTAGGAAATGTTTGTTCTTGTGACTTATTTATCATCATTGCAAATGATTGTACAACTGGAAATTTTCTTTATATCGTTTCATTCATTACTCATTCATTTCAGATAAAATAAATGTATTTTTTTTCTTTTATTTGCTTAATTAACATTCACAAAAATGTAGAGTATATATGTATATATGGAGGAGAGTGGCTCACCTTGAGCTTGAGACACTTTTTTTCTTTCTTTTTTTCATTTTTTTAATATTGATCAATTGTCAAAATTTTACCTGGTATTCATTCTTTTAACCTTTGCCTACTAGAGATGTGTCATTTGTTGAGGAACGATTCCGGCAGTGAAACTGAAGGAACGATTCCAGTCTATAAAAAGGAATCGGTCCGAAATGTACCGATTCCACAGAGTCATTCCGAAAAGTACTGACTCCTAAAAGGACCGATTCCTCGGAGTCGTTCTGAAATGTACCGATTCCGAAAAGGACCGATTCCTCGGAGTTGTTCCGAAATGTACCGACTCCGAAAAGGAACGATTCCTTGGGAATCGGTTCTTATTCTTGTAGACTGGCCAGTTATAATAAATTAAAATATGCTATTTTATTTCAAAATAACAGATTATGATTCTATTAAAACTGACTTTATTGCCAAAATATCCTTCTAATGTGTATGCCCCCCCCCCCCCCCCACAAAAAAAAAAAAAAAAAAAAAAAAAGAAAGAAAGAGAAGAGAAATTGAAGTGCGGGGCGGAGGAGGGCGTTTAACAAACTACAACTGCATATTATATTCTCTTAAATTTTATGTTTAGATGAATAGAAGTATATTATTTTACTTCAATTAAAATATTGTCTATTATAAATTATTTAACTTATCATCTGTTACTTAATTGCATTACTATTGGATCTTCTTGTGATAAAATTAATCTGAAAGAAATAATTAAAAAAAATATATTTTATATGAATTGGATTTTTTCCACCTGAGTGAAAAAGTGCCCGAGATGGGATTCAAATCCAGAAACTTTACGTGCTTTACCGATTGAGTACCTGGATCCCGAAGGTAATGGAACACCATGTGTACTTAAATACACTAATACTTTTTCTAATTGGTAAATGTATCATACGAAATGAATTTTTTCTAAATGAATTCTTAAGGCTGTTCTCAAATCCAAAAGGGTAACTTTGTGATAAAAGTATTAATTTATTTTTATTCGGAAATGCATAAAACGAGCAGGTGTGTTCAGAAACTATGTAATCGAGCTGTTTTTTGTTGTTGTTGTTGTTGTTGTTTTTTTGCAAATGCAATAGATCTTTCAGAAAATAGTGTCAAAGTGGGCGTTTTGAACCAAATTTCCATGTGAAAGAGACATAATCACTCAAGAATGGGGGAAAAACGTATTTGTCACGTGATCAAAATCACTTATAACTCAATAGGTAATTTACTGATGAAAAAATAGAAAGCACAGTTCAGTTCCAAATCGCTTCCATGGTCAAACTTTCCAATTTTATGTCTATCCCTTAAAAAATGAATTTGTAAATGCATCAAAACGTTTTCGGCTTGTTGAGCAGATCACTTAAGAACAGCCTTAAGAAAAACAAAGAAAATGCTTGTTTAAATAATAGTGAAAAATATTTTTTTTAATCTGATTATAAACAGTTTTGAATAATATAATAAATGCATCACTATGCCATAAAAATTGCATTTTAATAGGATAATAATAACTGAATTTCAATTATTTTAATAATTGTAGAGTTACACACTTTCATGTATGTTTCACTGTTTCATGTTTTTTCCTCAAGCATAATTTCAATTTGAGGATCCTCTTTGTCAAAAGAAAAATATGACCAGCTACGAGCGCTCGAGTACCACTTTATTTCTGCAGTTTGGCATCTTGTTTTTCTCTCCTGAAGAACATGATTCAAGAAATCTAGAAACTCTCGAAGATTGTTGTTTTAATCAATTTACATTGAGGTTTATTACACAGAGTAAAATCTGTTCGAACAAGGAATTTTTGTAAAACATTTCTTTCTTTCTTAAAATAATCAATATTTCAGAAACGATAATGTCTAAATAATAATAATAATAATAATATAACAGTAACGGTGGTGGGTGGGATTCAAATAATTTTACCGTAGTTCGCTCTCTTAATATCCATTTTTATAAACTAAAAACGGGAATGAAAAATAATGTGCTTCACATAGATTATCGGACTTTCTCCAACACTGTGACATATATATAAAGCTGCATATTTTATGCTTGTTTCAGTTTAAATGATTTATGTTAACCCTCTGCCTATCAGAGGGGTTCAATAGCCTCAACAGGTACATTTATAATGATATTTCTCATTTTTTTTTTTTTTTAACTGAAATTTCTGTAAATATGTGATTTTTTCTGGGATGTTCCATTATTTTGAGTAGAACATTCCAGAAAAAGTCACATACTTACAAACTTTTCATTTTTTTAAATGTGAAAAATCAATTTGAATATACCTATTGAGTCTATTGCACCGGTTTGGTATGCGGAGGTTAATATTGCATTAACAAAGTTTTACAATATACAAATTCAATTATTAATTTCCAAAGAATGCAAGTTGTGATTTTGTACAGTTTTTTTCATTTGTCATTTTATTTCTATTTCTTGCTAAAGAATTAGAATTTAAATAACTGTGACTTTGTTTTAATTCAACGTAAAATAAAAGCAAAAAAAAAAAAAATCGTTTATCGTAATAGTTTCTTATAATAATTCAGATTTCTCGATCGGGATTGATACTCGCAAATCCCGAAATCAATATCACATAATGCCTGTTACTGTGGTGATTGATAATACATATCTGAGTTTAATTTCGATTCGAGCGAGGTTTCATTCATGCCAAACTAAATTTAGTGTTTCAAGCCTAATACCAAACTTCCGTTTTTATTGAGGTAAAACTTACTGCAAATTAGGGTGTCAACGATTTTAATCAGTTGATTTAAATCAGCAATTGAAATCATGATTTTAATCAACTGATTTTTTTAAAAAAATCATTGATTTAAACTAAAAAAAATTATGTTTAAAATGTCAAAAAGAAAAAAAAAATGTTTAAAATGTCAAAAAAAAGTATTAAAATCTAACATGAACATAATTTGAAAGTTTCTACAGGTATTTATGAATAAACAAAAAAAGAACTTTAAATAATTGTTTCTAAGCTTAATTCATGAGCATTGTAAAAAATTAAAAACAGTTGAGTTTGTAAAAAACATTGTTTTTAAGTTTTTATCCAAATTAAAACAGTTTCATTTAAAAATTATATTTAAATCTAATATAATCTGCAATGTCATAATTTCCTTTAGGTAATCAATTTATGCATTATTTTATATAAAATAAATACACATAGTAAGTGTAATAAATTTCTACAAGTAAAAGAATAAATAGTAATTAATGGCAATCTCTAGTTAAAGAAGAATGAAAGAATGACATCTGCTGAACAGCTAAATTGTAAATGAATGCATATGAGAAAAAGAAACAATTGGTATAAAAATGATAAGCACAGCAAGAGCTTCTTCGGTATAGGTTGAATAAAGGCTTTAATTTTGTAACTTATATATACTAAATAAAAATAATTAATCAGGGATTGAAAAGGCAGCAAAACTTTTCTTAAAAAGAAAAAAAGAATGAACCACTGAAAGCTAATAATCCATACTGAGAGGAAATAATAATGCTGTTACTTAAATATTTTGAGGATTTCAGATATAAGTGGCTAACTTATATTTATTCTATATGAATGGGTTTAACTCATTCTCATAATTCTTTTGGTTAGCATACACATACATACGTGTAAGTTTAGATTTTGGTGGTTTACAGTAATTTTCCTTAATACAAATGCAAAACGAGCTGCAAATAATATTTGTTAGTTTTGTTGTTTGTGCTACTAACTAATGATATTACTTATTTGCAGTTTTTATTAATTCTGTAATTACTTATATTGTTTCTTGTAGTCCATTTTTTTTTTTATGGTGCCACACCATGCCCCTTTTGAAATTGGCAAAATGCACCCTGCCTTTAAAAAAAAAAAAAAAAAAAAAAAAAAAGTTTAAATTCATCTGTAGTTGTAGCCAGAGATTTCTTGTAAAAAACTTCCCCATTCAACAGTATTTCTAAATTCATGTGGCCAAGATCTTGCAAAAATAATAGAACTTTATTTCTTTACAAGAAACAGGATATTATGAAAATGTGTTATTTAATTGTATTTTTCCATTTGTCATTCATAAAATTATTAAAAATTAAGGACACTTTATTTATCATACTAAAAGTTCTTCTTTTTTTTTTCTTATATATTACTAAACACATTACTAATATCACCTCATGAAATAGTGCCCTTTTTTGGAACTAGCATCCTGTCCCTTTTTCTTTCTAAAATGAATACTACATTATTATCATTTTAATAATTAAGGCTTAAAAATGTATAATATGTTCCTAATTAGAGAGTTTATTGTTTAATAATTATTAATTTGAAGTAGCCTTAACTATTTAATATAAAATTCAATTAATAATTTTAATAAATGTTAAATATCACTAGTATTTATAAAGTTTTACATAATTATTACAATATTAATGTATATAACATTATTGTATGATACTACCTAATGAAACTACTAATTTGCAGTTTTTATAATTCCTGTAATTACTAACTAATAATTATAGTTTTATTAATTAAAATGTAAAAACGTAGATTATGTTAGCAATTAGTGGTTTAATTGTTTTGGAAGCCTAAAACTCTTGGTAGCTATTCAGTATTTGAACAATGGGAAAAAAATCATAAAAATCCGATTAAAATAAAAAAAATCCAATTTTTTTTTTTTTTTTTTTTTTTTTTTTTTTTAAATCATGATTTTTTTACACCCTACTGCAAATATACAATACTAAATTTTATTTTCCTTTCTTATTGTTATTCTTTTAACTTAGAACATTTATTTATTTTCATTTCTTTTTTAATTACATAAAGTTTTCTGAAAAGTTCGAATTAAACAAAATGTTTTATCTATTTTAAATAGTTTTGACAGTTAAAATTTTAACTCCGAATAAAAAAATAGTCATTCTCAAAAAATTAAGGTTGGTATTATCTATAACACGTTTACGACAGATGCATATATATATATAATATTAATATCTATATAATATTATCTTATATATATCACTAGCCATGCTGCTAATGAATCTGTTTACAAATCATCTGAAGGAACTTTTACCCTTTCGTGTAACACAAGTGTTCCATGACTTCATGAGTTATGACATTCCAAAGATCCCAATCCAAACAAACATATTAGCATCTCAATTCACTTAGACCGAACTGTTCAGTATGATAAAGGTGGAGAGAGGGTGGCGGCGGATGAGGGTGTGAAATTAGAGAAACTCCTATAGGTTCTCGTGAAATTGGAGATTCAAAAAGAGTTGTAAGTTTATTGAAATTCTACGTAGTTAACAGCAGTTCACAAACAGCGATGTTAGGGTATAAGACAAGACATACATCAGTCACTCGGGAAGGACAGTGTGCAAAAACTTGCCTTACTTTTTAACACTTTGCAACAAAGTTAGTGTTTATGAATACGATTTGTGTGTCCGTCAGTCCATCTGATCACGCTCTAAGGCAAGTCACACACTAAGGCGACACATAAGACATGTTGCTTGAATTCGCTAGAAAATCTGGTTTAAAACAGGTTTGTAACAACTTCGTTCTTTGTTTCGACCGGTTTTTGCACTTCGTGTTGCACTTCATATCACTCTGTCATCTCAGTGTGTGATATACCTAACTCCCGTAAATATACTCAGATTCCCATGCAATAGATATATGTTAATGATGTTTACCATTGGATGTTTGGTTATTTCTTTAACTTTCGATAATTGATTTTTATGTATTTTTTACTATTGAATCCAAAAATGACCTTCATTTTTAAGCATCACGTCAGGATTTTTCACAAATTGTAAATTTCAAAGTTTAAAAGTTCAAAGTTTGAGCTTAGCTGTTTAGCTGTAAGAATCCCAGTATAAGCCAAAAATTGAATAAATTGTTGAATTAAAAAAAATTAAATTGAATAAAAGAAGTTTTACATCCATTTTATAATCTCAGATTTTTGCTATTTTTTAACTTTGAAATTTACCATTTGCAAAAAAGTCTAACATGATGGTTAAATATGAAGGTAATTTTCACATTCAGAGCTAAAAAGCACATACAAATCAATCGTAAAAGTTAAAAAATACAATCATCGGCTCTATTTTATAGTATCAGCTATCTTTTCAATTTTGAATTTTACTATTTGCGAAAAATCTTGACATGATGGTTAAAAATGAAGATAATTTTTGGATTCAGTGCTAAAAAATACATAATAATCAATTTAAAAAGTAAAAAAACACAGCCATCACAGTCTTGTGTTATCTAATCTAAAACTTTTTAGTAAACTTGTTGGCAGTAATCTATCCGAAATTTTTTGTGTTACCCTGTAAAATAAGTACAAATGGTAAGCACTGAAAATCACAATAATATTACATTGTCATCGGATTTACGTCAATATGTAAAATTTAACCTCGATCGGATATTTAAAAGTGAGTTGAATTTCGAGTACAAATTTTGAACTGAAAAGACCTACATATGATCATTTCAAGTTAACCCATTACCCGCTTGTGTTGCATTCACACAACGGTCAAAATAATTACTCATGCTTAAATTAATTACTTTATCACCACTATTTTAGATTTTAAAAAATTGCCATATTTATTGGCAGAAATTTTGATATTTTAATAAAGCGAAAATTACCTTTCTGAATTTGTAGTGACAAGCGACTTTCAACAAGAAATTTAAAAATTCCTACTTTATAGTTTTGGTGGTTAATGGGTTAAATAAAAGCTTATAAAAATAACATAATTTTTGTTAAAAAATCATGAAAACAAATAGCCTCAAATCCTTACAAAAATCTGTCGTAATACGATTTCTTTCAAAGCGCAGATATACATGAAATAAATTCTTCAAATATTTTAAGCACTTTGTTTACGACCCTTAGAGGCATGGCTAAATTCATGTGTATTCAGATGCAGAAAAGTGGCATAAGTCTTGCATTTCAATGTTTCGTATAACTTCGTCAATTTTAGTGTTAGATGAATGGGACATTTTTTGTCTTTCTTTTAAGGGAACATGAGATTTTTACTAAATATCACTTATAGGGCCGGGGGACTGTATAAAAATTAAATTTTGTAACTTTTTTAGAAATATTTTTATTGATCCAAACGACTTTTAGAATCATTTTTTACCTTATTTAAAACATTTTTGTAATTGGAACTATAGGTCTATGACTAATGGTTTAGGAATTAGCCATTGGACATCGTTGAGAGTAAAGACACACTGTATAAAATAATAATACAGTAAACTCTGTCTAAGGCGGAATCGATCGGGACCAAGAAAATTTTCCGCGGTAGACAATATTCCGTCTTAGACAAATGTTACTCTGTGTCTGTGGATTCGTAGGGGCTTGAAAATCTTTCAGAGTTAGACAGATTTCAGTCTTGCACAGAGTCTGCCTTAAAGAAAGTTTACTGTATAAACGTACGGTCGTTAAATGACATATTTTCAAGAGAAACCAATGGTTACACTGAAAATCGAATAGACCGCCGCGCTTATCGCCAAAACCAATGCTGCAGTAAAATTCCCTTGATAAAATACAGCAGTAAATGAAAGGTAAACCAGGAACCAGGGCTACATTTTCAAGATGAATTATGCTTAATGCTATAAATCATAAAGTTAGAAATAACTGCAAATTAATTGCACACACTGATCAATGAAATGAACTCTTAAAAACAAAATCATCTGTCCAAAACATTACAAAATTAAGGCGACTGGATACATAAGAAAATAAATTAGTAATAAATATTATGTATTGCATGTGGTTCTCTTTATCTCGGAAGTATTTTTTTTTCCTTGGAATTCTTTATTTTTCAAAATCGTTCCTTTTTTTTTTCAGAACGATTCCAACAGGAACAAGTCCAAAGAACTCATTCCTTTCGGTGAACGATTCTGGCTGGAACGATTTCTTAAAAGGAACGATGTTGCCCATCTCTATTGCCTACATTATTAAATAGTTTTTGATCTTATATCCATTATAGATTTATTATTATTTTTTTTTAACGTGTGCTTTGTCCCAAGGCATACCACCTGGTGGGGCATCTTGGGACATCATTTTATTAACCAAACGTAAGCACAGCAATTAAAATATTTTACAATTAAATAACACTATTATGATAAATTCCAGGAGAGCATATCAAGAATAACTTCATTTTTGCGATAAAAATTATTCCATACTAAAAGAAAAATAATAGTTTACAATTTAGAATAAAGAAAATGTGTTTTCAAAACAATAAGTAAAAACAAGTGACTGATTTTTAAAAAAAGATGTAACTTACCTCTTTTTGTACAGTATGCACGGCATTGTTTCTTGGTTACTGTTCTTTATTTTAGTGATTTAGACGTAAAGCAAAGGTTTCTGACATTGTGCATATGTATGTATTTTAAACGTTTTATTATGTTTTTCGTACACTAAAACATTGTTTTTATGTTGAATGTTCCTTTTTTTTTTCGTGTTTGCACTCCATTTTCAGTCTTTTGGGTTATCTGCGATTTTTGTTATCTGCGGTGCCCTTGCCACCCAATCTCGCGGATAATCGAGGCTGTACTGTATATAATATTCTCCCAAGAACTTACAAAATTTATGGGATTTCTGTAGGTAATTATAAGCACTATATTACTATGTTTATCTCATTTGTCAAACGTAGTTTAGAAACACTGAATTTCTTTTTCTTGAAATTTAAAATGCTCAAAATAATTGCACATATTCAAAATATATAGTTTTAAAGGAAGCTGTGTATTCAGTTTGACTCATCGGCAGTTGGTAGTGTGTATTTTCATCCCAGGCTTATGCAGAACCAATTTAAAAAGCCTTACTAAGCAAAGTTCTTATCAAGTCTATCTTATCTTTCTTTTGATATTTCACATGTTGCCTTAATTTATAAGTTTTAATTACAAGGGTCTTTTTAGTGTAATAGGAATGTAATTTAAGATTTATCATTTTATTATCTTAATATAGTGTGTGTCATTTTTTATGTATGGTAAATGTAATATTTATTTTTTTAAAGCAATCTTTTTTTTCTTTTTTTTTTCTTTGAAGTAATATTTCTTGAGAAATTTGAGAGTAATTAAATGATATATTTTTATTTTTATTCCAAACTTTCTGCAATTTCATACACACATTATCTTCTGTGTTGTCATATATTAATATTTTTCATTTCAACTATATTTTTCTTGTGCAGTAATGATTGAAAAATCATCAATAAGTTTTTTCTGTAGTATTTGAAATAACCAGGTAAATTGTTTTTGATAGCTTATTTTAATGGTTTAAAGAATTGGAATTTCCTGTGATTACCTTTTATTGGCATTTTCTTATGCTCATATATTTGACAGTTACAATATTTGTGATTCAGTTGATTGCTTTTAATTTTGTGGGATTTTTTCAGTTTCCAAGTTCATCATCTATACATTAATATAAAATATAATTTTGGCACTTAATAGGATTCCATAAAAATGCATTTGGTGTGCATTTTTCAAATGCATACCAAAGTTTCCAGGTGATTGAAAATTGACAAAAAAAAATAATCTGTTGTTTTAGAAAAGTTTTTATTTCTTATGTATTTATTTTAATATTTATGCCCAAGATACTAAACTATTAATAATTTTAAATTAAACTTTAGAGGCATAGTATTAATTAAATTAGAGTACTAACAAAAGTTTATGTTAATTTGCAGTTAAGATTACTTGATATAAATCAATAAATAGCATTTGTTGATTATTTAGATGTTGTGCATTTGTGTGACTGCTATGTTAATTAGTGCATGTGAAGGAAGTTGCATCCCTATTCAAAAAGTAGAAGATCTAGCTTCCTGGATCGAGATGAACAGATTAGAATTACCTCAGGTAACTTAAATGACAAAAACATATGTATTCGTATAAATTATCTTAATGTGTTGCGATTTTTATTGTCTCTGTTTTCTGATTTTTATTTCTTCTCTATTTTTGAGTGATATCAAAACAGTAGGAGTTTGTTTATTAGTACAATTCTTAACAGAATCGCTTTCATATTTTGATTGATATTGTGAAATTTGCCTCTTGAAAAGTTCTCCTACAATTTACCCCCAAATAATATTGTTTATCTTATTTATTTTATATATACCTGATAAAAATATTTAGTGTAACATTTCTTTAAGAGTTATTGCCGTTTTTTTTTCAACTTAAGGCAATGGTTTTATCATTTTCTTCTGGTGATTTTATCAGGCAAGGAAGTAAAAGATTAAAATTGCCAAACTGCAAAAATTGAAAAAACTTCCTTTCTTTTTCTTTCAGGAACACTCTCAATCACTTTATTTAACAGTTGAAAACTTTATGGTGTTTTTTATGTAACTCATTATTTGTATTTAAATTTTTTTTTATTCAGAACTCGTTAATATATTCGTTTCTTTTTATTTAACTGACTAACATAATATACTGATTTCTTAATTAACTCATGATAATGCTGTACTCATAACATTATTTAGTGGTAAATCGAAGTAGAATTTTTTTTTCTCCATTTTTGAAAACATCTAGAATATAATTATTTGATTAGTTTCTATAGCCAATAGTTGCATTTAGATCCATAACTGATCTAAAAGCAGTTACGAAAATTGGAACACATATTGGGAAAGGAAAATAGGCATATGTTAGGAAGTTAAAGAACAATTTCAAATTAATGTTTAATGTCGAATCTATTGCTAACTATATTTTAATTTGGCTGTAATTTTTCTTGTTGATTAGCCAAATGAATAAAGTTAGTTGAAAGCTAATGATAAATCTGTGCATGTAAATATTTATGTCATTTTTAGTGTTCTGGAATATCAGTATCTCTTGGAATGTTGATAGAAGCTTTTGAAAGATTTGGTCACTCAGACGGTGCTGAAATGAAACAAAAAGTTCTAAAAGGATGGTTCAATACTGTGACATCAGAGGTACAACTTAATTTTAATCATAATAAGCATCTGTTATTAATGTTTGTTGCAATTCATTTTCAAACTTTGAAAAATAGAATGTCAGGTTTTGTTTATTGAACAAGTTTTCTGTTAAATTCTACTAAAAACATGTTATGTTGATAATTTTTTTTTTTAAACAATATTTTAAAACTTAAGTTAACTTTTAGGCTAAGGAAGTTTTCCTTATTGATAGCACAGATGTAATTGTCAGGTAATATTTATAATTACTCCATATTAAATAAGAAAAAAAATGTAATCTTTAATATTAATTAATTGAGGAAGATTTTTTTTATATATTGTCTCGGTGCCTGCTGGTGCAAAAGATTCTTCTCTGGAGTATTTGTGAATATTTTAGGCTTAGAATGCAATAATTTGGTGTTTAGAAAAATTGTTAATGAAAAATATGATTTTAATTGATTAATTATTATCAGAGATGTTCGAAATAATAATATATATTATTAATAATAAAAGTTTTTGGTGCTATCTGAAATGAGAATATCTAATTTTTGTATATTATTTCAATATGTACAAAGTGTATGGTTTGCTAGCTTTGGCTTTGCAATTGATTCATCTGCAGTAATCGGTCATGATTGATGAGAAATATTAATGAATTTTAAATTTAAAAGTTCCTGAAAAAGAATTGGACAAAATGTAAATGAAGCAATTAATAATCAAAATGTGAAACCCTTGTCTATTAAAATGCATAATTAATAATTCTATTTATGGAGCATGAGCACACTATTTTTGTGTGTGCTATGGTGAAGAGTGAAAACGGAAGTGCATAAAAGGAGCAAAAATGCTGGAATCAAGGCTTTTGAAATTTTGACTACATCTTCTTGTGTTGTCTAGTGACTGAGCTGGAAGAAGGTGAATACAGATCAGCTCAAAAACGTGAATCAGTGGTGGAAAGCATAGTAGATGTGCTAATTATATAATGTAAATCCACCTTGGCACATGGAGGTCAATTAAGGAGTACAGTGGTTAATCCATAGCAAGTTTGGTATAAAAATAATTAATTCAAGGTACCTGGTATAAAAATAATTAATTCAAGGTACCTTATCTTTGCAAATTAACTCCAAATTTGTAGTATTTAAAATATACATAATTAACTTTTTCAGAAATCTTCATTTGCAATATGTACTTAACTTCACCAATAACTAGAACCTTTTACGTTATATTTGTCACTTTAAAATAAATAATAGTTTTAAACTAAGAGAAAACAGAGGAAAATATTCAAATACCATGAAATTTTGTCAACCTGGAATTATCATGAAAATATCTGTGAAATTTGGGGAGAATGATGGGAAAAAATAATTTTTATTTCCATTATTTCCAAAAAAAAATCCTACGAAAAATGACCCCATCCATAAATATTTTGCTCTTTTTCAGTGACTCATTAAATTCTGGGCATCTTTTAACAATTGGAAGGTTGCTAACCCATGTAAAATTACTTTCCGCACTGAAATATATATAAATCCGCCCTGGAATATAGTCTCTTGCTGGTTCTATTGATGAATTAAAAATGTGACCCAGTAGGCCAAAATGCCTTCCTACCTCCAGATAACTTAGAATTTATAAGGCTGTAGCCAGGGAAAGGTTCCCCTCCTCCTGTATTTATTTATCAAAATTTTTGCTTCACTATATTAAATGCACTAATCTAAAAATTATTATAGTAAAGTACATGCAGTGTGTTACTACTTACTCACTAGGACTTCCCTTAAAGGGATTAGTCTGAGTGATATTGCTGAGAACGTGAGAAGATAGATTTAACAGTAACTTCTGACCAATAATGAAAATGAGATGTTATTTAATTAATTAAATAATAGTACTAATTATAATGGGAATGAGGAAATTAAATACAGTAGAGTACCGATTATCAGAACTCCAATTATCCGAACAGCGTATTTCTCTTCATTTTTTTTTTTTTTTTTTTTTTTAAACCGAACATCCAAATATCAAGACATCCTGTTTCTCTCATATTTTTCCCTTCAGATTTATCACGCGAAATCAAATCGCCGATTAGTGTATCGTTGAGAGCAGTAACAACGAAAAACAAATTGAAGAAATTGAAAACGAATGCTGTGAAAATGACCCAGGTCCATCAGAGAATGAAGCCTTTGAATGTTTGGAAACGGATATGAAAAGGGCTCGAATGGCAGAAGAATGCTGATCCTATTCAACTGACATATTTAAGAATAATCTGGGATATGGCAGCATTAAAAAAAATGTGTTCTTTGAAGCAAGCAACAATCAAAAGCGTTTTTGCTTAAATTATTATCTCTAGAGTTCCGAAGATGGTAAAAAAAGAAAAAGAAAATTTTAAATAATAAAAAAGTAAACAAAAATATAATAAAAAAAAAATAATAATAAACAGTTTTTAAGAACGCCAGCACACTAACTGGTGCTGTCATTCCTAAGCCTGGATAAAGTGTGAAGGTTTTAGTATAGCCAGAATCATCTCTTAAATTGTCTGTCCATTTATCTGAACTTTTGCATATCCGAACAAGGGTCGGTTCAGACTCTTTCGGATAATCGGTGCTCTACTGTAGTAGAATTACAAAATACCATATATAATTCAGATACACCGTTAAAAATATTGAGGAAGCAAACAAATAGAGAGAACCATGTAAGACAGTCATGCATGGGTATAAAATTGAAATACATATAATACATTGAAGGTCATGCAGAAAATGAGACACTAAAACATCGTGAATCGGGGAATTTTAACTCTTTGAAATTACTTCAAGAACATGAATAGATTCTCTGCTGCAATTTGAGACCTGTAAATAACAACAAAAAAAAAAAAAAAGAAAAAAAAATGTTTATGCTAATAAAGAAATTAAGGCATTAATGGAAGAGATCAAAGCAATGAAAAAGGCACTAGAATTAGAATTATTAAATGTTCTGTAATATGAATTTATCATTCAATTCAATGCATATGTAACATGCTTTCACTCCTTTGAATTTCCAAGGAGTCTGGCACCACTTTTTCTGATTAGAATATTTCTATTTAATATTTAAATCACAGAATTCGTAATCATCTTGTTTGATACTAGAATTTGTAATATTTTTCTGTGATTAAATAAGGCTAAAAATTGTATTAAAAATGTGTGGTAAAACTCTTAGGAAATTACATTTCCTGAACATGCTTCTATTTGTTCTTATTACTCATTCAATCTATCAATCTTCATTATTATCTATATTTAGTTTCATTACTATTTTTCCTGCTTTAATAGTTAAACTCTCTTTGAATTCAATAGTTTAATTTCTGTTCAATAGCTTAAGTTTTATAAAAGTTCTTTATTTAAGTATATTCTGAAATAAATATCTTTGTTGTTACTGACTGTTACAACTGTTGCTAACCTCTATTATAAAGTTTTAAGCCATTTCCTATTTCCATTCTACTCTATACATCACAGTTTTTAGTTTATGACAGACATCCTAATTTTACTGCTCCTTCATGAGCATACGTCAATATTGAAGTCACAATGTCAATCTAAAGCAGGGACGGCGAAGCTATGGCAGGCTGTAGATTATTTTTGGCACAGCATAGATTCATGTTCTACATCAAAATATTAGTAGAATTTCACCAAATGCTTTAATTAATGTACATGTTGTCTCTGTTTATCTGAATTCGATTAGTTCGGTTGGTTGTCAAGTTGTCATTGTCATACAGATTGAAGAAACTGAAATATAACTTGAGGTAAAAAAATCTTTTTAAATGAGTCTAATTCAACTTGCATTCTCTTAAAATAACTAAGTACAAAGCTCATATAAATTAATTGGCATCTTCGATGAGAAAGAAAAAATATTTTAAAAACAAATTTCTAAAATATAACATCAAATATTATCCATATATTTTTAATGCTGAAAACAAAAGTAATTTTGATTCATTATTATTTGATCCATCAAAATATTTTATTGTTGGCACGTCATAATCACGTAAAATATATTTTTGAAAAAAATTGGCACATGGATGTGAAAAGGTTCGCCCCCTGATCTAGTGTTACGGCAAATGGCATTAAGCTGTCTGCTTTTCTCTGTATTCTAGGACATGCCTCCAGATCTTTCTGGAGGCTGGCAGTGATGTGTATTTAATGCATGATGAGGTATTGCTTAATAGGAAGGAGTTCCCAATGTGAGCTATTTAGAGATCTGCCAGACACTCATTCAGTATTTTTGAGATTTTATCTTTTTTGTTGGTAGTTTTATTTTTCGTTTACGGTTTTTCTTCACTAGTGTTTATTTTAAAACTTATAGAACGATGTTAATAGTGATAATCTCCAGTGATGTCGGCATGCTGTTTTGGATATCTGAGATTTATCTCATAGTCATATGAAGTAGTGATGTCTTTTTAATAAAGATGATACTTCGCCTTTATGGTAGAAGATGTCTTTTAATGGTGTCTGTATTAAAGCTCTTGTGAGAGTGAATGTTTACTTGATTCATAGATATACTGAAACCGTTCATCGTAAAAACTTCACTACATAAATGAAAAAAATGCAGCTGCTCTGACACGTTTAGGTTTTTCTAAAGTATCGTTTGTTTAATATATTTACATATTGACTTTCTTTTGTTATTATTTTAAAATAATGGTTTATTTTTCCTTCTTTTGCCAATTTTTCTGAAGTTAATGTCTCGGCTCATCTTTCATTTTATAAAAAATTTATAAATGTGATTTACTATTAAGATCCATGGGTTCTGGAACTAATGTGTAATTTCCATATCTGTATTTCTATTATCATTGGGCTTTAAGCCTCTCTCTGCTTTGAATACCCTGGAATGATACGGTTTGTTTTGGCAGTTACTGTGTTTTCATTCTTTCTGGATTCCGTGCATAGTGCCTGTGACTGTTATCAGACAAGTTATATATATGGAAGGTTGTGTTGGATATATTATAAGAAATGATAGACATATATTAATTAGAAGAAATTAAGATCATTAGATCAACTGTTACATTTTGTTTACAGTATTTATAAAAGTAATTTAATTTCATTAAAATCAATTTTTGAGTTATGTTAATGGAATTCAATTTAAAGAGTTTATAAATTTTTTAAATGTAAATGAATGCCAGGTCTCATTGGAAGCTGAAGCTACTAAGTTAAATATGGAATTGATATCTTTTGATCTAATTTAAATCTTCAAGTAAACTTTATCAGTTTAATTTTTCTTTTGCATTTAACTCTTTTTAAAGTTCCTTTGATGCTCAAAAGCTACATCTATATCTTTAAGGGTTATAAGAATTATTTTAGATAACCTTTCTTGACACATGATGCTTCAATATCTGAAGTTTGTGTAAAGCTGTAAAAGCGAATGTCACATATGGATATTGAGGTTATATATATTTTTGTTAATAAAATTTAGTTGATTTTATATCTGTTTGTTATTCTTTGTCAGACATAACATTTTTTATTTATAGTTAGATAAATTGATATTGCTTTAATTAACTTTCACTTTTTAGTCTTGGACAAACTATTTCATCCATGACACTTCATTATCGTTATTATACTCTACTGTGCATCTTTTAATAATTCCTAACAAAAATTACACGCAACCTGTATATGTCTAATTTTTAAGTGTCATGTTAATTGATATGAATAAAATACTGTGTTTAAAAAGTACAATACTAAAGTGTTTGTATTTGTTACAATAAATTGATATTTAAAGTATAATTTTCTAGAAAAACGAAAACATGAATTTATTTATTATTTATATGATTACTATTTTAATATCTTGTATTGTGACTTTTCAATATCCACTTTTACTAAATAATGACTGTAATCAGAGTAGTGTTCAAAAGGAATTACCTGTGAAAATTTCATTATTTTAATTCTGACCTGGAAATATCAGAAAATTTTAACATAAGATACTTGTGACCAACCAGAAAAAAGTAATTTCTGGACACATTTTTTCAATTGCTTTCATCACCACTATCTACTGTATCCGTCACTAATTATCTTGATTTCACGTTGGCAATAAATTGCATAGTTGTTGAATTATTGGGTGATCTATTTCTATTTATTGTCATAAAAGTTAAATTATTTACTATTTAGTTTCATAAATGGAAGTAAATTAAATTCTTGGCTGCCTAAATTAGTTTATGGCTTTCATATTTAAATCAGTTAATACAAATTTGAACTTGATGAAAATTCCACAGTTAAAATGTAATTTCATTTTCTTCAAATTCCACTCCAGCTTTTGAAAATCGTAAAATTTTATCGCAGTTGTGTAAACCTTTTCTATTACAATACAAAATTCTTTTATGCTAAATTTGAGAGAAAAAAGGAGAGAGAAACCATCCATAATATTTCCATAACCTTGAATTTAAAAAACACCAGATGATAGGTTTTGAACCAATTTTTTTTTTTTTTCTACTGCTGTTATGCTTTAAGTCAGCAGTTCCCAACTCATAGGTTGCAACCCACTGGTGGTCGCAGCATTTGTTTAGGTGGGTCATTTAATAATCGAGGTTTGCCACAAAAATATATCTTATGTTTCATCTGTTTAAAAAATATAACTAATAAAATATTTTACAACTGCAATAATCATAAAAGCTATTAGCTTAATTTAAAAGTTTGTGAGAAAAGTGTTTTCTTAAACAGTTAGTCGATATTATGTTATGACCTCGTTGTGAGATATGGCAGCCGTTGCATAGTTCTTGTGATATCCCTGGACCCCCGCTCTTGAGCTTGTGGATTAGAAATCCTTTTGTAGAAGACATTTGAAAAACCCAAAACCTGAAGAAAGACCCTTAATTGACGCAGCTTGCGATTTCTTTTTGAAGGCAGTTTTCAAGGAAAAATTTTTAATTTCCATTTGGAGGAATATAAGAGCACAATAACAAGAAATATCTAAATCAGCTTTGAGGTTCTTGACATTTATTGTTCAACACAACTTACTTGTGTGAGCATGCTTTTTCTACTTTTCTGTTTTTGAAAAACAAGTACAGATACAAACTGTGCGTAGAAAGGGATTTAAAGTTAAAATTAATCAGTTTTAACCCTGATATAGATGTCTTCACTAGTAAACACCAGTGCCAGAAATCTCAATGATTGTAAATTTGTATTTTGATAATAATTAAACATATTTTTCATTATCTTTGTAATATGTGAGTTGTTTTAATTATTATTCCATTCACACACATTGGGATTACCCATTTTTGATTTTGTTGATAGTGCATCCTTCGTACAAAAATTTGCCTTTTTTGTAGGATAAAAGAACCGATATCTTTTAGAGGTCATACAATAATTTCCATACTGATATTAGATGCATCCTCATATTAGGTGGGTGGTGAAAATTTCTTTTACTTAAAGGTGGGTTGCATACAATAAAGGTTGGGAACTATTGTTTTAGATATTTTATAATGTTTTGGTATGTTGCATCTCTCATTACTTTATCACAACAACAACAATGTGGTAGATGAAAAACTACCTACCCAAAATAAAATCATTAGCATTGCTGCAACTTAAATTTAGGAAAACAAATTCAAGTTATCTTAAAAACTGTAAGTTAGCCAAATAAAATGATAGTGTAGTATCTTTCATTCATCAAAAGTATAAAAACAAGGATGACTACTGTGGCTGTAGGAAGGAATAAAGGATAACAGATTCATTTTTTAAAGTTTAAATAAAACTCTCTTTATTGTAGAATTAACATTAAATTAACCCTTAAATGCCTGATTTTTCAAAAATCATTGTAATAATGTTTTTCGGCTTTCATTTTTTAAATAAATCACGGGAAAAATACTTAAAAAAAAACATATTTTGATTTAAGTATGGCTTACGGCTAAAAAACAGTTTGTTACTAATCGGCAATACTGGTGTTTGACTGAAAAAATAATTTTACTTGATAAAATTCTATAATATTAAACACACAAGAATTTTAGGATCTATAATAAGAAATAAATTTCACTTGGTCACGGCAGAACAAAATAGGGTATTTCGCAAGCTTCCAAACAAAACAAAAAGAACAAGAAGCAACAATTCAAAAAATAAATCTTGCTTTATTCTTAAACAGCGCAAGTGTTGCCATCTACATGTTGAAAATCGATTTAATAATATTTTCAGGATGAATTTTATTGGCAACATTTGGCATTTTAGCTTCAATATTATTCTAATAGTGTTTTAGAGCCTAAATTGGGTATGTTGCCGAAAAGCAACACCTGGCATTTAAGGGTTAAAAAATCACTTTCTAAAGACTTATGACCTTATTTTCATTTTCTTATAGTATGACAAAAATAATTTCCTGTGATAATAATTATATATGCAAAGTATTACCAGTTATTGACAAAGTTACATTTACATTTTTGACATTATAATCTCTGAAAAAGTCAACTATTAATGTTGATTTATGAAAACTCCAGTGTTTCATTAGAAAAGGATCTCTTGTACTATTATAATATCATCATTGTCGGAGCTTTAATGCTTTGCTCCTGATCTGTACCCCACTTATCCAGATATCATCACCAATTCAGCTGTCCTCCTGGATTCCACCACAGACGACTGACATTATCTCCTGAATGCCGATTCTAAGGCTCGCTCCTTGAATCCAAAAAGTCCCTACTCGAACACCACTTGCTCCTGTTATGCTCCTGCCTCTTCACTCCAACCTACCATGCGCATGAAAATAGTGCGCTCGTAGTACATAAATAAATTAATTAGACAGTTTGGTACATACTGATTTTACCTTTGCATTATTATTATTTTTTTTTTTTTTTGCTCATATTCCTTTTTCAGGAACTTTTAGTTTAAAATTTACTAGATTTTTTCTTCGTTCACAATCATTCACTGCATAGGACAAAATGAGTGTGCAGCCGAGGGTCGTGAAAACCATGTGCTACGTAAGTATTGAAATAATTTAGAATAAATGCATATTTTCACTTTAGTTAATCGCAGAAAATTTTTAAATAATATTTTTACGTTTAATGAAAGATTTCTAATGCTAATTTACTGATTAATAACTAATTCTTTTTTCTTCATTAAATAACTGTGCACAACATCAAATTATTGAATTCTGAGTATAAAATATTCTCAAATATTTGAGAGAACAGTTTTTTACATCAGTGAGGGTCAAGCCAACATAATAAAAAAAAAAAAAAAAAAAAAAAAAAAAAAAATTCCTCAGTTTAGTTATTACTGAAGATTGCATGTTTTATGATTTAATATGGAACAATTAGGAAGTATTGCCTGCAAATTAGTTTCGAATTATTCAAAATTAAAATCAAATTACAAATATTTCATTAGCCTAAAAAATAACTTCTATTTGTAAAATACTATTTCAAATACTTAAAATTATCAACATAACTATTTTTTTTCCTCATGTAATAATCTGATTTTTGTAATTTTTAAAAATATTTTCTATCTATGAAATAAGTAGAAATTTGGGTCAAAATTGAAATTTTCTTGGTTATTTTACTTTATTTATTATTTTTTTTTTATTCATAAAATTCTTTTCATATTTGCATTTTTATTTGAATTTTTTTAGTAGTAAAATTTACTTCATTTAAAATACCTGAAAAAATTACTTATTGTTTTAATTTATAAAAATTATTTTCATATAATTTATATTTTTACTTGAATTACTTCCGTATTTCACATACTTTCATATAAATTTTTATATATCATTCAATATATTATTTTTATATAATTTGTAATGTACATTATGTTTTTTCAATATTATTCTCGCATATTTTATATACATATATTTTTTCATGTTATTTTCTTCAATTATTTTCATTTTTTAGATATTTTAAACTTTAATTTATGTATTTTTAAAATTTACTTCTTTTAAAATATCTGAAAGTTGTTATTTTTTTTTTTGTTGTTCAAATTATTTTCATATTTGTTATTGTTGTATCATTTAAAATTATGTATTTTTAAATTTAATTCATTTAACGTATCTGTTTAATTAGTCTGCACCTAAATTTGCCTTATGTTTCTGAAATTTGAGTATTTTTTTCTAATTCTAAGAATTACTTGTTAGAATTTTTGTTAACAAAATTTACCCTTTATATATATATATATACTAGCAACTTTTCGCCCGCTACACTGGTCGGTTTCTCCAAACGAAACTTTAATCAAATAAAATATATCTGTATATTTGATCTTGTGTTTTATAGCAATATATACATTTATCTCCAATGATCATCGCTGAAAACAATATGAATGCCATTACGGTTTTATATCTTCTAATATCTCAGACAAAATTTAGGCTATTAAGAAGCAAATCTTTTAGTTGATTATTTACAATTGAATATAGAAAAGAATGGAAGAACAATATGCAGCATATTAAAATCGTACCTGAAAATTAAAAAATGCAAATCTCATCAAAATCCGTTCAGTAGAACCTTCTAATAAGACTAATTTTTCATAATCGGGTTGACCAGATTATAGAACATTCACCTATAATTCTATAGCAAAGCAATATAGTACAATATGTGTTATATACTAAAACCTTTCCTGAAAAATTATCTAACAACCAGTGCTAATTCCATCGAACTCAACTTAGTAGAACCTTTTTAAAAAGGCTAATCTTTCAAAATAGGGTTCACTGATTAAAGAACTTTCGCACATAATTCTATAACTAAACAGAGTAGAATGATATGTGTTATATACGAAACGCTTTCTTGAAAATTTATTTAACTAACTAGTAAATCTGCAGATCAGGAGCCTCAACGTCAGCTCTACAATTCATTGTGTTTAGCACCCTTTGAGTAATATTAATTTTTCTACAAAACACGAAATTTAAAGTTTTGAAATTACATAAATATTTATAAAACGAAAAAATATTTCGAAGGTTTCTGACATTAGAAGCGTTAAATTAAACCCCTTGTTATGTAATGGTATTCTGAAAATCTCATGAGCTACTTATTCTGGTAATTTTTAGATAATAAAGTAGATTTCTTCAGGGGGGGGGGGCAGAGCCCCCCTGAACCCCTTCGTTGTGTAATTTAATTTACATCTGTAATTATCAATTAATTGTGTTAATGTCCTTTAGTAAATTCTACCAATAGGCGGAAACGTACATGAATTCTTTTCTACAGCCCTGTATATTACGTGAAGATTTTTACGCGTCGTCTATAACATTTAAATTTCATGCAGACAAAAAACCCTCTTAAACCTGCTCATATCACATTTCCGGGGATTAGTATGCATAGTGTGCAGCATATATCCAGTTTCTGCGGAGTCCTGTATATGGTTCTATTTAAATTCTGCAAACATTTGTTAGTATACTAAATGAAATTGGGCTGAGAAATACATAACTCAAATAAAAAAAAAAAAAAAAAAAAAACACTGAAGCAATTCGCGCTCATTTTCATTTATACTTACGAATTCATTTGTGTATCCCTGTACATGGTCTATACAATATTTAAGCACTACATATTAAGCACAAATTTTCTTAACGTTAAAACGCACACCATAATCGAAAATGCTCTTCAGCAATCATCCCTAATAGACCAGAACTGTATCCGAAATTTTTTATGTGACCCTATAAATGAACGATAAATACGATACAAATCATATTCAAGCTTCTTGTAGTCAACCACAGTAATTTAATTTAATTTCATAATGTTTGAATTAGTGCAACCCAATTAACACACTGACGACAGGCAATTTAATTAAATCTGGGTTTAAAAACAGTAGAAGCTCCTCCCTCTTCTGAAAGTGTCTCGGAAATTGGTTTCTGAGATGTTTTTCATATTTATGCAGCAGTAAATATCTTTCAATGTACGGATGTAATATATAATGTCTTACAATCTATAAAAAATATGGACAACACAATATAAATGTCTTTTCTGTAAGGTAGAAGTCACTCCCTTAGCCAATGATGTATTCTGAATAAAAACGAGAATTCTCGTTTCCCGTCGCTAATGTGTTAAAATAAGCTGTGAAGAGTTTTTTTCCCCCGTAGACCACATTTTAATCGACCACTTTTGTGTGACCCTGAAAAAAACATATGCTTTGCACCCCATATACTACAAAAATGTTTCAAAAATACATATCAATTTTATTATTTTGTAACAGAGTAACATCATTAAAAAACGCCACAAAAGGATTTTCTTCAAAGATTGTAATATTATGAATACTTTTGAGTTCCCTGTACGCATGCTGTAAGTGCTACACATAACATATTTTATAGTAACCAGGTTCTAGTGCACCTTAATAAAGTATATAAATTTCATTACGTTAAAATTGTGTAACATTATTAAAATACACCGCAGACGATTTTTCCCAAAGACTATAACGTAACGGAATAGTCTTGAGTGCCCTGTAATTAAGCTATGAATGCTACACTCTTCATTTTTAATACCAAACATACTTTGGCAAACCTCAATAACGTATATCAATTACATGTAATCCCGACTATATTTACGCGAGTTAGAGCACGTAGAGAAACACGGCAGGCGACAGATAGAAAAACTGAAGTCATAAATACTTTTCATCCATGTTGGAAAGTGTTAAAAAGGATTCACATGCCTTTAACTGTACTTTTTTTTTTCACTTATAGCATGGTTAAACGTTAGTTTAAACATCCTAATCCATGCGATAGCAATAACATATTAAAAGCCCCCCAAAATATGCATATCTGGAGATCTATAAATCTACTGGAAAATAATTCATTATCGTGCCCACTGTTAATTGCATAAATTGCATCGATTTGGCGCGATAAAATATTTTTTGTGATAGCCTTTTAATAGTACCTGCAACAAAATTAACGTAATTTACTAACTTCATTCATATTTGACGGAATGATAGGCTACGAATAACAGTCGCTAGGCAACGAAGAAAAGGAAAAAAAAAAGAAATATGTATCATGTAAAACAAGAAAATTAATTTAAAAATTCTTTATATTATTGGAATACATGTATAAATGTCCTCAAAACATTATACACGTAAATAAAAAAATCTGATAGATATATTGATAAAACTTCAATATAATAGAAATAATTTATAACCCTTATTTGGAATTTTAGTATCCATAATTTGACATTTAATCCATTAATCAAACGTGCCATTTTCTTTCAACAAATGGAAATTTGAAAATCGTCTGACTTGCCGTAGAAAAGCATTATAAAGAAAAATAAAATCTTCCATATTTTCCGAATGAATGAACCAAATTTAACCAAAAACTATACAGCTACGTCCGGGTATCTCACGAATATGCCCAATTAATTTCAAGCTGATCGGGTGCTTTTTGCGGCAGTTATCGCGGAACAGACAGACAGACAAACGGAAATCAAAACTTTTCGTGTCTCCACAGTAAGCCTTCACTGACGTTTCGGCAACAATGCAAGTCTTCTCAAAATCCATTTAAAAAAACTCAAGTTATAAGTGGTCGGACCGAAATTGCTCTTTGCATTTTATATGTGGAGTAGATAGTAAAATATATCTTTCATAATCACATTATTGTGATTGTAGGACATTCAGGAATGTAGCGTAGGCTATACGCTGCAGACCTTCTGGATTTTTTTAGAAACTCTGCACACTCTCCATAGCTATAACATATATATTCTCTAGTATATACCTTCTGCCTGTAGATTTTATCATACGTTATCCTACATCACTGAGAACTTTCCTCATAGCTCCATAACTAAAAATGTAGAATATCTTAGATATTGAAACAATCCTTGAAATATTAACTAACTGTGCAACTCCAATCAAAATACGTTCAGTAGAACTTTAAATAAAGGGTAATCTTTCACAATCGGGTTCACCTAGTTTTGGAACTTTCTCTTGTAATGTGATTCTCTGATTTGTTGTCAAGTTTGTGCTTCAGAAAAAACAATAACACAGAAGAAAACTTCGCTACAGAGAAGTAACATCCATGCAAGAAGTACCAACTATCCACAAAAAAATATCTAAAACATGGGTGCAAGACTTTGTCTTGGACATATTTTTGACTAATAGTAAATTATACTTTATATGCTTAAATTATGGCAATTTTACTATTAAACATTTTCTTTTATTTCAAGAAAACAATTTTTAGCCATAATGCAAGACATGGAAATCCTCTAGTCTATTTTCATTTGGTTTTTCCTAATACTAAGAAAAGTTTTCAGTCTTGGCTTAGATGGAGTTCTTGCACCCATGAACTAACAGTGTAAGTCCCATCAAAATATATCCAGCAAAACCCAAATTATAAACGGGTGGAAGCAAAGACAAATTTGCATTTTATAATTACAGTAGATGTAATCTTTCATAATTGCGTTTACCTTTCCCTATAACTTTTCCAATAGCTCTATAACTAAGCAACATATAATGAAATGTTTTATACTAAAACCATTCCTGAAAAGCTATGTAACAGTGTCACTTGGATCAAAATCTGTTCAGAATTTTTTTTAAAGGCCGACCTTTAGTAATCAGGTTCACTTATTTTTTTAACTTTTTCCTTTATCTCTATAACTAAGCAACATAGAACACTGTGTGTAAACACAAAAAACGTTCCAAAAACATTACTTAACTAATAGTGGCATATCCCATCAAAATATTAAAAACAATCGGAATAAAATGCAGATTTCCGTTTTAAATATGTAGTAGATGATGATGATAAGATTTTCTGTAATAGAATTCATTGTGAAGTTTCGTTTCATACGTAAACGATGCTTTCAGCATTGTAGCTAATAACACCGATTGGCAAGGTATCCAATAACGATATTATCCAATAACCAGGAATCCCATGAACAACTATCCAAAGAAAGGTGAATATATGGCTTTTGTGATACTTTTATATTAGCCGGGCTCAAGTAATAAATCAACAAAGATTGTTCCCATACCTTATTCTTATTTTATTATTTCCATTCAAAATATAAACGTTTCACTCATTTCATTTAAAATACATGCCTTACACTAATTTAATTGAAAAAAACTGAAAAAGTAAAGCAATAATAGGAAATAATGCCATACTTAAAACTCAGAATTGTTTTTAATTTACATACACGAAATGTAACAACTGCTCTTGGCAATTTTTAAAATGCTAATAGCGAGATTTGCACACGGCTGACATAAAAGTACCCATTTTTTCTTCTTATCCAGGAGCAAACGATAAATCGCGATGTTTTATTTTGATTCCAATTTCTTCCATTGAAAAAAGTGGTACTTACGTATTACCAAGACCATAAGATATACCACCAAAAATGGTTGACAATTGCCAATCTTGTTTATCATTTGCCAGTTACGTTCAAAACAGTAATTTAACATTCTTAAATACATAATCTTGCTAAAAATACAAATTGTTTAAAGTAAATAAATAAATAAAATATATCACATAAAACTACATAAAAGCATAATTTAAAAAAAAAACTATAATAATAAAATAAATTCAAAACTATAATAAACTATCAAATTGACAAAAAATAAGGGTTGCTATATTTAGTGTAACTGTTGCCATGCTTCGCGTAATTGTATCTGACATGGCCCGGATGCAAGTACCAAAACATTTTTTAAGTCGTACAAACATTGCTTTCATTTCTTAATATTTTCGTTTTATAATGTTAATTTCTCAGTGGATCGCTACCTTGTATTTTATATAAAATCAATATATATTTTTCTTTTTTTCAAGGCGTTTGCATTTATTTATTTATTTCAAATTCATATAGCCGTTTTAATTCATTAACCAAAAGAATTAACAAAAAGATTTAATTTGAATTTCTTCTGTTGCTACAGTAACGGATATACAATATTAATGAATATGGATGAATTATCACTTGTAATGTTAGATTTTGCAAGTTTTTGGCGCCAAAGACATCGCCAAATTAGACAAATATGAAATATCTCACGGACTATTGGACTTAAAAGGATTTGGTTTGTACCATTCGATTCAGCATACAAAAATACACTAAAATATGTTATCAGTTAAAAAATAACTATAAAATCAGATTTTAATGGAATTTTTTTAAAGTTTGTTCTATTTTTACCCCCCCCCCCCCCCCCCCCCGAATTTTAGAAAATCCTTTCTTAGCGGCACTCTATATCATAAGAAGTATTTTTACCCCAAATTTCAAGATTTTAGGTTCAGTAGTTTGGGCTGCGTGTTGATTAATACAAAATCCAGACTTTCTTTTATATATATGCATTATATACATTATAGAGAGATATACATTAGTGCTCAAAAGTATTTTGACAAAGATAATAATTGTCTTAATTAAAAACAAAAATTAAATACAATAATCAGTCATTTATTTTATTTAACCATATGCAGTGTTTTATAGAATTTTATTAAATTAACTATCATTTGCTTGAAAATAACGTGATACTCATAAAAAAAATCAGAAAAATGATAAATCAAAAGTATTTTGTCATTATAATAAAAATCGTTTTAACACAATATAATTATCAAATATAGTATTGTGTCAGTCAATATTTAGTAGCATATCCTCTGCCTTTATGACAGACTTACAACACTCGGGCATCGAGTCGACTAACTTTTGTATTCAATCTAAAGGAATTCGGCCCCACTCATTTTCAAGAGCTTCATATAAATCCTCCTTATTTGAATAATTTTGCCATCTTACTCTACGATATAACTCCTTCCACAGATGCTCTATGGGGTTCAAATCCAGACTTTGACCTGGTCACTCTAGAACCTTGACTTTATTGTGTTTCATAAAATCACTTATGTACTTGGATTTGTGTTTAGGGTCATTGTCGTGCTGAAAATACCACTTAGGAGGCATGTTTTGTTTAGCATATGGTAGCATATGAGTCTTTAATATAGCAACATACATGAACCGATCCACATTCCCCTCAATTCGAAATAAGGGTACAACTCCACTGCGAGAAAAACAATTCCAAACCATAACATTGCCGCTTCATATTTGACGGTCGTTATTTGGTATCAGACATATTTTTTTTGTTTTTAAGACGTCAAATGTACTTGATTCCATCAGAAGACACTAAATTAAACTTGCTTTCATTGCTACAAAACATTAGACCACTCTACACTTGTTCACGATTTATACCGTTTTGTGAATGCAAGTCTAGCCTTCCTATTCTTAGTAGATATCAAAGTCTTTTTTGCTGGCCTTTGGCCATGTAAACTATAGAAGTTTAGGCATCCTTTGACACTTGAAACGTACATGTCTATGCTGTAATTTTCTTTCAATTCACTTTTTATTTCTACAGCAAACTTATGACAATCAGATGTAGATAGCTTTTTTATAATACGGTGAACACTGTAAGTTGTTTTTTTCGGATGGCCACTTCGAGGCTTATTTTCAATAGATTTTCGTTTATTAAAAACTTTATTCCATGTACTAACAAGCTGCTGAAACACATTAAAAAAACTAGCAACTTCTGCTTATGTCATTCCTTGTTTAAGTGCATTTACAATGGCTATTCTAAATTCACTAGAATATTCTTTGTGATTCAGCATTTTAAAATGATTATAATAAGTCAATATAAACACAAATCGAAGCAATAGAACAGCTGATGCCTTGAACTATTAAATGCAAACTAATTGTCAAAGTACTTTTGAGCTAAAGAGGAGTCATATTTCTTCGGTGGCGCCGAATATAAACAAACAGGTTGAAACTTGATACCTGAGAATAACTGCAGTCATATTGTTCTTAATGATAGGGAATATATTTTTCTTTATATTTTTTAATTAACCAAAATACGAGCGAATATACTGGTGTCAAAATAATTTTGAGTGCTACTGTATATATGTAATATAAAGAAAGGTTTGTTCAGCAACTTTTTCATTTCATGATATCCTGGAAAATTAGGTTTTGATTGTAGTCTGGCTTGGTGGTAAATAATGTGGACTCGGACACCAGTTCATACCTGATTTTTATTTGTTCTGTTTTCTACACAATTTCCTGTTTCAAATTGGGTCCCCATGAGCAAGAGAGTCTCTTGAGGGGATATTATGAGGGGATCATTTCATTTTATGCCTTGAAATGTTCTTCCAAAAGGCAGTAGTATTCTCTAGCATATCATGGTGGGTAACAAGCCATAAAGTCATCAAATTTCATTTCGTCACAGTATATAAGAAATCAATTTAGATTATTCCCAGCAGGGGGCCTTAGTGTTAAAGTGGGCATTTTCTTCAATCCTATTGGTTAAATCTGTTTTTAATGATAGGTTTTCTGATTTGACAGAAGTCCTGCATGAGCCTTATTGCAACACTTATTGTAAACCTTTGACATTAACGGTTAATTATGAATTAATAAATGTCAGCTAGAGAAACTTTAATTAGGATTTATGCCATATCAAATACTTATTTTGACATTAATGTGAATTTATCTTCTAACTCAAATGTTCCCAAACTGTACTCTGCAGAGCCCTAGGGGCTCCTTGTGAACTTTCCAGGGGCTCTGCCGCGCTGTAGGAAAATAAAGAAAATTTGAACGAAACCACCACATTTAACACAAGGGTTTTTTTAAACAGATTAGGGGGCTCTGCCCCCTACGAGCTACGCTCGCCAACCCCTGTTCAGGCACTGCAAACTCTAAAAGCATGCTAATTTGATTGGCTTTAAAATGTATTGCTTAAATGTATCATTTTAAATCTGACATAATTTTCAACGAAGTTTTCTTTCCCTTTTTAATATTCATGTGAAAATACTTTTGTTGTTAGAAAGGAAATATTATTTGTGCTGTCTTCGAATTCTCAACACAAGAGTAATGTGACTCTTGTAGCTGCTTCAATAACATCTGCATTGGTTCAAAATACCTCAGCATCTTGATTTTCTGTAAGCAAGTAAGCCTTATTGGTTTACAATGGAAGTCTAGTTGTCATCACTTTTGCCGATTAATTTTGCTCGCCAAGTTCGTGACAACCTTGGCAGTATTTGGCAACAGAACGAGGTCCCCCTATGGTAACCACCCTTATAGGTATGGAGATGCATTAAATTCTGTTCAATAACCAATGAGATGCATTTCATTGATACGATAGCGCAATATATATATATATATATATATCTACCCTATATATATAAAATCCTAATGAAACGAATTTATGAAACGGAAGTATGAATCGACTGATTAGACAACTGATTATGTTTCATGGCGATTTCTCCTAAAATATGGAATACTTGGCGATGAAATTAACACCAAAAATCAATATTGATCCGCAGATTTCAAATCTGGTATTAGAATTTTTAAATTCGAATTTGTTATCGAAATATTATTATTTTTTCTAATTTTATGTACATTTTTCTAATGATGGCAACTCAAATTTCAGTCATAACAGATTTTTTTTTTTTCACATTTCAAAAAAGGTTATAATTTTAAACTAATTTGGCGACCAAGTTTGGCCTCCCTTAAATCTATGATAAGAACAATGCTTTTTTTTTATTTCGTTATCATTTTATTTAATACAAAATTTTCATTAAGAAAAAAACATTTAAAATTAATGGTTTACACTTCTTTTTTTTTTTTTAACGAAACGAAAAGAAAAATATTAGGCTCAGATGTCATATATGCACCGGCGTACCTAATTGGCACCACAATGGGGTTATTTTGCCTGACATGGTAACCCGGCTATTGTTGCTTATTCACCAATAAATGTTTATTTACATTTATTTTCTTTTTATTTAAGAAAAAAAAATGTTATAAATTGCTTTGTTCTATAGTAATTATTTTTTTTTTTTTTTATTGTTATTTCATTTTTAAAATAATAGAAAAATAATTTAAAAATACATATATAACTGGTATTCGAAAACGAGGTTTTTGCCAAATTGTCGCAAAAAAAAAAAATCACGCCAAACCCGGTGCTTATATGACATCTGTGTTAAATATTAAGCAACATATCATAACATTTACAGTAAACTCTGTCTAAGGCGGAATCGATCGGGACCCAGAAAAATGTCCGTGGTAGACAATATTCCGCCTTAGACAAATTTTACTCTACGTCTATGGGTTCGTAGGGACTTGAAAATCTTTCCGAGTTAGACAGATTTCCGTCTTATACAGAGTCCGCCTTACACAGAGTTTACTGTAATTTCAAATTCAAAGCAAATGACCAATATCGCCAAATTATATAAATCGTCAAACCATTCGCCAAATTATACAAGTTGACGTAATTTTTTTTAAATAACGAAAAAACAAATTAGTATAAAAATTCAAATACAAATAAAGCGTCGAAATAAAAATCACTTGATGGCGTATACACGTGTAACTTCCTTACAGTCAAGTGAATGTTACATTTCTGATCAACCATTATTATCGTTTAATCTTATTGTCTGGCGATTTATTTTTGGTCAATGGGATAACCAAGTACTACCGTTTTAATTTACCACTCAAAAAATAAAAAAATGCTAACGCTTGCATTTATTGCATTTGCTAACGTTGCAATTATTAGCATATACCTGATTTGCTGTTTCAAGAAAAGTCTTACTATTTCCAAATTTCAATTAAAATGTTCTTGCTAATGAAGGGTTTTATTAATGTGCTATATCTTGGTAAAATAAAATTTTCATCAGAGTAAGTAAATAATTTCTGCATAATTCTTGTTAATTTCTTTTTAATTTATGCAAAGCTAAATTGTATGTAATATATGTATTTAAGTATTGCGCGGCAGTGCAATACTTATTTATTTCCAGTGTCACTTCTCAATGTTAATTTAACATGGAAAAGCCTATGGAGATCATAACTTTTTCATTTTTTCTTCCACCTTTTTGTCCCTGATGCCACTCAATTTTTATTCTTTACTAATTCTAATGATATTGTAAATTCAAAGTACGAAAATGTTTGCCTGACGTCAGTATCAAAACGAATGGTAAAATGCCTTTGCATATGGGTGAATTATAATCCAGAGAGAAACATGAGCCAATATTTTTTTGCATTATTCAAATATTTTTCTTAATAATTCCAATTTTCGCTTTTTTTCATTGAAAACCAACGGACATTTTTCATAGAAAACGTAACATTTTTACTTCATTGTTACAAAAATTTCAAAAGCCGTAATAATATATTTCTTTTCAGTTAAAAGATTTTCACGTAAAATATTAAATTGAGCTAGTTTTTTTTTTTTTTTTTTCAAAAATTAAAAAGGTGAATATGGCGTCATAATGGAAATAAACAAGATATTTTCAGAATAAATTTTTGCTTTGGTCAAGTTTATATTTTTGTAAAAAGTTTTTAATAGATATCTATTTTTACGCAGGTAGCGAACTTAGTGGGGAATTATATAACTTAAATTTTAAAATGTATTTTTTTTTCCAAGATGAGAAGTATTTATACCCCAAGTTAAACTTAGGTAATAATTTTCTGATGCGTTTACATCATCCCTTGGGAGAAAAGGTTTAAAAATTAAACTTTTATTTTTCACTATATCACAGCTATAATATTGTTAAATATTAGCAGTAAGGATTCAGCACAATTCACATTTACATTCATAGCGTTCCGGAGTGGGAAATAGGGTATTTAAATTTAAGTGAAGTTAATTTTTTATGTTTTGATTATAGATTTTTTACGTTCAGATTGGAAGTTTTTGTCCAAACTACCGCAACCTGCATTACTACAGTGGTGAAACATTTTGAATTACACATTGGTAAACTGCATCCCACATTGTGATGCAATACCGCATACATCAAAGCCTGGTGATGATACTCTCTATTAATTTTGAAATGCGTTCGTCTGAGTGCTGTAGTTATTAAAATAACTTGACATATTAAACAAAAACATAATTTGAAGAACAAATTAAAAAAACAAAATTTATTTCCTACATTGTTTAAGCCCGAGAAGGGACAGATATTAAGTTATTTCATTCAATTATTTCTACATTTAATGTTAAATTTTTGTAACAAATTAGTTGAGCTAATTATGGATTAAAAAATAAAAATAAAATTCATACAATATGATACATAAAACACACTAAAAAATTAGATTCCGTTCAAATGAAATCAAAATAAATCTTAGACTTTTTTTTTTTTAAGTTTTGCATTTTGCATGCATCTTATCATTTGATGCACGATTGTCATAAACATAATACAAAATCTGCAATACAAATATTTTCAATTAAAAATGGAAGAAGTCTAAGATTTATTTAGATTTCATTTCAACAGAATCTAATTTTTTAGAGTGTTTTAAGTATCATATTTTATGAATTTTCTTTTTATTTTTTAATCTTCAATTGGCTCAACTAATTTGTTACTAAAATTTAACTTTAGATGTAGAATTAATTGAATGAAATAACTTAATATCTGTCCCTTCTCGGGCTTAAACAATGTAGGAAATAAATTTTGTTTTTTTAATTTGTTCTTCAAATTATGTTTTTGTTTAATATATATATACAGTAGAGTCTGTAAAATCTGCACTTCTAAAATCCGCAATCTTCTGAAATCCGCTTGCATTTCAAAACGTAAACAATGAAATTCCCATTTAAGAGGTATTCTTTACAATTTTTATTCCAAATGTCAGCGAATGAAAATAAAATTATTTTTAACATAAATGTATGAGAAAATAGTAATGACACTGGATATTACACAAATAAAAAGCTTTTATTTGACAGAAACCTACACACAACAAAATGTAAAACAATAGAGATTGATGTGAAGAGTAAACAAGCCCACAAAGGTCTTAGTAATGGCACCATCTATCGACCACTATAGAAAGTAGTGAATTAATTTAATTTTATATTTCATGTAAGGTTGGCAGTACTTATTTCATTATTATTTTGCATTTGCTTTGAGTTGTATAGACCAACAGCAAATAACGACTGTTTACAGAATTCAAAAGAAACTTCATCAAGAGAAAATTAAAGTTCTCAAGCAAAGAACTATACAAGAAATGTTTAAAAATTATAATAAAAAATAATTTTGGGTATTAAAATTATAATGTACAGGTAAATAAAAGGGATTCAAGTTTTGATTTGCTTAAATTGAATTATTAAAAGCTCTTCTTGTAAATGGATACAAGTAAGTTAAAAAAAAAAAAAAATCATTTAATCCAGAATCTGCAAAACTCTAAAATCCACACAGCCTCCGGTCCCAAGCTGTGCGGATTTTTGAGACTCTACTGTATATATACATATATATATATTAAAATATGTATGTATATTTTAATAACAATTATAATATTTGTTGCGTGTGAAATTCATAACTGTTATTGCTCAAACATCGTTCGTGCAGTTTTCAGCTTTTCTGCTTTTTGGTCAATCTCATTCCTGAGTTTTTTGAAAAACTCTTCCAAACAACATTTTCAATAACTAAATAGAAAAGGCTTTGGACAACTTTAAATGTATACCGAATGTGTTCAGCGTTGTCAAAAAACACCTAGTTATTAAACTCAGTGAAACACAAAGTCCTTGTTTATTTGACATCTCATTAGCAAGTTAACGCTGAATATACCACCAACTGTTTATTTAATGGTACCAAAATATTTTGATTCAAACCAGAATTTTTTTTATAAAATAATTAAAATATAAATTAAACAGAAATAAGTTAAATAAGTGAGTTAAATAGTTTTAAATAAAAATTCTGGCCTGAAATGTTTTTATAAAACTTGAGTAAAATTCTTGCTATGTATTTAGTGTTAAACATCTTAGTACTTTAAAACCAAAGACTATAAGATTTTTTATTTTATTTGTCAGCTGAATCTAAAATTTCATCTAATAAAACAAAATTAGTTTTGCTGCCTTTCTCAATGACATATACATGTGAAGCAAGATTTTCGACAAACGCAGCTACCAAAATGAAATACAGAAGTCCTTTAAATTCGGTACCAAACATTCACCTACAATTAATATCTACTGGACCCGAATTAAGACATTTGTGCAAAACAATCCAATCACATTAAACATTTATGCTTTATCGTTCATTAATCTAATAATGTAAAATTTATTGTAAGGCAAATGTTAAGCTTTCTTGAGTTTTGGAGGATTTTTAGGTATGTAAAATTTTAACAGTTCCATCTGTATTGATGATAATTGAAAATAAATTCAGTATTGCTGTAAAAGTTTCAAAATGTAATTTTATTTCAGGTACAATACACAATTGTTTATATTACTATTCATTCCTTCTTCCTGTGCTCGGTAGCAATGCACTTAAAAAAATTACATTGTAACTTAAGGTGTGGTAGGGCTTCAGAGGCTCCGTCATAGAAAATCATTCTAAAAAGGGTTCTGCGACTCAAAAAGTTTGGGAACCACCGTTCTAAATTAATGATTAAGTTTGATTCATAAGCTCTAAATCTAATAACTGACAAACTTAGAAATGTTAATTGCTATTGATGGGTTTTAAGAATCGTATAACATTTATTTTAAATGAAATTTATTATGATTTACATTTTTAAGTATTCATTTGCCTTTTTTACACACCAATCAATGTCAAAGATGTTTATAATGGTAAATTAGTTTTGCCTTTACACATTACATTTAAAGTTAGGAAAAGAAATTAGAAATTTTGAATAAAAAAAAAGGGGGTTATATTTTATCCTAAGAATGTGCTGAAAATAAATTTATATAAAAAGTTTTGAGAATTGTTTGATTCTTTTTAATTATTATTTTTTCTAATTTCACAAAGATTGTATAAAATTTATTTATTTTTATTATTATTCAAGAGTATCCAAGAAGTTAACTTTAATTTTTTTTTTTTTTTTTTAGTTTTATTATTTCCTTTTATACCAAGATTGAAGTATGCAGAAGGTAACATGCAGTGGTGCCAACTTGTATGGGCACATGGGGCCCGAGCCTACGCAATAATTTGCTCTTCCAACCCACCCAATTTTCATTATTCTATTTTCATGTGTCAGAAAGTTCGTGTTGTTGAATGGAGAAACATATTTTTTTGGGATAGCTTTAATTGGAGAGTTTGACTTCTAATGGTAGGGTTAATGCAAGCATATGAATGAACTCAGTTGTTTCAGTTAAACTTGCTCAGGAATTCCAGGGTGCACCAGGATAGAAATATTTTTCTCAGATTTTAATAAAATAGCTAAGTGTATAAATATTGAAATCCTCTCACCACGGAAAAGGCTGGAAACATTTTTTGCATTCTACTATATCAAAGAAAGGACTCAATAAAATTACTATTTCACATGTGAATAAGGTCACTGGGGAAAATTCGTTTTAGAGGATGCTTGTGATGCATATATTGTAAGATGTACAGTTAGGAGAGATCATATTTGCTACCTGCCATGCTACACAAAAGATGAGTTGATTTTATTAAAAACTTCGTTAAGAACTTATAGATAGGAAAGGCTCGTTTTTAATGCCAGAAAACACTGAAAATTCTTAAAAACTCAATATGTTTTGAACATAATTTTTTTTTTCATTCTTAGGACTTCCTTCTAATGTCATTAGTTTTCTAAATATAATATGTTATATGAAAAGGAGGCCGTATAAAAATTAAATTTCATATTTTAATGCGCATGCAGCCCCTTTTTGAATAAATGACATATCTGAAAGGAGTACTTGATTTGTATACTTCTTGTAATTGGAAATATCTTTCTGTTATCAGCAGTTCAAGAAATTTCATCTATTTTGAATCGTCCGGTATAGTTTAAGTAAATTGCGCTATTAATACAAGCATTTAAGTGTATTTGCATTAAATGCCATTTTAATTTTCTTAGTGCTTTGTGTTTTAATTTGTAATAAAATTCATGGCACAATAGTAAATATTAGAGTCCATAAAATGAAGACGCTAATAGAATACAATTAAATAAAATCGCAACTTTATATTCTACTCTAAAAAATTGTAACTTATCATAATCTGAAATATTGTCTTTTCCCAAACTTTCAAAGAAAGCAAAATGGCAGTGTCATTTTACCCTAAAATAGTTTTGAGCCCACCCAATATTTTTCAAAGTTGGCGTCACTGGTAACATAAGTTATCTAACAATTTTTAGTGGTGAATAATTTATTGAATTTCATGAAACTGTTCTTTATTCATTTTTATTTCTATCTTGTTCTTTTTCTATTTTAATCGTTAAAATATTTTGAAATTAAGTTCCAAATATTTTATAAAAGTTTTATTTATTTTATTTTATACAATAGTTGACGTCTTCAGAAGATAACATAAGTAAGATATCTAAGAATTTTTAGTAATGAATAATTTATTCGAATTTCATAAAACTGTTCCTTATGCATTTTTTTTTTTTTTTTTTTATTTAATAGTCTTTGAAAAATAGCAATATTTTTATATTATACGATTCCTGCTTTATTACATTAAGCAATTTTAAAAACAAATCTATATTTTTTTATATCTTTACTAAATTTTCCTTGTATTATTATTTTTGTAATATACTTAAAATGCATGAAATGTAAATTTGTTTCAAAATTCTGTGATTTTACTTTGTATTTAATATATACAGTCAAGCCCGGATTTAAAGAATCGCTGTTTAATGAATTTCTCAATCTAACGAATTTTTTTAAGGTCCCGACGAAAATGGAACAAAAATATCTCTATTTAACGAATTTATAATCCCGATTTAACAAATAACCTTCGATTCAACGAATAATTTTGATTTAATGAACAAAGTTGCTAGTCCCGAACGATTCGTTAAATTGGGGCTCGACTGTATTTTTTTTCTGATAAATTTAAATATTCCAATATGATTTCTAGCATTCTATTCTCTCTCCTCTTCCCCTAAATTAGTTAAAATTTACAAGAATCTGACACACACACACACACACACACACACAAAAAAAGTTGTATTATTAAATATTATTTTTTTAAAACTATTTCAGTACAATAGCTGCAAATATCTATGAAATATGTATGAGAGTAAGTTGGATTTGCTTGTTAAATTTAAGTATTGTGTATAATAAACATTTCTCCTTTTTTTCTAGTAAGTATAATTACTATTGCTCTTTTAATCTTATGGCTGACAACAATGTTTTGATAACCCACCCCCCTAAACTAGTTAAAATTTACATGAGTCTGACCAAAGTAAAATTTTTCTGTTATTAAATTTTTACTTAACTATCTCAGTACAATGTCTAAATGCATTATTATTTATGCAACATGTTTGGGAGAAAGCCAGATTTGTTTGTTAGTTTTAAAGATTCTATGTAATCAAATTGTTCCTTTTTATTTCCTTGTGATTCTATTTTTTATAATTGTTGTTCTTTTAATCTTGTGGTTAACAGAAATGTTTTGATGATTGCCATTTAAAATTAGGATATACAAATAGTCATACTTTGAAGTATTAAAAGGATTTAAAATTATTTGCTGGTTATGTTTTAGTTATGTCATTTCTAAATTTATTTATTACTTTATAGAATGAGACAATGTTTCTTTATATATATTTCATTCCCATAGAGGAAACCTACACTTCAAAAAATTGCTGCTTTAAATGGATTATGCTCTTTATTCTCTTGTGGAAGAGGTCTTTTGCAAGTAAATATTTTATCCATATCATTGATTCTGTCTGTTACTGTATTTTCCAGTGTATAGGTTGATCCAATTTTTTTAATCCTGAAATGGTATATATTCTTTGTATAAGTTTACCTCTTCAGGTAACAAAAGTAAATCTTAATGCATTAAGATTGAAAGCATAATCTGTATAGCAATTCTGTAAATGTAGAAGATTTCCCCCGAGCTTTCGGAATCTAACAGTGATAAAGAACATTTAAATTCTACAGATGATAATTTGCGAGATCAATGGTGTATATTAGAACTAAATCGCTCTTTGTATTAACATTTTTTATTTAAAATAATTGAAGATTTAATAATTTATACATCTGGTTCATTTCATAGTTATAAATTTTTCTTTAAGTAAATAATTATCATTATTTTTCTAAAAAGAAATATAGATAATTATTAATTTTTAATCATACAAAATATGTCTGAAATCATAAATTTTGATCATAATCACCAGAAACATTTTAGAGTAAGGTCTATGATTATCTCATGATTATTGCACAATTACAAACTGCAATCTATGAATGTCTGATTTCATATCAAGTGTTTAAGTCAGTTTATTACATATCAAATATAATTCACAGTTTACGCAATATCTTTTGTATGTGTGTCTAAATAAAAATGAATGTAAAACAAACATTACTTTTTATTTTATAATTTGACTGATTTAAACATTTATGTCTACTATTCAGTTTCTGTAATTTTGATCCTCACAAGTTATTTAACCTGTCCTGTTTCTGTAACAATTGTAACTAGGACTTTCCTTAAAAGGGATTAGTCTGAACGATATTGCTGAGTAGATTTAACTTCTGACAAATAATGAAAATGAGATGATATCTTTAATTAAATAAATAATGGTACAAATTCAGATAATGAAAAAGCATAAATTAAATGATAGAGTTACAAAATACCATGTATAAATTCCTGCCTATTCCTTATTTTGTGTTATGATTGCTGGTAAGAATAATATTTTGATAAGTTCCTCAATAAACATTTTATTATATAATTTATATCTTCCCACAGTACAATATATTGTTTATTATTATCACACCTGTGCAACTTAAAAGTAAGCTTCTAAAAATTCTCAGTCGCTAACCTTCACAAGATTGTTATGTAATATTACATTTATTGTTATGTTGGACAATTTAAGTTTGTCTCCATCAAAAAATAAATATTCAATTCCTTCAGTATGTCGTTGCAGTTGTATTTGCCATTGATTCTGAAAATGTTTTCTTAAACTCTAATCATGTTTGCTTTTTTTTTTTACCACTCGTACTGAAAACATTGATATTTTCAAGTAAATCATTATGATTGAACTCTCATCCTTAAGAATGTACTATTTTTCACATGTCAAAATTGACAAGTAGTTCATTTAATTCATTAACTAAGAATGATATTGTTTACAGAACTACATCCATGAGAGGAAAAGAAAAGTGCATATAAAATCACAAAACAGCACTTTTATACAAATATAAATGCATATTTATAACATCGAATAAATCAGCAAAATGAATCGTAATTTAATTTCTGCAAAACAGCAGTGACCTAATCTTTATAAATGACTAAATGAGGTGCTTATGCTATCTTTTGTGTGAACCTGCTTAGGTGACAAGGTTGATAAAAATCATGATTTAAGTAACAAGTAAAAAAAAAAATCATTTATTTGATTTAAATCTGATTATTTTTTATTTAAATAAGATTTTTTTTAAATTATTATTATTTGTGTACATTACATGCATATATTTATTTATTTTTTCCTGTATAGTTTTACACATTTCTATTAATTTCATTGCATTACTGAGAAAATAATTCAAGATATTTTAAATAAAAATCAAAATTTGTTCCAAACAAATTCAGATGATTTACTTAAAATTATATTATTCTACTATTAAATTTAAATTGTTATACATATACCTATGTGTGTTGTGTGTATAAATTTCTAGTTAAAGTTATTAAATTTTGCATTAATGTACTACTCCAATAATGTTTATAATATATAATCACATAATAAATGCACACCAAAGAATGTTTAATGTATATGTGTATTCCAACTGATTGTTTTACTAAAGTTATCTTTATTACATACAGTACTGCAAGTTTCTTTGTGTTTTTAGATTTGTGCTGTAATCTCCATCATTTCTGCAGTACATTGTTTGCATATTGCTATCACATCTTTTCCAGAAATAATATATATATATATTTTTTTTCCCTGTAAAATAAAACTGCACTGGATCTTTATTTCTGCCAGCCATTTTTCTTATGTTTCATCAAATCCAAAAGTTCCCTGTACTGTACCTAGTATTAGTAGATGACACTATTTTTCCAACTTGTGATTCTCACTATGCTGTACCCTTTGTAAAATTCTTTGTCTTGAAAAATAGACCTTTTCCTAAACTTTTCTGTGTCCAAACATGCTTTCACAAATTTAATCATTTTAAAATAAATTTTAACCTGTCAGAAAGCTCCTGAAGTCACCAAAGAACCTATTACATACCTTTTTTTTTATATATAAACAATCTTGTAACATAACCATGAATTATATATATAATAGCGCTAAGTGTATAACACTTCCGGAGTGAACTCATCCTCATCCTGATAACCACTTCGCTTTTTCATATTCCATTCGGTCATTTTCATTCAAAATTATTTTTTCAAATGAAACTTCATAAAAGTTACTGTAACGTGACCTTGGAGAAAGGGATTTTAAGTTAAATAAACAAGATATTCAAATTAGTTAAAATTAAAATAATTAAATTAATTTATTAAAATTATGATTTTAAAGGCAAGAAATCCCTCGGTCCAAAGTCACCTTATGGCCGGAACGTAAGCAGAAAGACATTACGAAGTAAATGAAAGTAAATTATACTTAATCCATCTATTAAAATTAAATATCAGTGCAAAATCTGTATTTAATATTTAAAGAAAAGATAAAAATAGAAATAAGTGACTCACCCCGTTCTCTGTGTGTTATGAAACTAAATAATAAAAGCTGTATGAAACACAATTTAATTTATACTGTATCAACACAAATCTTTGGTACCTGGATCCAGGAAATCAACACTATGGAAAATCAATTTTGCATATATAAGTAAATATATTAACACAGAAATCGAGTATCAAATGAAATGTAGCTGTCATCAACATTCAGTGAATTTTATACAAGTGTTGTACAGTTTTATTTTGATTACCATGAGATGGAATTATGAAAATTGGTAAGTTCATTAACGTTCATAGTCATTTAAATATTTCATTATTACGAGGTCGGGTTATTAATGTTCACAGTCTAAAATTTAAATAAAATTGATTATTTGTTACTTTCTTCTATCGTTACAAGAAGAAAGTATTGGTTTCATGAAAATTTTCGAATTCCAGTTTTCGACGGATTTACACCTTTTATGAGTCAGAGATTCCAAAAAACATGTTTTTACAAAATGTCTGTCTGTGAGTCTGTCTGTCCGTCCGTCTGTCTGTCTGTCTGTCCGTCTGTCTGTCTGTCCGTCTGTCTGTCTGTCTGTATGTGACACAAATTTTGTGGGCGCTCTATCTCAAGAACTAATGCACGAAATTTCACAAAACTTCATATTTAGTTAGACCTTGACATAAACTGGAACTGATTAGTTTTTGGTGAAAATCTCCCAACAGGTGGCGCTGCTATGCGGCATTTTTAACGATTTCTGCAATAGCTGTATCTCAAGAACTACTGTACGGATTTTCATAAAACTTCAGATTCAGTTAGTCCAGGATATAGTTTGGTGCTGATTACTTTTTTGTGAAAATCGCCCAACAGGTGGCGCTGGTATGCTGCATTGTTCATGATTATCGCAATAGCTCTAACTCAAGAAAAAATGCACGAATTTTCATCAAACTTCAGATTCAGTTAGTCCCTGATATAAATTAGTGCTGCTTAATTTTTGGTGCAAATCGCCCAACAGGTGGCGCTGCTGTGCTGCATTTTTCACGATTTCCACAAGAGCTGTATCTCAAGAACTATTGCACGGATTTTCATCAAACTTCAGATTTAGTTAGTCCTTGACATGAATTGATATATAAATTAGTGCTGTTTAATTTTTGGTGTAAATCGCTCAACAGGTGGCGCTGCTATGCTGTATTTTTTTCGATTTCCGCAATAGCTTTATCTCAAGAACTAATGCTTGGATTTTCAACATACTTCAGATTCAGGTATACCTTGATATCGTTTAGTGCTGTTTACTTTTGGTGTAAATCGCTCAACAGGTGGCGCTGCTATGCTACATTTTTTAAAGAATTTCCGCTATAGCTCTATCTCAAGAACTAATGCACGAATCTTCATCCAACTTCAAATTCAGATATACATTGATATGAATTGGTGCTAAATCGTTGTTATTTCTTGTACTATTTAAATGATTTAGTTGACGTGATTTATATAGAAGAAAGTTTTGTGATGGCCACAACATACTAGTTGATATTGTTGTAAAAGGGAGCTGTAAGCTTTTTATGTAATTCTTAACAATCAGGTATGTTCAGTATTATGATGATATTTGAAGGCACGGATCCAAGTTTTTGTTTTCTTTTATCATACAGGAGAAAACTGAGCAATGGATGCAGGACAACCCAAATCATCTAGAAAAGGATCAACTTGGTGTTAAAATGTGATTAGATTTTTCAAAAACATAAACTGTTCACAATTTCACAAAAGCAGGACACTGTAAGAAAATCTTGCACAGACCCCGAATAGGGAACAATAATGTCTATATATTTAAAAGGCAAGTGTTTGTTGATAAAAACACACTTTTCTCAATGACCACCTACTGCCACCCACATGTGGTTGTAGAGGTTAGCCCTTGGTCTCCTGCTGTTAGTAAGTAAGGCAGTTTGGTCACGGTGGGTGGAAGTGGGGAATTACAGGGACGCTCAAAAGAATTCTATTACATTGTGGTCATGTGGAAAAATGGTTTGAGATAGTTTTTAATAATGTTACAACTTTTTGAACATAATGAAATTGAAATGCTTTTATGAACTGCATTTAAATATACATTCTGTAGCATAATGCGGTGCAAAGAATATTTATTATTCATTTACAGGGCCACACAAAAGAATTCCATTACATAATGGTATAGCAGGAAACATTGTTTAATTATGTTAAAGTATTTCATATCTAACTAATTATAGTACTAACGCACCTCATTTTACATGTGTAGCATACAATTTCCAATTTGTTGAATTTTAGCGACTTTTACCGTGATTTTCACTCAGATTTTTAGCGTTTTTTCCAGTTCCACCGCAATTTTTTGGGTACTGTAATTTGCGGGTCTAAGCAACTAAACATAAAACAAACTTGGGGATTATGTATAATTTGCTTCAGAAGAAGTAACTCTCCTCTGAAAATATTATATTAAATAGATTTAACTTTAGCTGAAGCATATAACTTGCAAAAATGAAGTGATTATTTAAAAAAAATAAAAATGAGAGAGCAATTATCAGTAATTTTGGGGAATGAATGGATAGATAATATTTTTAATGCAGTTGCATTTACTTTCATAAAATAATAGTATTTTTAATTTATAAAAGTTTTGTTTAATGTTATTAAAAGATAATTTTTAATATGACATGAATGATGACTTTTATTATAACATGAATGGTGAATTTGATTCTTATTTAGCCTGTAAATATCAATGTTAAAAGAACTGATTTAAATCAAAATTTAAAAAAAAAATCATTTGATTTAAACCCAGATTTAAATCAAATCCTGTTATTGATGAAGCTTTGCAGAGAAATCTTCTGCAGTTAATGTCTATTATAAAAACAACTTGTAAATCAAATGAATGAACCTAGTATATAAAAATAACATTGAAATATGGTTTGTGGATTAAAATGTATTTCAAAAGCTTGAATAATTTAATAGTAAAAATAATGTAGCATCCAATTATGAACAATTACTTAGGTAGACTAAGTGTCAAAAGCCTCTTGATAAATTTACCACTGATATCTATAAAAAATAAATTATTCAAATATGTAAAAAGTTTTTTTAAAGAATCAATATTTTCCTTTAACATTTTAATAAAACTTAAATGACACGTTTCACCTTTTAATTTTTTACATTATGCTTTCAAAATTAAGCATTTATTGTTTTAACACTACCAACTGATCACTAAGTGCCAAAAGCACTATATATAGTTCAGCCCAGAAATGTTTGTTATTTTTGCATGTTAAGTTGTTTAACCCTCTAAGTGTTTGGGGCGTAATATTCCGTTCACTAAGCTCCAGGTTTCACAGCAATATACGCAATATTTAAGATAATATAATTCTATAGATTTAATGAATTTTAAATACATTGAAGAATGATTAATACTCTCAAGGATTATATTCATATTTGTAATTGAGTTTTTTTTTATAATGTTGAAAGAATCATATTTTCTTAGCATTTAAAACAAAATGCAAAGAAAACAATATTACAATTTTACCCTTTTGCAAGACACTCGGAGGGTTAACAAGAAGAAAAAAAAAAAAAAAAAAAAAAAAAAAATCATTTTTTTCACTATTTAATTAAATTTTGTGATTTTAATGAACTCATTACTAAGCTAGAAACTAAGCTGGAGTAATGTCCATGGACAGAGCTGTATGTGTTAGAAGTAAAGTTGATTAAAAGATATCTAACCAAGAAAGTATTTGTATTGGTGACTGCAGTACAAAATTCAGGAAGAAGCTAGAATTTTGAACCAGATGTATCTATAGTTTGCTATGGTCATTTTTTTTTTAAATATAGGTAATATAAATAAACTAAGCTAAGAATCTTTTGCTAGAACCCATGTGCAAGAGAATTTTTAATCATGTCAACATGGAAAAAACTATACAGAAATGTAACAAAATTAGACATTAAAAATCTAAAAATAAGTGTCTACAGGCTTTTATCGAAAGGAAAAATTGAAACAGTAAATTACTTTTTCCTCAGGTGTGTTCCACCCATGCATGATCCCTGCATTTAAGAGAATTTTTAATTGTATGGACATAGAAAGAAAGAATGAACTAAAAATTGTCTTCCAAAAGGGTTCAGGTGCGGAGAGTCCTTTTGACAAAACATCCTTATTCCCTTTTTTCTCTTTGTGTTTACTTATTTTAAATCATTTAAAAACAATATATATATATATATATATATATTTTTTCAAACTATGAGGGGAAAAGAATATAGTTAACTAAATTTGAAAATCCAAGAAGGTGCAATTGTCCTATCCTGCTTCAGATTTTAGGCATGCACTGTGCTAATACAATTTCATTTCAGGTAAAATCTCAGCCTGCTACTGAATCTGTATCAGCACTCAATGACTTGTTACCTGTTATGTTTCAAATTTTAAGTGCCACTAGAGATACTGGATTACAAAGTATATGTTCCTGGGAAGTGGGGAGATTATTTGCTGTTCATTCAAATCAGCAACAAGTTGAGTCATCAGGTATACTTCTAAAACTTTTATTTTCCTTGTCAGATTCATTATTAAGATAGAAATCAAGTTGATTAATGAAGTTAGGGAATAATATTTTGTGTATATTATTTTTGTAGCAAAATATTAAGTTGCTTAAATTACTAATTTTTAAAAACTTTTAATTTTATTTATCATCTTTAGACTTTCTTAAACTCAATTATTGAATTCACTTAATTTAAGTGCTTCAAACTCCTCAAATAATATAAATAAATTATAGCTTAAAAAGGTGAAATCTATTATTATTTTTATTTGTATAACATAGATGTAGATGACTTTAGTTAAGGAAGAAATTAACAGCTCCCTTTATCACACAGAAAGAATGTGCATATACCAACTATACTAAAGGTTGCCTACTGATTTGCTTCATGATTTTAATTGCATGTATCCTTAGTACAGTTAAACTTGGATAATTCGAAGTTGAAAGGACCAGAGAAAAGTTCGAAATAACCAAAAATTCGAATTACATATATTCTCGCAAAAAGAAGAGATAACCAAAACATAGATTAGCTCCATGATGAAAGATTTAACACATAAACTTTATCTAAGAATACTGCTACGTTTGTTTTCATTAAATCAAACATTTTTTACTGGCGTAATTATATTCATCAGTTTTAAGAATAAAGTGAGATATTTTTGATTGCTTCTTTCAATGCAGTCTTTGAGTCATAGCATATCATACCAGCCTATCAATCGATATAAAAATTGAATCATCTACATTAGACTGATCTTCAAAAAAGTGTCAAAGTCCATGTATATACACCATAGCTTTTTGACGAACTTGGCAGTTATCTTGTATTTCCTTGATCACTTCATCCCCAGATAGTCCGTCCTCAGCTTGTTTTTTTTCCTCCACCTAAGCAATAATGTCCGCAACAGTTGCCGCACACAGCTGCATTTTGATCTACGTTGACATGGTCCTCATACAGGATTTTGCTTGGGTGTCGGAAAATTCATTGGAAATCCCCACATAGTGACATTGTAAACCATCGCCTTTTTTTTCCTTAGAAAGACAGTTAAATATATTTTGAACCTTAGCTGAATAAAGTCTCATAATAATTTTTATTCCAAAATTTTAAGGAAAATTGTATGAAAATTTCGAATTATCCAAAATAAAATTCGGAATATCCGATTTTTTTGCATTATTTTAATACAGGAATTCTTGGGACCGAGCAAAAAATTCGAATTATCCATAATTTCGAATTAAACAAGTTCGAATTATCCAAGTTATACTGTATCAATATCAAAAGAAGGTTTTTACATTATATATGTATATATATATCTACCCTATATACTGTAAAAGCACTTATTTTCGCGAGGCTTTAATTTTCGCGATTTTCGCAAGCCCGTCGTAATTGCGAAAATATAAGCCTCGCGAAATATTTTTCTTCGCCTCAAATAGTAATAATTAATCAGAAATTTGTCACTTATCCACAATTTAATGATTACAGTTACTTAAATAAGAAATAAGTACAAAAATTTCTTGTATACTTACAACTATTTCTTGAATACTGTACAACTATTTCTTTAAAAATAATAATAAAACTAATAGAATGCAGCCCATTCACTTACAATATTTGTAACAGCTTCTTTGAAGACATTCAAAATTATCTCATATTTGGCTTCATCGTTAAATGTTCGCACAAGCCAAGAAGCGTGAATCGGTTTTAGTCGTGTTATTCGCAGTTCCACAGATTCTTTTTCCTCTAGAAATTTAAACAAAAGGGGTTTTGTTAGGTAGTTTTGGGATTTTTCAACTTACGGCTCTGTTCATATAAAATGCGTGAAATTTTCAGCTCGCAAAATCACCGATATCTTCATTTTCGCGAAAATTACATCTCACGAAAATAAGTGTCTTTGCAGTACATAAAGTCCTTATGAAACGGCTGAAATGAAACGAATTTATGAAATGATTCTATGAAAAGACTGATTAAACAACTGATCATGTTTCACGGCGATTTCTCCTAAAATAAGGAATACTTTGTGATGAAATTAACACCAAAAATCCATATTGATCCGCAGATCTCAAAACTGGTATTAGAATTTTTAAATTTGAATTAGTTTTTGAAATATTAATTTTTTTCGAATTTTAAATAATTTTCTCTAATGATGGCAACTCAAATTTTAATCATAAAATATATTTTTTTTTTCATATTTTAGAAAAAGTTATTATTTCAAACTAATTTGGTGACCAGTTTAGCCTCCCTTAAATGTATGCTAAGAACAATGTTTTTTTTTGTATTTCATTATCATTTTATTTAATACAAAACTTTCATTTCTGTCATATGCGCACAGGGGTAGTTAATTGGTGCCAAAATGGCGTTATTTTGCCTAACATGGTAACCCGGCTATTGTTGCTTATTTATTAATAAATGTTTATTTAAATTTATTTTCTTTTTATTTAAAAAAAAAAATTATAAATATTTTTGTTCTATAGTCATTAATTTTTTTTTATTATTATTTATCATTATTTCATTTAAAAAATAATAGAAAATAATTTTTAAATCGCCAAATTGTCGTAAAAAAAAAATTAATGCCAAACCTGGTGTGTATATGACATGTGTGCTAAACATTGAATAATGAAACAAATCGTGACATTTAATTTCAAATTCAAAGCAATGTTTTAATGGTACTACTTGGTTATCCCATCGACCAATTTCGTCAATTTATATAAATCGCCAAACCACTCGCCAAATTATACAAATTGACGTAATTTTTATTTTAAATAACGAAAGAACAAATTAGTGTAACATTAATACAAATACAAATAAAACGTCGAAATAAAAATCACTTGATGGCGTAAACACATATAACTTCCTTACATTCAAGTGAATGTGACATTTACGATCAACCATTATTGGCATTTAATCTTATAGTCTGGCGATAGATTTTTGCTTGATGTGATAACTAAGTAGTACCATTTTAATTTGCCATTCGAAAAATTTTTAAAATGCTAACTGGCGAGTTAAAGAAAAGCTATTGGCAAGATTTGCACCCTGCTAACATAAAAATACCAAGAATTCTTTGCAATCATGGCAACTTTTATGTAGTTTTATTCGAAAAAATAACTTTGATTCTTTAATCAAAATGAAACCTTTCTTATGAAAAGCGAAGATCAGCCCATAATTGTTTATGGCAGCTACATGGCTTGGACTATTATAGTATAAGTGAAATGATGGCGATAGAATAATATTTGGCAACTTACTGCCTGTGGCTAGCTAACATTAAAATACCAAAATGGCCGCCTGAAATATAAAAAGCAAAGGGATTCCCGTAATTGTTTATGGCAGTTACATGATTTGGACTATTATAATATAGGTGAAATGATGGCAATAGAATAATATTTGGTGACTTATCACCTGTGGCTGACTAACATTAAAATATCAAACTGGCCGCCTGGAATATAAAAAGCGAAGGGATCTATTCTTAAAATGTTAAAATCAGTGAATGGCACCAGAATTTACAAACAAATTTCGAAATATGAAAATGCTTTTGTTCACTTACTTAATAAAAAGAAAATTTTCATTCCAGTATTCTGTGCCAATGTGGCATTTAAGAATTAAAATTAAGTGGTCCAAAAATGAACCGCTGTCCTTGAAGGGGGTTCAAGCAGTAAATTGTATTATGTCAATTGTTTTATAACATTGTTAAAAAATACCAGCAGGCAAAGACTCTGTTTACTTAATTCATTTTATTCTGTTTTCTTAATTCATTTTATTTTAGCTTCTTTTCAAATGTTTAACTGATCTTCTTTAACCAAACATGAAAACAACCATTGTATGTCTTAACAGCAACTGATTCAGCCTTAAATTTTCGCAATCAAAGGGAATTGAATGGAAACCCATTTACAGGGAGATCGCTATAGGTTTTTTCCTTATAATTCAATCTTCAATCTTAATTAATTTTTCAACTACTTTTCAGCAGTGAAATTACGCTTGAAAAATTATTCAATATTAAATACATGAATTATCACATTGCTAACTAAGTGTAAACCAACAGAGTTAAAAATGTCCAAGCCGGGAATCGAACCCAGACCCCTGGAATAGCGCTCCAGTGCTTTACCATTAAGCCACGAGGACAATGCCCAGCTCATGAAGTGCTCGTGAATTGTGTGCTCATGAAGACTTCTCCATTTTGTAGCTGTGGTAGCAGTTTTATCGACTTATGTGAGTGAGAAATGCCAAGCTGGGCATCGTCCTCATGGCTTAATGGTAAAGCACTGGAACGCTATTCCAGGGGTCCGGGTTCGATTCCCGGCATGGACATTTTTCACTCTCTTCGTTTATGCTTAGTTAGCAACAGGGTTCTCGCTGCCGCTCGCCATTGCATCAAATCACAACAAAATGTTTCATTTGGCGAGTAAACGTTTGGTTAGATTCGCCAAACTGCGAGTGCTGAATTTTTTGTTCATCTTTTTTTTTTTTTTTTTTTTTTTTTTTGTGTGTGTGTGTGTATCCATACAGGCGACACTCTAATTTACATTAGTGGACAATTTATGTCACTTATCATGTTCAATCGTACCGTACCATTGACATTATTTTTAGAGATACTAACCCAAAACCAATTCTATTTAGCATCAGACATAGCCGCAGTAAGCAAAAATGCCATTTTAGTATGGGTTAATGTGCCCATTAGGCAACAATAGTATTTTGAAATTGCTTTTGAAGAGTGGGTTTCAATGAAAAGTCGACCAATTCTAGAAAAATAAAGTTTTGACACATTTTATTGTTTATATTTTGAATTTTTCAGACTTCATTGAATGCAATATCTTATTCTAAGTTAACTGGGATTAGAAGTTTTATTTCATAACAATTTATTGAGTTAAATCAGATTTTTTAAAAAAATTTCTTGATTACACGAGATATTTAAAATACACTTATTTTTTTAGTTTCTGTAGCATATAATTAAATTTTGATGAATAACTGATCTATAAGCAGTTACGAAAACTCAGGTTATTTTAGAACATATTGAAAAAAAGGGGATGATTCACAACAAATTTATTTTGCTAATTTTTTTATCATTTGGCAAATGTTTTTTGTTTCGGATTAGCGAAATTGCTAATGCTCGTAAAAAGTCAGCGAGAACCCTGGTTAGCCATGTGATAATTCACGTCGTTAATATTGAATATCTTCTCTAATCTTTTTAAAACCGATCAAATTAGCATGCTTTTAGATTCTGCGGTGTCTAAACTGGGGTTGGCGAGCGTAGCTTGCAGGGGGCAGAGCCTCCTAGTATAGTATGTAATGTCTCAAGTTTTTCCGTTTACCTTCTGCTACAGATATATTCTACTTAATGATATTTTTTCCCGACTTAGATCTCTCCTGTCCTCTTTGTTTCTAGCAAAAACAATATTATTACCATATTTTAAAATTTGGAAAAGCAGACAAATATTACTAATATTCTATAGCAAAATTGTTGTTCAAAAAGTATTAGACAAGCCACTTTAAAATGCATTCTATGAACATTGAGCTCATATTTTTACAGTGTAAGATATGTTTTTCTTCAATATATTTATAGGCTTTATAACAGCACATTTTTCAATGCTTTATCTCTCATGTCGTTAATTATAAAATATAAAACATAAAAATTTCAAATAATATAACTCATGATAATTTTGTGTTATAGTATTTCTGTATGTTTAAATTATTTGTAATGTTTATTCAGTTTCTGCAAGTTATTCCTACCTTGGAGAAAAAAGTATTCTGAAACCTGTGATGAACGTTGTTCTGAGCTACCAAAAAGGAGGTAAATCACATTATTTCATTCCCTTTATTTACATAATTATGATAAATTTTAAATGACATGAGCTTTAGCAGTATATTTCGTATTCAGTTAGTAAATTTCCTTATTGTTTTTGTGTGAATTTACATCCTTTTGCAAATTATTGTGGATTTCTAAAATAATTGTGGATGAAGTCTATGTAGGTCTACAAATAAACTTTATTACATATTAATTAAATTTTTATGGCATCATAAACCAATGAATTATGTTTACATACACAAATAATTTCAATATTTAATAAGAGTGTTGTTTGCCAAGAATCCTTGATTCTTTTCATATTTTTTTATAAAGGCTTTTTAGTGTTGCTTTAGATCAAAATCTTACGTATACTGTATGTTCTTTTATATGATTTTCTTTTTTGTGTTGATTTGTTATACTTCACAAGATTTATTTTTGAAAATACTCTATTTTTTCAGCAAGATTCCCCATGTATTATTTCTATTAGGGATGCACCGAATAGTGATTTTGGCCAAATGCTGAGTACCGAATATTCGGCCTACAGTCTAGCCGAATAGTAACTGTTAGGCGGAATACCGAATATTCGGCAAACCGAATAGTAACTATTCGGCCAAATAATTTTATATTTCAAAGTTAAAAGTCATTAAAATGTTAATTTTTTAAACAATTTTACATAATATTCAATACAGAAAATAACATTTGGATAAACAAGGGCTTATTACAAGTAAACTTTATCTTGAAAAAAATCTACTTTGAGTTATTGAAGAATAGAATAGTTATAAAACTTTTTTAATTAATAAAATTTTAAATTTCATGGCTTCTTCTGTGAATTAAAACAAATTAATATTTTCTTAAATTCTGAAGCAAACATTTTAAAGTCAAAGAGAAATTGTAAAAAATTTTGGAAGAAAAACTTTGTTGTGTCATACCTAAAACTATTCTAGGCAGACACAAACACGTGGGAGATAAAAATCTACCCATAGAAAATAAAAGTTTGGATCGTATAGAATTTTCATAAATTAAAACCTAAAATCTAAAAGAAGGGAAAAATAAATATTGCTGCTTTGGGAAAGAAGTATAATAATGACAGAGATTATTTTCAGAGACAATTTAAAGTTTATTTAACAAAGTAGTTAAGGCATTAATTGGATAATAGATATTTAACAATGCTTTGATGTTTTTACTTTGACATACAAATTGAAACTTTGCACATTACATTACTTTACTTTTAAGCATTATAATTTTAAGTTTGAATATATTCCTACTCTAGAGTAAAAATAAAAGAGATACCTTAATTTAAACTATCGCACATGATTACAGTCCTTTTAAGTAAAACAAGCACATTCTGCAACATCTCTTGGTAGCTTGTTGATAGTTCGGCCTTCCACTCGTCAATCTCACTTAGAACTGTTTGCAGATAAGGTCATTCTCCATGTTGACGTTCATTTTCCACGATCTCCAGACCATATCAATCCATCACTCCTATTCGCAAAGCCTCGAGTTCAACTTCTCCAATCCCTTCGACGTCACACGGCCTTTCCCAAGCCGTTACTAGCTCCAAGTCATTCAAGAAAAGTCTCCGTCTCGGCAAAGAACTGCTCCTTTGATCCGCTTGCTTCTTAACACTTTCTCTTGCCATATCGGAAAATAGTCCGATCGCGCACCGAAAATGATAGTGTTGTGTTTTAATATTCATTTACAACCTTTTTCAAAATGGATTAATCGATGCTTGATTTACATTTAGTATATTTTCTTTTTCAGTATTTTTTCAATTTAAAAAGGAGTATTAATTACTTGTAAAACGTGGTTTGATCGCCGCAGATGAATACCAAAACATTGTCGATCGGAATCACGTGCTTCGTAAAATATAAAATAATAAATTAAACTTATATATTTCCTAACAGAACATCTGTAAAACTTTTTTAAATAATAATATTTTGGCATTTAAATGCATATTTTCAAGAATTGCGAATTAGCTATTACTTTAAATATTTTTTAAAGACATTTTGAAACATTATAAACTTTAATTTTACACACATAATATTCATAAATATCTGAGGAAAAAAGCTTTATATTGGCCGGCACCAAGACAACATAAAAAAACTTCCTTACAATGTTATTGAACATTACAATAATATATTTTAGATACCATAATATGGAGTAATTTGTAACTATTGTTTGACAAAAAGGAAAATATTCTAAAGTTTAAAAAAAAAAAAAAAAAAAAAAAAAAAAAAAAAAAAAAAAACTTATACTATCTTTTAGGCTGTTTTATTTAAATAAGTTTTTTTTTCACTTATTTAATTACTTATTTAGAAAAACCCAAATTATCAACATAACAACTTTACAGGGTCATATAATGTTTATTTGTCAGGAAGAGACCCGAACAGATTAAAGATAGTAATAGAAATAAAAAGTTGAATTAAAAATGTCTTGATGACACAACTAACACGTGTATCGTGTTTAATATCAAGTGAATGTGACATTTACGATCATCCATTATTGTCATTTAATCTTATAGTTTGGAGATAGTTTTTTGGTTGATGGGGTAATCAAGTAGTCCCGAAGAGACTTAAGTTAAAATAAATAAATAAACAATGTAATCTATTCAAATGGTGGCAACTCAGCAAGGAAGTTTTTAAATGCATCCTAGATCAGTGTCTGGAGTTTCCGATTATTTTTAGAGATTGTAAACATATTCGTTCCTAAAATCTTATGACAAACTTTTAATGGAGATAATATGGTCAAGAAAAACATTTTTTTTAAACATTATTTACTAGACAAGGTTCAGAAACTTGCATTTGTACGTCATTAATTTCTATGAAAATACTCATTAATAGTTAATTTTCTGAACTGAAATTTTACAAACAGCAAATAAATAATGTAAAAATATTCTTCTTTATTTAAATATGATTCTACTTATTTAATTATTTTGAATATCATTATAAGTTGAAAGTTAAAAGTAGAAGTTGTATAGGATTTTTAAAAAGTTTTTTTAAATATTCGGTTCAGCCAAATATGCTGATATTCTATCAAACTGAATATTCAGCAGGCCGAATAGTTTGATATTCGGCCAAACTGAACATTCGGCAAGATGGCCGAATACTGAATAGATACCGAATATTCGATGCATCCCTAATTTCTATCCAGGGTAGCACTATATGGTCCTTAAAGAAAATTTGAATTTTCAGATTCCTAAGATATCAAACAAGAAGAATTATTTTACTTGTGTCTTTTAGATAATCAAACATCAAGTTGTAGGCAGGCATATTTTCAGAGGTGCCATCTGTTTACTTTTAAAAAATACATTTGTATTTTGGAAAATTACTGTTCAAAATGTAATTTATATATAAAAATTGTGTACAGAAAAAAAATGCGATTCTGAACTATGCTTCCAATCAAAACATATACATATAATCAGAATTTGCTATAGATCGTTTGTATTAAATTACAGCATCCTTAGAATTGTTCCGACACATTAAGGACTAATGTGTTCAAAATTTGAGCTCATTTGGACATCAAGAACATATGTTGCATCAACTTCAACATTGAACATTAAAAGTTAAGACTTTTAGTGTTTGTTATTGATGAGATGTGTGTTCTGGCATATCCAAATGAATTCAAATTTTGCATCTGTTATTTTTTTAAGGATATGAACAAATCTAAGGGATACTGCAATTTGTTTTCTTGGATTCTATCTAAATAAGGATCACTGCAGGGCATATTGTATCATATCTTTTATATTTCAGATGAAGATGAATTCAAATATTGCCATGTGTTAGCTTGTCTAAAATCTTTGGCATTTCCTTTCCCCAGGCCTCTTCCTCCTATCAACTGGGTATCAATATTAACGCCTTTTCTGCAACAAAGTGAAGGTTTGTATTTATTAAATTTTCAGTGTTTCACTGTTTGTTAGATCATTGGAAATTTTATAATATTCTGGAATATTTCAGTTATTATATTTTGAACATTAATTACAAAATTTGACACCGTATTAAAACTGTAGATTAAACACCTTATGTTTTGTTTTAAGTTTTGAGAAATGTCATTTGTTATCATATTTCCCTTTAAATTCATGTAGTTAATTTTTCTGGGGCTGTTTGAAATCTTACTTTCAGTAATACAAATATGAAAGAAATGAAATTGTGTCTTGAAAGTTTCAAGTAACAAATAAAATGAGTTCAAAATGAAAATGCAACTTGCAGGTCTGACGCTGATCTTTAGCTTTCTTAATTAGAAACGTACCCACCGCTGCCACCAGTTGTGCCGTGTCCTAAGAAGGCGGTAGCGATGGTCGAGGGTGTTAACTTCGAAGGCTTAGCAATTTATATTCTCTCAGAATATGATAACATGAAATTTATTTTATACAATAAAAGATATTCTGAAGTAATGATAAGTCGCTATATACACAACAATGTAAATTTTGTTAAACAAAGTTTATGTATCAGAAATAGTGTCTATGAGAAGGTGGTAGCTAGTCTATTAAGTCCACAGGCATTGCATTACTTGAACGGAAAACGCTTGTCTATACTCAAAGATTAAGATCTCCTTTTCCGCGACTGCACCCTGGTGCCCTGTCACTGCTGATTCGGGTATCATTCCCCGGTACTAGGGATCGTAAAGTCCGTCCCTTTCGGCCTTCAAAATCGTCCACTCCAAAAGTCGCTCTTCCAACTCCAGCCAAAATCTAATCTCCCCTCTGCATCCTCCTCTCGTATATATATCTCAATTATCTTCCTCTAAAAACAATAGTGAGTTTCTCAGCCACTAACTGTCCGTTCTTTTCAAGAACCTCCCAGGGACCTTTTCCGCTATCTCCTGAGTGGACACCTTGAGCACCTCCTCTTTTTTGCACACGCACTCTCTAAACATCTGTTCATGTGAGAAGGTCTGAGAGATATTTTCTCACGCTAAAGTTCAGAAGAGTTCTGCCTGCTTTTTGCATTAGCAAACTGTTACCGATTGTCAAATGTCCAAGATTGATGGTGACTGAGTATTTTACTTCATCTTGCTGTGCATCTTAGTGGACTTTAACATATTTTTACTCTGTTTTAGAAATGCATTAGTTTTTTCTATATGGCGAATCTGATATAGTTCAGATCTTTACAATATTTATAGCACTTCCTTACATAGAGGTCTTTAAAATCAAAATATAATAGCCTTTGAAATAGGTCATGTAATTATAAAAAAATTCATTTGAATGGGGAGAGCTTGAGTCTCATGACTCGTGAGGTTCTGTGTTGAAAATAAATTTATAAGATGCTGGTTATTTAATTCATGAGATTGTTCTTTACTTTTATAAGATGAGATGATTAAGACATTCTTTAGATTATTTAACCTTCTAAGTGTTTGGAGCGTAATATTCCGTTCACTAAGCTCAAGGTTTTACAGCAATACAAGCAATATTTAAGATAATATAATTCTATAGATTTAGCGAATTTTAAATACATTGAATAATGATTAATACTCTCAAGGATTACATTCATATTTGTCATTGAGTTTTTTTTTATAATGTGGAAAGAATCATATTTTCTTAGCATTTAAAACAAAATGCAAAGAGAACAACATTACAATTTTACCCTTTCGCAAGACGCTCGGAGGGTTAAGAGAAAAATAGAACAATTAAAAGGTTTTACCATTTGTTACATACCTCCTATTTTCCAATAATTGTGGCCTGATGTTATTGATGCAAGTAATTTTTTTTCCATGAGGGGTGTACTTTGAGAACATCATAAAAAAAAATGTTTGTAATGATACACTAGTTTATTTGAAATTTCAGACAACAGTGTTAAATGCCGAAGTAGTGAGAAATCGACTGACTAAGAATTAATAAGAGTTAAACTATAGATTAATTATTTAAGAAAAAGAAATTACATATATATTTTGATGGAATATCAAAATGGAATTCCATATACAGTAGACTCCCTCAAATTCGCACATTATTGCAGATGTAAACAATGAAACTTTCAGTTCAGATGTAAGGACAAAATTATAGACTTTCTTATTTTCATATCATTCTGTAGATATTTTAATGTGTAATTATTGTTAATATGACTGAACTCATGCATTTTCATGAAGGAAGTATAAATTAATTTCTGAAAAAAATCAAGTTGTCACTGTTAATCACAATCTCTTTACCAAATATATTTATGTATTAAGCAAGCTTTATTAGTTATTAAGTTTGGCTTAATTTGAAATAAAATTTCCTTATTTTATGATTTTTATGTGAATTAGTAGAGTACATTTATGAAGCAAGTTCCATTGAATAACTCAAGATAAATGTATCTCATCTTTATTTTGCACATTTGATTATACATTATTAATTACTTATTTGACCTTTACTTTTAATAATTTAATGATTTTTTTAAATTATCTCAATTTTTATTAGTTTATTACTTTATTTAATTATTTTAATATTTTACCATATAGTAAGAATTCATTATAATTTTCATTGCATTATTACATTGAAATTACTATTTAAAAATATAAACAAAGCAATGACCAGAAATGTTCAAAAATTCTAAAATCCACACAACTTCTGGTTCCAAGCTATGCAGACTTGAGGGAGTGTGCTGTATATATGAAGTCAGGATATACCTTTCCTTAAAAAGAGTGGGGAACTTTTCTAATATTCCCACAAATATTTTATATTCTCTTGAGACAAAGTTAAACACCTAACTAATGAAAAGAGCGTGAAAATTTACTATCTCTCAAAATTGGCTACCCTCTAATAAGCTAAATAGTGCACTTTCCAGCCATGTCCAACACTTGCTACAAACGGCACATCACAGTAACAAGGCAAGCTTAGCATTAACTGCAACCCTTCCTGCATGTCCTTGAGTACAAAGAAAGTAACTTTCCTGCATACAATTCAACATGACTAAAGATTGGAAAGAAAATTCAAGGCTTTGACCAAAAATTAAAGAAAACGCTATCATAAAACGAAGTTTGCGCTGCCAAGAATTTAAACTATAAATGGTTTTAAAGTATGTAATAAATGCTGAAAATTATTTCAAAAGCACGCATCCAAGTGAATAAAATTGATTTAAAACAGTAATTTTTGAAAGATAAAAAGACCATGAACTGTGTATTGAGGACAAATCAGTTCACGTACGTTAAATTTTTGAATTTTAGTGTGATAAAAAATGTGAAAAAAGCATTGTGATTTAATTTTAAAGTAGAACAATTAAATTTATAAATAGTACAAAATCGTTTTTATTTTATTAAAGAAAATGAACTTAAAATATTTAAACATGAGAAATTGAAATATTTCTATGGAAAGGAAATTTCATATATACTCAAATTTTTAAACTCTGTATATATTTTTTTTATTATATAAATCAGTACTTTAAAATTTTTTATGAAATTTAAATTATTAATCAGAATTTCAATTAAAGATAATGAATTTTGAAGAAAGGAAATGGATTTTGAAAAAGAAATTGAAAATTTAAATAAAGGGATTGAATTTTGTAAAAGAAATTGAAAATTTAAATAAAAGGAGTGAATTTTGAAAAAGAAATTATGATATAGGTAAGGATTATTAAGTTAGTATGAGGAATAATGAAAATGTCATAATTCATTATGACAATTATATTCATCATTGAATTACAAAATGCAACATATTGAAGTGGTGAATCTTTGATTCCAATATAGTACCATTTGTTTTTAAAAAAGAACATCATTTCAAAACTTTCAGATCTGCATTTTTATTCAAGGCCTTATAAGTTATCCTGATGTTGGTTGCATCAGGCTTGAGTTCAATCTTAACTGTTAATTAATTTTAAATAAAATAATTGGTTTTCAAAATTGAAATTTAAAAAAAAAAAATTGATTTCTAAAGGGGTAAAAACTGAAATTTAAAAGGCTGCTAATCAAAAGACCCAAGAATACACACTCCATGAGACATAATTGCACCATGCCTCCACAGAAAGTGAGCTGTGCAATAAAACCATACCCCAATGGACCACATCATGTGCTCTCATAATGGATACACCTACATCATGCCAAAGGAATTAAGTGCCAGCAAGGAATCACAACTTTTCCTGGAAAGGAGACCATGTGTGAATGTCATCCAAAGTAATGCAACAATTGGTACTAAAAAGTAAATTAGGGTTTGTGTGCCACTAAAAGCAGAACTGTTGATACAAATGTAAAATAGCAGCAATATGAGAATTCATAAAATTTCTTCAATGTAGCATTACAACAAAAAATTACTTGTGTAACTAGTCAACATACAAATTTAAATTTTAAGAAAGGGAATCCACATGAATTTATCTTGATTTAAAGAGAGAGAAAAACAGTCGCAACAATTGGTACTAAAAAGTAAATTAGGGTTTGTGTGCCACTAAAAGCAGAACTGTTGATACAAATGTAAAATAGCAGCAATATGAGAATTCATAAAATTTCTTCAATGTAGCATTACAACAAAAAAATTACTTGTGTAACTAGTCAACTTACAAATTTAAATTTTAAGAAAGGGAATCCACATGAATTTATCTTGGTTTAAAGAGAGAGAAAAACAGTTTTAGAGATAAAAAGGGAGAGGAAACTTAGTTGATTATAACTCCTGCAGAATTTATGGAGTATATTTATTTTTTAGTATAGCCTTTTGACCACGACTATCATAAAACTGAAGGTTCTATAACGTTTTAAATTATAACCAACATTTTTTATACATTACTGAGAAAGGTAGCACAAGTAAGGAAGCTAAAACATTAGTTCCCGTTTTTCATTTCAGAAAAATCTACATGTAATTGAGAAAATGGAACCAAGAGGTATGTACAGTAGAAAACCTTTATAACGCAATTCTTCATATAATGCACAACTTCTCAGATGTAAACAATGAATTTTGCAGTTAAGAAGCACCTGGATTCCCACATTGTACAAAATTGCTATTCTCTAGAGGACTAAATTTGATGCATTAGTTCAACTAAATCTCCTTAATTTAGAGTTTTTTAATGAAAAAAATTGCTATTCTTACAATAAATTTTTAAATGAGTAAATATAATGAATGATTTAGTATAGGCATATTTGGACCATATTTATAAAGTAAATTTAACAATAAGTGAAATGATCTATATTAGGCAAATATTTAAAATCAGGATAACTCCTGGTAACATATAAAGATATTCTAATGTATTTTGATATGTTTGAGACATTTGGCCATGTTTGCAAAGTAAATTTAATGTTGTATGAAAGGTGATCCATATAATGCAAAATTCTATGTATCGCACAAGCTTGTGTTTTTAGGTTTGCATTATAAATATCTTTTACTGTATATGGAAGGACTTATTATGTGGATTATTTTTAGACTCTATTTGATTAGCCTGATTTTTTAGATCAGAAAATTAAATTCTTGATTTTAAAGAACACATAATTTGCTTTCTTATATTTTCCATAGATTCTGAAACACTTGAAACAGCCTTGAAAATAGCTATTTATCAGTGTAATGGATCTTCTCATGCTATGAATGTAATTTCATCCTACTGTAATCCGCCTCTTATTCATACATTGCCAGTAAGTAATTTAATTTCTTTTTAATTTGTAATGTTATGTAAAATCTTTATTTTCTCAATGCTTTTTTACTCCTAATAGTAATTGTCAGTAGCTGAATCCATATTTTTAAAATGTTAGAATTATGAATTGTGACTGCACACATATAGTTATTCCATTTTTTAAATAGCCTTTCTGCTTGGTATACTTACTAGTAACATGAGAATCTTATAAATGTAGCTTCAAGATCTTTAAATTACTACTTACCCAAATAATTATATGGGGGGAAAAAAACCCATAAAACATAAGTTAAAAAAATCACATTCAACTTCAATTGGATACTGAATTAGAGGTGATACAAGTTTTTAAGCTGAAAATGCATTGTAGTTTTATTTATGATACTATTGCATTAAAAAAAAAATACTATTTATCATGTTGCAATTTTCATAAAGCCATTAATATACTAGAATTAACAGAATACCCATTTGCTGATGTAGTATGTCAAATAATTCATGTAACACATTTCCTGTGTATTTTAACTATACAGTAAAAGATCTTTATAATGCAATTCTATATGATATAAAAAACTGGTGGAACCAGAGAGAAAAGTAAAGCTCGATCTAAAAAAGTTACAGTAAAAAATTGTCAAATAGTTTCAGTTTTAAAAAGTAAGTAGTGCGTAGGAAAGTAATGGAATCAGATTATCTGTAAAGCTCATGAAATTACCCAAATTTTTGTTGATAGCTGAAAATGTGGACTGAGCTTTACTGGTGTCTTAATATCAATCAGGGAAGTAAAGGCATTTTTAACTCATTATGAATTCCAAACATTCATAACCAGTTTAAAAATTTGGGCTCATAAGAATAGGTTAGAGGTTGATTTGGAAATGAGCGAGAACATGAGAGGTATCGAGAACATGAGAGATCGTTCAGTACGAAGTATGGACCAAATTCCATTCCAGGGGTCACTGATAAGCCTGGAAGATCAAAGTCCAAAATAATCCCAAAACCCTAAGCATGTACGATTCAACCATATGCTAACTACTTGTCTGGCGTAAGTCCATTGACATAAGGCTCCCTTTTCACAGTAATTACATGAAATAAAAATTATTACGCTACATGTGTTATGTCAGAAATGTTAATAGCAACAATTCCTCAACAACTTGACTGTATTAATGTTATACTTCAAATATTACTTCATGGTTTACATTTTTTCAGCTTTGTGGAGTTTAACTTGACTTGATGCAATCATGTCCACAATTCTGAGCTTGACAGAAATTTTTTTGCACATAACTACACATTCTGTTTACTATATCCAATACTCATTTTGAGTGGATAATATGATTTTGAATATAAGGCACCAGTAAAGCTCAGTCCACATTTTCAGCTATCAACAAAAATTTGGGTAATTTCATGAGCTTTACAGATAATCTGATTCCATTACTTTTCTACGCACTACTTACTTTTTTAAACTGAAACTATTTGACAATTTTTTACTGTAACTTTTTTAGATCGAGCTTTACTTTTCTCTCTGGTTCCACCAGTTTTTTATATAATTTCACATCTTTTTCAGATCCTTTCAGGAACTTAATCAACCAACTTCAACTAACCAAACAACTGTCCCATTAACCAACCAATGATCCCAATTAACTGGCCCAACCAAGAACTAACTGTCCAATCAGAAACTAACAGAAACATTCGTTCACCAATGTATTTCAAGAGCTCTGATGACCCCATACTTATTGCTAAACCCCATATTGGGATATTGACCTATACTTTACTCAGGACTGAATGCCAGACTAGTCCTTAGACTAAGTTTTATACATAGTGTGATCTCTTGAATTTTTCTGCTATGTACCTACGCTCCTCAGGTTTAAGGGACTATGCAGTATCCAAGGCCAATCCCTCAAACCCACAAAAAAGCTAGGGTAAGAAACAGTCATAAGAAATGAATTAAAACTGCGAAAAAACTATAAAAAGGGAAAATTTTTGTCCTTGGAACTTAATGGGAATTTAAAATTAAAAAAAGTCTGAAAACGACTGAATGCAGAAAAATGATCAAAAGTGATTGAAAGTATTATACAATGCACCTGTAAATAATATCAGAAATATTACTAATATTGGATATTTATAATAATATTTCAGATGTCAAACTAAAATATCACGATAATGACTAACATATTTACATCTAACTGTAACCATTGATAGAAAAACCAGGAAAATTGGAAAGTAGGTGTCTTTTGTAAACTATGCATTAATTAAGGAGATAAATTACGCAAACGAGTCTATTGACAATTGGTGTATTTGGTATGGATAAATTATATAATTGAGCCTACAGACAATTGGTGCATGTTACCGGGCGTTGTTTAGGACATAATTAGCTGAACCGTAAGCGCATGCACCTATTTTTGTAACGTTAACACACGCGCGGGGTAAATCTCACCTCATTTTGTCTCCCATTGTATTTTTGTCTAATTGCGCTTTAAAAGAAAGTCTACTACTCTATATTGTAAAATGCATCAGTACTACTTCTTTTCAGGGAAAAATCAAGCGTTTTATATTTATTTTCCGATTTTATAACAGTTTCTGTAAAAATGGTGCTTTTTTTCCCTTAGAAAATATGCAACGATTTGTTTTACCTCTTAAAACATGAATTATTTTATAAAATTTACAGTAATTACATTTAATATAATTTTCATCAATATATGAAAGAGCTTTTATTTCACTTTTTCAGTAAATTTATTTTAGTGTGTGTTATCCTGTAACAAATGAACATATCGAAATGTAACGTTTGTACATGCACAGGATTATTTAATCCCAAAAGCCCTATTTTTACTTTTCTAGCCAACAAACTAAAGACATTCCTTCATACAACCTTTCACAACCTTGGCCTTGAAAGGTACAAGGAAGGTCAGAAGTGTTTCATGACGTAATTTTGAAGTTTTTTCACCTGCATAACCCCTTCTCCCGCAGGTAAATGCAACGTCTCCCACCAGCCAGACCGTCCGCATACGTACTACACCATAAAACGGAAGAGCATATAGAAACATGAACCTTGCTAAAATGATGTGATTTTGAATTTTTTTTCATCTGCATATCCCCTTCTCCCGCCAGCCAGACCGTTCGCATACATACTACACCATAAAACGGAAGAGCATTTAGAAAAATGAGCCTTGCTAAAATCAAGTGACGAAAACGTTGCTAGCTCTTTCTTAGATTATTACTTTCGGTCCAACAATATTAATTTTTTTAACTCGCGAAATTGAATTTCATTTGGCGTTATAATGACGTAATTATACTAAAGTGTTTCAGCTTTTAAAATTAAAATGCATATTTTCTTTGGCGCGTGCAATAGGAGTATACGATTTCCTTGACAATACGCAGGAAAATGCAATAAATACAACCAAATGAACTAGCATTTACCGAAAATTTCTTTCGTATGACTTAAAAATAAATCTTTCAGTTTATGGATGATAATAATAATGATTAATTTCAGAATATCAGGAGTCTCTTTTCAGAGTAAAACATCATTACAAAGTTATGTCAGTTAAGCAGTAATTGATGTCATACCTAGCAAACGATTTTTTTTTATTATCTTTTCCTAAATTGTTTTTTTGAAATTAAAACTTCTGTATTAAAATAGATTTTTAAACATTAAAAACATTCAAATGAAATACTGCTTCATTTTAACACATGTTTAGTTAAAGTTTTTACATATATATAGGAAATATTTTCATTTTCTGATTAGAATGACGTCGATTTGAAAAATGCAAAAATATAGCGAGAAAATCTGATTTTTACTGAAAACAAAATACGAGTGTTATCACTTTTTTAAAATTATTGTGCCGCTTTTTAGGATTTGGCAACAGGAAAGAAAGATTGAAGGAGATATTTCTATATTGTTAAATTATGGAATGCTATGTAAAGTTTAAATGGGTGCCATTCCCTTAATATTGGATATTTTTTTACCCGACCTTCGAAAGGCACATCACTAAATTAAGACCTTTCCAAAAAGCCATTATTCATCACTGAATGTTTTCTGGTTTGGATTGTAACTGAGTTGTTGTCTTTTCATCATGTTTCAAAATGTAAAAGATGCGGCTGAGCTCTACTATACAGCATGATCGTGCTGTATGATAACGCAATTCTCCATATAACGCACAACTTCTCAGATGTAAACAATGATTTTTGCAGTTAAAAAGCACCTGCACTTTCACATTGTAAAATATTGCTACTCTCTAGAAGACTAAATTTGATACATTAGTTCAACTTTATCTTCTAATTTAAGACCTTTTTACGGAAAAAATGCTATTATTAAAATAAACATTTTTGAAAATGTCTAATATAAGGGATGGTTGTGTCAGTTATTATTTGGATCATGTTTATAAAGTAAATTTAACAATGTCTGACCTATATTATACAAAAATTTATAATTTGGATAACTCTTGGTAACAAGGAATGCAATATAAAGATATTCTAATATATTTTGATGTGTTTCAGACATATTTGGCCATGTTTACAAAGTGAATTTAATGATGTGATCCATATAACGCAAAATTCTATATAACGCACAACTTTGCGTTTTTAGGTTTGCATTATAAAGATCTTCTACTGTATTATATTTAAAGACATTATTATGCTAAAGTTATGACTTATTTCTGCTACTTGTAGAAATTTGCATTATGTAACTGTGATTGACATTATTTGCCTGATTGTATCCATCCAGATCATTAATTTGTTAATTTCACAATAGATTAATAAGTTTTGAAATGCATTATAAACTATTGTCCAGTTATCAAAGCATAATCTAACGACTGTCTTGTAACTATAATCACAAAAGTATATTAAAAGTGTAATTAAAAACAGATGAAACAACTATTAAGCTTAAATGTCAATTGTTCAACCTCATAAAATAACTATGCTTCTCTTGTAGTATTCCAGTTTGAAAATTCTCTTGGATAATATACCAGCCCTTACATTGGCCTTACCTCCTGCCAAAATGCAAGTTTTTATGCAAACTGTTATAGCACAAACAGTTAAGAAGGATGATATGTTGAAAAGTATTGGGGATATAACTTTGCAGGTAATTTCTTCTTGGTATAGAAGTATAATATATGTGTTATAATTGAAATGCATTGTTAATATAAGTTCTATTTCCATTTGCATGCTCATAAAATTTTAATGTTATTTAATTAGGATTTAAATAAATAAAAATTAGATTAATATATAGCTGATCATTTACCATTTTAATTCTTAATAAAACTGATTAATTTTATTAAATTTGTGAATTTCACAAAATCCTCAATTTCACTTTAATCTGTAAGGACTTTAAAAACTTGTGAGTAAATGAGGCATTTCAAGCTGTTCATTTTTTTGTATGTGGTTTCGTGTAACAATCTTGCTGTTAAAGAGAGGTGGAAAGCTATAAACAAAACATTTCCCTTCAATGTCTTCCTGTGGATAATAAAAGAAGAAAAGTTGTTTTTTTTCTGTTATTCATTTTTTTCTGTACTAAAAATTTTTGGATTTATTTACTTTTACTTATATTGAACTATCTTCAGTTGTCTAAATTTAGAAATTTCAAATCACCTAAAATAATGGATTAAAAATTCAAATTTGATAGTAATTTTAAATATTGTTTTCAACTATACTTTGAAGGAAAATAAAATCCTCTTTGAATTATTCAATAACTTGAATAAAATATAGTCTACTGTTACTGTATTATGATTAGTATAATAGATTAAATTTCAGCTTTATATGTCTTACCATTCAACTTTATTAAGTGCAGTTAACTCAAAATTAAATATTGCTACATTATTTTCTTTATTTTCAGGGATTGCTCAAATCCTTAAAACAAACTGGGTATAAAGAACAGTCTAAAACGCTTTTGCAAGATGCATATGTTTCTGTTTTAAAATATTTTAAAACAAATGAAATTTATATGAGTCAGTATCTCCCATGGATTACAGATTGTCTTCTGTCATTGCCGGAAGAAATTCAAAGTTCTCTGCTGTCAGTATCTGAAAATGTGGATGATGTAGTCTGTTTATCAATGATTTGGTGCCATTTAGTTAAAATTGGAAAGAAACCTCTTTCTAGTCTCAGGCCTTGTATTGAAGAAGGAAAGTGTTGCTCTTCAGAGTAAGTTTTTTAGCACTTTTACTCCATTTCAAAAACTTTTAGAAATTTATGTGTCTAAATAAATGTCAGTTTTTATGTAAATGCAAAAAAAATTACAAGTTATGTGTGAGTGAAATATTAATAAATAAATTGATCACTGAATAAAGGGGGAGAAAACTTTCAGAAGAAAACATTAAAGCAAAAAGTTGCTTTATGTTTAAAATACTTTAACATAATTAAAATGCACTTCGTAAATAAATTGTAGGATATCCAGATACTTTTGTTTGCCTTAAGGAACTTAAATGTTATTAATACCATTTCTCAATACAGAACATGATATATCAATGAACCTCTTAACATGTAGAAATTTTCAAGTGTATGAAACACTATAACATCATTAGAATGCTCTTCAAACAATTACTACCTGTAGACTGTAATGTATTTAAATTATTTTGTGTATATCTATAAAATAACTATGAATTGTGTCAAACTGCAATTAAAAAAAATAAAATCTTTTCAAATAGCCTTGTAAATTTAAATTATACAATTTGGTTGTTGTATTGATTAATTCCCCTGTATTTAAATTTTTGCTTCTAATGGAATTCTCTACTTTAACCCCTTGACCGCTGAGCAAAAAGGCAAAATTGTAATTTTTTTTCTCTGAAATTTTATTAAAAGTGCTAAAAAAAATTGTTTATTCCAACATGGTAGAAAATTGTTTATTACATATAGGTGTATAAGACTTGAGCATATTAATTATAACTTAATTTTTCAAAACTGTGTTTTAGCTGTAGAATTATATTAAACAAAGACCTAATTTGCAGAACAAATTAAAAAAACAAAATTTATTTCCTATATTGTTTAAGCCCGAGAAGGGGCAGATATTAAGATATTTCATTCAATTCGTTCTACATTTAATGTTAAATTTTTGTAACAAATAAGCTAAACCAATTGAACATTAAAAAATAAAAGTGAAATTCATACAATATAATATAATGCTTTAAACACCTATATACTTAGATTCCGTTCAAATGAAATCGAAATGAATCTTAGACTTTTTTTAAAGTTTTGTATTTTGCATGTATCTTATCATATTATTAGTATCTTATCATATTATTAATCATGTATCTTATCATATTATGTACAATCGTCATAAACATAATGCAAAATCTGCAGTACAAATATTTACAACTTAAAAATGGAAAAAGTATAAGATTTATTTCAATTTCATTTGAACGGAATCTAAGCTTTGATTTGTGCGATATCGCATCACAATTTGTGATGCAATTTACCTATGTATGTAAAGATTTGCCGCTACTCCTGTTGTTTTGGTGTAGATCGGGCTGACGTAGGATCGCTCCCTCTGACCTGCTAGCATCGTTAGGCAGTCTCCGTGAGTGGTATCCGAGCATTAATGAAAGTTTATGTGAGTCTCTGCTTAAAGAAAGACACAGTGTTTTCGGGGACCTGATTTATTAATCCTTGATACATTCTTTTGAGAAATCAGGCCCCTTTTGGCTTGAGAGCTGTTCAGTTACTTCTTTATGGACAGGGGAACTTAGGTGGATCGCAAGGCGATCCCTGGAGAGCTGAGTGATGTGGAGTTAGTGCATTCTTTTGATGGTAAAAAGCTCTGTCCTGTGGCCCGTGCAGTGGTATAAATATGCTGTATTTCACATTATTCCTGCTAGGGGACGTTGAAGTTAAAGGAGGCGCATTTAAAATATAATTGGTCGTTAGCTGAATGATTAATTGCCCGGGATAAAGGCAGTGGCTCGAGTTTGGCCGTTTGAATGCAGCAAGACTTACAAATTGCACTTATTCAGCAAAAGTATTCTTATGAGATGGGCCAAAACGATCTTTGAAAGTTATAAGATGCGATGCGGGAAAACTGACTTAACAGGGTCAACTTCATTCAATCAATTGAGACACAATTACTAAAGCATTTTAAAAGTTTTAATTTGAATATTTAAATTTCTGTTTCTTAAAACGGGGATTTCAAATTTTAAAATCCCTGCTGGCCCGACCTACAGGCAGAGGTAGATTTCGAAGTTAAGTATACTAATTTCACCAACAAAAACTAAATCATTATTAGGTATAAATCCACTTTAACAGTTTTACCTGTCTGCTTTTGACGAGTTTTTGTTTCCTTTTTATAAAATAGCTGGTTTTATCAGAATCATGTTAAGGCGATATTAAAAAAAAATATTTTTCCATACTCAACAACTCGAAATTTTCTGGCACATTTTCAGATTCGTTTTTAATAAAAAAAAAATATGAAACATGCTGACGTGATTTTTGAAAAGATTTATAAGCGACCTGTTTTTATATTTTTCTTTCAATTAATTAAAACTTGATTAATAAACAATTATTTTCTCAGTAGGGCAATATTTTTCATTTCTAACACAATCGCTTCGGGAAATTCTGTTCAAAAAGCTCACTTTGACATCATTTTTTGAAATATATTCTGCCTCTATCAAAAAATCGATCATTACTGTACATTATATAGTTTCTGAATAAGAGAATCTAGCAGTTGGATGCGTTTGAGAGCTAAAATGAATTTAAAAATGAGTAAGAAAATAGACAGTTTGGATTTGAATGCATCCTTAATAAGACGATTTTTTTTCTTCAACCGCTATGTATTTTTAATTTGTTTTTGCTGTAAGAATTGGCGCTATCAAAAACTTGTCTATATAAATGTTGAAGAAATTAAGAAGATATATGATAAATTCTTGGAGATTTTATATCTTGTGAATTGACGGAGTTATGAAAATTTTTCTTCTTCAACCTCCCTTTTTTGTTTTCGTTTTTAATTTTCTTTTTTTGCATTACGAATTGGTCCTATCAAAAACTTGGGAATATAAAAGTTGTAGATAATATTAAGGAGATGCATAATAAAATTATTGGATTTGATATCTTGAGAATTGACGAAGTAAGGAATTTTTTTCTCCCAAAAATCCAATTTTTTGTGTCCCTTGAGCCTATTTTAAATTTTATCAAAAATCTGTGATGCATAAATGTTTGGCGCTATTTTTAGAAGTAATAAAAACTTTAAACTGATTTGATATGTACAAAAATTAAGAAGTTATGGGGTTTTTTCGGTTTTAACACAAAACCACTCCCTATTTCCATCCCCTTTGTCCGCTTTTGCTCATTAACGAACTTGACCGAGTTTTTATGCCCCTTGATTTTATGTGTCAGTTTGGAAGAGATTTGTGCAGAATTGCAGAAGTTATCGTGTCCAGAAAAAAGTGATAACACAATTGCTTCGGGAAATTCCTTTCAAAATACCCAATTTGACATAATTTTTTGAAATATATTATGCCTCTATCAAAAAATCGATCATTGCGGTACATTATATAGTTTCTGAATAAGCGAATCTACCAATTAAATGCGTTTGAGAGCAAAAATGAATTTAAAAATGAGTCAGAAAATAAGCAGTTTGGATTTGAGTGCATCCTTAATACAATGATTTTTCCAACACAATCCGCTTCGGTAAATTCGGTTCAAAATGCCCACTTTAACAGCTTTTTTTAAAAATATATTCTGCCTCTATTAAAAAATCGACCATTACGGTACATTATATAGATTCTGAGTAAGAAAACATACCAATTGGAAGCCTTTGAGAGCAAAAATGAATTGTAAAATGAGTCAAAAAATACGCAGTTTGGATTTGAATACACCCTTATTTAGATGATTTTTTTTCTTCAACCGCTATGTATTTTTAATTTGTTTTTGCTGTAAGAATTGGTCCGATCCAAAACTTGTCTATATAGATGTTGTAGACAATATTAATAAGATATATGATAAATTCATGGGGATTTTATATCTTTTGAATTGACGGAGTTATGGATTTTTTACTTCTTCAAACCCCCTTTTTGTTTTCATTTTTAATTTTTTTTTGCGGTACGAATTGGTCCTATCAAAAACTTGTGAATATAAAAGTTGTAGATAATATTAAGGAGATTTATAATAAAATTAATTGGAATTGAGATCTTGAGAACTGACGAAGTTATGAATTTTTTTCTCCCAAAAACCATATTTTTTGCGCCCCTTGAGCCCATTTTTAACTTTATCAAAAATCTGTGATACATAAAATTTTGGCCCTATTTTTAGAAGTAATAAAAACTTTAAACTGATTTGATATGTACAAAAATTAAGAAGTTATGGGGGGTTTTCTGTTTTCACAAAACCCCTCCCTATTTCCATCCTCTTGGTCCGATTTGTCCGATTTTGCCCATTAACGAACTTGACCAAGATTTTATGCCCTTTGATTTTATGTATCAGTTTGGAAGAGATTGGTGCAAAATTAAGAAAGTTATCGTGTCCAGAAGAAAGTGATATAGATAGATAGATAGATAGATAGACAGATAGATAGATAGATACATAGATAGATAGACAGATAGATAGATAGATATATAAAGTTTTTAACTGAGGGTGGTTTTGGGTTCTAGGGGTCATGATCGGTGTAGATCTGCAAAAATTTTTCAGAAATTCCAACATAGGAACGATCCCAATAGGTAGTATTTCATACGAAATCTACCTAAAAGGGGCAAAAAGGGGATTTTAAATTTTAAAAGGGGGCTTAGCTTTTATCGTTTCATATCCCCTCCACTAAAAGAAGAGCCACAGGGCTTGCCTGCAAGACCTGTGGGTCTTATCTCGTGAATTTAACCCAAGGTTTTTTTTTTTTTTTTCATTGGTTTCAGATTCTTATTTTCTCCAGCTCTCAAATCACTTGGACCTATTTTTACATTCATATATCAAGTTTACATAAAAATATTGGTTACACTAAAACATTGGAATTCTTTCAATGGTGCTGCAGCAAAACAATATATCTCGAGACATATCTGGATTATAAAAAAAAAAATTTGTCATAAAACAACAGCGTTTTTTATGTTTCCTTTTCTTTTCAGTTTTTGTTTTAAAATTTTTGGTATAGTTCGTTGGGAAACATCCTTTCTGTGGTTAATTGCAAATTTGCAACCAAAAAATATATAGTCTACTAAAATATTCAAAGATAAACATACTGAAAACTATACAACATATTCAAATGTAAAAATATTCACACATACAACATATTCAAAAATATAAAAATGTTCAATAATGCACAATATTCAAAAATATAAAATATTCAATAATACAAAATGTTCAAAAATATAAAATATTCAATAATATAAAATGTTCAAAAATATAAAATGTGCACTAATATTATCAACACAAATATATTGTCTACCAAAATGCAATTTGGAAAATTTGCATGTCTAAAAATACTGAATTTTCACACTGAGATAAAATAAAAATAAAATACACTATAATACTAATAACAACAAACACATTTCTTCTTATTCTACCTTTCTGTTTCGGTAGGGACTTTACTACTTTTTGATGCAGCCAAGGGTTATCTTTATGAAAAACAAACTAAGTTGTCTAAAAAGGAAAACTATAGCTAAAAAATTATAAATATACGCTTGCTATAATTTTCACCATGCCCATGGTCAGTGTGACATGGGTTTTAATACTCTGAGGTGAATATCATCCCAAAAAATGTGCCACTTGCACGACCGAAAACGGAAGGTGGGTAAACTAATATTCACCTGCAGAGGGGAAGCGAAGCAGTTTTGCCAGATTCTCCGTTCAACCTGGAAAGAGAATCCGGGAAAACAGTCCGGCTAAAGATGGGTGGCCACGGAGCGGAGGACCCCTTCATATGTCACAAAATCATCATAATAATATAGTTATAAAAAAAAAAAAATTCTAACAGTACTTTTAAACTGTCACCATCATTCTATGCCGCTGGGAGTTGGGTTACACGCCCAGCTGGGTCCTCGTCCAAATGTTATGACCAAGGGGGATGATAGGAAAGCAAAAATAAGAAAAAGATGAAAGAGGTAGCTGGGGTTTATTCATGGTTGAGTTTAAGATTTTGAGGAGGGTGGTAGTATCTTAACTTGGATGAATAGACAATTTCAGAGTTTCTCTTAAAATATGGACTGGGTTTATCAATTTCAAAGAATACATCAGAAAGTTGTTTTAAAATGGTGTATGGGCCAAAATATGGCGAAGTCAGTTTACGGGTATTAGGATAATGAAATTCTTCATACATCACAATGTCACCAACTTTAAACTTTACAGGAAGGAAACGAGCATCATAACGGACTTTATTCTTTTTATGGTAAGCAATTGTTCTCTCTTTAGCCAATTTTCTAGCTTCCTCCACAGGGGGATAATAACTATTATTTGGTAAAGGAGGATCATATGGTAATTTTCCTAACAATAATAACTAGGGGTGAACTGGGTTACAGAATGGGGAGTATTATTATATTCATATAAGACTTCATCTAAAAGCTTAGTCCAGGGTATTTTCTTGGTTGTGGAATGACTTTATATTTTAATCTAGCGACAATAGTCTGATTTAGGCGTTCAATTTTTCCATTCGTTTCTGGGTGATGGCTGCTCGTCAATCTGTGTTTTACATTGTAAGTACGAAGAAATCTTTTAAACCTGGAAGCTGTAAATGCTCCATTTCTGTCGGTTAACAATCTATCTGGTACTTGTATCTGAAATAATTGTTTCAAAATGTTTGTATAAGTTTCGGTAGTTACACTTTTTGAAGGAAAACCCCACACATAGCGAGTTGCATGGTCAACGACTAAATGCAAATATTTTTTTTGTAGAATTGTAATAATTAAATCCGCCAACAGAGTCTACTGCCAAACATTCAAAAGGTATATCTGTTGGGGGTATTAATTGCAACAAGCCAAATCTTTTTTGTCTACATTTTTTGTTTATCTGACAGGTGTGACAGTGTTTTACAAAATTTTCAATGTCCTGATTAATGTTAGGCCAATAATACTGCGGAGAGATTAAATTTATCATCTTATAAATTCCAGGGTGGCCAAATTGTGTGTGGGTTTTTTCTAAGAGGGGTAGACTGTAAAAACATGGGAACCACAATCTTATACAAACTTTTCTTTTTAATTACAACAACATCATTTATCTCAGTGTACTTTTTACCATCAACTGTTACATTTTCTTTTTTCTGATTGTCTCTTACTTCATTCAAGTCAAGTAGATGTATAATATGGGGTAAATTTTCTGAAACAGGCTGTCTAGAGAGCATATCAGCTTCAACATTAGTGGAGCCTTTTTGGTATTTAATTTCATAGTCAAACATACTAAGTTTTAGGGACCAGCAGAAAAGACGGCCTCTTAAATTTTTAACACTTTTGAGCCAGGTAAATGCCGCATGGTCTGTATGTATGACAAATTTTTGACCGTGTAAATAATGATAAAATTTATCTAAAGCATCCACAATTGCCAAACATTCTAACTCAGTAATTGCATAATTTTTTTCATAATCGCGAAGATTTCTAGAGTGATATGCTATAGGATGTAATGTTCCTTTTTCATCAACTTGTTTCACAACACATCCCACTCCATGACTTGATGCATCTACAAACAAATGACAAGGTGTTTTGGGATCAAACAACTTTAATATAGGTTTTTCAATTAAAGCATTTTTTAACTTTTCGAAAGATTTTGACAATTTTGGTCCCACACATAAGGGACATTTTTCTTCAACAAATTGTTGAGAGGGTATCGAATGTTAGCATATTTTGGAATAAATTTGTGATAAACGTTTATAGATCCCGAAAAACGTTGTAATTCCTTTACATTCGTAGGTGGTGTTAATTTCTTAATTGTCTCTATATTAGGGTTGTCAGGTGTGATACAACCATTCGAGACTTCATATCCTAGAAAATTAATTTTGGATTTAACAAAATTATACTTTGACAATTTGAGTTTAAGGTTTTCTTGGACACAGATATTAAATAATGTCTCTAAATGACACAAATGTTCCTCTTCATTTTGGGAGAATACAATAACATCATCAAAGTAACTACAGGCAAAGTTAATTTTGTATTTATTAAGGATTCTTCTGAGGGTACAGTTAAACCAAGCAGGCGCGTTTTTCCATCCGAATGGTAAACAATTCCACTCATATAATCCAAAGGTGGTGGCAAATGCCAGTTTCTCAGTGTCTCGCGGGTGGATAGGAATGTGCCAATATCCACTGGCCAAATCAAGAGTGGAAAAAACTTTAGCATGTGTCAATTTATCTAACAGGGTGTCTATTCTAGGTAAGGGTTCTGCATCTGTTTTTGTAATGGCATTTAATTTCCGAAAGTCAATACATAACCGGGTTTTCTTCCCTTTTTCACGTTTATACACCAAAGTTACGGGTGATGAATAAGGGAAATAACTTTCTTTAATGATACCGGCTCTCAATAAATTTTTAATTTGTTCTTTAATTTCCTCTTCTTCCTTAGGGGAAGTGTGATATGCTCTTAAAGAAACGGGAAGGTCTGATGTTAATTGTATTCTCTGGGGTTCAATGTTTACACAGCCTACATCATATTTATCTTTAGCGAAAATACAGACATATTTGGCTAGAAGAGCAGGTAATTGTTCCTTGACAGTCTGAACATTTGGCACATGTTCAGTGGTCTCGAACAACTCCGGCTCAAAATTTTCTTCGAATATCTGCATTTTCAATTTCTGGCTGGCTAGTATATGTTTCTGATAAATGTAATGTATGATGAGATGAATTTGTTGAAATATTGTCCATGAGAGGTACTCTCTTATTATCTTGAGTGATTTGCATTTTAACACAGTCAATATTCAATTTAAACAGTTTACAATGGGGTAGCCCAATCAAAGCATAAGGTAACTGATTATTAATTATAAAAAGTTCAATATTCTTAGAGATACGTCCTAATTTCAAGCTAACAAGGCATTTTTCTTTCAAAACAAGAACACCTTGTGTTTGTGTGACCGATATACTCTGCTGAACTTTACATATTTTTAGGTTAAGTTTGTGGGCTAAATGATAAGGAATAACCCTGATAGAACCCCCTGTATCGATCAAACAAGGTAGTGAGTTTTCAATTTTTACATCAGTAACTTTTTGACAATTTCTATTTGATTTTTTATAGCTAGCTTTTTCTTTTTGTATATGTCCGGACATAAGAAACCGTCATTGATTACTAGATGCATTTTCGGATGACTCATTAGCTCCATGATCTTGGTTGGGGTTTGCGAAGTTTATATTGGGACTAGGGGTTGGAACTGCTAAGACTTGTTGTCGAAAAGGGCAGTATTCCACCCAATGATACGCATTTGGTATTCCTATATTAAGACAAACTTTGCATGGGGAGGGTGGCAAAGTGGTCTGGTGATGTACATTTGGTCTTGGTTGAATATTTGACGTCGGTCTAAATGTATTTTGAGGATTTCGTGTTTGGTTAGATGCAAAAGGTCGAATGTTGGGTGTTTGATAGGGAACTCGGTAGTTCCACTGCCGGTTATAATTCTGTTTTGTCTCATATGGGGGGCGAAAGGGTCGCCATTGTCTGTATTGATTGGAGTTTTGCGGGCTTGCGTCAACTTTGCTCTCATTTCCTTTTCTGTCCAGTTGCAGTTTGCAAATTCTGAATACTAATTCGCGCCATGAATGTGTAGTTGAGGGGTTGCTTGCAATAACTAACTTTTGCATTTCTAACGGCAAGCCCTCCGTTAGCCCTTCCAGGATAAGTTTCTGGTCTAACCCTAAGGTTCTCCCTATTTTAGTCTTTTTTTGATAATATTCATTCAGGTCCTCTCCAATTTTGTGCCTAATATGGGAAAAATCAGTTAAAGAAAGAGTGTCAGGTATTTCGTAATGTTCATTGAACAAAGTGACAAATTCGGACCAATGTAGCACATTCAGACAATTATTAATGTACAACGTAAGTGCACTGTCCTTTAAGTATTTCTGTATGTGCCTAATTTTCCAGAAGTCGTCTTTTTCTTGTTCTATACAGATACTCTCGAAATAGGCCAACCAAGCTGTCCAAACCATATCCGAATTAGGCGAAAACGCAATAATATCAGGTTCTATGGACATTTTCGGGCTAGCGGTTACTGAGTTGTGACCAGACCCAGCTTGAGCTGACAGGATCTGTTCACCTAATGTTGTTACATTATGTGTCTGTGTGGCAACCCCGGACTTCTGACTATCTTTCTCTTCAGGACTCTGAACTAGCGTTCCATCATTACTCAGAAGCTGATTTTTCTCTTTCTCAGAGTCCTCTGACTTATTTTCTAAGTCGTTCGTTTCTTTAGGAGGGTCTGGGGTACTCATGTTAGAATACAAAATATCACAAAATTACACAAAAATATAAGGCACAATTAAAACACATAAGAATAAAAATATAATATTTTTCAAAAAATTGCAACACAATATTTGTAAAAAATGGGCTTAAATCTAAACGAAGTTCAAATTTGATACATTTTTTTTCCAAATTGAGATAGATAAAAAAAACGAACTTTAAAATAAAATTTTAAAATTCCAAAGATTTAACTACTGTCTAAATTTCAGCAAATTAATCCTCTTTTCTAACCAAAAAAAAATAAAATAAACCTTATTCTATTTTTTACTATTACAATAACAATCAATTAAAAAAAAAAGATTACTTTTTGAACTGTAACTCTTTTTCTTTTTCCTTTCTTTCCTTTCTTTAATTAATAAAAGAAAGTGCTTACCTGTTATCTTTTTACACATTCAAAATAAAACTAATCGTGTAGTACAAACATCATATACGCAACACCTGTCTATAAAATCTGTTGAAATCCACGTTGTCAAAACAGTCCCACTATGTTTGTTTTTTCTTTCTTTTTTATCTTTCTAATTGGCTAGAAATCGAAACTAATTTGTTCTGAAAACAGCTGTTCACTTTGATCTAGATAAGACCTCTCTTGGATGAATCACTGGATCGCGAACTTGACCTAATTTCCACTGATAACGTTCCTTTTCTTTCTTTCTTGAAAAGACTGTTTCAGAGTTTCAACCTGTTCGGGATAAGCGACCGGTATTCGTGCCGGTCTCATTTGCACTTTCATCCCGCGCGACGGGTATACGTGCCGGTCTCATTTGCACTTTCATCCCACGCGACGGGTATACGTGCCGACGGTTTTGGCACTCACATCCCGAGCGACCGGTATTCGTGCCACACAGTTGGAACGTTTTATTCCAGAAAATTTAACTCAAGAAAAAAAATTCGTAATGAAATTTGAATATACATTTGGGAAGAACATATTTCCTTCTATCTAAGAAAGCAAATAGAATCAATTAATATATTTTTAATCCATGTCAGTTTAATTTTCTTCTAATAATGACTGCAATGAAAAAAAAGTGTGTTTATTTCACATACATCTATGATCTATTTATGCTTCTGAAACGTGATTTTCTTTTTATCATAAATCTTTTATGTGTCAAATGAAACTTTATTTTTTGTTTATCAGAAGTTTTTCTACCACACTTGAGAAAAGGAATGGTTGAGTCAGCTGATCAACTCTAAGCATATGACGTAAGCTTTATATATGCATATGGCTAGGCTTGCAGTTGATTCATTTTCAATTACTTTTTTTCTATGTTTATCTCGATTGGAAAGAGTTTATTAATAAGTTGTGGTGATTAATAGTTTCGGATTTTCATTCATTGAGCAGAACTTTTGTGCGCTCTCCTTCTTCTTCTTCTTTTTTTTTTTTTAGTTTTCCTTCAATAGTTATCCATACTGCTTCAAATAATTTTGTCTTAAATTATCTATATTTATGTATCTTATTTTACAAACTCGTTAAAATGTCTAAAAACGCAATGTATTTTACTGACAATGGAAAAGCTGGGATAATGAAAAATATTTTGTAAAAGAAAAAAAAAAAATGCATGAAATTAATGTATTTTCAGAAAGTAAAATTTAAGAGAGTGGTGTGATTCTAACACAATCATTGAACACAATCATTGAACGCAGGTTTTAAAGTTAATAGTTTCAATTAATAATCAGTTTGCCCCTTATAATTGAATACATTTAATGATTTCGTTAATATTTCCATTTTATAAAATACTTTTACCATTAACGACATTTTTTATCATTATATTTAAAATTATTATTCAGTTTTATTTATTATTAAAAATATCATTCAATACTATTAACCTCATAAATTGATTTATATAATAAATATATGTATATATTAAAAGATGTTTATAAAGATATTTTAACATAAACAAATTTTTGGAAGAATGTATTTTAAGTTATTCATGCTTACTCATTCTTATTAAATATTCTTTAATTGATATTTCGTTTTATTATGCATTAATATATGTATTATTTCTTTTATTTTCAAAAATATTTTTAACGTCAACAACTTTTTAGAAAGGTTTATTTTAAAGTATAATTGTATTTTACTTATTATTATTTATTATTATTCAATACTTTTTATTTGTTAGATATTTCATGATTGATTATATATTTACATGTAAATTTTGAATTTTCACAAATATTTTAAATTAAATTAAAAGTTTTCAAAGTATTTTTTATGTGTGTCTGCATAATAAGTATTAAAAAGTTGCATGCAGAAGTTGCTTGTAAGTTTTATTTAATTATTTTTATTTGTGAATAAATCAGCTTTTTAAAAATACTTGTCTTATTTATGGAATGTGTTAACAATTATTTAGAAACAAAACTATTATTTTTTTTAACAAAATTATCCTTTATTTGAGCAAAACATTTCATATGTTGCTATATTAAACGAACGTAAGTGTTTTGTAATCATATAATTTTTTTTAAACTGAAAAACGTGATTAAAACATGCATTATATTTGTTTAAAAAGTCATTTTTACATTGAAATATCCCAGAAAATATTTCATTTTTTTGCGTAAATATATATATTAACAACATATTTCATGTATGTGCATTTCAAAAGGTTACATGGAAAAATGAATCTTTTATAAATTTTTGAAGAACTCTTTACAAGAGTTAGGCTTAGTTTCGCAAAATCCTTCGGCCCAGTAGATGAAATCAAATTTTCCCGCTCCGTCCTCAGGTGCGCACTTCTGAATGCGCACGCCGTCGCGAACAGGTTAAAGCTTGTTTGCAGAGTTTTAAGGCTTGTTGGCAGGGTCGTACTGGCATAACTGTTAGGGCGGTGGCAAAATGGATAAAAAGGGCGCCGATTGCCTTACAAAAAGGCCCAAATGCATATATCTATAAGGTGTGTCCCAACGAAATAAAGCCACCCTAATTCTGTGCCGTAACTGGACACGAAACAAACAAATAAGAACAAGACAAACATATTAAGAAAGTCCATATACAAATACATAATACATAGTAACTCATTCCCTGCCCCACCTGGGCAGGAGAAAAAGATAAATATGTAAAAAAAGAGAGGAAAAAGTGTCCCGCCGAAATAAAGCCACAGTCAATATTAGTATGTATTGGTAACTACCGACATTCGAGCTGCTGCAGGTCAACATTTTTATGATGTCAGGAAGTTGTCAAATACTTATTCTGAGCCAGTCGGAATTTCTGCAGACTTTAGAAGGCTGAATTTTCTATTTTTCCTTCAGTATTGGAATGGGAATGAAAACCCACCTATCAAAGCTCGAAAAAGGACAAATAACAACTTTTAAGGAAAAAGGTCTTTCACATAGACTAATATCTAAGCAAATCAAACGATCTAAAACCGTAACAAACAATTTTGTAAATCAGGGAAATACGTACGGGTATAAAAAAAAAAGTGGTGTACATGCAGAAAAATGACTTCCAGGCAGAAAAGAGAAGTTTTGCGTCGTCTTCACGAGGTGGTATTTCCCTAAAACTGTTGACAAACGAAGATAACATCCCTGTGATAGAATCAACCTTGAAACGAATTGAAAAACGTATAGGCATCTTGCAACCAGGGATGTAGTGGAGGGTATACGGGGGTATACGCCGTATACCCTCAGGGTTTTCTAAGGAACACAGTATACCCTCTGTTTCTCAAGAAATCTATAGTATATACACTCTAGGGTATACGCTCTGCCTTGAGCGTATACCCTCTGCTTCGAACTTATACCCTCTGTTTTTTTTACGACTACACCACTGCTTGCAACACAAGAAAAGGAAACAGCTGCCCATGTTGAAAGTTATCCACATGCAATGGAAAGTCGATTAGGCCAAATATCATCGAAACTGGAAGGACCAGTGGCATGTGTTATAGTCTCAGATGAGAAAAACATTAATTTGGATGGGCCAGACGACCTTGCTTTCTATTGGTATGACATGAGGAAAGAAGAGAAATTTTTTCCAAAAGACAGCAAAGTGGAGGCTCATGAACGGTGTGGGGAGGCATCGGTTATGGAGATAAACATAACTTGGCTTTTCTCTCAGGCCGCATGAAGCCTACCGATTACCAAGAAATGCTAGAAAACTATTTACTGTCATTTGCAAAGAGACTTTGTAGACTAAGTTGGATTTTCCAGGCGGATAAGACCTCCATTCACGTTCAAAAATCCTCCTGGGAATGGTTTTTGGATAATCGGGTACCAAAACCATTGGAATCACCTGTACATTTTTCCTGATCTCAATCCCCAAGAAAATGTATGAGGTATCCTCAGTAGGGCTGTATATGCCAATAACAGACACAGTTTCAGTCTGTGACAAAATTGAAGGTCGTCATCATTGAAGCGTGGGAGAATATTGATGCTATTTTCTTCCAAGGATTGGTAAATGGTATGCCACATTGTATATTCCACATATATAACTATGGCAGATATATTGTCTATTAACAGTAGTGGCTTTATTTCGGCGGGACACTCCCCCCCCCCCCTCCTTTTTTTACAAATACATTTTTTTCCTGCCCAAGTAAGGCAGGGAGTGAGTTACTCCTTGTAAATATGTATTTGTGTATATATTTTCTTAATATATTTGTTTCGTTCTTATTGGTTTTTTTTCGTGTCCAATTACAGGACACAATCACGGCGGCTTTATTTCGGTGGGACACACCTTATATACACTTACAGTGAAACCTCCCTGTGCGACCACCTCCCCGAACGATCATTTTTGCATAGAACAAAATTTATTCCCATAGGCTCAATACTAATTTTACCTCCCTGTCAGAGACCATCCCAGTTGAACTCCCTCCATGAGCGACCCATTTCTTTGAAGAAAACGAAACAAATTCCGTTTTTTCCTGGTCGCCTGAAGAAGGTTTTATTAGAAAAATAATTCCGGAGAGCGCATTAGTCGTCAAACTTCTAAACTAAGTTTAGATTTTTTTTATTCCGGTAACTTTTAAGTGTTTAAACTCCTGTGTGCCTTTTTAGACAATGAATTTAACTCTGGTGACAAATTAAGGATGACGGTCAATACACTTCCCTGCCAAATTCTGTCAGGAAACTCTCAAGGAAATAGATAAATGAATGAAATCGTCATTATTTGTTGGCATCCAAAAAAAAAAAAAAAATGCATTTATTTACTGAACTTCGAAAGGATTTCGAAATAAAAGTTATAAAAGATAAAACCGTAAAATCAAAGCAAACGTCAACGTATTCATTTTTTACACTCTGCAGTAATTAACTTATAAAAGTTTAAGTATCAAAACATAAGTTAATTGCATATTTTTTTCCTAATGTGAAAAATAAATTTTAGTAACATTGTTACCTTTTTTCAACAATTAAAATCTAGATTTAAACATGACCTCCCTTAAGAGACCACCTCTTGGAGCGACCAATTTTTAATGGAACACACACACACGCATACATACTATACAAATTATGTATAAAAAAATACTTTAAAAATATATACGACTATTTTGTTATAGCGAAAACTTTATTCCTAAAATAATTATGACAACCAAATTAGTATTTTATACTATAGAAATGTAATTTACACAAAAATAGTTCCCTGCAAAACATTGCACTTCTGATGTTAGACCAATGTTGCCAACTTAGAGGTATTTTTTTTCCACCACACTTTTCTAAAAAAGCTATCTCTATTTTCGAAATCTGCTCACCTTATCTAATGAGTTAATTCAAACTTTACCCCGAATATCCGAATAACAATCTCCATACAATGATCTCCAAATGGAAAATAAAATATTAAAATAAAACAAACAAAAACAATTTCGTTGGGTCAAAACTCAAAAGTGCAAAACATTATTTTATACAATTGAATAACATTTTATATAATACAATCTCTAGGATACAAATACTATTTATGGTGTAAAAAATTTCAGAAAATTAATTTTGGTTTAGGGCAAGAATGACGTCTATTTTACGTGAATTATTTAAAAAAATTGTTTTATTTCTTTATTTTTTCAACATTAAAAAATTATCATAGAGAAGCATTTGGTTTGAATCCCACTATTTAAACAGTTTAAATATATATATATATATATAGTCTGAAATTGCATGAAAGAAATTATTCTTTAACATTATTACTACAGGTTTCGTTATTATTCACTTTAGTTCGTAGGTAGCAATAGTGATGGGCGATTCTCGAAAATTCGACAATCGAGAAAAATCGTCATCATAAAAAATCACAATCGATACAGCCATCGATTAATTCCTAGAATATACAATCGAGATGTTTTACAATCGATTATAACGAGAGAAGTTAAAAACAATTGTTGGAAAACTTAGCTATTATTCTGGCCGAAAATTTTATAGTAGTGATAGGGCTTGATCGATAATTCTGCTATCGCAATTATTTGCTCCCGATTTAGGCTTAAGGGGTTACTTCAGTCAAGCGAAAAGACCTGCTCGCTAATGCTAATCTTATGGAAGAAATTTATAAAGATATCTCATTTAAATTTCAGTATTTTAAAATGATTTTCTTTGCATTGGAATAAATTCCCCTTTCTTCTTTATGAAACTGCAATGTCCAAATCGCGTAACTATGGCGCATTTGATGAATCAAATAACCTTTCTATACTTTTTAGATAACTCCAAAAGGTTTGATACAGTTTAAAGTTCCCCTAAATGTCAAATAATGTGGAATTTCCCCATTGATCGAAAACAAAAGTTTCTTTCGAAAAACGTAAGGATAGTAAAGATACCTGCCAAGAGGGAACCTGTCTAACACGGAAACTGTTTTTCAGTACCTAGCGATTCCAACATGACTCTGTAAGTCTGTATTGAAATCCAAAGTAGCTATTTTATGACTCATTTAAAAACTCATTTTTTATTTTAGACGCATTAGCTAGAATCGATTAGCATTTCCCTCTTTTTGATAAAGGCAAAAGGTTTGATACAAATTAAAGTTCCCATAACGTCTAAAGTGTATCAAATGCTGTGGAATTTCTCTGTTTATCAAAAACAAGACAGCTTTATCGAAAAACGGAAGGATAACCAAACATACATAACTGCTGAGAGGGAACCTGCCTAACACGGAAATTGTTTTCCAGTGCCTAGCGATTCCAACATGATTCTTCATGTCTGTATCGAAATCCAAAGTAGCTAGTTTCTGACACATTAACTAGCTCATTTTTTATTTTAGGCGCATTAGCTAGAATCGATTAGCATTTTCTTCTTTTCGATAAAGGCAAAAGGTTTGATACAAGTTAAAGTTCCCTAAATGTCTAAAGTGTATCAAATGCTGTGGAATTTCTCCGTTTATCAAAAACAAGACAGCTTTATCGAAAAACGGAAGGATAACCAGACATATATAACTGCTAAGAGGGAGCCTGTCTCATACGGAAATTGTTTTCCAGTGCCTAGCGATTCCAACATGACTCTTCAAGTGTGTATCGAAATCCGAAGTAGCTAGTTTTTGACACATTTACTAGCTCATTTTTATTTTAGGCGCATTAGCTAGAATCGATTAGCATTTTCTTCTTTTCGATAAAGGCAGAAGGTTTGATACAAGTTAAAGTTCCCTAAATGTGTAAAGTGTGTCTAATGATGTTGAATTTCTCCGTTTATCGAAGACAAAGGAGCGTTATCGAAAAATAGAACGGTAAACAGACAAATATATCCGCTAATAGGGAATTCTATAACTAAAATAAAACTTCAATGGACTTCATTTTTGGTATTTTGGATAATTTTAATCTTCCAATCCTTACCAACGTGGTATTAGATGATGGGTCTGGAAAAGGTAGAAAAAACGCCCCCCCACCTCCCCCGAAGCGGCATTAGGCCCCAAATTGACAGTAGGGCAGACCAAGGATGAAAGTTAACTTCATGTAAGAGAGGACTAGGGAAATTGAGAATGGTAAAAAAAACCAAACCATTGAATAAGAAAAAATTTGAAGAAAAAGAAAAATGGTAAAAGAACAAGTGAAGCGTGTGATTAGAGCCAGACAAATGGAGAAGGGCCCGATGGGCCACAGCTGGTCCAAAATGAGTGCCCGAGTTGTCAGAATGTGTCAAGAACTTGGAGAATAGTATCTGCAATGAAGAAAAATAATGAGACAAAATATTATGAAAAACAGATGAAAAATACCAATAGCCTGAGGCTAAAAGTAAAATGTTTCACTGGGCGGCGTCCCCTGGTGGTAATAAAAATAAAATTGATACGAAAAGATAGGGAAGAGTGAAAAGACTTTATTTTGGGAATTTTATAATTTTTGCACAAACAGTATACTAAAGGTTTGAAGAAACAAAACTTTAAAGCGCCCTCTTGAGGCGAAGAAGGGAGTTAAAATTAAGAAACATATGTCCATATTCTTTATTCGATTTTATACACAATTTTATGTTAGTCTTATAATTTTCCTATGAGTGGAAGATACCGTACCAGAGTACGAAAACAAAACCGCCGCTAAGTATATTCCTTTAGAACATTTTAAGCCCAGAGGTCTAAAATTAACGGTGGATTGACAAAAGAAAGGCAGATTTAGAAAGGTTATGAGATTACCCTTATTTTAATACGTTACATGAGTGGGGTAAAATAATTTTGAAAAATCCTCTTCCCTGAGACGCGACACTTAAAATCTTGAAAACACATAATTTGCAGTGCAATTTTGTTTTAACAATAGCATTCTAATATTAAGAGATATGGGACAGATTAGGAGGGCTAAAATAAGAGAAACATTGAAAATCAAAGACAAACTGGCGCCAAATTCACTAGAAAACTTCTATATCAACAACTGAAACCCGAACTGATGACTTGAGGGTCCTGTCCCTGCCGGCGAAGACACTCACGAGCTAATGCTAATCCTATGGGGAGGGATTTTTCTAATATCTTGTTTGCATTTCGACATTTTTAAATAATTTTTTTTGCATTGGATAGCCGAGGTCCATCTCTACAGCGCACCTTTTTCACTTTTTCGATTTTGGTCACAGATATTTTTAACAAAGTTACTTTCACTTTCAAAACCAGTTCTGAAAATGAAAGTGTCATTCTAATAATGTCTTGCAAATAGCGGTTGAAGAAAAAATCATCTTAGTAAGGGTGTACTCAAATCCAAACTGCTTATTTTCTGACTCATTTTACAATTCATTTTTGCTCTCAAAGGCTTCCAATTGGTACGTTTTCTTACTCAGAAACTATATAATGTACCTTAATGGTTGATTTTTTGATAGAGGCAGAATATATTTTTAAAAAATGCTGTTAAAGTGGGCATTTTGAACCGAATTTCCCGAAGCGGATTGTGTTGGAAAAATCATTGTATTAAGGATACACTCAAATCCAAACTGCTTATTTTCTGACTCATTTTTAAATTAATTTTTGCTCTCAAACGAATTTAATTGGTAGATTCGCTTATTCAGAAACTATATAATCTATCGTAATGATCGATTTTTTGATAGAGGCGGAATATATTTCAAAAAATGATGACAAGGTGGGCATTTTGAACGGAATTTCCCGAAGCGATTGTGTTAGAAACGAAAAATATTATCCTTCTAAGAAAATAATTTTTTATATATCAAGTTTTAATTAATTGAACGAAAAATAAAAATACAGGTCGCTTATAAATCTCTTCAAAAATCGCGTCAGCAAGTTTCATATTTTTTTTATTAAAAATGAATCTGGAGTTATGCCAGAAAATTTCGAGTTGTTGAGCATGGAAAAGTATTTTTTTGAGTACCACCCTAACATGATTCTGCTAAAACTAGCCATTATATAAAAATGAAATAAAAACTTGTCAAAAGCGGCCAGACAAAATTGTTAAAGTGGGTTTATCTCTAATCATGATTTAGTTTTTGTTTGTGAAATTAGTATACCTGACTTCGAAATCTACCTCCGCCTGTAGGCCGGGCCGGCAGGGATTTTTTATTTTTTCGCAACAGTTATAAAGAGAAAATAAAGAAATACATTAGACAAATTTTGAAGATTTCACAAAAATCCAAACTAATAAACACCCGGCCCGGCCGCAGGCCGAGCATCTATTTTCATTCACAGCAATCGGGCCGGGCTTTACTTTTTCCCTGAAGTTTCGGGTCGGGCCGGCCCTAACTTATTTTGTCTGCACACACCCGGGTACTAGTTTCATTCCTAATCTTCATGGCCCAAAATTTTCATTCCTAGTTTTCACCCAGCCCGTATGAAAATCATTGTCTCGGCGTGGCCTGGTCCGTTCAAATGTCAGTAAAATTAGGCTTGGCACAAATTTTTTGTCAAAAAATGCATACATTTTTAAATCGCCATTATCCTACAATTAAACATTCAAATTCATTCTTTTTAAAGAGTAGTAGATTTCTACGCTTATTAAAATACAGTTAAATTAAAATATAGTAAAACGTGTGAAAAAGAACCTGTCTATGACGGAATCTCGTTTTAAACTGAAAAACGTGTTGATCCATGCAAAATTAATATACTACTACGTAAGAAAATAATATGTAATACATTTACACTTGCTAAGAAGGGAACTTGTGTTTAACGCATTTTTTTTCCTTTTCTATGCAATTCAGTCTTAGATTTTACTGTATAGCATTTTTTAGATATTCAACGCTTCAATACATGGAATATGGATTAACAATATTAATGATAACTGAAACATTTACATACAAGAAATAGAGATTCATTAAAAAAATAAATATCGCACCCTGCGGCACTTCTATAAAAATGAAGATTATAAACATGAAAAGAAAAGTTAAGATAAATATTTTTGGCTTGAACTCCTCGTACGAGACAAATTTTTAACCAAATCGACGTAAAAATCAATGTTTTGTAGAAATTCACTCAGGCCGTGGCGGGCTCGGGCCGAGATTTTAACTTTTATACCAGGCTGGGCCGGGCCAATAATTTTTTGCTATGGGCCGGGCTGGGGCCGAACTTTTAACTTTTTTACCGGGCCGGGCCAATATTTTTTTTTTTGTACGGGCCGGGCCGAATTTTTTTTCTCTGAGTCAGGCCGGGTGCAGACCTCTACTACAAGTCTTTTCTTTTATGTACAGTTTGGCCGAATATTCGATTTCATTTTTGTTTTCAGCCCAAAATCTTAGTTTCGGCGAAAGTACTGGCGAATATTCGATACTATAACTGCCCTTCCCTAGCCTCCCCCAAACGGCACTCCCATCTGTTGAGCCGCACATAGTATGTATTCACATACAAGGGGATAAATTTAGAAGGTATTACTAATCGTTATTTTTAAATTAAATTATTTTTTAATAATTTTTTATGTTTATAGCACCTTATATTGAATTATTTTTGTTTCAATCAAATTATTTTTTAATTAATAATTATGTACTGCTGTTTCTACTCAAAACATTATTCAGATAACATGCATATATGTATGTTTATGTTAATTACTTTGAATTTATTTTTAAAACAGTTTCGCTTTCGTTTTCGGTCAAAACTAGGAAGGTAAACGAAATTTGGTTTCTGTCGAACACTATTTTTATGTTTGTAAATGAGCAGAATTTTTCGCATTATTTAACGTTAAAAAATATTTCTTTGAGAACCGCTTTAAGGATTTTGTTATAATTAAAGCAGAGTTATAAATACGCAGGTTTTAAGGTCATTTGGTGTGGCGTTGAAGTATAAATCACAGTCGACGAAACAGTTCATTTCAAAATAACAGTTCATTTATTAAATTCAACTTGAAATTTAAAAACTTAAATAATAAAGATATATACATACACCTCCAGCTTTTGCTGGGAATCATATTGACATATTACAGCTATAGCAAGGAGTAAGCTTAAACTCCATCTCCACGGTCCTTCCATTACATTACTTCCATCACTACACATCATGCTCCATGGAGTTGTTTCACACTAAATATACTTACTGAGTACATCAAAACTGGAATAAAAATATGCATACAGTTACAGTTAAAAGAGAGTGCCTTTATGACCGAAATGGAAAAATAAAAGCTGGTTCGGAACGATATAACTTCCGAACAAACCAGATGACAAATTTTGGGGGACAAGACTTTGTCCAGATTTCTAACATGCGGCCCCATCGGTCGTAAATACCTCCTCTTTCTTTTCATAATCAAAATCAAAAATATTACAAATAGCTCTTTGAAACTTTACATACAGAAGAGGTTTTGTCAGAAAGTCTGCCTTATTATCTTTAGAACTTACATGTTTTAACTCAAAAACATTTTCATTAATTAACTGACGAATAAATTGACATCTTATGTCAATTTGTTTCGTTTTAAAATTCTCTTGGCTATTTTTAGAAAAATAAATGGCAGATTCATTATCACAGTACTGAATTGGTTTTATTCTATTGTATAAATTAAGTTCATTTAAAACTCTTGAATACCAAGTTAGTTCCTTTACGCTTTCAGTTAATGAGATAAACTCAGATTCCATAGAACTTAGTGCAATACATTTTTGCTTCGATGATTTCCAAGTAAACGGAACGTTACTGAAGTAAATTATATAACCACTACTTGAATGTCTTTTAGTAAGTTGACATCCCCAATTAGCATCAGAATATGCACACAAACTTAGTGATTTTACATTAGACAGATTTATTTTAAAACTTTTAGTAGCAAAAACATAATTCATAATATCTACTACTATTAACCAGTGTTTATATGTATACCCATTACAAAACTGTGACATTACATTTACAGAAAAACTAATATCGGGTCTTGATCTATTTGACAAAAATGACAGACACCCGATTAAAGATCGGTATGGAAATTTTTTCATTAATTCATTTGCGATAATTTCATTTTCGTTAACTTTATCTGGTAAAACAGAGCCAATTTTAAAAGGTAATTTAACATAACTTTTAGGTAAATCTTTATATTTTAATTCTAATCTTTCAATATAAGTTCTTTGATGAACGAATAATGAATCTTTAATCTGTTCAAAGTTAACACCTAGCAAATACTTTGTTAATCCTATTTCAGTAATTTCCAAGCTATTTTTTAACATATTAGTTACAGATTGCAATACATTTTCATCTTTAGCAAATAAAACTAAATCATCTACATAGACAACTAAAATTGCGTTACTATTCAGTTTATACACACAGTTACACCATTTTAATTTACAAAATCCAAGATTATGTAATATATTATCTAATTCAGAATTCCATTCACGGCCACTTTGCCTTAATCCATAAATTGATTTATTTAACAAACAAACTTTGTTCTCAGCACCCTTCATTTCAAATCCCGGAGGTTGTTTCATAAACACAGTTTCTTTTAAAGAACCATATAAATATGCTGATTTTACATCCAATTGAATATGATACCAATTTAACATAGAAACTAATAAAATAAACATTAGTTTTATAATTGAAAAATTTACAACAGGTGAAAATATATCATTAAAATCAATACCTGGTTTCTGTTTAAAACCTTGAGCTACGAGACGTGCTTTGTACTTTTTACCATTTTTTTCCGTGTTTTTTATATTATAAACCCATTTACTTCCTACTATTGTGGAATTTTTCGGTGGATCAACCAACCGCCAAACTTTTCTCTTACTCATCATCTCAAGTTCTTCCCTCATCGCGGCATTCCATTTCCCCCTTTCTGGATTTATTTGTGCATCCTCAAATGATTTAGGGATTTCGGTATTGTAAAATTCATGTTGAAATAATTCAGTTAAATATGGATCGTCCGAATCACTTGTTGAGGGTTCACTTAAAGTTTCAGTATTAGGATGAGTAGTTTTAGGTTTAAAGTCAAACTTATCTGGCTCAAACTGGATTTTATTTTCCTTACAATATTTTTTAACATCATTTAAAGATCTCAGTCTCGTATTTGTTATTGGGGCATAATAATATACGTCAATTCTCTTACATTTCGTTCTCGGTCTTTCAATCCTTTTCCACTCTGAAATATTTATAGAACTTACAGTTACCTTACCCCCCTTTTTCTCTTCATCTTCGTTTAAGCTATCTCCTGGTAGTTCATGATTAATATCTAAAGTTGCATTACTTAAACCGTTTGTTTTAATTTGAGATTCATTAAAATTCAATATCAAATCCTTATATTTGTTTTCTCCCCCAAATAATGTTTCTACACCCTTTTTGGATTCATCTATACGCACATGAATAGTCTCTACAATTCGCCTTTCTTTTGGAATGTAAATTCTATATCCTTTAGTTTTCATGGCATAACCAACTAAGATACCTAGTAAAGCTTTCGGTTGAAGTTTATTTCGCTTAACTTTAGGAACATGAACAAATGCTAAAGAACCAAAAATTCTTAAATGTCTTACCGAAGGTTTGAATCCCGTCCATAATTCTTGCGGTGTAAGACCTTGGGTTAAACCGTGTTCAGTCCTATTTTTTGTATGAACAAACGCCAAAAGAGCTTCCCCCCAGAATGACGGTTTTAACCCGCTATCGTGTAACATTGCTCTAACTGCATTCATTGCTACTTTATTAAAATTTTCAGCAACACCCACCTGCTCTGGAGTATAAATGGAGGATCTTTCGATTCTTATACCTAAATCGGTTAACAATTTCTCAAATAATTTATGGGTAAATTCCAGCCCATTATCAGTTCGTACACATTTTAACTTTTTACCAGTTTGTCTCTCAGCTTTAACTAAAAACTTTTTAAAGCATTCAAACACTTCCGTTTTATCCTTAATTATATAAACCTCAGTCCTTCTAGAATAATCGTCAATTACTGACAAAAAGTATTTCCCCCCTCCTAACGAGTTAACAGGGCTAGGACCCCACAAATCCATATACACTCTATCGAGGATTTGATTAGAAATGCGTTTATACAAATAATTTCTTTTAAACGATTTTCTGTTAGATTTTGCAATTACACAGGTTTCACACATCTTATTTTTGTTTTTACAGTTAATATTTTCAATACCTTTAACACAATTATTTTTACTCATTTTTTCAAGTAAAGGTAAGTTTGTATGACAAAATCTACGGTGCACAATCTCTGAATTTAAACTAGTAGAATAAGCAAAATTTTCACATTTTGAAGCATAACCTTTAACAATATGCAATTTATCAACTCGAGGTACAGTAAAACAATATCTATTAAATTTATCATACACAATCATTTTATTATTTCCCCATTTAATTTGGTTTCCTGCAATGTCTATATTAGACCCACCAATTAAATTTCTCCTCATGTTAGGAGCATATAACACATTTTTTAAAGTTATTTCTACATTACCTGTTACATCTAGAATGGTAAAGTCAATATCGCCAATACCCAGTATTTCCGACGAACAGTCCTTGTCTCCTATCAGCACTTGTTGAGGGGGGAGGTTCCTATATGTTACAAATAGACTCCTGTCATTCGTAAAATGAGAAGTAGCCGCTGAGTCCACAAGAAATTCCACGAACTTTCTACCATTTGAAGATATTAGGGCGAATTCAGATTGCTTTGTAGGTTCACTGTAGAAAACTTGCTTTTTCCCTCTAGAGTTCTTTTTGAAACACCTTGTATCTGTGTGACCAGGTTTCTTGCAGTAACTGCATATTAAACTCGGCCCCATACGATTAGCTGGTGAAGTATACGATCGTCTGGTAGTGTCCAGGTCGCTTCCACTATGTGAAACCCATGGCTTTTTACTGCTTCCAAAATTCTCCGCTGGAATGGTTGGTTTAAAGGTAGGGTTTTTAAACTTAGTTGCATAAGCATCACCTACAGCGATAACCTCTTTACTTTCATCTTTTCGTTTTAAACAAATTCTGCCATATTCAGTTATTAACTGCTTAGATACATTTTCTAGTTTAAATTCTTTATCTTCTAATCTATATAACACTTGAACTAGATTATCATATTCCTCAGGTAATCGACGGATTAGTTGAAAACATACTAACAGTTCTGGCATCTCAAATCCAGCATCTTTAATTTGAACTTTCTTTTCTTCCATTTTTTTACAAAATAAACCTATAGTTTCTTCTTGCGAGTTTAACTTCATCTCGAAAAATTCATCGACTAATCCCGCTAAGCGTGCTCGTGAAGTTGGTTCGAAGTTTAACTTTAAAATATCCCAGGCATCTTTGCCGCTTTCTGTCTGAGCAATTAGTATCTGGAATTTCCGTTCGATGGATTGGTAAATTGTTGTATAAGCTCTTCGTTTACGCCATTCAAAATCGCTTTTCTCATGATCAGAGGCATCCGATTTACATGCGATATCTGGCTTTGTAATAAACTCCCAGCAGTTTCGGTCAATCAATACACATTTGACGTCGAGCTTCCAGGAAGGATAGTTATAATCCGATAGTTTCGGGAAGGAATAAGTTAACTCTGGAACTTGTGCCATTATGCAGTATATATTTCATATAAATCACACCATATTTTATCTATTTGACCTTTAAATAGCATGACATGGCCCATAACCATGTTATAATTAAAGCAGAGTTATAAATACGCAGGTTTTAAGGTCATTTGGTGTGGCGTTGAAGTATAAATCACAGTCGACGAAACAGTTAATTTCAAAATAACAGTTCATTTATTAAATTCAACTTGAAATTTAAAAACTTAAATAATAAAGATATATACATACACCTCCAGCTTTTGCTGGGAATCATATTGACATATTACAGCTATAGCAAGGAGTAAGCTTAAACTCCATCTCCACGGTCCTTCCATTACATTACTTCCATCACTACACATCATGCTCCATGGAGTTGTTTCACACTAAATATACTTACTGAGTACATCAAAACTGGAATAAAAATATGCATACAGTTACAGTTAAAAGAGAGTGCCTTTACGACCGAAATGGAAAAATAAAAGCTGGTTCGGAACGATATAACTTCCGAACAAACCAGATGACAAATTTTGGGGGACAAGACTTTGTCCAGATTTCCAACAGATTTACCACGTAATCATAACTTATAAATTTCAGAAAATCGAGTTTTATTTTAGCGGCTTTATCCACGGAAAACTTCTTTATGTGGCCAAAATCTGGAATAGACGATTCTATGTAAGTAAAAAAAAAAAAAAATACAATAGGCATTATATTATAATTATAACATAAAATTTAAACTAATAAAAATTTTCTCAAAATTGCATTTTTAAATTGTTGACTACGACACGATTACTTTAATAATAATGAATTGTTTTACTTTTGTCAGCTTTTTTTCTTATATAATTATGCAGTGCATTAAGGACTTTTTTTTTATCATCATAAATCAGTATTTTTCTACGGTAAAAGTTGAATACCCTCTTCAAATAATCAGCATTAAAAAAAAAATATATAAATAAAAATAAAATAATAAAAAAAAAGCTTTTCGTAATTTCCACTCTTTGTCCCGTCTAGTCACTAAAATAAGTCATATTTAATTAAAAATTACTGTATATTTTAATTTCAGATAAGCTAAATTTAAACTACAATGTTCGCCGCAACTCACACGCACAAAAAACGCACCAGAAAAGAGGCAATAATTTCAAATATATTTACATTTTTCAAAAGTAATATGTATCAAAATTATATTTAAGCATTGTATTACAAAATAAAAAACAAAGTCAAAGAAAATAGAAATACTTGAGGGGGCTCGTCACTCAACTTCCAAATTCTCCTCCGTAATGCTAAGTCTATAAACTTTTGATGCATTCGTATATTTAAAATATCTTCTCGGAAAATTCACATTTTTAGCATCTTTTTTTCTGTGAATTCTTCTTAAAATTTTAACACTTGACACACTCGTAAGATTTTAACATTTCATATAAAATTAAGTCTATACCTTAGAAATATCTTGAGAACTAAGAAAAAAAAAGAAACTTTTAGGAAGTGTACACAAAAAATAGAAGTTAAAAATATTAATTTCCCGAGGAGATATTTCAAATATATGAATCTATCCAATGTCCATAGACTTTACATTAGTGAGGAGAAATCGGAAGCTGGGTGACCAACCCCATTAATTGCTTAATGTGGAAAAAAATTAAAAGAAGAAGAAGAATCTTGTGTCGTGCGTTAATTAGTATTTCATGGGAAAATACCTCCAGCAGAAAGATATTGAGCACCAGAAATCTCAGAATACAGTATAATCAATAAAAAGTGTCACATCTGGTATTACTACAGAAACCATTGGGTGTCTATAGAACCCATTATCTAGTTAACTCGAAACCCCGCAGAAATGGTAATTTGTCTTCTTAGGAACAAGATCCCATCCCACGTTATTGACTAACAGCATTGAAAACTGAACACAAACTGCACTTCTCTTTACTTATATTCACCCATTCTTTTGTAAAACATCTTTTACAGTTTTAGTGGTTTGTCTATTTATTTTCATTACATGTGTATTTTTCAATTTATAAATCGAGGTAGTGTTTGAAGTTTAAAGCGGTTAAGCAGATCCGGTTTAAAAAAAACGTTTTTAGATATTGGCATTTTCGGATGCTAAAAGTATAATCGAATTTTTAAATATATATGAAAAATTAACGTTTTCTTTTTTCGAAAGCAAAATTTACATAAGTTTCCATTGCAAAATCTTGTGAAGAATTAGTCTTGACGGTCTAACACTTATATTATCATTAGGAAACTATGGAATGCTCCACTTTAGTAGAACAAGAGTATCAATTTATGTGTCTGTTTGTGAAGAGTGAACGTGTATGTAAGTATGTGTGTGCGTGTCTGTGGGGGGAGGGGGGGGGGAAGGGAGGTTGCTATTACAAAAACACGATAATAGTTTTTTGAAAGTTATTTTTACAGAGGCACTTGAAAAGTCTGACCAAGTGACCAAGGACACCATGATTACAAAAACACGATATTAGTTTTTTAGAAGTTATTTTTACAGAGGCGCTTAAAAAATCTGACCAAGAATGGCGTGATGACAAAAGCACGATAGTAATTTTTTGAAAGTTATTTATACAGAGGCGTTGAAAGAAAATTTGACGAAGGGCGCCATGACTACTAAAACAAGATATTAGTTTTTAGAAATTGATTTTTCCACAGGTGCTGAAAAAAAAAATTGACCAAGGGCGTCATGATTACAAAAACACGATGTTAGTTTTTTGAAAGTTATTTTTACAGAGGCGCTGAAGAAATCTGACCAAGGGCACCACCATAATTTCAAAAACACGATTTAGTTTTTTGAAATTTATTTTTACAGAAGTGCTGAAAAAAAATCTGACCAAGGGCGCCATGATTACAGAAACACAATAATAGCTTTTTGAAACGCATCTTTAAGGAGGCGCTGAAAAATATCTGACCAAGGGCGCATGATTAGAAAAACACGATAATAGCTTTTTGAAAGGCATTTTTACAGAGGCGCTGAAAAAATCTGACCAAGGACGCCTTGATTACAAAAACACGATATAGTTTTCTGAAAAGCAGTTTTACAGAGGCGCTGAAAAAAATCTGACCAAGGGCGCATGATTAGAAAAACACGATAATAGCTTTTTGAAAGGCATTTTTACAGAGGCCCTGAAAAATATCTGACCAAGGGCGCCATGATTAGAAAAACACGATGTTAGTTTTTTGAAAGTTATTTTTACAGAGGCGCTGAAGAAATCTGACCAAGGGCACCATAATTTCAAAAACACGATTTAGTTTTTTGAAATTTATTTTTACAGAGTTGCCGAAAAAAAATCTGACCAAGGGCGTCATGATTACAAAAACACGATAATAGCTTTTTGAAACGCATCTTTACAGAGGCGCTGAAAAATATCTGACCAAGGGCGCCATGATTACAAAAACACGATAGTAGTTATTTTTTTTTTGCCTTATTTTAACAGAGGCGCTGAAAAAAATCTGACCAAGGACGCCATGATTACAAAAACACGATATAGTTTTCTGAAAAGCAGGTTTACAGAGGCGCTGAAAAAAATCTGATCAAGGGCGCATGATTAGAAAAACACGATAATAGCTTTTTGAAAGGCATTTTTACAGAGGTGCTGAAAAATATCTGACCAAGGGCGCATGATTAGAAAAACACGATAATAACTTTTTGAAAGGCATTTTTACAGAGGCGCTGAAAAATATCTGACCAAGGGCACATGATTAGAAAAACACGATAATAACTTTTTGAAAGGCATTTTTAAAGAGGCATTGAAAAATATCTGACCAAGGGCGCCATGATTACAAAAACACGATATTAGTTTTTTGAAAGTTATTTTTACAGAAACGCTTTAAAAAATCAGAACAAGGGCGTCATGATTACCAAAGCCGCCTCTGACAGTGGGACCAAATGAAATAAAAATAAAAATATGCTGTCTTAAATTGTCATTCCCTTTTTATTCTTGTCTTTCGTACTTTTACAAAAAGCAGAAATATCAAACTACCGGCCAGCAACCCCGGACGCTTAATATTTGACAGGAAATATGCTAAATACGTTATTAATACTAATATTAATTTATGTGGAAGTTACTATTCTTCGGGGTACTGAATAAAATCTGGACCAGGCCGCCATGACTATCAAATTCTCTGCCAATGAATCCATTTAAAATGAGAATATGTTTCTTATACAGTGTTTCGTCGCTTATACTTACACAAAGGACAGAAATACAAAAATACCTGACAACACCAGGGTCGCTAAATACTTAGACGCAGAAAATATGCAAACATATTAGACGCAGACTTATTAGAAGCATTCTTAGAGCAGAACTTATTTAGGCGTATATCTAAATAAGTTAATACTTAATATTATTTTTCTTAGAATTTATCTTTAGTACAAGCTTTGAAACAAAGTCTGGTCCAGGATACCATGTGTAATAATGGCATATCTGATTGTTGATAACTTCTGTTATCTCGAAATTGGGTTATCTAATTGTCTTTGATCACACATAGTTTGCTTATGCTATACTTTAAAAAATAAAAAGCATTACTTTTTAATTTTCCAAATGAAAAGTTTTGAAAATTTTATGCCTTTCAGAATACACAACTTTAAGCGTGCTTAAAAAAAAAAAAAAAAAAAAAAAAAAAAAAAAGACGATGGGCGCACCGGGCATTTGCCTCGTTGCCCGGTGGGCCAGTACGACCCTGCTTGTTGGTTGGAGAAAGAATTTATTTCAGGACACCGATAGATCTTTTTTTTTTCTTTCTTCTTATTATTACTGACTACGGCAAATGAATGTTTCTTCCTGTTTTCTTTTTCACTAATGGATGGAAGAAAAAAGGCTTTATTAAATGTCTTTTTTAGAAATTCCTTCTCACAATTTTCTCTGTCATTCTGCCGTAAACATGATATTTCACAACTGTTTTAGGACTTTCAGTGTTACACACCTCAGTAATTTGTACTGGGATTTGACCTGCGTAAAAGCACCGTCGTGCTGACTTTTCAATGTAATGAATCAGCGCTACTTCCGTTGTTTCGGTGTAGATCGGGCCGACGTAGGATCGCTCCCTCTGAGCTGCTAGCATCGTTAAGCAGTCGCCGTGAGTGGTATCCGAGCATTAATGAAAGTTTATGTGAGTCTCTGCTTAAGGATGTTCTCAAATCCAAAAGGGCAACTTTCTGACATAAGTTTTAATTTATTTTTGTTCGAAAATGCATGAAACTAGCTGGTGTTGTTGTTCAGAAACTATGTCATCGAGCTGTTTTTCTATTTTTTTGCAAACGCAATAGATCTTTCAGAAAATAGAGTCAAAGTGGGCGGTTTGAACCGAATTTCCGTGCAAAAGGGAGAAAGAGCACTCAAGAGCCGGCGAAAAACGTGTTTGTCACGTGATCGAATTAGCTTATAACTCAATAGGTAATTGATTGATCAAAAAATGGAAAAATCAGTTCAATTCCAAATCGCTTCCATGGTCAGGCTTTCCAATTTTATACCTTTCCGTTAAAAAATGAATTTGTAAATATGTCAAAACGTTTTGCGCTTGTTGACCAGAGCAGTTAAGAACAGCCTTAAAGAAAGACACAGTGTTTTCGGGGACCTGATTTATTAATCCTTGATACATCCTTTTGAGAAATCAGGCCCCTTTTGGCTTGAGAGCTGTTCAGTTACTTCTTTATGGACAGGGGAACTTAGGTGGATCGCAAGGCGATCCCTGGAGAGCCGAGTGACGTGGAGTTAGTGCATTCTTTTGATGGTAAAAAGCTCTGTCCTGTGACCCGTGCAGCGGTATAAATATGCTGTATTTCGCATTATTCCTGCTAGGGGATGTTGAAATTAAAGGAGGGGTATTTAAAATATAATTGGTCATTAGCTGAATGATTGATTGCCCGGGATAAAGGCGGTGGCTCGAGTTTGGCCGATTGAATGCAGCAAGACTTAAAAATTGCACTTATTCAGCAAAAGTATTCTTATGAAATGGGCCAAAACAATCTTTGAAAGTTATAAGATGCGATGCGGGAAAACTGACTTAACAGAGGCAACTTCATTCAATCAATTGAGACACAATTACTAAAGCATTTTAAAAGTTTTAATTTGAATTTCTAAATTTAAATTTCTGTTTCTTAAAACGGGGATTTCAAATTTTAAAAGGGGCAAAAAGGGGATTTTAAAATTTAAAAAGGGGCTTAGCTTTTATCGTTTCGTGTATAATTCAAAATGTTTCACCAGTGCAGTAATGCAGGTTGTTGTAGTTTGGTCAAAAAATTACAATCTGAACTTAAACAAGTAATATAAAAATTTTGTTTTTAAAGTCAATTCCTACTTAGGCCATCAAAGAAATATTTAATAAAATCCCTTAAGCTAATATTAGTTTTTGTTGCATTAAAATATCTCAATTTGTTGATTTTCTATAAGCAAGTAGGTTTACAATGGAACTCTATGGGAATTTGGTGAAATATTAGAGATATCGCCAAATTGGCGTCACTTTTGGCGACTCATTTTGGCCGCCAAATTTGGCGATATATCGTCAAGTTGGCGGCAGACTTGGTGGTATTTGGTGACAGAACAGGGTCCCCCTGTGGTAACCCCTTATTGAAAATACTTTCATTGATCTTCAATAACCAATGGCTACCATTTTGTTTCCCATGCAAAACTAAAATTAATTAATTAAAATTTAATTAATTAATATTTGAAAAAACTGTATTAACATCAATTGTCATCCAGTACAAGTTTAAAAAAATTTATTTCAACTTGATAGGATGAATAATGAGTATTTCATTAACGATTGAAAATTTGAACAAGATAAATATATAAATAAATATAGGGAGAGTGTGAGCTAATAGTATGAATTGAAAAAATCTGCTTGAAAATGTCATTTTTTTTTTCCCACTATGATGTCATATTTATCTTCTTTTTAATTCTTTAAAATTAAAAAAAAAAAAAAAAAAAAAAAAAAACTATTTTAGTTTCATGTTTTACGTGAAAATAATTCAACTAAAAATAGGCAAATTATTGTCAGGAAATACAAAGTATTTCCTGGGGGTTGGAATGAGCAGAGTTACCCAATGCAGAAAGGAAACGCTAACGCTGAGTTTTTACAACCCCGATAAAAGAAAAACTTAAGATTGATTTGCTGAACTAAATTTAATTGAAAAATAAATTTAAATTACTGTGGTGGTTTAAAAATGACGACAATGATTTTTAAAAACTAAACATATTTATTAAAAGCTTAAGAAACAAAAACAACATATAAATAAACTCATAAGAAAAATATATATTCATTAACAAATTAAATAAAATGACTCAACTGAATTTAACAGTGCTTAAACCTCCGTAAAAATATCCCATGACACAACAAGAGGTAAAAATATCACAGCTCGTATCACATACTCAGAAAGATGCCATCACTTATTGCGTAGGAAAGTTCACGATGTCACTGAAGCTTCATTATCAACCAGTAGATTATATCACTTCCCCAAAGTTCTCACGACGCTATGAAAATACCTTCATACGTACTAAAAGAGCAACTTGAAGAAACGTGAGCATAACTACTTCGGAAGCTTTCACAGAAAGATGAGTGAAAAACAATGGCACCGGTGTTTTACCATCTTGACAATATACCCGACGAAATGCAAGCTGATTTTCCATTTAAGTTCCATTTTTGATTCGACTAACACATGTAGGAAAAGTCACTACTTAAACAATCTTAACATTCATTACACTGCAGAATTCATTTCAAATGTTAAAATGCCGAAAAGATGAACTAACTCATAGCTAATAACTTCGTTCAACAAAAGCCAACGCACGATAAATACAGAAACCGGCAAAAGGGAGAATTCATTTAGATAACTGCCACTGCTCACATCCTCTCTTGACTAAAATAAGTGAAGTGCCACGAACGCTTGAAAGTCTGAGTATATATCTGTCCCGGGCGAACGAAAACCAGACTTCCACGCATCGCTAAACAACGCCCTCTCACAGCCTTGACAACATGCTTCTAGAAGTTTCAAAGTGATGACATCGGATTTGCATAAGCAAATCACGATCGTATCGAACTGCTTACGCCCTCTAGTAGAGACAGGAAAAACAACTTTGAAGTCAAAGAGGGAAAAGAAAGATATCGTAATACAAACATAAACAAATGTATTTCCAAATGGACAAAATCAATTTTTAAGAGAATGCAGTTAGATGGAGGACTATTTCAACAGGTAAATAAAGGAAACTTAATTTAATTAAATTATTCATTAGATTTACAGATTTACTTTGAATATAATATATGGATATAAGAAACTTAAGGAGGTAAAAAGAAGAATAAGTAAGCTGTTTTAAATAAAGGTAAGTGGGTTCTATTGGTTTAATCAAAAGGAAATGTTAAATAGGAATATATGGATGTACAGTGACAAGACTAGGGTTGCACTTTCCTAACAAATGCCCCCCCTCTTGTCACATGTACCATATGAATGGCTATGCCAAAGGAACACCATACAAAGTACAACTTCACAAAGTTGCAACTCTAACACTAAGGCATTCACAATGGCTAACATATACCACTCCTTCAATCCTCAAAAACAATTTTCACAAATCCATTCAAAAACCCACTCATCAAAAACAATTCCAGCATATCGAAACCTCAATTCATCTACCTGAAAAATATACTCTGAGTGAAAGGACTAAAACCAGTGACAATGAGCTCCAGTGCATCAAAAACCTATAAACACTTTTACAATATTCATTACAATAAAAATATACATACACATATCAAAAAATGAGATGAAAATTAACAATATCCAGTTCATAATTTAAAACACTTCACCCCAATATCTCAATATGTACTGCACTTATCTTACACTTATATCTCGTTTAAAAGAAAAATTAAAAGTCGAGATCCTAACACTTTGATCCAAAAATACGTAACCCCATCTAAAAATATACTGCTATTTCAAGATAAACGTCACTTAACATTATTCAAACTTAACAATGTAATGGTCCTTTCAGCCAAGCAACATCAATAATTCACCTAGAAATTTCGGAAATCAACGTTAATTAGAAGAAAATGCATCCCAATAATTCATGACACCTTTCATGTAACACCGACTAGCCAGCTTAATACATGTAGACCCAAAACGTCACCATTAAAGACCACACGCATGATAGACATAAGGAAATGCTCACTCCAAAACTACTCCCCGTTACACCTTTCTAAAAATACTTTAATAACTTATGAATAACGAAAAATGAAACTCAAAACCAGTAATTTCCTTCTCGCCAACTACCTACGACTCCGGGCCCGAAGATTCTCCTAAAAAAAAAATTAAGAACATAGGCAGCAAGCGATTTCTGTAAAGATGAGAATCAACTTAGAAGTAATAAGGGAAAACAAAACAAAACAAAAAAACCTTCATTTCACGATAGCACTAACTACCATGAGAACAGAGCATTAACCTTTCAATATCCTTTCAAAAACTAGCCAAACAATGTTACAGGTAATCAACCTTACTTCAAACACATCCCCCAATAGCAACATTAATTCTTGACAAGAGGATAACTACCAATTACATATCTTATATATACTACGCCGATTAACAACGAGCATAACCCGGAAATTTTGCCATGATGGGGAGTGAAGTCAAACATCTGAATGTAAATCCCCCCCCCCCGCCAGGCAAAACTAGAAAACCAGAATTCAAAAAAACTTTAAAAATCTTAATAGAATCCATTAATAGATAAACCATCTTTCACATCAAAGAATTAATCCATCGATGCCGCCTGCTGAGCACCTGAAACTCATTACGGACCTTACATGTTAAAAAGAAACAGCTTTTCAACAACCATCTAACGATCTCCTCCTCTTACGTACTCCAAAAAAAAATTAGAAAAACCTATGCTACCTTTTTCCAAATAAACCACTGGGAGGGACCCATATTTACACTTATTAACAGCAAATCCAGTAAAAATTCAGTGAAATTAACTAGTCCATTTATGAGGGGCCGGCCCCATTTAAATCTTCAAAAAAAAAAACTTTCTCACACTAGGATTTCATCTCAAGAATTCACTGCCTTACACCTTTATTCAATTTGCCAACATCCCTATTACCAATTGGAAATTCACCTTAAAAACTTGAAAAATGAAAAACATCTAATAGGCAAACCTCCATCCTTCACCAAGATGATCTGTAATTCAAACGTATAGCTGCTCCCTTTAAAAATTTCTCTTCCCAAAAATTTTAACACTTAAAAACCTCAATTCCCGATATTAAAATTCTCAATATCCACAGGATCTCCATCCAGTCCCCTCCAATTTCAAATCTGTATTCATCTATATATACTATAAGCAATCTGTTTTACTGTAAACCAAAATTATCTTTTTCAAAAGAAAATCTTAAACTATATTATAAATAAAAATTTCATAAAAACAAAAAAAAATTTAGTAACATAACACTCATTTATTTTAAACAAAATATTCAATATCAAATTAGCAATAAAAAAACAAAAATTATACTGATTGCTCAATCAAAAATGTGGCATATGCTATCATTTCATATGAGAAACTCACATGAGTTCTAATACAGGTATAAAAACTATCTATAAAAACACTATAATAATGTCCATAGAGTACCTTGTAACACAGCCAGCCTTATTCTGAAGAGCAAAAAAAAAAAAATCTATTCTGGAACTAAAAAAAAATTATATATATTGCCATGTTCAAATCCCCCCAGAAAATCAACCCAGACTTTAAACCCACTATTCAAGGGTCTAGGAGTCCATTGGATACAACTTCTGCCTAACAATTTACCTAAAAGATAATTAGCAGTGTTCCAAACTCTTAAAGCCATGAGAATAATCTGGATTAAGATTCAAACACAGCAATAAAATTATATAAAACTAAACTTAAACTTTTAATTTATTTATCAATCTCAAATTGTTAACACATTTTAAATCTTAACACATTTTAAATCAAATATTTAAATAACTTAATTAAAAACCAATTATCAAAAATCAAATGTACCTAAAGATTGCTCAAGCACATTCAAATTAAATATTTCAAATTCTGATCAACTCATGATGTCAGATTCTCAATTCAATGTATGATCATGACTCAGAAAAACATTTAAGAGGTATTAACCCTGTTTAAAAATTAAAAACTGAATCATAATTAAAGCTTAAATATATTCATATTGGATACATCAGGGTACACTCTAAATATACTGTAAATTATAACAAAAACAGATAAATCGAAAACCGTCAAAAATGTCCAACTGCCTGGTCATCCATCTGACCCATTAACATGACTTGGAAAATAAATCCAACGTCTTTTACACAATGTTAATAAAACAGTCTAACAATTCAGACATATTCAATTTCCGATTAAGAAAAATTTAACTCTAAAAGACTTATGCTTTTAAAAATTTATACTCCATTAAATATCAAAACAAATCTTTTTAATTTAACCTTATAATGACCTCCCCCAAAAATAGCGATTTAAATTTTTACTCAGAAATATATTATCTATTATATCAATTTATTTTTTTTTTAATTTAAACCATGTTAAATAAAGAAATATTCCTCAACTAATAAAAGCACACTGTTCAGCTACCAGGGCCAGGTTTACCTAACACTTAAACCTTAAAAGGAAATAAACCGCCCATGCTAAACAAAAGTTATAAGTGAGGAATATATACTGCAAATAAAACTCTGAACATTTAACTGTAAATCCTTTAATTCAAAAAAAATTATATTACTTCAGTATATATCTATTTTAACCTTCTAAATTTTATATAATTAACGGGAAGGAGGCTGCCTCAGAAACTTAAACTATATTTATGGGAAAAATTACGTCTTTAGTAACAATTAAACTTTAAGCTTCTTAAACTTTTAAACAAAATTCAATTTAGTAAAAGAAAACTATACCCCGCATCTGTACCCAACACAATTCAGTAATATTGATACCAGTAAAGCATTTCAATCTGAGTAAACATTAGCATCAAACCATCAGAATCAATTTGAACTTTCTCAAAAATTGATCAAATTTAAAGATATATTTGGGTTTAAAACACCGGACGGAAAAACCTGCAAACATAGCATTACACTTTTAAAAATTAGCACCACACTTCAAAAACTATCAACATACAAGCATTAAAAACAGCATTTTATAATTGATGAGGCTCGTTTCTTGAATTACATAAATATACAGCACCTTAAAATGATATTTTGAACTGGATAATTGAAGAAACATGAAGAGGATCCATCTTGTTACAGCAGCATATATCATAAAAAATCATAGGAACAAATCCCTGTCATATCGTCAAAAAGTTCTCCCGTAAAGCCAGTATCTATCTCTTTCAAATAGTAGAATTTCACATGAAAAGAAAAGTCATTTCCTGAAAAGTCAAAACATTCAACAGTTTCAAAACAGTGAGGCAAATCAGTCGACAATTCCAACCCTAAACAGGGCGCCAGCCGAATCCACTGACGAACCAGCAACTTTAAAAACATGAAACTTCTAAAAAAATATTTCTTAAACTTCAATGGAGTAACAGCATTTCTCTTTAAAAATTTACTTAGGAATCTTTGAACTCTACAAATATTACTTAACTTTCTTTAAATATCTTAAAACATCTAAAAATCCTTAAACCAAAAAAAACTTAAATATTCTCAAAATCCTAATTAAATCTAAACTATTTTCTTAACTTTTAATAAATCAACATTAAACTATTCAAGAAAATTCCATTATATTAAAAATATTTTCTAATATACCAAAGAAAACCATTAACTTTAATTAAAATAAACCTAAAAAAAAAGATATAAAAATATTAAAAACTAAAAGCAAATGTCATCGTAATCTCGGCCCCCCCCCTCGAAATAATCGCTAAAATCCTACAGGGCCGAAATTAAACTTCCACTACATGAAAACGCCAGACCGGTCAAGGTCAAAAACGGCAAACTTTAAATCATAAAATTTATCATAATTTAAATTTAATCAGAAAACTTAAAAGCTTATTCAAAAAAAATGCATTTTTACACAATTAAACCATTATAAATTTTTTTAATTATATTAAAGAAAATTGAATATATTTATATTTTAATTATTAAACAGGCTAAGTTATTGACAGAGGCCCATAACCTATTTGTCAGGAAATACAAAGTATTTCCTGGGGGTTGGAATGAGCAGAGTTACCCAATGCAGAAAGGAAACGCTAACGCTGAGTTTTTACAACCCCGATAAAAGAAAAACTTAAGATTGATTTGCTGAACTAAATTTAATTGAAAAATAAATTTAAATTACTGTGGTGGTTTAAAAATGACGACAATGATTTTTAAAAACTAAACATATTTATTAAAAGCTTAAGAAACAAAAACAACATATAAATAAACTCATAAGAAAAATATATATTCATTAACAAATTAAATAAAATGACTCAACTGAATTTAACAGTGCTTAAACCTCCGTAAAAATATCCCATGACACAACAAGAGGTAAAAATATCACAGCTCGTATCACATACTCAGAAAGATGCCATCACTTATTGCGTAGGAAAGTTCACGATGTCACTGAAGCTTCATTATCAACCAGTAGATTATATCACTTCTCCAAAGTTCTCACAACGCTATGAAAATACCTTCATACGTACTAAAAGAGCAACTTGAAGAAACGTGAACATAACTACTTCGGAAGCTTTCACAGAAAGATGAGCGAAAAACAATGGCACCGGTGTTTTACCATCTTGACAATATACCCGGCGAAATGCAAGCTGATTTTCCATTTAAGTTCCATTTTTGATTCGACTAACACATGTAGGAAAAGTCACTACTTAAACAATCTTAACATTCATTACACTGCAGAATTCATTTCAAATGTTAAAATGCCGAAAAGATGAACTAACTCATAGCTAATAACTTCGTTCAACAAAAGCCAACGCACGATAAATACAGAAACCGGCAAAAGGGAGAATTCATTTAGATAACTGCCACTGCTCACATCCTCTCTTGACTAAAATAAGTGAAGTGCCACGAACGCTTGAAAGTCTGAGTATATATCTGTCCCGGGCGAACGAAAACCAGACTTCCACGCATCGCTAAACAACGCCCTCTCACGGCCTTGACAACATGCTTCTAGAAGTTTCAAAGTGATGACATCGGATTTGCATAAGCAAATCACGATCGTATCGAACTGCTTACGCCCTCTAGTAGAGACAGGAAAAACAACTTTGAAGTCAAAGAGGGAAAAGAAAGATATTGTAATACAAACATAAACAAATGTATTTCCAAATGGACAAAATCAATTTTTAAGAGAATGCAGTTAGATGGAGGACTATTTCAACAGGTAAATAAAGGAAACTTAATTTAATTAAATTATTCATTAGATTTACAGATTTACTTTGAATATAATATATGGATATAAGAAACTTAAGGAGGTAAAAAGAAGAATAAGTAAGCTGTTTTAAATAAAGGTAAGTGGGTTCTATTGGTTTAATCAAAAGGAAATGTTAAATAGGAATATATGGATGTACAGTGACAAGACTAGGGTTGCACTTTCCTAACAATTATTATTACGGCTTTTGAATTATTTACAACAATGAAGGAAAAATGTTAAATTTTATTAGAAGATATCCGTTGATTCTCAATGAAAAAAAGCGAAATTTGGAATTATTAAGAAAAATATTTGAATAATGTAAATAAAAATTAGCCCATGTTACTCTCTAGATTATGATCCACCTATATGCAAAGGCATTTTATGATCCGTTTTGATCCTGACGTCTGGCAAATGTTTTTACGCTTTGAATTTATAATATTATTAGAATTAGCAAAGAATTAAAAATGAGTGGCATCAGGGACAAAAAGGTGGGAAGAAAAAATGAAAAAGTTATGATCTCCATAGGCTTTTCTATGTTAAATTAACATTGAGAAGTGGCACTGGAAATAAATAAGTATTGCGCTGCCACGCAATACTTAAATTAATTTAAATATTGCTTCTGTTGCAGTGAAACTTGCAGCTTAGTGAACGGATATATCAGTTCACGGCGGTGAGAAGGTTAAGCTTTGTTAAATAAAAAGCATTATAAGGACTGAAATGTAATGCAGAAAAAAATTGGTTAATTTTGCTATTTGTGAAAGATGAAGTCTCACAATTTATAAGTTTATGAAACTAAGCTTTTTTACTTATGTATTAAAATTGTTCTTCTGAAAAAAAAAAAAAAATAATTGTGAATCTCAAATTATCTTATAGTATTGCGCGTATGATAAATGTGATCTTGTAGCTCAAATAAAGAGTGATGCTTTTAAAAAGAGTAAAAATGTTTCTGCTTAATGTGTGAAAATATATCTTCATATTTCTAAGGCTGAAAATAGGAAAAAAAAAAAAAAAAAAAATAGAAAACTTTCTTTATATGTACTGACATGTTCTAATTTAGCAAAACAAAGTGTTGAATTCAGACGGGGAGGGGGATTTCTGTGACTCCAGGAGAAACATTATCCTTTTTAAGACCTGACCTACATAATTTTGTAGGTGATCCTAACAAAAAGAAAATACATTTTCCTCTTTTTCTGTGATTTAAACCCAAGTCTGCACCACACAATTGTATGAATCCTCCCTCTACGTAACTTGACATGGAAATTTTTTTAAATATTTTTATTCAATCAAATATGATCCTATTAATTAGGGTTAAACACCGAGACTTTTAATTTTTACAAAAACGCCTCAGGTCTTAAAGGGTTAAAGAGTTCAGCAATATTCCCCTCAGGTCACCCCCTAAAATTCAACACTGAAAACAAATAACAATTTTTATATTTGGCGGTGGACAACTGCATATTAAAAGCATTTCAAAATTATTTAATTTTAGTTTAAAATATCTGTTATTTATGTGTATGCAAATTGATATAATGTACAACATTCAATATATAATAAGAATATTATATATTTTAATCTCACTTATTGTATAATAATTTTATTAGGCAATTTTGTGCATTTCTAACACAAATGATGAGATTTTTTTATTTTGTGCTTCTTCTTTTTCTCTCTCTTTCTCTTTTAAATAAGTGTTCTCTTATATGTAGAGCAAAATTTCAAAAAAAAAAAAAAAAAATCTTTTTTTTTTTTTTATAATTATCTAAATTGATAAGCATTTCAATATCATTTATAGTATTTTTACATTTATCTGTTATTAAAATAATAATTCAAATATTTTATAATAACCTTACTATTTCAGCCAGAAAGAAAAGATTTGTACATACATTTATAATAGCTTTTTGTGTGGCTCTCATAATGAAGAAAGTGAAATTAGTCAACATAGTCAGTGCATATCATGGTTACTCGAAACAATAGGATGGATTCGAGTTCTTGATGATACCAAGTCCAAGTATCAGTTACTTTCAACCAATGAAGTAAGTTATACATCTCAGTTTTCACATAACATAATTAAAGTATATTGTACAATGAATTAAATTATAAATGCCATAGAAGTTTAAGATATTTTGCTCAATTTATTTTTCTATTCTTAATCCCCTTATGTCTGGCAACATATGAGATTGTATTGAAAAAAATGACTTCCAGCAAATGAGGCGTATATTATTTTTATTTGTCTGTCAAATACAAACTTTATATGAAGTTCAATATTTGTGAAATGAAGCAATAGATTATGAGAAATGAAGCAATAGCAGTAATTTCCATTTCAAATATTCTGTTGGAAAATCTGCCTTTTGACTTTTTTTTTTTTTGTTCTGCAAGAGCAAAAGGTTTTTATCAAAGAATCTCTGATTATGGATCTAAACAAAAACATGTTTTTCTTTTCTTTTTATTTTATGATAAGGTGTCTCAAGTTTAATCACAAAAGAATTACTTAATAACTCTATATAATATATTTTTTAATGCTTTAGTAATTCTTTTAATTTTAGTCATTCTCAAGCCTTTATAGCATTAAAAGGCTTATATCTTTAACTGTTCTAGTTAACTAATGCAGAAAACATTTGATTTTTGTTTTCTTCATTAGAATTATATAAGCTGTATTTTTAACAAAGGGTTAAGAAAGTTCATTTTAAATTGATAATCTGGGATTTATTTTTTAGAATAGAAAGTAGCTAGATTCTTTAGTTACTAGATTGTAATTTGGTATGCAATTCTGTCTAAAACTTTTAATAAACCTATAGTTATCTGAAATATTATGTACCAAAATTTTTTTTGAAGCTTAAAATATTACAGTACTAGTACATTGACATGAAATAAAAATATAAAATTAAAAAAGAAAATTTTGCTGTAATTATTATTGTTATTAATCAGTAATTTAAAAATAACAAAGAAAACCAGCATTTCTTCTTAGCCCTTTATCTACTGCAATTTTTTTCATGCAACTTTTTTTTCAGTTACTACTATGAAAATTAAATGATAAACATAAAAAAATTATTCACCCATGAGAAATTTAATTCCTTAGAGTTAATTAATTAAAGTGGTATGGTACTTTAAAGTACCGTCAGTACACTATGACTAAAATATTATCGTAACAGAAAACAGACAAGGTATTTCAAATGGCACCAGAATTGTGCTAAAATATTTTCGATTTAATAAGTATGTGAAATATAGCCTTTTTCATATTTACAAACAAATGTTTTGGCAAATTCTGGTGCCAGTAATTTATTGTAAAATTTTAGAATTGAAAATGCTTTGGCCATGAAAAAGGTTAAAAAAAAAACTATTTTTTTTAGGTTTCGATCTTGTTAGCAGTCCTTTAGTTATGCAACGTCTATATTCCAGGGACAACATGTTCTCTCGCATCTCCACACATATGATATACAGTAAAACCTCCCTAAAGCGACCACATTCTGTTCCAATTAAAATTGTTCGCTCCGAGAGGTGGTCTCTTAATGGCGGTCATGTTTAAATCTAGATTTTAATTGTTGGAAAAAGGTAACAATTAATGTTACTAAAATTTATTTTTTACATTAGGAAAAAATATGAAAATTTAAGTATCAAAACAAAAGTTAATTACATAAGTTAATTACTGCAGAGTTTAAAAAATGAATAACATTAACGTTTGCTTTGATTTTACGGTTATATCTTTTATAACTTTTATTTCCAAGTCCTTTCAAAGTTCAGTAAATAAATGCAATTTTTTTTTTTTTTTTTTTTTTTTTTTTGATGGGAACAAATAATGATGATTTTATTAATTTATCTATTTCTTTGAGAGTTTCCTGACAGAATAGGGCAGGGGAGTTTATTCACTGTCATTCTTAATTTGTCATCAGAGTTAAATTCATTGCCTAAAAAGGCATAAAGGGGGTTTAAACACTTAAAAGTTATCGAAATAAAAAAAAATTCTAAACTTAGTTTAGAAGTTTGATGAATAATGCGCTCTCCGGAATTATTTTTCTAATAAAACCTTCATCAAGCGACCAGGAAAAAACTGAATTTGTTTTATTTTCTTCAAAAAAAATGGTTGCTCATGGAGGGAGTTCAACTTGGATAATCTTTGAATGGAGGTAAAATTAGTATTGAGCCTATGAGAATAAATTTCGTTCCATGAAAAAATGGTCGTTCAGGAAGGTCGCACAAGAAGGTTTCACTGTATATGAATTTTACATATGCCATTTCTAGCATAGCAAAAAATAGCCGGCGCCACAATTTTTTAATTCCTATAAAAAATAATAATGAAACAGAAAAGAAATACTAGGAAAATTTTTACTATACTACATTTTAGTAATTACATTTTAAAGCAGATGAAAACGATGGATAACTATACAGACAAAAAGTAAACAAGAAGTTTTTATCAAACACCTTACACCCAGTGTACTGATGGTACTTATAAGTACCACCAAGCAATTCAACAGTTAAATCAAATATGCAATACCTAAAATAGCTAATCAAATTGTATTCTAAGATCATAATGAACATATAAAAAAAATCCAACACTTATCTTATAACCCTTACTCTGTTTGCCACAATAAAAAGACGAACGTGACATTCTGTACAAAATGTCGGCACAAAACACATCGACTGTTTCAAAGATAACCTCCTTCCTCACTAAAATAACAAACCTAGAAGTACTGCTGCCAGGTATCCGGATAAAGTTGAGTTAAAAGAGTGTTTTTGTTAAGTACCATTAGAATATTAGTAACATTCACTAAGGGATGAAAGTTTAAAGTGAGTGGTACTTATAAGTACCGTCAGTAGATAAAGGGTTAAACCATGACTTGAAAGCGAGCAAACCATTTTTCAAACTATAATTACTTGCTAGTGTATTTTACGTAAGGTAGTTTGGTATAACAGGGTATTTTTGTGAAAATATTTCATTAATATCTACATTCAATTTAAAGCAAAATTTTTGCTGGCATTGCTCATGTTTGGCATCCAGACGATTATCATATTTTTAGATTTTTAATTTGTTTCTGTAATATACATAGAATACAATATTTATCTTTAAAATGTAGTATAGTACTGCATACCTGAACCAACATATTGAAATTTTGTGGGATTATCCAATCTTTACTAAACTTAGAGCTTATAAAAAAGAAACTTCCTTCGCTCGCCACCTGCGGGGGGAAAAAAAGGGGGGGGGCAGGCAGACAGTTAGACAAACACCATTTTTAGACTCTGATGAAATTTATACAGGGTCACCAACAAAACAAGCTTTTTCCTACAAAAATAGAATTATCAAAATTTCAACATCATTCAAAAGTTATGCATGGACTAGACCCTCCAAAGCTTTTTTTTTTTTTTTTGAGTTAGCCTTTTTTCTGTTTTTTTTTTTTTTCTTACCCTGAATATTTCAATTTTTACATTCATCGCAAGGATGCTAAGTATTCAGAATTGCATTGAGTTATCCAGAAGCGTGAAAGGCATCTAATAGCACATAATTTTAATAATTTTACTGGTGTCGCATAGTAAATGCAACAGTTTCATCGACATGCAACATGTATGCAACCACGTGCTTCATTTCTCACTTAAAATCATAACTTTATCTTTAAAATCTTTTCCCTTTAATTTTTACTTAAACTTGAAAGTTTACTTTGTTTGCATGGTTTTCCAAATGTAATTACCTTTAATTTGTTATCTCATTTATTCTTCTCTGATATTTCATTTCTATTCTTGTTAGAAATTACCAAAAAATAATTCCTAGTAATTGTAATTAAAAAAAAAAAATGTAACAGAGTGTTAAATGCTAATGGAGCATATATGCTGTAATAGCTTGCCTAAGATTAAAAGTAAAAAGTAGTTTAAAAGAGATATAAACTCAGTTGACTATCAATGAAATATGATAATGATATTCTTTCTTATCTTAATGAATATTCTTTGTCTGAAAAGAATAACAAACAGATTTAAAACCAAACTTAATTTTATTAACAAACAGAAAATCAAAAATTAAAAGCCAATTTAAAACAAAATTTATATCTCAAATGTATGTGACATCAGCTCAAATAGCTTTGCACCAACTTCAGATACTGTAGTACCCCTGTGCCATGGGACAGTTATCACCTAACACATTTGTAACAGCTCTCATTTCAATATCACCATATAAACTAGTAAATCTGCAGATCAAGAGCCTCAACGTCATCTCTGCAACTCATTGTTTTTATCAAACTTTGCGTAATATTAATCTTTCTACAAAAACAAAATTTAAACTATTTAAATTACACAAACATTTATAAAAGGAAAAAAATATTTCGATGGTTTCAGACATTAAAAGCATTAAATTAAACACGTTGTTATGTAAGGATATTCTGAAATTCTCACGAGCTACTTATTCTAGTAATTTTTATATAATAAAGCAAATTTCTTCAGGGGGTGTCTCCCTGAACCCCCCGTTGTGTAATTTATTTTGCATTTGTAATTTTCTACTGATTGAGTTAATGATTACCCTATATCTTAGATTTCTTTTTACACTGCGATTTATAAGGATAAGCAATAATTCGGTCAAGCATTTTACATTATCCTAATATCCATACAGCAGTATTTACTTGCCTGCTAACCACAAATACCTGTATCTAATGGATAAAGAACTTTTGGATATGTAAACTGAAACATCTAATTTAGAAATCTAATACCTTTATAAATTTTGTTTATAAAAAAATAATTTTGATTACCATTCTGCAATATTTATATCTATGATCTAATCTAAATATCAAAAAATGTACTCGATAGCATTAACTTACTAAAATCACCATAAAGTAGGGGGCTTCTAAACCTAACAGTTAATAATTCATCATCGTTAAATAGATAAACATGATTTGGCGCCTTTAAGTATTTTTTGTGATTTTCTTTTAATAGTATCTACATTTAATTTAAAATCGTGATGTTACAAATACCGTTGAAATTTGACGCAAACCTATGTTCAGGTCAAATTACGAAAGGTTAACTAACATTTCATTTCTCTTAGCCGGACTTTCTGTTTCATTTTTCGTAATAAGGATTATTTTAATAATTTAATTTATTTTACACTCTACAAGCTGTTACACGGACGTTGTTCAGGTAGCATTAAAATAGAGATAAGTGCATTAAGTAAAACATTTCACTCCCCACCAGACATGCCAAGTCTCAAGCTTTTTGCACATCACTATTATCTTAGAGAAAATGTTCTTTTAAATCGCGCAAATGTTTCAATTAAATAAAGTAACATTTTCTGTATTAAAATACTGGTATCCAGAACGCCGGAGGCTTGGCAGCTCTGCTGCTCTTAATAAAAACATATAGGATTAACCAACACTTTATCACATTTTATAGGAGACAATACGGAATTTCTTATTTGTATGGCCTTACATATATCTCAGTCATAAAAATGTAAAATTTTGTGCCAATTAATGCACGCAATTGCGAAAATGAAATCGCAAAGAATGAGAAAAGGAAGGCCAAGTAAAATCGTGTAAATCGAGGAATCTTTCTTCATAGTGCTGGGAAAATACTGCTACAAAAACTATTTTAGGTGGTATTTGGTGTGAAATGTTTATATGTATTCATTCCTGTCCTATATATCCTTTTTTTTATTTTTTATTTGCTTATTCCATTTTTCTTTTGCACGTGAAAATCTTACAAATTAAAATTAACTCTTTGGGAGAAATTGTTATTCATTTTTTTTTTTTTTGGCAACAATAAAGTTTATAAAATTTAACAGGATAATGTCAGTTTATTCTGTATGAAAATAACGAACTTTTTCATTTATAATCAAATAGTTGAATAAATAAATGAAAATATTATTTTATATAGTATATAAATACTATTTTCATTTCTGCGTTTAAATAAATCTATATGCAAATATCTATACAAAGGCATTCATTAATTCATTCCTTTTGCTTTGATTTGACTTCAAAAAACCATACAAACTTTCACATTTATGATATTTTTAGATGAGATGCTGTTGCTACGCAACGGTTAAAAGAAAAAATGAAATATAAGTAAATTCATAAAATAAAATGTTTTATATTATTCGAACACATGTATAAAATTCTATCATAAGTTATACTCCTAATTTAAAAGCTCTGACAAATGTTTTGACAAAATTGCAAACTAATAAGAATAATTTAATACTCTTATTTAAAAATTTCAGCATCCAAAATTTACCATTTAAATCTATTATTCATATGAGTGATTTCTTTCCACAAATGAAAATTTGAAAATCGTCTGACTTCCCATAGAAAAGCATTATATCACAAAATAAAATGTTCTGTATATTCCGAACGAATGAACCAAATTTAACCCAAAACTATACAGCTAAATCCGGGGAGCCCATCAACATGCCCAGGGAATTTCAAGCCGATCGGATGCTTTTTGCGGCAGTTATCGCGGAACAGACAGACAGACTAACGGAAACCAAAACTTTTCGTGTCTCCACAGTAAGCCTTCACTGACGTTTCGGCAATTAAGATATGTATCCCTGGAGCATCAAAGGAACTTTAAACTAGTAAATCTGCAGATCAGGAGCCTCAACGTCAGCTCTACAATTCATTGTGTTTAGCACCCTTTGAGTAATATTAATCTTTCTACAAAAAACGAAATTTAAAGTTTTGAAATTACATAAACATTTATGAAACGAAAAAATATTTCGAAGGTTTCTGACATTAGAAGTGTTAAATTAAACCCCTTGTTATGTAAAGGTATTCTGAAAATCTCATGAGCTACTTATTCTGATAATTTTTAGATAATAGAGTAGATTTCTTCGAAGGACAGAGCCCCCCTGAACCCCTTCGTAGTGTAATTTAATTTACATTTGTAGTTATCAATTAATTGTGTTAATGTCCTTTAGTAAATTCTACCAATAGACGGAAACGTACATGAATTCTTTTCTACAGCCCTGTATATTACGTGAAGATTTTTACGCGTCGTCTATAACATTTAAATTTAATGCAGACAAAAAACCCTCTTAAAACTGCTCATATCACATTTCCGGGGATTAGTATGCATAGTGTGCACCATATATCCAGTTTCTGCGGAGTCCTGTATATGGTTCTATTTAAATTCTGCAAACATTTGTTAGTATACTAAATGTAATTGGGCTGGGAAATACATAACTCAAATAATAATAATAAAAAAAAAAACACTGAAGCAATTCGCGCTCATTTTCATTTATACTTACGAATTCATTTGTGTATCCCTGTACATGGTCTATACAATATTTATGCACTACTTATTAAGCACAAATTTACTTAATGTTAAAACGCACACCATAATCGAAAATGCTCTTCAGCAATCATCCCTAATAGACCAGAACTGTATCCGAAATTTTTTATGTGACCCTATAAATGAACGATAAATACGATACAAATCATATTCAAGCTTCTTGTAGTCAACCACAGTAATGTAATTTAATTTCATAATGTTTGAATTAGTGCAACACAATTAACACACTGACGACAGGCAATTTAATTAAATCTGGGTTTAAAAACAGTAGAAGCTCCTCCCTCTTCTGAAAGTGTCTCGGAAATTGGTTTCTGAGATATGTTTTTCATGCTTATGCAGCAGTAAATATCTTTCAATGTACGGATGTAATATATAATATCTTACAATCTATAAAAAATATGGACAACACAATATAAATGTCTTTTCTGTAAGGTAGAAGTCACTCCCTTAGCCAATGATGTATTCTGAATAAAAACGAGAATTCTCGTTTCCCGTCGCTAATGTGTTAAAATAAGCTGTGAAGAGTTTTTTCCCCCCGTAGACCACATTTTAATCGACCACTTTTGTGTGACCCTGAAAAAAACATATGCTTTGCACCCCATATACTACAAAAATGTTTCAAAAATACATATCAATTTTATTATTTTGTAACAGAGTAACATAATTAAAAAACGCCACAAAAGGATTTTCTTCAAAGATTGTAATATTATGAATACTTTTGAGTTCCCTGTACGCATGCTGTAAGTGCTACACATAACATATTTTATAGTAACCAGGTTCTAGTGCACCTTAATAAAGTATATAAATTTCATTACGTTTAAAATTGTGTAACATTATTAAAATACACCGCAGACGATTTTTCCCAAAGACTATAATGTAACGGAATAGTTTTGAGTGCCCCTGTAATTAAGCTATGAATGCTACACTCTTCATTTTTAATATCAAATATACTTTGGCAAACCTCAATAACGTATATCAATTACATGTAATCCCGACTATATTTACACGAGTTAGAGCACGTAGAGAAACACGGCAGGCGACAGATACAAAAACTGAAGTCATAAATACTTTTCATCCATGTTGGAAAGTGTTAAAAAGGATTTACATGCCTTTAACTGTACTTTTTTTTCACTTATAGCATGGTTAAAGATTAGTTTAAACATCCTAATCCATGCGATAGCAATAACATATTAAAAGCCCCCCAAAATATGCATATCTGGAGATCTATAAATCTACTGGAAAATAATTCATTATCGTGGCCACTGTTAATTGCATAAATTGCATCGATTTGGCGCGATAAAATATTTTTTGTGATAGCCTTTTAATAGTACCTGCAACAAAATTAACGTAATTTACTAACTTCATTCATATTTGACGCGATGATAGGCTACGAATAACAGTCGCTAGGCAACGAAGAAAAGGAAAAAAAAAAGAAATACGTATTATGTAAAACAAGAAAATTAATTTAAAAATTCTTTATATTATTGGAATACATGTATAAATGTCCTCAAAACATTATACACGTAAATAAAAAAATCTGATAGATATATTGATAAAATTTCAATATAATAGGAATAATTTAAAACCCTTATTTGGAATTTTAGTATCCATAATTTGACATTTAAATCCATTAATCAAACGTGCCATTTTCTTTCAACAAATGGAAATTTGAAAATCGTCTGACTTGCCGTAGAAAAGCATTATAAAGAAAAATAAAATCTTCCATATTTTCCGAACGAATGAACCAAATTTAACCAAAAACTATACAGCTACGTCCGGGTATCTCACGAATATGCCCAATTAATTTTAAGCTGATCGGGTGCTTTTTGCGGCAGTTATCGCGGAACAGACGGACAGACAGACAGACAGACAAACGGAAATCTGGAGTACTCAAGTACTCCAGAAATGGAGTACTTGAGTTGCCAAAATTAAACAAATGGCGCTAAAAACTACAAAAAAATTAATATCTCAAAAATAAATGGAGATGCAATTTTCAAACAAATTGCATTTAAAAGTACTTTTTTTTCCAATATGATGGTGTAAAAATTGAAAATGTGCGATGCTGAGAAATTAAAAAAAATTTAAATAGAGATTATTCCATACAATGATACATCTGCTTTGTCTTACGGCTGGCTTATACAATGTAACGTTATTTTTTGGAGACAACACATTAATAGGTGGGAGAAAGAAATAGCATACTGGGGGCTAATAATAAACACTATATGCACCAAGCTTTTTTTAAAAATGCCCTACAATGGAAAAATACCTAAATAAATATTTTGTATATTTATTGGGTTTTGAATATTTTAAGATTTTAATTCAATGCTAAACAACTTTATTTTATTTATTTGCCATTTCTAAATTCCTCAATAAAGGATTTGCCAAAAGAAATGGGAGTTTTAAAACTTGGTTAATTTCACCAAATATGAGCAGAATGTCATTTGTGCTTTATTTTCATTTAATAAGAAGAGTTCTTTTTGGTATCAATTCCTATATTTAATTCATGAGTTGTTTTTAATTTTCTAAATTCTATATCAAAAATTTATTTCCTTTTAGTGTTTTGATATCTTCTTTCATAGGCATTAATAAGGCATTGCACAGAAATTGGTTCATTTTATAATACTATACATTACATTAAGAGGCTACTTCAGTCAGGCGAAAAGACCCGTTCGCTAATGCTAATCCTATGGAAGAAATTTATAAAGATATCTCGGCTGCATTTCAATATTTTTAAATGATTTCTTTTGCATTGGATAGCTGAGATCGATCTATATGCAGGCCGTTTTTTACTTTTTCGATTTTCATTACAGATTTTTTTTATGAGAATGTTTTCACTTTCGAAACCGGTTCAGAAAATGAATGTGTCCCCATAAAAAATATCTGTAAACAAAATCGAAAAAATAAAAAAAACACCTTTGTACAGATCGACCTCAGCTGTCTAATGCAAAAAAATCATTTAAAAATATTGAAATGCAGCCAAGATATCTTTATAAATTTCTTCCATAGGATTAGCATTAGTGAACGGGTCTTTTCGCCTGACTGAAGTAGCCTCTTAATAGGAACATGTCCAATTAGAGGTACCATACTAAATAGAGAAACAAATTTCACATACACACAAAAACAGCAAAAATCTAAAGTCAGTACTCAATGCATTAATATTGTCTGGGTTAACCTTCTAGTGCAAACTTTTCGATAAAATCTGGACATCCTTGGGAATTTTCAGCTCATCAGGCATGGTGCGATGTCCCTTAGGACTTAAGAGGCATATTGACAAATTATTTTGTCTTTCTCTGAGAGGGGCAAGTGGATTAGGTTAAAATAAAATTTCGATATCCCGTGTTTATATCTTAAGATTTACCACTGTGGCTAATTTAATTTCTTCCAAGTCCTTGATAATTTTGAGATATGATTTTGCCTGAATAGAGAAGAAACAGACCACATTAATATAACTGGCAATACCATCTTGAAGCAATCAGAAGTACTATGTAATAAACTGAAAGATATTTACTATAGATTGTATGGCAGAAAGTAAACAGCAAATATCATAAATGAAAGAATATTAATAGAAATAATAGGATTATATTAAATGAATTCCAGGTGAAGAATAGGATAAAAGATAGTTTCTATTTCAAAGTAAGTGAACTTTATTTGGAGCCTATTGAATAAAGTCAGAAACGTGAATATACATGTGTACAGGAACAAGAATAAGGGTAAGCTAATTTCCTATCAAGAGGTTCATTTTGCAAGAGATTCTTTTGGAAGGATATATATTTTTTTAATTCAGGGTTCGTTTTGGAAAACACGACCAGCATAGCGGACAATTCTCACTAGTTGTAGTATTAAAAATTGGCTAGATCTCATCTATTGATGAAGAGATTAGCAGACCTGCCAACTGCTATGAAAAAATCGTAGTTGCTACGATTTGGACCTGTAAACTACGATGCTACGAAAATTGGTCTTAAACTACGATTTTTTGCAAAAAAAACACAAATGCATTTTTTTGTTTCTAGTTGCGATTTTTATCCCACGCAGCATATTTTTCAGGAGTTCTGTTCCGAAATTTCCAAAATTTCAAAGTATTCATTTCCGAAAGTTTAAAAAAATTGGCCATTAGCCCAAAAATTCGGACATTAAAAAATGCTCATAGGGAAAAATAAAAAATCGGGGCTACAAAACAAACTTTTTAACATAAAACTCTCTTTATGTATATTAACCACGAGTGAATTGCGTTTCTGTAAATATTTATAGTACATTCCCTTCCTATTCCCTTCTGTATATTCCCTTCCTATAGTACATCCCTTCCTATAGACCCCTTGCATTGACGTCACGTTGTTATTAGCAAAGACTGATGCTATGGCAGCTGGAGCACACACGTGGAGCACAGAACTGCATTTTTGACGTTAAAAGCACGTGTTATCTTTCTGTTTAATTTAGATCTTCCTTATTTTTATTATTATAGTGCAAATACGTCTAATAAATCAAATGGAGAGCACCATTTTGTCTTATATTTGGGCGCCATACGAAGCGATTTCAAACATGTGACGTCATGTGCAACCCATCTATAGTACATTCCCTTACAACAGGGGTGCCATTTTAAGAATCTCTAGAGGGAGTGGTGTGTTCTTTGAGGGGCAAGGTTTGAAATAGTGCGCAAAATCGCACGATTTGCGCACCGAAAAGGAAAGTCCTGCATAAGGAAAAATGTTGTGCAGTATTTCCCCCTGTAAATTCTTCCAGAGACCTATGATTCTTCTGCAAGAATATTTTGAAATTTCTTGGAAGTTCGCATTTTTTTTTTTCTTGCAGAATAAAGGAATTTCCCCAATTGGGAAAACTTTGGGAATATCCTGAAACGATCGCGGGAAAAAAATCGCGAAATTCATCAAAATTTACTGCACTAGGATAAGAAATTGGAACCAGGCTCCTTTTACAATTGTCAAAAAACGCTGTGAAATGAGAAGAAATTCTAAAAATCGCAAGAAAAAATTTCTGAGGAAAAAAATTACTATATTGAGTTGAGAGACTGAAACCTTACTCCTTTTACGAATATCAAAAGATGGCTGCGAAACACAAAAAACCAACCAACCAACCTCCAGATTAATTTTAATTTTGTGTGCTACGATTTCTCATTTTCAAAGGTTGGCAGGTCTGGATTAGACATCATGTAGACTTGCAGAAATAAACATAAAAATACTTGTGGAATGAGGCATGTTAAAAATTTAAAATAGATCTTGAGACTTTTTAAAACAAAATACAAACTTTTGATGTGGTCATTTGAGGGAAAGACAAAAGGTGGTGGTGACGGTTTATCACACTGAAAATTAAGGTACCAAATATTACTACAAAACTAACTAGATGCAATTGGCTGATGTTGATAAAGTATCGCAACCCTGGCCACAGCTTAGTGATCACTGGGGTTAACGATCAATCAGTGCACACTAATTGTCAAAGCACGTCACATATCAACATGCAATAAACTCGTTCTGCCAGCAGTCGCACCACACATATATTTAACAATCATTTGAAGAAGAAACAATACAGTCAAATAAGATGACTGATGTGTTCTGAAATGGCATCAAATCGAGTGGGGAATTTAATAATGACATCCAATTTGAGAGAAGGTCAAAATTTTTAGGAAATTACACTTCCTTAACGTGCCTCTATATTGTTCTTATCACTCATTCAACCTGTCAATCTTTCAATTTTATTGACACTTGGTTTTATCTATGTATATTTTAAAAGGTTAAGCTTTCTTTGAATTCAATAGTTTACTTTTCTATCACACTAATGCAGGAATTCACCTTTTAGTTTAGTCTGGATTTCCTGAGTCTGCTTTGGATAAGATGACAGTTTTTGTAACATAGCTTCGTGCTTTGTTTTGGTTTTATTAGCTGTCGTTAAATATTGTTTACTATTGAGATTCAGAGTTCTGACCCTTGTATATGGTTGCTTCACATCTATAGATCTTATTTCATTGGGCTCATAGCATATGTCTGCTTTAAGTATTGAATTGATGTGTTTTGTCTTTTGCTGGGTCGATTTTTTGGGGATTTGCAGGGTCAAGTGCTGGGTGTTTTTGCTTTCTGGAAGTCCATGCATATGGAAGCCAGTGGTTGTTACCAGACAAGTTAAGGAGGATTGATTATGTTGGAAATATTGAAAGGGATGCTTTAGGCAATAATTAATAAGAGGAAATATAAATCTTTTAGCCGACTACCATTTTTCATTTACAGTGTTTATAAAGTAATTCAATTGTACTAAGTTTGTTTTTTCTTTATTCTATTTTGAATTATATTTAAATGTTAATGGAACTTTTTAAATTTTTATTAAAGCTAAATGGAATTTAAACTCTTTAAATCTTATTAAAGTTAAATATAATTAAAGTCAGATCTCATAGAAATTCAAGACAAAGTTAAAGTTGAAACATTATAATGTGATTTAAAGCAATAATAAACTTTGAATATTAATTAGCTTTTCTTTGTATATTTAATTGCCGAAACGTCAGTGAAGGCTTACTGTGGAGACACGAAAAGTTTTGGTTTCTGTTAGTCTGTCTGTCTGTTAGTCTGTCTGTCTGTTCCGTGATAACTGCTGCAAAAAGCATCCGATCGGCTTGAAATTCACTGGGCATGTTGATGAGGTACCCGGAATTAGCTGTATAGTTTTTGGTTAAATTTGGTTCATTCGTTCGGGAAATATAGAACATTTTATTTTGCTCTACAATGCTTTTCAATGGCAAGTCAGACGATTTTCAGATTTTCATTTGTTGATAAAAAATGGCTCATATGAAAAATGGATTTAAATGGTAAATTTTTGATGCTGAAATTTTTAAATAACATTATTAAATTATGTCAATATATTTGCGAGATTTTTTTAATTAGGTTTATAATATTGGGGGGAATTTTATGCATGTTTTAAGTAATATAAAGGATTTTGTTTTATCAATTTGACATAATGCTTATTTCATTTTTTTTCTTTTCTTTCTCTGTTGCCTAGCAACATATTTGGTCCTAATAGTATTAGTATAATTGCGTGTATAATGCTTGAGTAAAGCCAACGTCAAAACAGATGAATTAATAAATTTGTATCTTTGCATATAGAAGGATTTTAGCCCAGAAATAAAAATAGGCAATATTTCTTTTATTTTATTTATTTTATTGAAATATTGTGCTTAAAAATACAAATGTTCATTATTTGCATAGAGAATAACGTAACATTTTCCCATAACATTTACCAATATTTCTTTAATTGTTGCCAAGAAAATCAAAACCCGGAAAAATATTTTCTTTTAAACAATTTTCAATTGAAATGTTTTGTCGTGAAACAGGAAAATAAAAAATAAAATTAAGAATAGAAAAATTAATATGGCGGCATATTGGAAATAAAAAGAAAACTCTCAAGTATTTCTTAATATAACAAGATGAAAAGTTTTGAGTAAGTGCGCATAGCAGGTGAATTAGACGTCATTTATCGAAAACAAAGATGCTGGAATAAAAAGATCTTGGGTAAAATAAAATTAACTATTATTCACGGAGGAAAGAGATAGACGGAGATGCAGTATGCCGTAAAAACAGTTTGCAATATGATGTGCGTTATCCCTCAGATTTAAATGCCCTCATTCGGCCGAAACAAAACAAGCACGTGGAACAAGGACCAAATTCTTTGACTTCATCCTTTTTTTTTTTTTTTTTTTTTTTTTTAAAAAGCACGTTGTTGTGTTGTGCCGAATGTAGGTGATTTTAGGGTTACATTTTTGGCGTCACTTCAAGATTTATTGTCTGTGTACGGTTAACATGAATATTTTATTTAAAATTTAAATTTTATTAATTTATAAAAAAAACTTATGCTTATCCTTATAAATCACAGCGTAAAAAAAATCTAAGATATACTATAACCATCCGCACAATCAATAAAAAATTACGAATGTAAATTTAAATAGACTACGGGGGGTTCAGGGGGGCAGAGCCCCCCCTGAAGAAATGCAATTTTTGATTTAAAAAGTTACCAGAATAAGTAGCTCATCAGAATTTCAGAACATCAATGTACAACCACTTGTTTAACACTTTTAATTTCTGAAACTTTACGAAGTATCTTGTATGCTCATAAATATTTATGTAATTTGAAAACTTTAAAAAGCGATTTGTAGGAAGTTGAATATTATGCAATGAGTGTTAAAAAACAATGACTTGCAAAGATGACGTTGAGGCTCCTGATCTGCAGATTTACTAGTTATTTTTATTGCCGAACCGTCAGTGAAGGCTTACTGTGGAGACACGAAAAGTTTTGATTTCCGTTTGTCTGTCTGTCTGTCCGTCTGTTCCGCGATAACTGCCGCAAAAAGCACCCGATCAGCTTAAAATTAATTGGGCATATTCGTGAGATACCCGGACGTAGCTGTATAGTTTTTGGTTAAATTTGGTTCATTCGTTCGGAAAATATGGAAGATTTTATTTTTCTTTATAATGCTTTTCTACGGCAAGTCAGACGATTTTCAAATTTCCATTTGTTGAAAGAAAATGGCACGTTTGATTAATGGATTTAAATGTCAAATTATGGATACTAAAATTCCAAATAAGGGTTTTAAATTATTCCTATTATATTGAAATTTTATCAATATATCTATCAGATTTTTTTATTTACGTGTATAATGTTTTGAGGACATTTATACGTTATTCTCTATGCAAATAATGAACATTTGTATTTTTAAGCACAATATTTCAATAAAATAAATAAAATAAAAGAAATATTGCCTATTTTTATTTCTGGGCTAAAATCCTTCTATATGCAAAGATACAAATTTATTAATTCATCTGTTTTGACGTTGGCTTTACTCAAGCATTATACACGCAATTATACTAATACTATTAGGACCAAATATGTTGCTAGGCAACAGAGAAAGAAAAGAAAAAAAATGAAATAAGCATTATGTCAAATTGATAAAACAAAATCCTTTATATTACTTAAAACATGCATAAAATTCCCCCCAATATTATAAACCTAATTAAAAAAATCTCGCAAATATATTGACATAATTTAATAATGTTATTTAAAAATTTCAGCATCAAAAATTTACCATTTAAATCCATTTTTCATATGAGCCATTTTTTATCAACAAATGAAAATCTGAAAATCGCCTGACTTGCCATTGAAAAGCATTATAGAGCAAAATAAAATGTTCTATATTTCCCGAACGAATGAACCAAATTTAACCAAAAACTATACAGCTAATTCCGGGTACCTCATCAACATGCCCAGTGAATTTCAAGCCGATCGGATGCTTTTTGCAGCAGTTATCACGGAACAGACAGACAGACAAACAGACAGACAGACTAACAGAAACCAAAACTTTTCGTGTCTCCACAGTAAGCCTTCACTGACGTTTCGGCAATTAAATATACAAAGAAAAGCTAATTAATATTCAAAGTTTATTATTGCTTTAAATCACATTATAATGTTTCAACTTTAACTTTGTCTTGAATTTCTATGAGATCTGACTTTAATTATATTTAACTTTAATAAGATTTAAAGAGTTTAAATTCCATTTAGCTTTAATAAAAATTTAAAAAGTTCCATTAACATTTAAATATAATTCAAAATAGAATAAAGAAAAAACAAACTTAGTACAATTGAATTACTTTATAAACACTGTAAATGAAAAATGGTAGTCGGCTAAAAGATTTATATTTCCTCTTATTAATTATTGCCTAAAGCATCCCTTTCAATATTTCCAACATAATCAATCCTCCTTAACTTGTCTGGTAACAACCACTGGCTTCCATATGCATGGACTTCCAGAAAGCAAAAACACCCAGCACTTGACCCTGCAAATCCCCAAAAAATCGACCCAGCAAAAGACAAAACACATCAATTCAATACTTAAAGCAGACATATGCTATGAGCCCAATGAAATAAGATCTATAGATGTGAAGCAACCATATACAAGGGTCAGAACTCTGAATCTCAATAGTAAACAATATTTAACGACAGCTAATAAAACCAAAACAAAGCACGAAGCTATGTTACAAAAACTGTCATCTTATCCAAAGCAGACTCAGGAAATCCAGACTAAACTAAAAGGTGAATTCCTGCATTAGTGTGATAGAAAAGTAAACTATTGAATTCAAAGAAAGCTTAACCTTTTAAAATATACATAGATAAAACCAAGTGTCAATAAAATTGAAAGATTGACAGGTTGAATGAGTGATAAGAACAATATAGAGGCACGTTAAGGAAGTGTAATTTCCTAAAAATTTTGACCTTCTCTCAAATTGGATGTCATTATTAAATTCCCCACTCGATTTGATGCCATTTCAGAACACATCAGTCATCTTATTTGACTGTATTGTTTCTTCTTCAAATGATTGTTAAATATATGTGTGGTGCGACTGCTGGCAGAACGAGTTTATTGCATGTTGATATGTGACGTGCTTTGACAATTAGTGTGCACTGATTGATCGTTAACCCCAGTGATCACTAAGCTGTGGCCAGGGTTGCGATACTTTATCAACATCAGCCAATTGCATCTAGTTAGTTTTGTAGTAATATTTGGTACCTTAATTTTCAGTGTGATAAACCGTCACCACCACCTTTTGTCTTTCCCTCAAATGACCACATCAAAAGTTTGTATTTTGTTTTAAAAAGTCTCAAGATCTATTTTAAATTTTTAACATGCCTCATTCCACAAGTATTTTTATGTTTATTTCTGCAAGTCTACATGATGTCTAATCCAGACCTGCCAACCTTTGAAAATGAGAAATCGTAGCACACAAAATTAAAATTAATCTGGAGGTTGGTTGGTTGGTTTTTTGTGTTTCGCAGCCATCTTTTGATATTCGTAAAAGGAGTAAGGTTTCAGTCTCTCAACTCAATATAGTAATTTTTTTCCTCAGAAATTTTTTCTTGCGATTTTTAGAATTTCTTCTCATTTCACAGCGTTTTTTGACAATTGTAAAAGGAGCCTGGTTCCAATTTCTTATCCTAGTGCAGTAAATTTTGATGAATTTCGCGATTTTTTTCCCGCGATCGTTTCAGGATATTCCCAAAGTTTTCCCAATTGGGGAAATTCCTTTATTCTGCAAGAAAAAAAAAAATGCGAACTTCCAAGAAATTTCAAAATATTCTTGCAGAAGAATCATAGGTCTCTGGAAGAATTTACAGGGGGAAATACTGCACAACATTTTTCCTTATGCAGGACTTTCCTTTTCGGTGCGCAAATCGTGCGATTTTGCGCACTATTTCAAACCTTGCCCCTCAAAGAACACACCACTCCCTCTAGAGATTCTTAAAATGGCACCCCTGTTGTAAGGGAATGTACTATAGATGGGTTGCACATGACGTCACATGTTTGAAATCGCTTCGTATGGCGCCCAAATATAAGACAAAATGGTGCTCTCCATTTGATTTATTAGACGTATTTGCACTATAATAATAAAAATAAGGAAGATCTAAATTAAACAGAAAGATAACACGTGCTTTTAACGTCAAAAATGCAGTTCTGTGCTCCACGTGTGTGCTCCAGCTGCCATAGCATCAGTCTTTGCTAATAACAACGTGACGTCAATGCAAGGGGTCTATAGGAAGGGATGTACTATAGGAAGGGAATATACAGAAGGGAATAGGAAGGGAATGTACTATAAATATTTACAGAAACGCAATTCACTCGTGGTTAATATACATAAAGAGAGTTTTATGTTAAAAAGTTTGTTTTGTAGCCCCGATTTTTTATTTTTCCCTATGAGCATTTTTTAATGTCCGAATTTTTGGGCTAATGGCCAATTTTTTTAAACTTTCGGAAATGAATACTTTGAAATTTTGGAAATTTCGGAACAGAACTCCTGAAAAATATGCTGCGTGGGATAAAAATCGCAACTAGAAACAAAAAAATGCATTTGTGTTTTTTTTGCAAAAAATCGTAGTTTAAGACCAATTTTCGTAGCATCGTAGTTTACAGGTCCAAATCGTAGCAACTACGATTTTTTCATAGCAGTTGGCAGGTCTGCTAATCTCTTCATCAATAGATGAGATCTAGCCAATTTTTAATACTACAACTAGTGAGAATTGTCCGCTATGCTGGTCGTGTTTTCCAAAACGAACCCTGAATTAAAAAAATATATATCCTTCCAAAAGAATCTCTTGCAAAATGAACCTCTTGATAGGAAATTAGCTTACCCTTATTCTTGTTCCTGTACACATGTATATTCACGTTTCTGACTTTATTCAATAGGCTCCAAATAAAGTTCACTTACTTTGAAATAGAAACTATCTTTTATCCTATTCTTCACCTGGAATTCATTTAATATAATCCTATTATTTCTATTAATATTCTTTCATTTATGATATTTGCTGTTTACTTTCTGCCATACAATCTATAGTAAATATCTTTCAGTTTATTACATAGTACTTCTGATTGCTTCAAGATGGTATTGCCAGTTATATTAATGTGGTCTGTTTCTTCTCTATTCAGGCAAAATCATATCTCAAAATTATCAAGGACTTGGAAGAAATTAAATTAGCCACAGTGGTAAATCTTAAGATATAAACACGGGATATCGAAATTTTATTTTAACCTAATCCACTTGCCCCTCTCAGAGAAAGACAAAATAATTTGTCAATATGCCTCTTAAGTCCTAAGGGACATCGCACCATGCCTGATGAGCTGAAAATTCCCAAGGATGTCCAGATTTTATCGAAAAGTTTGCACTAGAAGGTTAACCCAGACAATATTAATGCATTGAGTACTGACTTTAGATTTTTGCTGTTTTTGTGTGTATGTGAAATTTGTTTCTCTATTTAGTATGGTACCTCTAATTGGACATGTTCCTATTAAGAGGCTACTTCAGTCAGGCGAAAAGACCCGTTCACTAATGCTAATCCTATGGAAGAAATTTATAAAGATATCTTGGCTGCATTTCAATATTTTTAAATGATTTTTTTGCATTAGACAGCTGAGGTCGATCTGTACAAAGGTGTTTTTTTTATTTTTTCGATTTTGTTTACAGATATTTTTTATGGGGACACATTCATTTTCTGAACCGGTTTCGAAAGTGAAAACATTCTCATAAAAAAAATCTGTAATGAAAATCGAAAAAGTAAAAAACGGCCTGCATATAGATCGATCTCAGCTATCCAATGCAAAAGAAATCATTTAAAAATATTGAAATGCAGCCGAGATATCTTTATAAATTTCTTCCATAGGATTAGCATTAGCGAACGGGTCTTTTCGCCTGACTGAAGTAGCCTCTTAATGTAATGTATAGTATTATAAAATGAACCAATTTCTGTGCAATGCCTTATTAATGCCTATGAAAGAAGATATCAAAACACTAAAAGGAAATAAATTTTTGACATAGAATTTAGAAAATTAAAAACAACTCATGAATTAAATATAGGAATTGATACCAAAAAGAACTCTTCTTATTAAATGAAAATAAAGCACAAATGACATTCTGCTCATATTTGGTGAAATTAACCAAGTTTTAAAACTCCCATTTCTTTTGGCAAATCCTTTATTGAGGAATTTAGAAATGGCAAATAAATAAAATAAAGTTGTTTAGCATTGAATTAAAATCTTAAAATATTCAAAACCCAATAAATATACAAAATATTTATTTAGGTATTTTTCCATTGTAGGGCATTTTTAAAAAAAGCTTGGTGCATATAGTGTTTATTATTAGCCCCCAGTATGCTATTTCTTTCTCCCACCTATTAATGTGTTGTCTCCAAAAAATAACGTTACATTGTATAAGCCAGCCGTAAGACAAAGCAGATGTATCATTGTATGGAATAATCTCTATTTAAATTTTTTTTAATTTCTCAGCATCGCACATTTTCAATTTTTATACCATCATATTGGAAAAAAAAGTACTTTTAAATGCAATTTGTTTGAAAATTGCATCTCCATTTATTTTTGAGATATTAATTTTTTTGTAGTTTTTAGCGCCATTTGTTTAATTTTGGCAACTCAAGTACTCCATTTCTGTAGAAAGTAAAGGGAAAATAGTTGAAAAATAGCAATTATATTTTTTTGTTGCCATTTTCTCATAAAAACCGGGGAAAAAAAATTAATTAAAATACGTGCTATTTTAAAAAAAATATAAATGAATGGTTTCTGATAAAACATGGAGCTATTGTAAACTAAATTTAATTTTAAGTATCTATATTAATATTACAAACAAATGAAGGCATGTGAATCATGAGATAAACGATTATTTTTTATTTATTTATTTATTTATTTTTTTGTCCAGTTTTTTGAATGACGAAATCTCTTTTTTTTTGGATTTGTGTATTATTCAGTGATAGTCACGTGCTATGCATATTTTACTGTAGATGTTGTTTAAGACGGGATTGTAAATGAGGAATTCTTTAGTGGATGCGGATGACGTCATTTTATATAAAATAAAAGCGCATGTTTGGAGGTCAGACACTCTGAGTCTTAAAACTGAACTATCTATATTTATATACATTTTTTTTTTCATCGGGGGCGACACTAAATTCTGAAAAAGCAGAATTCCTATTTTCTAGTTATTAATTATTTATTTAGGTACTTTTCTACTATAAGGGCCCTTTGCATTTTTTTAAAAAAGCATGACACGATTTGGGCTTTAGAAAGTCAGATATGTTTTATGTATTTATATACATTAAAAAAAATTATTTCTAAATATATATAATTTTTTTATATACAAATTAGTTCTGTTTCTTTATAAAAATGGATAATTAGCTTCTTTATATTAAATAAATTGTATACATATGGAAAAAATTACTTGTGAGTATGAAATAAAAAATAGGTTGTCAGAAAATACGTTGCCAAACTTCTTTCTTGCCGAGAGATTTTTCTCTATTTCACCGATCTCTGAAAATTAAAATAAAATGGCGGATTTTAATGAAAGATTATCGGAATCCAGATGAGTTCACTCCGGATGTGTTATACACTTAGTGCTATTATATATATATAATTACTATATATATTTTCTACATTTTAGTGTGTGAAATATTTCGCTGTTTTAGTTTTACAGCCAGATGGCATATTTTGCTGAGCATGGTTTGGTAAATAAATAAGCCCATTGTTCTTGTAACTCATATACAGTTGTAACCCTAAAAGAATATTTAGTGATTTATCACCTACAGCTTGTTAAAGGAAAAATACCTTAAAACAAATTTATCAGTTTGTAATAAGGTTCTAAAATATTAACATTGTAATGTCATCAGAAACCCACATATGTACATATTTTATATAATTTTAGTCTATCAGGAAGTGAGTGAAAATTTTATTACAAAATTTCATCTTTACGTAAAAAAAAATATAGTTGAACTAAATAAAAGAGTGTAATAAACACAATTTTATAATTATTGAAAATATTTTAAATACAGAAAATGATTATAAAACATTTCATTAAATTCTCTACTAGCAATCTAGGTATAAGTAGGTAAAGACACTTTTTACAAGTTTTTTCCTACTTTATTTAGCTTTTGTATTGTTTTTTAATTCCTTTTGTCCTTTTTTTGGAGGAGGGCGGGTGATTTGGGGTCTGATGGACATTTGAGAAAAAAGTATTTTTGTATGAATGAATCGCATAATTTCCTTTGTTGTAAGTTGGTTAATAAATCAATGCATATGATAAGAATTAAAAAATAATAATAATAAGATCAATTGAATTTACATTACTTAATGCATTGATTCCTATTTTTATAATAAACATTATAATAACATTTTATATAAAATTATCTTGAGTTTTATTGCATATTTATCTTAATACCAGTATGGCTTGAGTTCAGTTTAGGCAACAGTGTCTCTCAAGCAAGCAATTTTTGCAATTTCTTTAATTCAATTTGATTTTTTAATGTGAAGATCAAGTTCAGTTCATTTAACATTGAAATAGACATTTAAAACATGTAATTTACTATTTTCATGTTATTCTAATTGTACTTGGGAGGATGGGAGAGGGAGGAGACCATGCTACACTGTTAAGGATTAATTTTGTCTCACTTTCAGAAAGAGAGGGGGCCCACAAAATGTAACAGGTTGAGGGGAAGAGATTACCATATTGTGACATCATATCTAAAATATGAAAACAACTAGCAAAATCTGCGGCTTTGCTCGTGTAATAGTTGAAATATGCCAAGTGATATTCAATGATGTCTAATTTTTATATTAGAAGAAATTATACTTTTAGGAATAATTCAAATATTACTAACTAAGCCACAGTTTGACTAAACTTCATTATTACAGTGCATTAGGCAGAAATGAGACTTAAATTAATAAGAACTAAAACTAATTCTAAATAAAGGATAATTTAGAAAGTATTTTGAAGATTTTATGCTCATTTCATATTCTCATTTCAGTATTCATTTAAGGTTTTGAATTTTTTAGAAACCACTCTTAGTATGTATTTACATCTTAAAATTAACCATCATGTCAAATTACAAGCTTCTTGTCTAATGGTCTACCACCTCTCTTGTGGTAGTGGCACTAATATAAAATACCTATGTTGAAACAGAGACTGTCATCATTAATTTTGAAATCAGTTTGGTATTTCCTAGTATCTCACAGAAAACGTAATTTAGAAAGTTTTTAAAGGCTTGTTTAGAACGTTTGTTGTTCCTGCCAACCTCAGGTGATAGTTGTACTTTCATAAAATGTAGCCTGTGTAGGATCGAAACTGTCACCATTGATTTTCAACCATTACTTCTGTAATTGGTTTATTATTTCCTGAGATTCCCTTCGCTTCATTCCTTTTAAATTTCAGATTTATTTTCGACTGTTCTTAGAGGACATTTATACTTTATAAGTAACTATCATGCCACATTTAAAGTTTTTAGCCTCTTCAGTATAACAGAAATTGCATTTTAGAATGTTTTTTGTTTCTGCAACCCTCTGGTGTTAGTGGCACTGACATAAAATATATAGCTTATGTTTGAGCAGGTTCTATCGCCACCAATTTATAACCATTATTTTAAAAATCGTTTTGGTATTTCTTAAGATTGCATAAAAATCGTAATTTAGGATGTTTTTAGAATGCTTTTCCCTCACTTCATTCTTTTAAATTTGGAATTTTCTTTCGATAATTCATACAAAGTAATTGCATCTTTTAAGTAATTACCATGCCAAATTTCGAAATGCCCCTCAGCATCACAAAAAACGTGATTTAGAACATTTTTTGCTCCTGCAACCCTCATGTTGTAGTGACAATAACATAAAATATAGCCTATGTTGAAGCAGGGACTGTCACCATCAATTTGCTACCATTACTTTTGAAATCAATTTGATATTTCCTGTGATTGCATAGAAACTGCAATTTAGAACGCTTTTAGCCCATTTTCACCCCTTTCTTAGAGAACATTTACCTGCAGTATCACAAAAATTACAATTTTGAACATTTTTTGCTCCTGCAACACCCAGGTGTTAGTGACACCGACATGAAATAGAGCCTATGTTGGGAAAGGGGCTGTCACGATCTATTTCTAACCATCACTTTTGAAATTGGTTTGGTACTTCATGAGATTGGATAGAAATCGCAATTTAGAACGCTTTTCACCCATTTCACCTCTTTTAAATTTCGAATTTTTTAGGAAATATTCGTACAGATAATTTTTATCTTATAAGTAACTACTATGCCTAATTTCAAGTTGCTAGCTCCTATAGTATCACAAAAATCACAATTTAGAATGTTTTTTTTTGCTCCTGCAACCCCAGGTAGTAGTGACACCGACATGAAATAGAGCCTATGTTAGAGCAAGGGCTATCACCATCAATATCAAACCATTACTTTTGAAATTGGTTTGATATTTCCTGAGGTTGCATAGAAATCGCCATTTAGAACATTTTTGGAACGCTTGTAGCTCATTTTCACATCTTTTAAATTTTGAATTTCTTAAGAAATGTTCTTAAAGATCATTTATATCTAATAAGTAACTACTATGCCAAATTTCATGTATCTAGGTCCTTCAGTAAAACAAAAATCGCATTTTTAAAACGTTTTTTACTCCTGCACCCCCTTTGGGGTAGTGGCATAGAAATAAGATATAGCCTACACTGTAAAAAAAAAAAAAAAAAAAAAAAAAAAAAAAAAAAAGGACTAAAATACGGAAATACTACTGGCAATTGAGATGCCATTTCTATTTCCGTATTTTAACTGAACTTTTTCCCGGTAAATTACAAAAAAAATTCCGTTTTTTTTGCTTTTATGGGGAAAACTTCGATTAAAATACGGAAATAGTACTGCCATATTAATTGCCAGTAGTATTTCCTTATTTTAATCCTTTTTTTTTTTTTAACAGTGTATGTTGGAACATGGACTACCACCATCATTTTGATACCACTGCTTTTGAAATCGGTTCCAGAGATTACGTCCTACAAATAAACAAACAAACTTTACTTCTTTATAATATTAGTATAGATTGCAATAAGATATACATTACAATAAAAATCCTCTAATCTGGCATCCTACAGTCCGGCACGACTTTCGAAAAAAAAAGTATTTCTTGTTCAATCACACCTGGTGTTTATAATAATCTGGTGGAACTGGGGTGAGAAAAAAACATTTCTATGGATAATTTGCAAAACTGTTGAAATGAAAAATAAATTTTTGTCATCAGAATTAAATACTTTTTCCATTTCAGAAAAGATTGCTCAACTTGAAATGGAAATTGATATTAGTCATCAAATAATAAATAATGAATGTGGATCATTAGATTCAAATGTTTGTTTTATTTTTGTGAAAGATAAACAAAATAATTTTGATGAATTTTCAGAGTACATACAATGTTATATTGAACAAAACATCGGAATGCGCGATTGATAGACATTGTGTCGGACTTAGTATAGCGGCATGTATGTAGGGTCACCACCTGTTACTCCACATCATAGGAAATGACTTCCTAAAAAAAGGGAAGAGAGAAGGCTACTACTAAACATACTAAACATAATAATACATTTTCATTTTATAGTTATGTACATATGTTCATGTTGTACTTTACATTTTTGAGTATTTTTTTTTTTTTAATTCTAACTTCTAACACATTTTTCCGACATTCAACCTGTAATCAGGAAAATTTCGTAATCTGGCATGCTTCAAGTCCCGAACGTGTTGGATTAGAGGATGTTTACTGTATTTGAAAGTGGCATAAAAAAGTTCATTTTAAAAATGTCTACTTATTTGACTGATATTGGGTATATTTTTCCTTTCAACTGCAAGTGTGAAGTACACACAATGTAAATAGTTTTATAGTATTTGCATCTGTATATAATAGATTGCATAGGACATTTTTGTGCACAAAATTCTCTCTAAATTAACAGTTGCAAAGGGTGACATTACACCATAGGTGAGGGATTACTCAAGTATGCATACGTGCCAACATGTCATTTTTGAAAACCTTACAATTTTTACGACGTATTCTTTCATACTTAAAACAGTACATAACAAATGCATATGCATTAAAAAAAGGAATATCATTTCATAATAATATTTTCTATAATATATTCCCTTGACCAGGGGTGATTCTGAGTAAAAAAAAAAAATTCTCAAATTCATCTCAAACTTTCTGAAAAGTTATAGCAGGACTGGAAGGGGGGATGGGGAAATCCACTCCCGGCATTAACTATGTGTTTTTTCCGTGGCTCTTTGACGAAATTCGTCGGTCTTTCGCGATCTTGTGACGAAATTTGCTGTTCTTACGCGATCTTGTGACGAAATTTCCCGTTTTTTCACGATCTTTCGACGAAATTTTCATTTTTTTTCGCGATCTCTTACAGCAATTTGCAGTTTTTTCAGGATCCTTCGACAAAATTTGCGGGTTTTTTTCACGTTTCTTGGACGAAATTTGCGTTTTTTCCGCGATCCTTTTGCGAAATTTGCTTTTTTCCTGAAAACGATTGGCAAAAAAAATTTTTTTCATCAACCGTTTACTTAAATTCGCGATTTTTTATGTCCGAATTTTCGGATTGGTGGCCAAATTTTTGAAATTTTTAGAAATGAATGCCTTAAATTTTCGGAAAATTCAGATCAGAATCACCCCTACCCTTGACAAAATCGACATTTTTTCCACGATCCTTTCATGAAACCGGCATTTTTTCTACGATATTTTCACAAAATTGACATTTTTCCTGTGATCCTTTGACGAAGTCTGCGCTTTTCCCGGCGATCCTTTGATGAAATCGGAGTTTTTTCCGCGATAATTTCACAAAATTACCATTTTTCGTGACCGTTTTTTTCATGCGCAAAACTGTACAATCGTACTGCTCATCCGTACACTTAGTACAAAATCTGTACATTGTACGGCCAAACCATACAAGTTGGCAGCTATGAGTATGACAACCTGTGGCATAAAGGAAGGAAGGCTTAAAAAAAAACATGAAATTAGCATGACTTAATGCATACATACAGAGTGCTTCATAAAAGATAGGCAAAACTTTAAGAGGTGATAGTAGACATTCAAACAAACAACTTTTATCAAAGAATGCGTGGTCGGAAGTAAAATGCAAAGGTGCTATCACATTTGGAAATTTGGTCCATGCAAATGTCAAAGCTCCATTTTTGTTGAGTTTTCTGGAGAACAACGACACTAATATCATTCAAATGTGATATGGGGAAGAAGAAGAACGTGTATGCAAAATTTCAACACAATTAATACCTGATTGGAACGTATCGAAAGATGTTGCCCTTCACTAATAGGGAAAAGGCTGATGTACATTTTATCTAGGGAACTGCAAATGGGAATGGCTCAGAAGCTCAACGATTGTACGGAGAGCAGTTTCCCAAAAGACAATCACATGATCGTAAGACATTTTACCACTTGAGTTGTGTGTAGAGTTGTGTGAGACTGGATCCTTTCAGGCTTCCTGGTCAGATGCAGATCGGTCAAAGATGGATGGAACATTAGTTGTTTTTAAAAAGCCATTCTAGATTTGCTGGCTGTTCGGCCAGGTACATGTCATTAAACTTGCTTTTGTGATTTAATTGTCCTTTGTGTGTTTTTGCCTCGTATAACAACATTACCTTCGGCGCCCTCTAGCACCTTTGCATTTTAATTCCGAGTATGCATTCTTTGATGAAAGTTGTTTGTTTGGATGTGAACTATCACTCTTAAAGTTTTGCCCATCTTTTATGAAACACCCTATATATTTAACGATTCAGTTTGTTTTAACCCTCTGAGCAGTTTGGACATATTTTTCAGTTTCCCAAAAACAACTTAAATCTGTTGTAGAAAAAAATATTTTAAATAGAATTGTATTTTAAAATGTAACATCAAATAAAGGGGTATGAAGTGTATTTTAGAAACAAACACGGAAAGAAAATTTACATTACGATTATTTTTATAAGCATTTTTATGAAAATGCAGGAAAACCCTCAATACGCTTGGATGGTTAATTTAGATCTGTGATAACAAAAAAAGAAACAAATTTATGTCAGGTTATTGTTCTATATATTTATTCATAATATACTTATTAATAAGGCTAAACAGTATAAATATTATTATAAATATAAATATAGTATTAACATTAACTTTTTTTTATCTCTCTTCCACCAAGGTTTATATATTTTTAGTTGACATTTGTTTTGCCACTATTGCTGGATGTTCTGGTTTGGAAAGCAGTTACATTCTCCAGCAGAAAAAAACAATAGATCATCATTCTTTACTGAAATCGTTATCTCAGGCTGTTAGATCATTATCTTTTCAAAATCAATGGAATACAGTGTTAGATAAGGTAATTTATTTTTTAATTGTTACAATTTATCAATAAATTATAGATATTTTCATTACATTATGAGTGTATGATTTAAATTTTATCAGCTTTGATTTTGATTCTGTCACTATGTAAAAACTTGACAAATTATTACAAGTGAGCCTGTGATATTATTTATTTATGAAAAAAAAAAATCACACACCGAATGTTTAAATTCTAATTCTGAGTTTATTTGAAATTTCTGAATCTGTGACTTCTAAAACTTGGATAATGTTTCTATGAACTTAAAATTAATATAAAAGTAAAATATTAGAATACAGCATAAGCCATCTTTCTTTCGTGGTTTGTTTTCTTCCAATGTAAGGTATTCTTAAGATCATAAGTAAGAAGACAGATTTAGCAATCTGTATCTATATCCTTCTAAAAAAAAGAGATTGTTGCAGTGTAAAAAAACTCAAGCATTCATTGTACAGAGATTACACACAAATTTCCCAATTCTGAAACTAAGACACTTTCAAAATTTTTAAGAAAAATCAACTTACCTTTTTGTAATAAGATAATTTCAATGAATAAAAACTACAAGTAAGTTTCTACTAAGTTTATTTATCAAAATCTTTATTCTTTTAATAAAAAAATTATACATACACAGACCCATATCAATTTCTTTTTTCATTCCTTACCCAGTTATTTTTACACAATTTATGTTCTATAATGCATCTGCAACATCATTGATTGTGGCAACTTACTGCAGAAAGCAAGAGGTGCTCCTTTTCCAATCTTATTTTGTTTCTGCATAAGCAGCAGCTAAGGCTAAATTTCATTTGGCCAGATAAAATTAAGTTGCCACCAGAGAATTTAAACATTTCATTATTATAAATTGAATTTCATTATTATAAATAACCATATGTGTATAATAGTCGCAAAATTTCCTAGAATTAAACAAGAATGTTATATATATAATATAAAGGTTTTTACATAGAAGTTTTGATACTTTTATTGTTCCTATTTTCAGTTCTCCCTCTTCAATTTAGAATTAATATAATTATGTACTTATTTTCAGATTATTGACTGGCTGCTGATGTTGCTTAAAAGCCAACATATAAAAGAAAATGAAAAATATTTTATAAAATTGAGTTTGTGCTCCCTCCGCAATTGCAATCACTTTCAAAGGAAAGAAATATGGACTGATGCTATATGCAGTATTGTAATGAGTGAATAAATAATCAATTCATATTTTTGTTGTATTTGTTTTTTCTTTTCATTCATACAAATTTAGTGTAAGAATTGTTGCTCTTGAATAACGATGACATAGTTGTTTAAAAATGTAATTTTACAGAAGGAGCAAAAAATAGAATAAAAAGAATTCAGATCACTACTGTGCTGTTATCATTGCCTGGTGTCCCATAAAGATTAGTTCGGGGCCGGTTTTTGGAGCCGGGGTCTGCCCGAGCCTGATGATTTTAAATCGGAGCCCGAAACATTTTGTCATCAGAGCCGGAGACTGATACCGAAAGTATACCAAAAAAAAAAAAAAAAATTACATAATATTTAAACGTTGTTTTAAATGTAATGTCTCATATTTTAACAACTTCTTTCATGAAAATAACTTAATTAATAGCACATAGCTCATTTGATTAAATTTATATTGAATCGTATCAAAAGACAAGATAAAAGAATACATCCCTAAAAAGAGTCTCATATTTTTCTCCCACAACAAGCAAATCTGATGGACACATTAACGAAGTGCGTTTTATGAGTAAATGAATGAAATTTGCATAAATTACTACATATATGACAAAGAATCAAACAACATTTTTCTATTTCTCATAAAAGGTGTACATTTTTATAGGAAAAAAGGAAACACTGTTCGATTGCAGTCTATCGCGGATAACAATACATGCCAATTTTATCTACTTACGAATGAAAGTGACTTCATGAATGCAAAGCGCAGAGCTAAGCATGAGTTCAAGAAGAAAAATGAATAGAATTACTAACATCATTTTCATATAAAGAGCGATCAGCACTAACAGACTAAACATTTGCAAACCTAAAGTTAATGTTGATTGATTTAAGAGAAAATATTCATTTCACATTAGATATTTAAAAAAAAGTAACAACAAATAAACATTCTAATTAAAAAATATCCTAATGGCACCATATTTTGCTGGTAGGAGGTTCGTTTGCTGTCAATGCCAGACATAAATGTATAAATATCACAAGTTTTCTTTTTAAACTAGTATATAATACCCGTCAAAAATGACGGAAAGTGAATGATAAATCTTCAAAACAATAGTTAAAAAAATATTTTTCTGACTTAAAAAAGAAATTTAAAAAAAAAGATGCCTCATCCATTTTGTTAATCAAAAAGTATTATACTTTGAATTTTTATGATTAGAACCAAGAAATTATGTAAACTACAATTTAGTCACCACCGCTTAAACGTGCCATTTCCAGCTACACATTCTATGACGAAAATGCTTGTTTAGGTTCTCTCTACATTAAAAATTTGTTGTTTAGCGGGACTTTTTTCTTTTTCTCTACAAACTATGTTAAAATTCATAATTTTATGTGCAAGATAATTAAAATATTTTTTACCAATAAGAAATATTCATTTTATTTGCAATGTCTTCAAATCTGATAAAATGCATTGTAAAAAAAGTATGATTACAACAGAAAATTGACGCCAAAAGAATTAGCAAGAAACATAAGCTCCTAATTTATTGGGAATTAACAGAGGTGCTGCTCCCAGCCTTCGGTACAGAAAAAATTGTCCCTTTAACCCTTTATCTACTGACGGTACTTATAAGTACCATTAAAATAACTTGTTATAAAATTAATTTAATACATCGATTAGTTGTAATACAGTTTAGAATGAGTTATAGATGCATTACTTTATCATGTTCCAAAAGCATTGTGGGTTACACAGAACAAAAATATTTTTTAAAGGATGATTTCTTTAGCCTTTACATCCTTTCAGCTTTCTTGGCGTTGGGAGGGATTTTTCAATTCAGAAATATTTCTATGGTAAGAATATTATATTTGTAGATTTCCTAATTCTACAAAATACTAAGAAAAATATTTAAAATAAAAGATTTGAGTGGCGTTATAAATATTACACAAAATCCCTATAAATTCAAATTTAATTAATCTTTTTAAATCCTTCTAAAAATTATTAAATAATTATGTAAATCTTCTAATTTAGTTTCAAAAATTCAGGAAAAAGGCTTTAGAAGATGAAATTTTCCTGAATTCATAATTCAGTACATAAAAGGTTAATTTTCCTTTACTCTTTCAGGGGCAAGGTACTTGTATTCGTAAAATTTGGAAATGAGTGAACGACACCAGAATTTTAAACAAATTTATTCCAAAGTAATTAAAAGCTTTTGTTCACGGAGTTAATAAAAGGAAAATTTTCATTTCAATATTATGGTGCCAATGTGGCATTTAGGAATTAAAATTAGGTGGTCCAAAAATGAACCACCACCCTTGAAGGGGTTAAATAATGCTAAAGTGCCATTGAAATAATTCTTTATTGTAAATGCTTTTGAAAGTTTTAGATATTCAAATTCGAATAATTTTTACTTTGTCATATAAGACAGAAAACAAATGTCACAGGAAATCGAAATTGTGCAAAAGAATTATTATTCTGAATAAATTAAAAATACATGTAATGCAGTGTGCTTGCACGGACCTTTTTAGAGCGAAAGTTATATCTTTTCTCCACCAGATGGTGATAGTTATCGGTTATTTTTAATTTAGAACTTCTTGTTGTTGATGATGATTTGGCCCTTAAATTTAGAACTTAATTGATAGTTTTTGAAGGTTAAAATATTTAAAGGTTTTAATATACTATTACAAATATTTTAAGACCAGCATCAGCGTTAACCTGCATTTTTTTTTAATGAAGTGTTCAAAGAGTCATTCATTTATTTGTAGATTTGCTGGAATTTGAATCTGAATGGCAACAGTATCGTTTGTTTAGATCTGATTTCTATGTTTAAAATAGCTTAATTTAGAACTTTATAAATAGATATGATACACATGTTTTGTGTGAAACTATGCTGAACAGACATGATTTCAAGTAGAAAAAATTATCATTTAGCCATCATATGCTAGGATATGTTTTTCATTAATCCTAACATGGCATTCAGCTACGGTCGATTCGCAGGCCAGAGTGGTTCGCACAGCATGGTTCCGACAGTTTCCTGCACTCAGATTTTATTATAAGTAGATTACGTTCTACTACAAAAGTGAGGGGAAACTCTCTTTCTCTTTCATTTTGATCAAAATACCATTAAAATGACTTGAAATAGATTGCGAAATTTTTAACGGGAAAAAAGTTATTTTTTGTTTCTATACGAGAATAAATAAAATTGTCAATTTCAGAAAGAATGAGCCCGAGCCCGGGCTGAGCCCATCTCATCTCTAGTGTGCTAGACTCTTGCTACTTAATATCTTTGCTTCTGAGATTATATTAGCTGTTTTTAAAGCCACTCATTCATAGACACCAGAATTTGTTCTTATTTTTCAATTATGTCATTATACTAATACAGTTGATATAGGTTTTTTTTTTTTTTTTTTTTAACTATTCAAGACATGGCAGAATCAAGTTTTTTAAAAAGTGCTGGATTCCAGCACTTTTTTAAAAACTTGATTCTGCCATGTTTTATTTTGTTTAAAAAAAAGAAAATACTATATGAAGAAGAGATTGCTAAGGTTTTTTAAATACATCATCATGTGTTCTGTGTGATATTTTGACATAAAATCATTCTTCAGATTTTCAATTTTATTAAAATAAACAAACACAATGGCATTAAAAAAAAAAAAACTACACTGATTGTAGCTTCTACCAAATTTAAATGAATCTTTTTCAGCATGTTGTAATTAAAAATTGGAACGGATTTCATAATTCAGCAAAAGCATCTACTTTTTGAAACCACAAGATTTTCTCGTAGAAATGATTACAAGCAGGTGTGGTTTTAACAGCAAATATGGACTGGCAACTTTTTTCTTACGGATTCGAAATTAGGACTACAGGACGCGAAAAAAAAATAAGCTTTCTGAAATTTGAAAATTAACTTGATCGTACCATATTAAAAACTTGAAAATCCTTAAAAATCGAGTAAAAAATCTTATTTTCGTTCTTTGAAAAGGCGACAGACATCTGCTAGTTTAGATTATCTGCCATCAACGCGAATTCCAAAACAGGTGTCCTTCAACATACTAGGAGATTTTATATTGTTTTTATATCATTAATCTGAGATTTGCTTCTTTCAAACTGCAGGTCACGTGGCATGATAAAAAAAACAGATAATTTTTATACTGCAGTTTTTAATACCACCTACAAAATTTTTTAAACATTGCCTTTAGAATTTTGTTTCATGCGCAACCGGATGTAAAATTGTACACTAATAAATAATATGTCCATTTAAAAGAAATCTGTCCACAATTTTTGGATTTATCAAAAAATCGATTTTTAAACTTATAAAAGAAATGTGTTTTTGCATAGATAATGAACGTATTTGTTAAAATGAGGAAAACTAAATATCCATTCGCTTTAAAACTTTGTGATAGTTTAAAACATATAATAACAATATTATAAAGTTAGCGTGCGTTGAATTTTGATGAGGGGGAGGGCTTTTTTCTATTTTTTTATCAGCTGTTTTTTTTTTTTTTTTTTCATTTTAAATGTGTTTTTTTCACTGAGCCCTCCTTTAAATATTATTTTTTAACCATAAATATTTGAAAGTTAGAGATGCCTGATTTCATACCACTTTTTTCTACAATAAAAAATTTCAATTTCTTCAAACTCATTTTTCTCCATTAAAAAAGGTGCGGAGAAGCTTTGAGATAGTTTATAACACATAATACAACATTTATATAGTGAGGGTGTGTGGAATTTGGATGGGGGCAATTTTCTCTTTTTTTTTCAGTCTGTTCTTCAGTTTATTGCGTTTTGATTGTGTTTTTTCAGTGAGCACTCAAATAAATATTTTATAACATTAAATATTTGAAAGAGTGGGAAATTCCGGGTGAGGGGAGGAACCCTCCAGGAAGGACTATTGACGCGGAATTGTCAAAATTAGGAAAACTAATCAACAAATCCCTTTTAAACTTTGACATAATTTATAACACATATTAAAAATTTTATAAAGTGAAGGTGCATGTAATTTGGGTGGGGGGGAGGGAGCTATTTTCTCTTTTTTTTTTCAGATCAGCTGTTTATTGAGTTTTGAATGCGTTTTTTAACTGAGTGCTCATATAAATATTATTTTTTAACCTTTAATATTTGATAGAGCGGGCCATTCCTGGGGGAGGAGTGGGTGCTCTGTGGAGGGACTATTTTCCGAATTTTGAGTAAACCCCTCATGTGGCATACTGTTTGATAGGTCTATGAGAACTTATTCATTTTATACACATCCGATGCCACTCTCCCCCTCTTTGCCCGAGGGACACTTTTTGAAAGTTCAAGGACACCACTCATGTGACATATTGTTAGATAGGTCTATGAAAACTTATTCATATTATAGACATCCGATGCCCCCCCCCCCTTTGTCTCCCCCAGGGGGGCACTTTTTGAAATTTTAAGAACCAGCCCTCATTTGACGTATCGTTAAATAGATCTATGAAAACTTATTCATATTATATGGATCCGATGCCTCTACCTCCCGTTATAAATGTGTTTTTTTGACGGTGTCCTCTTATAAATATTATTATTGAAATATAAAAATTTGAAATAGGGTAGTGGAGGATTTCGAGGGGGGGGGGGAGGGATTCCTAAATGTAATGGTGCTGCCATTTATGTAAGGAATTAATAATTTTAAATTAGTAATTTTGATTTGTTAATTTAAGGATAAAGTGTTTTAAAAGAGATATTAAACGAAACCCTCTGTGCGATCACACTTACCCACTTATTTTTTTTTTTAAGTAAAAGTTGAATGCAGTATGTAATTCTTAAACAGTACAGATTTATATTTTTTCAATAAAGTGAACATTTAGTATGAACTCTAGACCCAGCAGACTTTTTAAGAGGAAAATATAAGTATAATTTTTTTGAAAATTTGTTGCTACATATAAACTTAGCTGAAAATTTGTATATTTTGTTAGTATGCATATATTTATGGATAATTTTACTTAGAAAGATATAAAAGTATTTCCATGTTGATTAATTTTTAACGCAATTATTTTAATTGGTAAATAAATCATATGAGTTATAATTTTCCAAGTGAATGAAAAGTTTACCAATTAGAATAATTGTGTTAAAATTAATCAACTGTAATTGCACATCCAGCATTTGAATTCCATTACCTAAGATTTATACTGTTATGCTATTTCAGATAACAGACCAGACGGCATTATCAATAAGGTTAGCTGGGTGAAATGGGTCTACCAGATTTATCTTAGTTGGCAGAGCATTAGCAGCTTAAGCCAAAAGGTCCTTGGTTCAAATCCTGGCCTAGACTCTTTTCTCTCAGTTGGAAAATTACAAATCATATTTCCATGTTCTTTTAGTTTTAAGATGTTTAATTTTAAAATGATTTTTCTTGTTTGGCTATTGCGTAACAATCTGGTGTCTCTGTGTCTTAAACAAAATGAGCACACAAATATCATTTCTAGCAAAGGTACTAAGAAAAGAAAATTTTATTTTTATATAAACAGAATATTTTTGCAGTGATGTCATGTGTTAATACAATTCATGTAATTATGAAATAGATTTTTTAAAAAAAGGCATGATAAAAATTAATTTTCACATATTAACTGATTGTGTAACAGATAAAAAATATTCATTTTTTGAAAAGGAAAAAATGGCTTAATTTTTATTATTCCATCTGTAGTATAAAATAAACAAGTGGGTAAGTGTGATCAAAGATCGCATAGAGGGTTTCATTGAATATTCCTTTCTAAACAATTTATCCTTTAATTAATAAATCCAAATTGTTGATTTATAATCCTTAACCTTTTTCAATTAACACACAGATGGTAGTACTATTAAGTTTAAATTTAAAATTATTTAGGTTGGAAGATATTTTTTTTAATAAAATGAAAAGCATTTGTTTCCTCCGTGCATCATAATTGATAGTGAGAGGGTGCTGCAAGCGCTCTGGACTGAAAGGGGCGCATGCGAGAATTCCCCGCCAGTTGAGTATGATTTGTTCTTAGACGTAAGCGCAGTGCATCAACCACTGCCAGTCCCTTTGGAATATTTTTGTAAATAATAAATGTTTTTGTTAAGTTTTGTAAATGTGGACAATCCATCGAGTATGCAATACAATTCACTTAGTATTTTTTGATAACCAATTTGAGCTTTCCCATTCTTGTCCCTGTACATATGAATATCAATTTTCCACTCCATTCTATAAGTTCCTGTTTTAGCTCACTTACTTTTAAATAAAAACATCTTTTTATTTCTTTTCTCTTTTCTAGGTTCCTGTTAATATAGTTCTGTTTATTTCCATTATCATTCTTTTAGTTACAATATTGATTTCATTTACAATATTGTTTATATTACTTCCTGCCATATGATCTTTACATAGTTTTTCAACTGCCACTAGATGGCGTGAGTCGTCTAGCATTGTCAGGTGTCGCTATGGTTACGTCTTCTGTAATTATTCATAGCTGACCGATGGGCGTATGCGAAGCTGCGTACTAGCATTGTTATCGTGGCTGGCTGTGATATAAATATCCTTCAACCGTGAACCTCCAACAATTTCGAGTTTTTAAACGTGTTTGTTGTCTGGCGTTTAGTGCTGACATTTACTTTTCTTAAAGGCATCTGTTATATTTTTTTGTCAGCTTTTATTCTCATCTTTATGAAGTCTACACTTAATGGAAATATCTTTTAATTAGTCTCTGGTATTAGTGTTAGAGAAATATGTTTGAATCTTTGGCCGGACTTTAGACTTTGTTATTTACTTCAAGTCATCATTATATTTTAGAGCAAGTTTGGTTTGAAATGAAACTAGGTTCTGGAGTAACTGTCCTTGGAATACGCAGAAGGTTTTCCTGAAGGGATGTTTTACAGACGGTGTCTGAACTTTATGTTTGAGATGATTTTGTTTTCTATTTGCTTGCATCGTGTCAATGACCCTGAAGTGAAGTTCTACGATCGACCACGTGTTTTCTATAGTTCGTATTTTTAAAGTGAAATTGTTTATCGTCCGGTTAATGTATTGAAGCAAGTTATTTTTGATAAGCTGTTATGCTTTTAATAGATGGAGTCCTGGTGCATTGAAAGTCATGTTTAATTGAAAACAATAGTTTTTCATCTGATCGTTTTCACAGGATGCATTTACGCCAAATGCCACGAGTTCTTATATATTATGTCAAAGCAGATAAGTTTGTTGTTTTATAATCATCTAGCATTAAGTAACTGTTTAAATTTAATGTTTCATTTTATTTTATTATTTGCTTTTATCTTTTGTTTTAATCAATAAATATTAAGTTGCTTTTAAATCTGTTATCTTTCTTTCGTCCACCATTTACGTTGTAATTCATTTTTCTTTTTCAGCTTCATTAATTACTTATAGATTTATTTAAATTAAATTTCAAGTTTATTATGGGGTTTTTAAATCAGCTATATGCTTCTTACTGCAATATGCCACTCTGCTATAACTTTTCAACCCCGTTAGATATTACATTAAGTAATTATCTAACAAATAAGGTTATGGGCACTTTTTTAACTTATAGTTAAGCCCTTCCTAGTTTAAAAGTCATTATTTTTATAAAGGTATATTTTTGTAGTTTCTAATTCTGATATAAGATGATAGATTTAATATAAGTTTTTGTTTTAATTAAATTTCGTAATAGTTAAAGTTGTGAATTTTATATATTTGTCTTATAAATCTATTTATTTTTAAAGATTAACGTTTTTGACCGTAATAGGTCTTGTATTTTTGCATGGTGGATTTAATTTTCGGCCCTCATAGCAGTTTAGCGAAGGTTTTCGACGGTGTGGAGGGCGACGTTTTGTAATGTTATAAAAGTAAAAGTTTAAATTTTTTTTTTTTTTGAACTCATTATTACAGATGAAGCATAGACAGGCCCGTAACCAGATGGGGGCTGAGACCCCCTAGCTCTCTCTTGAGCCCCCTCTAGACACTTCACTTTTTTTCAATAAAATGTATATTTTAACTAACACTAATCTGAAGGGGGGGGGGGGAATTATATTTTCAAGAAAACCATTTAGATCTTTCAGCAACAGAAAATGCCAACTATTTTACAGTCAGAAGGACATTGTAATGTATGTAATTGCGATGTATTATTTTGCAGTACAATTCTCAAGCGAAATAAGATAGGAGTACGGTAGAGACATTTCCTTCTTCTGAAAAAAAATTACCCCAGGTGTACAAATCTGTCACCATATGTTTTGGTACATAGTAAATGGGCGAGGACAATTTATACTCGATAATCTGCACAGGGTGGAACGGAAATAGACATATGTTATTCATCCTGATAGGTAATTAGTGAAGCAATGGCTGAACGTCTTCAAGCTAATCAATAAAAGCATGTTTCTAAACTTCAATGGTGAATCTGCTGACATATGTGTTTAGCTGAGAAAGAAAAAAGCTAAAAAGGATTGTCAGTTTATACAAATCAAATAAAAATCTTTGTTTGAACGATATTAATTGTTTTATGCCATGGGTGTCACCAGAGGTATATATGAAAACATGGTCGGAGCATGTTTTTAGAACTTTTATCTGTTTTTTCTCCTTGTGTTTCATGACTTTGAAAAACAACTTTCTTCAGTTTATCTTATAAGTATAAACCATTAAGCAAAAAAATATGATTAAGGTTAAGTGTGTTATTCGCCAGTGTTGTAGTCGTAAAAAAAGCAGGGAGTATACGGAATAGGCAGAGTGTATACGCTGACGTCATGAAAGTTCATAGCTAGGGTATACGCTAATGCTTTATTTGAAAAACAGAGGGTATACGGAACTTCTTTAAAAAATCCAGAAGGTACACGGCGTATACCCCGTATACCCTCCACTACATCCCTGTTATTCGCTATTTTTTGCCATGTTTGCATTTTTTTTTTTTTTTTTTTTTTTGACAATGGAATAAAATTTGCAGCTATGTTTACTCTAAGAATTCAGGCTGTTTTCATATCTAAGCTAGCTACTTTCTGACATATTCGAGAACTTTTTTTTTTATATATATATATAAAGGCATAAAATTTGCAGGTAATCGGGATGTAAAGAATTGAACAGCGTTTTACGTTTCATATAACAGTAAACAATCTATCTGAAAATGACGTTTTAGGCTGATTTTTATGACTTGACAACGACGGAATGTTGGTCAATCTGGTAACAATTAGCTATAACTCTTGCAAGTATCTTGGATGAGTTCGTTAATCAAGTATGTAAATGTTATAGTTTGTTTACAGTACACGAAAAGGCAAACATGCAAAACTTGTCTACACGATAATGTCCGAAATATCATACAAAATTCAAACCTAATTGGGACTGTGTATTGATCTTGCTAACATCTTGGATGAATTTGTTAATCAAATATTATTCTGTCACCCTTAAGTGGTCACCTAATGAAAAAACTGGCCGTGTTCAAAACAGAGTAGGCTGTTCTCAAATCCAAAGGCGCAAATTTATGACATAAGTGTTAATTCGTTTTTGTTCAGAAACGCATGAACCTGATAGGTGTTGTTATTCATACCCTATGCCATCGAATGGAGTTTTCCATTTTTTGGTAAAGACAGAAGATCTTTCAGAAAATACTGTCAAAATGGGCATTTTGAACAGAATTCCAAAAGCGACAACGGAGAAAACTTGTCACTTGACAAGAATCATTTATGTAACTTGATATTTATTTATCAAAACATGGGAAATGCTATTCGATTCCATACGGCGTCAATAGCCAGACCTTTACATTTAAAAAGGAATCAGAAAATGTGTCGGAAAGTTTCGCATTATTGAATAGGGAATTTGAGAACCGCCCAAATGAATATATCTTCACTTTCGGTTGTCCGATTCCATGACAGTAACTTGATTTTGTTATTTGTTTTTTGAACTGGAAGACGAACCAAATTTTATGGCTAATTGTGTGTCAAAAGTATAAGCGTCCCATATGTATCCTATGGATTCCGAAATCTTTTTCTCAATTTTTTAAAATGTATCTTTAACGCATAGGGGGAGGGGGGAATGCCACGCTATGGGATTGAAAGTTTCTCGTGTTAGTTGAATGTGTTGGCGTCTTGATAAATAAGGAGCGAAATTACTGACAGAATAGTAGTATAAAATATTACATGATTTTATCTGACAGCATTCGGTAATAGCTCAAAATTTAATTTATTTGAAGAAAATGAAAAACGGTGTGCGATTCCGAACCCTTCAAGTAATAACTTCTTTAAGTTTCAATCTTTTGAATCAATAAAAATGGATTTTGTTAGAGTGCAGAAAGATTCGCTATGTGAAAGTGGGAGAAGAAAAGTTTCAGAGCAAGTATGAATAAGTACATAGATCCTACAGAGATTTTTCTGCTATTAGTATAGTAACGACTTACGGCTGCCTATAGACATCTGGTTTGGAATTTTAGTTACCTGTCACCTGTGCCATGGTTGTTAACACCGTACATCTTGAATGATCGTTTTGTTAATGACCGCTTGCGAGAAACATATAGGGTAAGAATAAGAATGAATAGGAAAAAAGAATAACGACTGATTAAGAGAGAGCTCTTTGCCATGAAAAATAGTATTATCAGTTAAGGCTGTTCTCAAATCAAAAAGGGCAACTTCCTGACATAAGTTTTAATTTATTTTTCTTCAAAAATGCATGAAACTGGCTGGTGTTGTTGTTCAGAAACTATGTCATCGAGCTGTTTTTTCCATTTTTTTTTGCAAACCCAATAGATCTTTCAGAAAATAATGTCAAAGTGGACGTTTTGAACCAAATTTCCGCGCGAAAGTAGAAAAATCACTCAAGAGCGGGCGAAAAACGGGTTTGTCACGTGATCGAATTCACTTATAACTCAATCGGTAATTGATTGATCAAAAAACGGAAAAAACAGTTCCATTCCAAATTGCTTCCATGGCCAGGCTTTCCAATTTTATATCTTTCCATTAAAAAATAAATTTGTAAATATGTCAAAACGTTTTGTGCTTGTTGAGCAGAGCAGTTAAGAACAGCCCTTTAATTTTGTGAAAAGTCTTTCACTCATGTAAAATAGAAGTCTCAACTTATATTAAATAACAAATTTAAACGGATATTTTAAGCATTATTGTACATATCCCTACATTTTGATATATATATTTTTAAATATTATTTCAATCAGTGAAACAAAAGAACGGGAAATAGGTAAGTTTAATTTTTAAACTTATAAATTTACCCTGGAGTATTTTGCATTCTTATTTTTTATTATGTGAACTAATAATATTTTCAATGATCTTGCTGCGCTCCTAAAATATCAACCATAACATAAAATACTTATAGTTAAAACATTATTTAACTTATCTTCAAGATTATTTTATTAAATTATTTATTTTCAAAATTAGCAAATCTATATTTTTTCACCATTTTCTTCCTAAAAGCATTTTTAGCATTTCATAACATAGCTGCAAAAAGCGTAATTAACTTCAATTTATCTACCTGACTGTATGTATTCTAACTTGAATAAAAATAAAAATGGCTTTATGATAATTCAATGAGATGCACGCTAGATCTTTTATTTTCAAATTTCATTCCAAATTAATGTATATTTTAATTAGAACAAGATACTACAGTACATTATCCTATTACATTCTATTGTAGATACATATTCTACTTTAGATAGGTTTTCTTCTTAGTAGGCACACAATCCTAATTGTTTTGTATTTCTTTCTCCAGATTAAGAATTTTTTTGTCAGTTTAAGAATTTTGTTATACTAAGTTCCGTTATAAACAGACTACGTTACAGATAAGTTCTTTTAAGGTCAGTACAAAATGAAAAAGTCCCCCCTCTCCAACATAAGCAATAAAAATGTCAACTGGCCTTTCCTTTTCAACTGTTCTGTGATTATCAAGAAAAACGGAGTCTCAGCAATGGAAAGAGGCAGAAACGGATTCATCGGAAAGATTTCGGATCCGATTCAGACCCTACAAAGGTAATAAAACATGAAAAGCACTGCTTAACCACAACAAAGACAGCGCCATTTGTAAGATGCGTCTATTGGGACCTTTAAGATCCAAACAGACAGCGTCTGTTGACAGTGGAAGCTTTTAAGTGGTCAGGCAGTGCTTTTCGTGTGTTATTATTTTCCTAAGATGTAGTAGGATCTGGAAATCGGTCCAACAAAATTCCTCTCCATCTCTTTCCATTATTGAGACTCTCCTTTATTTTGTTGACTGCCGAAGGAAAAGAAAGGTCAGTTGATATTTTTATGGATTTCGTAAGAGGGGTTTGAAAAAAAAGCAAGTAAAAACTGCTTACAGAGAGATTTGTTTTAACAGGTTTCGTTGTATTTAGTTTGCATAAGATATATGGATTGTTAAAAGATGTTAACCCAGCCCCACAAAAAATTTTCAGAGCCCCCCCTGGCATTACTAGCTGGTTACGGCCCTGAGCATAGATTTAAATATAAAGAAGCGATCTTTGATTAGAATAATAGAAGTTTTGAAGAAAAGTCTAGAAATAAATGAAGTTTTGAAATTTTTTTTAGAAATGATGGTGGTTTAAGTTTATTTTGTGAAATATAGTGAAAATGTATAAATTTCTGAATATTAATGAAGATGCTATTAAGTGATATTGTGGTGAATTTTTCTTTTGAACTTCATCTACTACTTTTAAAGTTAACTAAAGGTGTCATCAAGTTAATGAGTAGTGCTTTTGAAGATTTGTTAGTGCCAGTGTTCTCCTATTTCATAATAGCGGATTGTAGGAAGCTGTGCTGGGCTCATTTTGAGTCCATTTACATGTGTTTAACTGTGTGTTTCATTAAGGTGCTTAACTTATCTACATTATAGTGATAAACATTTATTTTGACTTTTCCTAAAGGAAGACTCTTGCTGATTAAATGAGTATTTTAGTTATGGAGGCTGACGAAAGTAGACGGACGCCATTTATTGTCTCCAGTTCATAGGATTTTTAACTGTATTGTCTTGAATTAAATTTTTCCTGTATTTCATCTAGTACTATACATTTTTATGCATGTTTACATTTGTTTTTCAGATATTTTAACTGTGTATCTTTGTATAAATATGGAAGTTAATAGAAATTTAAGGAGTGCCATCGGGAGATTAGTTTTCTAAAATGATATTTTTGAATTTTTAAATTTTGAAAACTAAAGCATATACCTTGCATTTAAGATGAATTTTTCTTAGATTGAAATTAAGGATTTTTTTGATAGATCTTGCCCTGGGCTAATTCGTCTTGATTGGGACTTAAATGAAATATGTTAATGTTACTTGTAAAGGCCTAAACTGGTTGTTAATAAGAGGGGGAGTCACTTTTAAATGATAAATTAAAATTTTATAATAGATTTTAAATATTTAATAGTTTTCTAATTAATATATATATATTTAATGTTTTAATGGATAATTACTTTTTAAATAAAGGATTAATTGGTTTAAAGAACTTTTTGTTATAGAAATATTTAAATTTTGATAATGTTTACGAATGACTCCTGAGGTAAATTTTGATAAATACCAGTGTTAATTGATATTCAAGGCTTTTGTGTTCTTGTTTAAACTATGGTGATAGAATTTTAATATTTTTTTTACTACCATAACTTGCGATGGAAGCACGTATTTTTCTGTGTTTTTTCACGTTTACCCATCGCTTGGTTAAGGTAGATTTTATTTTTTTTGGATACTTGCTTAACTTGGAAATTTTTTTTACTGTTTAAATTTTATTTGAGAGTTGATCCTGTCCTTCGAATATTGAATTTATTTTCCGTTTAAGTTATTTTTTTTTTGTTCAATTTAATTATTCAGTTAGTTTAAATATACAGGTTCTATATTTTATAAGATTAAATGTTTTAAATTAGTAAATTTATTTTAATTGGGTTATATTAAGATTATCTTAATGTTTTATGCAGTTCGCATTTTTAGTATGGGAGTTTTCCTTGGCCAAATTTTAATGTTTAATGGTTAAGAGATTAAACCCTGGATGCTAAGTGTGTTCTAGCATTTATAACCTAATGTTTTTTTTTTTTTTTTAGTTAATTTCATTTTTATGTTTAAACTATTTAAAATTAAGTGGTGAGTGTTGGGATTTAACTCGTATCTCTAAGTATATTTGGATCATTAAGTAAATGATACATTGATGTTAAATAATCGTTTTAAAGTAATTTAAAGATAACTATGATATAGTTTAACATTGAATCTTGGGATTGAGTATTGGGTTTTCGGTGATCCACTTAATTATTTTTGGATGTTATATGGATCATTTTTTTACATTTAAAATTGTGTAATTGCCTGTTTAAAAGGTTATGCTTAATCCTATATTGTGATTCATTGTTTTAACTTTCATTTATATATTTGTATATAATGTTGATCTCCTCCTTGTCTTGCATTGTATTTGAACCCAGTTTTTGGCAATATAAACTATGTATATTTAAGTTATTTAATTGAGAATAAGTCTCTTATGTTCAGAAATTATATGAACACATGTAATGGTATTGACATTTAAATTAGTTTTTCATGCTGGTCTAATCATTTAATATATTTTTAAGACATGATTGTGAATCTTTATTGTATTAGTTAGAAGAAATCTTTTTGTCATACTGCTACTTTTGTCCAATGAAGTCATTTTTCCTTCATGAATTCTTGTGTAAAGTCAGCATCAATATTAATTTTTGAGATGTGGTGACTGTATATTTGCATATACCCTATATTTTTGAGGATTTGGATGGATTTCGATGGCTGGACAATGTGGTGATTTAGACATGGTATTTTGAGACATTTTTAGCATAACAATTGGTTATACCATTGTAAGTGTTTGGTCTGTAGAGGTATAGTCTGAGGTTCCTTTCATTGAGCTATATATATATTGAGGGACTAGAAGTGGTTCATTGCTAGAGTGTTTTAAAGGATTGGATGGAAGACAGTTTCCCATTGATGGCCCCAGGTGAGGATTATTTTTGAGACGTAATTTTTCTGATGGTTCTCCAAATGGTTTAGTAATCAGTTTTTGATCGATATTTTACAGTGTTGGATAAATATGTTGGACAACTTTTTCAGCAGTTTTCCTGGGAGGTATCGAAGAAATCAGTAGCATGTTAAAACTGCAAGTTGTATGTGGGAAACTGGATGTAGGTTAGTCATGTTGATCATATATGGATCAAGTTTAAGGTTTAACCATATATATCCTTAGGGAGATTTTTAAGAGTGCTAAGTTAAATTGGCAGTCTTTTTATAGAGAGCCTATCCTGGAAGTTTAAATTTGATTTCTGAGGGGGGCCAGATAATTTCTTTTTAACGGCTTGCAGTCATGTTTGTGTCAGTAGCATTCTTATCCTTTTCATATAAGAACAATTATCAGGAGGGTGTGATTTGAATTTTTAAAAGGCTTTTCCTGAAAATAAAATGAAAAGAGATTGAATTCTTCACTTAGTTTTTAACTGTTTTCCTTCAACTCATTTCCAGCATTCTGTCAAATTAGAAATAGATGAAGAATAAGATGAAGTGGCTTTCAATAAGATATGGCATAGTTGATCAATGTGATATGGCATAGTTTGATAAAAGAGGGGTGGAACTGAAATATTGTTGTTCCTGCATAGAAATTTTATATTTCGAGTGGTTGTCTTTTAAGTAGATGACATAGTTTTTGAAATAGTGCCCTCTAGGTCTAGATGAAGACTTGTGTTCTGGTTCTGAATAATGGCTGTTTGACGTCCATGTTTGCAAGTTCCTAGATTGACTCTGAAATTTGTTTGGGGCTGTTTAATTCTGTTGTTTAAAGTTTTGTATATGGATCCCTCAACATTGATCTTTCATTATCCGTGTCATCGTTTGCCTAGGTCTCTTTTTGTTGAGAGTTTGTTAGTATGAAGTCTTGAGGCCTCGAGCAAATGTGAAGTTGCATATGTTCAGAGTGAATATTCCGAAAGAATGTTTTTGTGAACAAATGTCAGCGAAAGGGTAGTGGAAGAATGCAAAAGAAAGGTGGGTTTTTTTTAGCGTGGATGTTATGTACCATGATACCTTTGCCCAGTTACCATTCTTTAGGTAAATTGGTGCCTTAATCTATTGTGATATATTTAAATATACAGTGGCATGGAACATGTGGCCCTATATACCGGTTTGGGTTAACTTGTTTTCATGGTGTAATTAATTATGCATTTTGGATGTCGTGCAAGTTTATTTGATGGACCAGTCAAAAGGTTTTCTAGTGTTTTAGATTTTTTTTTTGTGTCATTGTTTGAAGTCATATGCCAAACTTTATAATATTTTTCATAATCCTCATATAGCCATCTTGAGTCATATTTGTTATCATAAATTATAAAAATGGTTGTTTTATCCTATATTTAATTATTCCTAAAAGTTAATGTTTGTATGTACTAATGTTGAATACTATAGAGAAATTTCAGGAGTTATTGAGGAAAAAAATGGTGAAAGACTGTTGTATTACCAATACAGTGATGTGATGAGTTTTTATCTATGAACTGGATAGTTATAGCTTTATGTTATGTATTGTATTTATGTGTATTATATTTATGCATTTTTGTCTTTGTATTTGCAGGCTTTTAATGCGTTGGGACTCTGTATTTAATGCTGTTATCATCTTATTATGATTATTTACTTGTTTCTGGGTGATGCTTGGATTGCTGTGGATGGAGTCTTGGATTGTGGATAGTTTTTTTAAGATAAAGTTGTTGGTTCTGTGAATGCTCTTGTTAAGGGATAATTCTTTGAGATTATCTACTTGTTTTTGAGCATCTGCCTCAAGTTGTACAGTGGACAAGAGGGGGGGGGGGGGGGCATTTGATAACCAATTTGAGCTTTCCCATTCTTGTCCCTGTACATATGAATATCAATTTTCCACTTCATTCTATAAGTTCCTGTTTTAGCTCACTTACTTTTAAATAAAAACATCTTTTTATTTCTTTTCTCTTTTCTAGGTTCCTGTTAATATAATTCTGTTTATTTCCATTATCATTCTTTTAGTTGCAATATTGATTTCATTTACAATATTGTTTATATTACTTCCTGCCATATGATCTTTACATAGTTTTTCAACTGCCACTAGATGGCGTGAGTCGTCTAGCATTGTCAGGTGTCGCTATGGTTACGTCTTCTGTAATTATTCATAGCTGACCGATGGGCGTGTCCTGAGCTGCGTACTAGCATTGTTATCGTGGCTGGCTGCAGGGGCGGACTGGCATTGTTTGGCCCACCCCGCTAGACTTATGCATTGGCCCACCAATCGACAACCCCGTTGTTAAAATATTTGAATACTGACTATCAACACGACCCTTTGCTCTAACTCTATGAAGATGATTTTAATTCCAATTGGAGACCTTTGTAATGGTATATTTTCAATTACGAGTAGTAATTTCATTCTGAAAAAATCTTGTTTTGAGGAGGTTAACTTTTATTTATTATTTCATTTATTACTTTTATTTTAATTTTTATTTATTTCTAACACTTTCCAACAAAGTTGAAAAGTGTTTATGACTTCGGTTTGTCTGGCCGCCTGTACGCGCTCTAACTCTCGTAAATATAATCCGATTGTTCTGAAATTTTTGGATGTTATTGACCTGTACCATAGCACGATCCCTATTTCAAATGAAGTTTGTAGCATGTTGAGTTCATTTACAGGGACAATCAAAATTATTCCATTACATTACGGCCAATGGAAAATAAAAGTTTCAAATGATTTTCAATGGTGTTACACCCTTTCAAACATAATAAAATTAATATACATTTATGAAGGGCACTAAAATATGCATTCTGTAGAACATGCGATGCAAAGATTAGTTATTCATTTACAGGGCCACACAAAAGAATTCCATTACATTACTGCCAATGGGAAAAAATCATTTCAATGATTTTTAATGGTGTTACAGAATTTCAAACCTAATAAAATTGATACAGATTTATGACGGCCACAAAAATATGCATTCTATAGACTATGTGGTGCAAAGAATAGTTATTATTCATTTACAGGGCCACACAAAAGAATTCCGTTACATTACGGCCAATGGGAAAAAAATCATTTCAAATGATTTTTATTAGTGTTAAACTATTTCAAACATAATAAAATTGATATACATTTATTAAGGGCACTAAAATATACATTCTGCAGAATATGCGGTGCAAAGAATAGTTATCATTCATTTACAGGGCCACACAAAAGAATTCTGTTACATAATGATATAGGGGGAGGGGGGAATTGTTTGCGGTGTATTTTAATTATGTTAAACTATTTCATATACAATGAAATTGATACTATATTGTATCCGAATTACTGTATATTAGCAATGATTGCTGGAAATGCATTTTTATTAAATTATGGTATGCGCTTTTCAGTTTTACTATATTTATGCATATTATATCATGTGTATAAATGCTATAGTTCATATACAGGGCTACATAAAAGAATTCTTATGGGTTACTGAGTATGAGTTTAAATTACTTAAAGTTGGCTTTTAAATGAATTATGCATTTATACGCTTAACTGCATTTAGTTTACTAAGAAATGTTTGTAGAATATAGATAAAAGGATATACAGGGCCACGCAAAGAATTGTATACATGGCCGTCTATGGATGATAATGTCTGGAAATGTGATTTCAGTAGTTTTAAGAATTTTTTAGTTTGAATTAAATTTTAGCTATATAGTGGCGTGTAATAAAGATTCTAGGTAAACTACGGGGTTGTACAAAATTATTCAACTATGCTTCCACCTATTAGTATAAATTGCTGAAAGAGGAATTTCAACCTGTTATGCTTTTTCTTGCTAAACTAATTTTTCCAATTATATAGTATATATATATCAACCTACAGATCAAATACAGGACTGTTCAAAAGAATTGGAATACATATTTGGCTACGGACGGTAACTGCTAATATCAGTTTTTCAAATGCTTTATGTGTTTTCTAAAATGTTAATTAGTTATCTTATGTACCTTATTTCCCTAAATAATGAAGTTTTGTTAAAGCATTCAGGAATTGTTGGAAAGTGTTTCGTAATCTATGCTTAACGCATGATTTTTCTTTCTTGTTTTAATATGTAAACTTTAAACAATTAAAACGTATACACATAATAAATAACAACGTATCACATTTCTAATGGGAATTCTGTTCAGGTATTTTTTTTCTGTGTATTAAAAAAAATGTTTGGTCCAATGGCAGGTTAATTGCGCTGTCAGCATCGACCGACGGTATTGTTAGAGTAGATGATGGCTACTTGCGAAGGAGCTCCCAACGGGAATAGGGCATCACTAACCTTAACCTGTGCACATTGACAACACTTAGGAACATGTATGCCTCACCCGGAATTTGGACGCAGGCCCCTTTGCGTGGAAGGCTAACATGCTAACCACTATGCCGTCAATAAATCCTTAGACTTGTCTGTACACTACATTGTAAATTTTATACCGGAAAGTGTCAGTTTTGACCGGAAAGGGTTAGTACTATTAAAATTGACACACGTGCACTGATTAATTTCTTATTTGAAATATCATTATATTCAATTGTACAATTTATTTTGTTATTTAAAATTATCAACATATATACGCTTTGTACATTGATTAATGTTTGTTTAAAATATCAATATATTACCTGAAAATTGTATAGTTTATTTTATCACTATTAACTAATTAGAATGTCAGATATCTGGACAATTCTTTTGAGCTTGAGGCAACTCAATCTATTATCTTATCATAATCGAAATCAAAAGATCGTTCAACATTGAATAGAATAAAATCATAGCAGTTCTTATTCTAGAGATGAACGCAAGCGGTTCTTTATAATTTTAAGTGTTGAGAATGCTTGCTCATAAGACACTTGAGTGCATGATAAAGTCAATATGTACCTATAAACTATGTACTAGGTTGGATAAATACGACCATAGGCATTCAACTCGTACAATAATTATAATGCACAAGCTATGCATTTTTTACATTTCATATTAACTTTACAGCGATTCTCGTCATCTTTAATGAGCTCTTCTGAATCAGTCGTTTTTTTGCTGTAAGCGGCTTAGAGCTCACTATGTCGAGATTGTTGCTGCAATAGCGACTGATTCTATTCAGCATAGTGTACGGGAAATTTCAGCAACTCTTTTCTGACATAGTCTGTCTTGACTTTCGCCAAGCCAGACATAGTACTACTTAGAGCTTCTTTAATAAGTTCTTTTAACAATTTAACATCACTGAAGCGGCGAGGATTGAACCAGGCAATGTCTTTCATGAGCAAGTCATTCCCAGTAAATCGTGTATTCAGCTGCTGAATAGCTGTGTCCAAGATGACATTAAAAACGTTTACCTTAAATGTTTTTGATGGTGACGCAACAATCCTTCTTACCTTTTCATGAGAATATTCACCACATCGACATTTCGCTATAATTCTTTTTTCATGTAGAAAATTCTCAATTTCAATGAAGTACTCCTTTGCTATTAGTTGCTTCTGAAGATATTCCGCAAATTCAGAAGCATTTTTCAGAACCATACAGAATTTATTTTTTGTGTGTAGCAGATTGGATTTCAGAGTTTGGATTTTGTAAGCAGCAATTAAGTAGTCCAGGCCACTTATCTGCAGATACTTCGAGATGGACGTAGATATATATTAATAGGTCGCTGAAAATGATTGCTATTAATATATGCTGAAACTTGCACCAATTATCAATCGGTGATCTTGCCAAAAAAGAAACATGTGACGGGAAATCGTTCATTTCGGGCATAGCTTGTAGACGCTTAAGCAATGTTAAAAACTTATGCCTATCTTTAAAAGGTTTTGAAGATTATTAAGTGCTCGATCCTTACTCCACCACCTAGTAGCGTTTACTTTTTGTAATTGGCAAAGTAACTGATAGTCCACTTACAGACCTCTTATTTACTGTAGTCCATTCTTTCATTCGCTTATATAATTTTCATTCTTTCATTTCTTTCATTTTATTCTTTCATTCGCTAAGCTAAACATGGTGTGTATTAAGTCCAAGAAGTACATTGTCAATTTTCAACATTATGTTGTATCTGTCAGGACCAAAATTAGCACATGTGGATATCAATGCACATGCTGTATATTTTGTATTGTCCTTTTTCATTTGTGCCTGCAGTCCTTTATATCTCCCACTGATGTTTTCTGCATTCTCAAATGAAGTGCCATCTATTTGTGAAGACGGGAGTTTAAATTTTTAAAGTTCTTCTTTTAGTTGGAGATAAATGAAACCCTTGTTGTTTTGGGGACATCAACCAATTTAAAAGCCTAACCTTCCCTTTACCATGCTGCACAGATAACGAATGCAAAGTGTCAACTGCTCAATTACCGATATACAGTTGGACCTCTATTTAACGAACCTCTATTTTGCGAATTTCTCTATTCTGCGAACTTTTCCGTGGAACCAAGGACATTTTGCGAATTTCTTCGTAAAATAACCTCCAAATACCGAAGTGCATTCTCTATTTAACGAACTTTTTCTTGTGATCTAATTTTCTTTTACTCCCCATTTCTCAAAATATTTCTGGACATTTCAAACTTACTCTTTCTTTAAACATATTTTATGATGTTCAATGGCCTTGAACTGGTTTTACAAGGCTCCTTCTTTGTCAGCAGTTAGAATTTGGTAAGTACGGAGGACGAAGACGATAATCCCTTAGAGTAACTTAAAAAAATGTGGATACAGATGAGAAAAAAAGAAGAAATTAACCATGATGTGCTGACTGATGATTGTATTTCACTAATTCCGAAATTGAAACCTCGGAAACACTATTCGAATTGGATATTTTCGACAGTGTGAAAAATAAAAACAATACAGCAATGAATTGCGATGAAGACGAATATCATGATGTTGGAAATGATCATGATGCAGGAATTAACAAAACTTCATATAATGAAATGCTAAAATCATTTGAAAAAATCCGACGCGGATTATAGTTAGAAGAAAATACGCATGAAGGGATTTTTGGTGCATTGCAAAGATGCGAGAAGTATTATGAGAGAAGGCACTTTTTAAAAGAAAAAACTCAGGCAGAATTAACAGAGTTTTTCAGAAATTAAATTTAAGGACGCATATGTTAATGTATGGTTAAAATTATTTGTTATAATAATAATAAATGACAGTGTCATTAAAATTCGTTAATTTTAATGTAAAGCAATTTACTTTAAACAGAAGGTACAGTGTATTCCCGGACAATGTTTTGTTTTCCTTTCAGATTTCAAAGACTTAAATACATACAAAAAATGAATTGATGATGGATATTGGTGGGTAAAATAAATAAAACAAATCGATATCTACCCTATATATATTAAATCCTAATGAAACGAATTTATGAAACGGAAGTATGAATCGACTGATTAAACAACTGATCATGTTTCATGGCGATTTCTCCTAAAATATGGAATAGTTTGCGATGAAATTAACACCAAAAATCAATATTGATCGGCAGATTTCAAAACTGGTATTAGAATTTTTAAATTCGAATTAGTTTCCCAAATATTAATTTTTTTCTAATTTTATTTACTTTTCTCTAATGATGGCAACTCAAATTTTAATCATAACAGATATTTTTTTTCTTCAGATTTTAGAAAAGGTTACTATTTTAAACTAATTTGGCGAGAAGTTTGGCCTCCCTTAAATGTACGCTAAGAAATGTATCATGTTACTTTTCTTCATAATTCAATTTGTATTTCAATATCATTTTATTTAATACAAATAGAAACATTTAAAATAAATGGCTTTCATTTCTTTCTTTATTTTTTTTTTTAAATGAAATGAAAAGAAAAATATTAGCACAGATGTCATATACGCACCGGGATACTTAATTGGCACCAAAATGGCATTATTTTGGTTGACATGGTAACCCGGCTATTGTTGTTTATTTAATAATAAATGTTTATTTACTTTATTTTCTTTTTTTTAAATTACATAAATTGTTTTGCTCTATAGTTAATTATTTTTTTTTTGTTATTTTCCTTTAAAAATAATAGAAAATAATTAAAAAATACAGTACTACTTAGTTATTCCGTCGACCCATTTCGCCAAATTATATAAATCGCCAAATCACTCGCCAAATTATACAAATTGACATAATTTTTATTTTAAATAACGAAAGAACAAAGAAAATAGTATAACATTAATAAATATACAAATAAAACGTCGAAATAAAAATCTCTTGATGACGTAAAGACGTGTAACTTGCTTAAAGTCAAGTGAACGTGACATTTACAATCAACCATTATTGGCATAATCTTATAGTTTGGTGATAGATTTTTGGTCGATGGGATAACTAAGTAGTACCAAAAATACATATGTAACTGGTATTCGAAAACGATGTTTTCGTCAAATTTTCGTTAAAAAAATCATACCAAACCCGGTCCGTATATGACATCTGGCCAAATATTAAATGATGTAACAAACGATGACATTTAATTTCAACTTCAAAGCAATGTTTTAATTTACCACTCGAAAAAAAAAAAAAAAGTTTGCTAACTTGCGAGTTGAAAAATAGCTATTGGCGAGATTTGCACCCGGCTAGCATAACAGTACCAAGAATTCTTTGCGACCATTGAAACTTTTATGTAGTTTTATTTGAAAAAGAAATTTGATTTTTTAATCAAAAGGGAAAACTTTCAGCACAGACGTCATATACGGACCTATATTGGCGCGATTTTTTTCTGATGCCAATGTCATATGCGCAACGGGTACTTAACTGGTGCCATAGTATCTTTATTTGCTTGATTTGGTAAGCCGGATGTTGTTGTTTATGCTGTTGATGTTTTCCCCAAATTAGCGTCAGAAAAAAATCATGCCAATATGGAGCTGTGTATGATATCTGGGCCAATGATGGCGATAGAATAATATTTTGCGACTTATCACCTGTACCTGGCTAACATTAAAGTACCAAAATGGCACCAGGAATATAAAAAGGCGAAGTGGTTCGCCCGGAACTGTTGATGATAGTCACATCACTTAGGCTATTGTTATAGAAATTGTTTTAAAATATCGGGAGACAAAGACTCTGTACACTTAATTCATTTTATTTTAGCTTCTTTTCAAATGTTTAACTGATCCTCTTTAATCAAACACGAAAGCAACCATTGGATGTCTTAACAGCAACTGATTCGGCCTTAAATCTTTGAAGTCAAAGGAAATTGAATGGAAACCCATTTACAGGGAGATCTGCACAGCTTTCTTCAGTATAATTCAATCTTCTATTATAGTTTTAAAACCGATCAGATTAGCGTGTTTTCAGATTCTGCGATCTCTGAACGGGGGTTGGTGAGCATAGCTTGCAGGGGGCAGAGCCCCCTAGTAATTTAAAAAAAAATATGTAATTAATTACTTTTAGTAAATATATTTAGTGTTTATGAATTTAAAATCTGTTTTATATAGTTTAAAGTATTTTAAAATGTGAATCTCTATTTAACGAATTTTCCATATAACGAACTTTTTTCCGGGATTTAGAGATTTCGTTAAATAGAGGTTCGACTGTATATAGGGTGAAATCTACTTCGATACTGAATGAACCTGCCTGTTTTCCTTCATCGGCAATGCTCATTTGGATCTGAATGGTGAGATGAGCAATTAACTTATTTATAAATGTCTGGGACAGGAATGTAATCAACGAACCTCTTCCATGCCGTTTAGGATATTCATTTTGTTTTTCTTTCTGCTCTATTCTAACCTTCTTCATACTTTCTGAAGGTGTTCTTTCTTAGCTGCTCTTGATAGGCTGTGCAAAATTTGATCATATTTACATACCTGCATTACCACTTCTAAAAAATTGCCATGGTTAACGTCTCTATTATTCAAGTCAGCAGCTGCCTCCTATCGTTTTCCAATATAATCTAATCCTTACCTCCCAAGATCCTTGATCTGTAGATCAGCCCTAGACATGCAAGTTAATCCTTGCTTATCTTTTGTTACTACGCAAATGTCATCAAGCAGACCCATTCCAACAAACAACTTCCCATGCTTCACTGACCATATGTGGTCCTTACTTTATCCCCTATCTCTATAATCTCCCCTATCTATACAAAATGAGTAATTTGAGCATACCCGATCAAAAAAAAAAAAAAAAAAAAAAACCTTCACGGGGAAAAAAAAAAAAAAAATTGTTTCATAATTTTGTTTTGAGTTTTATTGAAAAAAAAAACTAAAAAAAATTATTATTTGGCCCACTACACCGCGATCGCGGGGTGGGCCACATTTCTATAATTGAAAACATTTTTTCATTAACTAATAATTTCATGAAATTAATACGCATAATTAGTTTTATTTTTAGATTTTTTTATAATTGTTGCAATCCCCAGAAAAGAAGAAGTGGAGTTTTAAGCCTTGACGAGGTGAGGCAAGCCAAATTATTTTTAATTCGGTCAGCACAAAAAGGTGAGTTTCGGGACGAAATAAAATGTCTCGAAAAAGGTAAGCCTGTTCAACACAAAAGTAGATTATCTTCTTTAAATGTATTCCTAGGAAATGAAGGGTTAATTAGAGTTGGCGGCCATTTATCGCATGCCGATTTGCCGCTTAACTCTAAATTTCCAATTGTGTTGCCTGCCAATCATAAGTTAACGGATATTATCCTAAATTATTTCCATTTGAAGTATTTTCATTTAGGCCCACAAGCCTTGCTTTTCCATGTTAGACAGAAGTTTTAGCCACTTAATGGGAGGAATAATTGCTGGAAAATTGTCCACAAATGTGTAACATGTTTAAAAAATAAGCCTGTTGTCAGCTCCCAGTTGATGGCCGATCTGCCAAGGGAACGTGTGACACCAAATTTTGCATTTTCGGTGACTGGCCTGGATTACTGTGGCCCTTTTCTATTAAATTTAAAAATCAAAGGAAGGGCGTATTGAATAAGGTTTATGTAGTAGTGTATATATGTTTATGCACCAAGCAATACACCTGGACTTTGTTTCAGATCTCAAAACTCAGGCTTTTATAGCTAGTCTAAAACTTTTTTTGGCAGAAGAGGGAAATGTGCAAAAATCCTATCAGATAATGCAAAAACGTTCATCGAAGCTGACATCGAGTTCAAAAAATTGCATTGTTAGTTTCCCAGATGAGGAGTTGTGTAACTTTTTAACCCAGGAAGTTATCAAATGGGAATCCGAATCTCCGAATTTTGGTGGCATCTGGGAGGAAGCAGTAAAATCATTCAAGTTTCATTTGAAAAGGGTAATAGGTGATCAAAAATTAACTTTAGAAGAATTTTTAACCATACTAGTGGAAATTGAGGGAGTTTTGAACTCCCGTCCCCTTACCCCACTATCCCCAGATTTTGAAAATTTTGAAACCTTGACCCCATCACATTTTCTTATCGGTAGGCCAATCACTTCGATCCCCGAACCTCAACTAGACGAGATTAATGAAAATTGATTAGCAAAATGGCAGAGAATCACTAAATTTAGCCAACAAATTTGGAAACTGTGGAAGCGTGACTAATTGAATAATCTCCAACAGAGGGGGAAATGGAAGTTTAAAAAGGATGATGTACAGAAAGGAACTTTGGTACTAATAAAACAGGAAAATTTACCTTCCACCAAATGGTTGGTTGGTAGAATAGTTGAAGTTTTTAAGGGAAGGGATAATATAATTCGAACGGTGAATTTACGCTTGCCACATGGGCGAATTTTTAAAAGAAACGTCAGAGATGTCTGTATATTACCAGTTGAGTAACAAATTTCCTTTCTTTCCTTAAGCAAACTCTAAAAAATATATTATTCTGTATTTAATCTAGTATTATAGTGAATTTATTCTTGTATTATTGTGTATGTAAGTTGTTATATCTTATAATTTTTTCTTGTATCATAATTTTTGCAAATTTATATATTAATGTATATTGAAAATTGCATTTCAATCCCCGGGGGAATGTTTCCTCTGTGCATCATAATTGATAGTGAGAGGGTGCTGCAAGCACTCTGGACTGAAAGGGGAGCAGGCGAAAATTCCCCGCCAGTTAAGTACTTAGACGTAAGCGCAGTGCATCAACCACTGCCAGTCCCTTTGGAATATTTTTGTAAATAAAATGTTTTTGTTAAGTTTTGTAAATGTGGACAATACATCAAGTACACAATACAATTCATTTAGTATTTTTAAGTTTTTTCTACAGTCCATAATGAAGCTATCGCTGACAACATCCATGAACTGCTTTTCAGACAGTTATAACAGAATATGTTTGTACAGTACACTCCCTCTAATCCGCAACTCTATAATCCGCACCATATTTTAGAAGTAAACAAACAGTTAAAATCTTTTTTTAAGCAAGATATTTTACACTTTAGCCAAAATAAAAGTTGACAGATCTGATGAAGAGAAGAAGAAGGAAATGTTAATTAGAAGGAAATGTTTTTGTTTATCTTATCCTTGTAAATAACTATTAGATTGCTATATTCTGAACACATTTGCTGGCTATATAAAAGATAAAATTGCTTTCAAAGAAGGGTTTAGCTCTTGAGGATAAATACCTAATTTTTTAGAAAACAAACTTTTGTTACTGATCAAAATATCTTGACTCTTAAAAGGCTGCAAGATTAAATTTCAGAGTATAAATTAAAAGCTATAAAGCAAACCACTAGTGTTGACTCTAAGCCACTTTAGCAGGGTGCAGCACCCGGAGGCTCTTTTAAACCCTTCCTATGCGCCCGGTTGCTCTTTTTAACATTCCCTATGCGCTCCATGGCAATTCAATTGATCCCGAGAAAATATCACAAATTCTAGGGACTCTAAACAAACCAGTTCAAAATATTTTTGTGAACAATGCACAAGTGTGCCCTTTTTGAAAAAAAAAAAATGTGCCCTTGTTTAGAATAGTGTTCCTTTTTTGAAAAATTCCCGCCCGGCGGCCCTTTTTTTCTAGAGTCAACACTAACCACTATCACTGCGATGTTTGATAGATTTAAAAATAAGTAGAAATATTTTGTATTATATCATTTAAATGTATTTCTAATATAGAAAATAGTTTTTTTTTATATAAAAAAGGCATTTCCTTTCATTTCTGTGTTATTTATTTACAGTGTGATTTCTATATTTGTTGATAAATTCAAGTATTAGAATGCAAACAAAGAAATGACCTATAATTCGTAAAATTCTATAATCTCCAAAACCCTTGGTCCTGACCTATGCGGATTAGAGGGAGTGTACTGTATATCTGAAAAGCATATTTAATTACATGATTTAATTTTAAACAAAAAATATAATACGAAAGTTCTTTTAATCCCCCGGACAATGAAATGTAGTCAATTTGAAATTTCACAATAAAAAAAGAATTTATTAATTAAAAAATTATTGATAGTATATTTTACAACTTTTTGCTTTAAAATGGCAATAAAAAAAAAAAAAAAAAAAAAAAAAAAAAAAAAAAAAAAAAAACTAAAATTCTGTAAAATTGTATCTATGAGATAATAAAATCTATTCCTATATATAAAATTTCAAACTCTGATGGAACCTTTCGATTAGCTGGCAAATGCTTTAACACAGAGACATCCAGGCTGCACGAATGAGATTGAAATTAAGGTTCTGTTTTAAAATCTAAAACATAAAGATTGACTTTTTCAAAACTTCATGATTTGTCGTGCGATTGGAGGTATTCAGCTATAAGTATGCAAATTTTTGTCTTCTTTTTCAGAGAAAAAAAAAGCTCTTTGAAAGGCACACAGGAGTGAGATGAATAGGTTTTTGCCAGATGAATGAAACCCTAAAAACAAAATCAGCAATTCTGTTGAGTATAGATAAATTTTATTTGTGACAAATATAATGCTCTTAACTAATGATAAAAATGACATTAAATAATTGAAAGCAAAAATCTACAAAGCTTCTGAATTCCAAGACAAAAGAAGACAATGTTTAGATTAAGATATAATATTCATGCTAAATCTCCTTGCTTTTAAAATAATTGTCCATTAAAGTTTCTTAATGCATCCCTACACATGCATGTCCTTTAGCTATGTAATCTTAGTTATATAAGTAGAAAATCTGAAATTTAATATAGCTAAAAACAAACATATCTTAAGATATTCTTTACTGTGTCATTGTTAAAATATCCTGATAAATCTTCATATACGATTTCCTTTTTGTGGGAAGCACATTAAATATTGAGGAAAAAACTTCAGTTGTTCTTAATTAATAATACATTTACTATACAAAAATCCACTTAAATATTAATTGTATATTTAGTTGATTTGTTGGCAATTTCACTTGTATATGTATATTCTCATGAAGATTTACCTACACCAAAAGTAACTTTTCTATACTAATTACTTCTAGAGAAGTAAGTAGATAATGGAAACTGCAATGAGGATAAGATTAGAACTTTCTGACCTCTAAATTTTAATGATGCTTGTTAAATGCATGGGTGTTTTTTTAAAACTATTTTGTCTGTACAATATAGAGAAAAAAAACATCAATATTTAGATACTGTACCAACATCAGACTTTGTACAGACTCCTTATAAACTCTTTAGTAATGAAAAAGCTTCCAAGGAGTACTTAGATTGCCTTAACCCTTCACAGCACCGCGTGCTATGTCTGGCACATACCTAAAAACATTACATTAATTATGCACCATGAATTTAGCGGGCATGATCACTGCCCCTGATCAGGAACAATCCAAAGTATGGAATAATACTTATTTTGTCCATGTTAAATGTGTGCACTAGAGAACAAATTTGTTCTTCGGAAACAAAAGAAATTTCGATCAAGCTATTAACAGTAAAATTTGCTTTCATTATTTTTACTGATTATTTAAAAATATTAATATAAAAGAAGATGCAGAGTGTTAGACATATAAAATTGATTAATTTAAGCCTATTTATATCAAATATTGCAATATAATATTTTAAAACCGTAATTTTGTATGTATGGCACACACCATAAAATATCAAATTTTAGCTGAAAATTTAAAATTTAAATTTTTTTACTATTTTTTCCTTTATCAGGCCGATATATAGGTATCAAATAAATTTTTTCATAGATAGGAAAATTCGTGCAGTGAAGGGTTAAATAAGCAAAAAATTCCTTAAATTATTGCAAAGCAAAATTTAAAAGCTTTAATTATTTAATTGTAGTATACCAGAGTAAAAAATACTTGTATTTTGCACAATGAATAATACTGCTTCTATAATCATCGTTCTTAAGTATGTATGGCATGAAAGAGATTCACCTTTAAAGGAAACAAAAATCCTCTCATGTTAACAAAGATAAAGTTTAAATAATTACTGCCATTCTAAAATAAATAAAATAAAAAAATTAACAGTATTTTTTCCTATATGCCATGTGATTTTTTTCCCCCTTCAAAATTCATTTTAAAAATCTAGATACACATGATAGATGGGTACTTGAGATTTCATTGACCTCTGTATATATATATATATATATATATATATAACCATTAATTAAACAATAACCTACCACCGTCAATTATTATGAAATAAAGCTGTAAGTATAAAAAAAAAAAAAAAAAAAAAAAAAAATTATAAGAATTATTATGGAAGAAAAAGAAAAAAGTGGACACCGACAAAAAATGGAAAAGCTTATATATTGAATTACGTTGTCAAGGGCACAGAATTCAATGATATAAGCAAAATGGTTGTTTTCTGTGAGAAAAATAAGCCAAAGCTAAAAATTATTTTCCCCTGTGCCCAAACAACCATTAAAATCAAGTGAATTGATTAAAAATGAAAACAGAATAGAAACAAATAATATGAAATGGAAGAATCAATAAAACGTATTTAAATATTTATAGGATATAAAATATAAATAATAAACACCATACCGATTAATATTTCAGTATTTTACAAATATCCACGTGCACATGTCTACCAGAAGTTCATAAAGATTAAGGTGAATAAAACAGTTAAGAAATCACAGTAATTGATACCAAAGGATGCAGTTAATACATTTTGAAATAAATTTTGAAATACCTTGTTAAATACATTTAATATAATATAAAATAAATAGATAGTAATTACATTATTTAAAATGCACTATTAAATTAATTAATAACTGTTTAACAATATCGTCAAAATTTAGCTAAAAATACCCCCTGGTGTAGTAAATTATAACTGAAATGGAGCTAGAAAAATTAAAATTTAGAGCTATCTTAAAAAGACAAAATTTGGTGCTGCCATCTAGTATAACTTTTATTATTCAACTGTCACAAGATAAATATTTGTAAGCATTTGAATGTAAATAATTTTTTAAACAGCAAAACCAAACATATCCTTATATATAGATAATTATAAACCTAATATAAACCACACAATGTATTTAAAAAAACTATTGTTAATAAAATTTAAAAGCATACAAAATATTCTATTAGCTAACTTATTTAAACTAAACTAAGAATTTAAATAATTCTAGAACTTTGATAATATATAGCATATAGCTATATGCTATAAAACAAAATAAATTCAGTAATAATTAATATAAATAATTATTAAAAATAATATAAAAATTATTTTTTTAATCAATTATATATAAGATAATTATAAAATGAGCAGGAAATAAAAAACATATGGAAGTATATAGAAGGTTAAATGATACTTAAATTCCCATTACTTAAAAAGCACAAATATAGAGTGTGGATTATTTTCATACATCCATAAAAATCCAAAAAGTATGAATGTGGGACATTCAAAAACATTAAACCGATAATAAATATTAAAAAGAATAGAGGAATAATAATAAAAATAATTACCCAATTTTAATACATACAGTATAACTATATTTATATTAAACATACTTATATGTATATTAATCACTATAAAAATGGCATTCTATTAGTAATTAATATGATATTGTCCTTAGTAAATTAAAATTTAATAACAAATGATTGTAAATTAGATTAATCAATAATTAAGCTAATTATAATATTAATGAAATTCTCCAATTACATATAAAATATCAAATCAACATCCATATAAAATACGTATCAAAAATATAGTAATAATACAAAAGCCCCCATTTTTTTTTTTTTTTTATAATTAACCATTGCGTATTATCCAGACAACACCACCCTCCTCCGTACTATATATATATAACTGCTGGTCACTGCATAAAATAGTTGCCTGGAATTCTTTAATGAAATGTATGAACCACTAAGCAAAATATTGTGAATACCGCATAACTTTATCTCTAACTATTGAATTTTAACAGAAAGAATGTTGAAAATGCTTTTATCCTCTTTTTTGTTTTTTTTAGCATATGAGATATTAAATATTTGGGTGTGTGTGTGTTACACAAGGGTGCTGCTACATACATAAAAAAAAAGAGAGTCCTTTAAAATTCTTAAGTCTGTATGAACCCTGACCAAAATACATTGTAAACTATCATTACATATGTTTTTCATTACTTCAATTGAATGCCTTTTCTTTTTTTTTAAACATCTACTGCAGCAAAATATAAAAAGTATTTCTACTATACTAAATACCATACAATTATTTTATTTGGAAAGTAAAATATGAAAGTAACTCACTAATAAGTTTGAAATATTTTATGATAAAAAATATCTCTTGAATCAATGAAATCAAACAATGCATTAATTCCTTAGCATTTTTTCCTGGTAAAGTGGTTCCATGCTATGCATATTTAATTGATGATAACATGAAAATTTCACGACTTATCATTCAGTAGTAAACATTATTTTTATAGGTTTGATTCTTATTTAAAACTTTTATTGCTTATTTTGAACCAAAGCTATGCCAGTTAATAATAATAATGTTCAAGCATCACTTGAGTATGAATGTTAATGGGTTTGTTAAGATAATTTTTTTAAAACTCATTTACTTACTATCTTGCATTTTAATAAATACATATAATGTGTGTATATATATATTTATTCACCTCTATAAATAATTCACAGTATTATCAATACCACAGTTATAATTTTTATTTTAAATATGAAAAGTTTGTTATCCAACTTACCATTTGTTTAAGTTTTAATGGGTGTTATAGTAGCCGAAAAAAAAAAAAAAAGAATTAAACTTCACAGTATCCTGTTTGGCTTTAAAAAATTTAGAACAACAATTTTTCAGTACTTTTTTTTCTCTTTTCTATTGACCATAAAACCCTAACTCCATAAAAATAATATGTCACCAAACAGTGCGATTGTTGAAACAATGTTTCCTGTGTTTCGTGCTAACCCAGGTTCATTTTCGTGAAGTCAATTTCAAGATTTTAAATGGATGTGCAGATCAGATGTTAAGCAAAATATGTTGCCAAATAGTTTGATTTAATTCAAATATGACAGACATTTGAATATTGTTTTTTATTTATTCAGTAAAGGGGTTATTACAAGTAACAAATAACAGTATTATTTTTCCCATTTAATAATTATTAGTTCTTTTGACAAGCTGTAAATAGACCAATGCAGTTACAAATGCAATTTTGGAGCCATCAAATCACATCCCTCTCTCCTATGAGGCCATTAAGTATGAGGAAAAAATATAGCAGTTAATTTATATCCTATTCCTACATTACAAAATTTTATTATGATGTTACATTTATGCATTATTGATGTTGTTTAAACTGCACTGTTTGGTAACAGATCTGTATAATGTAAATGGTCGACAGGAAAGTAAACAAATACAAAATTTTCTTTTTTATAAATGGAAGGAGTGAAAAAATATTGTTCTGGTCTATCTGTCTGTTGTAAAAATTAAAAAAACATAAGATTTGACAAACAGCTAAATTTATTTACAATTATTATACAAGATTTATTTTGTAATATTCAAACTCCAGCTGAAATTTGTTGCTGAATTCGAGCCATCATTCTTTGATCAAGCTGTTTTTGTCGAAATTTCACTATAATCGCACCTAGTATTCCAAATCCAGCCATGCAGCTTTCAAATATGAAAAAATTTCTTTCTTCAAGCCATTGAACTTTATCACAGCTGAAATAGAAGATTCATTGTTTAGAAGATATAAATGCATCTTTATTGCTGATTTAAAAAAAAAAAAAAATAGGGAGAGGGGGCCATATCTCAGATTTTTGTAAATTGTATTTATGGTAGATTTTTAATCATCATATTTCAAAATATCACTACTCAGAAATTTTTTTGTCTCTTTAAAGGCAAGAAATACTGACATAACTCCTTTATTTATGCTAAACACTATTTTGATTTGAATAAAAATGTGTTAATGGCAGCTTATAGCTCTATCATACAGATGCATTCATATATATTAAAATATCAAGAAAATCAAGCTTCAATTAAAAAATAATTACATGCTCATTGCATTTTAAAAGTTTAATTTCGATAAATGTCCTATTTTATCAGCAGTAGAAATACATAAAAATAGAAAGTCAGAAAGATTAATATTACATAAAATAACAATAATCTCTCTTTTTTTTTCCCCTCAAAAATAAATAGATAATGATTAGTTACAATGTAATTTAGTAATATTGATTTAATTGCAATATGCACAAACAATGATGCTAGGAAAACTTTTCACATGCAATCAACAGCTTAATATAGCACTAAATTTTAGCACTCGCCACTCGCCAAGTAACACTTAAAACGTGGCGATTAACTTTATTGTCCTCACTCGCCAAACTCAATGGGCACCACTTGCCAAACGCGATGGTTGAAATATCGATTCCAGGGAGGAAAGGGGTTAAATTCGTTCAGAATTTACGGCGTCTAGATCAGCGATTCCCGAACGTAAGAAAAGAAATTAGCAGGGGCGATTCTGTCCCGAATTTTCCGAAAATTTAAGGTACTTGGTTCGGAAAATTAAAAAAAAAAATCGGTCATCAGTCCAAAAATTCGGACATAAAAATATCGCTAATTTCGATATGGTTGCCGAAATAAATCAATTTCGTCAATCGTTCACAGAAAAAAATCACCAATTCCGTCAAAGAATAACGAAAAAACATGAATTTTGCCCAAAAACCATGCAAAAAATGCGAATTTCGTCAAAAAAATGGCGGAAAAAACGCAAATTTCGTCAAAAGATCGCGGATAAAACACAAATTTCGTGAATAGATCGCGGAAAAAACGCAACTTTCGTCAAAAAATCGTGGGAAAAACGCAAATTTCGCGAATAAAATCACAAATTTCGTCAAAAGATCGCGAAAGAAACGCGAATTTCGTCAAAAGATCGCGGAAAAAACGCAGATTTCGTCAAAAGATCGCGAAATTCGTTAAATGGTCGCAGAAAAATGCACAGTAAGTGCCGGTGGGGGGGTCCTCCTCCGCTGTAACCTTTCTTAAAATTTGCTATGAATTTATTTCATTGCAATTAATAGTAAAAATAAAATATTTAAGATTTTAATAAAATAATTCTTAAAATATATTTCAATTTCCTTGTCTCTTTTATACATTGCATTAAGTATGTCTAAAAATCTTCAAATATGTGTTTGACTTTTATTTTAGAAGCAGTAATTTCTTGGTTATATTTTTCTGTTACATGTTAATGCCAGTTTTTTTTAGTTGAATGTAATTATATCGAATAGTAAGTGAAAGATATTAATAAATTACAATGTTGATAGTTAGAAAAAGCACAATTTTGTATGGAGCGTACATAACTTTGTTACTGGCCAGTGAAAAAAATCAGTGTACTGGCCAGTGGCCAGTGGATTACCTTTACAATTTAATATATCCTACATAGTACCCATCAAGATTTGGGAGAAACAACTTAAAAGTTTCATTAGGAAAATATTTGAATTTTTTTATTAGTTGCTTTTAAATTAAGTATTGAAAACTTGATGAATTGCTATATTATATAAGTGATTCCTGTACATGTAAGACAGTAGATGCAGTCCAACCAACTCGATTAATGAAGAGAAAATTTTAAGCTTTTAATTTACAATCTATTACGTTTGTTTTTTAGCAAAAGTTTAACCAAATACAGCCAAATCCAACTAAGACACATTTCAAGGGACTAAACAAAAGTTGCATATTAAGCAGGATTGTGTATTAAACAAGATTTGTATAATTGTAGGAACTGAACTTATTTATGCATCTAATCATCTAAATGCACTTTAGACCTTGAGTTTATATGTTTACTGTTGAAAGTTATGTCTTACACATACTTAGAGTAAAATAAAACTTTATTCAAGTTTGACCCATTGTTTGTTTTTATCGAACCGACAAGAATAATAATTGGAAATAAACATGGATTCAAATACAGTAGACTCCCTCAAATCTGCAACTCTGAAATCCACTAAAGCTTAAAATCTGCACATCATCACAGATGTAAACTATGAAACTTTCAATTCAATGTACAGGCAAAATTACAGAACTTTTTAATTTTATGTCATTCCATATGTATTTTAATATGCAATTTTCGATAATATGACTGAACTCGTGATTTTTCATGAAGGAAGTATAAAATAATTTCTGAAAAGAATCAATGTATTGCTGATATCAATGGTAATCCCAATCTTTTTACCAAATCTATTTATGTATTAATAAAGTTTTTTTCGTTATTAAGACTGGCTAAACATGAAATAAAGCTTCCTTACTTTATGATTTTGATGTGAATTAATAGGGTACCTTTATAAGGATGAGGACAGTTTCATTGAATAATTCAAGGAAAATGTATCTCATCTTTATTATGCCTATTTAATTATGCATTATTAATTATTTACTTGACCTTTACTTTTAATAATTTAATCATTTTTAAAATTGTCTTACTTTTTATCATTTTAGTTTATTACTTAATTATTTTAATATTTTTCTACATTGCAAAGATTCATTAAAATTTTGATTGCATTATTGCATTCAAATCACTGTTTAAAAAATGTAAACAAAGCAATTGTGACACGAAAATGCTATTGATTGGTGTATATTTTAAATTTGTGAATGAAATATAAAAAGAGCCACATTGATCGTACTGAATTACTGGGAAAATCAGAAAATTTCAATTTGCATTGTTAATGCAATTAGCCCAATGCAATAATGTTTCAGTTCTTTCTGACCAATTTAAATTACTAATATTGAAGAGAAAAATAAAAGAATATTCTTACTTTATAGGTTTGCAGAATGTTGAAAACATATATGATGAAGCAGCTTTTTAGTGAGAACAAAATTCATTTATTCAGCTCAGTTAGTTACAAAAAGTTATTAAAGATTACCTTGGTCATCATGGCTTTATTAAGTTGGAAAATTCTTATATAAATTGAAGAGCTTGAAGAAATACAATTTATTCTGTAATTTAAATTATTGCAGAGGCAGCACAGTTAATTTAAATATGTTGGTAATGACATTAAACTCTACATCAAAAAGGGTTACCAGTCTTTAGTACAATACCATAATTCTTTCCGTAAAACATTTCACCGGTTCCTTTGAAAAGAGTGCCGGTCAAAACTGCACTCGACAAATTATAACAAGAATTACATCTTATCAGCTTCTCATTACAACAAATTCTGATCTTAAAATTAACGGGTTTTAGTATATAAATGACAACTACGGAGGTTAACAAAGTAACTAAATGTAAAGATTTAAATTTATTAGAGAATTAAAATATTACCCACTATCTTAGTAAACCAATCCAGAAAATTACATTTAAAAGGATTAATTTTAATTCACTCTGGCAAGTGCCAAACAAACATGCCTCCCGAAGACACCAGCCTTCGCATAACGATTACGTCGGGGAAGGGGAAAATGTGCAATTGACACATCCACACTGCCACTCGCTCAAAAAATGTCTTAGGGGAAATAGACCGCTGAAAGATTACAGACTGTGTGAAAAATGGACATGGTTGATAAAAAGTAAACATTGCATTCGGAACACAATGACTGAATTTAAATAGATATTGATGCAAAAATAGCTGAAAAGGAACAAAAATAAATGAAATTTAGAAACTGTGAAAAGCAGTGCACTCACAGCAATGGCCAGAAATCCACAAAATTCTAAAATCTGCATAACCTCTGGTCCCAAGCTGTGTGGATTTGAAGGAGGCTTATTGTTGATTAATACATTACAATAAAAAACAAAAATAGTTTTCCTGCTGGGTCATTCCATGCAAGATGAGCAAATCAGCTGTGGCACACATGTCACAGATTTTAATCAAAATCAGTCTATAAGTAGATCATATCTATTTATGAGTAAATGTAAAATAATAGATTTCTGGATTGTTAATTTAAGTATTAAAATTTACATTAAAAGTGAATGTAAAATCGAGGTATTATCTATGGGCTTAAAATTTCAATTTCGATTATTAGCCTTAGGAATGGAAAGAATATATTAAAAATTATTTATAATTAGGAATGAATGATAATTAACAGACTGGCGTAAGTTAGTAATTGTATTTTTATTTCGTATCGAGAAAAAAATTATGTTTGAAAAATTTTAAGGGGAAAAAAGCAATATTTCTGTTAATCCTTTACACACGAAGGATAGCCTTGACAAGCTGCAAATTGCTACACCTTATAGCTAAAAGTATATATTTGAAATATCGAAAGTTTCATTCTTGCCTTTTTTATTCCTTAATGAGAAAAAAATAAATAGTAAAAAATGTTGAGGGTAAAATGCAATATTTCAATCACTTTTTTTAAGTCCAGGAAAGCTTTATTAAACTTTTAAAATATTTGATATTACAAATAAATGTGTATACTTTAAATACAGAAACTTTTATTCTTGCTTTCAGTTTATTTTTGCCTCAAGAGAATTTTAAATTAGAGTAGAAAGAACTGGCTAAGCTAAACGAAAAACTATATATCAATTCTAAATTCAAATAAAAATACTAGATGGCAGCACTAAATATGTTTTCCCATGAAATCGTGCAATGTTTTAAGAGACGCGGGCGAATTCAAAGAGGTATAGCGAATGGAATCTAGAAAACATTACTATTTTGAACACATTTTTCTTTTGTTAGGAATCAAAAGGCAATCTTGAATTTTTTTTAACGTATCATGGACTTATTAATCTTTATGTCTGTGCAATATTGTTACTGTCGGACCTGTCCTTTTTTTATTTTTGACTTATACAGAAGAGGAAAAATCATGATTTTGTAATTTTTTTAAAAGTTTCTAAGTTTTTTTGAAGATGAAGGAAATAAATGGCCACTTTAAAACTTGGGGAATTCGATCTACATATGACATACTACATCAGGCATTAATTTCACAGAGGTTTTTTAATTCCTTTGATTTTTATAACGATTCTAATTTTCTCAAAATTCACAAATTTTCAATTTTTGCAACCATTTTATAAATAATCAGGGTGTTACTAGATTATTATTACTCAGTAAATAAGAAGATAATTTTTCAGAGTTTACAAAATTACAAAAAAAATTCCTTTCTGTTAAACAGCTTTCAAGATACAGAACTTCAAACTTGCAACTTTGGACGATTGCGCACATGCCATTCTATATCACAAGTTTTTTAAATGTCCAAAACTGCTAAAAAAATTTATTTTTTGTCAAGATATTTTGCAGAGCATTACTTGAATATGAATTGAACCTGCGCATCGAATTTTATTAAAATTAGTTAGTATGTGGCCACGACTTTTTTTTAATTTTTGCTCATTTTACGTGGAATGACCCTGCTAGCTTAGTGTTTAACACAAATCTTTGCACAAAACACCCTTATAATCAGTCCTTAATTTTTTTATATAATAAGAAAAAACTATCCATGTCAATCTTTGTGAAATAAAAAAAGGTTACTAGCATGGCAAAAAGTAACAAAACATAGAAAATATAAAAGAAATGCACAAAAGCACTCGCATTTGTCCAGTCTTCACTAGTTTCAGACACTTTTTTATTTTTTTTTTTGAACCAGTCTTAGTTCAACAATTTCTAATTTGTTTATCATTTGCTAATTTAACATGGATTTTTATTCAAGTATCTACCTATATTTCTAATTATTAATATTTACCTTATTTAATCAGCAGTGTCGATTTAGTGGGATTTTTTGTACAATATCTATCACTCTTACCGAATAGTTAATAATCACCTTGTCATTAAATAAAGCAGTTATTACTATTTGGAAATAGTTATATGTCAAAATTAACTTTTTTACTCACTGACCAGTAACAAATTTACAAATATTTGATAAAAAGTGCGTCTTTTCTAACTATTAACATCATAATTTACTAATATCCTTTATTTACCCTTTGATAAGAACACCAGATGGGGAAAACTGGCATTCCATTGAATAAAGAAACATAAACAAGTAATTACTACAGACAAATTATATGTGATAAACTATATTTAAAGATGTTGATGCATTGTATAAAACAGACAAGAAAAATGGATTTTTGAAATTAAAATATATTTTAATTAAAAAAAATAATTTCAAATCTTGGATATTTTATTTTTACTTAAAACTTACTAGGCTATATTAACAACTTCAAAAATGTAATGCCGAATCTCTATGTATATGTAAAGTAAAAGGTAATAAAAAAAAATCATTAATTTTTGGCACTAAAGTTAATCATTTACCCCTTTATACTTAACCAATGAACCCCAAAACTAATCCTAAGTCCCCCCCCCCCCCAAAAAAAAAAAAATCTCACTAAGTACTGTATTCTTAAAATGGCTTTAAAACAGTAAATGAATCATATCACATTTCTTTCTTATCCGCGTGCCCAGCTGAATCAGTATAAAACAATCAATGCAAAAACCCTTGACGGGTTAAAAGTTTCTGACGCAGCACTTTATCTTATGCTCTAAGAATTTTAAATATGGAACTTAAAAATACTGATATCAAATTTTGAGTGACGTTATGCTATTTCTTAAAAAATATATTTGTATTTATTTCATCATTTTATTTTTGTTTTATTTATAATCGCATGTGCAAAAGTTATGTTCAACATGAAAAGCTGCATAAAATTTTATTCGCTGTTGCTTTATCATTTACATCTCTCATAAATTCAAAATATGTGTTTTAAAAGATATGATATAAAATTTAAGTGACGCCTTGATGTGACTTTAAAAGGTTTGTTTTAAAATTCAATTTAAATTATTTTTGACTTGGTTAAAATATTTTTTTTACATCTACACAATACTTTTAATTTTCCAATTCACTGTTAAATATATCACTTTCATTGAATCTATACTATGCATTGAAATGTATTTATTTCAATAAATTGATTTATCTTTTGTGTCACGCTATTCAAAATTGTGAGTAAGATTTATGTAAATGGTTTCTTTGCATCATTGTGTCTAAACTACATGAAATGTATGAAAAAGGATAGTTTGACGCAAATAAACCATTTACATAAATCTTACTCACAATTTTGAATAGCGTGACACAAAAGATAAATCAATTTATTGAAATAAATACATTTCAATGCATAGTATAGATTCAATGAAAGTGATATATTTAACAGTGAATTGGAAAATTAAAAGTATTGTGTAGATGTAAAAAAATATTTTAACCAAGTCAAAAATAATTTAAATTGAATTTTAAAACAAACCTTTTAAAGTCACATCAAGGCGTCACTTAAATTTTATATCATATCTTTTAAAACTCATATTTTGAATTTATGAGAGATGTAAATGATAAAGCAACAGCGAATAAAATTTTATGCAGCTTTTCATGTTGAACATAACTTTTGCACATGCGATTATAAATAAAACAAAAATAAAATGATGAAATAAATACAAATATATTTTTTAAGAAATAGCATAACGTCACTCAAAATTTGATATCAGTATTTTTAAGTTCCATATTTAAAATTCTTAGAGCATAAGATAAAGTGCTGCGTCAGAAACTTTTAACCCGTCAAGGGTTTTTGCATTGATATCATTACTTTTTTGAGGTTAGTGATAAAATGATTAAAAAAAAGATACTTATGGAATTTAATGCAGATTTAATTTTTACTATTTTATTACAATTTTCCTTATAGCAGTTTGTATATAAAAACAAGTGGGTAAGTATAATCGCAGATCGCACAGAGGGTTTCATTTGATATTCCTTTAAAAACACTTTACCCTTAAATTAATAAATCCAAAATGTTAATTTATAATTATTAAATCCTTACATAGATGGTGCACCAATAGTTAAAATTTTCATGGGGCAGGGAACGCACACTTTTTTAAACAAACCACCTTCCAACTGAAGTCATCAAAAACCAAGTTGAATAAGCCAGCCCCGTTGTGTTGTTTGACAAACAGCAGTCTCATGTCCCCTCCTTCCCCCCCTTTTTCAAAATTTTTCAGACCAGTACCTAAGAATGGAACCGAAATAATTTTTTCTCTTCAGAAATTACGATAAAAAAAATAGTATGCAGTACTCATAAATTTACTTTAATGCTATATAGGGTGATTATTAAGTTAATTATAACGTTTGGAATCTGTTGCATTGATGTCCGAAAGGTAGTTTCTGAGTTATGGAAGCTGGAGCCATAAGGCACCATAGAGGGGCGAAGCCCGCTAGTGTCTATCATAATTATATCTGCCATGTGGACTAATTGCGATATTTAATCAAAATAGTCCCCCCCTCCTCATTCCCGGAAATATAACAAATACAAAATGTGTCTTTATAAACCTATCGTCAAATAGGTTTTTATTTCTTTTTCCCTAAAAAAAAAACATGATTTTTATATCCGTAACGTAAATAGCAGACGAAGCCCGCTAGTTCCTATCATAATATATGTTTTTAATAATTTTATATAGTCTATAATAAAAATCAGACTTAAAATAGTCTAGTTCCATGAGTACTTGTAGTGTCAGTTACATGCTATGATTTTTGGATACCAGTATTTTAGAACGGGAAAATGTGACTTATTTTATCGGAGATATCTCATTAATTGAATAAGGCAAAGTAAACTTTTTGAAAAAAAGGTGGCCAACAAGCATTGCAGTTATCAGCTATGTGACTTTGTGCTAAAGTCCATTAATTTGATCTGCTTTAAAAAGATTACGGAAGATTGAATTATTGTAGAACCTGGATTAACCGAGCTTCGATTAATCGAGGTTTCTGTTAACCGAGCCGATAACAAAGTCTGATTTTTTTTTTTTCCTTTTGAATGAGCCTTAAAAATAACCACACTCTTTAGCTCACTGTCCATGCTATACAGGCCCTTCTGCCCCCAAAAGCACTCAACTCCAAAGAAACATTGGACCCTGAGAAGTCAATAGCGAACAATGCTTTGTTTCCAGTGGCTGTGTGAACTTTCGTAAATTTTTCAATTTGCATTTTAAAATTTACTACTGGTAGTTGATTTTCTTTTTTAAATTTGTTAAGCTTGTGAAACAGAACTTTACATATATTTATTTTTATTATTTAAAAAACGTTCTATATATATTTTTTAAAGAGATGTTAAATTCGCAAGCACGGCGAGTTTTTACACACAGTTTCTATTAACAGAGATTTCCGATTCCAATTTACTAACAGTCCCAATTAGCTTGGATAATCGAGGCTGCACTGTATAATTAAAAAATCAATGGCGATCTTACTATAAACGGGTTTCCCTTTTACTGAGGGATTTCAAGGCCAAATCAGCTGATGTTAGTTGCTGTTTCCGTGCTTGATTAAATAAGATTAGTTAAACATTTGAAAATTACCAAATATAAAAGGAACTAAGTCAACAGAGTCTTTGCTTTATGGTATTTTTTAACAACGCTATAAGAAAATGATTTTAAATAAGAGATTTTAAATGTAACGTTTTAAATCTGACATAATTTTCACCAAACTTTCCTTTCTCTTTGTAACATTCAACTGAAAATATTTTTATTATTAGAAAGATAATATTATATTATTTGCGCTACCTTAAAATTGGCAACTATAGTTAAAAATATCATCTCGAAATTTGAAATAAATCTCTCATATAAATATATTTTTAATTTAAACTGTTTTGCAATATTATTATTTGACCACTTTGGCCAATATGACGTAATTTCCTCCATTTACGACTTTTAACACATATCAATGAATTTATTATTTAAAAATTTTCTTTTTCTTTTAACATTCACGTGTAAATATAATTTTTATGACGTAATTTTCAATGTTTTCCTGCTTTTAATGCATAATCATTTAATTCTAATTTGAAAATAATTGATTATTTTATAATTTTCTTTCATTTTAAGTAAGCATGTGTAAAAACAATTTTTATGATGTAATGTTTAATATTTTCCTGCTTTTAACACGTTATCATTTAATTCTAATTTAAAAGGATTTTTTTCTGTTTATAATAGTCATGTGTGAATAAATTTTTAATTTAAAGGATATATTATTCTTTGCGCTATTTTAACAATTGGCAACAATTTAAAATAACCTTTTCTAAAATATGTAAAAAATATCTCTGGAAATTCTGAAAATTTTAATTTAAAATTGAAATAAACCGTCAAAAAATTAGGCAAGTTAAAAATAATAAATGCACTCTGCAAACTTCGAGTTTCTATTGAATGATTAAATTGAATGAAAATGATTAAATTCCCATGTATAGTTTTTTTCCTATAAGACTTTTTTAATGAGACAATTTTATCCAGATTTAACATTAAATATCTCTTAAAATAATTCTTCTATTTAAAAACTGTCTACTTCAATGTTTTTATTAAACATTTCTCTATAATACTACCCATTTTAATATTTTTGTATGCAGTAATTTTCTTAATATTTGCGAAATAGATCTCTAGTCACAAAAGATTCTTTCAAAGCGGCGATGAGAGCGTTAGTTTTTTTTTTTTTTTTCCCCGAATAAGAGACAAAATGTAGTACGCAATTGCGTCAAAAGATGGCGACACCAGAATTCTGATATGCTTATTATGTAAACTGTAAATATTGCAAAGTTAAATAAAAACAATTGTCTCGGGGTTATCAAACTTCATTGTTATTTATAAATAAAACATTTCAACTAAATTATTTATTATAAAAGAATTATTACATCACAATAGTTTTTATGCAAGGAAAATAATAATAATAATAATATTATGGATGTCAGTGATTATATATTGATTGGCCGTCATAATAATAAAAAATGATATTATAAAAAGAAGAGCTGAAATGAATTATTTTTTTACGTTTCTGATCGTGTGATTTATATTCAAATAATAATTATTAATGTTTATGTTTTGTAAAGTGATTGAAATTAAATATATTTATAAAATTTATGGTAATATTTTTATTGTTGAAAAATTGCCAAGAAATAATCATCATCAAATTGCCGTCATTATAATTGTAATTTTATTTAACTTAATAACAATTAAAAAATTACAAAGGAACTGAGAATAATGGTCAACTAACAGATTTTAAAAGAAAAAAAAAAGCACATTCACATGTGAAAACAAGAACCAGAGAATATCGAACTGCCTATCTTAAGATCAGTAGACGATGGCCCTTAACCACTCAGCCAGTGGGAAGACAAAATTTTTCTCCCCAAAAGTGGTTAAAAAGAAAGCATGTGTATGAATACAGTGTCATGCATTTTCGGTGAAATTTCCATAGAATGGCGAAGAAATATAGTCCGATTTTTCATGCGCATTATAAAACGAACAAGAGTCTTGCTGGAAACAAGTAAATTGTTATTTGGTTCATCTGAAACATATTTATTTGATTTTTAAAAAGTTGCCCGTGTCATTTTCGAGAGAAAAAAAATCGAATTATTTAACGAACGAGAGTTTTCCCAGAAAAAAGAAAAGTGTTATTCACCTCACCTTAATCACATTTATATTATGTATCAATTTAAAGAAAATCGTTAGTACCGTTTTCGAGATTTTGAAATTAGGAACTTCTTACATACCATACAAACGCTTTTGCTTTAAAAATGGCTATTTAGATCTCAAAATATACTGCACGTAGAAATGTAAAAATTTCAGTATACGATTAGACTGCAGATGTAAGACTGTTCTAGAAAAATCAGAACAATAGGACCTATATCTGCTGAGTTATTAAAAAGCGGCTTTTCGTGTTTTCTTTGATGTCGAGTTAGCTGTATATATGAGTTCCGCCATCTACGAGTTCTACAATACGATTTTAGGCTTAAGGCTGCGTCACTCGGAATACTACCGTCTTCCATGATTCTTTCTCCCTTTCTTCATTCTCCTGATTTAATCTCGGATTGGCGAATTGTGGGTGTGCCTTTAGATGACGTCAGAGGCTTGAAGAGAGAAGAGATGGGTACATTGTGATGACTCAAGAGATGGGTGCCGTGATTAATGTGAGATGAGTTTACAAAGTTAACCCACCCCCTTCAGTAATGTCACTTGGGTCCCTGGATTTCCAAAAATCTGGGTCCCATTTTTACAAAAGCAAGTCCCCATCAATAATAATTCATATTTTAAAGGAATAAATGAAACATGTTTATTTGTAAAGATAAATGCATTAATTATTGCTTTAATAATAATAATATAATGAATTAAAACCAGTATTATTTGCACTCAAATAAGATATTTTTAAAAAATATTAAGAGAAATTTTTCTTTACTTTTTTAAAAGTAAAAATGCAAGATACAAAATAATTACAATGCAATTGTAAAATAATGCTTATTTGAGAGTAGAAGATACCAAGTTCCACTAACAAGTATCACTAATGTTCGCATTTCTTTTAATAAGGGGCAAGACGGGTTTATTGAAAAAAGATATTTTAGCTGAAAAAAAGAATACTTATGTTAAGTAAAGAAGTACTTTTTGTAGAATGAATGGGTGCTTTCATTACCAGGGCCGGCCCAAGGACATTTTGGCGCCCGTGCCAGCACCCATCAGTGCGCCTTTCCCCCCACAAAAGAAAAATTACTTGTGTTCTTAATTTTTTTTTCAATATAGTAATTTTTATGCATACATTATTAATTATTTAAGATATTAAAGTGCATCAAAAACTGATAAAATTTCTAATTTTAATCCCATCTTTGAGTTTGTATTTGGTAAATTGTAAAATTAAGTCTCATAAGGGAAATTTGAATTTTACAGTAATTACCACTCTTAATGTGTAACATTTTATGATCCAAAAATAAAACACAACACATGGTATTGGACGAAAACAAAAATAACAATAATAAGTTAATTAATTAAAAAAAAGAAACCAGAGCTACTAGTAAGTAGCAGCTATGTAAGATGAAGACTGTAATAGTGTCTTGTTATTTAGTACATAAAAAGTACGAATGCATTTCATATTTAAATATCTATTTTTGTAAAGGGCTCACTTTTCATGCTGGAAACTGTCAAAAATGGGGGAAACCCCGTTTTCTCTTCAGCTAATCCCGGAAATATTAATATTCTTATTTTTTTTTTCATTTTTGGAATGGTACTGCTTATCTTCTTTTAAAACTAAATTTTCTTTATCTGTGATAATTTTTACCAAAAGGGGTAAAAATAGTAACATTTATTTTTTTAGGTAACCTAAAATAATTAAACATTAAGAGAAAACTATGATTGAGCATAAGAGTTCTATTTATAATAACAAGGAATACGCTTAACAAAACATGTCCCCAAAAAAGTTGACCCTTTCCTGGATTTCGTTGTACTGGCGCCCACGTCTGAACTAAACAAACCATTCCAAAGAAAGTCTCCTATATATGTTTAAGTATTGCGAATGTATGTCTTAGCGCCAGGCCCGGACTGGCCAGGTCGGCTAGTCGGCGATTGCCGAGGGCCCCCGGCACAAGGGGGCCCCGGAGGGACCTCCGAAAATGGACATACTACTTCATAACTAGTTACATCAGAATAATTTGACTGTTTTCTCGTAATCTTACGAATTTACAATCAATTTTAAGTAGTTGCCAGTTGGTTTTTGTTTATGGTAGCCTATGTAAGGAAGCCCCGAGGGGCCTCCAATAACAGATATACTACTTCATAACTACAGTACAGAACCATTTATCCGGAATGCTTGGGGTCAGATGTATTCCGGATAACTGGTTTTTCCAGTTAACTGGTTGTGCATTAAAGCAGCATCCATTTGATAAGGTTTGTGGAATATGTGTTGTTGTGATATTATTTCTGATTTTAAATTATTAGATTACTTGGATTAAAAATCAATGCAAGAAAGATCAAAAGTTAACCAGAGTTTAAAAGAAGGTAATTTATGGGAATCCCTTAGGAACAAAAATTCTCCTGTTTCCTCTGCATAAAAATTAAAACATTTAAAATACAACTAAATATGTTTTCATTTCAAATACTAGATGTTGTCATCAAATTATACAATTGTTTCAAGCAAAGCCTATGTCAAACTGGCAGTGTATGACACCTTTTTCTGCAAAGATTCTAAAATCAGTTTATCAGAAATATCATTCCAGATAACTGGTTTTCCGGTTAACTGGTTTCCGGATAAATGGTTCCATACTGTAGTTACATCAGAACATTTTGACTGTTTGGTCGTAATTTTAAGCATTTGCAGTTGTAATAAAAACTATAATTTAAGTTGTAAAAACTATAACTGAGACTGCTTGAATTTAACTGCAACCTCTTAAATGTTTCTCATACACCGTGTTGTTATTCTCATGTTTACGAAGCGAGATGTAGTTCACGCTAATATTCCTAATTTAATATGTAACCTTTGCTGATTAAACTAATATTTAACTTTAAATTGTGTCAGATAGTACTCAAGATTCAGCTGTTATGGGCAGGTTACAATTTGCGCCCGCTATGTCGTTCAAGGAAAGGTGTATGAGAGACTTTTAGAAATAACAGTAGTCGATGATTCATGGGATTGACTTTGTACGAACTTAAATCAGAATTAGCCACATGTGGTATTGCAGCGTCAATTATTTTTGCTTGTTCATTTCACGGAGGAACAAATATGAAAAGCTGCTATAACGGTCAACAAGTTTAGTTCCAAAAGAAAAACGAAGATTTTATTTACACCCACTGTATGGGACACATACTGAACTTGGTATTAGCTGATTCAACAGTAACGTTGCTCCAAGCAGAAAACTTATTTAGATTGGTGGAAGAATCTGCCATTTTTCTAAGCTCATCTCAAAAATGAATGGCCATATGGGAGAGGGAAACAAAAGGAAAATATATTGCGCATGAAAAACTGCACAGGTTGCGAAAAATAGAAGCCACAAGGTGGAAAAGCAAATATAAAGCTTTTTCTTCGATTATCGATGAGGGATTTTTAAGATGTGAGGAAAGTGTAAACACAGGGAAACTATTCCATTTTATTACCATTTTAAAAGGAATATCAAATGGTTTGGTTTGGTTTGTGTTTATGACGGCCAATTATCAACACATGGGATATGGGCCCTGGGGGGGGGGTGCCCTTCGTGGGGTCTTTCTAAGGGAACCTAACCCGTATTTACGCATGGGGAACCACGGTTTCGAGGAAAACCACGAAAAAACCGAAACGGTTAGGCCGACGGGCGCGATTGGGTTCGAACCCAGCACCTCCCATCTACCAGCTTCGAGAGCAGAACCTCTCAGCCACTGGTGGGGCGGAATATCAAATGGAAGTTCAAAAGAAATATCAAAAGAATACAAATCTAAATTCATGGCAAGAAAATTGATTAGCAAATGGTCAAAATTTGAAAACCTATTTATGTATATTGTTTTACTAGATTTTTTCTCTTACATATCCTATGTCAAATTATTTACAAAGTAAAACTATTATAAAGTAAGGAATAAAACGTTGGGTATAAAGTAAAGGTTAAAATACTATAAAGTAAGACTATTCTACGACCTGGAAAATGGTAAAGAAGCTCCTTCAACAAGTAAGGGATAGAACGAGTGATAAACACTTTCAGGTTCTGTATTCAAAAACAAAATATTATGTAAATACAGGTATTAGCAAATTAGAAGATAACAATATTTATGTAGAAGTAGGGTAATGCCTGTTGAAAAAGCAACATACGAAGCTCCTTGGATTTCAACTGCTCAAAACTATAAATTGGTCTCAGTGTTTTAGATTGTGCCAGGACAAGTATCGAAGAAAGATTGTCGATTTATTCCTAGTTAGAACCAAAGAAAATTAATGAAATCGTAATGCTTTATAGTTTTCCAACGGAAGTCCTTTGTAGTATTTCTAAACTTTGTAAAGTTGAAAGAAATCAATTATTCATAGAGCTGAAATAGTTTGCAGATCGGTATGAAAGTTTTACAATGTCTGAAAAAAACTAACATTGAAAGAAAACAAGACAATCTTTGAATGGAGCTGAAAAAATCTGTGAATATGACGATGTAGAATCTGAATTTGAAAAAAACAAAATTTTTTATGGTTACTCCCCTGACAAGAAACAATATTTCCTGTGCTTATCATGCGCCTTTTTTGTTGTTTTTGAACTCTATTAATCTTGAAGGTTTACCAACCTGTATGTAGGTTACAAGTTTGTACTAACCATACCTTGTAGAAAAGTCAGCCATATGTTAAAGTGTTTTCTAAATTTAAAATAGTTAAGAAGCGACTTAGGTCTACTTTAAGCCAAGACCTTATGTCTAATCTTCTTTTCATGAATGTAGAAAGAGACTTTATTTATAATGTGGATAAAGATGTGATTGTAAATGACGTAACCAGGATCAGTGAAGAACTGGCCAAAAATCTGTTAGGTTAGTAAACAGTCATTCACAATCACATAACCTTTCTTAGTTCGCTGTATCTGTACCAAGGTATAGTAGAGTAATTTTTCTCTTAGTTATAAAATCTATTTTACAATTTGTAACAATTAAATCAAAATTAAAGAGGAAATTATTTTTTTCAATATACTTGTTACTTTCTTCTGTCTTTACAAGCAGAAAGTATTGGATTCGTGAAAGTTTTGGAATTCCGAGTTTCGACAGAATTACATGTTTTAGAGGTCAGAGATCCCGAAGAACATGCTTTTACAAAATGTCTGTCTGTGAATCTGTCTGCCTGTCTATCTATCCGTCTATCTATCTATCTAAATTTTGTGGGTGCTCTATCTCAAGAACTAATGCACGAATTTTCATCAAATTCAGATTCAGTAATTCCTTGATATGAATTGATGCTGTTTATGTTTTGGTGTAAATCGACCAACAGGTGGCGCTCCTATGCTACATTTTTCACGATTTCCGCAATAGCTCTATCTCAAGAATTAATGCACGGATTTTCATCGAACTTCAGATTCAGTTAGTCCTTGATATGAATTGATGATGCTTACGTTTTGGTGTAAATATATTTGGCGCTGCTATGCTGTTATTTTCACGATTACCGCAATAGCTCTATCTCAAGAACACATACACAAATTTTCATCTAAGTTAGAATTCAGTTAGATGTTGATAAATATTGGTGCTGATTATGTTTTGGTGTTAATTGCCCAAGAGATGGCGCTGATATGCTGCATTTTTCACGATTTCCGCAATAGCTCTATCTCAAGTATTAATGCACAAATTTTCATCTAAGTCAGAATTCAGTTAAACGTTGATAAATATTGCTGCTGATTAGGTTTTGGAGTTAATCGCCCAATTGGTGACGCTGCTATGCTGCATTTTGCATGAGATACACGATTTTAGCGATAGTCATACATGAATAACTAATGCACGGAATTTCATATCTTTAGAATCATCATGACGAGCATAGATTTCCATTTAATTTTGGCACTGGAATAATGAATTTTGAAGTATTAACATAGATAAGATAGAAGAAAGTTTTGGGATTGCCACATCCGACTAGTTTTTAGCTCACAGGCTATCAAAGCCTGAGAGCTAATGTGCCCGCCCGTACAAAGGGGGAAAAACAGGGTTAGTCCAACCCCTTAATTCAGATAAATGGGTTTTTCATGCAGAATCATTCGATTTGTTCCGAATTTGGTATACCGGTTTATTATGTTAAGGAACTTCCTTGATTAGTTTTGGGGGTTCATTGGTTAAGGATAAAGGGGGAAAAGGGGAGTTAGTACACCCCCTTAATTCAGATAAATGGGTTTTTCATGCAGAATCATTCGATTTGCTCCGAATTTGGTATACCGGTTTATTATGTTAAGGAACTACCCTCATTAGTTTTGAGAGTTCATTGGTTAAGGGTAAAGGGGAAAAGGATGGTTAGTTCACCCCTTTTAATTCAGATAAATGGGTTTTTCATGCAGAATGATTCGATTTCTCCGAATTTGGTATACCAGTTTATTATGTTAAGGAACTTCCCTGATTAGTTTTGGGGGTTCACTGGTTAAGGATAACGGGGGAAAAGGGAGGTTAGCCTGCCCCTCTTAATTTAGATAAATGCGTTTTTCATGCAGAATGATTCGATTTGCTCCGAAGTTGGTATACCGGTTTATTATGTTAAGGAACTTCCCTGATTAGTTTTGGGGGTTCATTGGTTAAGGATAAAGGGGGAAGGGGGCTAGTCCACCCCCCTTAATTTATATAAACGGGTTTTTCATGCAGAATTATTCGCTTTGCTCCAAATTTGGTATACCGGTTTATTATGTTAAGGAGCTTCCCCAATTCGTTTTGGGGATTCATTGGTTAAGGTTAAAGGGGGGCTAGTCCACCCCCTTAATTTAGATAAATGGTTTTTTTGCAGGATTATTCGATTTGCTCCAAATTTGGTATACCGGTTTATTATGATAAGGAGCTTCCCTGATTAGATTTGGAGGTTCACTGGTTAAGTATAAAGGGGGAAACGGGGGCTAATTCGCCTTCACTTATTTTTTTGAGGGGCATTATTCTTTAAAATAAGAGTATAATATACAATTAGTGTGAATAGCCTGTGAGCTCAATGCCATCAGTTTAGCTGGGCACTTTTCTTTTTTTTTTATTACCGCTGTGTCCCTTTTAATACTTTCCAACAGAGTTGAAAAGTGTTTATGAATTCGGTTTCTCTGTCCGTCTGTCTGTCCATGCTTTAACTCGCGTAAATGTATTCAGATTACCATGAAATTCATGTATATTTTATTGGGGTTTGCCATGGCATGTTCGGTATTGAAAATGAAGTGTGTAACGTTTACGGTTCATTTACAGGGACAATCAAAAGTATTCCGTTACATTACGGCCCATGAGGAAATATCGTATGCGATGTATTTCAATGATATTACACATTTTTAGCTCACAGGCTATCAAAGCCTGAGAGCTAATGTGCCCGCCGGTTCTGTATGTATGTATATATGTATGTACGTATGTACGTAACGCGATAACTCTTGATAGAAACATCCGATTTGCTTCAAATTTTTTTTCTAGGTTCATTCTGATAAGGCGCTTCCCTGATTAGTTTTGGGGGTTCATTGGTTAAGGATAAAAGGGGGTTAGTCCACCCCACCCCCCCCCCCCTTAATTCAGATAAATGGGTTTTTCAAGCAGTATTATTCGATTTACTCCAAATTTGGTGTACCGGTTTATTATGTTAAGGAACTTCCCTGAATCGTTTTGGGGGTTTATTGGTTAAGGATAAAGGGGGAAAAGGGGGGCTAGTCCAGCCCTCTTAATTCAGATAAATGGGTTTTCATGCAGAATTATTCGATCCCAGTGGCAGAAAATTATGTTTGTGTCTGCGACAACAATTTAGTGAAATGAAAATTGTCTGCGGGAGTAGCATGTTTCAATTTTCTTATTATGAACAAGAACATTATAAGCGTTAAAATAAATAGGATTCTTACTGATTAACTTTATAAAAATATACCTACATTTTAATTATAATATAACCTAATTAATTTATTTTTCTCGCGATCCTTTGAAGAAATTCGCCTTTTTACCACGATCCTTTACGAATTTTGCATTTTTTCAGCTATCCTTTAACAAATTTCCCGTTTTTCCACTGCGATCTTTTGACGAAATGCACGTTTGTTTGCTATCGTTTGACGAAATTTTCGTTTCTCTCCCGATCCTTTTATGAAAATCACGGTTTTATCGCTGTCCCTCTACAAAAATCGCGTTTTTTCGTGATCCTTTGACAAAATTCGCATTTTTTCCCCCGATATTTCACAAAACTTGCATGTTTTTGCGATCCTTTGAAGAAATTCGCTTTTTCCTGCGATCCTTTAAAGAAATCCGCGTTTTTCCGGAATTCTTTGAATAAATTCAAGTTCTATCCACGAATCTTTAACAAAATTTGCGCTTTTGCGTGATCCTTTGACAAAATTCACATTTTGTTTAGCGATGTTTTGGCGAAATTCGAGTTTTTTTGCGATCCTTTAACAAAATTTACGTTATCCCGATTCTTTGACAATATTTGCATTTTTTCAACGATCCTTTCGCGAAACTGACATTTTTTTTTTCTTTCTGCAAACGATTAACAAAGATTTTTTTTTTCGGCGATCATTTGTCTAAATTCGAGATACTTTTTTTTAGTCTGCAGGTGCCCTGAAAAGTCTGCGACGCCCGTCGCAGTGTCGCGCACATTCTGCCACAGGGTATTCGATTTGCTCCGAATTTGGTATACCGGTTTATTATGTAAAGAAGCTTCCCTGATTAATTTTGGGGGTTCATTGGTTAAGGATAAAGGGGGAAAGGAGGGCTAGTCCAACCCTAATTATTTAGATAAACGGGATTTTCATGAAGAATTATTCGATTTGCTCCAAATTTGGTATACCGGTTTATTATGTTAAGGAGCTTCCTTGATTAGTTTTGGGGGTTCATTGGTTAAGGATAAAGGGGGAAAGGGGGGCTTGTCCACCCCCCTTAATTTAGATAAACGGGTTTTTCATGCAGAATTATTCGATTTGCTCTGAATTTGGTATACCGGTTTATTATGTAAAGAAGCTTCCCTGATTAATTTTGGGGGCTCATTGATTAAGGATAAAAGGGGAAAAGGGGGGTTACCCCCCTTAATTCAGATAAATGGGTTTTTCATGCAGAATCATTCGATTTGCTCCGAATTTGATGCACCGGTTTATTGTGTTAAGGAACTTCCCTGATTAGTTTTGGGGGTTCATTGGTTAAGGATAAAGGGGAGCTAGTCCGGGTACACGACATTTCGGTCCCGCCATTTCGGTCCCGCCGTTTCGGTCCCGAGACATTTCGGTCCGGAGACATTTCGGTCCCTGGCCATTTCGGTCCCGAGACATTTTGGTCCCCAGCCATTTTGCTCCCTGGCCATTTCTGTTCTTAGCCATTTCGGTCCCTTGTCATTTCGGTGCCCACCGCCTTATAACTCGTATTCTAATTGTCGTGGGCCGCCAAACGCTGTAATTTAAACATTATTTGTATTACATTATTTATTGTAATTTAAACATCTTTTTAAAAATTTTTAACCCCCCCCCCCCCCAAATTAAAAAAAAGGCTGAATATAACAGTCCGATAAATTTAAACTTTTATAACTCGTGATAATGAAATCACAGCGAGCTGAAAATTTGTTTGATTGAACAATGTGATATAATTTTACAGGGGATATTGTCTTTTTATTATTATTATTATTTAAAAAAATGGATTTTTTAAGCTTTATTATTTGTTATTAATATTAGGTATTTTATATATACTATAAACTGCCATAGATGGTTTTTTGGTTGTTTTCATACGTTTTTTAGAACCTTTAAATTATCATCATTAATTAAATAATTTAAAAATCTGTTCTTATTTTTTCTCCTTCTTGCAATTAGATTAATAATAAATGTCTTCAATAATTCAATTGGACACTTATAAGCTATTGTAGTAAATATTTCCTCAAATCATTCTTCTACATTCTCTCCTTTAATAATTCAGAAATGAGATATATTTATTGAAGCAAAAATATTTAATTTTTCTTATTACTTTTATAATACAAAGTTATAATTTTGTTTTCATAAGTTACTTTACCATTATAAACATTGGGAAAACAATAGTGATTTGGTAATTAGGTGTGCCAGGAAAAATATTTTGTTATCAGAAAACTCCACCCACCACTTCATTTTTTTAAAAATAATTATTGGTTGCATTTTTAACAGTCTTCTCACACATTGCAGACGATTTTTGTGAACTAATTTTATTGAAACTGGGCCTATTTCTTTGTAATAAGATGATTATTTTTTATTTTATGTAATAGTGTAAGTATTACTTTAATTAATTTTATATTCAATTTTTAACTGACAAAACTAAGGTTTTTAGGTGCGTTCGTAATTATATAAATACGTAGCACCTATAGTCGCGTTTTTCGGGTCGCGGTTTTATATTCGGTTATACTAAAATTTCAAGGGTTCAGTTAAAAAATCTTATAATGTACCTCCTTTTTAAAGATTACGTTTACCGTACAAAATATGAATGTGATTACGATAATTACAGAGAGAGTTATAAATGTTTTAATTTATCAGGACCTTATACTTAAGGTACACTAAAATATATAAAAAGTCAACAGAGCCCCCCCCCCCTGCCTTATAAAACGATTATGATTATCATAGGAAATTTGTGTGGGCTGCGACAATTTTGATCTGTGTTATAAGTGTTTGCGTTTTCGAGTCCTTATATTCGAGTTATACTAAAATTTAGGATGTTCAGTTAAAAAATTTGATAATGTCCCTCCTTTTATTAAGATTACGTTTACCATACAAAATATGAGTGTTTTGCGAGAATTATAGATCGAGTTATAAATGTCTTAATTTATCAGACCCTTATACTTATGATACACTAAAATATAGAAAATGTCAACCCCCCCCCCCCTTGTTTTTTAAAATGATTACCATACGAAATTTGTGTGTGTTTACTAAAATTTTAAGGCCTTTATTTAAAAAACTCTACAATGTCCCCTATAAAATTGTCACCTATTTCAAGTGCACAAAATTTCAGCTTGCTGGAGAAAGGTCGAAATATCTCGGGACCGAAATGTCTTGGGACCGAAATGTCTCGGGACCGAATTGTCTCGGGACCGAAATGTCTCGGGACCGAAATGTCTTGGGACCGAAATGTCTCGGGACCGAAATGTCTTGGGACCGAATTGTCTTGGGACCGAAATGTCTTGGGACCGAAATGTCTTGGGACCGAAACGGCAGGACCGAAGTGTCGGGACCGAAACGTCCTGCTTCCAGCTAGTCCACCCCCTTAATTTAGATAAACGGGTTTTTCATGCAGAATTATTCAATTTGCTCCAAATTTGGTATACTGGTTTATTATGTTAAGGAGCTTCCTTGATTAGTTTTGGGGGTTCATTAGTTAAGGATAAAGGGGGGCTAGTCCACCCCTCTTAATTCAGATAAATGGGTTTTTCATGCAGAATTATTCGATTTGCTCCGAATTTGGTATACCAGTTTATTATGTAAAGGAGCTTCCCTGATTAATTTTGGGGGTTCATTGGCTAAGGATAAAGGGTGAAAGGGGGGCTAGTCCACCCCCCTTAATTTAGATAAATGGTTTTTTTTGCAGGATTATTCGTTTTGCTCCAAATTTGGTATACCGTTTTATTATGTTAAGGAGCTTTCCTGATTAGATTTGGAGGTTCATTGGTTAAGTATAAAGGGGGAAACGGGGGCTAATCCCCCTTCACTTATTTTTCTAGGGGCATTATTCTTTAAAATAAGAATATACAATTAGTGTGAATAGCCTGTGAGCTCAATGCCATCAGTTTTTAAGGATATTGAAATTTGTGTGTATCATTGAGGTGTACTACAAAGCTTTTATTGTAGAATCTGGTGCGCATAGAATTTATTCTTCATTTACAGGGACACACAAAAGTATTTGGATAAAGTACTGAATATGAAGAATAATTGCTGTAAGTGTGTTTTCAGTTGCGGTTCGCGATTTAAAATTTAACTATTTTTTTTGCATATTACTGGGTGAACATAAATTCTATAGATCATATACAAGACTATGCAAAAGATCTCAAGTACATTTCCACTTATTGCTGGACATTGCTGACTAGAAATTTTCAACTGCACTATGCATCTAATTTAAGAGACTTTTAGAATACAACGTAATATACATACAAATGTATAGATCATATACAGGACTGCACAAAAAATTCGGATATTTTTGCGATTATTGATGGTAATTTCCGTAAATGGAAAACAACTGCATTATGCACTTTCTAAATTGTCCATTTAGGCATCTTTCACCTTAATAAACTGTGTAGTTTTATTATAGTTTTAGAATGTGTTGGAAAATATTACATTATCTTTGCTCGACGCATGTTTTTTTTGTTCTTGTTAATATTTACTTAGGTATTATAGTTGGACTTAGATTATTATGGCTTCAAAACAGCAATTTGGTTGCCTAAAGCTAAAGACATTTTCCCTCTCATTTTTCAGTTACAAACAGCTCGTAATTAATAAGTATTGTGACAGCCACTTTCCAAAATTAGGCTCCACAATTTAAATTATGGACACATTGCTTCAAGTAGACACTCCACTCTAGAATTTAGTTTTATAGTATTTAATATTTGACGATAAAGCTACATAGTTGACTCATTAAACACATCTATGTACAATTACATACAATATGTACAAATTTATAAACAGGGTGTCCGGGCTAAAAGTATCCAAAAGTTATGGCTTATTTTTACAGAACTACACAGTAGAATTAAAAAAGAATATTTAAATAAAAATAGCATCTCACAAAGTTTTAATATCAATAGACTTCGGTGTGTGCACCTTTGGTAGCACGACAAACGTCTAAACGGTAATCCAGTTCTTTCCAAATGTTTCGTAGCATATCAGGAGTTGTTAGACAAATTGCTTCTATGATGCGCTTTTTCCACTCATCCACATTTTCAGTTTTATGTTTTGTTCAATGTTTTAAAATCTCAGAAGGGTTTCCAATCCACGGAAGTAAAGTCTATTAAATTCTAATAGGTAGTTCCGTAATAATAAGCCATAACTTTTCGATACTTATAGCCCGGACACCCTGTAATGTAGAAAAAATCTGCGTGGCGAAAAACGACATGTGTATATTTTTCACCACTTCATCCAATCGCGTCTCATAAAGAACTCCGCGGGGAAAAACAACTATGACAGCAGCTAAATAATCGGAAATGAGGGAAGGCCGGTTAGTGCTGCCACCTATCGTAATAATCTTTAAATATACTATATTCGTTACAGTATATTTATTTTTTTCTAACATGGAACTAGTTTAGGTACTGTATATAAAAATAATATAAATATTTATTATGAAAGTAAGTTAACTACAACAGAAGAAGATAATTTTTTTTTACTCAAGTATTAGGGTGCATCAAAAGTATTTTCGTTTTTAGGATACCTCTATATGAAAGGTTATAGATGGCACTATCTTATAATTAACGACCAGTGCAAAATGTTATATTAAAGAGTATGTGTTCCTCCATATCATATTATGCTAATACCTATTCTTTTATCTATTTATAGTTTATATAGTGGCTGATACAAACATTGAAATATTATCCATCTTAAGACATTATTTAAAAATTGGTCATAGAGTTGCTTAAGCATCTCGTAAAATTCGAAATGTTGAAGGGGATGATACGATCAGCGAACGTACAGCCCAAAACTGGTTCAAACGTTTTAAGGCCGATGACTATTGTCACTTGAAATGAAATCCATAAGTGAGAGGCAATCACTTGTTAATCTGGAAGATTTGAAGCAAAGAGTGGAGATTAAACCAAGCACCAGCACACAGAAACTTTCATAGGAGCCTGGACTGTCCAAGGACACGATATGCCAAGCTTTACATAAGCAACAGAAAAAATACAGGAACTCAAGAGATGTTCTTTATGAACTGACTATGCAGCAAGCAAATCACAGAGTGGAAATGTGCAAAACTCTTCTGGAAAATTTACAGAATTTGTGGTTTTTCAAACAAAAAGTGACTTATGATGAGAACTGAATATATCTGCGGAATCCAGGTAATCGAAAATAATTGTTAGATATAGGACAATCAGTCCAACTTGTTACAAAACAAGCGCGGTTTGAAAAGAAGTTCATGATCAACGTCTGGTGGAATTTTGAGCATGTCATTCATTTTTAAATCATTCAACATGGTCGATCGATCAACTCTGAAATTTATTGTGAACAGTTGGGCAAGATGTATGATGTTTCTTTGAAAAGCAAATCGCCTGCATAACTCAACAGAGCGATACCTCTTCTCCAACAAGGCAATGCAAGACCGCACATCTCTCAATAAAGTAGAAGAGTTTGACTGATTTGAACTTTTAACTCATCTCCCACATAGTCTGGTCCTTGCTCAGGACTGGCACATGTTCCGTTCTATGGCATCATTTTTTTGGGGAAGGTGCTTGTGTAATTTTGACGATCTGAAACGGGGTTTACTAGACTTCTTTGCTTCCAAACCCAAAGATTGGTATCAAAACGGCATTGTTCAACTTTCAGGAAGATGGAAAGAAACCAGAGAGTTTCATGGTGTATATACTGATTTGTGATACGTTTATTTTACATTGAAATATTGCAACAAAGATTTCATTGTGAAACGAAATTACATTTGATACTACCTAATATTTTCCAAGCAACAAAATATCTAAATGTAGTTTTTAGGCACATAAGCCTAATTTTCAAAAAATAAATATTCTAATATTGTGTTCCCTCTAAATTTCCCAGTAGGGGGCCCCTTTTCAATCTCTAGCCGAGGGCCCCCAAAGGCGCCAGTCTGGGCCTGCTTAGCGCTACACTGAAATTGTATAAAAAAGTGTCTTTATAATTGTATGAATTCAGTTAAATCATAGAGTATTGGTGTGGGAAATCAAATCATCATGAAAAAAAATCAATATAGCAGGGGGTGGGCAAGGAAAGGCCTTTTCCCCACTCTTTTGAAAAAAAAACTCATTATCTTGGATGATTTTATAAAAAAAGTTGGGAGAAGCAGTGTAAAATATACTTTTTTCGCTTAATTTTAAATACTAAATCACTAAGAGAAAAACTGTGCTTGGGCATAAGTCTGTATATATTATAAAAAAGCTTAGCACAATATTATCCCAAAGAAATCTTAGCCCAAAGTTGATTTTGTTCTTCCAGCACTTAAGATGCAAAGTATCACAAAATAATGACGAATCTCTGTAATATTGAATAGAATTCCCTTTCGGTTTAAACAAAATTTGACTCAATATCAAATACATAATCAGATTCCAGAAAAGTCTCTTAAAAAAAAAAAGAAAAAAATCAGTCAAATTTCCAGAGATTTTTATTTTTAAATTACGAAAATTTCATTTATTTAAATTCCAGTATTGCAAAATATATATTTTGTAATGGGCCAACTAGTATATTCCACTAATAAATAATCTCTATGATGAATGAAACAGTGCGTCATTATAACGCAATTATATATTTTTATGACGATATTTTTGACTGGCTTTCAGCTCAGTGTTCCTTTCAGATCATATGTCTCGGAAAACTGGGGCAGAACATAAATTCAAAAAATATAGCATGGGTGCCGGCAGAACAAAATCCCTGAAGGGGGGAGATTTTGGAACAAATGTGTGCCTGTGGTAAGGATGGAAATAGTTTGTTTTTTTTCCTCATGGGAGCTCCACCCTCCCCATCCCTCATATAAGATAATAAATACTTGAATAATTAAACACTAAAATAAAAATAAACTAAAGGTTTGGAATGCAGTTCATTAATTGTACTATTGCTCGAAAATTTTCCGGGAGGGTGAGCCGACCACGATATGTGCATAAAAATAACATTTTTTCCGATCAGAGCCTGATTATTGCAAGGGCAAATGAGGCAGATGCCCAGCCTCTCAACTCTAAAATGCCCCGCCAACCCAAACACCAAAATCGTTTTTTTTTTTGTTTTTTTTTTTTTTTAAAGGGAATTTGCTTATTTTCAGTTGAAAAAACATCTATTTTCTTTTTCACATTTTTCTATTTCCTACAGCCTGCAGATTATCCGTGCTCAGCAATTTGGCCGGAGACCTTTCGTAGTTACTGAGTACTTTAACACGATGCATCCGTAGGCTTACAATGTTTTAGAGCATTTTATCCTAGTCATGAGACAAATATTAAGTGGGTCTACAAAAAACAGTTTAAAATTTCTATAAAACATCTCCAAAGATGTATCATTCTATATATCAATACGTATGATATGCAAGACCTAGAAGAAATTTTAACAGCTCTAGAAGCATTTAAATTAATTTAATGGGTGATTTTTAGTATCTCCTACAGGCAACATCAGGACTGGAGGAGGATAAACGCACTTTACTCAAAATGACTTTCTTCAAGCTGGGCGGAGTCAGAACCCAAAAATTATAACCGATCTTGCTATTTTTTTTTTAAAATTAAAGGTGATATAATTTATTGGAACTTGGACCATTTTCAGCCATTTTTATGAAAAATAAATATATTTAGAACCACGCCAAAGTGCAAAAAAAGGGGTCAGAAATAGATCTTTTTTTTCAAATAACTGACACTTTGTTGATTTTCAACTTTTTTTTAAATCTCAAAGTGTTTGAAACTCCAGGCAATATTATCTCCTTTCATAATCCTTAACCGAAATTGATTGCAAACGACTCTGGCGATTTATCGGATCCCGCCCAATTGGAAGTGCACAGCGCGCATACTAGGGCATCCACCCATGCAACTGGAGCCACATCATCAATTTTTTATTTAAAAATTTTTAAATGTTCTTCAAATGATAACAAATAACTCGCAAATAACCTGGTGCTAAAATCTTCATTCCTATTACAAAACTTTCTTTTTGGCTTTTTACAGGCAAAAATCCTCCTTCATGAATAGAAATTCTGGTTAAAAGCGTGTTAAAGGGGGTCCCAACTGAATTTTTGCCCCACTTACCAGGGCACAATATATAGGGTTAATTTGGCTCTAGTTCCGCCGTTCTCAGATTAGGGCGCAACGTCCGTAAATTCAAGAACTGACAGCTTTCGAGCATGCATTGTAACTTTAAATATTCTACTATGTTTCACATCCGCATGAAAATTACTCATTTAAACGAAATAAATAGATAAATGAAGTTACTTGAAAAATCTTTGGCTTGATTCATTTCTACCTATTAAATATTCCATTTACAGCAGTTTAATAAAATACTTAGTGAACGACCAAATCGTATTGTCTCAATATTACGATCATTTTAATAAGAATTATTTCCATACATATCTTTGGTTATATGCCCTTTTTCCGTTTTTCATTTTCTTCAAAATTTCTGACACTTTGACTGTTAGCAGAAGATGAGCTCATATCCAGAAGACACTGCTAGAAAAAAACTTTTTCAAAGACGTCTGCTTTTCATTTTAAAACTTCTGCACCTTCAAGCTCTTAATAGTTTCTTTTTTCCGGTCATCTAGGGGCCAGTTTCAGATTCGCTGTAGACATATAAACGTGTAAAAGTCAAAATTAATTAGCATCCCGCAAGGAAAGTAGATTTGAATCGGATGGTTTCTTGTGTTCGTGATTCTGTTTCTTATCTGAGTATGGCGAAGCAATTTGAGCAATATTAGCTTATAGGAAATTCCATTCATATAAAGAAAAGAAGCCGCTGTTTGCATAAGAAAAATTCAGCGCCCTTGTATATTTTTTTAAACACAACGAAGAATCCTTTCTCGAGCCAGCCTCAGCCTAGCTAGAGAAAATGTAAAAAAGAAGAAAAAAAAAAATGCAGAATATAAAATAGTTTCTATCGGTGCTCTTGTAGGTGCCTCTTCGGCTCGGCGCCCCATGCGGTGGCACACTTTGCACACGCCTTGGGCCGGCCTTGTTCATTACACTTCCCATTGAATTATTTGTCAGCATAGATCTGTATTGGAATCAGACATTTTCCTTGGAAAGGAAATTCACATCTAAATCACATCACATTCACATCAAATCCTAAATCTTCCGAAGGTGGGAGACATTTCAATGCATTAAGAGGGGGGGTGGGGGGGGGTTCACTGGTCCGTTCCCTGAATACATGATCAAAGTACACTGAAATCATGCTGTATTTTTAAGAATCTCATACAAAAAATTAAATCCCATTTTATGAATGTTCTACCTATAAGTTTGGTTTGCATATACTTTTTTGGTGCTTTGGATGCTTTGACTAAATTCGCGTTTTTTCCGTTATCCTTTGGCGAAATTCGTGCTTTTCCCGCAATCCTTTGACAACTTCGCGTTTTTTCCGTGATCCTTTGATGAAATTCGCGTTTTCCGTGATCCTTTGGCGAGATTCACTATTTTTCGCAAACCTGTTACAAAAATCGTGTTTTTTTTCGCGATTCTTTAATGAAATGCAATCTTTTTTCGAGATCTTTTGACGAAATTCGACTTTATTCCGTGATTTTTTGACGAAAGTCACTATTTTTTCGTAATTTTTTTGACGAAATACGCTATTTGTCGCGGTCCTTTTACGAAAATTGCATTTTTCCCGCGATATTTTGATGAAATTTGCACTTTTTTTCGCGATCTTTTGACAAAAATGGTCTTTTTTTCGCGATATTTTGACAAACTTCGCTATTTTTTTGCAATCCTTTGACGAAATACGCTATTTTCTCGCGGCCCTTTTACGAAAATCGCGTTTATTCTGCGATACTTTGATGAAATTTGCACTTTTTTGCAATCCTTTGACGAAAATCGGCTTTTTTCCACGAAATCACACATTCCATGGGACGCGTAAGAGCTATTTTTTGCATCCCATCTCCGATTTTTCACATGCATTTTGATAGAGATACAAATACTGTATTTCTCATTGCCTCTTATCATCTCCTGTCATAAAACCTCATTTCACAAACTTCATTTTATTTTTAAGTTCATTATCATTCATTTACTTTATTTACTTTTATTTATTTATTAAATAATGACAGTAATAAATATTTCTTAAACTTTTACTTACCCTCTCTATTGATTCTAGACAATGTCCAGCTGTAATAAAAGTTTTCTGGCCTCTTTAATATCCATAGTAATTTATACCATTTTGCCGTTTCTAAATTCATTTCATTACCATGCTTCACCGGCAAAAACTTTCCTTCAACTATGTTTCAACTTCCGTAACGATATTTCTCCCGCCAGATGGCGACTTAGAATATCGTTTTCAAATCGAATCTTTTCATCGAATCTTGCTTTGCATCGATTCGATGCCGTTCTCTGATTGGTTCGTTCGTCTGAAACGACGTTTTCAATCCGTTCCTTTTTATATAAATATACGATTCCAATCTTAATAAGATGCACTTTTATCTTCCTGTAATGGAAGAAGTATATCAAGTTACTGAACGATGGCTGGACCACGTTCTGGAATGTTTGTTTAAATTTTATCTGTGTTTTTATGTTTTATCCTGAAGTTTAAAGCTGTGATACTTACAAACAAAATGTCCGTTCTGTTATGTGAAACATCGTCATCATGTTCTCCATTATGTCTGTTCAAATGAATGCTACTATTTATTACTGATGCCAAGCATGTGTTTTTGGAATCAAAATAAACTGTCCTTATTTAACTCAACCTGCATATGTTTTACTCAGCACTCTTAAAGATCAAACTACACTTCTACATATCTACATATTCAATTCCAGGATAATCCTTTCCCAGCAAATGTTTCCACACGCGTTACTGCTCCATTTGATTACTTTTTAACGTGTATAATCATTTCAGATTATATCAACGTACATTAAGGGTTATGGTGATAAAAGGATAGCCTGAAGAAGTTTGAAAAAGTAGAAGTTTTCAGTCAAGTGGGCGATCTTTACGTTTTTGTTTACATTTATAATTTACACTTCAATTACGAAATATGTTGGTTTGGTTTAGTTTTCAGTTATTATTTGCAATAGTCAAGAATAATTAAGCAGTTTTATGAAGATTTGAGTTTATAAAATATTGGGTTATTTTCATGAACTTTTATTTTCCTGATTTACGAACTTTGCCTTATGATTTTGCCGACCTTTGAACCAGTTTGTTCTGAAATAACTTTAATTTGCAGTTTTTACAGAAGATATCAAGAAGATTTATTTTAGTTTACTGAAAATTTTGATTTAATTTTGCTGACCTTTTACCTTTCAATGCTGAACTTTAATTTTGATTGCTGAACTCTGTATTATTTAACGAACAGTTTTGCCGATTTCCGAACTTTTTTTTTAGTTTTTACTACAGTTCGTTTTGACAATAGACTATTATTTTTATGTTTTGACATTATGAAACTTTTATGTTTGAAATAGTCATTTTTCCAATAACAAGAGCTTGACAGAGGTAGAAGAGCTGATCATTAAGTGTGTGTGTGTGTGGGGGGGGGGGGGGAAGTCATTCAGTGGTTATTTTTAAATTGTTCTTTTAAATTTTCTCTTTTCCCAAAATGGCCACTAATACAATTGATAAGTTGAGCTCCAGAAATTACTCAACATGGAGCTGTGATATGAAGTATATCAACGTACATTACATTTTTCATTCAATCATCGCGACTAGCGAGTAATTACTATTAAGTTTGTTAAGTTTGGCCAGTGATGGCAATAAAGTAAATCGCCAACTGTTCAATGTTACTCATTGATTGGCGAGTGCTAATTTCGTCCTATAGAAATAGTGGTAGATATTTGAATTTAAAAAATCCACTAAATTGGCAGCACTACAGAAGAGTAATTAAATTTTTTTCTGTGTCTATGAATTTGCGTCTTAAGCGAGATTTTTTGCCCCAAGGGGCCAAACTTTACCGCATAAACGAAAATTTTTTACATTAGTCTTATGGGTGAGGTTCAAGGGGCTGTAAAAAATCTGCATATTAAGCAGAATCGCGTCTTAACTGAGTCCGACTGTATAATAATTGAATGGGTAGGGCATTTATTTTTACTTACTACAGTCTCAAATTTTTGAAAAAAATAACAATTTTTAATATTTTCAATTTTTTTTTAACTACACAACCTTTAAAATGTTTCATTCATTTTATTTTTATTAATCTCCTTCTGAATTCCTGAACTGAAAATTTGCTGCTTTCAGCTAATAATTTATTACATATATTTTTTAATTACTTTAATTTTACATTTTCATACATTATTTAATTATTAAACCATAGATATCAAGATAATTTCTTTTATAGTTCTTAGATAAATATTTTTCTTTCTGCCTGTTTTCTCTTATTTTCTTTTTTACAGAAAATAATCTCATCCTTTTTCAATACATTATATATATATCTTCTTGATAATGGCCAAATGACCATACAAAATATAACAAAAATTGCATATCAGTTCAATTTATTTAATCGATAATTATATGCAAAATATTTTAATTTAAATATTTTTAATACATAATTAGTAGTCCCTCTATTCTAAAAAAAAGTAACTAACGCTGTCACCACCACTATAAATGAATTTTTTGTGACTGGGATTCTTTATTTGTTAATATTAAGAAAACTACTGCATACAAAAATGTGAAAATGGGTATACTAATATAGAGAGATGCTTGATAAACACGCTGATACAGACAGTTTTTAAATTGAATAATTATTTTAAGAGATATTTAATGTTAAAGTTGGTCAAAATCGTTCCATTAAAAAAGTTTTATATGAGCAAAATCTATACATAGGAATTTAATCCTTTTTCTAAGGATAATACATTAGAAGACCCCAGTGTGCAGACTGTATTTATTTTTTTTAATTTGACTTATTTTTTGAGGGTTTATTTCCATTTTAAATTCAAATTTTCAGCATTTCGAGAGATATTTTTCACATATTTTAGAAAAGGTTATTATTTTAAATTGTTGCCAATTGTAAAAGTAGCACAAAGAATAATATTTCCTTCAAATTAAAAATGTATTTACATGTGACTATTATAAACAGACAAACACTTTCAAATTAGTATTAAAAAGAGGAAAATATTGCAAATTACAGTAAACTCCAGACTATCCGGCCTAATATGGCAGAAGGGTAGGCCGGATAACAAAAAAGCTGGATAGGCCGAAGTTCTATAAATGTTTACTCCTTTCCTGCCCTCCCTCCGCCATGATATTAGAAACACATGTTACACATTTTAAGATAAATTTCATATATACAGTGCATACAGTTTCAGATTAAGCAAAACATTAATGTAAAACGTAAGCCTAATTTGTAAAAAATGAGTAAATTTTCTTTTACTGTTTATTAATAAATGATTGCACAAATATGAAAAGTTATGCCCAAGATAAAAGAGTCAAAATGTACAATTTAATTTTTGAAAAAGCGTTTAGTTTTTTTGCTTCTCCCTTTTAGACCTCTTCGTAGAAGCAATGTCCCTCCATTTACGCAAGCAGATGATATCAGCTGTGTCGCTTCCTCCTGCTGGCTGATACTGCAGTGCTGCCTCAATCGTCTTGAACCCTTCTGAATGTGAGATGAGATTTTTCCTGCAATCCTTTTCCTGTTTTTCTTCTGTTACTTTTCTTTCTGTCACAATTTCTACAATATCGTTGTCAGTTAATTCATTAACATCGTTGTTTGCCATCCATTCTCTAATGTCCTATGCATTGACATCGTCAGAGACCATTATATTTTTCAGCAACGAAACAAGCTTATCGTTCTCATCTTTTACTTCAGTTTTCCACATGGGTTTATGTCCACCTTTATGGTCAAAAAGAGTGTTCCAAGAAATTGCAATTACTATGTTTCGAATTCTCTACTATTGCATTTTGCAATAACTTCTTGCTCCTTCCTGTTATGAATCAGCACTTTCCCACGGACGGGAAGATGCCTGTATTGGCCATTTGCAACTGCTAGTAGTACTTTCAACTTTTCACTAGGCCGGATAGTCGGGAGTTTACTGTATGTCATAAAAACTATATTTACACATGAATTTTAAAAGAGAAAGAAAATTTTAAAATAATAAATATATTAATATGCGTTGAAAGCTGTAAATGGAGAAAATTATGTCATATTTAGAATGGCCAAATAATAATATTTTGCCACACAGTTTAAATTCAAAAATATATTTACACGACACATTTATTTCACATTTTTAGATGATCTTTTAAACTATTGTTGCCAATTCTAAGGCAGCACAAACAAAGATATTTCCTTTCTAAGAACAAAAGTATTTACATGTAAATTTTAAAATAATAAGTACATTAATATGCATCGAAAACCCTAAATGGAGGAAATGAAGTCATATTTAGGATGGCCAAATAACAATATTGCCAAACAGTTTAAATTTAAAAATATATTTACACAACACATTTATTTCATATTTCTAGATGATCTTTTAAACTATTTTTTGCCAATTCTAAGGCAGCACAAATTGAAAAAAAAAAAAAATCTTTTCTCGCAACAAAAGTATTTTCATATGAATATCAAAAAGAGAACAAAACCTTTAAAATAATAAATTTAATATGCTTTAAAAGGAGTAAATAGGAGAAATTATGTCATATTTAAAATCATCAAATAATAATATTGCAAAACAGATTAAATTTAAAAATATATTTACACGACACATTTATTTCATATTTTGAGATGATTTTTTTAAACTATTGTTGTGAGTTCTAAGACAGTGCAAATAATATTTCCTTTCTAACAACAAAAGTATTTTTACGTGAATATTAAAAAGAGAAAGAAAACTTTGGTAAAATTACATCAGATTTAAAACGATACATTTAAAATGTCTTATTTAAAACAACTTTCTTATAGCGTTGTTAAAAAAATACCAGGAGACAAAGACTCTGTTTACTTAATTCATTTTATATTAGCTTATTTTCAAATGTTTAACTGACCTTATTTAAGCAAAGATGGAACCAGCTTGGCGAGCATAGCTTGTAGGGGGCAGAGCCCCCTTGTTCTTAAAAATATTGTTTGGTGTGAAATTTTACTTAGTTATAAGGTATTTGAATAAAAAAAATACAAATCAAATAACTTCTCTTCCTGAAATAAAATAAATATGACATTATTGAAATGAATTGCTGCCAAAAGTATTACAGAAATCATTCTGTAGAGAGCAGTGATCAAACTCGTATTTTCTTAAACCACTGGACTACCTTGATCTCGATCTGTTAACTTCTAATACTAAACAGGTTCCAGATTTAACTTTAAGCATGCACAGTTGCATCCATTTCATGCTGAATTCTGCTGTCTTAAATTTTCAGGCTTGTATTTTAATATGTATGATGATTTATTGTATAAACACAACAGGTTAATACTCTATAATTGGGTTCACAGACAAGATAAACATCAAAGATGAGCAAGGAAAGAATCATGTAAATAGTTACCAGACACAAAAAATGCAACCTACTTTCAACAATGCAAGTAAGTTTGCCCAAACCACATTTTCTAAAATATGTAATTGCCTGTAGACAAAATTCTGTAACCTTTCTTAAAATTTACACAAAAACACATTTACCTTCGATAGACATCTCCCGATACTTTGCATGCAATCATCTCCTTGAAGCCAGTACGCACACAAGCTGGAAGATGCCTGCTCACCTATTTTTTAAATTAAAATAAATTATGAATATATATATATAATTGAGTTAGATAACTCATATAATAAAATTTCAGCCATTATAAAATCAACAGACTGCATTTTTAAAAATACCAATCTACATAATGTATCTAAAAGAACTTTATATAATGTCTGAGAAATCAGGGAAAACAGAACTTTAAATATTGGAACTAGAGTACCAACAAAACTCTATTTTAAGGCATACAAGAACATTTAAAAAAAAATTCAATAAGTTTTTAATCATTAGTTTATTAATTTTCAGACTGCTCTGATGTTAAATACATCTCAGATCTAAGGACAAGAAACTTTGCTTGATACTGGATCTCAAAATACAAACAAAGAATAACGAATTTTTTAGAATATCTCTTCCAAGAAAGGCCAAAAGTTCATCTCATTTAATCATACTTCTTTCAAAATCTTGTCACATATTCCATACATTTTTCTCGCTTTAACATTGCATATACATATAATATTGTGAATTATTAACAAAAGGGTTTTTTTTAAACATCTAAAGAAAATGGAAAATAAAAGATAAATACTTAAACAATGTTGGAGATAAGTCTTTCCTCCTCTTAAAAATTTGAATTTTAACCCCTGATACTGGAATAAAATTTTACTGTGAATGGTATTTGCATGTATTCTTTAATTCACAACAGAGAAAACAAGCAAATAATACAAGAGTACAACTTGAAAAGTGAAAATCCCTGGATATAAGTTATCAAACATAAAATCATAGTTTGAGAAAGATGCTTTGTAACAATAACGAGTCTATTATTAGTAATATTTATTAAAGTAATACAAATAATACACATTTTTTAAAAACTCAGTGTAAAATACAAAAATAATTGTGTTTTAAAAACCATTAATATAATCATAAAATTTTATATCAATATTGATAATGTCATAAAGTGTTGCAAAATTTTAGTATCAATTAAAACTTGTATTTAACATACAAATTACATATTTTTTATTTCCAACATATCAAATATTTGCTGCCCATTTAACATATCAGATATCTGCTGCCCAAAAATAAATTAGGAGCTTGTTTGAAAGCCGATAGGGTCATTACATACAAAATGAACAAATGAGCTGTGGCTGACATGTCACAGATTTTAATAAAAATCAGCATATAAATAGATCATATTTATTTATGAGTAAATGCAAAATAATAGATTTTAGGATTGTTTAAGTATTAAAACTTAGATTAAAAGTTGATACAAAATTGAGGTTTTGTGTAGGGGAAGATAGGGATACTTGAGCCACTTTTTAAATTTCAATTTTTGAACTTTTTTATACTTTCTTAGAACAAAATAAAATATTGTAGTTGAAAATTTGATATATTTTCTTCAATTGAAAACCATTTTCAATTAATTTTGAACTATTTTTCTTTGTTTAATAAATTTTTACTTTTTCTTTTACATTGTGGCTCAAGTATCCCCATGAGGGGAATACATGAGCCATGGTGAAGGGATACTTGAGCAAATACTAAAAAATACCTACAAAAATAATATTTTTCTTTTTATTATTTTATAAATGTTTCGCATAGTGATAAATTAAGATGCACTAAGTCCTTCGAAACCAGTTGTGAAAACAAAACTAGTAACACGATCATTTTTTGTAGTGATAATTGGTGGTCGAAGGATCATTTCAACTTTGGTTTCATCGATGATATAGCAACATCCACAGTTGGTGGTTAAGTTTAAAAAAACAAAACAAATATTACAGTATCAGAGGTTACAATTTCAGTATACAATATTTAATCTTTATATCCCAAGTTCTAACCTTCATATATAAAATATTTAAGTAATATGTTATTTCATGAGTTCAGCTGTTATTTTACAAGTCAGATTTTACTTTTAAATGAATAAATGTGTGAAAGGTTCAATTTGAAGGTGGGAAAATTTTGTAAAAGGTCTATTTATAATACAAAGAATTTTGTGAAGGGTCCTGTTTTGGGATGAAAAGTTTTGTGAAGAGTCCTGTTTTAAGATAAAAAAAATTGTGAAGGGTCCTTTAAAGGACCTAGAATTTTTCTAAACAGATCCCTGTAACTAGTTAAAATATTAGAGATTATCACCAGTAAAATCAGTTTTAAAAAGTGATTTTATATTAATCAAAAAGCTAAATCGAAAACTATGCCTACATTTATATAGACAGACTATTTTGTTAGTCAAAATGGAAACAAAAAAAAAAAAAAAAAAAAAAAAAAAAGGATATTTTCATTAACAAAATATACACTTATTTTTAGGGTTTCGTTCATCTGACGAAACCCTATTCGTCTCGCTCCTCTGTCTGTCTGTCCGTCACAGAACCCGTTCTCAGAAACTATACATGTTAGAGACTTGAAATTTTGGGTACTTATAGCTGAACACCTCACATCAAACAACAAATCATAAAATTTTGAAAAAGTTGGTAATTAACCTAATTACGGGCTAATTAAATTCTAAAATTAACCAATCAACCTTTTGAATGCAGGTGAAAATGCACGTTATCGAAATCCTACCCAGTTTCTCCTAATGGTTGCCAGTAAACTCAGCGGATGCTCCGTCAAATCAGCCGGTGCAGGGTTACCACGGAGTACTTTAAGCAATAAATGAAGTGGACCTTCAAATAGCAAAATTGGATCTGCCGAAATAGCGGTCGTACAAATTCGTAACAGGTGTAGAAATACGCGGAAAAAATTCTACTTTATTTTGGTATAAATTTCAAATTTCTGCGTAGGATAGAACGCAAAAAATCCACTAAAAATCGATCGATAAAAATTTAATTTCTGTGTTTTTAAAAACAATGAAAACAGATTTCCATTCACCGGAAGGCAGCTGTCATCATTTCTGGACATATCGGCGCGGTAGAAATTTAAGGGGAGGAAAGTCTAATACGAAATTTAAACTTTTTAAATTTTAAATTTTTCGATTAAATTTTTTGACATCCGGGCTGGAAATTTTTCGCAGATTCCATACATACCCGGTTCAAAGAGATTGCTTCATTATGAGTTGAGATATTAATTATTATTTTATTAATTCCTTTTATTTCCATCAAATGCCAGATTAAGATGGAGGCACGTGCTTTTTTAACGGAGATTTCATTTAAATTAGGAAATTAATAATTTGCGTGGGGTGTTTCGACGGCGCGCTATGAGATAAGTATTAATTATTCAACATGAAAAAGTTTATAGGTTTATAAGTGTTCATCCCACTATTTCCGAATAGCAATTTCAGGAAATATCTTAAATTATTGTTTAAGACCGCCACTCGATGTCTTCGAAACTTTATGATACTTTATAACACATAAGAAAAAGTGTAAAAAAGAATGGAGTGTGATATTTCGAGGAGTGGAGGGGGGGGGGACTAGATTTATTTATTAAATCTTAGCGTTTGTTATCGCGGAAAATGTTTTAAATTGATGGTTAAGACTGCACCGCCACCCTCCCGACCATGTATCTACAGAGAGATTGTGCAAAGGAGTTTCGTTCAGATATGCTTTTGTTAAGAATAGAGTGCGTTCCCTGGTGGTGGAATGCGGAACTAACGTAACGCGATTTTGTTAAAATTAGGAAATATAACAAGGCGATCCGTTTGCAACTTTAAGATACTTCATGACACATAATAAAAAGCTTATAAAATAATGGTGCATGCAATTTCCTGTGAAGGGAGGGCGGGGGAGGGGCGCTGGATTTCTTTTTTAAAAAATAGCGTTTACGACCTTTTTAGGTGTCGTTTTTTGAGCACTCAGACACGTGCTCAGACACATATACTCAGACACGTGCTGCTTATGAAATATAAAAATGTCAAAATTTTAGTTACCACTATTTCCGAATAGTACTTTCAGCAAATTTCTTAATTTCTCGCTTAAGGCCGCCACCAACTCCAGTAACACATCCACTGATAGGTTGTTTAACAGAGTTTCGATCTGATACACTTTTGTTATGAATAGTGTGCGCTCCCTGGTGGTGGAATTTGCAACTAACATAACGCAATTTTGTTAAAATTATGAAATCTAACAAGTCGATCTGCTGGAAACCTTGACATAGTTCATAGCACATAATAAAAAGCTTATAAAAGAATGTTCCGTGCAATTTCGTGGGGCGCCTACCTATCTCGGGTGCTATAGACCCGATCCCCTCGACTAATATACCTACGGATAGGTTGTAAATCGGAGTTTCCTTTGGATAGAGGTTTGTGTAGAATAGAGTGCGCCCCTGGTTGCGAAATGTGGAACTAACAGATTTCACAAAAGGATAAAGTGTTTTAAAGGAATATTAAACGAAACCCTCTGTGCGATCTGTGCTCACACTTACCCACTTGTTAAACATATGTTTCCAAATTAAGTCCTTATTGATTATTTTTTTATGAAAAAAATTAAATAAGAAGAGTTTTCCCCATTTTACCCAGAATTGAAAAAAAAAAAAAAAAATCTATCTGTGAACATGAAAAAGACATATTTTTTTTTGTTTCACCCATCTGCCTAATTTCCTAGAGGGATGGTTGAGCATGGCTCATGTATCCCCAATCTCAGTGGCACAAGTATCCCCACTACTACCATTTTTGTTTATCAGACTTTTACTAAGTAATGCATGCAGCTATTTCAATTATTTTAGATTCAAAATACAACTGAAATTATACTTATTAAATCTATCTATATTGTTACAGCTTAAAACAAAATTGTGATTACAAAAAAATATAAAAACACTCACCTAAATATTTACTTCAGATAGGGAAAAAGCAACTATTAATCACTATACTTTCAAAATGGTACCAAGATATGTGATTTTTTTTTTTTTTTACATGTGCAGAACTATAAATATATTACCATGTTGCTAATTTTAGAAAGAAATATTAACCTACTGTAGAGAAAATAGGGGTGGCTCAAGTATTCCCTATGATCAAGTATCCCCACTCTTCCCTACATGCTTGAAATTTCAATTTTGATCATTAGCCTTAGGAATGGAAAGACTATATTAAAAATTATTTACAATTAAAAATGAATAATGAGTAACAAATTGGTATTATTTAGTAATTGTCTTTTTATTCTGTAATGGAGAAAAAATAATAATAAAAATTTTGAGGGAAAATGCAATATTTCTATTACTCATTTGAAAAAGTTCTTAAAATTTTAAAATTATATGACGTTATAGATAAAAATATATGTTTTAAATTTAGAAACTTTCATTCTTGCCTTTTTATTACTTAATAAGAAAAGAAAATAAATAATGGAAATTTTTTAAGGGAAAATGCAATATTTCTATCACTTGTTTGAACATGAAGAAAATCTCATTAAACTTTTAAATTATTTGATATTATAGATAAAAGTGTATATTTTAAATATAGAAACTGTTATTCTTGCTTTTAGTTTATTTTTGCCTCAAGAATATTTTAAATTAGAGTAGAAAAAATGATTCAGTTGAACAAAAAACTATATATTAATCCTAAAACCATATAGATGGCAGCACTATTTTGTTTTCCTTGAAATCGTGCAATAATGTAAAAAGCGTGCACAAATTCAAAGAGGAATAGCCCATGGAATGTAACAGCTATTGCCTTTTTGAACCCACTTTTGTTATGTTAGGAATCAAAAGACAATCTTGAATTTTTTTAAGCTTGGACTTATTGATCTTTATGGGTGTGCAATATTGTTAATGCCTGACCTTTCCTTTATCTAACTTTTTGCACATACATAAAAGGAAAAATTATGATTTTGTAATTTTTTAAAAAGTTTCTAAGCTATTTTGAAGATGAAAGAAATAAATGGCAACTTTCAAACTTGGGTAATTCAATCGTCATATGTAATACTACATCAGGCATCAATTTCACAGATGTTTTTTAATTCCTTTGATTTTTATAACGTTTTTAATTTTCCTAAAATTGACAAATTTTCAATTTTTACAGCCAATTTAAGATTAATCATGGCGTTACCAGATTATTATTACTAAATAAATGTGACGATAATTTTCCAGAAGTTACAATATTTTATTTATGTTAGACAGTTTTCAAGATACAGAACTTCAAACTTGCAACTTTGAACGATTGCACACATGCCATTATCTGTCTTAATTTTTTTAAATGTCCAGAACTGCCAAAATATTTTATTTTTTGTCAAGATATTTTGCAAAGCTCTATTTGAATAAGAATTGAATCTGTGTACCAGATTTTATTAAAATTGGTTACTATGTGCCCACAACTTTTTTTTTTTAAATTTTTGCTCTCATTTTGTGTGAAATGACCCGGTAGCAACTCAACAGTTGAGTCTTTGGCAGTACATGTGAGTTGAAACATATAACTATTCATCACTTCACTCATAATAATAAATTTAGAAAAATCTTCTCAGAAAAGAAAGAAAAAAAAATAACCTTTTCAAATTCTGAGCAGGGTGCACAATGCTGTTTTACAAAATAGTCTTCTGTTTGCCAGCAAGGTGCAGCTGATGTATTTTCACCTTGACCATTAAGATGCTCAGGGTATTTTTCACTGGAAGGAGTAAGGAAGCTTTCAACAGCCAAAACAATCAAAGAAATGCTAGAACATGAATAAAGACAATTGTTCATCAAACATTAGTTGTGTAAATGCATCCATTTTCACAAGAATTTAATTATTTTATTAAACTGCACAATAGTGAACCAACAAATATAGGTTACCACCATTTTATTTATGATTTGAAGCAGAGTATTAAAGATAAGCAAAAGGAAAGGAGTCTTCATAATAGAAAGGTATTTTAAAATCGAAAGTTTGCTGAGTCAAAAAATTTAGACTATCAGATCAGGAAAAGTTTGTAATTAAGAAATCTCAGCATGACATAAGCGAAAAAAAAAATCAAGATTAAAAGTTGACTAAGTTCAAAGATTAAACTGAAATGAATCTTCAAAGTCATATAAGATGTTTTAATACTTTTCCATTATATGAAATCAGTTACATCTTTGTACCAAATGTAAATATTTATTTCCCATCAACAAGTGTAATAATCTAAATCTTCAAAGTCATTTAAGATTTTTTGGTACTTTTCCATTAAATGAAATCAGCCGCAGCTTTGTATAAAATATAACTATTTATTTCTCATCAACTATCATTTGCATGTAGTAATCCAATTATAAATTGTTACTTATATATATATATATGTATTTCCCCCCTCCTTCCCCCCAAGGTGATTTTTTACAAAATATTTTAATATGGCTTACACAAATTTTCAATTGCCAAATAACAAATGTTCTGAGGTTATATTCTTCCAAGGCAAGATTTATTTATGCTACACCAGTGGTTACTTAACAAAAGGTACTTTTGAATTAACTATACCATTATTTTAATGCAACTTGGCGCAGTATAATATAAATTTAAAACAACGTTAAAAACGTCAGAATATGTAAACTTTAATCAGACTAGTTTCAGTAGCATTTAGCGTATCAACCTCAGTGAAACTAGTCTGCTTTTCTGGCGTTTTTAACGTTATTTTAACTTTATATAACTATAGTGGGGTGGGGTAACTCAAAATTATATCAAAATATTTCACATCTGGCAACCAATGCGCCACTTTGGATTCAGATAGTACATAGATAGACGAGTCTAAAAAGCCCGGGACACAAATTTTCTTGGCCCTCTAGCGGCGCTGATGACGTAATCAATATGGCCGCCAAAGTTTTTCAATGCGCTTCTATATTTCTGTATATAACTCGGATTAATATTTTGATATTAACCTATATTGTTAGTGATTATTAATCCGGAGGAAACTCGCTTTGCACTGGTATATTTGACATCATTATTTAGTTTCATAATACCACAAATATTTATAAAATTAAAAATACATTTTTTTTTTCAAAACAGTTTACTAAATAACTTGGAATCCGTTGCATGTAGCTGAAAACGTGTAGCATACTTTTTGTTTTCCAGAAAATTACCTTTCGAATGGTATATATGATTTCTATTTTATCACAAATATTTGCTGAAATATTGCCAAAACTATGTAGTGTTGCACAGAGAGCCGTTATGGCAACAATGTAATTTATATGGGTTCCGAAAATTAATATAGTGGCTTTATAACTGTTTAAGTAGCAAATGTAATTATTGTAATTTTTGATGTATATGTAAGTAAATTTTATTTTTTTTAGGGCTATGAAACTTTCATTTCCATTTTCAAATCAATGACATGAGGTACACTTAAGGCTTAAGGCATAACTGTAAGATATGTTTCAAATATTTATAGGTACAAGAATGAGAAACAAAAGAATGTACAATATAATATTATTCCAATTTAACATCCAAATTTAATCATATCCTATATATTGTCAAATACACTAATGGCAGCCATAATATCTAAATAACATAATATCTTGCTGTCATCAGACTTGTATAAAATCAAAAACTTTCTGTGCACATAAATATTGGGTCAAAAACTTTCTGCAAATTAATTTAATGTTTAATAAAATAAAGTGTTATATTACTTTGGCAGTATGAATTTTAATCATTGAAATCATAATCATTTAATTTAAAAATTACTATTAATTACAGAATAATTATGTTGGCTAAAAAAATAATAATGCTAAAAATCCGTGATAAGAAGGAGTGAATTCTTATCAGTTATTTTGTCAATGCATTTAGAAACAGCCCAATCCTTAATATTGTGGCCTCTTCTCACAAAATGCTAGTCACTCTCTTCTGAGAAATAAAGAACATTGCTTCTGAAACAACTGAATCACATTTTGTAAGGAGAGGTCCATTCATAGGTATCATCATTAAAGAGACTGATGAGTTTTTATTGCAGCCCTTTGAAGAAATTCTCGTTTTTTTCGCGATTTTTTGAACGAAATTTGAGGGAGGGGGGGGTTCGCAATTCTTTGGATGAAATTTGCGTTTTTTTTCTCGATAATTTGGACGAGATTTGCGGTTTTTCCGCGATTCTTTGGACGAAATTCGAGCTTTTTTTTCGCGATCCTTTGACAAAATTTTAATTTTTTCGCAATCTTTTGACGAAATTCACGCTTTTTTCGCGACGTTTTGGTGAAATTCGTGTTTTTTTCGCGATCCTTTGACAAAATTAGTTTTTTCCGAGGTTCTTTGACAAAATTTTCATTTTTTTCGCTATCTTTTGACAAAATTCGTGCTTTTTACACTATGCTTTTACGAAATTCGTTTTTTTTCCTGCGCTTTTTGGACGAAATTAGCTATTTTTTCGCGATCCTTTGACGATATTCGCGTTTTTTCTGTGGCCTTTTAACGAAATTCGTGTTTTTTTTGCGATCCTTTGACGAAATGCGCGCTTTTTCTGCGGCCGTTTTATGAAATTTGTGTTTCTTTTGCGATCCTTTAACAAAATTAGTTTTTTCCCGCGATTCTTTTACGAAATTTGCGTTTTTTTCCCGCGATCCTTTGAGAAAATTGGCACTTTTTCCGCTATGCTTTTACAAAATTCTTTTTTTTTCCTGCACTTCTTTGACGTAATTTGTGTTTTTCTGCGATTCTTTGAAAAAGTTATTTTTTTTCCACGATTCTTTAAGAATCTTAAAATAAATAAATTTCAAATTTCTTTAAGAAATTTGCGTTCTTTCTGCTGTCCTTTGATGAAATTTGCGTTTTTTTCCGCTATGCTTTGACAAAATTGGTTATTGTTTCTGCGAAAGATTGACAGAATTGGTTTGTTTTGGGCGACCATTTCTTGAAATCCGCAATATATTTCAGTGATATTTTTTTATGTCTGAATTTTCGGACTGATGGCCGATTTTTTTTAAAGTTTTCGGAACCGAATGCCTTAAATTTTCGGAAAAGAATCACCCCTGGCAAGCAATAAATAAATCGTACATAAAATTGGGGAACATTTTTAATTTTTCAGTATAAAAAAAAAAATACAAGAACAAAAATTACATTTTTTTTTCTAAGAAATTTTCCGCAAAGTTCCGAATTTTGCTGAAAATTTTCCGCGCACGGCATGCATCCATATTATACAACTCTGGCTGTCATATGCAATAATATCGAAATGATTTATGTAAATTCACTTGTGATTGCTGATCACTGTCGGAACCCTGCCCTTCACATACACAAAGTTTCGTACATCGTACTCCCATTTTAACACATTTACAAGATGTGCATCGCTTGCGGCAACGGCAAGTACAGGAGGTAAGTTGCTCACAGTGTTTTGACATTTCTGGAATTGTTGTCCACACAGGTCAGTATGATCCTCCTGAATTTATTGTCCATCCCCACTTAATTGGCAAAGGTATTGTGTAATGTGCAACGAGACTGTTGTTCTAAACTCTTGCTCGGAGAGTAGCTCGTTTGATGTGTTATGTCAAAGCATCTGCTGTAGGAGGTATGTTTTCGATGGCTCAATTATTTCATGTAAATAACACTCATCTGTAGTCATTGATGCTCTGAAGATCTGATGATTGATCATAAAGTAATATAACAAATCGTTGTAATCAGTATTCTTGCTGGCTTTTGACTAACATTAGAGATTTGGCGAATAAGAAATAAAAAATAGTAGCCAAATGTAAAGAAATGCTAGCAAAATAGATTCTGCGTGAAACACTGAAAAATCTATCTTTATCTTTAACCCCTTATTGTATCCCTTTTTTTTCAAAATGTTCTAAAATAACCTAAATTTTTGTAATTGCTTATAAAATAGAAATTTTACTAACCGCTATAGAAACTATAAAAAAAATAAGTGTACATTCTAAATGCTGTCTCCTTAACATGTAAATGATTCAGACCCTCTTTTAGAAGTCTGAAATTAAAATTCAAAACAGCTATCTTTAATTTACCGTTGGAAAATATAGACTAAAAATTGCTATGTAATTTCGACTCTTAACCGATAGAAAATATTTGATCGGCCAGAGATATTTTGTAAACAACTGATAAATTGGTAAATCGCTAATTTCAACATCGCATTATAGCAAAACTTTTCTCTATATAGCGTTTGATAATTGGTATTGAGTCAGCATCTCTATACATGGTCCATACACTCGAGAACAAATAAAATTCAAGCACTTTTCAAGCACTATTCCAGCACTATTCAAGGACTGTTTAGATACATGCATAAAAATGGCGTAGAATAACACATAGGGAAAGTAGCTACCCCATTAATTACCTATTTCAAAGAAATCTTATCAAATCTTTTAATTTTTATAACGGGCATTTCCAAGACATTATTAGAGAATTTTTAAAGAATAATGTGTTTTAACTTATTAAGGTAACATGGGAAGAAATTTCATATATAATAAAAAGTTAAGACAACAGAGCTTGATTTTTTTTAAGTGCAAAAAAAAAAAAATAAAATAAAAAAAAAAAATAAAATAAATAAATAAATAAAATGTATGGTATCACTACAAGAGCAGAAAACAGGAGTAAATCAGTTAAATTTTAGGAATTCTGAACACTCATCAGGAGTCATATATTAGCATTTCTGAAGTTGTGAACAATATACTTTTTAATAAATATTCTCTGAATTCTCAAACCTTACAGCATTTGTGCTTATCCATACAAAAATAATTGAAATAAAGGTTAGATAATTTACTTTTACTTTTTAAATACAAAAGATTTTTTTAAAAATGAATTTATAAAAAGGAAATAATTTTTTTTTATCAGTAACAGAGTAAAAAATTTGGAATTAATATAATTCGGAAGTTTTAACTGATTGACAACATTCACGATTTTTATAATTTTTTTTTTTTTTTTTTTTTAAGGACTGATTGACTATGTTAGGAAAGAGCGAGGGTTTTTTTTTTCGGGGGGGGGGATATATGAAATCGGCATCAAACTGATGAATTTTGCGATTTCTTCGACAAATTGACGAAATTTGCATTTTTTATCGATGACCAATGGACGAATTTTATGGTATTTTTCCCCGGCGGATTGTTAAAATTTGCAATTATTTTTTCAATGACAGATTGAAGAAATTCGTGATTTTTTTTTCAACGTATAGCTGACGAAATTTTCAAGGGTGATTCTGAGTTTAAACAATTCTAAAATTCACAGCAAATTTTCTGACAGACTACAGCAGATAGCAGAAGAGGTAAATCCCCTTCCGACACTGGCCATGTGCTTTTTTCGAGGCCCTTTGACAAATTTAGTCTTTTTTCGTAACCTTTCGATGAAATTTCCCTTTTCCCTGCGATCTTTTGAAGAAATTTGCGTTGTTTCTGCGATCCTAGGGGTGATTCTGAGTAAAAAAAAATAATTCTGAAATTTACCTCAATTTTTCTGAAAAGTTACAGCAGAGGAGGAGAGGGGGAAATCCACTTTCGACACCAACTATGCATTTTTTCTGCAGTCCTCTGATGAAATTCGCGTTTTTTCGCGATCTTTCAAGGAAATTTGCCGTTTTTCGTGATCTTTCGACGAAATATGCCGTTTTTTCGCGATCTTTCGACGAAATATGCCATTTTCTCGCGATCTTTCGACGAAATATGCCGTTTTTTCGCCATCTTTCGATAAAATTTGCCGTCTTTTCGCGATCTTTCGACGAAATATGCCGTTTTCTGGCGATCTTTGGACGAAATATGCCGTTTTCTCGCGATATTTTGACAAAATTTTCTATTTTTCGCGATCTTTTAATGAAAATTTCGGGGTTTTTTGTGATCTTTTAACGAAATTTTCGGGTTTTTTCGCGATCTTCTGATGAAATCTTCGGAGTTTTTTTTGCGATCTTTCCACGAAATTTACAGTTTTTCTCGCGTTTCTTGGACGAAATTTGCGTTTTTTTTTTCGTGATCCTTTGACGAAATTTGCGTTGTTTCCGCGATCCTTTGTCGAAATCTGCGTTTTTTCTGAAAACGATTGGCAAAATTTATTTATTTTGACGACCGTTTGTCGAAATTCGCGATTTTTTATGCCGAATTTTCGGATTGGTGACCGATTTTTTTAAATCTTCGGAAAGGAATGCCTTAAATTTTCAGAAAATTCGGAACAGAATCACCCCTACACGATCCTTTGAAGAAATTCGCAATTTTTTGCGATATTTTGTCGAAATTTGTGGTTTTTGCGCGATTCTTTGATGAAAACGCGCGTATTTTCGCGATTTTTTAATGCAATTCGCGTGTTTTTCGCGATCCTTTGACGAAATTTGCGCTTTATTCGAGATCTTTTGTCGAAATTCGGGTTATTTCTTTAGTCTTTGACGAAATACGCGTTTTTTTCCACGACCTGTCGACGAAATTCTCGTTTTTTCCGCGATCTTTAGACGAAATTCGCATTTTTAAAACGATCCTTTGGCGAAATTACCGATTTTTTAATGCGAAAGATTGTTGAAATTGTTATTTTTCGGCAACAATTTGTCGAAGTTCCCGATATTTTCCAGCACTTTTCATTCCCTGAAAATGAATACTTTTTTTTCCAGCGTTTTTCATTCCTTGAAAATGAATACTTTTTTTTCCAGCACTTTTTCTATTTTTTCCAAAGCGTACGAACCATGCTACAAATAGAGCAATGTAAATGACACGGTGCGATTGAACATGTAAAGCGACATCAATCGTTAGAATCGCCGAAAGAATCTCGGCTATATTGGCACACCACACATACAAAAAGAGCAGAAATTGAGCACTCGCAATTTGGCGAGTCTGATAGCTCTTTTACTCGCCAAAAGGAGCATTCTGTCACAATTTGGCGCAATGGCAAACGGCAGCAAGAACACTGGTTGTAATAGATCATGACATTCATTGTCAATATCATAGCTGCCAACTTTTCCGATTTTTTGGATGGGAAAAATTAGAAAACTTTGCCTTATTTAATCGGCAGATTTCAGCGATTTAAAATGGAAAAATTTACCATAAAATTTTTGTGGTCTGAAAAAGCGGAAGATGTTGGCAGCTATGGTCAATACGAGAGCTGCCTGTACTGAGCTGATGCCATGCACAATAAATTTCACGAAATGACATCCAGACTTTCCAAGTTGTCTTCTTGCCAATGCCACAAAATGTGGAAACTGTGTCGCAACCAGTTACAGAATGAAAAGCCAACAAATTTCTGCAAATTTCCAGTGAAAGTTTAGCACAGATCTCTTGAATTGGAATGAATTTCCTGTATTTCCCACAACCATACTCAATCCATAGTTCATCAATGTCTTGTATTTGTAGGAACAGTGATATTAAAATTCGTATTAAGATGCGAGTGTGTCCACTTTCTACTGCATGCTTAACATGGAGAAGTAGACGGTCATCTGCTTCTTCGTGTGAGATGGGAGAAGCACTTGATACATCCATAGATGCTGACACGAGGACTCGGTCATCATACGTACAGAAAACATGTTTTCCTGGATACTCGTCTCCCACCATTTTCTTAGCTAGCAACTGGAACAATTGGGTCTTGTTTTGTTGACACATAGGAATTGCTGAAATTTTTTTGGAATTGCAGTTGAGTCTGAGACTTTAATACTTATGCCACTTCCTCTTGTTCCTCGGGTATGTGCCTTCAAACTGTTACTAATATATCTGACGAATACAATATCTAGTCATGAACTGTTCTTCAGTTGATTAATGAAATACGGCTTGAAAACATTTTCATAGTATCCAGAAAATGTTGTCGCAATACCAGGATTAAGCATGCAAATTACGGCTGCTCCATAAAATATTTTAGCTGTTACATTCGGATGGCTGTGATGAAAGTTAATGTCATATTTTGTTTGAATGCAGTCAATAATATCTGACTTGTTGGTTGGTTTTCAGAGTTTCCCATCATCTGAAATAGAGGGTGGGTACTTTTGGTTTTCATGCGAAAAGAAATCATCTATATTGCAATCTCGTGCTTCAGATGCAACATACAATCTGCAGAATAAGTTGGTTTCTTTATGCAAGTAAGAAATCTTGGACTTATCTCTTTTTCTTGTTATAGTCTTGAAGATGTGAATATTGGTTTGAGGAATAATTTCATGAATTGAATTTTGAACTTGATCAAGACGGGAGATGACATATAATCATCATACTGTTTTAGTCCTACAGTAAATGCTTCCGTAACACACTTGACAGCTTCGAAACTTGGAATTATTTTGGAGCTCCCTATTAACATTAAATCAGTTTCTTCAAATGGATTTCCTTGTTCGGATAAGACGTTAATAATTTCTTTGGCATGTGCTAAGAGCCTTTTCTCATGAGCATTGTTATCTTCATGATGCTTTGCGCCCATGTTTTTGTCATTTTTAAAATTTGATTTCTCTTCAAATTCCTCAATTAAAGACCTGGTCCTATAGTCTGCTACCATCCACTTAAGCAGAACATTTTCACTATCAAGGATTACAATTGCACCACCTTCACCCTTTATAATTTTGTCATTATGTTCATGAAGTTGATCGTCAGATATTGCAGAAAACGGTGTAGCAGTTTCGCTGCTCGTAAAGTTGCTACGAAAAAATTCAGCATGTATATCTGGATGTTTTTCTGGAAGGTCCTGTAGAGTCTGCACGAATACTGGTAATCAACGAGAATAGTGGACTGTGTCCAACACAAATGTCCACGGACATAACTAAGCCAAAGTATTGACGTACATTGTAAAGTTAGATGTGGGAATACTCAATACAAGTTATACTAGAAGGGACTTCAGTTTGATGACTGTGTTCCAATATTGAAACTGAATTGAAAACATTCAGATGTTTTCGATAAAATCCACAGCTCAATGCTTTCACTACTGATGCTGGAATTTGTTTCACATGCTTTTACCTGTAGACAATGCAAAGCAGTTAAAGTAACTTCATGTGCATACCGAGATCTTTTTGCATGCGGCGATGTTAGGTAGGATTCTGAAATACCAGAACTTGCAATACCAGCGTTTGTCACTAATTCAGTCCATCCACTGCCGGTTAACCACTTGACAAGTAAGTTAATAACCATCATTTCTATGTGAAGGCCACCCATCATGAGTATGATGCAATACTAGCCATACTTGTTAGGAAATTTACATTGCAGTTGCTTCCCAATAGCATACACTGGTTGGTCACATGTAATGACGGGTGTTTGATTTGCATTTAATTTTGCTGTAGCCATTACTGTGATATCCATCATATGACGTACCATTGCCGGAGTCGCAATTTCATCATTTAGAAGTGGAAGCAGTGATGCCTTACACTTTATTTTTCTAACATCAGGTTCATTTTGTGCATGAAAAGCAGCAAATGATACTCTAGACACATGCTCTATTCCTTGTATGTCTTCAATTTGCAATCTCTCCAGGACAGAATTAAGCCAAGGATTTAAAATTTTCCTAGGGGTGAAGGCAGGATCGTGATGAGTGTACTGTGGATTGACAATTGGCAAAGGTGGATCACTTGTGACTTTGCCAGTTGCAGGAAGAGTAGTGTAATATTCAGGGAGGCCATTGACAATTTGTTTGTTCCACTGCTGGATACGAACGCTGTCATCGTCAATCTCCATAATTGCTTCACTGTGAGGATGCTGAATACTCGTTAACACTTGAACCATGGAAAGAAGTAACGGCAGTAGAAGAAGATTGATTGTGATCAATGTTGTCTATTGCTGATGTTACGAACACAGCGGGACACAACTTTGGTGGGTAAACACCATCCCCCATATATTGTTTACACAACACATTTGTAACTGTTACTGATACTTCTTGCACTCGATTATATGGAACACTCAGACCCAGATGACACATTTTATCTATAATTTTTTTCTTTTTACTGACAGCGTGAATCATGAGACCCACATATAAGGGAGTGGTGTTTCTTTCTCCAGAGAGTGACATTCAGTCTGAATATTTTCTTTTCTCTTATGTTTAATGCTGTTACATCTAATAAGTTGGGCAATTGACAATCCTGCATTATATTCAGGTGTTTCAGATGAGACAGCCGAGTCAATATTTGGGTCCTCTAATAACATACGTACGAAATGTAAAAGAACAGCAGGTGCAGATTTGGAAGCAGTTAATGCATTCTTAAAGGATCCTTCAAATTTAGGCAAATCTTAAAAGAGATGTCTTCGTAATATACCTACTGCACGTTCCAGATACATACCATCACTAAAGTCATTAAATGCACAAGCATCGCGAATGGCATCACCAGCATTCTTTTGAAAATAATTTCACGTCCAGACTTATCCGCTCTCACACCACGTATGAATGCTAATAGTTGTCCCAAAAAATATTTTTTAAGTTGCGTCGAGGGAGCTACGATTTTAAAAATTCATGTTTAAAAGCTTAGAATATATGTACATACACATAAAATTTTACAATAATAACATTTACTGCTTAAACAATTATAAAGCCACTCTATTAATTTTCGGATCCATATAAATTATATTCTTGCCATAACGACTCTCTGTGCAATGCTATATTGCTTTGGCAAATTTTCAGCAACTGTTTGTTATAAAATAGAAGTCATATATACCGTTTGAAATGTAATTTTCTGATGAACAAAAGATTTGCAACATGTTTCAAACTACATGCAGCAGATTCAAAGTTATTTAGAAAAATGTTCTGATTTTTTTTGTTATATAAATTTATAAATATTTGTGGTATTATGAACCTAAACAATGATGTCAAATATACCGTTGGAAAGCATGTTTTCTCCAGATTTATAATCACTAACAATATAGGTTAATATCAAATATTAACCCAGGTTATATAGAGAAATGTAGAAGCACATTACAAAACTTTGGCGGCCATATTGATTACATCATCAACGCCGCTAGAGGGCCAGGAAGATTTGTGTCCCGGGCTTTTTAGACTCATCTATCCATATACTATCTGAATCCAAAGTGGCGCATTGGTTGCCAGATGTGAAGTTTTTTTTAGCTATCTCACCCCACTACTATACCATTGTAGAAATAAATCCTGCAATAGGAATTTTTTTTAAATTTAAACTGTTGTTTCTATTTTTCAATAAGAAGTTGGAATTATCACAGGTAGAGAGATGGGAATACTCGTAGAAAAAAAGGGAAATTTTGGAAACAAAAGTTTATTTCTACTTGGAAAAAGTGAAAAATTGGAAATATGTATATATTTAAATTTTTATAACAGCTATATTCAGAAAGTTTTTAAAAATATTTTTTCATCTTCATGAAAATATTCCTTCACCCATATGAAAATATCAAAACTCTCGCTCACGATTTCTTTTTTTTTTGCAGAAATCATTCTTTGAATTAGCAGAATTAAAATGCTATTGAAAATTGCAATAAAATATTGACTTATGCCATAGCTGCAGCGTAGATGTTTAAAATACATCACTCACAATAAAATTTAGTCGAAAGCCTTTACTAAAACATTGTGTATTATCATTTAACTTAGGAGGGTCAGGTGAGTGAGAGGGTTAACTTGGAAATTATAATCTGTACGATAATTAAATACTACTACTACTACTCTCATTAAAAATAAAAATTCACATGTAAAATTGTATCGATAACACCAATTAGTGAAAACAGTTATTAGTGTTAACTTAATATTGAATCTGATATTGAATTTCCGTTGGGTTATACCTATATAATGATTTTTGATTCCGCCTTCCTTAATAAATGGAATCATATAAACTCCTGAGAGGTCATCTCTATTAATAGGATCAATTTTAGTATTTAAAAGCATCTTTAACTTTGGAGGCGGCTTCACGATCAAACATAAACCGAAATTTCTTAAATGATTTTTTATATGTTCAAAGAAACCCGGGAAATAATTTGCTACAACCCTTTTCATAATAACTTCATTAATAGTTCTATTTTTATTTTTAGAAGTATCAAAGGAGCTCTGAATCAATTTGTTAATTAATTTAACCTGCTATCCATAATCAATAGCAATACATTTAATTTTCTCTTATTCATCCCCCAGATTTATATCAGAAAAATCTTGAAAGCACGATTAATAAGGAACCTGATGGTGGATAATTTATAAGGTATTGGTGTGCATGCATCGGAAGGTATAACGTTTAAATCCGCAATAGGTTTTCGATAACTGAACGAATTAATTCAGTCCCCTTTCTCTGTAACTCAACATCTAAAAAAGGTAATTTTCCTCCTGTTTCTAGTTCAAAAGGAAATTTAATATTTTTGTCAAGTTTATTTAACTGCTGTATGAAAATCATTAACTCATCTATATTATCTCGCCAAACAATAAAAATATCGTCTACATAACAAAACCATACTAAAGGAAGTACCTCAAAAGTGCTGAAAATTTTTGATTCGAGGGGGCATAATTTAAATTCCGCTAGAAGGCCAGATATTGGGGATCCCATCGGAGCACCACATGATTGTTCATAAATAACATTATCTAAAATAAAAAAATTACTTGAAATAATTAAATTTGAACCACTCTTTAAAGTGTTCTTCATGGGCAGATCAAAGGTTTCTGCATTATCGATAGAATGTTCTAAGTTCTTGGTAACTTCTATTGCATCTATGGATGAATAAAGGAAAACAATGCCCAAACTTGCTAAAATACAGTCTTCAGAGAGAGACGTCGATCTTCTTGATTTTCTCAATGAAATCTGTAGTAGAGTTCACTGTAAATATGGAAGGAGGCAACAACTGTCTAGGGAACGTATGCTTTTTCTAAGAAGTAGGTAAGACCTTGGCATTTTGTCACAATCGGCGAAGAGGACAATCTTATTTATGATCTTTCATTTTACCCACTAATCTAGGTATGACAGCTAATTTGTTTAACCTCAATTTAATTTTCATGAAATCCAGCCATTTTCTTTTTTTCAACGATCACTTTGGTTTTGTCCCAAATTTTACGTAATGGGTTACGCTTGACGGTTTTACATTTCATTTTATCGATACAATCCTAATCCTGCATTTTATTAATGTGCTCTTTCCTATTAAGGACAGCCAAGCGATTAGATTTATCAGTCTCTATTATGGAAATTGTTAAATATTATGTTAAATAAACTTGACAAAAATATTAAATTTACTTTTGAACTAGAAACAGGGGGGAAATTACCTTTTTTAGATGTTGAGTTACAGAGAAAGGGGACTGAATTAATTCGTTCAGTTTACCAAAAACCTATCGTGGATTTAAACATTATACCTTCAGATGCATGCACCTCAATGCCTTATAAATTATCACCTTCAGGTTCCTTATTAATTGTGCTTTCAGGATTTTTTCCAATATAAATCTGGGGGATGAATTAGAGAAAATTAAACGTATCGCTATTATGGATATCAGGCAAAATTAATTAACAAATTGATTTAGAGCTCCTTTGATACTTCTAAAAATAAAAATAGAACTATTAATGAAGTTATTATGAAAAGGGTTGTAGCAAATTATTTCCCGGGTTTCTTTGAACATATAAAAAATCATTTAAGAAATTTTGGTTTATGTTTGATCGCAAAGCCGCCTCCGAAATCAAGGATGCTTTTAAATACTAAAATTGATCCTATTAATAGAGATGACCTCTCAGGAGTTTATATGATTCCATTTATTAGGGAAGGCGGAATCAAAAATCATTATATAGGTATAACCCAACGGAAATTCAATATCAGATGTAAAGAACATATAGTGGACATAAAATATAATAGAGGTAATACTGCTTTATCCCAGCTAAATCAAATAGACAACATTAACATACTTTTCAACAATAGTAAAATAATCTACAGGTCTAATTTTTATTTACAATTATTTACAAGAGAGTCCATTGAAATTTATTTAAGAGGTTCAGGAGTTTGTAACGATGCATTATCTTTTCGTATCCCAAATTTATGGGTTGAATGGTTGGATAACTTATGGCGTTGCGACATAGAGAGAACACGAGCAATTGCAAAAATGTAGGTGCGCGTTATATGATTACTTGTTTATATTCGATGATTTTTTTCCATTTTTCATATGCATTTGTAATTTTCTGTTATACATTCTGATGACGACTCAGTTATGAGTTGAAACATGTAAATATAGATTTTTAATTTACTTTTAATGTGTTTTTATAACGTCTTTTAAGCATATAAATGTTTTAATATTGTGATATGGTTAGTAGTGGATGTAATTTTGACTTACTACTCACACTTATTTAAATTTGTGACAGTGCCTTCTAGATTTATAGTTTAGACTTTTGCTGCTGAATACCAGTTCTATATACATTTCTAGGTTTTGGAAACTTTTGTTTTGGTTACATACTGATTAATCAAAAACATTCTTAAAAGGATAATCAGATAGTAATTGATATAAACATTTAAAAATTATAACCCAAAATTCTTGGGAAAAATAAAATAGTCTCTTTTAAAAAATAAAATACATCTGGGCGATTCCATGGATAGTGTCACACACGTAACGCAGGCTTTAATTTTCATTTATTCAATTATTTATTAAATTTTAATGTTAATTCTGATTTTAAGTGGTATGGTAAATAAGTTATTACCATATTTTTAAATTTAAATGTGTGGCAATAAAACTCACAGAAGTATATCATTCAATTTCATTACTCAAAATGTGCTTTTTTTTCTACTTCAGAAAAAAAGCACATTTTGAGTATGAAATTAAATGATATCTTTCTGTGAGTTTTATTTCTACACATTTAAACTAAAAAATATGGTAATAACTTATTTACCATACTACCTAAAATCACAATTAAAATTAAAATTTAATAAATAATTGAATAAATGAAAATTAAAGCCTGCGTTACGTGTGTGACTCTCCGCACGGAATCGCCCATCTGGAATTATTTATTCTTTTGATCTGTCTCTACCTTAAGTATATATCCTTAGACATTGCTTTTGATATAAATAAATCAGAATCAAGACCAGTTGCATTGAAGTATTTATATACTAATTAAAACAAAATACAATAAAGCCTCTGACATAATTCATTCTTATTTGTTGGGACATGACTGCGAACTGCAGCGCTTATTACAAATAAGAGTGAATTATGTCAGCCAAGTATCGTCCGGTTAGCTTAATAGGTAAAGCATTAACAACACGGCAGGCCAAGGTATTCAGGTCTGGACATTTGGCTCTATTGGAATAAACTTCAACTGTGCTACTCTAACTATAAATATGATTTATGCAGTTGAAAAAAAAAAAAAAAAAATATATATATATCCTTCCCTTCACTATGGCATAAATATTTTTTCCTGCAAGAAGTGATCCAATGCCTGAAAGAAATAGTAGGAGCAAGGTCTGGGAATATGGTGGATGACAGACAGTTTACAAGTCTAGCTCCTGTAATTTGAACAACGATATTTGGTAAACATGTGGCCAAGCGTCATCCTACAGGAAGATTGGCCTGTTTCTATTCATCAATTTTGGCTGCCTAATCCATAGTTCCCTTATCATTTTGTCTCATTGATTACAGTACGGCTCATATTAAAAATGTTAGGCTGAATCCATATCAACTCAGGCAGGGGGGTTACCTTCATAGTCTCAGAAGTTTTTGAATTGAACATATGTTAAAATTTAAGAAAAAGTAAGATACTTGTATATTTTCATTTTGCCCCAAAAAATTCCTGGCCCGAGATACAGGCCGCCAAAGATGACATCCCCGGCATCCTTTCTCATTTGCGATTTTCGATAAAAATTTTAAAGTGCTCTATCTCTAGAACGGTGCAAGATATTTTGTTGCGGTTTATTTTATTTTAAAGATAATATTCTTCTGTTTAAAATGATATACCCAATTTTGAAAAATGTATTCAACTTTTCTTGTGGCAACCTTTTGAAAAAAAAAATTTTTTTTCAAAAAAACTTTTTTTTTTCGAAAATGCCAATCCTAAAAATTTTGATTTTTTTGCTGTTGATCAATACCATTGGGAACTATCTTCACTGTAAAGGAGAACTTCCACTTTTGAGTTTAACAAATTTTAGAAACATTTAAAAAATTCAGAGAATTTTACAGGAACTGTATACATACAGTTCCAGTAAAAGTCACTGAATTTTTGCTTATTTGTATCATAATTGTAAGTATAAGCCTACTATATATCCTAAACAAGTTAGAAATTGCAATATCAAATGTGACAAATGAGGTGCGTGCGTACTATAACTAGTTTTATAAATATTCAGATCTTGGTGCAATAAGTGTTACACTCTTGGGCAAAAAGGGCATGAATGCAAAATTTATTATGATTCTACATATTAAATTCAGTAATAAGGAAGTAATATGAATTCATCTCAAAAGGACTTAATCGCCATGGCAACCTAGAATCATTGCCTATCATGGTATATCATTGAATCAATTATGTATTATAGGATTTTTAAATAGAATGATGAAAACTTTTATTAATGTCTTTTATGTTTTAATTTGATTTTCATAGCATTTGAAGTGATACATACTTTATTTTCAATACCGAACATAGTAAAACAATCTCAATAACATATATCACATATATAACACAGCAATACAAATTATATTAATACAAGTTAGAGTTCAGACAGATGGGCAGACAAATCGAATCCATAAAGACTTTCAACTATGTTGGAAATTGTTAAAAACACATAAATAGGTCGGAATTTGACATTTAGAAATTTATGTCAATAGACGGAAGCATACTTGAATACTTTCATACAACCCTGTATTTTACCTACTATCTTTATATACATGCCACTATTTAGCTAATATTTAATTAAGATTAAAACATCCTTAAAACCAGTGAAATCATACTTCCAGAGATTATCATCCATAGACGGCCATGTTTCTAATTCTTTGCGTGGACCTGTATATCATTTTATCTACATTCTCCAAACATATCTTAGTATACTAAATGTAGTTCAGTGTAAAAATGCATAAATCATTTAAAAATCACCTTTAAGCTACTTTCATTCATACTCAGTAAACCCTTAAGATTTCTTTTGTGTAGCCCTGTATATGATCTACAGCATTTATGCACACAACGTAATATGGAAAATTTTAGTTAAATTTAAAAACTCAAATACAACTAAAAATGCACTTCCAGCAATACCCTTACGATTTTTTTTGTGTAGCCCTGTATATGATCTACAGCCTTTATACACACAATGTAATATGGAAATATTTAATTAAACTTAAAAACTCATATTGCAACTAAGAATGCACCTCTAGCAATCATCGCTAATGTACAGTATTTCCAATAAGGTAAAGTATCTGAAATCTTTTGTGTGTCCCTGTAAACACTATGCACTTTCTATGACACAGAAAGTAATTTTTTGTAAACCTCTGCAATAAAGTATGTATCACTTCAAATGCTATGAAAATCAAATTAAAACATAAAAGACATTAATAAAAGTTTTCTTCATTCTATTTAAAAATCCTATAATACATAACTGATTCAATGATATACCATGATAGGCAATGATTCTAGGTTGCCATGGCGATTAAGTCCTTTTAAGATGGATTCATATTACTTCTGTATTACTGAATTTAATATATGGTATTATAGTAAATTTTGTATTCATGCCTTTTTGCCCAAGAGTGTAACACTTATTGCACCAAGATCTGAATATTTATAAAACTAGTTAATACTATGCACGCACCTCATTTGCCACATTCGATATTGCAATTTCTAACTTGTTTAGGATATATAGTAGGCTTATACTTACAATTATGATACAAATAAGCAAAAATTCAGTGACTTTTACTGGAACAGTATGTATACAGTTCCTGTAAAATTCTCTGAATTTTTAAATGTTTCTAAAATTTGTTAAACTCAAAAGTGGAAGTTCTCCTTTACAGTGAAGATAGTTCCCAATGGTATTGATCAACAGCAAAAAAATCAAAATTTTTAGGATTGGCATTTTCGAAAAAAAAAGTTTTTTTGAAAAAAAATTTTTTTTTTTCAAAAAGGTTGCCACAAGAAAAGTTGAATACATTTTTCAAAATTGGGTATATCATTTTAAACAGAAGAATATTATCTTTAAAATAAAAAAAACCGCAACAAAATATCTTGCACCGTTCTAAAGATAGAGCACTTTAAAATTTTTATCGAAAATGGCGAATTGGAAATGGTGCCCGGGATGCCATCTTTGGCGGCCTGTATCTCGGGCCAGGAATTTTTTGGGGCAAAACCAAAATGTACAAGTATCTTATTTTTTATTGAATTTTAACATATGTTCAATTCAACAACTTCTGAGACTATGAAGGTAAGATTTTTTCTTTGGCTGCCTGAATTGACATGGATCATACCGTTAGAATAATTACTTTTTTTTACAAATTGAAAATATTGTTTGGTAATTTAATGTCTTTTAATGCAAATATGCAAACGATATTTTTATTAAGAACTTATTGTTGATTAAACTAGTATGTTGTGGCCATCACAAAACTTTCTTCTATCTCATACAGGTCAATACTTCAAAATTCACTATCTCAGTGCCAAATTAAATGTCAATCTGTGTTCATCATGAGAATTCTAAAAATATGAAATTCCGTGCATTAATTATCGAGGTATGACTGCCGCTGAAATCGTGTAAATCCAGCAAAATGCAGCATAGCAGCACCACCTATTGGGTTGTTTACACCAGAACCTAATTATCATTAACTTATGCCAACGTCTAACTGAATATGAAGTTTGAGGAAAATTCGTGCATTACTTCTTGAGATAGAGGTATTGCACAAATCATGACAAATGCAGCATAGAAATGCCACCTGTTGAGCGATTTGCAACAACACATAATCAGCAGCAATATTAATCAAGTTATACTTAAATCTGAAGTTTGATAAAAATTTGTGCATTAGTTCTTGAGATAGAGCTAATGAGGAAATAGTTCAAAATGCAGCACAGCAGCGTCACCTATTGGGCAATTTACACCAACATGTAGTCAGCATCATTTCATATGAAGGACTAACTAAATCCGAAGTTTGATGAAAATGTATGCATTAGTTCGTGAGATAGAGCTACTGCGAAAATAGTGTAAATCCTGCAAAATGCAGCATAGCAGCACCACCTGTTGGGCGATTTACACCAAAACATAAGCAGCATCTATTCATGTCAAGGACTAACGGAATCTGAAGTTTTATAAAAATCCGTGCATTAGTTCTTGAGATAGAGCTTTTGCGGAAATCCTGCAAAATGCTACATAGCAGCGCCACCTGTAGGGCGATTTACACCAAAAACTAATCAGCACCAATCTATATCAGGGACTACCTGAATATAAATTTTTATTAAATTCTGTGCATTAGTTCCTGAGATAGAGCGCCCACAAAATTTGTGTCACATACAGACAGACATTTTGTAAAAACATGTTTCTTGGAATCTCTGACCCATGAAACATGCAAATCCGTCGAAAAATGGAATTCGAAAATTTTCATGAAACCAATACTTTCTTCTTGTAAAGATAGAAGAAAGTAAAAATAATTGAAAAAAAAAATATTTTGAAAAGCCAAAATATTAGAATATTTATTCAAGTGGTTCAAAATATTAGAATATTTCACATTAATTCTCCTTTAATTATCACCAATTCATAACTGCTGGTATCATTGATTAAATTAAGATGATTTTATTTAAAATCAGTATTCTTTTTACAGTTTGTTTGCTTTTTCGTCTTAAAATGGGTCGTATGAGTGATATTCCTGAATCTATTAAACTCCGTATGGTTAATTTGTATCGGCACGGTAAAAATCAATGTTATATAGCGAATTATTTACATAGTTCGCAATCAAGCATTAGTAAAATACTAACACAATATTTTTAAAAAAATGGAAAATTTCAAAATAATCACCGAAATGGTGACCAAAAACATCTGCTAGAGATGACAGGAAACTGAAGCGTATAGTTAAAAAAAAACGTTCTAAAAGTGTGCGATTCTTGTACCGAAAATGGAAAGAAGAAGAAGTTTCTACATGAACAACATTAAGACGTCTCCATAAATTTAAGTTTGAATCTCGTGTACCAAAAACAAAATCTCTCACGACTGCAAAACAAAAGTGTATAAGATTGAATTGGTGTAAATCAAGACGTTTATGGAGTGAAGAAGATTGGAAAAATATATTATTTAGTGATGAAAGAATGTTTTGTGTTTCATATGGTAATCAAGGTATTCGAGTTTGGAGAAACAAGCAAGACACATTGGATAAAGAATGTCTTAAACATTCCGTAAAATTTGCTGCTAGTGTCATGGTTTGGAGTTGCATGACGAGTGCAGAAGGACCTAGAAAAGTTATGCATCGTCTATGAAAAGGTTAACTCTCAGATATATCAATAAATTTTGGAATATTACATGATTCCATCATCAGAAGATTTATTTGAAGATGATTTCATCTTTCAACAAGATTTAACGTCACTGCATACCTCGGTGTCAACTAAGAATTGGTTCCATCAACGCAACATTAAGGTACTTCCTTGGCCACCAAACTCACCAGACCTTAATCCTATCGAAAACTTATGGTGTATAATGAAGAAAAATCTCCAAGAAAATCCTCCTTCAAGTAAAACTGAGTTAGTGGCATGTATAAAGTCTATTTGGGCTAATATTGATAGAAATGTTTGTAAATACCTTGTATACAGTATGCAAGATTGATTGTACGCTGTTATGAAAGCTAAAGAGGATGCTACAAAATATTAACTATCATTTACTTCATATTCGTAAGGTAATATTGTAATTGTTGTGTAAAATAAAATATTCTAATATTTTGAACCAATCTAAATTTTATTCTAATATTTTGATGTGTTTCAGAAAGCCGTATATTGTACTGTATTTTATATTTTGTAAATGTTAAAAACATATCTAAACATTCCAGATTTAATTTATAAGAAATTTAATTGCATTTACTTAGTATCAAAAATAAATAAATGAAAAATAATTTTTTCTTATTACTTTTTCCCAATTATTCTAATACAGTAGAAGATCTTTATAACGCAATTCTCCATATAACGCACAACTTCTCAGATGTAAACAATGATTTTTGCAGTTAAAAAGCACCTGCATTTTCACATTGTAAAATATTTCTACTCTCTAGAGTACTAAATTTGATATATTAGTTCAACTTTATCTTCTAATTTAAGACTTTTTTACTGAAAAAAAAAATGCTATTATTACAATAAACATTTTTGAAAATGTCTAATATAAGGGATGGTTGTGTCAGTTATATTTGGATGGTGTTTATAAAGTAAATTTAACAATATCTGACCTATATTATGCAAAAATTTATAATAACTCTTGGTAACAAGGAATGCAGTATAAAGATATTCTAAGGTATTTTGATATGTTTCAGACATATTTAACATGTTTACAAGGTGAATTTAATGATGTGATCCATATAACGCACAACCTTGCATTTTTAGGTTTACGTTATAAAGATCTTCTACTGTATTTTGAATATGAGCTGTAGATATCTGCAGACCTGCCAACCTTTGAAAATGTGAAATCGTAGCACACAAAATTAAAATTAATCTGCAGATTGGTTGGTTGGTTTTCGTGTTTCGCAGCCATCTTTTGACATTCATGAAAAGGAATAAGGTTTCAGTCTTTCAACAACTCGATATATTTTTTCCCTCTGAAAATTTTTATACGATTTTTAGAGTTTCTTCTCGTTAGCCTGGTTCCAATTTTTTAGCCCAGTGCAGTAAATTTTGACGAAATTCGCGATTTTTTTCCCCGCGATCATTTCAGGATATTCGCTTTTTTTTTCAAAAATTGTAATTCACATTTTTCTATCAAGATTCTTAGTAGAAATCCGCACTATTTACCACGAACTTTTGACGAAATTTACATTTTTTACCGCGATCCTTTAACGAATTTTGCATTTTTGACTACGATCCTTTGACGAAATAAGTGTTTTATTTCCACGATCTTTCGACGAAATTTATGTTTTGTTTCTGCGATATTTTGACAAAATTCACGTTTCTACCACGATCCTTTGACGAAATTTATTTTCTTCTGCGACCAATTGACGAAATTAATATTTTTACACGGTCATTTGTCGAAATTAGCGATAGGTTATCGCAACCGATTGGCAAAATTTTCAATATCTTTTCGCGACCAATTAACAAAATTGACTACTCGTTTCCGCGACCTTTTAACGAAATTTGCAATATTTTCCCCTCGATAGTTTATCGAAATTCGTGATATTTTGCGCAATTTTTGACGAAATTCGCAATCTCTTTCTGAACTCTTACCGAAATTAGCGATTTTATTCAGCGACCAATTGAAGAAAATCACTATTTGTTTCTGAGACCTTTGACGAAATACCCGATATTTTTACGCGATCATTTGAAGAAATTTTCAAATTTTTCCGCAATCGATTCATGAATTAATTTGGGGAAATTCCATAAAAGAAAAAAAATTCGCGGACTTCCAAGAAATTTTAAAATATACTCGCAAAAGTATCATAGGTCTGTGAAAGAATTTACAGGGGGGAATACTGCACAGCATTTTTTTTTATGCAGGACTCTCCTTTTCCGTGTGCAAATCGTGCGATTTTGCACACTATTTCAAACCTTGCCCCTCAAAGAACCCCCTCCCCCCTCCAGAAATTCTTAAAATGGCATCCCTGTTTCTAAGGAAGGGAATTCCTGTATAAATATTTACAGAAACACGATTCACTCGTCGTTAATATACATAAAGAGGGTTTTTATGTTAAGAAGTTTGTTTTGCAGCCCAGATTTTTTTTTCCCATGAGCATTTTTTAATGTCCGAATTTTCGGACTAATGACCAATTTTTTTTAAACTTTCGGAAATGAATACTAGGTGTATTCTGTTACGAAATTTTGGAAATTTCGGAACAGAATCACTCCTGAAAAATATGCTGCGCGGGATAAAAATTGCAACTAGAAACAAAAAATGCGTTTGTGTATATTTTGCAAAAATTCGTAGTTTAAGACCGATTTTCATAGCATCGTATTTTATAGGTCCAAATCGTAGCAACTACGATTTTTTCGTAGCAGTTGGCAGGTATGTATCTGTCATAATTGACTGACCAGTTCTCATGAAACTGTAATGGAAAACACCAGCGCTGGGCTACCCAACTGACACCATTAGCTTCTTTAGGAGAATACTCTGTTTGAGAGTGTGTTTTGGAGCTTCATCTTCAACCAATGCTTTGGTGCTTCATCTTTAATGCTTGCATTCATCGCAAAGTATCCATTTTTCATCACATGTAATAATATGGTGTAAAAGTAGTTCACCTTTTTGTCATGATAGCAAAGAGTGGCAAGCTTCTAAACAATTCCTCTTCTGATGATTGTTCAAATCATGTGGAACCTAAATGTCTAGCTTCTCTACATTTCCGATTTGTTTCAAGTGGTTTAATATGGTTGGACTGCTAACATCAAACCTTGCTGCTAAATCACACGCCGTCAGAGATGTATTCGCTTCGACTACAGCTTTCAGCTCATCATCATTTATAATGTTCTCAGTTTGCCCACGTGGTTCATTTTGATGATCAAAATCACCAGATCTAAATTTCACAAACCATCAACGTGCCTTTGTTAGCCACATCCTTGCCAAACACTTAATTGATATTTTGAGTTGGCTTGGCTGTGCTGCATTTGTTCAACCTCGGAACACGTATTTGAAAATAACGCAAACTTTGGACTAATCCATGGTTTATAAAACTTAACCCCCAAAAGACAATTTGACAGATTACCAGAAACAAAGGTGTGCATCTGAAAAGTAGATGGCATGTACCTTCACAATAAATAAAAACAAAATAATACTTTCAAAGTGAAGCAGGGTTGCAAAAAAGCTGGCTAAAATTTAAAAAAGCCACGCCGGTGGCTTTTATTGGTTTTAACCGACTATTTTTGGCCAAAATTGGACTTTTTTGGCGATAACTGGCTTTTATACAACGAAGCACTGTAATTATAAACTACATTTTTAAAAAGTGTTTTTAATTAGTTTTAAAGACATTTAATTGATTTAGTAAGTGAATAAGTAACCCAATTTCGGCACAAATGTCATATTCGCCTCATATTGGCGCGATTTTTTTCGGTTGCCAATTTGGAGAAAACATCAACAGCATAAACAACATAATTCGGGTTACCACATCAAGCAAAATAACGATACTTTGGTGCCAGTTAAGTACCTGTTGCGTATATGACATTGGCGTCGAAAAAAATTGCACCAATATGGGGCGTATATGACATCTGTGCCCCAATTTCTCAATTATAAAGACATTAATATTGGAATAAAACTGGTTTTGCTGGTGATTTGTAGTCCAAATAGCAAATATGTCAGCTAAATTTTAAAAGGGCCATACCAACTGCTTTATCTGGTTTACACTGACCTCCCCACCCCCCCTCCCGCCTTCAATTTTTACTGCTTTATAAAATTAAAGAGGACAATGGTTATTTAGTTACATGTTTTATTACTTAATTTTAAGACCTATTAATATATAAGTCTTATTTTATTTGTAGTAAACATTTAAAATTATAAGTACATAGTCATATAATAAAAACACCATTTCCCACTACTAAAAACATTATGAATAGCATATGCATGAATATGCTTAGCAACAAGCTTTTCAAAATTTTATTTAGAGAATTTATTTTTTTCTTGTTTAAATGTTCCATTTTTTATACACTTATGTACCAAACTCTCTTCAAATATTATATCCTTTCTAATTTCTCTTTTAACATTTATAACTTTATCTCTCCATATCGACACATAAGAATGTTTCCAGAATTTCCATGGTGTGCTACATTTTGTCATTGTTTAATTAAATATAATCTTTAAAATGTGTAGTATATGTGTAGCTATATAATATGTGATTTCAAAACACCAATTTGGAGTCTAACTTATATTCTTTTCAATATTTAATAATTTTTTTTCACACATAATTGCCTTCCAGAAGTTATAAAGACTTATTTATTTGACAAAAATTAATAATTTTTTTAGTAGAAAATATTTTTAAGTCTATTAAAAATCAATTGATCCAAATTTAAAACGAATTAGCTGTAAACCAACTTTTAAAAATAAAAGCCGGCTTTATTAAAGCGGTTAAAACCAAAAAAAGCCAGCCAGCTTTTTTTGGCCTGGCTAAAAGCTGGCAACCCTGATTGACATGAATTAATTTTACTAGTAAAATATAGTAAGAACACGTGAAATTACTGGTTACTAAGTATTTCATAGAAAAATGCCGTCTAGTGAGAAAATTAATAAACATTAAATTAATGTCACAAACCTGACCACTGGTTTTATCACATACCTGATCGTTATCTATTCTACTACTAATTGCAAATTAGTAAATTTTTTTACGGTTTTAGGTAGATTGCAATGGATTACTTTTGCAAATAAAATATGGATTTTGTAAAGTAAAAAGTATAAGCAGTAAAAAAACTTGGAACAGATGTCATATTCGCCCCATATTGGCACGATTTTTTTCGGTTGCCAATTTGGCGAAAACATCAACAGCATAAACAACATAATCCGGGTTACCACATCAAGCCCTTTAGCGCAAGTTAAGTACCCGTTGCCTATATGATATTGGCGACAGAAAAAAATCGCGCCAATATGGGGCGAATATGACATCTGTACCAAAAACTTTTTCATGCCATGGTCATGTATGTCGTGACCACTAAACTTGATACTGGGTATTTTATATGTAAAAACATATTTAGAACATACTTCGTAGTTTTGATGAAGTGCATTTTGATTAAAAATAAGTTAATCAATAATAATGGCAAAATGGAACTTTTAAACTACAAATAATTACAACAAAGTTTTGTCATACCTTAAAAGGTGAGATTTCAAAGTACTTTCAGAGTATTTAAAATGCACTGTATATTATTAGAAAAAAACTTCCGATTTAAAAATAAAGCTAACCATGAGAAAGATCATATTTTTTTTACAGTATAAAACAAGTATTCGCTACCTTAATTAAAAAAAAAAAAAAAAAAAATGTTTGTACCCTGGTTTCAAAATCTGTGGAATGGCCCTAATAATTAAGTGGAAAGCTATATAAAACTTGAATAAACAGCATATAAGGAATATGTTTACATTGGTAAAATTAAGGCAGATAATCTAAAAATTCAAAAGTTCCGAGAAAATAACAAAGTACATCACTTTATTAAAAGAAAAATTAAAACTGTATAAACGTACCTAATCAGAAAAATGATCAAAATGACCATACGTTTGAAAGTGCAAAATTCAATCATATTTGACAGTTAATAAAAAGCCAAAACCTAAACATTCAAAGTTTATACACAACATTCTGCCACATTCTGTAAAAAGAAAAGAACCAAACCCTCGACCAAACCGAATCAAATGTTTACATTTATTACATTCGATACTTATTTGATATAATATTTTCTCGTTTAATCGAAATCAAGTGTAAAACTGGTTAACTGCAATAATAACTGCTAATTCATATTTACCAAAGTGAACTGAAGAAATCGAAATTTGCTCTTTACTGTTGAAAATAGTAAACATCGCTGTTTAGATTTCTTTACGATTAATGATAGAAATTTAAACGAATTTCAATATTTTTGTAAAGATCGTCATCATGGGTAAAGGTTACAATAATTACATGTGCAAGAAACCATTTCATCCAGGCTCTAAAGCTAATATAAAGAGAGTTAGTCTGACCTTGTTTATTTGTTTATGATCTACATTTTTGTTCTGGAATTATATTTATAACTTATCATCCTAGATATATGTACTTTTTTATTTGCTTGGGTATTTAGTTGACTTAGATAGCATTCTAATATTCATTAATTACAACCTAGATTTGTACATATGTTTGACTTTCATTTTCATTGTTTCAGTCTTTTATTTATTGTATGAATTTTAGATTATAAGACGTGCTATATTGAGGTCCTGACTGTGCGATTGTTTAACATCTAAAATTTTACCAATTGTTTTTTATTGAGAAAAAGATTTTTTTTAAAGATTATAAGTTAGTTTTATTTCTATTATTAAAATAAACATTACACTTTCTACTTGCAGATTTTTAAGAGGAAGAATATAACATGCATATTCTAAAGATATATTGATTCTTTAGAACAATATTACTCAGTCTTCATGTCTTTGCAAAGCTTGAGCAAAATTTGTGTCCTATTGATATAATTTATCAAGTCTGTTCAACCTTTCAGTAAGCAATGATAAACCTCAGCTAGTGTATAACAATGAAGGGCATCACCAGGGTTCGTACGGTCCTTGAAAGTCCTTAAAAGTGCTTACATTTTTCAAAGGAAATTTTTGGTGCTTAAAAGTACTTATTTTCATGCGAAATCTGAAAAAAGTGCTTAATTTGACTGTCATATTAATTCTTAATCAAAGGTGAAAATCTTCTTCATTTCTTTTAATTTCTGATTTTAAAAAAATCTTAATCCGGCTTGCCTCCCCTTCTTCTGAAATTTCACTTCCCCCTTCGTAATATCAAAGTTAAAAACTTCATTTTTTTAACCTTTTTCTACTCTCAGGGATGTAAGACCTGCGCTAATTGCACCAGACGAAGCCAAAATCGATTTACTGCGCCAAGCTTCTACAAAAGTTATTTTTTTCCATTTTGCGCCAAAATGTACTTAGTGCCAAGATGAAATTTAGCACGATTTCGTCGATCCGAGAAAAAAAAAAAAAAAATCCATTTTTAACCTTTTTCTAAGCTGCTAATTGTGTCAAAAAAAAGCAAAAAACCGCGGTCAAAAGATCTCGAAGAACACGCGATGTTTGTCAAATGATTACGAAAAAACGTGAATTTTGTCAAAGGATCGCAAAAACGTCAAAACGCGGTCAAAGGATCGTAAAAACGATAATTTTGTTAAAAGATGGCGAAAAAACCCTGCAAATTTCATCAAAAGGTCGCAAAAAACCATACATTTCATCAAAAGATCGCGAAAAACACGCAAATTTCGTCAAGAGATCGCGAAAAACATGCAAATGTTGTCGAAAGATCGCGAATTTTGCCACAGGATCGCTAATTTCGTCAAAAAACGAACAAAACACGATCAAAAGATCGTAAAAACGCTAATTTTATAAAAAATGGCGAAAACCCCCCGCAAATTTCATCAAAAGGTCACAAAAAACACACGAATTTTGTCAAAATATCGCGATAAAAACGTGCATTTTGTCAAAAGTTAGCCCCAAAATACACGAATTTCGTCATAAGATTGCCAAAAATACTCGAATTTCGTCATAAGATTGCCAAAAATACACTAATTTCGTCAAAAGATTGCCAAAAATACGCAAATTTCGCCAAAAGATTGCCAAAAATATGCTAATTTCGTCAAAAATTTGCAAATTTCGTCAAAAGATTGCCAAAAATACACAAATTTCGTCAAAAGATTGCCAAAAATACGCAAATTTCGTCAAAAAATTGCCAAAAATACGCAACTTTCATCAAAAGATTGCCAAAAATACGCAAATTTCATCAAAAGATCGCGAAAAACATGCGAATTTTGTCATAGCGCAAAAACACCCCGTTAATTTTGTCAAAGTACAATTTGTAATTTTGTCAAAGCCAATTACTTCTAAAAATGAACAAAATGGGGTCAAAAGATTGTGGAAAAAACGCAAATTTCGTTAAAAGTTGTCGAAAAAACCCACAAATTTCATCAAAAGGTCACAAAAAACCTCAAATTTTGTCAAAAGATTAAAAAAAAACCACGCTAATGTCGTCAAAAAATAGCGAATAGCACACTGATTTCAACAAAGGATAACAAAAAATACGCGAATTTTGTCAAAAGATTGCGAAAAACATGCAAATTTTGTCAAAAGATCGCGAAAAACATGCAAATTTTGTAAAAAGGTCGCGAAAAACATGCAAAATTTGTCAAAAGATCACGAAAAATACGCGAATTTTGTCAAATTATCGCGAAAAATACGCGAATTTTGTCAAATTATCGTGAAAAATATGCGAATTTTGTCAAAAGATCCCGAAAAATACGTGAATTTTGTCAAAAGATCGCGAAAATTTACGTGAATTTTGTCAAAAGAGCGCGAAAAATACGCGAATTTTGTCGAGATCGCGAAAAATACGCAAATTTCGCCAAAAGATCGTGAGAAATACGCAAATTTTGCCAAAAAATCGCAAGAAATATGCAAATTTCATCAAAAGATCGCGAAAATACGAAAATTTCTTTTTTATTAGAATTAGAATTTCAATTTGCTCCAAAAACAGTTTTTATTGCTACAAAATTAATTTTTGCTGCTACATAAATTGATTTTACTGCTACAAAATCAGATTTTTGCTGCTACAAGAATAGATTTTACTGCTCCAAAATTCGATTTTTGCTACTACAAAACGGCTTTAGTGCACTTTCATCACCGTACTCTATTTCTTACTTCATACTGAATAAATAATCTGTCCTAAATTTCAGTAACAATTCATTCCATCACATTTCATTAAAATTTCATCTGAATTTCACCCTCAAAATTTTTCTTCCTCAGTTTTTCTTTGCTCCTCCACAGTACTCAAAGTTTAAAAACTCTTCAAAACTGTTTAAATTTTTTTTTGCTTTGTCATTTTATTGCCACAATAAGTAATCAATCAAGATTTCTCTTTCCACCCGAAATTGGAATTTTTCTTTTGCTTCCCCCCCCCCCCCCTCCCCTCTCCACCACCACCACACACACACACACTTAAAGAACACATGGAATTTTAAGTCTTTAAAACTCCTCTTAGTTTTTTTTTTTCTTGTAAATTTTTAATAAGGTAAATAAATAAGTCATCTAATAAACTCCCTCCCTCCCTACAAAAATTTTAAAAAATGTGCTTGTCCCTTTGCCCCCTCAACTTATAAAGTTTAAAATCTTAAAAATCATTGCTTTTTTAAAAACTTTTTCTGCTCCATTAGTTATTTTATTGTAACAATAAATAATCGATCATACAGTTTTACCCCCCCCCCCCCCTCCACCGAAATTGAAGTTTCCCCGCCCTCCCCCCTCCTTACCAAGCATACAAAATTTAAAGTATTTTAAACTGTAAGTTAATTGTAAGTCTGTTAAACTACCCCCCCCCCCCCCCCCCCCTCAATAATAAGAAAAAATTGTTTCTCCTCTTTGTTTATCTTTACAATAAGAAAGTATTTGATTCGGAAAAAATTTCGACCGATTTACATGTTTTAGGGGTCAGATATCCTGAAAAACATGTTTTTACAAAATGAGTCTGTGACTCTGTTTGTCTGTATGTGACACAAATTTTGTGGGTGGTGTATCGCAAGAACTGATGCACAAAATGTAATAAAAATTTCTATTAATTTAATACTCAATATAAATTAGTGTTGATTAGTTTTTGATGTAAATCGTACAGCAGGTGGTGGTGCTATGCTGCATTTTTCACGATTTACGCCATAGCTATATCTCAAGAACTAAAGCACAAATTTTCATCAAACTTCAGATTCAGGTATACCTTGATAATTATAGGTGCTGATTATGGTTTGGTGTTAATCTCCCAACAGATGGCGCTGCTATGCAGCATTTTTTGCGATTTCTGCAATAGCTGTATCGCAAGAACTAATGTACACTGTTAAAAATTTGCAGCATTCTGTCCAGTCATTTGACCGTTTTTATCGAAAACGGTTACACATCCGTAATTTAACACCATTCTGACCATATTATTGGCCATTTTATGGTCAGAATATAGTTAAATTATGGTTATGAAACCGTGTTTTGAAAAAACGGTCAAATGACTGGCCAGAATGCTGCAAATTTTTAACAGTGTACAGATTTTCATCAAACTTCAGATTCAGTTAGATGTTTACATAAGTTGTTGCTGATTATGTTTTGGTGTAAATCCCCCTACAGGTGGCGCTGCTATGCTATATTTTGCAGGATTTGCACGGTTTTAACAATAGTCGTATCTCAACAATTAATGCACGGAATTTCATATCTTTAGAATCCTCATGAGGGGCATAGACCATTTAATTTTGGCACTCTGATAATGAATTTTGTAGTATTAACATGTATGAGATAGAAGAAAGTTTTGGGATTGCACATCTGACTAGTTTTTTCTTCTGCTGCATGTTATTTTAATTTTTCTAAATTTCTACTGCCACATGGTGAAATTCCCCCCCCCCCCCCTTCCCTTCCATTTGAATATTTAAAACTTTTACAAAAATGAAAGAAACCCTTTATTAAATGCATGTTATAATTTAATAGTTTATTTAATTTGAAGGTCCTTAAATTATTTCGGTTTTGGTCCTTGAAAGTCCTTAAAAGTACTTGATTTTTATTTAAAGAAATGTGTACGAACCCTGATCACTATGCACATAACTCAAAATATGCAACAATATCTTCGTATAGTGGTATACCATTCCATGTCACGTGTGGGACAGCTTTTCTGTTACAGCTTTTTTAACAATACGCTGTTATATCCTCAAATTAAAAACACTATGTTTAATATGGAAGTCTAGGATTTTTTGTTATTTTCAGTGGTGGACCTAAGGGGGTGGGGGAGTGAATCCCCCCCCCCCCCCCTTGGGCCAATAAAGGGTTTACAAAACGACATTATGCATCCTCACGGGAAATGACTTGGGGCGGAGCTCGAGCCCTGCGCGACCCGGGTTCGGTCGCGCCAGTTTAAATCCTCGAGAGTTAGGCTGGGTCAGATCTTCCCTCTTTTAGAGTCAGGCCGTGCCCTGATCTTAATTTTTTTCTGCAGATTTGAGTCGGGCCAGACTTTTTTTCCTTCAGATTGAGCCTGGCCTGGTCTTCATTTTTCCTAGAGGTCTGTACTAACTGCACTGGCCTAAATTTCCAGGTCGGGGCTCGGCCCGGAATAAAAGCTAAACATTCGGTCCATCTCAGCCGTATGGTAAGCATTATCATCCTGACCATGACGCGTGCACTCCTCTAAATTCTTCTCCCCGAGCACAAGTTGGTCTGGCATCTTACTTATTTGTTATTCGTAAAAATTGTATTTAGGTTGTACATTTGTTTAGCGAAATCTTTAGAAATTTCATTTGATTTGATAAGTTACAGAGATGTATTTTTTTAAATCTACTTTTTTTTCTTTGTAGAGCTTTAAAATTATGATTTTCTTTTATTATGATTTTCTTTTATCATCCGTTTCTTTCATTCTAAACTGATTATCTTACTCGATTTTCATTTAAATGTAATTGTCTAAGTCATATTTTTACTTAGTGTTTACGTACATAATTGCCTAAATAGTCATTAATATTGTTGTTTTTCTGTATTCATGAATTCAATCATAATCTGAAAATAAAATATGAGCATAAGTAAGTGTGCTTTATGAATAATTTTAATTGCAAAATGCAGGCAGGGCTGGAGTCGATTTTTTAGCTTTTATACCCGGCCGGGTTAATAGTTTTCTTTTTTTTTTATGTCGGTTGGACCTGGAAACTTTAGCCCAGGTAAACCTATAACTGACCAGTGATAGAAATTGGAAGATGAAAGTAAGGCGTCAAATGACGCCTACTATAAATATCTTAGACGTCAAATTAAAATTTCTAATCGTCATTTCTAAAATTTATTTTTAACATAACTAACATTATACGCTACTTTATAAACACTAATATATATATGTTAAATGGTTGAAGTTTTAATCTCTAAGATTATAAAAATTGAAGCATTTGTAAAACTCATATAAAGCTTTTTTAATTATTACTATTTTTAGAAATTGAAAGAAAAATGTAAAGCAAAATTAAAACAGGATAACTTCCTAGCAAGTCAAACAAAATTTTATCCAATGTTGATAATTACACTTGTAGTCCTGTATATATATATATAAAAAAATTAATCACAGTCAAATCTTGTTAACATGAAATTTAAAGAACTACATTTTTTTTTTAATTAACCATATAACAGCACCATCTTATTTGCTGGAACTGCATATTAATTAATGTTAAACAAAATTTCACATTAAGCGATTTAATGCTTACAATGTTTGACTGTATATAGATTGCAAGGATAAAAACGGAAGCAATAGCCACTAATTTTAATAAAGTTAGATATAAAAAAGAAATATTCAAATGATATGCAAGCAACTATTTTTTATTTTCAAATCAAGAATTATTTTTTTAAATCTGGACGTCTAATCCATCCTTCAGAAACATCATTCCACCAGAGTTTAATAGCTTCATCTGGAGAAAAATCAGTTAAACTGGGCCCATACAGTTTTATCATTAATAAATCATTTACTGTGTCTGCAGACAAACGATTACGTACATAATTTTTTATTAAATTCAGTTGGCTGAATCCCCTTTCACATTCAGCAGTGCTAAATGGCAGGATCAATATATTATTGATAAGTGCTAAATGGCAGGATAAAACGGCACTTCCCTCTGTTAGTGGCCTTCGCGCGACAGAGAAAAGCCTAGAAAAGGAACACTTTAACAAGTACTTTCGGGCAACCTAATCACTGTTTCATACAGTTCTTTATTCAATATTTACACAATTTATTTAAGGTTCAAGTTTCTAACCCCCACAGTATCCCAAAAATTTCAGTATTCCAAATAAATCATAGTTTAGAACCTTTCTAGAAATTTTTACGTTTATCCGTCGAATTGAACCTTTTAGAGAGCGTTCATTATGAGTATTTACATCTTAAAAGTAACTACCGCACCAAATTTAATATTTCTAATCCAATCAATATCGCAGAAATAGCAATTTTAGAACTTTTTTGCTCCTGCAGCGATGTAGGTTCTTGCTCTGACATAAAATAGTCTTTTTTTCGGAGCAGAGATGGCCACCAGAATTTTTTTAAGTTGGCTATGTAGTTTCAGAGATAACACCTCAGAAACGTACAAGCATTAATAATATTATACACTTTATAATATTATATCGCTTTATAAAGGTTAAAATTCAATATTTGCTTTAGTAGCCAGTGGCCGGTAGAGGCTGTACGTTTAGTAGCCACTACTGTTCTATAATTCTAACCATTAGCTTCTAACCATTTACTCTGCTGAGTTAACCCAATATATGTTGCGGTTTCTTCATCTAACGTGTTTAATAACTTATCCGTAATTATTAACTGATTGACCTTTTCATAAGAGTCCGCACCCCTAATCTTACAATAATTTTCCCATGTTGCTATTAAACGCGATACAAAAAGTACATGAGTTTCATTCTGGTTTCTCCTAGCCTTCTTAAAATTTTCCAAACACGCCTTCGGTGTCGGCTCATGTTCCCTTAGAACTAACTCCTTTAATTCCTCATAACTCTCAATTTGTTCCCTAGTGGTATAAATTAACAAATTATCCGCCTTATCTCCTAACATATTTAGTAGAATTTCGGCCTGCTGGTTTTCCGGTACATTTTTAGTTTTGAATGCCCTTTCTAAACTGTTGAAAAATAAATTCCATCCCTCAGTCTCTTCTGGTACTTTGATCGACAGAGTTTTAACACTTTTGATCAATTTTTCTATGTTACTTTCATTATTAGATTCCCTAGACCCATTAGAGTTATTTGTTGAATCTTGTACCCTTAGCCTCTCCATTTCTAATTCATGTTCTATCCTCAATTTTTCAGACCTCTCTTCTCTTTCTAACTTTTCCCGTTCAACCCTTTCTTCTCTTTCGCGCTCTAATTTTTCCTGTTTTTCTTCACGCTCTAATCGCTCCGCAACAATAGTTTTAGATAATTCCTTAATAGCCCCCTCATCATATTCCTTGCTGTCCATTATCTTTTTCTTAAGCTGAAATCTGGTATCATCTTCCGTGAATTCAACCTCCAACTCTTCGGCTATCATCTGAAGATCCACCCTTTTTAGTTTCAATAAGAAAGCCATACCTTCACCAATTACTATTACCACTCTACAATAATATTTAAACCTACCAAATTATTATTTCCTAAATTTCTACTTTAGCACAGTTACCTCCACTTATTATACTAATTAATGCATTTCAGATAATCGATGTATTATATTTCTAAATTAATCTACTGTATAACCTGATTTTCCTCAACCATTGATATCACAATTTACTTCTAATAAAACATAAGGTAAAACAATAATTTCGATTTGATTACTATGCCATACAGATTCCAATTTATACAATTAGATAATAACATACAATTTACATAATAATACTGATACGTTGCAAATTTAATAAAAGTATCGATGCCAAAAGAAACATCCACATAAAGAAAAATTGTATAACATACACATATAAATTTCTACAATGATCCTCAATAAAGTTTTTCCAAATTTCAATACTGGTTCTCACACTTAAAACAAATAAAATCAAAACCTTCAAATTTTTTTCCCTGTGAGCCACCCCCCCTTTTTTTTCTGAAATTTACTTCTATCCAATTAAAATTCTAAGCAAATGTTCATTACTCGTTTGTTATCAACTCTTCAAGCTTAAAACAGTATTACTTCATTTAAATATTACTTTAATAATAATTTAAATTTAAGTAAATTCAATTATTCCTTCCAACTACTATTAACACAATGCATCAATTTTGTTCACTACCATTATTAGTAAAAAAAAAATAATAGAAAATCAATATTAGTATAAGTTATTGACTTTTTCTTAAAACAATAGTAAATATGGCTCTTAATATCTCCTATCTATCTGAACACAATTACTTAATTGCACATTTGGTTCGAGAATGTCAACAGACAGAAATGATCGAAACACCTTACCTTATACATATACTTTATCTGCTGGGGTACTCCGCTGCTCACACATAGTTTCACGATGAATTCAATATTTCGCACTTTAAAGTCACTTTAATGCTATTCAACACTCAGGCTGTAATACACCGTAATTTGATTCACTGTAGCAATGATAGGGCACAAACACTATTTCGGTCTGCCGTAACGATAATAGGGCACAACACTTTAGTTCGGTTCGCTGTAACGATGATAGGGCACAACACTTTAGTTCGGTTCGCTGTAACGATGATAGGACACAACACTTTAGTTCGGTTCGTTGTAACTCTGATAGGGCACACACACTCTGTATTTCTGCTCGACGCTTGGTTTTTATCTCTCTAAAATTTCGCTCGACAATCCGGCATTTCCACGCAAGAATTCCACTGGGTGCTCCGGCACTAATACACTGCAACACGTCTCGCTGGTCACTAGTCTGAGACGATTCTATCCCGTCGCTGCCATCAATTTGTCAGAGTTTCCTCTTAGTCCGCACAACTTCGAAGAAAATCCTTATTATTTATATGCTGCCACCACCGATATGACTACGTGATATCGGTCACGCACTGAGAGGATTGTTTAAATGGAAACCAATGCTTTCAATTAACTAAATTAACAGTTTATTTACACACTATTTACACAACAACAAAACACTATTTACACTTACAAACTCGGATATAGATGATCCGGTTCAACATTAAATTGAATACAGTAAATGTTGGCTGTGTACTGTTAAACTACGTTAAATCACTCTCACTCTACACACGTTAAATTAGCTTTCCGGAGATCAATCTCGATCTCCCAACACATATGTGCTCTAAGCCTACGCTCTATCTCTAAAAGCTATACACCGTGACTACCTATGTTTGGCGCTCTCGGCTCCAACTGAACCCTACAATCTTTTCACGAATTTTGCGTTTTATCCACGATCTTTTCACGAAATTTGTGTTTTTCTGCGATCTTTTCACGAATTTTGTGTTTTTCTGTGATTTTTTCACGAATTTTGCATTCTATCTGCGATCTTTTCACGAAATTTGCATTTTCCGCGATCTTTTCATGAAATTTGCTGTTTCCGTGATACTTTGAAGAATTTTGTGATTCTTTTTCGCGATTCTTTGTCGAAATTTGCGTTTTTTCCTCGATTCTTTGTCGAAATTTGTGTTTTTTCTTCGATCTTTTGACGAAATTTACTTTTTTCCACGATCTTGTCACGAAAGTCGTGTTTTCTCTGCAATCATGTCACGAAAGTTGCGCTTTCCCCATGATCATTTCACGAAATTTGTGTTTTTTCCGCGATGTTTTGATGTAATTCGCGTTTTTTACGTGGTCCGTGGGCGAAATTCACATTTTTTCGGCATTCTTTAACGGAATTAGTGACTTTGACGATTGACGAAATTGATTTTTTACAGCGACCATATCGAAATTAGCGATATTTTTATGTCTGAATTTTTGGACTGATGACTATTCTTTTTTTCCGGAACCGAATGCCTTAAATTTTCGGTAAATTCGAGACAGAATCACTCCTGCTACTTTCTTTTCTTACGTTCGGGAGAATCGCCGATTTGGATGCCGTAAATTCCGAATGAATTTCACCCCTTTCCTCCCTGGCATCGATCTTTCAACCATCGCGTTTGGCAAGTGATGCCCATTGAGTTTGGTGAATGAGGACAATAAAGTTAATCGCCACGTTTTAAGTGTTACTCGACGCGTGGCGAGTGCTAATTTTGTGCTATACTTCCAAGTAGGCCCTGTACCTTAACTAGGCACCTGCCTAGTTAAGGCACAGGATAAAGGTAATTAAGGTTAAAGTTGTTTAAAGTTTAAATTAAAGTATAAAACAAATATGTCTTGTGTCTTTAAATTATACTTTTGCATTAAACTATTTTTCTTGTAAGGTCTAGAATACTTGTATCTTTAGTGCTTCAGTTCATTTCTCTATTGATATGCTTATGCAGATTTGGAGTTAAAGGTTTTTCCATGCTATGTATTAGATGAAGACTTTTAGGAACTTACGTCGTGTATATGCCTATAAATATTTGAGGTTCTGACCTGATTTTATTATCTGTTTTTATACACATTGCACATGTTCTGTTTACAGCTATTTAAATTGATTTACATCCATTATTACTTTTTTTATTCCTATACCGATGAGTCTCAGCAAACTTAACAACATATGTACACTCCTCCTACATGTGTTATTGCTGTGTTCCTTCATTTTACTGGAGATTACCTCTGTAATCTCTATCACTACCTTCATCCATCCATCCCAGTCCTCTCCCCTCCCACTCCAATAAATTTGATTTTCGAGAATGCATCAGTCATAACAAGTTATGTTCAAAGAAATTTTAGAAATTGCACAAAAACTTAAATAAATTGTCAAATTTGTTTAAAAAAAATAAAAATAATAAACATGATCATTATGAACACTTTAAGTGCAGAAATTAATATTTGCTATTGCAATGTTCTCAAAGCGAAACACATTTTTCATTAATGAATATTTTGGCTAATTTTAAAAATATGTGAGAATAAAATTGTATCCATTATATGTGTGCAACAAAATTAAAAGAAATCCCCCCACATCCCCTGAAGAAAGTTCTGAAATGGCACTTCTGCATTGGTGATTCTATAGTGGTATTTGATAGATTTTTTTCCAGTTGGTTAAAACACTACTTTGATAGTTTTTTTTCCAGTTGGTTAAAACACTACCTTGATAGAATTTTTTTTTTTTTTTCTTTTAGTGCCTTGTTTGTGTTTTTAACATATTAATTTAAAATCCATTTATTATATTTAGATAAAAAGTAATCACTATCTTTATTTTTTCTTTATTTCTCATAGGCCTGGATGGCAGAACAAAAAACAGAAAATGAAAAAAAGAAACAGGAAGAACTTAAAGTGCAATATGAAAAAGAACAAGAGTTATACAATAACAGGTAATGATACTTTTTTGGCTAATGGAATGCCATTTTAGGCTAATGGATTGAAATCTATCTAGTGTATAGTGCAGTGTTTGAAATTCAGAGTGAAATTTGCGTCCAAAACTTTAAAATCCCACTTGAAAAAATACATGGATCCTGCCCCCCTCCACACACACACACACACTTTTAAAAAAAAAATCCACCATTTTATGGAGAATTTTTATTTTTGAAATGACAATCAAGAGAATCAATCTAGTGAACAGTGTGAAACCATGAAAAATATTGGCATAGAATGTTCTTACATTTGACAGCTTCTTAAACTAGTGATTGTTCTTAGCATATTTAGCATTGGGTATAGATAGGGGGCCTGAAAGGGGCCAACTGATAGTTGATGAGAGCCGGGCCCTAAGATGAAAACATGTTAAAATATCCTAGTACAAAGTGCTTTAGATCTTTGTCGAAATTAAGCATATGGTATGAATTAATCATTAGGATATAATTTTAAAGAAATGTGCAAAAAATGAATGGAAATGCTGAAAAAAGAGCCCTAGGCCCCAATAAATATATAAGGATGTTGTTTCTTTCAGATCAGTTCATGTCACAAGTTTAAAGTTATGCATCGAGCAATGGCGGATCCAAGGGAGGGGCAATTGGGACAATCGCCCCTCCCTTGTGCGATAATAAAAGCTCTTCAGGCTGACATACATATCTAAGCCAGTTTTAAGACTTTTTGATCACTCAAGACTCAAGATCTTAAAAGTGATACATTTTTCATTCTTATTCTTTATTGCATAAAAAATTCTAAAATAGGGCCAGAAAAATTGTATAAAAATATTTAATATACAAAAATCTAAACTTACACATAAAGTATTCTGTTGCAACTCTTTCCCTGTTATATAATGAATCAAAATTAGAAACTGTGAAGGAGTCTGACGGCCAGAAATTACCTCTTAAAAGGATAAGAATCCAGTTTTCAGCCAAGCTAGCTTTCTTTAACTGCAGAATAAAATGCTTGACTAATAAGTTTCCTAGTATTCTTTATTGAACTACTTTAGGAATAAAAAAACAAGTAGTTTTATATGCAGAAAACCTATTTCATATACCTGTTGCTATAATTCTGGACATAAAAAGCCCTCGAAACATGTATAGAGGACAATAATGAGTCTTAGCAATACTTTCTTCCATCCATGAAACAGAGAAAGAATCGATAAATTTAAGAAGGAAAGGAAATTTTTTTCCCGCAGTGAAAAAATATAAAGTTTGAAACATCCCCAAGCATTTCTAACATATAAAAATTATCAATTAACTACTACTAGAAAAGCTGGAAAATACTATATTGGAATGCTCAGTCTAATTGATCGTTTTATTGGATGTAAAAATAATTCTGCATGAATGGTTATATACAGGATTTTTTCGATTGGTCGTTATATAAGAAAGTTGCTGTAATAATGATAATTATATCGAATGTCTACTGTATATGAGGGTCTCACAACTATAGTAGACCAAGTCCATTTATCTCTATTGTAAATAATAACGCTTTAAAGTTCTTAATAAATAATGAATTCAGGTCAAGTCATTTATAAGGATTACATATGTCAATATTTAATTTAAAATATCATTTATAGTACCCTACTTTTACAAATGACAAATTACTATTTCTATTGTAAATTTATATATATATATATTAAAAAAAAATGAGGACTTGGTCCAGTATGGTTGTGAAATTTCCATTTGTGAATAAAAACTTGTTTATTATGATTACAAAAACTCTTGATTTTGATTTATATTTATTTATTCTATTTTTTACTCTAAATTAAACACAAAGAGTAAAAAACAATACCAGATATCGTAAATCATTCACTGTACACAATAGAGATCTGCACGGGCTGACAAGTGCCCGGCCTGGCCCGGGCCGATTTTCATTCATGGCACTCGGGCCGGGCCATACTTTTTCCTGAAGGCTCGGGCCGGGCCTAACTTAATTTTTCTGTACTGAGCCGGGCCTGGTTTCATTTGTCTTCATGGCCCAAAATTTTCAGTCCTAGTTTTGAGCCTAGTTATGAAAATCATTGTCTCAGTGTGGCCTGGTCCATTTAAGGCTGTTCTTAACTGCTCTGCTCAACAAGCGAAAAACGTTTTGACATATTTACAAATTCATTTTTTAACGGAATGATATAAAACTGGAAAGCCTGGCCATGGAAGCGATTTGGAATGGAACTGTTTTTTCCATTTTTTGATCAATCAATTACCTATTGAGTTATAAGAGAATTCGATCACGTGACAAACCTGTTTTTCGCCCGCTCTTGAGTGCTCTTTCTCCCTTCGCGCGAAATTCGATTCAAAACGCCCACTTTGACATTATTTTCTGAAAGATCTATTGCTTTTGAAAAAAATGAAAAAACAGTTCAATTACACAGTTTCTGAACAACAACACCATCTAGTTTCATGTATTTTTGAACAAAAATAAATTAAAACTTATGTTAGAAAGTTGCCCTTTTCAATTTGAGAAACACCCTTAAAGGTCAGTTAAATTAGGCCTGGCCCAAAAATTTTTGCAAAAAATGCATACATTTTTGAATCACCATTATTCTACGCTTAAACATTAAAATTTATTATTTTTAAAGAATAGTAGATTTCTACGCATATTAAAATATAGTAAAATGTGTGAAAAGGAACCTGCCTATGACGGAACCCTGTTTAAAACCGAAAAACGTGTTGATCGATGCAAAATTAATATACTAATGAGTAAGAAAAGAATATATAATACATTTACACTTGCTAAGGAGGGAACTTGTCTATAACGCTTTTTTTTCTTCTTTTCTATGCAATTCCATTTTAGAAGATTTTACTGTATAGCATTTTTCAGATTTTTAACACTTCTATACATGGAATATGGATTAACAATATTAATGACAACTGAAACATTTACATACAATAAATAGAGATTCATTAAAAAAATAAATATCGCAGCCTGCGGCACTTCTATAAAAATGAAGGTTATAAACATGAAAAAAAAAGTTAAGATAAATATTTTTGTTCAGTACTCCTCGTAAGAATCAAATTTTTAACCAAATCGATGTAAAAATCAATGTTTTATAGCAATTCACTCGGGCCGAGATTTTAACTTTTTTTCCGGGCTGGGCTCAGGCCGAACTTTTAATTTTTTTATCGGGCCGGGCCGGGGTCAAACTTCATTTTTGTATCGGGTCGGGCTGAGTTTTTTCTCTATGAGCCAGGCTGGTCCCGGGCCTGGAAATGTCGGCCTGTGCTGACCTCTAATACACAATACTATCATCATCATCGTCGTCATCATCATGATATACTTTAGAGGAAGTAGCTTGGAGCCGGGTATTGACCTCTACTGGAAGATTCTTGAAATATACATAACGAGTTGGTGGAATGTATGGCAGAAGATCCATCATATCTTTCTTTTGGGCCAAAGTGATTTTTCTACAGCCTGCATACAATACATCTTGACTGACATGAGACAAAGAAAGTAACTTGCGTCCACGAGCCTGCTTTTCCAAATTTATTTTGCAAAAAGGTTGATCCTCATTGAGGGTTTCTTTAAACAGTAACATGAAGGGCGAACCTCTCATAACTCGGAACCATCTAATATCCAACCAACCAACTGAAACAAGCTCCCTCGGTATCCTTCTTTCTGTTTCTGATACCTTGTTCCAAAGCTATAGTAGAAACAAAGTCGGAATTCTTAACTTCAATGACATCAAATTTAGGACATTTCCTCTTTGCATTCATAATAGTAGTTTCCTTCTGTCTCCAGGAACATAGATGTGTTGTTTCTTGCGACTTGCTGCTTCAATCAGACCAAATTCTGTGTCATTCTGAAGGAAAGAGTGGCCGGACACCATGAATTTCTGGTCAATCGACTCTGCTGTTATGTTTGTACTATTAGCTAGTTTCAACAGCGTAAGAGACATTTTGATGTTCCTATTTCACAGGCATCAGAATATAGAATAATTTTTATGTTTAGAGGCTTTTTTCTCTTAGCTGTCTTGCAAAAATGCTACAAAGGTCTTGAGAACCTCTTCCTGCCTCTATTTCATTCCAGACATACATGTATCCCACATTATTGTTAAAGAAATGCACCCCAAAGTTATAAACATATAGATTGCATTTATAATAAGCTATGAATGTTGAAAGCTTAGGAAAGGGAAGTGCTTTTTGCAAGTCGAATGTACAGCAGTAAGTTTCATCTGAGGCTTTAATTTTATCAGTTTTCATTTTCTGTCTAGCATGTTTAGCTTTCCGCAAGTGGAACTCTCGTTCAGTTTCAAAACTTTTTCTAGTGTTCTCATCCTTTTCTGTCGAAAGCTTGATTGATATGTCATCACATAATTTACATGCATGTGTATTTGGCGGCGTCAAGTGTGAATTAAAATTTGTGCTGAAGACTTTGTAATGGAGTTTCTCTTTCACAGGGGTCTTATTCTTTGTCGTACATTCCTCTCTAGGCTGAAGATCGAACATGTGATTAGAGTTTTTTTCCTTGTAATGATTTTTTTTTTTTTAAGAAAAAGGCTGTTGGTATGTTTACTGTTTGTTTACCAACAGGAGGGGGGAGGAGGGAATCTTAAAAGATAATATTACTTTCCATTCATAGTTTATCCATTTGATGATTCATGAATATTTATTTTCCATGAGAAGTTTTGAAATCGCTACTTATTTAAACTACAATGTCTTTTGATAGCAATGAAGCAAGATTTAGACAAGAATGTACCACAGATGAAAGAGTAGTACATTGATCAATAGACTTGATTCAGTATGGTTGTAAAGGTTTCTTGTATTACTTCACCAACTCTGGACACAGATGCAGTCTATGAGAAAGTATGTGAACTAAAGACTTGATGCACTATGGCAGTAGATAAAACACAGTTTATGGCACCTTCTACATGAACTATCTCATTTTTAAAAAAAAGTGGACTAGGTCTACTATGGTTGTGAGTAGGGCTGCAGAGTCGGAATCAGACCCATTTTTGAGCAAAAGAGTCGGAATCGCTAAAAAAACAAGCCGAGTCCGACTCCAGCTTTATTTTTGTTAGACAGTTTGAATTTAAATTTGACCAATTATGTATAATCTTAAATGTATCAAATGAATTATTATTGTTATTTGTGGAGTATACCTGGTGTGCTGCACCTGGAGAGTCCTGCGTACCCGACTTGACCCACAAATTTCATTTTAAGTCAACCCGACCCGAACCTGAGGTATTTCCACCCACACCCAACCTGAATCCGCAATGAAAGGAAAGTAAATCATGTTTTAATGCCATTATGGAAAATAATCTGTAATTGCATCTCTAATACCATTTTTATGTTAGAAGAATGAACAAATCTATATTCTTTAATATTCAAATATCTGGTCGGGTTATCCTGAATTTTGTTTTTTCGGCTCGGGATGAACCTAATTTTTTTTTCTGCAGGTTGAATTCACAGTCGAAGTATTCTTGTGGGTCATATGTAGGTTTTTTGCTACTCGGGTTGTTGGGATTTTCACGAAAAGTTTAAGCACAACTATGTTTCAAATGAAATTAAATACGTATTTGAATATGTATGAGGATATATTCAATTTACTGCATGAGAAATAAAATATATATATAAGAAATGCGATCACTCTTTCTTTAAGAACCATTTTTTCTTCTTTCAAAATATGAAAAATATTATCAACATCTTGTTTTTTATACATATAAACACACATGTATAGTATTTTTGATAGTTTATGTGCACATACTTATGGTACATGTGTATAGAGTAGAGATGAGACAGGCTCGATTTTCATACCAGCCTTCGGGCTCAGGCTCATTTTTTTTAACCTGAAAATTTTATTTATTCCTGTATGGAAAAAACAACTTTTAAAAAATATAAGAAGTAAGATATTAATATATAGTCATCAAAATTTCTTGTGTCCCCTATATTATTCTGTTAATGCTTTTTTAGGTGTGTTAATATCTAAAATTTATTTATGTTTCTAAAATAAATTCAGTATTCCTTATTTTTATCTCTGTTAAAAAGCTTTTATTCTTGTCAAAGTAATTTAATTACTCCTTTCATAATAATCATTAATCTTTCAGTTTCTTGTGGTATCAATAAATAAATGAGGCATCTGTCTGTTATCACCTACTTCTCGTTTATGACGCGCCTGGGTTGAAAATTGCATTTTCCATAAGAAATCATTTTGATGTTATTTTCATCAGAATGATGAAAGCGAAGTATCAGTAACTGTTTAGGTTATTGCACAAAAGAAAAGAAAATGATAAAAAAATAGTTTTATTTATTGGTGAACGGAAATTCGTTAAAGAGGGTGAGAAAGTTGATTTTTTTTTGGGGGGGGGGGGCTTTATTTTGTTAACAGTTGATAATTTGGTAAACATTAAAAGGAATATTTATTAGCTGTATAAGAGATAAAGCAGACATTAACGTGTAATGAGAATGTTTTTAATGGTAAGGAAGTTTCAGTTAAATATCTATATTATAAAGGACAAACATATCTGTGCGTAATGCATATGTCATTTTGCGAATGGCAACACTTTGAAATTTGAAATAAAATTTTGGTTTTGCAATTGTCTCTACTGAAAATTTTTAAACTTCTAAACATCGTACGTTTTTAATTTTTACACCATCGTATAAGGAAAAAAAATGCTCTTTTAAATGCAATTTGATTGAAAGCTGTATCTCAATTTAATTTTAAGATATTAATTTTTTTGTAGTTTTTATTACTTTTTTTGTAATCGTGGCAACTGAGGTACTCCATTTCTGTTCAAAGTAAAGGAGAAAAAAGGAAAATAGTCGGAAAAAAGGAGATTGCTGTATCTTTTTGTTGCCATTTTCTCATAAATACTAAAAGAAAAAAATTGAAATTAAAATACGTGCTATGTCAAGAATATCATTTGTTATAAAACCCGATGAGTTTTGGCTTTAATTCATTTTTATTTATCAATTAAATGATTTTTAGTTTATTGCAATTTAACTTTACAAACGATACAATAATTTCTCTTTACAAAAATGTATTTTAAAGAATATTTGTGTGACTTTTTTTCCCTGCACTTACTTAATTCGTATCAAAAATCTGAAGGAATGCAATTTTATTAATTCGTGTGTGATTACATTTTCCGAATTTTGAAAAAATATAAAGGAATAGCTTCTGATAAAACATGAAGCTGTTAAAAAGAAAAAAATGAAGTCATATAAATCATTAAATACCCAAGATTATTTTGCCGAGGTTCTTAAATGACGTCATTGCTTTCTGTTGGGTTTGTGTATTATTCCGCGATAATGATGTCATTTGCATACCGTTCTATAGATGTTGTTTAAGACGGGATTGTAAAAGTGGGATGCTTTAGCGGATGCAATTGACGTCATTTGTAAAAAAAAAAAGGCGAGTATTTTAATTCTTAAAACTGAAGTTTGTTTTGTAGGAGTGAGTCATTTTCACCCCAACTGCTTTGAAATTCTTCACAGGTGAATGTGCTTTATCTTTGAAAATAGCGTAATCGAAATCACACACTGATAAAACGCAAACATTTTGAGTGATTTTATTGAAGAGCTGTAACATACAGTGTGCATGCTCTTTGTCCGAAAAATAGCGATTTATATTACAGAACTTGATGATTCTCTCTTAGATGAATTCGCTTCGCCGAGTTAGCCAAGCAATCAAAGAAGATCTTGGCAATAATTCGAGGTTAAAATAATATCAGGTTCTCCAAGTTTTTGTCCAAAATTCTCTCGACTAAAAAAATTTTATTGCTATTCTTTAAGACATGTTACTATAATTTTATCAAAATAATATAATTTGCTTAATTCAATTTTTCATAATTTTATATAATCTATATATTTAAAACACAGGAATGTTTTTTAGTCATCTACCCTGAGCGTTCTGCTGAACCAAATTTAATAATAATTTTTTTAATTGAAAGCTGTTCGTTCAATTGTAGATGTGTCTGCACTAACTGTTTTTTTTTTTTTATATCCCATTATTATATGTTAATTTTAAAAGTATTCTTTGAAACTTCTTCAAAATGATGGTAATGATATAGCTTTCATTATAGAGAAGAGAGAAATAATAAGGTTTATTTATTTTATTCATGTGATTATCTGATAAAATTTTAAATTGTTGATAAAAATTGTTGTATAGGGTTTAATAGTGCAAAATCCCATGAGGGACATAACATTTTGAACAGAAAATTACGTACTACTTTTGAAAACACACACTTTTTGCCTCATAAAGTTTCCATATTTTTTTTCTTCTGTATGTGTAATAAGTTTTAAACACTAGGTGAAATACTTAAGTGAAAATGACGTCATATTTAAAAGAAAATTATGATTTTGTTAGATGAAACTAAACTTTTTAACACATGCGTCAAAAAAACATAAATTACGGCGATTTTTACTCTCCAGTATTGAGATTAGAATCTTGAGTTAAGAGTGCGACTGTTCACATGAAAAGATTTTGCTGACAATTGTGACTTGCATGTTTTCTTTTAAAATGATCAAATGAAAATACCAATTTTTTAAAAAGAGTGATTGCGAGTATGAGAGGTTAATTTTTTAATTTATCTCTATCGCGTAGAGCCCGATTAAGAAAGATTAATCTGTTTGCCCTTAAAACAACATAAAGAGTTCATCATTTTCTTACGACTAATATTCCGTAAAAAAAAATAAAACTTCCTCTATGATTAAATAAATAAAATAATATAAATAAAACACAAATTTAACAGACATGTAATTGAAATATGAACTTAAAGCTCTGAAATTATCAGAAAATAAAAGGATGACGTAAGCAGCGAAATCTTGGGCTAATAAATCTTAGCATGCGGCTAATACGAAAATATTGCTTTTGATAAATTTCAAAAGTTTATTTGATTGTATAATTCATATTTTTCATATGAAAAATGCTTTTTTTATTTTTAGTCCACAATCTAAAAATATATTGCATGTAAAAAAAAATATTAGTTTTCAATTAAAAAAATTGATTTTCACCTATATTTTGTGACCCGGCAAGCCCGGGTACAATCCCCTAGTATTTGTAAAAGGACAATTTTGGTTTTAAATTAGGTATAATTATATGTGATGATTGATTAATGTTACAACATCACAGCTATTTTAAAAGAAATTTGCAATATTTGCAGATTTATATCATTCACGCTAAGGTGCAAAAATAGTAGGATATTTTAAAATTGGATCGTTTATTTTATTTTATTTTATTTTATTTTATTATTTGACAATTTAGGCAAAAAAAGTAATATTTTCTGTTATTAGTCAATGAGCGTTACAATCGATCAGTGTTTTCTCTTTTCCTATAAAAAGCATCGGATCTTTCAGATAACCTTGTTGAACTTTTCATTTAAGCTGTTTTTCAAGAACACGAGAATTACAAAAGATGTACACATTTTATAGGAAATAGAAAAACGTTCGATTCATCGTCATATAAATCAGAATTTCTGCAAATTTCATTCATTCATTTATTTCTAAAATGCACTTTGTTAATGTTTCCGTCAGATTTGCTTGTTGCGAGAGAAAAATATGAGAATCTTTTTAGGGACTTATCGTTTGATGAGATTAAATGTAAATGTCATAAAATTAATTATATGCCAGGGATTAACAGTTATTGTGATGTACGAAGTTGTTAAAAAATGAGATATTACATTTAGAACATTACATTTACAACTTTTATGCAATTTTTATTAAACTTTTTTTTTCGGTTTACATTTTCGGGCTCAGGCTCTAATGATGAAAAAATGTTGCAGGCTCGGGCAGGCCCGGGCTTCGAAAAGTGAGCCCGAACTTATCTCTAGTGTTGAGTGAGAGGTGCCTGCTATTCAGAGATGTAGGCGTTCAAATATATAAATTTTAGGAATTGAAAAAGTGTTCGCTAAATAGTGTTGTCCGCCTTAGAGGCATGGGTCGGGTAATATGTAACTTAACCGCGAAATGAAAGAAAAGTAAATCATGTTTTAATGCAATATGAAAAATGATTAATAAAAATCTACATTCTATATCAATAAATAGAACTATTAATATAATTAAATGAATATCAGAGGTATGATAAATTATACCCAAACTTTGATACAATGAAAACAAAGAAAGAAGAAACAATAATGTTTCAATCGATATGTAACGGTATAAAATTAAAAATCGAAGTATTAAATATGCTTTAAAATTAATTGCAGCTTCAAAATTTCCACTTATAATGGTACACCTTGTTTTACACAATTGGCATTCACCCTTTAATTTATCATCATTATCAACAGTTATTTTGAAAAATTTCCCCTCTAATATAGCGCATCCTGTATATCACAATTTAGGGTTTAATCTAGGAAAAAGGGATTTTTGGCTAATTGCAGCCAATAACTTCTAGCCAAATAAAAATAACTTTAGCCTAGGATAAAAATAAAGTTATTTATGCAAAATTTCTATATACATGAGTATTATTTTATGTTATGCAATATACAAACAAATACATCACTCTGTAAGATTGACTCTTCGAGATTTGGCTGAATACCATACAGACCTGCCAACCTTTGAAAATGAGAAATCATAGCACACAAAATTTAAATTAATCTGGAGGTTGGTTGGTTGGTTGGTTTTTCGTGTTTCGCAGCCATCTTTTAATTCGTAAAAGGAATAAGGTTTCAGTCTTTCAACTACTCAATGTAGTAATTTTTTTCCTCTGAAAATTTTTATACAATTTTTGGAGTTTCTTCTCATTTCAAAGTGGTGTTTTTTTTTTTTTTTTTTTTTTACATTTGTAAAAGGAGCCTGGTTCCAATTTTTTAGCCCAGTGCAGTAAATTTTGACGAAATTCGCAATTTTTTCCCACGATCATTTTAGGATATTCACAATTTTTTTTTCAAAAATCATAATTCACATTTTTCTATCACGATTTTTTGTAGAAATCCGCACTATTTACCACGAACTTTTGATGAAATTCGCATTTTTTACCACGATCCTTTAACGAATTTTGCGTTTTTTACTACGATCCTTTGACGAAATAAGTGTTTTCTTTCAATGATCTTTCGGTGAAATTTATGTTTTGTTTCTGAGATATTTTGACAAAATTCACGGTTGTACCACGATCCTTTGACGACATTTATTTTCTTCTGCGACCAATTGACGAAATTAATATTTTAACACGGTCATTTGTCGAAATTAGCGATAATTTATCGCAACCGATCGGCAAAATTTTCAATATCTTTTCGCGACCAATTAAAAAATTCACTACTCGTTTCCGTGAACTTTTGACGAAATTTGCAATATTTTTCCCTCGATAGTTTATCTAAATTCGTGATATTTTGCGCAATTTTATGACAAAATTCGCAATTTCTTTATGAACTCTTAATGAAATTAGCGATTTTATTCAGCGACCAACTGAAGATAATCCCTATTTGTTTCTGAGACCTTTGACGAAATACCCGTATTTTTACACGATCATTTGAATAAATTCTCAATTTTTTCCGCGATGAATTAATTTGGGAAAATTCCATAAAAGAAAAAAAAAAATTTGCGGGCGTCTAAGAAATTTCAAAATATACTCGCAAAAGAATCATAGGTCTGTGTAAGAATTTACAGGGGGAAATACTGCACAGCATTTTTCTTTATGCAGGACTCTCCTTTTCTGTGTGCAAATCATGTGATTTTGCACACTATTTCAAACTTTGCCCCTCAAAGAACCACCTCCTCCATACAGAAATTCTTAAAATGGCACCCCTGTTTCTAAGGAAGGAAATTCCTGTATAAATATTTACAGAAACACGATTCACTCGTGGTTAATATACATAAAGAGGTTTTATGTTAAGAAGTTTGTTTTGCAGCCCAGATTTTTTCCCCCCATGAGCATTTTTTAATGTCCGAATTTTCGGACTAATGACCCTTTTTTTTAAGTTTTCGGAAATGAATACTTTGAAATTTTGGAAATTTCGAAGCAGAATCACTCCTGAAAAATATGCTGTGCGGGATAAAAATTGCAGTTAGAAACAAAAAATGCATTTGTGTATGTTTTGCAAAAAATCGTAGATTAAGACCGATTTTCGTAGCATCGTAGTTTATAGGTCCAAATCGTAGCAACTACGATTTTTTCGTAGTAGTTGGCAGGTATGTACCATACAGCAAATGCTTTTTTTTAATGGAAATTCTTTTTCAAAATTCCCCTTCCAAATTAATCATCATTAAGTTATTTAAATTCTTGATTGTCAGTTTGTTTCTCAAGTCAGTGTTTGTTATATTTATGAGACTGAATCCCCCTTCACAGTCTGCTGTAGACAACAAAAGTGATGCTACAAATTCATACAAAGAAGTCACATTGGGAAACATGCCAGTAATGCCATTTTTATGGGAAAATTTCATTTCTTTAAATGTTGTAGTCAGAACCCGCATAACTTCAAGTCTGAAAAGTTTATACGACATGCATCTGGCACATTGATGATTCAAAGCTAGTACACATCATATCCCATGCTTATACAATCTGCGATTTTCGTTTATATGCTGGAGTCGTGTCTGATGCAAATGACGACACACTGTTTGAAGACGCTTGCATAGACACCACGAGACAAATTTTGAAGTATTGCCGCAGCTCGGATGCAATATGAGATTTTTTTTTCCATTTTTGTGCAATGGCAGCAGGTTTACGAAATGCGGAACAACAACAAAATGGGAATGATATAGCATATTTCTTTGGCTGTCACTATTTGGCTAATTCCCTAAATGCTTTGGAGGCAAAAAGCACTTCCAGTTAGCTTTTTAACTATTTGGCTAGCTCTAGATTAAACCCTACAGTTAAATTATTCACTTTATGCATAGAGTTCTGAGTTAGCTTTTTCGCTATTTGGCTAGCTCTAGATTAAACCCTACAGTTAAATTATTCACTTTATACAAGAGCTCTGAAGTATTAGCGATTCTTTCCCGAGTCTTCGAAATAACGAAGTGCATTATATTTCTACCGTAGTTCAAAAATACAATACTCAGCAAAACGTTAAAATGATCTTTCCTTTTGTCCTGTATGCCACACAGTAGTTTTTTGTCATAGCAACATTAGAAGTATCAAGAATTAGATTTGTAACTATTCAGCAGAAATGTTTCAGCACTGCAGAAGTGTTCGGTATAATCTTTTACTGTACCAATAATTGAAAAAGCATGTTTATATCAGGGTTAGAAAAAAACCTGTTTTTTTTTTTCGAAAAAACCCAGCCTACTGGGCCCACTAGTCTAAAACCCGGGTTTTTTCGGGGTTTTCTGAAAAAACCTGGGTTTTTTCGGGCTTTATTGAGTTTTTTTGGAGAGCACTTTAAACTTCTAATTTCCATATACATGATACCAAAATTCTCCTTTTATCAGTGAAACTTGGGCATAATTTACATTAATTAAGTATGAATTAACAAAAAGTATATAAAAAGAAAAAAAATCAAATTAATTTAAAAGGTACATCTGTATCTCATGGGACTAGTTTGCTGCACTAAGCATATATTAACCTCCTAAGACCCGAAGGTAAAATAACACTGCGAATGCACATTCATTGATTTTGTACAAACAAAAAGATACTATAGATGACAGAAGAAACCCTTTTTCTGAAATTGATACTTTAAAGGGCTGGTCATTTAGGTTCACAACAACGGATCTAAAATTACTAACACCCTGTAAATGTCGATTTAATTATCAATAACCTAAATTACGCAGTAACAAATTGATTGAATGATCTACAAATCCTCAATTTTTTTTTTTTTTTTTGTAAAGCGTTTAATTAAGAAAATTTCTTACTTTCTTGGACACACTGTCTGGAATTCATTTTGCAAATTCAGATGAAAATAACACTTATTTTATGAGGAAAAAAGCATCAGGTCTGCCATTTATTAGTTTTGATCCAAAGCCAAAAGCATTCAGCTATATAGAAATACAGTAAAAATGTAAAAAAATCAAATGGTTTACTTTATATCCTCCTTGGTTCGGAAGTATCACATGTGATACTTCAGAACCGAGGAGGTTACCACAAGTGAACCACAAATGGATTTCTTTATATAATTATTCTTACCTTAAGTTAAACATGTTAAATTTATATAGTTTCTTTCATTCACTTCAAATCAGAAATCAGTTGAAGACTTTTTTTTCTTTTGAAAGAAATGGGATTCGCAATAATATTTGAAAATTTTAGCAAAATTTGCTACATATATATTGCAATAGTATTAAATGTTAAATTAGATTGTCATAGAAATCAGTGATATTTGTAAATTTATATCGCAAATGGCGATACACTTATTACAAGCTTCGTTGCTTTATCAACTCCAAAATGATTACGTAACTTGCTCCAAATCAGACCAATTGTGGAAAAGTATTGTTCGATTGAAGCAGAGGTAGCTGATACTGAATGTAAAGAAAAAAAAAAACCTCACAAAATCCAGGAGGAAACTTATCTGTTTCACACTTTTTTCCCATAATCCAGGGTAGAGTCCTGCACGGGTCGGGTTTTACCCGACCCGAACCTGCAAAAATAATTTCAGGCAACCCGACCCGAACCCGAAGTATATCAACCCGCCCCCGACCCGAACCCGAAGTATATCAACCCGCCCCCGACCCGAACCCGAAGTATATCAACCCGCCCCCGACCCGAACCCGCAATATTTTAACCCGTAATGTAAGGAAAGCAAATCATGTTTTAATACCGTTATGAAAAATTATCTACGTATCTCTAATAGAGGTCTGCACCGGTCCGGCCCTCGGGCCGCGGCGGGTCAGCAAAATTTGAAACTGGCCAGGACGCTTTATTAGGACAGTTTTTTCAACGGGTCGGGCTGATAAACAAAATAAATGGTCCGGCCGGCAAAAAAAACTGCCAGGCAGGGCCGATAGCTACAATTAAGCCGGTCTACCGACCCGATATAAATATTTAGACGAAGCCGATAAAATTATAAACGGGCCTTGCCGGGCTAGGGCCGAACTTTTAAGTTTTACACGGGACGGGACGGGGCAGGCCGTTTCCGGGCCTGGTAATTCCGGCCCGTGCAGACCTCTAATTCTCTAATATCATTTTAATGTTTTACAGAGAAGAATGAACAAATCTATATTATTTAATATTCAACTATAGTAAAACCTTTGACTTGACCGGATGCAGGAATCTAAATGGTATAAAACAAAAAATCTAATCTTTAAATACTTTAAAATTAGTTGCGGTTTCAAAAGTTCAATTTATAATGATACACCTTGTTTTACACAAGTGGCCATCTGCCTTTAGTTTATCAGCAGTTATTATTTTGAAAATTTTCCCGTCTAACATACTGCATCACATATCACAACAATTAAATTATTCTCTTGATAGACAGGAAGGACCATTTAGCGTTTTGCTGCGTATTGTATTTTTAAAATACGATAAAAATATAATGCAGTTTGTTATTTCGAAGACTGGTGAAAGGATGACTAAATACAAAACAGACAGGCACACATTTTGCTTTTGTGAAACTTTGATCTGCGGTTTATATAGGCTTTTAACGGGAAAAAATATTTTCCACATTCTTTTAAAAAAGCGGGTCAACCCGAACCCGACCCGCAAGAGTAAAAAAGCCAACTCGAAACCGACCCGAACCCGAAACAATGAAAGCGAACCCGAACTGCACCAAAAAAATTTAAAGTCGACCCGACCCGAACCACGGGTCGGGTTCGGGTAAAAGCGGGTAACCCGACCCGATGCAGGACTCTAATCCAGGGTTGGTAAAACCCCCCTTTTTTTTTTTTTTTTTTTCTTTTAAACAAAAAAACTGGGTTTTTTGGTTTAAACCGGGTTTTTTTAAAGATATTTTCCTATCACATATACATGCATATTTATTGATAAAAATAAACATTGTTGGATATATAAGTAATATAACTTCATTTAAAAATAATTTAAATTAAATAATTACAATTAATTATGTAGAAAATTGAAATCATTTAGAATTTAAACATTTTTAGTAAAAGCTATGTCTTAAATATGTTTCATGAATAAAATGCTATACATAGTGAAACATTGATACCTCGAAAATCTTAATAAACAATCTTTGATTACAAGTACTATAAATAAATATATGGTGTAGTTTCATAAATATAATATACTTTCCCATGGCTATTCAAAGTAATTTCTTTGAAATATTTGCAATTGAGATACCTGATTTCTTTGCTAGAACACTACCTTTACAATTATTATCTTTTATTGAAAGTAAAGCTTTTTATAAAGAATTCCTGGAATGATTTGAATTTAGCAGTAGAGTCTTTACACGTTTCAAGAAGTATCGTGTATTGCCATTTGACACTTCTCCTGAGAAACTGCCAGATAAAAAAAAAGGCAACAGTTAAATAAACAGAAATACCTTTTTACCAGCTTTTTAGACTACTGAAAACATTGATCTTAAAATGAAAATTAGATTTATAAAATATGTCATCCACTAAAACATTTAAACAGCCATCAGATTGTTTTACTAAGCTAGTGTTACACAAGCTTTTTTTTCTAAGCTATGTTATAATACATATTACTTTTAAATGTCTAAACTAAAAATTAATAATATATCTTTTTAGGCATTTTTATGAGACTTTTTTCTATTATGTCTCAAGTGAACCTTATCTCGATTTTCCCCATTTTTTTGTCAGATCTAAATAGTGGATTCGATTATGCAACAGATGATTTAAATATTAAATATATCTTATAGCATATTTTGGTTAAAAGTAAACATCTGCTTCTCTAGCATACAATTTTTCAATGTCCTCTTATTCAACTTTATATCTTGAGTTTCTTTTTTATTCTGAAGGCTGTTCTCAAATCCAAAAGGGCAACTTTCTGACATAAGTTTTAATTTATTTTTCTTCAGAAATGCATGAAACTAGCAGATGCTGTTGTTCCAAAACTATACATAATAAAACTGTGTTTTCTGTTTTTTTTTTTTTTTCTTTGTGCAATCGCAATAGATCGTTCAGAAAATATTGTCATAGTGGGCATTTTGAACCGAATTTCTGCGCGAAAGAAGAATAACCACTCAAGGAAGGTTAAAAACATCTTTGTCATATGATCAAAATTGTTTATAACTCAATAGGTAATTTATTTATAAAAAATGGAAAACACGGTTCGATTCCAAATTGCTTCCATAGTAAGGCCTCCTGATTTTATATCTTTGCGTTAAAAAATGAATTTGTAAATGTGTCAAAGCGTTTTGCACTTGTTCAGTAGAGCAGTTGAGAACAGCCTTAAAAGATAATCTCCCCAATCAAGAAAATTTTCTTTTACAGCTTGACTGAAATGTCATTTTATGTTATTAATTGTCTGTGTTTTCTCAAAGGAAAATATTTTATTCAAAATATTGAATATTTTAAATCTGTTTTATCTTTGCTAAATTCACGTTTTAAATTTTCTCTTTAGAGCTTCAGATATGTTCATCAACAGATGCAATTTGCATTCTACATGCATACAAATATAACCTAGACTCACTGTGTCTCACAGTGACTGCTGGGATAAGACTGTTAAAAGTAGAAATTATTTATATCCAATAATTTGAAACACTTAAATTACAAAAATGAGAAAATATTACATTAGATTTTTTTTCTTCTAAAAAACCAGTTGGTTGACCAATTGATTTAAACCATGTCAACCCTGCCAGTAACAGACTAAAATCCTAATGCAAAACCCCAGTCCCAATGTAAAAATGTATGAAAAACAAAGGCTTACTAAACCCAATAGCCATGATACAGCAGAGAAAACTCACAGCCAATCATTCATTAGCATACAAAACAAAGAGTAACCAATGGAGAGAATTACTTATGATTATGTCATTACTGAGGCATAATATAATCCTTACTAAATCTTAACTAATCAAGCAATCTATGTAGTAAAAGTGTATTTTTAGCTCAAATCTGTCATTTTGGCTATTTTTTAAAAATAAAGGATTAAAGAAAAAAGAAGAAAGAAATCTAACTACTTGCTTTTTTCTTCTCAGCTAATTTTAGAAAAATTAGTTAGTCTGCCATGCTTATAAGAAAAGTTTGATTGATTAAAAATGTTTGTCACTTTACAAATTTATTAATTCATCATTTTTAGGGTTTCGTTCATCTGACGAAACCCTATTCGTCTCACTCCTCTGTCTGTCTGTCCGTCACAGAGCCCGTTCTCAGAAACTATACATGTTGGAGACTTGAAATTTTGCATACTTATAGCTGAACACCACACAACATACGACAAATCATAAAATTTTGAAAAAGTTGTACATTTAACCCTTTGGGCTCCCAAATGTGTACTTTAAACAATTCTTTCTAAGTGAGCTCCTAATTAGGTTGAAGGCGTGAAATTTTGCGTACTTATAGCTGAACACCTCAGACCAAACGACAAATCATAAAATTTTGAAAAAGTTGTAAATTTAACCCTTTGGGGTCTCACATGTGTATTTTAAACAATCCTTTCTAAGTGAGCCCCTAATTAGGTTGGAGGTGTGAAATTTTACATACATATAGCTGAACACCTCACATGAAACGACAAACTATAAAATTTTGAAAAAGTCATACATTTAACCCTTTAGGCTCCCGCATGTGTATTTTAAACAATTCTTTTTAAGTGAGCCCCTAATTAGGTTGGAGCAGTGAAATTTTGCATACTTATAGCTGAACACCTCACATCAAACGACAAATCATAAAATTTTGAAAAAGTCGTACATTTAAAACTTTGGGCTCCCCCATGTGTATTTTAAACAATTCTTTCAAAGTGAGCCCCTAATTAGGTTGGAGGCATGAAATTTTGCTTACTTATAGCCGAGCACCTCATATCAAACGATAAATCATAAAATTTTGAAAAAGTCATACATTTATCCCTTTGGGTTCCCACATGTGTATTTTAAACAATTCTTTCTAAGTGAGCCTCTAATTAGGTTGGAGGCATGAAATTTTGCATACTTATAGCTGAGCACCTCACATCAAACGACAAATCATAAAATTTGGAAAAAGTTGTACATTTAACCCTTTGGACTCCCACATGTGTATTTTAAACAGTCCTTTCTAAGTGAGCCCCTAATTAGATTGGAGGCGTGAAATTTTACACACTTATAGCTGAACACCTCACATCAAACGACAAACTATAAAATTTTGAAAAAGTTTCATATTTAACCTTTTGGTCTCCCACATGTGTTCATTTTTTAACGGAAAGATATAAAATTGGAAAGCCTGGCCATGGAAGCGATTTGGAATTGAACTATTTTTTCCATTTTTAGGGTTTCGTTCATCTGATGAAACCCTACGACGGTTTTTCTTAATGGTCCGGACTGGAATGATAAAAAAAAATTAAGCAGGTTGACCGGCCAAATATAACAAATTTGAAAGAATCAAACTACGTTGATAAAATAGGGATAATTTTCAATTAGCATTACTGGGGTGAGTAATCATTAATGTTGCTATTCTGTATCCTATGGCTTGTGAACAAACAGATCGTAATCCAAAATATACGGTAAAATTTCCCCATAAATATGCATGCAGTATTCCTTAAAAGAATCTTAATTGTATATTATGAAAATCGGGATTTTTTTGTAGAAATTGAGTCAGCCGGGTGGGATTTTATTGATTTTTACATGGGCTGGGCTTGTTTTCACTGATTTTCGCATGGGCAGGGCCAAATTTTTAAAGGTCCAAGCCTGGAAATTTCGTCCCATGCAGATTTCTAACACGAGATTAGGCGAAAATTGTAAATTTCTGCTGTTTTGAAGGCCAAGGAACCCAAAATAGCATTGTAATAGATGTGACATCTTTTTGTCCACAGATTCTTCGTGTCTGTAGGACCAGAAGTCATGCCAAAATTGTAAATCCTGCTCCCTTCCTTTATTTTCACGTGTACAGGACTCTAAATAATGTGGAATTGTAATTTTTTTTTTTTTTTTTTTCTGAATCAGCATTACCCAAAATAATGATAATATGGGGTCAATTTCGTTATTGTTCTCCTTTTGGTTTTCGGATTTTTCAGGTCTGTAGAACACGAAATAAAGCCGAAATTGTAAAGTTAATAGGGAAATTTCAAAATTTTCATTTTTTTTTTTTTCGAATCCATAGAACTGAATTAATTCCGAAATAAAAACTTTTATCTTTGCTTTTCTTCCTTTCCATCGAAATTTTTCGTGTCTGTTTTTCCCACCAACTCCGCAGCCCTGGTTGTGAGCCCCTCATATGTACAATGGAGTTTTTTTTTATTCAGTGGGATTGTAAATCCATTTTTGTGGGAAAACCCTAGTTTCCAGCATCACCCCCTCCTTGGAGAGTCTCTAGATCTGCCCTGGGCATTGAGAGGGTGAAAATTGCATGGCACACGAAAAGTTCAAGGGTCCCTGGACCGTCCATAATGGGCCTGGGTCTTAACTGGAATGTAAAAACCGACGAAAAACTAAATGAAAAAAGGGCCCCCAACCAAAATGAGGATTGGATTAAAATGGGGCCACTTTTAACAATTCAGGGCACACAAATTTCAAGGGGCCCTATACCGGACCCTAGGAGCAAGGTTCTTAACTGAAATGTAGTTGCATATAAGGAAACTTTTTAGTAGTTTATAAAGTAGCAGGGATGTGCTAGAACTATTAGTGTTGACTCTAAGTCGTTTTAGCAGGGCATAGCGCATAGCGCCCGGCAGCCCCTTTAACCCTTCCAATGCACCCGACGGCACTTTTAACACTTCTTATGCGCCCCGTGGCTCTTCTGGCCAATTGTTCTTCTTTATAAACAAAATCCACCATTTTCTTTTCTTCTATCAGCATTTGCACGAAAGCAAGTGATATTTTTCTGCCCGGTCCCATTCTTAGCGATGTGAGAAAGATAATTTTGAGCATGGGATGTAAACTAATCAGGAATTAGATTGGATTCAGATTTTTATCCCTTGCAATTTTTCCGGCAAATTTACTTAAACTCTTCTGGCTTTGCATGAACACTCTAGTGAGCGGTACGGTTCGCTCTAAGAAAAGCGATTTTTGTTCAAATGATCTTGTGAAACACTGCAGTTGAAAGTTGATTCTGTTCCTTTAGGCCTGATTCTGCTTTGTCATGATGAGTAAAAGTGACTGTGAATGGTTTCCAATTATGCGCAAAAATCGCATTACAGTGAACTGCGGAGGAAAAGAGGCAACCTCGTCGAAACAGACAATGAGGAATGACTTAAAATAGAAAATTTAGATTTTACCCAATTAATAATTTTGTATTTCTTTTTTTCTCATATTTTTTCTATTTTTATAATGCAATTTCTCATTACGAATTTTAAAAAAGCATGTATAATCGAAAATTATTCCAGTTGTATGGCCATGCACATTTGTCAGGGAGTTCCCCTCCCCACCTTTTGAAAATATAAGAATTTTTGCAAATCCTTTTAAACGTTTTTTTAAAGGGCGCCACATCTGAAGCTGAATTTTTTAAATGCAGAACCAATAATTTTGTGGGTCAATAATTATTGGCTCTTTGATTATTTTTTTAAAGCTTAGAAAGCCATTATAAACTAGATAATCAGTTATTTAATGATAAAAACAAATAAAATCTCATTTAACACTTAAAATGCTAAAAATTGTCATAAAGATGTGTTTTATACATATAGGTTCTTGTTAGATGAACCACTGGACAAAAATTCTCGAACTTATATGCAAATTTTGATCGGTCCTTTGATTCGCATATTAATGGGGTTCGACTGTATTGTGAAATTTGTCGATAAGTTGCCAAAAAAAAAAAAAAAAATCATGAAATTCGTCGGTTGATGGAAGAGGGGGGGAGGGGAGAAAGAGAGAGAGAATCACGAAATTCAATTGGTCACATTAAAATATCGCAAATTCTATTAGGGGACTCTAAACAAACCAGTTCAAAATATTTTTTTGTAAACAAGGTACACATGTGCCCTTTTTGAAAAATTCGTGCCTGGCAGCCCTTTTTTTCTAGAGTTAACACTAAATATGTTAAAGAAAATGCCAGAAAATCAGATCATTTTTAAAGAAGCTCCTCCAAGGGCCCCAAGAAAGTGATTAATATTCTAAATTGATGGTAGCTGAAGTCTGGGAAATTTGACATTCATTCGTAGTAGCTGGAAGTTGTTAGAAAAGAAAAGCTAGTGAATAGGACCATTTTTAATGAGCTATAATATGTTAGCAGTATTTAAACTTTGCTAACATTAACTGTGTAGAGTTCGTTTTTCCTCAAAAGCAAACTATTTATTTTTTTCAATATAAAACGAAACATAGGTAAGATAAATTGGGCTTACCTTGTATTTATGTATATCCATATATGATCTGGCATCCAACATCTGGAAGGGTAAATCTATCTACATCTTCTCCTTGTATTTCTGTTTTTTATTCACATGTAATGATCGTGTGGTGTCCCATGTTATTTAAAAGACACATGGTTTTTTTTTTTTTTTTGGTGACTTGTAAAATTTAAATATGTTCGGAAACTTTTAAATAGAAAGAAAATTAACATTTAATTCAGCTTTAGAAAATACATCTCTCCTTTGGAGAGTCTAGTTTACAAGTAAGAGTAGAAAAACATGTATAATATATTATTAGCAATAAAGAACAGGAAATTAGTGACATAAATATTAAATTATTTGTATCAATATTTATACTTATAGTAATTTAAAAATAGAGTTTATTAATGTCTCTAGTTCTTGAGTATCATGAAATGTTTATAATAGAATGTTTTTTTACGATTGTGCAATCACTTTCACTTCCTTCCTTCAAATCATAATCACTTTTCATAAATCACATTTGACGCATGAAAAACAATTTACTTAGCTTGATTATTTTAATGTCCTTGTTTGGAGATTATAATTCACAATAGCTGTCAACATAATAAGGGGCCCAAAAGTGGCCAATTGTTAGTTGAGAGCAGGACCCTAAGATGAAAACACGTTAAAAGCAGACTTTTATAAAACCCCGATAGCAGGAAGTTTGAGGCGGGAGACAGGCGTCGCAGATTTTCTTTTCTCTTTTGCAGATTCTTTTTCACCGAACTTTTATTTTGCTTCATATTATGTTTAGCTCTTTATTACTTAATACAAAAAGTTTAGATTATTATTAAAAAAATTAATAAAATGCCTAAAAACACTACAAGTTTGTTTGATTAATTAACACTTCAATTATAAAAATATTTTACCTGCAGATTATTTTTTGTCCCTGAAGTATCTGTCGCAGACACTTGAAGAATTTTCTGCTACTGCGTATAAAACCAAAAACTTTCTGTGCACACAAATATTGGGTCAAAAACTTTCTGCAAATTAATTTAATGTTTAATAAAATAACATGTTATATTATATTGACAATATAAATTAAAAACAGTAGTTTTAAAATAATTACCATTTAAATTAAAAATTAATTGATATTAAAGAATAATTATTTTGGTTAAAAAAATGATAAAGCTAAAAATCCATGATAAGAAAGGGCGTATTCCAATTGTCTTGTTAATGCATTTAGAAACAGCCCAATTCTTAATATTATGACCTCTTTGCACAAAATGCCAGTCACTCTGTTCACAGAATTAATGTAGCATTGCTTGTGAAACAACTTAATCACATTTTATAGGGTTCACATTTTTCCATTCATAGGTATCATTATTAAAGAGACCAATGAGTTCTTACTGCAGCTTTTTGACGAAATTCCCGTTTTTTTTTTTTTTTTCCTGATCTTTTGACGAAATTTGCGTGTTTTCACATAATTCGTGTTTTTTCTGCAATCCTTTGACGAAATTTGCATTTTTTCTGCAATCTCTTGACGAAATTCGTATTTTTTGGCAATCTTTTGATGAAAATTGCATTTTTTTTTTTTTTTTCTCGATCCTTTGACTAAATTAGTTTTTTCTGTGATTCTTTTATGAAATTTGCCTTTTTTTCGCGATCTTTTGAGAAAATTCACTTTTTTTCCCGCTATGCTTTTACGAAATTCTTTTTTTTTTTTCTTGCACTCTTTTGACGGAATTGGCGTTATTTCTGAGATTTTTTTATGAAATTCGCTTTGTTTCGCGACCTTTGATGAAATTCCCCCCTTTTTTTTTTGGCGATCTTTTCACGAAATTAGCTTTTCTTCACGGCCATTTGCCAAAATTTGTACTTTTTCCACGGCTCATTGACGAAATTTGTGTTTTTTTTTTTGTTTTTTTTCGTGATTCTTTGACGAAATTGTTTTTCTGCGATTCTTTTACCAAATGTTCATTTTTTTCACGATCCTTTGACAAAATTCATGCTTTTACGAAATTCATTTTTTCCAGCGCTCCTTTGACGAAATTTGTGTTTTTTCTGCGATTCTTTGACAATATTCATTTTTTCTGCAATCTTTTGACGAAATTAGTGTTTTTTCATGATCCTTTGACGAAATTTGTGCTTTTTCCATGGCTCTTTGACGAAATTCGTGTTTTTTTTTTCCGCGATCCTTTGACAAAATTTGGGCTTTTTCCGCTATGCTTTTGCAAAATTCGTTTTTTTTCCTGCAATCCTTTGATGAAATTTGTGTTTTTTCTGAGATTCTTTGACAAAATTATCTTTTTTTTCATGATCCTTTGAAGAAATTCGTGTTTGTTCTGCAGTCCTTTGATAAAATTTGTGTTTTTTCCACAATGCTTTGATGAAATTTGTGATTTTTTTCTGTGAACGATTGATGAAATTGGTTTGTTTTCGATGACCATTTGTTGAAATTCACAATATTTTTCAGTGATATTTTTTAGGGTTCCGTACTTAATAGGTAAAAACGGAACCATTATATGATCATTCCTGTGTCTGTCTGTCACAGCCATTTTACTCGTAAACTATAGAACGTGGAAAGTTCAAATTGGGGGAATTAATAAAGACTATTGACCCACATATTTTCAGAATATTAAACATTTATAAATTTTGTTAAGAATAAAACAATAAGTTACTCAATGACACCTTTTTTTAAGAGATTCTTCGCAGTGAACTGTAATTTCTTTATTTAAAACAATAATTTTTAAGAGTGAAACAGTCTCTCTGGCTGTTTCCAAGTCAAAACATTCCATCATTTCAATAACAACAAAAAATCAGTGTTTCCACTCACTAGTAAATAAATTACAATCTATCGTCAACACGCAGACGATTGGAATAATAAATAAAATTATGGCGCTGACACAGCGCCCTCATACGGGAGATTTTAATTATGATCAGTAACATACTCCCGACCATTGAAACCTGCAGGTTTCAAAACTACTCTAATATATAATATAAAATTACATAATACTACATATAACAATGCAAAAGATATAATTAATAACAAAGGAAAAATGGCAAAATTACTTTACATTTAAATACAATAAAACATACTATAGAAATTAAACAACAAAATATATTCAAAATATACCAAATATATACATTAAAGGAAATTAGTTTCCATTAATTAGAAGGGGACAAATACTTTTCACATTTCTCTTTATTATTGTACCGTTAGGTAGACGAATGTTCACTACTCGAACTTTTTTGTCCTTACCGAGAAATATCTTGGAAATCCTACCTGTGGCCCATTTTGTGCTGGACATATTTTCATCTTTGATTAATACGCGAGAACCAACATTTATATTGTTTTTATTTATTTGCCATTTATTACATTGTTGTAAGGTGTTCAGATAGTCCCGCTTCCATAATTTCCATATTTGCTGGCTATATTTTGTTATTTTTTGCCAGTTGCTAAGTTTGTTTTCTGAAATTTCAGTGAGCTGGCGTTCAATAATAGAAGTTAAGGGCCTACCTATAAGAAAATGACCCGGTGACAGAGTCTCGAAATCGTCGAAATCTGATGATAATGGGGACAGAGGTCTTGAGTTCAAAACACTTTCAATTTCTAGAATTACTGTCAGAAATTCCTCTAAAGTGAGGTGCGCATTACCAATTACACGTTTTAGATGGGATTTGAATGATTTAACCCCTGCCTCCCAAAGACCACTGAAGTTCGGCGCTTTCGGATGAATAAAATTCCATTTGATATTTTCCCTTGCAAAATAATCAGCTAATGCTTCATCTGGGTGTCTAACCAAATTGTAAAGCCTTTTCAATTCTAAATTTGCCCCTACAAAGTTTTTTGTATTGTCAGAAAATATTTTTGAACACTTTCCCCTTCTGCTAACAAAGCGCTTAAAACAAGCAATGAAGGCTGCAGAAGTGAGATCTGAAATGAAATCTAGATGAATAGCTTTGGTGCAGAGACAAACGAATATACATACATACACTTTATTATATGTACCTTTCCTTTGATTTTTGAATTTAATGTAAAAAAGGCCGTAATAATCAGTTCCAATAATGGAAAATGGAAATGAAGGTGTAACACGCTCTTTGGGCAAGTCACCCATAACTTGACTCGCTAATACAGGCTTGTTTTTAAAACAAGTGACACATTCATATGTTATTTTGCGACAGATGTTTCTACCATTAGTTATCCAAAATTTACGACGAATATGGTACAACAATGTTTGTGATCCTACATGTAAATACTTTAAATGAAAATATCTTACAATAATTAAAGTAAGGGGATGCTTACTTGGCAGAACCATAGGATGTTTTTCATTTGTTGTCAAATATGAGTTACCCAATCTACCCCCAACTCTTAAAATATTACTTTCATCTAAGAAACAATTTAAAGAATTTAGTTTACTTTTATTTGGTACTGAATTACCTTTCTGAAGACATTTTATTTCTTCCTGATACTCACTTTGTTGAACCATCTTTATCAGTGATAATTCTGCAGCATTCAATTCTTTAGAAGTAAGATGATCTTTCACTCTATTAACATTTCGAAAGTTATGAATAAATCTAAGCACATAACATAAAATACGAATGATAGTTATAGAATTATTGCTTACACTAATAATATAATCTAATAAATAATTTTGATCATAAATAGCTAGAGTTACTAAAGAGTTAGCATTTTCACATTTAACTGTTTTCTTTAGTTCATCAGAATAGTCATCTGGCAAATTTTGGCTGTTGCAATCATTAGTTGGGAGAACTGTTTCTCTCAAAAGAGAGGACCTTTAAACCACAAATCCTTTTCTAAGAGCATATCAACACTGACGCCTCTGGTAAGGAGGTCGGCTGGATTAGACTTTCCTGGACAATGAAACCACGAATTGGAGTCAGTCAAAGATTGAATCTCGTAGTCACGATTCACTATGAATGATTTCCATCTTTTACTAGAACCTCTAATCCAGTGCAAGGTGATTTTCGAATCTGTCCAGAAGAACATATCTGATGGCTTCTTATGATCTACTATTTTCTTGACTGCATTACCTAGTCGGGCAGCAAGTAAAGCTCCCAATAGCTCTAATCTTGGTAAAGTGATTTTTTTAAGAGGCGTAACTCTACTTTTTGAAGTCACAAGGTTAACTTCAATAGAATTTTCTTTAACAATTCTGATGTATATGACAGTGCCGAAGGCTTTCTTACCAGCATCGCAGAAACAGTGAATCTCTACCACATCTGAATTTTCTTCTTTCGTTGAATTTAGCACAATTCTTGGAATTTTTAGGTCGGAGAGGCGTGGGATCTCAAAACACCATTGAACCCACTTTTCTTTAACATCTATAGGTAGATCTTCATCCCAAGCAATTTTCCTCAACCACAGATCTTGAAATAGGCATTTCATGCGAATAGTATAAGGAGTGAGCAAGCCAAGAGGGTCGAATATTTTTCCAATAGCACGCAGGATGAAGCGCTTGGTGTTTTCATTTTTTGATAAAATTTCTAATAAGCCTTTTACACAGGGTTCGCAAAGCTGGGCCCAGTCCGAAAAAACCCGGTGGGTTTTTTCAGACTGGACCCACCTGAAAAAGCCTACTGAAAAACCTATAATGTGGGTTTTTTCAATTTTCGGCAATATTTAATGAATTTAAGTCATTTCAGTTAATTAAAAAAATATATATAAACCATTACATTAAACACTTGGAGTAAAAAAAATGTATTTTAGCAAGCTGAAATATTTTACTAACATAGAGATAACAGGCAACATACATAGTACATAATTATAGGTAAAGGCATATCATAAGAATGCCTAAGAAATTCAAATCAATTATATCCATGAAAATAAAATATATGTATTTTTACTTTCTTCTATCTTTACAAAGCTTTTTTCTCAATTTTTGCAATAGCCTTATCATAAGAACTAATGCACTGATTTTCATCAAACTTCAGGTTCAGTTACAAGTTGACCTAAGTTGTTGCTTATTAAGTTTTGGTGTATATCCCCCAACAGGTGGGACTGTTATGTTGCATTTTTCATGATTTCAGCAATAACTCTTTATCTCAAGAACTAATGGACGGAATTTAATAAAAATTTAGATTCAGTTAGACCTTGATACAAACTGGTGCTGATTAGTTTTTGGTGTATAACGCCCAACAGTGGCACTGTTGTGCTGCATTTTGTACGATTTCTGTAATCTCAAGAACTAATGCACAGATTTTCATCAAATTTCAGATTCAGTTACGCATTGATGTAAGCTGTTACTGATTAGGTTTTGGTGTAAATTGCGCAACATGCGGTATTGGTATGCTGAATTTATCACAATTTTCGTAAAATCTATATCTAAAAAACTGAGGCACTCAAATAGATCCTTATTAGACTTGGGTGTATATTGAACAACAGGTGTTGATTTCATACTCTTTGGGTTGTAATTTTTGGTTGTGGACATCCAAGAGGGTATGTTCCAAAATTCAGTAATTTGTTTGAAACAATATGATACTTATATCTCCTTGTTAAATAAATCCAATTCAACGAACCTATATTTTACAATTCTCATAACAGAGATAGTTTGTCATTTAATTTTGGCACTGTGACAGAGAATTATGAATTAACATGTATGAGATAGAAGAAAGTTTTGGGACTGACACATCTGACTAGTTTACCCCTTTTTTCTTCCTTCTTATATATTTTAAATTTTAATATTCTATTCATTATTTGATTTTAAAGCAAATTAACAATTTATATCCTATTTTAAGTTTGTTAGTTTTGTAAGAAGCACTGACATTTAATTAATTTAAATTCATATAATTTGTAATATAACATTACAATTATATTGTATATAAGGGAACAATATATATTTTTTTGCTGTATAGTATATAAATAATATAATTAATATAATATACAATAATGTAATATTGCATACATTACACTTTTGAAAAAACCCGATTTTCCCCGGGGAAAAGTGGGTTTTTCATGAAAAAACCCAAAAAAGCCCAGGTGGGTTGGGTTTTTAAAAAAAAACCCGGGTTTTTGTGAACCCCGCTTTTACATCTATGATAAAGCAATCTTCACTCATATGCCAAGACATTCCTAGAACCTTTGTTGAGTCAAATCCTAATTCAGTTGGGTTATGTAGAGGCTGAGTATCAAACTCTTCTTGTTTCCATTGCTCCATCAAATCGTTATCATTAGATGACCATTTTCTGAGTTTCATACTTGCCTCGCTCATAATATAAACAGCATTTCGAGAGATTTCTAACGCATCTTGCAAGTTGTCAGCACCAGCGTTGAAATCATCAACATAGAGGCACCTATCTAATAACTTTGTTGTTGTAGGATATCTAACTTGAAATTTCTTGATATGTTTTCTTAGAGTAGCAGCAAGAAGAAACGGGGAAGCATTCATACCAAAAAGAACTCGGTTGAAGCGATATATTTCTATACTTCTATCTCCAATCCATAAAAACCTCACTGCGTCTCTGTCTTTCTCCGCTAGCGATATCTGCAGAAAGGCCTTTTCTATATCACCTATCAATGCTATTTTGTTTAATCTAAAATTGATAAGTAGATCGAATAAGTTTGGATTAAGATTTGGACCTGGCCAAAGACAATCATTTAACGATAATTCGCTAACATCATGTGAGCTGGCATTGAAGACTACTTTCATTTTTGTTGTTAGGCTTTGTCTAAAGACAGGTTGATGTGGAAGATAAAAAAGTGGTTTCTCCGCTGTCTTGTGCGTTTCCGTTATTTTTTCTATGATTCCTTTATTTTCATAATCTTTCAAAGTCTCACAATATTGAGCACGAAGCTCTAATTTTCGCTTCATTTTCACATTAAGACAGTTTAGTCTATTATTGGCTATTTTGAAATTGTCGTTCATTTCTCGGCAATCTTTTTTCCATGGTAGGGGAACTTCGTAACGTTTATTTTTATAAGATACAGATTTTTCAAATATTTCTAATGCTCTATCTTCGTCAGTACATGTGGGATCGTCTTTTATCCCTAATGTTTCCAACTGAAAGAATTTTTGAACTTCTTTTGTCAAATCTTCATAGTTACAAACAAGCCCACAATGAGTATTTTGCATGATTTGATTGTTAGGATTTAATATGCTTCCGCAGGCAATGAATCCAAATACCGAGTTTTGGAATTTTAAATTAGAATTGGGGACTTCAATTCGACCGACTTCTAAAAGATCATAAAATATTTGAGCTCCCAAATGAACATCAGTTTTTCCAGGTTTGTAAAATTCTGGATCCGCTAATTTAATGTTATTAGGGTAATGTTATGTTGGAACGTTAATCCGATTTACTGGAATGGTATCCGATATTTTTGGTACACAAAGAAGTTCTATTTCCGCCTTAAAATTTGAATTGTTCGAAATTAATGCTTTTACCTTGGAGTTAATATTCACGGAGATGCCATTTAATCCTGAAACTACAACTTTTATTTTTTCTTTCTTAATTCCTAAATAATCAGCACACTGAATCGTAATGAAATTACTTATTGATCCAGCATCAATCAAACCTCTTAACGGCTTAAATTCACCAAATTTATTTTTAATATAAACAATGACAGTTGATAAGATGCCAGAACTTAAATAATTCATCTCACAAACAGATGTACCTGAAAATACTCTTTCGTTAGAAATGTGAAATGTTGCAGCATTCGGGTCTAAACTTGAATGCGCTACGATTTGATTCTGGTTTTGGGTATTGCAATCACGGACCTCGGGTTTTGAAATAAATTCATTTTTTCTATCGCTGTTTTGAATTTGCTTTTCATTTTCATTCTCGAAATGCAGTAAACTTGAATGTTTTTTCATACATTTCTGACAAGAATAAGTAGATTTACAATTCCTAACCGAGTGGAATTTTAAACAGTTAAAACAAATATTATTTTTCTTTACGAATTCATATCTAGAAGCCACTGAAAGATTTAAGAATTCTGGACATTTGTGCAAACCGTGAAATTCATTACTTTAACATTTAACACATTTAAATGTTTTTGAGTTTTTACCATTAGATATAGATACCATACTAGTGATTCGTTGTTGAGCATTGCGTTTAGGAGTTACATTATTTATAAGAGGTTTGGAAACTTGCAGCGTTCTCGCTTGTCTTTTTAAAAATTCGATTAATTCTTTTAATTTTGGTAGCTCGTCTTTTTTTTTGTTCACGTTCAAACCATAATTTTGTGGACCCATCTAATTTCTGCCACAATATATAAGTTATTATTGTATCCGCAAACCCTTCAATTTTTTGATCGAGAATTTCTAGAAATCTGATACATTCACTGGCGGTATCTGCCAAATTAAGAATAGCACTAGGTGTTTCATTTTGTATTGAATTAATGGACATTATTTTTTTAATGTGAGCAAACACTTGTTGTCTTTTATTGGAATATCTTTCCTCTAATAAGGACCACGCTGTTTGATAATTATAATCTGAAATCGTTATACTTTGTATAACTTTGGCAGCTTCAGAATGAAGCGAAGATTTCAAATATGATAACTTTTGAGCACCCGAAAGTGCGCTATTATTGTGAATGCTAGATTTAAAAAGATCACTAAAATATATCCAATCCTGTACATTTCCATTAAAAGAAGGTAGATTAATCGTGGGAAGTCAAACTTCCGTTACACTATTCTCTTGTTTTGGCTTTGATTCATTAAGAACATTTGTTTGTTTTTGTTTAACTCTTTTAATTTTTAACCAAGTTTCATCTAACTCTTTTTCAATCGATGATTGTTCATCGAGATATTTATCAATTTCCTCTTCATCGCACAATGAATAAATTTTATCAAAAATTTCTTTCAATTCTGTATTAAATTGATAACATTTCGTATTTACAAGTTCTAAAGAGCATTCATCAGAGTCACTTAATTTAATTTCACTCACAAATTTAGTAATTTTACATTTTAAAACTCTTTTTTTTAGTCAAAATATTTTTTAATTCAGTAGACATGTTAAAGAAAAAGTCCTACCTTATTCGAAGAAACCAAGTCTCATCGCTGATTCTTGACTCTTAAAAGCAAACGATAAATCTATTTACTTTGGCCTCAAAGGACCAATTTCTGTTAAGAATAAAACAATAAGTTACTCAATGACACCTTTTTTTAAAGAGATTCTTCATAGTGAACTGTAATTTTTTTATTTAAAACAACAATTTTTAAGAGTGAAACAGTCTCTCTGGCCGTTTCCAAGTTAAAACATTCCATCATTTCAATAACAACAAAAAATCAGTGTTTCCACTCACTAGTAAATAAATTACAATCTGTCGTCAACACGCAGATGATTGGAATAATAAATAAAATTACGGTGCTGACACAGCGCCCTCGTACGGGAGATTTTAATTACGATCAGTAACAAATATATTTAGTAAAAATGTAGAGGGCAAATTAAGTGACTTGAAAAAAAAAAATCTTTTCTTTGTATATCATGTGGGGCATCGTGTAGGGTTGGTAAAAAACACGTTTAAAAAAAAAAAAAAAAAAAAAAAAAAAAAAAAAAAGCCAAAAAACCTGGGTTTTTTTGTTTAAACCAGGTTTTTTTTTTGGTTTAAACCGGTTTTTTTAGATATATTTTCCTATTGTATATACATACATATTTATTGATAAAAATAAACATTGTTTGATATATAAGTATATAACTTCATTTAAAACAATTTAAATTAAATAATTACAATCATGTAAAAAATTGAAATCATTTAAAATTTAAACATTTTTAGTAAAAGCTATGTCTTATGTTCCATTAATAAAATGCTCTACATAGTGAAACATGGATACCTTGAAAATCTTAATAAGCAATCTTTTGATTACTAGTGCTATAAATAAATATATGGTGTAGTTTTATAAATATAATATACTTTCCCATGGCTATTCAAAATAATTTCTTTGAAATATTTGCAATCTGGGATATCTGATTTTTCTGTTAGAACAAACACTACATGAACAATTAATTATCTTTTATTGAAAGTAAAGTTTTTTATAAAGGATTCCTGGAATGATTTGAATTTTGCAGTAGAGTCTTTACACGTTTCAAGAAGTATTGTATATTATCATTTGACACTTTTCCTCTGAAACTTCCAGGTTAAAAAAAAAAAAAAAGTAACAGTAAAATAAAACAGTAAAATAAACAGAACAGAAATAACCAGGGGTGCAGAAAATGTTTCTACTCCCAATGCTTCCCGCAATCCACCCGAAAATTTCCCCAAAATTTTACGGTATGTTATAGGTAAGTGCTGTATTACCGTAGGTATAGAAAATTTATTTTTCAAATATTTCTCAACTTATGCGTGAGTATATATATGGCAGGGGTGATTCTGAGTGAAAAAAAAATTCCTAAAATTCACAGCAAATTTTCTGAAAGGTTACAGCAGAGTGAGGGAAATCCACTCCCAACACTATGTATTTTTCATGGATCTTTTGACGCAATTCGCGTTTTTTCGCTATCTTTCGACGAAATTTGCGGTTATTTCGCGATCTTTCGCCGAAATTTGCGATTATTTGTCCTTCCTTTTTAACGAAATTCACAGTTGTTTTGCCATCATTTGATGAAATTCGCGGTTGTTTTGCGATTATTTGGCGAAATTTGCGGTTCTTTCGTGATCTTTTGACGAAATTTGCAGTTTATTGCGATCTTTTAACGAAATTTGTGATTCTTTCGTGATCTTTTGACGAAATTTGCGATTCTTTCGTAATCTTTTGATGAAATTTGCAGATTTTTTGCGATCTTTTAACGAAATTTGCGGTTATTTCGCGATCTTTTGAGTAAATTTACGTTCATTTCGCGATCTTTTGACGAAATTTGCGATTTTTTTTCGCTTTTCTTTGACGAAAATCGCGGTTATTTCGCCATGTTTTGACGAAAATCGCGGTTGTTTTGCGATCTTTTGACGAAATTCGAGATTGTTTTGTGATCTTTTGATGAAATTCGAGGTTGTTTTGTGATCTTTTGACGAAATTTGCGATTGTTTCGCAATCTTTTGACGAAATTTGCGATTGTTTCGCCATCTTTTGGCGAAATGTGCATTTATTTTGCGATCTTTTGACAAAATTTGCGTTCATTTCACGATCTTTTGACAAAACCTGCCGTTCTTTCGCGACCATTTGAAGAAACCTGCGGTTCTTTCGCGATTTTTTGACGAAATTTGCGGTTCTTTCGCGATCTTCTGACGAAATGTGCAGTTATTTTGCGATCTTGTGACGAAATTCGTTTTTCCGTAACTCTTCGTGAAAATTCGGGGTATTTTTATGTCCAAATTTTCAGATGACCGATTTTTTTTTTTTTTTTTTGAACCGAATGTTTTAAACTTTCGGAAAATTCGGAACATAATCACCCCTGATATACGGTACATAATATTTTGAGATCGATTTTGTGAAGGTAGCCATACGGACATTTTTATTTGTACTGAAATTGTTCTATCTCAGGGAATTATGGAATTCGTTGTTAAAATCAAAATCAATTGTATATGTTTCTGAAAAATTTCCCCCCGATCCTAGATCGCCGGATCGGACATATTCTGCAGCCCTGGAAATAACCTATTTACCAGCTTTTTAGACTACTGAAACATTGATCTTAAAATGGAAAGCAGATTTATAAAAGTTGTCATCCACTAAAACATTTAAATAGCCATCAGACTTAACATACAGGCTTTTTTTCTAAGCTATGTTATAATACGTATTATACTTTTAAATGTCTAAACTAAAAATTAATAATATATCTTTTTAGGCATTTTTATGAGACTTTTTTCTGTCTCAAGCGAGCCTTATCTCGATTTTCTCCTATTTTTTTTTTGTCACATCTAAGTAGTGGATTCGATTATGCAATAAACAATTTAAATATATCTTATTGCATATTTTAGTTAAAAGTAAACAGGTGCTTCGCTAGCACCCAATTTTTCAATGTCCTCTTATTCGACTTCATAATTTGAGTTTCTTTTTTATTCTTAAGGTTGTTCCCAAATCCGAAAGGGTAACTTTATGACATAAGTTTTAATTTATTTTTGCTTGGAAATTCATGAAACTAGCAGATGGTGTTGTTCAGATAGTATGTAATTGAACTGTGTTTTCTGTACTTTTTGAAAATGCAATAGATCTTTCAGAAAATATTGTCAAAGTGTGCGTTTTGAACCGAATTTTCACATGAAAGAAGAATAACCACTCAAGGAAGGTTAAAAGCATCTTTGACATGTGATCAAAATTGCCTATCAATAGGTAATTCAATAGGATGATCAATAGGTAATTTACTTATCAAAAACGGAAAACTCACTTCTATTGTCAGGCCTTCCAATTTTATATCTTTCCGTTAAAAAATTAATTTGTAAATGTGTCAAAGTGTTTTGTGCTTGTTGAATAGAGCAGTTGAGAACAGTCTTAAAAGATAATCAGCAAACAAACAGATAAATCCATGCATGGGTATAAAACTAAAAAATACACACACATTAAAGATAATGCAGAAACAAGATATCAAAACATTGTGTTTCAAAAATTTAACTATTTGAAATAATGTCAAGAACATAAAGAGGTGCTCCAATGCACCAATTTGATCACCTGTAAATGACAAAAAAGTGTTGTTTGAAGAGATAAAAGATTTTTTATATGGTATATGTCCCTTCGAACAGTTAAGACTATCTTGCACATCTGTTTTCCATAGATGCAATGAGGTTATCATTATTATTAAATGTATGAGGTATTAAATTGGCTGTTTTTGTGTGTGAGTGTGCAAACTCCTTTTGTATAAATAAATAATTAACCTATGTTTAGTTTGACATAATTATTATTTGTTGCTTATTACATTTGTATCTCTATATTAGGTCTCTCTTGAGCACTGAAAGTAAAGATAAACTGGAGTTAAATTTTATGTATCAAGCCCCTCCAGGTGCAAAAAAAGGTATCTATTTTTAAATTAAATATTTATTTGCTTCTTCTTCTCCCCCCCCCCCCCCCCCCCGCCCCCTCCCTTTATTGTCTGATTATTTTCATCTTCAGTTATTTTAAAATGATTATTTAATATCTAACTGTAAGTATACTTTCCGGTGTGTATTAAAATCAAGTACAGTCGAACCCGAACCCGGTTAAGACGTGTTTCAAGAAAATGAACAAAAGTCGCGTCTTAAGCATGATCGCATATTAAGCGTGATTTGTATAATGTTGCAGAAACTGGGCTTATTTACACATCTAATCGTCCAAATGAACTTTAGAGCTTTCATCTATATGTTTATGGTCGAAAATTGTGACTTTTATGTAAATTTAGATCAAAATTTAATTGTATTCCACATTAACTCATTGTTTCTTTTTATAGGACCAACTGGAATAATAACAGAAAATAAAAATCGGTTAAGCATGGATTTATTAACGATTATATTGCAGCCAAAAATAGAACAACAAAAATAATTTTCATACTAGACTAATTTTTTTAACATAAAGAAAAACATATTAAATCATTAAAACACAACGCAGTTTTTAAAATCATATTTAGTACTTGTAAAAATGAGTACCGTTACAATCTGTCCTTCTTTTTAATAAGAAAATCTATCCTTATTTAGATTTGTGTAAAATATATAGTTAGCATAGCTAAATAAAACTATTATCAAACCACAGTCATATTTATTTAATCTTTACGAGTTTTATTTTTTGTTGCCTATAATAATCATTATAAAACATAGTAAAGTTGCATAACGTACATTTAAAACCTCACTAAAAATAGGTATGATAATTTCCAATCATAATAAATTTTATGGCGTATCTGAGTAACTTGAATTCATTTGTATCTCTGCTATAGTAAAAATATGCATGAAACAAGAAACAAAGAATGTTGGGAGGAGGCATCAAAGAAGAATTGCAGTTTTGCTAATTTAGCGGATTTTTGTTTTATTCAAATATCTACCACTACTTTCAATTAGTAATTTTCATTTTAATTTATCTTTTATTTAATAAAGTAAATAAATACTATTCGTAAACAGTGTTTTTTACCTGGATTAAAAAAAATCAGTTAAATTATCAACACTCGAAGATAGTTGGTTGGTTGAGTGGGGTTTTATGGTGCAAAGTCCCTTTAGGGACATGCTGAGCCAACATAATATGTAACATAATATTGAAGATAGAAGGAATTCACATCTTTATCAACGAATTCGCATCTTAAGCGTGATTTTTTTCTTCAAAGGAGCGAAAATTTATCGCGTAATAACCATTCACATATTAAACATGATATTTTTTGCATTAGCGTTATAGGAGATGTTCAAGGGATCGGAAAAATCTGTGTATTAAACGGGAATGTATATTAACCGTGAGCGTCTTAACCAAGTTTGACTGTACTTTATTTTTTTACAGTATTTACAAATTAAAAATTATGTATGAAAGTATTGAAACTATGATTGAATTTATTATGATTAATGTTTCATTTGTATTCTTAATTATAATGCACAATATTTTTATCATATTTATATATATATATATAAGAAATTATGTATTAATTATGTTGTACTTATTATGATTTTTTTTTCTGGGGGGGGGGTTACAGTTTGTCAAAAGATTGCAGGGGAAAAAAATGCAAATTTTGTCAAATGATCGCAGAAAAAACGCTGTTTCATTAAAGGGCTCGAGGAAAAAGCATAAATTTCATCAAATAAGTGCATATAAAATGCTAATTTTTCCAAAGGATCACAGAAAAATTGTACTGATCTCTTTAGAAAACATGTGATGGCAGCATTTCGTATATTTTTTTATGTTATGTATCGTATGCAAAGGGATCCAGCCAGGGTTGTTTGATTTAAATCAGCTTGATTTAAATCGCAATTTAAATCAAATGAATTTTTTTTTCAAAAGATCGTTGATTTAAATCAGTTTCTTTTTTATATTGATAGTTACAGGTTAAATAAGAATCAAATTCATCATTTATGTTATAAGAAAAGTATTCATTCATTTCAGTTTAAAAATTACCCTGTAATAACATTAAATAAAACTTTTATAAGTTCAAAATAGTATTATTTTATGAAAGTAAATGCAATTGTATTAAAAATATTATCAATACATAGTGTATTCCTCAAAAATATTGATAAATGCTCACTCATTTTTAAATTTTTTTCTTTTTTAAATGATCAGTTCATTTTTGCAAGTTAAATGCTTAAGCTATAATTAGTACCTTATTCATGTGTCTGTCCAGGATTTGTCTTGTATTTGTAAAGTTTTTTTTATTGAAAAATCTAACCACAATTTTGTGAATTTGTAAAAATCATTATATATAGATTCTTGTTAATGTTTTTAACAGGATCATTTATATATATATATATATATATATATATAATCATTAATTAAACATTACCGACCATCATCAAAAATCACAATATTGTGAAATGACAATAAAAATGGATACCACAAACCTATAATATAGAACTGTATGTATAAAATAAAGTGCCTTATACATAATTACAAGAATTAATATGGAAGAAAAAAAGAAGAATATGGATACCGAAAAAAAAAATTTAAAAACTTATATATTGAATTACATTTTCAAGAGTACAGAATTCAATGATATAAGCAAATCGGTTGTTTTCTGTGAGAAAAAAGCTAAAAGCTGAAAGTATTTTTTCTCCTGTACCCAAACAACCAATATGATTAAAATAATAGTTTCAAGATGAAAACAGAACATTATCAAATGGCATGAAATGGAAAAAACAATACAACCCTTTAAATATTTAATTTATAGCATAAAAAATAGAAATATTACACCACATACCGAATAAAAACCAGTTGATTTTTAAAATATCCTCCTGCACATGGCATCCAAGCATGATCAGATTAAGGTGAATAAAACAGTTAAGTTAACACAGAAATTAAAACTATGGATTCAGTTCATTCATTTTGAAATACCGTGATAAAATCAATTAATATAATATAAATAGAAAATAATTACATTATTTTAACTACCTAAAAAACACTTTTAAATTGTTTAATTTCAATTTTACAATATTGCCAATATTCGGCGTTTAATACCACCTGGTGTAAAAAATTAAAATTATTACTTTAATAGAAGCTTTAAAAGACAAAATTTTTTAGTGCTGCCATCTATTATATTATTTTAAAAACAATTATTATTATTCAAATGTCACGATAAGAAATTAATAATAGCTAATGAAATTAAAATATATCATCTGCATTACCACACTAATCCTAATATATAAATAATAATCTACTATATATCATTATTCAAAAAAATTAAATTAATTAAATGTTAATAAAATGCTTTCAATATATTCTATTACCAAACCCATTTAATCTGCACTGAGAAAGTAAATAATTTTATAACATTGATTATATATAGAATATAGCTATATGCTATAACTTAAAATAAATTATATATAATATAAATATAAAAACTTTAAGAATTACTATTAAATTTAAAAAATAATAAATTAATAAAATGAACAGGGGAGAAAAAAAAAAGGATGTTTATAGAATATTGTCATATTCTAAAATTCTTAATAGCGTAAAGATTACAAATACAGTAAAATCTGTCTAAGGTGGACTCTGTGTAATCCGGAAATCTGTCTACCGTGGAAATATTTTGAAGTCCCGGCGAATCCATAGAAAATAACATTAATACGTGCTCCATAAGCCGGAATCTGCCTAACGCAGAAACAGAAAGGATTTTAAGGTCCCGCCGAAAACAAATCTTTCCATAAGACGGAAAAAAGGATTTTTAAAAATAAAAAACATTCAGTAAACGAAAATTTAAAACTGATTTATAGATCAAATACATATAAATAAATACATATAAAATACAAATATTAATAAAAACATATTTTTGATCATTCATTTGTTTACAGCGAAAGAATTTTTATGAAATTTTGCATTTTTGCGGATTTAATAAAAAGCAAAAGAAAATACGCTGTTTCCATTTGTTTAGCTGACAACATTTACAATTTTTAACAGTTTTTTTTTTTTTTTTTTTTTTCTTCTACAGTGTTACATTTAAAATATGCGTTTTTATTTTTTTCTTATTACCCTTATAATAAAAAATTAAAAAAAAAAAAAATACAGATCTATATTCCAACTGTAAATACAAGACTACGAGATTTAAAAAAAAGTCATACATTTAAAATTTAAAAAGCAAATTTTTAAAAATCATAAATTTTTTTCAAATTATTAGGATAGTTGAAAAAAAAATAATTTAGATTAGTATAGTTTAATTTTATATACCGTACTTTAATCCATTTCGATGAGAAAAATAGGAGTTTGTGTAAAAAACTGTAAACAATTGTAAATAAAAAGAAAATGCTGATTGAACAAATAAAAATCTGTACATTTTTGTCTTTTATAATTTTCATTAAATTCGTAAATTGCAAAATTTCATACATAAAACTCTCTCTCTATATATATAAAAAATTAAAAAAATAAATACATGTGCAAAATCATGTTTGTTTTTTTTTATTTGTTTCAAATTAAAAAAAAAAAAATACGTATGCATTATTATGGTGTGAAAATAATAGACCATTTGTTTGTTGGGAAGCCATAGTTTTGCTGGGATTCGAACTCCAAAAATATTTATACTAAATAATATTTCACTTTAAGAACGGTTCTGAAGACTACAAACGTAAAAAATACGCAAGAGACTTTTTTTTTACTGATTTGCATAAGGCGGAATATTGTCTACGGCAGAAATTTTTCTCTGTCCCAATCGATTCCGCCTTAGACAGATTTTACTGTATAGTGTGTGGATTATCTTCATATTAGCCAAAAAAAAAAAGGCTGAAAAATATGATTGTGACAATCAAACACATTAACCGATAATTAATCATGTAATACAAAGTTGAAAATAAAACAATATTAAAAAGTATAGAGGAATAATAATAAAAACCAATTACCCAATTTTAATACAAACAGTATAACATTAGTTATATCAAATAAACTTATATGCATATTAATCACTATAAAGATGGTATACTATTATTAATTAATATGACATTGACCTGAGTAGACTAAAATTAAAAAACAAGTTAATTTTAAATTTGATTAAATAAGCTAAATTTAATATGAATTCAAATTTAAAAAAAAAAATGTCACCAATTACATATAAAACATCAAATCAACATCCATATAAAATGCGTAATAGAAATGTAGTTATAATACAAAAGCCCCATCATTTTTTTTTTTTAATTAACCATTGCGTATTATCCAGACAACTCCACCCATGGGCGTACCCAAGGGGGGGGGCTGATGGGGCTACACCCCCCCCCTTACAGCCCCCCATTTTCAATCATACAGCTGACTAGACATTCTCATTAGTCCCATATTAGTCCACATTGACAACAAAGAAGAGAAAGGTTGCAGACGGGGGATAGACCCCCCCCCCTCCTCCCGAAATAGTCGAAAAATTAAATGAAAAAGTATTTTTTCCTTACTTTTTAAAGATAAATCTGTAATTTTTTCTTCTGTCATATAGCAAAACAGATATTCTCGTTAACACCATATTAGTCCACATTGACATTACAGCATACCCAAAGATCGGGAGGGGGCTGATGCAATTTCAGCCCCTTCTCTCGAAATGGTCGAAAGTGAAATGATTGCTGAATTGCTGAATTTTTTCCACCTGTTTAAGATAAATTTGCATTTTTTCCCTTTTCGTTCAACAGACTATGTGCTACCTTCCCTTAAGTTCCATAGTTGTCCATATTAACACCAATGAACAGACAGAGGGCTGACGGGGTTACAGACCCCCCCCCCCCAAAAAAAAAAAAAAACCCAAAAATAGTCGAAAATTGAAAGGAAAAAAGTATTTTTTCCTTACTTTTTAAAGATAAATCTGTAATTTTTTCTTCTGTCATACAGCAAAATAACCAACTCCATATTAGTCCACATTGACATCACAGCATACCAAAGATGGGGAGGGGGCTGTTGGAATTACAGCCCCCCTCCTCTCGAAATAGTAGAAAATGAAATGAAAAAATAGTGCTGATTTTTTTTCTGTCTGTTTGAGATAAATTTGCATTTTCTCCCCTATCATTCAACAGACTAGCCACTCCCTTTGCTGTAGTTCCATATTAGTGTACAGCAACACCACGTTATACCCAAAAAGGTAGAAGGGGGCTAATGAGGTTACAGCCCTTTCCCAAAATGTCGAACATGAAATGAAAAAGTACTGTTATTTTTCTTTTTGTTTGAGATAAATTTGTATTTTCCCCCTATCATTCAACAGACTAGCCGCTCTCTTCTCTTTAGTTCCATACTAGTGCACAGTGGTACCACATCATATCCAAAGAGGTGAAAGGGGCTAATGGGGTGCTCCCTTCCTAAATAGTCGAAAATGAAATGAAAAGAAGGCTGATTTTTTTCTTCTTGTTTGAGATAAATTTGTAATTTTTCTTCTGCCATGATGCGAAATAGCCATTCTCGTAAATTCCATATTAGTCCACATTGACATCACAATATACCGAAAGAAGGGGAGGCGGCTGATGGGCTTACAGCCCCCTCCTCCCGAAATAGTCGGAAAAAATATTGCTTTTTTTCTTTCTGTTTGAGATAAATTTGCATTTATTTTCTCCTATCATTCAACAGACTAGCCACACTCTTCTGTTTAGTTCCATATTAATGCACAGTGACACCGCATTATACCCAAATAAGTAGAAAGGGGATGATAAGGTTACAGACCTCTTCCAAAATAGTTGAAAATGAAAAGAAAAAAGTACTGATTTTTTTTTTTGTTTGTTTGAGATAAATTTGTAATGCAATTGTTTTCTGCAGTACAACGAACTAGACTTTCTGGCTAGTCTCGTATTAGCGCACAGTTACACTACAGTATACCCAATGAGGGGAAGGTGGCAGATGGGGGTTATAGGCCCCCTTTCGAATTAATCAAAAATGAAAAAAAAACTCCTGTTTTTTTCTTTCTTTTAAGATAAAATTTAATATTTTTTCTGTAACGCAGCTATTCTGGTTAGTCCCATATACTAGTGCACAGTGATGCCCCAGCATACACCCAAAGAAGTCGATGGCGATGGGGGTTATGAGGCTACAACTCCATTCCACCTCCGAAGATATCGTAGTGAAATGAAAAAAGGGCTGATATTCCTTTTTTTCCATTTGTTTTATTTTCTGGCATGCCACGAATTTATTTTTCTTGTTAATCCAATATCCTCCTAAGTCCAGCGACCAAATTTACTTCAAACCATAAAATCAATTTTCAAATGACTGAAAAACAGCTGTATGCCTGTTTTACTGGATAAATGAAAGCATATATGGTCAGTTCAAGAGACCTACAAGTAAATTCGACAAATCTAAAAGTAGTTTAATTTAAGGAGTTTTTTAATTTCTCTCACAGTCGGCGGGCGTCAAGATTGTCAATGCCGAAGTATGGTAATGCACAGTAACACTACAGCTAATCTCAAGTTGATTTCGGCTAAATCGGAAATCCGGTGCGGAAGAGTTGACTGTAAAAGTAGCTTATTAACTTTCATTTTTCAGTCGCATCTCCATGCCAAAAATTTGTGTTTTTTCCATGGTTTTTTGACGAAATTTGCGTTTTCTCAACGGTCCTTTGAAGAAATTCGCTCTTTCTGTGGCTTTTCCCCGAAATTCGCGTTTTTTTTACGCACTCCTTCATCGAAATTTGCGTTTTTTGCGCGGATCTGTGACGAAATTTGCGAGGGTTTTTCATGATTCTGTCGAAATTTGTTTTTTCCGCGTTTTTTCGGCGGGTTTTTGATGAAACTCAAGTTTTTTTTCGCGGATTTTTGCCGAAATTTGAGTTTTCTTTACGAAATCCTTCATCGAAATTTGTTTTTTTTCCTGGCTTTTGGCCGAAATTCGCGTTTCTTTTACGAAAACCTTCGTCGAAATTTCTTTTTTTTTCCGTGGCTTTTTTGACAAAATTCGAGTTTTTTTTTACGAAATCCTTAGTTAAATTTGTTTTTTTTCCGTGGCTTTTTTGACGAAATTCGCGTTTTTTTCTCGTCTTTTTGATGAAATTCGCTTTTTTTTCTGCGGCTCTTTGACGAAATTCGCGTTTTCTTTGACGAAAGTAGCGTTTTTTGGCGGCTGTTTCACGAAATTCGCTTTTTTCCCACTGTCTTTTAACGAAATTCTCGTTTTTCTGTGGCCATTCTTTGTGACCCTGCTTTTTTAGGTAGCTTTCATTACAAAAAGCTACCTATTGCAGCCGTTCGGAGGAAAGCGATTTCAAAAAATTTTGGTATATTTTCATCGATCATGACCCCCAGACCCCGAAACCACCCCCCGTTCAAAATTGATATATATATATATATATCTCCATATACATATATATATATATATATATATATATATATATATATATATATATATATCTGACCTATGTCACACTGTAACTCTCGTATTTATGAACCGATTTGGATGTAATTCGGTGTGTACATAGTACACACCAATGTCTCGACCGAGTTCGTTGGCCAGCTTCATCCGCCATTTTGTTTCAAAATGGCGGCCATTTAAAGTTTTTTTAAAAATTTAAAACTTGAAATGTGGTACCAAAAAATTGAAAATGGAAAAATATTTTTTTCTTGTGTATTTGACCTTTATACAAAGACTCCGGAGCAATTTTTGTTTTGTCTATATCTTAAAAATTGGCTGAGTTATAGCATTTTGAATTTCTAGCGTGGCTGACATTTTGAAACGTCCTGAATTTTGTCACGCGATAAAAGGCGTATTTATGAACCGATTTGGATGTAACTTCGTTTATACATAGTACATACCAATGTCTCGACCGAGTTCGTTGGCCAGCATCATCCGCCATCTTGTTTAAAAATGGCGGCCATTAAAATTTTTAAGAAAAATTTAAATTTGAAATGTGGTACCAAAAAATTGAAAATTGAAAAAATATTTTTTCTTATGTGTTTGACCTTGATAAAAAGATTCGGGAGCAGTTTTTGTTTCGTCTATATCTTAAAAAATGGCTGAGTTATAGCATTTTGAATTTCTAGCATGGCTGACATTTTGAAGTGTCCTGATTTTTGTCACGTGATAACAGATGTATTTATGAACCGATTTGGATGTAATTCGGTGTGTACATAGTACACACCAATGTCTAGACCGAGTTCGTTGGCCAGCTTTATCCGCCATCTTGTTTCAAAATGGCGGTCATTTAAAAAAAATTTAAAAATTTAAAATTTAAAATGAGATACCAAAAAATTGGAAAATGAAAAAGATTGTCTTCGTATGTGTTTGACCTTAATAAAGAGATTCCGGAACAGGTTTTGTTTCGTCTATATCTAAAAAAATGGCTGAGTTATAGCATTTTGAATTTCTATTGTGGCTGACATTTTAAAACGACCTGATTTTTGTCACGCGATAACAGGCGTATTTATGATCCGATTTGGATGTAACTTGATCTGTACATAGTACATACCAATGTCTCGACCGAGTTCGTTGGCCAGCTTCATTTGCCATCTTGTTTCAAAAAGGTTGACATTTAAAAAAAAAGTAATTTAAAATTTAAAATAAAGTATTAAAAAATTGGAAAATGAAAAAAAATTTTTTTTTGTGTGTTTGGCCTCGATACAAAGATTCTGGAGCAGTTTTTGTTTCTGAAAATTTGTTCTTTTGTTTATATCTTAAAAAATATTGAATTATAGCACTTTAAATTTCTAGCATGGCTAACACTTTGAAACGATCTTGTATTTGTCACGCGATAACACACGTATTCGCCTATTTCGATGGAAGAAGGCATGTGGATAGTATACATCAATATCTCAACCAAGTTCGCTGGCCAGCTTCATCAGCCATCTTGTTTCAAAATGGCGGCCATTAAATTAAAAAAAATTATATTTAAAGTGAGGTGCAAAAAAAAAAAAAAAAATAGAAATTGAAAAAGGTTTCTTTCATAAGTATTTGACCTTGATATAAGCATTCACGAGCATTTTTTGTTTGTCTTTATCTTAAAAAATGGCTCAGATATAGCAGCTTCAATTTCTAATGTGGGTGACAGTTTGAAAAACTTATTTTTTGCCTGCGACAGCACTCGTATATATCAACCGATTCCGATGTGAGTGAGCATGTGCACAGCCATTACTAAGGTCTCGACCAAGTTCACTGATTAGCCTCATCCACCATGTTGTCTTAAAATGGCAGGAACTTTAAGAAATCGCCGAATTTGGCAGCCAAATATAAGTTAGTTTAAATAAAAGCAGCTTGGATAAAGCTGACTAATTTCGCGAAATTCTCATTCATAATGATTTAGTACTGATAAAAATTAATATTGAATCTCCTATATTCGGTTTCCACTAAATTGAACTTCGTGTGTTTGAATAATATAAGTTGGCTTTTTTAAAATAAGGAAAATGAAACTACCTCTTCCTCCCGGCACTGGCCGGAAGGACTTTCTTTTTTTGAGATCCTTTAACGAAATTCGCGTTTTTGCCGCTTCCCTTTGACAAAATTCGTGTTTTTTCCGAGATCATTTGCCAAAATTTGCGTTTTATCTTACGCAATCCTTCGTCAAAATTTGCGTTGTTTTCCGTGACGAAATTTGCGTTTTTTCTCGTCTTTTTGATAAAAACCGCGTTTTTTTCTTGTCTTTTTGATGAAATTCGCGTTTTTTGTGATCCTTTACGAAGTTCCCTTTTTTTTTGCTGCCCTCTGACGGAATGCGTGTTTTAAGCGATCTTTTTTTCGAAATTGGCGTTTTTTTTTTTTTCGCTTTCCTTTGACGGAATGCGTGTTTTTTAGCGATCCTTTGTCGAAATTTGCGTTTTTTTCTGCGGCCCTTTGACGAAATTCGCGTTTTTTCCGAGGTCATTTGCTAAAATTCGCGTCATTCATAATATTCGCGTCATAAAATTCGCGTCAAATAGGCAATCATTCGTCAAAATTTGCGTTTTTTCCGCAGATTTTTGACGAATTTTGCTTTTTCCCGTTTTTTGATGAAATTTGCGTTTTCTGCAGCCTTTTGACGAAATTCACGTTTTTTTGTGTCTCTTTGACGAAATTCGCGTTGTTTCCGCGTTCTTTTGCAGGAATGCGTTTCTTTTTAGCGATCCTTTGTCAAAATTTGCGTTTTTTCTGCGGCCCTTTGACGAAATTCGCCTTTTTTTTTACACAAACGTTCGTCGAAATTTGCGTTTTTTTCGTGGATTTTTGACGAAATTTGCGTTTTTTCTCGTTTGTTTGATGAAATTCGCGTTTTTTCTAGTGTTTTTGATGAAATTTGCGTTTTTTTGCGATCCTTTACGAAATTAGCTTTTTTCGTTGCTCTTTGACGGAATGCGTGTTTTAACCGATCTTTTTTTCGAAATTCGCGTTTTCTCCGCGACTGTTTGATGAAATTCGCGTTTTTTCCGCGACTTTTTGATGAAATTCGCGTTTTTTCTGCGGCCCTTTGATGAAATTCGCGTTTTTTTAGATCCTTTGACGAAATTTGCTTTTTTCCGCAGCTTTTTGACGAAATTCGCTTTTTTCCGCGGCTTTTTGACGAAATTCACTTTTTTCTGCAGCCTTTTGACGAAATTCACGTTTTTCTGTAGCCCTTCTTTGTGACTCTGCTTTTTCTTCTTTTTGCGATCCTTTAATTAAATTCGCGTTTTTTCTGCTTCCCTTTGACAAAATTTGCGTTTTTTCTGTGGCATTTGCCGAAATTGGCGTCTTTTTAGGCAATCCTCCATCAAAATTTGCGTTTTTTCCGTGGCTTTTTGACGAAATTTGCTTTTTATTCTCGTCTTTTTGGTGAAATTTGCGTTTTTTGCGGACTTTTGACGAAATTCGCGCTTTTTCGGTGACCATTTGACGAAATTCACGCTTTTTCGCAATCATTCGTCGAAATTTGCGTTTCCCGCAGCTTTTAACAAAATTAGCGGTTTTGTTTCTTGTCTTTTTGATGAAATTTGTGCTTTTCTCCGCCCTTCTGATGAAATTCACGTTTATCCATGTACATTGGATGAAATTAGCTGTTTTTGCGATCCTTTACGAAATTAGCTTTTTTTTCGCAGACCTTTGACGGAATGCTTTTTTCGAAATTCGCATTTTTCCCGCAAACTTTTGATGAAATTCGCGTTTTTTCTGCGGCCTTATGACGAAATTAGGGGTTTTCTGTACTCATTTGACGAACTTAGCGTTTCCTCTGCGAGCATTTGACATAATTCGCGTTTCCTCCGCGATCATTTGAAGAAATTTGACTTTTTTTTTTCGAAATCCTTTGACATACTTCGCATTTTATCCGTGGCCGTATCACAACATTTCGGTTTTTTCCTTTTCGGATCCTTTAAAAAAATTGGAGATTTTTTTTCTGCGAACGATTGATGAAATTGATTTTTTTCGTCGACCATGACAAAAATCGCGATATTTTTTTTAAGTCCGAATTTTCGGACTGATGACCAAATTTTTTAATTTTTCGGATAATTCGGAATAAAGTCACCCCTCCCCCTCCCCTCCCCCCCTGGCTACAGCCCATTTATCAAATATGATTTCTGTTTATAACACAATTTAACGTGTTTCGTAAGATTTAGAACATTATGGAAATTTAGGTCAGCCCCCCCCCCGAAATAAAATCCTGGGTACGCCACTGACTCCACCCTCCTCCGTACTCTAACATCTACCCACCCAATCATCCTATAATAATTGTTTATTATTATTTTACAATTTTTTATATAAATATTTTTTTTTATTTTATAAATTTTTTTGTAATTTTGTTTACGCATGTGTTTTTTTTTTTTTTTTTTTTTTTTTTTTATAAGATCATGTAAGTACTAATTGTATATAAATGAATATATGAATTTTTTTTTGAAAACCATGATTGAATGCTTCATAAATTAGTTTTTTAATATTATTGTTAATTAGATTAGAAGAACATAAACATTTTATTCTATATAAATGATTAAGTATTATATTTCGATATACAGAATGATGAAGACAAGATTTAAAATTTGTATGTATATATATATATATATATATATATAACCATTAATTAAACATAACCTTCCACCATCAAATATTATGAATTAAAGCTGTAAGTATTAAAAAAAAAAAAAAAAAAAAATTAATATAAGAATTATTATGGAAGAAAAAGAAAAAAGTGGACACTGACAAAAATTGAAAAGCTTATACATTGAATTACGTTATCAAGGGCACAGAATTCAATGATATAAGCAAAATGGTTGTTTTCTGTAGGAAAAATAAGCTAAAGCTAAAAGTTATTTTCCCCTGTGCCCAAACAACCATAAAATCAAGTGAATTGATTAAAAATGAAAGCAGAATAGAAACAAATAATATGAAATGGAAGAATCAATAAAACGTATTTAAATATTTATAGGATATAAAATATAAATAATAAACACCATACCGATTAATATTTCAGTATTTTACAAAAATCCACGCGCACATGGCTGCCAGTATATCAAAAAGATTAAGGTGAATAAAACAGTTAAGAAATCACAGTAAATGATACCAAAGGATGCAGTTAATACATTTTGAAATAAAATTTGAAATACCTTGTTAAACACATTTAATCTAATATAAAATAAATAGATATTAATTACATTATTTAAAATGCACTATTAAATTAATTAATAACAGTTTAACAATATCGTCAAAATTTAGCTAAAAATACCCCCTGGTGTATTAAATTATAACTGAAATGGAGCTAGAAAAATTAACAATTAGAGCTATCTTAAAGAGACAAATTTAGTGCTGCCATCTAGTATTACTTCTATTAAACAACTAACGCAAGAAGCATTTGAAAGCATTATTTGTAATATTTGTATTATTTGTATATTTGTATTATTTGTAAGCATTTGAATGTAAATAACTGTATAAATAATTATGCATATGTAGTGCATTTTAAATAATGTAATTAATATCTATTTATTTTATATTAGATTAAATGTGTTTAACAAGGTATTTCAAATTTTATTTCAAAATGTATTAACTGCATCCTTTGGTATCATTTACTGTGATTTCTTAACTGTTTTATTCACCTTAATCTTTTTGATATACTGGCAGCCATGTGCGCGTGGATTTTTGTAAAATACTGAAATATTAATCGGTATGGTGTTTATTATTTATATTTTATATCCTATAAATATTTAAATACGTTTTATTGATTCTTCCATTTCATATTATTTGTTTCTATTCTGCTTTCATTTTTAATCAATTCACTTGATTTTATGGTTGTTTGGGCACAGGGGAAAATAACTTTTAGCTTTAGCTTATTTTTCCCACAGAAAACAACTATTTTGCTTATATCATTGAATTCTGTGCCCTTGATAACGTAATTCAATGTATAAGCTTTTCAATTTTTGTCGGTGTCCACTTTTTTCTTTTTCTTCCATAATAATTCTTATATTATTTATTTTTTTTTTTTTTTTAATACTTATAGCTTTAATTCATAATATTTGACGGTGGAAGGTTATGTTTAATTAATGGTTATATATTAGCATTCAAATTACTATGATGCATTTGCGCAAGTAATTATGAATGTATGCTTTTTACGATATTTTTAAATATCTTTTCGTTTTGAATGTCAACAATTCATTTTGATGTATTTTTTCCTTATGGTATCTTATATATATTTATATATATATATATATATATATATATATATATATATATATATATATATATATGTGTGTGTGTGTGTGTAGAATAGGTGGGATCGACTGTAACTGAAAATTGGTGATGAATGCTCCTGATTAAACACTCGTAGTATAGAAATAATCACATTTTAATGTCTTGATTAATGCATAGATTATATTTACAGAGCACATTAACTATATACAGGGCTTAGGGGGATGAGGGGGAATTTCTTACGGCAGTTTACCGGCATTCAATATATTTCTGAAGCTTGACCGGGCACGTCTTACCAGGTCAGTCCGCAGAACAACTCTGACGTTACATCGAACCTTAGCCCCCCGGCTGCGGTTCAGAATTACTCACTCATCAGGTTTATTGTCTTATAGAATTTGTCTACTCTGTCAGTTCTCATGGTATAGGTGAAAACTGGGAAATTTAGTTAGTAGCCAGTGGCCGGTAGACTCAGTTCCATTAGTGGCCACTTTTTAAAGTTAGTGGCCACTATAATGTTTCAAACTTTCTTGACATCTACATAAACTATAATTGTTGTATATATACATATTTTTCTATAAGTCAGTTTTATACCAGCCTACTATTCATGATAAGAATAGGGAAGCAGTCAAAATTCAAGAAAATTACTTTAAAACCACAAAATCTGTTATATTGATTTTTTTATAATATATTTTTAGATTATTTGTATATGTTCATAAACACTATTATCAATCAAATTACTATTACTTTCTTTATATAAAAAATAACTAAATCAAAATTCCAACAGTTAGGTGTATACAATAAAAAAAAGAAAATCAAATAAAACCTAATAAAATGTTATTAGGATTTTATTTAATAAGTAAATGTGTTATTAACATACTATACACATTACATACAGCTGGAATCTAAGCTGGTGAGTGCATTTTGCAGGATTAAACAATATCTCTTGAAGAAAAATAATCTAACTGGTGAGCATGTGGCAGGAGTCGAAATATTGAAAATACTGCAATGTTCTTAAAACACGCTTGCATCCGGTGAAAAAGAAAATGAATAAATTATTTGAAATGCATGTGGAATCAAAGCTGATGAATATATTTTGCAGAATAAAACTGTATTTCTTGAAAAAGTAATCCAATTGAAGGGCAATGGCGAAAAGCCAAAATATTGAAAATACAGCTATATCATTGTAATCTGCTTACATCCGGTAGGAAAAAGAATTAACCAGTTTGCTAATTAGATGTAATCAAAGCAGAGATGCATATTTCTATGAAAAAAGCCATATTTCACTTGGCGATCGATAACAGATTTTTTATCGCCACTTGGCGAGTGGCGACTAGGGTGGCGATCGACGGCCGATTTTTTAATCGCCACTTTTACAACTTTAATCGCCACGTGGCGAGTGGCGACTGCCAATTTTCATCTATATCTCATGGGATTTTAGCTGCACCTCTTACTGTGGTCAGGATGTGGTTTAGATTGTTTTGGGAACCGCAAGCCACATCCACATATATATATATATATATATATAAAGAGTATGTAATAGATATTTTCTTATATAACTTCAACTGTTTTGTAACAGGTTAAATTTTATTTTAAAATAATTAATTTGTGAAAGTTTAAGTTTGGCGACAGAAAAGTTTAGGGAAAGGTTTATTTTGAAGACAAAGTATTTTGTGAAGGGCCCTGTTTTAAGATGAAAATTTGCATGAAGTGTCCTGTCTAAATATTTAAAAAATTGTGAAAACCCCTTTAAAGGACCCAGATTTTTCCTAAACAAATCCCTGTTATTTCTAAGCTAAGCAGCAATTTCTACTGTCAGTAAGCATAATTGATTGTTGAAATTGTCAACGGCTTAGGAGATAACACTGACAATTGATAGTTTTAAGCTTTCAGTTATGTGATTATTTTTCATCTGGTAACTATTTTGTCAATTATTAGATTAGTAGTATCATATTGTTTGAATTTTATTTTTATTTTTTAATGTACTATTGGTTTAACTTATTTGTTGACTATTAACTGACTATTCGTGATTTTAATAAATATCATAATCGAGATTAACTCGTTTTTACTCCTATTAATTGAATGAAACAGAAATTTAAGATGAAAGTCAAAGTTGATATAGTATTGAACTAATAAAAAGGAAATATTGACATCTGTAACAACATTTTGAAATATTAAAATATATGAGATAGTTTTGGGATTGGCACATCCAACTAGTTTAATATTAAAGAAACATTCCAATTCTTCAACGACTGTTAGATTTGCAAAAATGGCATTTCGTTGCAGTGGAGGACATTTTGGCATACAGAACCTTTTTCATACTTATAGTCTGCGAGTAACTGAACATTTATTTGAGTTTTAATAAATTGAATTTTTTTTTTTCTTCTTTGCTGTGCTATATAGAATCAATCATCCCTTAGCAGGATTTTCACTAAAGCAAGTTGCCTCAACCTGGATTATTTATACAGCAAAAACATGCCTGTGTGTAACACCGACGTCATATTGATGATGCAACCTGTAAAATAAATTTTGCTTATTTGCAAATTTATTAACCACGAAACATTGAACAATTTCAATTTTTACACCATCTTAAAACAATATAAATAGTTCAGTATTTGTTTCTGTCAAATATTCCATAATGAAATTAAAATTTTATCAATAAATAAATAAAAGAAAAGCATAAATAAATCAAAGTCAACAACTGTTTAATCGAACTACACGCTCATTTGTATATATCTGATATTCATATTTTAAAATCAATATTGGTAAAATATATTTAAATTTGTTGTTTCAAATTTGGCATTATGTTCACTTGCTTTCTGTGTTTACTCATATTAATGCTCTTTGTTTTACTAACGAATATTTGAAAATATCATTTTTATTTCAACTATGATGCCATATTCATCTTCTATTTAATTCTTTAAAAAAAAAAAAAAAAAAAAAAAAAAAACCTTTAGTTTAATTTTTCATATCTTTCAACTGAAAATTAATTGCTATATACAAATTATTATTACAGCTTTTGAATTATTTGCAACAATAAAGAAAAAGGCAAATTTTATAAGAAAAATATTTGAAAAATGTAAATAAAACTTAGCCCATGTTACTTTCTGTGTTATAATTTACCAATATGCAAAGCCATTTTATCATTCGTTTTGACCTTTATGTCAGGCAAACATTTTCACACTTTAAATTTAATATATTATTAGAATTACCAAAGAATAAAAAATTTCAGGCATCAGGACAAAAAGGTGGGAAGAAATCAAAAAAAGTTATGAGGTCCATAAGCTTTACTGTGTTAAATTAACATTGAGAAGTGACACTGGAAATAAATAAGTATTGTGCTGCCGTGCAATAATTTAAGTATTGCGCGGCAGCGCAATACTTATTTATTTCCAGTGTCACTTCTCAATGTTAATTTAACATGGAAAAGCCTATGGAGATCATAATTTTTTCATTTTTCTTCCCACCTTTTTGTCCCTGATGCCACTCATTTTTTATTCTTTACTAATTCTAATGATATTATAAATTTAAAGTGTAAAAACGTTTGCCTGACGTCAGGGTCAAAACGAATGGTAAAATGCCTTTGCATATAGGTGAATTATAACCCAGAGAGAAACATGGGCCAATTTTTTTTTTTTTTTTTTTTTGCATTATTCAAATATTTTTCTTAATAATTCCAATTTTCGCTTTTTTTATTGAAAATCAATGGACATTTTTCATAGAAAATGTAACATTTTTACATCATTGTTGCAAAAATTTCAAAAGCCGTAATAATAATTTATTTCTTTTTAGTTGAAAGATCTTCACGTGAAATATTAAATTGAGCTAGTTTTTTTTTTCTTCAAAAATTAAAAAGGTGAATATGGCGTCATAGTGGAAATAAAAAGGATATTTTCAGAATAAGTTTTTGCTTTGATCAAGTTTATATTTTAGTAAAAAATTTCTAATGGATAGCTATTTTTACGCAGGTAGCAAACTTAGTGGGGAATTACATAACTTAAATTTTAAAATGTATTTTTTTTCCGATATGAGAACTATTTATACCCCCAAGTTAAACAGGTAATAATTTTCTGATGTGTTTATATCACCTATTGGGAGAGAATAAGGTTTAAAAATTTAAGTAAAACTTTTATTTTTTATTTTTTACTGTATCACAGCTATAATATTGTTAAATATTAGCAGTAAGGATTCAATCCAATTTACATTTATATTCATAGCGTTCCTGAGTGAGAAATAGGGTATCTAAATTTAAGTGAAGTTAATTTTTTATGTTTTGATTATAGATTTTTTATGTTCAGATTGGAAGTTTTTGTTCAAACTACCGCAACATGCATTACTACAGTGGTGAAATATTTTGAATTACACATTGGTAAACTGCATCCCACATTGTGATGCAATACTGCATACATCAAAGCCTGATGATGATACTCTCTATTAATTTTGAAATGCATTCGTCTGAGTGCTGTAGTTATTAAAAAACTTGACATATTAAACAAAAACATAATTTGAAGAACAAATTAAAAAAAACAAAATTTATTTCCTACATTGTTTAAGCCCGAGAAGGGACAGATATTAAGTTATTTCATTCAATTAGTTCTATATTTAATGTTAAATTTTTATAACAAATTAGTTAGCCAATTGAAGATTAAAAAATAAAAATAAAATTCATACAATATGGTACTTAAAACACCCTAAAAAAATAGATTCCGTTCAAATGAAATCGAAATAAATCTTAGACTTTTTTTTAAGTTTTGTATTTTGCATGCATCTTATCATTTTATGCACAATTGTCATAAACATATTACAAAATCTGCAATAAAAATATTTTCAATTAAAAATGGAAGAAGTCTAAGATTTATTTCAATTTCATTTGAACGGAATCTATTTTTTTTAGGGTGTTTTAAGTATCATATTGTGTGAATTTTATTTTTATTTTTTAATCTTCAATTGACTAACTAATTTGTACAAAAATTTAACATTAAATGTAGAACTAATTGAATGAAATAACTTAATATCTGTCCCTTTTCAGGCTTAAACAATGTAGGAAATAATTTTTTTTTTTTTTTAATTTGTTCTTCAAATTATGTTTTTGTTTAATTAAATTATGCTCCTTGATATTTTCTAATTAATAGAAGTTAATTGTTTTGGAAATATGCAATTAGTTGTGATTCAATACAATACCTTAGTGCACGAAAAATTTATAAAAATGTATTTTTTTTTTCTTTTACACTTCTTTTTCTAATGATCTAATTTTTCGTGTGCTTGTTGTATGTGTTGTACATACAATTTTTACTTTCTTATGAAATATTAATTTTTCTTTTCTTTTCTTTTCATGTTTTATAATGCAGAGCGGCAAGTAAGTATCCTATTTTATTCACTTAATGTTTTTCAAAAAGTTTTTTGTTTATTTATCATTTTCCAACAAGTTTTCTTTTGAATAAAAAATCAGTTTGTATTTCATAAATAAAGATGCTTTGATAACCACATCTGTTTTAAGGCTTGTTGTAGATTTTTCTCTCAATTCAGAAAAAATAAAAATAATATTAGTAGTAGCATAGCACATATCCTTCATAGCAAAAGATGAAATTTGTGGGGATATATTGATCTATTTCTAATATTTAAAGTTTTCTTCATATCCATTTTCTGCAGGTTCTAATGTATTCCTGATGTCCTCTTTACCATTAGCTGCTATTTTTCTGTTAATGGCTATCACCTTCAATCAATTTAGTTTGCTACTAAGATTTAGATGCCTTCATTAGATATAGTTTCTTATCTTCTTCATTTTCAATCATTGCATCAAATGTGCATAATAATATGCACTTTCTGTTTGTATGGAAAAAGAGTAGCTCCATGAGAATTTTTGGAGCAATTTTCTACACAGATAGAGGTTTTATAACAGCTCGTATTGTCTGTGACTTCATACATGCAGCATATTCAAAGAAATTGCAAAGATTTAAATTATACAAAATATTATCCCTGAAAAAAAAGAATGAGTTACTAATATTCTATTTAATGCTTTTTTAAGGTTTTGTAATTGCTATGTTTTAAAAAGAAGATTTGAGTGAAAACTCTGTAGAAGTCTTAAAAAATTATAAATTTTGTCTTTAAGTCCTAATTTATGTTTTAATCAAAGAAGAATTGAATATTTCATTTCATTTTATTTAATAGAATTTGCAGTTCATTGAACAATTTCTATTATGTAAACATTCAAGTTATGCATTTAATATCTGTACTAAAGGCTATCTATTATTTTAATTTTCATTGTACAGTTAAAAAAAACCCTTCATAACAGATACCTCTATTTAATAATCACATTTTTCAATCCCCAGGACTTCTATATTCTTATACATTTACCCTAAATAGCAGACACCTGAATAGCAAACAAATTACGCAATGCTGAGAGGTCTGCTATTTAGAGATTTTACTTTACACAATCTATTTGTTTTAAAAATAGAATCGCACATTAATGTTTTACCTGTACGACATTTAATTAAATATTTTTTGTAAAATCAGGTTGTAATGAAAGTTTCCCGCCACAGCTAATACGGTCTGTGCAAACAGTTCGAGTTGGCGTGTTTGCTCATATTTTGTCAAATGAATTTTGACATTTGAAAGAAAAATACTTGTTTTATAAAAAAAAAAAACAAAAAAACACAGGACTTCTATATTCTTATACATTTACCCTAAATAGCAGACAGCTCTGAATAGCAAACAAATTCCGCAATGCTGAGACGTCTGCTATTTAGAGATTTTACTTTACATAATCTATTTGTTTTAAAAATAGAACCACACATTAATGTTTACCTTTACGACATTTAATTAAATATTTTTTGTAATATCAGGTTTAGGGCTGGATTATTTATCAATATATCGGCAGATATTGATATTTTTTAACTATCGCAATAACAATATCTAAACTTTGACTCTGTTGATATATCCCAATAATATAACAGTGTTAACAAACACTGCAATTACGAACACAAGCACCGAAAAAAATATCGCCAAATAACTCAGAACTCAATAAAATAATAATATTTTGCGCTCACCGCCAGAGAACCTGAAAAAAAAAAAATTCTATTCCTTTGTCTTCAACCTCCTTTCTCATCCAAAACAGAAAATCTACATCGATAATCTTCCTTTCCGTTGATTATCAGCAATAGAAACTATCCCAATCATTAAAATACACCTATCCCTTCTCAATAAACCTAAAGTTCGTTCGACTCTCTGCGTAATACTGAATAACACTTATCATCCTTTCTCATCTCAACTGTGATTAGTCTCTACACCTATTCCAATAACTCCAGATAATTGATACATTATGAATAATAACGCATGAGCATTGGTTATTCATTATTGCGTTTGATACAAAGATAACGTGTGATCATCGAGTCTATACCTCAGAAAGTAGAATTCTCGGCTTGCAAGCAACCAGTGAGAGTCCGCTAAAGTTTCCCCCTTTGCTTATAGCAAAGTTGCAATGAAAGTTGGCGAAAAGCCCAAGGTCAAAGCAGTCTTTCACAGTGGTGATTGGTTGTTTTTAAAAAGAGCTTCCCAGTCAGTATTGTTTATTCATATTAACTTCTTCTTTGTCGTATTTTTGTTAGAGCGAAGTTTTCTGGAGTGAATTTAATATATTCTGTATTGATATTTTTCAGCTATGAATATTTATTAAAAAAAAATTAAAAAAAATTTAAATTAGTATAAAACTATTCTCAAATGTGATTTAAGTATTTATATATTTTTTAAAAAGGTTTCAATGTTGTTTTCTTGTAGTAAATAGGTAGAAAGATATAAATAGAGGGAACTGCTCTGCTCAATAAACGCAAAACGTTGTGACACATTTACAAATTCATTTTTAAACGTAAAGGCACAAAATTGGAAGGCCTGGATTTTGGAAGCGATTTAGAAACGAACTGTGTTTTGGGGCATTCCACGTGAAATCAGGCAGTAAAATATCAATATGTAACCCACCATCACAGATTTTAATGAAACTGCGTGTATTTGTTCTTACTATTAAGATATGATCACCAGTAATTTTTTTTGCTCCTTGGTGAAATAGTTTCTGAGAAAAAAATTGTCAAAATTTTGAAAAACTGCCATCAGTTGGCATTCTTGACTGCTCGATTTTCAAATGTAGCATGACATAAATATGATCATATTTCAATATCTATTCCACAAATCATCTTCAAATAATTTATGCATAATATATAGGGTACGTATTTTATGAAAAAAAATACTGTTACGCTTATATAACATTTTAAGTGTGTCTAAAAAAATGTTTAATCTTTGAAGTCGTGATTTTTTTATGAAAAATAATGCATTAACTAAAATAGCATTATTAACAAAAGGCGGTATTTTTATTAAATTTATTTTTTATGGGAGATATACTTAAAGGTGTCCTTTACCTGATTCTGAAATAAAAATAGTGGGATTTTGGGTGTTTTTGGTAGTATTTCGTATTTAAAAATATTTTGAGGTGCATTTCATATCAAATCAAGCAGAGTCATTCCATGTCAGTTCCCCTAAGCCATTTAATCACTGTCACAAATTTCAATGAAATTGGGTTTGTTTATAGCTTATTTTAAGATGTAATCACCTTTAATTTTCTTGATCCTAAGTAAAATATTTTTTAAGATAAAAAATATCAAAATTTTGAAAAATTGTTTTAAATTTTTTTAATGACAGTTCGATATTCAAAGACTGCATTAAAAAAAAAAAAAAGTCATTTCAATATAAAATCACTAAATAGGTTTCAAATAATGTATATGTGACAAATAATGTAGGCTGATTATTATTTCTTGTTTTTTATCATGTTTAAACACTAAGAGTGTCTTTTATCTTATGAATTTCTAAAATCAAGAATTTTGTAAAAAATAATGTGTTAATCAAAAATTTATTATTAACCGAAGGCAGGGTGTTATTGCTTTTTTTTAAATTGTACGTAAAAATATCTTTTAAATGGTTATAAAATAAAAATAGTGAACATATGAGAAAAAATTATCAAAATTTTGGAAAAATGCCACGAGTTGCCATTAATGATTGTTCAATTTTCAAAGGCCTCATTTTATATATAAAATCATATTTCAATAACTAATAAAGAAATCTTCTTCGAATAATTTAAGCAAGGTAAATAAAGTATGTAAATTATGAAAAAAATATTGCTGTAATGTTAAAAAATATTTAAATGTGTCTAAAAAATTGTATAATCTTTGAAATCAAAAATATTTTACAAAAAATAATGAAATTATTAAAAAATCTTTATCAATCAGAGGCGGAGTTTCTATGACTAATTTTTTAATTTTAAATTGTACATAATACTACATTATAACTGGATCTGAAATAAAAATAGTGGGATTTTGGTTGGTTTTAGTAGTATTTAAATCATATTTAAAATTATCAACATTTTCAAATGCAAAATCTATCCAATGTATCATCCCTGGAAATATTTTTATTTATACATTTATTTTATTTTTCAAATTATCTTTTATGTTCGTTTCTTAAGGAAAAAAATAAACAATATTATTTTTTAGTAAAACTTCTAGGGCGAAGAGCAATTATCCCTTTCCAAAAAAGAGAAAAATCACTAGCTCCTCACCGCCCAATAGAAATTTTCAAAATGACAGTCCTAATCTTTAAACTCATATTTGGCTGTTAATATTGAAAATTTAGCATTGAGCTGCTAATATTGGAAAAAAATACCAAATTTCACTCTTTTGAAGAAAATTTTGACGTATTGTGCTTTAAATATATGCAAAAAATGCATAATCCATTATATTTATATCTTTCAAATAACTATATCTAAAAAAATATTTAAAACTTAATGAGTTGCACTTTTGTAACTTTATTCAGTTTCTAATGATATGTACCGTAATTTCGGGTGTATAGCCCGCAGATCAAACAATTCAGTTTGGACCCAGAAATTTTATTCAGTATTTGAAACTGTGATCTAAAAAGTTACATTTTATTTTTAAAAATTTCTGGGTCGAAACACGATTGTTTGATCCGCGGGCTATACACCGGAAATTACGGTAATTTGATTTATTTCATCACAATATTGCTGAAAGATGGATTTTCAACATATATATGTGTGTATATATATCCCTGTTCTCAAACAAATTATTTAAAAATTATTCATTTATGTTTAATAAAGCATATATATATTGTTTATACACTTATAGAAAATACATATAGTAAATTTTATGATATTATGTCAATAATGTCTAAAAGTAAAGAACTTATCTAATAGTATGTAACGAAAAATTTAACATCTGGTGTAATGACAACAAAATTTTATAATTGTTTTACTTAATTTGGATGAATGAAAAAAGCTTACATGTTTATATTTTATTGAAGTACAGGTGAAAATGTCACAAAGACATTCCTACCTCAACAACCACTGAGTATGTCACATTCACACTACAGATGATTTTTTTTTTCTTTTTGATCTTTCGGGTTTGATTTCAGAATTAATTAGTTTTGTTAGAAGTGTCATTGCAGTCAGCATATTAGGCTCACTATTTTTTTTTTATATAATTTGTTTTGATTGACTCGATGAACAACAATATTTAAAGGGACTATTTCATGACTTTTCAATTAAAAGCTGATTTATAAATTCATCATGTTGTTTAGTTATTATTATCGTCTTAAGATAATAAGTTGATATTAAAATTTTTAAATGCAGTTTATTTATTATTTGAACAGTTGAAAGTATTTTTCAATAAGAGTGGGCTGTTGATTTTAAGTCGGCTGTTGAGCAATGTAGTGTTGGTAAAGGAACTGGTACTATTTAATTTAATTTTTATTGCTGTAAATAATATTTGTTATTTTATTATTGTATGTATTATATTTAAGCAAGAGTAGAAATACACAATATCGTAGTCATTTTAGTACATCTTAGCATGAAAAGCTTCAATATTTATCATTAAACATTGACATTTTATGAAAATTTTGTTAAAATTGCTCATATTTTCACTATTTTTATTTTATAACTATTGAAAAGATATTTTTACGTACAATTAAAAAAAGTAATAACAGCCTGCCTTCGGTTAATAATAAATTTTTGATTAACACATTATTTTTCACAAAAATCTTGATTTTAAGAATTCACAAGATTAAACACACTCTTAGCATTTAAACATGACAAACAACAATAAATAATAATCTGCCTACATTATTTGTCACATATATATTATTTGAAACTTATTTAGTGATTTTATATTGAAATGACTTTTTTTTTATGCAGTCTTTGAATATAGATCTGTCATTAAAAACATTTTTAAAAAATTTCAAAATTTAGATATTTTTTTTATCTTAAAAAATATTTTACTTGTAATCACCTTTAATTTCCTTGATCCTGTCTTAAAATGAGCTATAAACATACCCAGTTTCATTGAAATTTGTGACAGTGAATTAAATGTCTTAGGCAAACTGACATGGAATGACTCTGCTTGATTTGATTTGAAATACGCCTCAAAATATTTTTAAATATGAAATACTACTAAAAACACCCAAAATCCCACTACATTTATTTCAGAATCAGGTAAAGGACACCTTTAAGTATATCTCCCACAAAAAATAAATTTAATAAAAATACCGCCTTTTGTTAATAATGCTATTTTAGTTAATGCATTATTTTTCATTAAAAAATCACGACTTCAAAGATTAAACATTTTTTTAGACACACTTAAAATGTTATATAAGCGTAACAGTATTTTTTTTCATAAAATACATACCCTATATATTATGCATAAATTATTTGAAGATGATTTGTGGAATAGATATTGAAATATGATCATATTTATGTCATGCTACATTTCAAAATCGAGCAGTCAAGAATGCCAACTGATGGCAGTTTTTCAAAATTTTGACAATTTTTTTCTCAGAAACTATTTGACCAAGAAGTAAAAAAAAAATACTGGGAATCATATCTTAATAAAAGGAAGAAACACACGCAGTTTCATCAAAATCTGTGATGGTGGGTTACATGCCTGCCTGAACTGACATGGAATGACCCTTTTCCATTTTTTGATAAATAAATTACCTATCGAGTTAAGCAATTTTTATCACGTGAAAAAGACGTTTTTCACCCTTTCTTGAGTGGTTATTCTTCTTTCGCGTGGAAATTCCGTTCACAACGCGCCCTTTGACACTATTTTCTGAAAGATCTATTGCGTTTGCAAAAAAAAAAAAAAAAAAAATGGAAAAAACTGAAAAGAAAACCAGTTTGATTACATAATTTCTGAACAACAACACCTGCTAGTTTCATGCATTTCCGAACAAAAATAAATTAAAACTTATGTCATAAAGTTGCCCTTTTGTATTTAAGAACAGCCAAGAATGAATTGATTCTTTAGAGAAAGATTGAAGAGCAACATTTCTGTTGCATCTATCATCCATTGAAACCTATTTAATAACAAGTATATTAGCACCACATGTGGCATTAAATTAATTTTAGTTTTTTCTAGAGTTTCCTCTTTTTCTGTGTTAATTAAAATAAAATCGTCAATGTCCTAAATTTAAGAATGTTCTATTTTAGTTTGTATTTTATAATTTTTGTCAGTTGTTCGCAAAGTACTTCAATACTAAAAATGCCGCTGATAAATAATGCATAGAGTAGGAAGAATAGGAAACATACTGTTTTTGAAGGAAAATACTTTGCAACAAATGGTATACGTGTAAACAGATATCAAACATTGGTTTCATTTCTAAAAATTTTTTTTTTATAAATATATATACTTATTTTAATGTTGCTGTGTGAACATATAGGTATAAGACTGAGTAGTTGTTCCCTACATCTGTTTTTACTTAAATTGCTGCTATTATACCATTTATGTTTCGAAATTAGCAAAATTTCTATTCTTGCACAATTTAAGGTAGTTATCGCGATATATCACAAATATCAATATTAACTCGTTGATATATTGCGATATTAAATTTCTGATATCGTCCAGCCCTAATCAGGTTGTAATGAAAGTTTCCTGCCACAGCTAATACGGTCTGTGCATTCGCGTTGACGTGTTTGCTCATATTTTGTCAAACAATTTTTGACATTTGAAAGAGGAGACTTGCTTTATAACACTGTGTTGTAAAATTGTAAAAAAAAATATCGTTATCATTAAATACAGGGTGTCTGAAATGGAACTATCATGTTACCAGATTAAGAACCATCATTTACTTCCAGTTCTTTTGCAAAAAGGTGGCTACAGAATGTCACTGAATAAAGTGTACAGCTTTAGGTACTAGTGTTGTATCATATGACACTGTGAAGGTTTGGCAGAATGATGGTTATATATAAAATTACAGTTAATTATATATATATATTATAATTGGTATTATGTAATGGTGATTTGGCAGAAAACTTTCGTTACAACTTAATATAACACTTTGTTTCATTTTATGAGGCCCAATTCTATATTTTTACAATATTTTTTTTAGAAAGAAGATGATGAACCAGAATTTAAATTTGAATGGCAAAGAAAATATAATGCTCCAAGAGAAGAGTATGTTTTTATTTATATTTTATCAGTAAAAATTAAATAATTGAAAATATAAATTCCAACTTCCCTCATTTTTGGTGTAATTCCTGTCTATTTGCTCTGCAGCATTTGAGTTTTATGATTTTTAAAGAAAAAAAAAATAGAATGAATAATAATTTAATTTAATAAAATTAAAGGGAAAATAAATTTGGGACTAAACAATTGCTGAGTTGAAGGATTAATTAAAATGTTTAAATTTTAAATGATAAGAGAGAGTGAATTTTGGCACAGGAACTATAGTGGTTAGTACAATAGTTAATAATAAATCATGTTAAAAATTATAAACTTCACAATGGATTATAAACATAAAAATCTCGCTCACCTGAATATAACCAGAATGCATATGAAATTTAATCTTTAATGTGATTTTTCTTATAATGACTAGTATACATCAAACACTTAATCCAATCACAAGATTTTCAAATTAAATACAATGAAAAATTATTTATTAAAATTATTAAATATTTTAAATCAGTACTTAGCTTCTAAAACAATTAGTATACATCGATGAATAGTATTTAAATTTTTATCTGCCAAAGTTCTGATTGTTTTTACTAGCCAATGACATATTCAATAGTTCCTACCAGCCCTCAACAAATGTAATTGCCATTCGCGACCAAATCATTTTATTTGATTCTACTATTTGATGTTTTTCTACAGATCCATCACCTCCACATTTTTCTTTTTTTCCCTTAAATAATATTTTAATGCAAAAATTATCTAAGAAATGCAAATCATTATATTTTAAAGCCCTGTTAATATCCAAAGTCTATTTATTTCTAAACTAAATTCTGTATTTCTTATTTTTATCTTTCATAAAAAAAAACCTTATGATCATTCAAAAGTATTAAAAAGCAGAAAAACCAACGTTTAAAATGCACAAATAATATATGAAAAGCAGCAAACAGCTGTTTCGAATCTACTAGCGAGATTCTTCTTCAGTGCAAAAGGAACAGCGTGCTAGAAAAAGCAAGGCTGAGCAAAATCATAGACAGAGACGCGCTGGCTTTTATACCCTATGCAGGTGGCGAAGGCGCCGAAACAACCAATGAGAGAGAAGCAGTGGAAACGACTGGGTGGACAAGTAGCGACATCTACCGGAGAAGTAGAGAAAAGAAACCAAAAAAGGGGAATTAAATTAACGCTTTCCAAATACGTGGAAAATCTGGAGTACTAGATAAGTCATTGACTAAAGAGTGAGAATTTTTAATGATATGGTAAGCTTCCCAAAAATCAAGATCAAGGTTAGAAGAACATTTTTGGATAATGATGGCTGAGGAAAAATCGAACCTATGTTGAGAAGACCAAGAATGTTGAGCAATAGAAGAACGTTTGAGCTCCTGATTTTTAACATAACCTTCATGCTCTTTTAAAATAGCTTTTTTATGTTAAAAATCAGGAGCTCAAACGTTCTTCTATTGCTCAACATTCTTGGTCTTCTCAACATAGGTTCGATTTTTCCTCAGCCATCATTATCCAAAAATGTTCTTCTAACCTTGATCTTGATTTTTGGGAAGCTTACCATATCATTAAAAATTCTCACTCTTTAGTCAATGACTTATCTAGTACTCCAGATTTTCCAAGTATTTGGAAAGCGTTAATTTAATTCCCCTTTTTTGGTTTCTTTTCTCTACTTCTCCGGTAGATGTCGCTACTTGTCCACCCAGTCGTTTCCACTGCTTCTCTCTCATTGGTTGTTTCGGCGCCTTCGCCACCCGCATAGGGTATAAAAGCCAGCGCGTCTCTGTCTATGATTTTGCTCAGCCTTGCTTTTTCTAGCACGCTGTTCCTTTTGCACTGAAGAAGAATCTCGCTAGTAGATTCGAAACAGCTGTTTGCTGCTTTTCATATATTATTTGTGCATTTTAAACGTTGGTTTTTCTGCTTTTTAATATTGTTGCACAAAGGCTTTATTTGCTATTTTCATTCAAAAGTAATTTAAATTCTATTTTCATGATCATTAATGTTTCAAGTATCAACAGCTTCAATAAATATAAAGAATCATATTTACTAAATTGCCAAATCTAATAACCTGCTTGGTTTATTTCATTTTCAAAATTAACATATACATAACGCTAACGTAATTTTCTTTTGCCTCTATGATTCAATAAAAAATAAATACGATTGTCAATACTACACTGTTAAAAATTTGTGGCATTCTGGCAGGTCTTTGACCGTTTTTTCCGAAAACGGTTACACAACCGTGAATTTAACACTATTCTGACCATATTATTGGCCGTTTTATGGTCAGAATATAGTTAAATTATGGTTATGAAACCGTTTTTTCAAAAAACGGGCGAATGACCTGTCAGAATGCTGCAAAAGTTTTAACAGTGTAGGGATTGACCGAAGCAGCAATTTTGCCGAATACTGAAGCTTTGGTCAAAGTGTATACCGAATATTCGGTATTCGGCAACTGAATACTTAAAAATTTTTAATACACATTTTTGCATATATTTTTTGCATATATTAGCTTTTTTAATAAACTTTAATTAAAATTAAATTCTTAATAATTTAATTCAGTTGCCTTTTTTATTCTTAAATTTAAGTACACAAAAAAATTTAATGGCTTCTTTCCACTCACAATTTCATTAACCCTTTACTTATTTATTATTATTTTATCACTAGTCAATACCCAAAATAACCTATGAAAGTATTAAAGTATACAGGCTATTATTAAGGATAAGGATTGTCAGAAAAACAAAAGTTCATTCAAATAAAAAGAAACAATGTTGTCATTAAGCTGATTTACTGATTGTATAAGTTTAATTATAAACATATTAAATAGGACTGTTTTTAAATACAAAAAGTATCATATAATTTGTACATTTAACTATTTTCTGTCAAATTATTGATACATATTTATATTTTGATTAATATTTTAACATTGTGGTGATGAAGATAACAAATTCGAGCAATTTTAATTTAATGATTATAAAAGCTATAGGATAGGCATAGGGTATACATATTTTTGATGTGTGTATTTTATTTAATATACACCTTAGGTATACATATATGAACACTGATATACTTATTTGATGTGTATATTGAAGAAAATACACATTAAATTTAAATGAAAGAAACTAATGTAGAAATAATTAAAATTAAATAAGTGAAAAATGCCCATCTTCCTTACTTTTTTTTTTTATCTATCGTAGACAGTTGTTTTGATTTCATCCCTATGTAGACTATTTTAGGAAGGAAAAAGTCTCTGAACTCATGCCACATAATATAGAAACTCGTCGTTTAGCCTATTCTACTTCTAAGTAAAAGAGAATTCTTCTACTTCTAAAAAATTACTTATTCGCAGTTATTTGGCCGAATACTTAAAAGTATTCGGCCAAAGCCGAATCTTCGGTTTACATGCCGAATACCGAATCGACTATTCGGTATTTGGTCAATACTAAGTCGCTACTTCCTTCAATTTTCATTGCATAAAGTTGTTTAGTTTCTTTGCGTGGGATTCACCTCACCATTATATCTCTCATCTATGAATAAACTAATATTTCTCTTGGAATATGTGGTCCCTTGCATTTTCTACCAAAATAGATTTCCAAGATTGAGTCTTTGGGTTCTTGTGAGCAACTACGATGTACATACCTATTCGTAATCTTGAATTATTAAGTAATCAATCATGAAACAACAACCAATTAAGACTGTCATCCCCAGTAGCAGAAAGTTATGGTTGTGTCTGCGATAGCAATTTAGAGTAGACTGAAAATCGTCTGTGGGATTGTCTGCATATTTCAGTTTTCTTATGTACATTACAAACATTAAAATAAATAGGGTTCTTGCTGATTAATATTAGAAAAATACAACTATATTTCAATTATAATACAACCTAAATAAGTAAATGGCAAAACTAATATTTTATGAAAAATCAGATAATAATAAAAGTAAAGTGGTTTTGTAAGGTATAAGTTAAGTCTAAACCTATTTAAAGTTATATTGAAATATTTCTTCATATAACCAATGGATGAATTTTGCTTTTTTTTCCCCCTTGAGTGACTGAAGAATATCGTGATTTTTTTGCTGCAACCTACAGACAAATTTCATTATTTTTATTTATTATTATTCTTTTTTTTTTTCATGAAACCGGTGGATGAATTTTGTGTTTTTTCCCCTGATCAACTACAGAATTTCGTGATTTTTTTCAGCAACCGATGAATTTTGCAAATTTTTTCTTGCGATCAATTGGCAAATTTTGCGACATGTTCCTGTGGCCAATTGACAAATTTTCCATAACTTTTTCCCCATGTTAAAATTACAGAATTTACAATTATTTCCATGCAATTGATTATAAATTTCACAATATGTTCCTGACCAATTTGCGAATTTCACGTTTTCATCCTGTGACCAATTGACCAAATATCTTTTTCTCTTGTCCGGCTGAATGCAGTTTTTACCTACGATTTACTGATGAATTTCGAGTATTTTATGCGACAATTGACAAATTTTGTGATAGTTTCCCCGCAACCGATTGATGAATTTTATGACATTTTTCACAGGACCTATGGATGAAATTTTGAGATTTTTTTCTGATCGACTGATGAATTTCATGATTTTCTTCACGAAATATAAAAACGAATCTCTTGATTTCTTTCCACACTCGACTGAAGAATTTCACAATTTTCTCCTGCAACTGACTGACGAATAGGGTGTAAAAAAATCATGATTTTTTTAAAAAAATCAAAAAAATCGGATTTTTTTGATTTAAATCGAATTTTTATGATTTTTTTCCCAGCGTTCAGATACGGAATAGCTACCAAGAGTTTTAAGTTTCCAAAACCACTAATTGCTAACATAATCTATGTTTTTACACTTTAATTAATAAAATTATAATTATTAGTTAGTAATTACAGAAATTATAAAAACTGCAAATTAGTAGTTTCATTAGGTAGTATCATACAATAATGTTATATACATTAATATTGTAATAATTATGTAAAACTTTATAAATACTAGTGATATTTAACATTTATTAAAATTATTAACTGCATTTTATATTAAATAGTTAACACTACTTCAAATTAATAATTATTAAACAATTAACTCTCTAATTAGGAGCATATTATACGTTTTTAAAACTTAATTATTAAAATGATAATAATGTAGTATTCATTTTAGAAAGGAAAGGGGACAGGATGCTAGTTCCAAAAAAGGGTACTATTTCATGAGGAAATATATTAGTAATGTGTTTAGTAATGATATAAGGGGGGAAAAAAAGAATAATTTTTAGTATGATGAATAAAGTGTCCTTAATTTTTAATAATTTTATGAATAACAAATGGAAAAATACAATTAAATAAAATATTTTAATAATATCCTGTATTTTCTAAAGAAATAAAGTTCTATGTTTTTGTGAGATCTTGGCCATATGAATTTAGAAATACTGTTGAATGGGGAGGTTTTTTACAAGAAATCTTTGGCTACAACTACAGGTGAATTTCAACTATTTCTTTTAAGGCACAGTGCATTTTGCCAATTTCAAAAGGGGCATGGTGCGGCACCATTTACAAAAAAGTCCTAGAACAAATAGTATAAGTAATTACAAGATTAATAAAAACTGCAAATAAGTAAGTCATTAGTTAGTAACACAAATAACAAAACTAACAAATATTATTTGCAGCTCGTTTTGCATTTGTATTTAGGAAAATTATTGTAAACCACCAAAATCTAAACTTACACATGTGTATGTGTATGATAACCAAAAGAATTATGAAAAGGAGTTAAACCCATTCGTATAGGATAAATCTAAGTTAGCCACTTATATCTGAAATCCTCAAAATATTTAAGTAACAGCATTATTACCTCTCAGTGTGGATTATTAGGTTCCAATGGTTATTTTTTTTTTTTAAGAAAAAATTTGCTGCCTTTTCAATCCCTATTCATTATTTTTTATTTAGTATTATGTGAGCTACAAAGTTAAAAACATTTATTCAACCTATACCGAAGAAGTTCTTGCTGACCTTAGCATTTTTATACCAATTATTTCTTTTTCTCATGCAACCAATTGACGAATTAAGTTAGATTTTCCCATTACCAGTTGAAGAATTTCGCAATTTTGTCCCACAACCAATTGACCTACTTTTGCTACTTTTTTTAAAACCAATTGATGCATTACTTTTTTTTTTTTTCCTGCGAGTGTCTAACGTGTCTCGTAATTTGTTTCCTGAGACCGAAAAAGGCAGTTTTCTCATGGCACTAATGCAAGAGGTTAAAAAATGTGTGACGCCCGTCACACATTTTCTGCTCCGGGCTGCCAACACTATGATACATGTGAAGCAAGCAGCAATTTTCCTGTTGTCTTGTACTGTTAACTGAAAAACCAAACTTAAATAGCATTTCTTCTTTTATGCACTGAAAATATGGCAACAATTACTTATTTTTTCCTTTCTTATTAGAAAGATATTGCCTATTTCCCATCTGTAACTATTTATTTCTTGTTTTTTCCATTTATATCTTTATTTTTTAAACTCATAACTTTCTTTTTTGTAGTAATTTTTCATGTATCTTACTTGTTTTCAGCTTTTTTTTTGCACCATGTTCGTCCATTTGTTTTCGTTTTAAATGCTAAGTTGAATTGCTCAGGTGATACAACTCATGTGCGGCCATTTTATTGTGGTCACATCTCACAAGTTTTCAAAATTTAATTTTTATAATTTCTATTTAATTTAATTAAAGGATATTTTATTTAAGTATTTTCATTTCATGTATTTAGTAACCATTTCTTATTTAAACTTAAAGTTAATTATTTATTCAAAAATGTTCTTTGCAGACAACTTATTATGCAAATTGCATATCATAAAATCCCATTAATCTACCCCCACGGACACAACGAAAAATCGTAAAATAATCAGAAGGCTGTTTACATAGAATTAAAAGGCTATGTAATATGTATGGGTCAGTGGTGTATGCTAATTGCTGATCAACTGCTGATTGATATGCATTTTTGTATAAATTTAGGAAGGAAGAAAACATTATGTACTATAATGACTAAATCTACACCAATAAACAAAAAGTTGCTTGTACGTTTATCTGTCTGCGGTGGCTATTGAAATCTACTTAATGTAGAAATCTCAAAATGTGTATAAGGCTAGTCTAAAGCCTGCCATGATACTCGAACAGAGATAATTAGAAACCAGAACTGAAAAAGCGGGAAAAAGACACTCCCCCTGTGAGCGAGGTGTAATTACAACACTGCTGCAGAAGATTTACACAATTATCAGTCATGTGGTTGTTGTTTTTAGGGTTTCGTTCATCTGACGAAACCATATTCGTCTCACTCCTTTGTCTGTCTGTCCGTCCGTCACGGAGCCCGTTCTCAGAAACTATACATATTGGAGACTTGAAATTTTGGGTACTTATACCTGAACACCTCACATCAAACAACAAATCATAAAATTTTGAAAAAGTTGGTAATTAACCAAATTACAGGCTAATTAACTTCTAAAATGAACCAATCCACCTTTTTAACGCAGGTGTCAAATGGACCTTCTCCAAATCATCCGTGTTTCTCCTAAGGGTTGCCAGTAAAATCAACCAATGCACAGTTACCACGGAGGAAATTAAGCCGAAAAATGAAGTGGACATTTTAAAGCGAAATCGCATATCAGAAAATATTGGTCCAAGAAATTTGTAAATGGAATAGACAGACGCGGAAAAAAATCTACTTTCATTTCGTATAAAGTTCACATTTCTGCGATGTGTATAAGTTAAAATATCCACTAAAAATCGATCGATAAAAATTTAATTTCTTTAATTGGAAAGACAAGGAAAAAAGATTTCAATTCGGCGGAAAAGCAGGTAGACATGACGACGCTGCGGTTTTCCATAATAGCATATTTTAATACGAAATTTTAACTTTTTAAATATTAAATTTTTTGGCATCCCGATGTCAAATTTCTCGCTGATTTCATTGATACCCATATCTAAGTCCTATCTTAATTACAAGGTCAAATATTAATTATTATTTAATTAATCGGTTTATTGTTATCAAATGCGTCGATTAAAATGGAGACACATGCTTTTTTAACCACAAATTAAATTAGGAAATCTAATACTAATTTGCATGGGGTTTTTGAACAGCGCTATGAGATAAGTATAACTCATTCATCATCAGAAAGTGTACAAGTATTCATACCACTATTTTCGAATAGTAATTTCAGGAAATATCTTGAATTATTGGTTAAGACCGCCACTCGATCTGTTTGAAACTTTAAGATAGTTTATAACACCTAAGAAAAAGTGTTAAAAAGAATGGAGTGTGATATTTTGAGGAGGAGGGAAGGGGGGGGGGGGGGGGAGCTAGAATAACTTTTAAAATCTTAGCGTTTGTTACCGCAGCAAATGTTTTAAATTCTTGTTTAAGACTGCCACCATCCCGACCCATGTATCTACGGAAAGATTGTGTAAAGGAGTTTCTTTGAGATATGCTTTTGTTAAGAATAGAGTGCATTCCCTGGTGGTGGAATGTGGAACTAACATAACACGATTTTGTTAAAATTAGGAAATCTAACAAGTTGATCTGTTTGAAACTTTAAGATATTTTATAACACATAAGATAAAGTGTAAAAAAGAATGACACGAGAAATTCCGAGGAGGGGAGGGGCGCTAGATTTCTATTTAAAAAATTAGCGTTTCTGACTGCTTTAGGTGCCTTTTTTGAGGGAGTCATGAGATATGTGCTACTTATTTAATATAAAATTGTCTAAAGTTTAGTTACCACTATTTCCGAATAGTAATTTCAGCAAATATCTTAATTTCTTATTAAGACTGCCACCACCTCGAGTAACATATCTACTTATAGGTTGTTTAACGGACTTTCCTTCCGATACAGTTTTGTTAAGAATAGAGTGCGCTCCCTGGTGGTGGAATGTGGAACTAACATAACACACAATTTTGTTAAAATTAGGAAATATAACAAGGCGATCTGTTTGAAACTTTAAGATAGTTTATAACACATAAGAAAAAGTTTATAAAAATGGCGTGTGAAATTTTAGGCAGATGAGGGGGCGCTAATTTCACTAATTGATTTATTTCTATTATATACTTATTTTACAAGGCAGTCGCGTGATGTTTCATTGCAGTATACTTCTGAACGGTGTCCGATTTTTAAAAATACAGCATAAATGTTATTTATGCCAGATAAAAATGTCAGAAGTATTGATACCACTATTTTCTAATAGTAATTTCAGCAAATAAAATAAATTCTTGGTTAAGACCGCCACCCCCTCGACTAGCATATCTCCTGATAGGTTGTTTAACGGAGTTACGTTAAAATACAGCTTTGTTAAGAATAGAGTGCGCTTCCTCGTGGTGGAATTGATAGGTATACTCTTAGTTCTTGTTTCTGTACATATCTTTGCCAGCACTTACTTTGTGTAATTGGTGTACCTGCTGGTGCACATACTAAGCATGTTTACACCCTTTCAAAACCTAACCTAGTCATAACTATATTCTTATTAAATTTATCCATATTCCATTACACTTCATAAACTTCATTCTTTCATTCATCCTCATTCATTTCAATAATTACGTTTTATTAAAAGATCGTTCTGCTTTATTTACAATTCATATAACAGTAAATATAATTTCACTTTTATTAAAAGCACTTTCTTTATTAAAGATAATAGATTACTTACCTCTTAAATAGACCTGTCTCATTATCTGGTATCACTCATAATTAATCTTCTTCTTTATTTACTTTTTCATAAATCTTTATATTTCCCAGCATCTGTTTTACATTTCCACCACACACCTCTGTCAAGCACACTCCGATGTATGACGTAATTTAGTTATTCTGATCGCCATCAGGTGGCATGATCGGCTTGTGTCAGTGACGTCTTCACTTACGTGAATCGACGTAATGACTTACTGACCAATTGTATTACTGGAATTGGTAGGTGTGTCTCGCGGGGTGTGATAGGAGGCTTTTCAATCCGGTGAATCCTTTATATACCGGAGTTTCACAGAGTATCGGTAGCTTCGTCTGTTTAGTTTATTTTATTTATCCGTTACAAGTCGTAACGTTATTTTTGGAGGATGTTCCGCTTGTTTAGAATTAAGTTTCTCATCAAATATGTTAATGCTTCAATCTATATCTCTAAATATATTGCTAATGTGAAATCGTCTTTTACATTTCTAAATTTATTTCATTCGTGAGCCATCAATGTCAGTTGCCGGATCTTCATATCGACGTTTAAATGGATCATCTAATTCCGGAGATTAAGGATTGGCTGTGGAGAACGTTTTTCTACTGTGATAAACTGTTCGTACGGCTTGACGTGTTTCCAGTGATAGAAAGATCGGTTCCATCATGATTCGTGTGGGAGGAGTGACTGCGTTGTGGTTTGCTTTTGTGAATGACCGCTGTCATATTTCATTTCATCTGTTCGTTTTACGAAGAGGATACTGTTGGATTTTCCCGAGGCTGTAATATTTCACAAAGAACATTGCGTCATGGTTAGTGAGTGTATTGAATTGTGTAAAGAACATTTACGATACGCCAAAATGACTTTTGGGTGGACAATTGCTCGGGATGGTCTACAGCGTTGTTCTCGGCTAATTAAATCTCCAAAATGCCTTTTATAGTTTATTAATTAGCTCTGGTACATCTTCATCGTAACAATAGTGGTTTATTTTATTTTGTGATTATTTTATATGTGATCAAAGCAGTTAAGTTTACTTTAATTTAAATCTTGTTTAATAGAATTATTGTGATGTTTAAGTTTAAAATACATTCTGTTTCTAATGGTTATTATTTTACTTTATCAATATAATTTCCTGTTTTTATGTTAATGAACTAATAAATGTTATTGTTGATTTTAATCAGTTGTATGTTTTTATATTCTTTTTGATTAAGCTTATTTAAGTTTCTATAGAACCAGTTATATACAGGATATCATATTTAAATATTTCTTTTTGGAGGTGACAAAATCAGCTATTCGCTTCTATCTGCCTTAAGCAGCTCTGTTTGTAAGTAGTGTTCAACAGGAATGTGGAACAAACAGACCGCGATTTCATTTAAAGTAGGAAATCTAACAAGGCGATCTGTTTGAAACTTTAACATAGTTTATAACACATAAGAAAAAGTTTATAAAAAATGGCGCATGAAATTTCGGGCAGGGTGGGGAGGGAGAGGGGGGCAAAATATTTCTTTTTTGTTTCATACCATTTCAGGTGCGTTTTTTTTGACGAAGTCCTCAGATACATGCTACTTATTAAATATAAATATGTCAAAAGTTAAATTACCACTATTTCCGAATTCCGAATAGTAATTTCTGACAGCCTGTGAAAACATGGCTGAGCAGAGTTACGGTGGTTAATGTGGAAGACTTCGTATAAAAACACCAGTTTTAAAACAATTTATTTATTGAAGAGAGATGACATGATGACTTTACAAAAACAGCATTACTTTGCCATTAAATTATAAGAAGAACTAAAATAATAACTTAATTCAGCTACATAATGATCGATGATATAGGCGTACAAATAATTCTCGAAGCTACTAATCCACAATCAGTCCAGACATTTATACACCTGGAAACAGCAATGGTTTTGCATAAAAACCGTTGCCAATCAGTAAATACAAATTTACGCAAAACACATCCGAAACGCTGATCATACAAATGCATCTGAAACGCTATTGGCTGCAAACTATGATGTTGCAAGTCAACCGTTCACGGCGAAAGACGCGATTCTGAAATCGCTGTTACTGTCAGTTACTCGGCAACTGCACTTGTCTCAGGAGCTAGACTGCCAGTCGTTTCGCATATGTAATCAGAACAAGAGAGGGTGAAAAATAAACGTGCATCAATATAGAAAGTAAATACTTTGAAACTTTATAGTTTAATTTAAACTTTACTGAATGATTATTAAACATTAAATAATTGATGCATAACAATTGGCCTCCTTTTTCACCATCTCTTGAGCTTCACAAAAACATGAAAAAGGTTATATAGATACAAAAATACAAATACATGAAAAGTTCAAAAATGTAAAACTTCTAAAGTTCCACAACAAAAAGTTACACTTTAAATTCAAAAACAACAATCTGATCAATGTCAGGTCATATAAGACTTTATTGGTAAGGCATTGATCAGAGTGAACCACATTGTAGTGAAAAATTATAACTCCCCAATAAAAATTTAAATATCAAAAATTCTCTTACAAAATTTCAATAACTGCTCTTTAATCTGTGGCTTTGTGAAACTGCAAGATTAAATTTACTAGCAATATATTTAAGTTTAAATACTTTATCAAAAACTAGGTTTCTAAGAAAATGATACTTTATATGAATGTGCTTGGTTTTCTGATTTTCAAAAGGGGAATTAGAAAAGGCTATTTCAGCTTGGTTATCACAGAACAGAGTACAATCCCTCAAGTTTAAGTTAAGCATCTCATTTTGCAAAACATTTTTGACCCAGATTAACTCTTTAGAAGCTTCAGTTAAACTGACGTATTCTGCCTCCATGGTTGAAAAACTTATACATTTTTGTTTAAAAGTCTTCCAAGATATGGGCGTTTCATCTAGAAACAAAATATACCATAGAGACACGATCGTCTCTGTTTGCCGCAAAATCTGAATCTGGATAACATGAAAGATTTAACTGGCTGACTCTGGATAACTCAAGTTTATAATTTTTAGTATATTTTAAGTAACCTAACAGTTTTAGCAAACTATTCCAATGAGTAATTCCAGGATTTGATTGAAATTGTGATAACAAATTAACTGCATACATTATATCAGGTCTAGTCCTCCCAGCTATAAAAGATAAACAGCCTATGGAAACCTAGACATGATTTCTATTTCTTCCTTAGTGGAAGGTGAATTTTGTTTGGACAAAACCAAGCCCCTGGGAATAGGTAAAGAGCTTACTGGAAACTTAAATTCTGCAAACATTTCACAAACTTTCTCAATATATGAAGTCTTATGAATGTACAGGCGATTTCCTATCTCTTCAAACTCTATGCCCAACAGCTTTCTGGTTGTCCCCATAATTTTTAAATTGAAATGTTTTTGCAGTAAATTTAACCCAAAATCCCAAATCATCTTTGGTTTTACCAAAAAGAACAATATCGTCAACATAAAGTAAAAGAATCAGTCTGGACTGAAACATGTATACACAATTGCACCAATCGAGTGTATGAAAACCTAGTCTGGATAAAACATCATCCACTTCAAAGAACCATTGTCTGCCGGATTGATGCAGACCATAAATGGCCTTATTTAATCTGCAAACTTTGTTTTTTTCTTTAATGAAACCCTCAGGTTGATGCATGTATACAGTCTCATCCAGATTTGCATAAAGATAGGCATTGTTGAAGTCTACCTGGACATTACCCCATTTTAATAGACATGAAAATATGGCAAAGAATAATCTAACTAGTGGAAAAACTTACGACTGGACTGAAAACTTCCTCATAATTTTCTCCTTTAACTTGGTTGAAACCTTTCGCTACCAATCTAGCCTTATACCTAACTATTTCATTCTTCTCGTTCCTTTTTAAGGTATGCACCCAACAGTTACCAAGAATTTTAGCATCTTTTGGTGGTGTCACAAGATCCCATACGTTACGTTCATACATAACATTTAATTCTTGGTTCATTTCGTCCCTCCAATTTGATGCTTCAGGAGTTTTTATGGCTTGATTATAAGTTTGAGGAATTTTAATTTCAGTTAAGTTAGCTTCATCTATATTTAATAAATTAGTTACTTTTAAAACTGGTGTTTTTGAACTGAAGTCTTCCACATTAACCACAGTCACTCTGTTCAGCCATGTTTTCACAGGCTGTCTGGTTATAGGCCCAGTGGCCCTTGTGGAAGTGAAGATGTTTTTTGTTTTTTTTTTTGCTATAAGATGTGCTTCTTTGTTGGCTTTTCCCAATGTTTTGGATGATGTTTTCCAGACTGTTCCGATGTTTTCATGGACTTTCTCCGACATTTTTTGTTCTTTTATAATTGCTTCGACTAGAGTGTCAATGATTTTAATCAGTTGATTTAAATCGGCGATTAAAATCATGATTTTAATCAACCGATTTTTTTTAAAAAATCGATTGATTTAAATCAAAAATTTTCTAAATGTTTAAAATGTCAAAAAATATATTAAAATTTAACATAAACATAATTTGAAAGTTTCTACAGGTATTTTGATTTATGAATAAACAAAAAAAGAGCTTTAAATAATTGTTTCTTAGCTTAATTCATGAGTATTGTAAAAAATTAAAAACAGTTGAGTTTATAAAAAGCATTGTTTTTAAGTTTTTATCCAAATTAAAACAGTTTAATTTAAAAATGATATTTAAATCTAATATAATTTGCAATGTCATAAATTCCTTTAGGTAATCAATTTATGCATTATTTTATATAAAATTACACATAGCCAGTGTAATACATTTCTACAAGTAAAAGAATAAATAGTAATCAATAGCAATGTCAAGTTAAAGAAGAATGAAAGAGACATCTTTTCAAAGCTAAATTGTAAATGAATGCATAAGAGAAAAAGAAATAATTGGTATAAAAATGCTAAGCTCAGCAAGAAGTTCTTCGGTATAGGTTGAATAAATGTTTTTAACTTTGTAACTCATATAATACTAAATAAAAAATAATGAATAGGGATTGAAAAGGCAGCAAATTTTTTCTTAAAAAGAAAAAAAAAAAATTGAACCATTGATAGCTAATAATCCACACTGAGAGGTAATAATGCTGTTACTTAAATATTTTGAGGATTTCAGATATAAGTGGCTAACTTAGATTTATCCTATATGAATGGATTTAACTCATTTTCATAATTCTTTTGGTTATCATACACATATATGTGTGTAAGTTTAGATTTTCGTGGTTTACAGTAATTTTCCTAAATGCAAATGCAAAACGAGCTGCAAACAATATTTGTTAGTTTTGTTATTTGTGTTACTAACTAATGAATTACTTATTTGCAGTTTTTATTAATCCTGTAATTACTTATACTATTTCTTCTAGGACTTTTTAAAATGGTGCCGTACCATGCCCCTTTTGAAATTGGCAAAATGCACAGTGCCTTAAAAAAATAGTTGAATTTCACCTGTAGTTGTAGCCAGAGATTTCTTGTAAAAAAACTTCCCTATTCAACAGTACAGTAAACTCTGTCTAAGGCAGAATCAGTCGGGGCTGATAAAATTTTCCGTGGTAGACAATATTCCGGCTTATGCAAAAGAGCGTGATTTATTGGAATGAAGCATATGTCAGTCAAATAGCGTTTTATGTTTTCGATAAAAAGATTGGATCTTGAGTTATAATGAATTGCTCGCGATCTTTCATTGGTTGTCCTGACTCGAAAATCTGTCAAACTGAAATTCTGGAATATGCATTGTCTTTACAAATAAATGAGAAACGCTATTCAATTTCTTAGTACAGTTGTAACACCTACAAATTTGAAGTTTACACACACACACACACACACACACACACAAAAAAAAAAAAATAATAATAATAACTTCGGGAATTGAGACAAAAAGCCATCACTTTGAATTTGAGTACAACCTTAAAGCATAATATATTGTAGACAATACATATTTTCATAAATGTGCACTCAACTAGTAATAATAACTTTTAAATGCATATTTATACAGAAAAAAATGGCATAAGCAAGAATTCCTTAAAATTTAAACAGTTTCTGTTTGTTTGAATTAACTTTTTTAAAGTATTACGGAATTTAATTTTATGCTCGACATTGAGTATTTGACGCATATATATCAGTTTTAAAGTTTCATAAATGAAATGCCTTTCATTTTTAAAATATCTTATTTTCCGCCTTATGCAAAATTTTGGTTTCGGTGTGTCCTTAAAACCCTTTCTGTTTCCGCGGTAGGCAGTGTGAGATGAAATCTCACAGTGTTTAAATTATGTTACTGTTTTATTTCTTTTGGCCTTATACATCGATGTTCTTTAAACTTAAATCCATATTTATTTTTGCGCGGGCGATTTGTTTCGACCGCACATCAGCAAGTTCGCTGACGTTCGGCTGCGCCTGGCATAGGATGTTTCTCCTTTGAACTTTGTACGATTGTGATGACGTCATCGGAGCAAGCCTCTCATGGCATATGCATTGAATGGATGTTGATATTTCGGAGGTGTGTCTATTCGCCGTGCATGGAGCAAATAAAAAATAAGCTTTTTAAATGTTTTCTTTCGGATTTGTTTATTAAGACATTACCTAATATTTTAAATTCTCTAATAGATTTAAATCTTTTCTTTCAGTAACTTTTGAAGTCCCCGTATTCTTACTATAAATTAAAAATTCTGTTAAGTTTAAATCAGAATCTGTTTTGTTGGCGTTGCTGTCATGACATAGTTTCATTTTAAAAAGATCGCGGGGCTGCGGGCTCCCATCGGTCTGTCTACCGATGAATGTGGAATCTGGTGAAAAGCTTTTGTGAAAACGATGTCTACGATTTTAACAACTCCTGTTAAATTATTTCTTGATACCGTGGAAAAGACTTTAATTACGTTTCTCATCAATACTAAATTTCATTTATGCTGCACTTTAATTTTTAAAAGAAATATCTGTCTTCAAGTGGAGTAGATGCTTTTATTGGCAAGAATTAATTTATGAACGGTGACCAACAGGAAGCCTTTTCTTCTCTTCTTCAAGATGAAATAAAAGATTGATTTATGCTTAAAAGTCTCCTCTTCATTTATTTTACAGACGACACGATCCAAGTAAGAAGTTTCATTTATCTCTATTTTTACTTTCTTCTATCTTTACAAGAAGAAAGTATTGGATTCATGAAAATTTTCGACTTTCGGTTTTCGACGGATTTACACGTTTTAGGGGTCAGAGATTCCAAAAAACATGTTTTTACAAAATGTCTGTCTGTGACTCTGTGAGTCTGTCTGTCTGTCTGTCTGTCTGTGTGTATGTGACACAAATTTTGTGGACGCTCTATCTCAAGAACTAATGCACGGAATTTAATAAAAATTTATATTAAGTTAGTCCCTAATACAAATTGATGCTGATTAGTTTTTGGTGTAAATCGCTCAACAGGTGGTGCTGCTATGCTGCATTTCCCGCGATTTCTGCACTAGCTCTATCTCAAGAACTAATGCACGGATTTTCATCAAACTTCAGGTTTAGTTAATCCTTGATATGAATTGGTGCTGGTAACGTTTTGGTGCAAATCGCCCAACAGATGGCGCTGCTATGCTGCATTTTGCAGCATTTACACGATTTTCGTAATAGCTCTATCTCAAGAAATAATGCACGGATTTTCATCAAACTTCAGATTCTGTTAGTGCTTGACATGAGTTGACGTTTTGCACTTTGTGGTGTAAATCGCTCAACAGGTGGCGCTGCTATGCTGCATTTTTTGTGATTTCCGCGATAGCTCTATCTCAAGAACTTATGCTCGGGTTTTCAACAAACTTCAGATTCAGGTATACCTGGATATGAATTAGTGCTGTTTATGTTTTGCTGTAAATCGCTCAACAGGTGGCGCTGCTATGCAGCGTTTTTCTCGACTTCCACAATAGCTCAATGTCCAGAACTAATGTACGGATTTTCATCAAATTTCAGATTCAGTTAGTTCTTGACATGAATTGATGTTTTGTGCCTTTTGGTGTAAATCGCTCAACAGGTAGCGCTGCTGTGCTGCATTTTTTGTGATTTCCACAGTAGCTTTAGCTCCAGAACTAATACACGGATTTTCATCCAACTTCAGATTCCGGTATACGAATTAGTACTGTTTGTGTTTTGGCGATTCCGGTTTACGATTCCGGTATATGAATTAGTACTGTTTGTGTTTTGGTGCAAATCGCTCAACAGGTGGCACTGCTATGCTACATTTTTCAAAATTTCTCCTACAGCTCTATTTCAATAACTAATGCACGAATTTTCATCAAATTTCAAATTCAGGTATACTTTTATATTAATAAATTGATGTAATTTATTTTACTATTTAAATGACTTAATTGACGTGATTTATATAGAAGAAAGTTTTGTGATGGCCACAACATACTAGTTTTTACAATTGCTGACCTCATGGAACAGGGGGTTTTATTGCAAACATTACACAACGCATGTTACTTAAAAGAACTTCAAATTAAATTATACCTTTTAATTAACGGCCCATATTATGGATTATAATATATTACAAAATATTTCCATCACATTTTGGTGCCGCAAAAACAGTGGTTCTGAAGAAAAATTTAAATTGATTTAAAGAAAATCGTAATATTTTAGAACTTTTGTTCTCAGAATAACTTTTTGAAAAATTTTATGAGTTCAGTAGAATTCAAGATTTGTTGTTTTAGTGAATTTTAAGAAATATGAAATATTTTATGCAAGAATTTTTGCATAACTACATATGACAATATTTTTTTACTATTGGAAGTTTCTGTTCTCAAAATTTCTTGCATAGATTTTTGCTATTTTGAAGAATTAAATTTTATAATTCTAGAATGAATTTTGTTCTGCTCCATCTTGAAGAATATAATATATTTTACTAAGTTTCCCATATTTTTTTAAACAATTATTTAAATTAAGATCAATTTCCTATTGAAGATTAGTCATATTTTTGATGATGCATAATTTTTATTCTATTTAAATAGTTTTATTTGAAAGAATTTCTACATATTCTTTTATTTGTAATGAATTATTAGAGAACCTAATTTTTTTTTAAAGAATGATTATTTGGTATATATTTTTTTTTAAATGAATTATATATTGTTCTTAGAAAAATTCTAATGAATTTGAAATAATAAAATTGTTCTCAAGAACATATTTCATATTTTAAGAGGCTATGACTTTGGGTTTTTAAATTAAAATTTTTTATGGCACTATTAAATTGCAACAAATTTGCAAATTCTATATATATATTTATAAGAAGCATTATTTTTGAAATCATGATTATTTGTGCTGAGAAATTTTATTCTTATGTCATACTTATTATTCTGAAGCTGAAATTCTTCACAGAAGTTATTAGTTGTAAATATACTATATAACATTCTTAGAGATTTCTATGCTTCTATTCTACAAATTTCAAATCAAGATATTTTGTTTAACAATGATTTGAATACAAGAGTTTGTTCATAGATTTATTCTTATGCCATCTGGACTGTGATGTTCTATTATAATCATACAGTTTGGCTTAGTGCAAAGATAATCTGCAATTTACAGATTAAGAATGTATGCATTTAAGAATGTTTTCACATTTATTATACAACTGTTCTCGTGTTGTTTCTAAAAGCACTCTCAGCTGACAAAATTTTATATTTGAAAAATTCTTGTTGCTTCATTTTTTTAAATATATTCTTATGGCAAGTTATAATTTTGAAATTGAGGCCTTTCCACTTCATCGTATGTGCAGCCTATGACAGTTTTCAACAGACAAGATTCTCATGTTGCTCTCAGAAAAAGAATGAAAGCCGCATTATTTTTTTTTTCTCTTGAGAAGAAGTAGGCATGGGGCTACTTCATTCCTGTTACAGTTATATTCTTGAAATTATTTTACATCATCTATTTTAAAAAAAAGTCTTATAATTTTATACAGCTTTTAGAATAAGTTCTCATATTGTCAGTATTTCTCTGCAATAATTTTAACTGTGTGTCACTGCTGTTTTGCATATTTAAAGACTGTCTCTCTACATATGCTGCTCTAAGAGTTCTCTTCCAACCTGTTAAAAAAAATACTCACCTGCAAAAAAAAAAAAAAAAAAAAAAAAAAACTTTGCTTCATTCTCAACAGTTTCTTACCTGATGAAGTTGGCCATTCACTGATGTGTTGTATCCATTTGTGCTGACCTCTTCTCTAGTATTTTCCTTGTTTGATGATAGAAGATAAATATATTAATACTATACTTACCTGCTTACCTCACTATTTTATAACAATAACTTTAAAATTTATGCTTCATTTTCAACGCTGAAGTAACTATTGAAGAAGAGTCATGTCATGTTTGAGTCATTTTATCCTTACAATGTCTGATTCAATTCAATATCTTCTATGTTTGTCTTTAAAGCTAAAATAAGATTTACGAGTAATCTCAGATGTTTTCTCAAGTAATAGCTGTCACAAGACCTGATTATGGAAGTGTTGTTGGTTTGCCTTTTCTCTTGTGAGATGTAATTTATCCTTACTAAGTGGATTGGTTGACTTGTCTGCTCCTATAAGTCAGTGTTGCTACTTTTTTTTTTTTTTTGCTAAATCAAGAAAATTTATGAAATATTATAAAATTAGTTACTTTCAATATTGATTCTTACATATACCTGCAATTACAAGAGTTGTATTTTGATTCAGGAATTCTCAAGATCAAATTATTTTCTGTCTAAATTCCCCATATTTCAAAAATTTTATTGTGCCTTTGTTTTCATTTGTGAATATACCCAAAGTCTCTAAATTTTATGTTGTCATATGCCTCATATTTTTACACAAGTAATTAAGTGAATGAATTCTGAAGATTTATTATTAATGAAGAAATTAAAAAAATTTTTAAGCATCAAATCAATTTCTAAACAAGATTACATAAAAAGAAAAGAAAAGCACAGTTCTTAGTAACTATTTAACAGCGCCTTTTAATGTAGAAGTGTTCCTTGATGAATCTTCAAAATTACTAAGAAGTTTAAAGAAAAAGTGCTTATTGATATCATCACCTACCTACTTATGTCTCATTTGTTTACCCAAGATGTGTGTGTGTGTGAATCTTCATTACATTATCGATTTTTCACCAAATACAACATCATTTTGTCTACTTCAATGCTCTATAATTCATCCTTTTAGTGTGTCCGAAAATAGTGATTACTGAAAGTTAATGATTAGCTTCAAAAGAAGTGAAGCACACAGATGTTGTGTTGTTGCCCCCAAAAAAGTTCTCGTCCAATGTTCCTGTAAAATGTCTATTCAACTGTTAAGTTGATGTTGCCTTTTTGTGTGTATCATCTAGAGATATGTGTGTGTTTCTACATGGTAAACACAATGTTTACACCTTTGCAACAATACACATAACTGATGTCTTTTTGTGTACCAAAACTTTCAGCGTGTTTTTTTTTTTAACATTCTGATAACATTTATTTTTCATGCAAACTTTAAATTGTGTTTATAACACTAAGGAATCAAGGATCTGTAAAGAAGGACATTGCTGTTGTTTTTGCAGTTGTGGGATGGTATATTGTGCTATTTAGTGTATATAGTTATTTTTTCTTTTTGCACAAGGTGTCAGGAGCCTTGTTTAGGGAAAAGCCAAGCCACCTGAAATCTTGAGTAAAACATGAATAGTCACAGTGTATATTGTTCTATGATTGTGAATAATAGTATATTTTTTACATAATTCTCTTGATTTTTCTGCATGAAATATTTTATGTAAATGATTTTTAATGTTTATATTATGGTACACTTAAAAATTTAAATTTCCCATGATAGTGTCAATTTTTTTAAATCTTTCATTGTATATGAAAGCATTTATTTTTCTGGGGATCCCCACCCACTCAACCAAGTACCAACTTATTCTTAAAACCATGGTTTCTCTGTTTGTCTATAAGTTTATGAGTTTATCTTTATACGTATTTAAAAATTGTATTAAGTGATGTCTCATATTTAAAGAATAGTATATACTTTGACAATTTTTGATGAGTAAATAATACAAAAAGTATTGGTGTTTGTTGATATATTGCTTTTGCAATACATGTTTTCAGGGCTAATGAAAAGTGGTAAGAGTATATATGATTCAACAGTAAAACACTTTAATTCCTTTTAGACATGTCTCTCTTATATATATTGTTGCAACTACCTTAACTATCTGTGTTTTACATGCGAGTGGTCATTTAGTGCACGATTTGGCCACTTGTTCGTGTGGAATACAGCTGGTTGTTTGAAGTCACATATTTAGTACTAAATTGAATTTAAAAAAAAATGATGAATATCATATTGTGAAAATGTTTCTAAAGATATTTTTTATGCATGGCCAGTTTATATTTAGAGTAACTGCAAATAAATGCTCTATTTTATGAATTATAAGTCCTAGGCGATGATCAAATACTGAAGTTATTTTGATCTTTGTTGCTTGTAAAGTGCAACTTTTCTTATATGGTATACCAATTTAATTAAATGTTTGATAATGAGCTCATTTTATATATGCCAATTCTCATTTTATATATGCCAATTCTCATTTTATATATGCTAATTCTGATTTTGTTTAGCATTTTTACTTAAGTAATACATAAGATTTTATGTATGCTAATTCTCATTTTCTTTAGCATTTGTACTTAAGTATTTGTGAAGATAAGTTTATGACATCATACTGCAATTGCCATAAATGGAAAGATTTGGCATTTTTTTTTTTTTTTTTTTTTATGTATACTGTTTGAATATACTATGCATACTTTTGATGTATTTTCTTTTTCTTCTCACTTCCCTTTTGGTCACCACTAATTTTTATTTGCAGCAGTTAAACTTTTGGCTTTATTTTAATATTTTAACTTATAGTTTTTTTTTCTCTCTGTCTTTGGCATCTAAAATTTTGTCATCCCGTTTCTGTAAAAGGTTTTTATTTCATTTTACCTTTTACATCACTTGCTCTGCCAAAATTTTACTCGGTAAATGGGGGTATTGTGAGATGAAATCTCACAGTATTTAAATTATGTTACTGTTTTATTTCTTTTGGCCTTATACATCGAGGTTCTTTAAACTTAAATCCATATTTATTTTTTCGCGGGCGATTCGTTTCGACCGCACATCGGCAAGTTCGCTGACGTTCGGCTGCGCCTGGCATAGGATGCTTCTCCTTTGAACTTTGTACGATTGTGATGACGTCATCGGAGCAAGCCTCTCACGGCATATGCATTGAATGGATGTTGATATTTCGGAGGTGTGTCTATTCGCCGTGCATGGAACAAATAAAAAATAAGCTTTTTAAATGTTTTCTTTCGGATTTGTTTATTAAGACATTACCTAATATCTTAAATTCTCTAATAGATTTAAATCTTTTCTTTCAGTAGCTTTTGAAGTCCCCGTATTCTTACTATAAATTAAAAATTCTGTTAATTTTAAATCAGAATCTGTTTTGTTGGCGTTGCTGTCATGACATAGTTTCATTTTAAAAAGATCGCGGGGCTGCGGGCTCCCATCGGTCTGTCTACCGATGAATGTGGAATCCGGTGAAAAGTTTTTGCGAAAACGATGTCTACAATTTTAACAACTCCTGTTAAATTATTTCTTGATACTGTGGAAAAGACTTTAATTACGTTTCTCATCAATACTAAATTTCATTTATGCAGCACTTTAATTTTTAAAAGAAATATCTATCTTCAAGTGGAGTAGATGCTTTTATTGGCAAGAATTAATTTATGAACGGTGACCAACGGGAAGCCTTTTCTTCTCTTCTTCAAGATGAAATAAAAGATTGATTTATGCTTAAAAGTCTCCTCTTCATTTATTTTACAGATGACACGATCCAAGTAAGAAGTTTCATTTACAATTGCTGACCTCAAAGAACAGAGGGTTTTATTGCAAACATTACACAATGCATGTTACTAAAAAGAACTTCAAATTAAATTATACCTTTTAATTAACGGCCCATATTATGGAATATTATGATATTACAATTTATTTCTACCACAGGCAGATTCCGGCTTATGCAGCAAGAATTAATGTTATTTTCTATGGGTTCGCCGGGACTTTAAAAAATTTCCACGGTAGACAGATTTCCGGCTTACACAGAGTCTGCCTTAGAATTTACTGTATTTCTAAATTCATGTGGGCAAGATCTCACAAAAACATAGAACTTTATTTCTTTAGAAAATACAGGATATTATTAAAATATGTTATTTAATCGTATTTTTCAATTTGTTATTCATAAAATTATTAAAAATTAAGGACACTTTATTCATCATACTAAAATTATTCTTTTTTTTTTTTTTCTTTATATCATTACTAATATATTTCCTCATGAAATAGTACCCTTTTTTGGAGCTACAGGGATGAGAATTTTCCGTCTTTTGGCGGATTTCCGCTTTTTTGTTATTTCAAGGAATTTCCGCTTTTTTTTTCTCGAAATTCCGCCTTTTTTCCGAGGATTTCGTATTTTTTCTCCTGTAAAATTTTGCTATTTTCCGAAATTTTCACTTTCCTATCGATTCCGCTTTTCTTCCGATTTCGAAAGAACATTCAAAGGTGATGAAAAAACGGCAAATTTCGTCAAAAGATTGCGAAAAAGTGGCACAAAAGATCGCGAAAAAGCGGCAAATTTTGTCAAAAGACCGCGAAAAAGTGATAAATGTCACCAAAAGATCGCAAAAAACTACAAATATCGTCAAAAGATCGCAAATAAACGGCAAATTTAGTCAAAAGATCGCGAAAAAGCGGCAAATTTCGTCAAAAGATCGTGAAAAAAACAGAAATTTTCGTCAAAAGATCGCGAAAAAGCAGAAAATTTTGTCAAAAGATCGCGAAAAAAGCAAACTTTTGTCAAAAGCACGCGAAAAAGTGTCAAATTTCGTCAAAAGATCGCGTAAAAGCAGAAAATGTCGTCAAAGGATCCGAAAAAAGCAAAATTTTGTTAAAAGATCGCGAAAAAGCAGCAAAATTTGTCCAAAGATAGCGAAAAAAACGACAAATATCATCAGAAGATCGCGAATAAACGGCAAAGATCACAAAAAAGTGGCACATTTCGTCAAAAGATCGCGAAAAAACTGCAAATTTCATCAAAAGATCGTGAAAAAGCTGCAAATTTTGTCTAAAGATTGCGAAAAAGCAGCAAATTTCGTCAAAATGGCACGAAAAATACATGTATTTAGTGCTTTTAGTGTATCCTCCCCTTCCTCCCTCTTTTGTAACCTTTCAGAAAATTTGCTGTGAATTTCAATTTTTTCTTTTTTTTACTCAGAATCTCTCCTGATTCAGAATTCACATTAAGCTGGCTTTAGGTCCTGGTCCAATTTGCCCGTGTGACCAAAAATAACTAACCATTGTGATTTTCACTAAGTTTTTCATATTTTTTGCTAAAAAATTTATTAAAATTATGACACACAAAAACCCTATTCTTAATTAAATTATTTCATTTTCAGGAGCGATCATGATTCTGATAAGTCGAGCATTTCATATGGCCTACGTTTTAAGAGCTGTGTGTAATTTGGCTATTTTCACTCCTGTAATGTAGTATACAGGTTTGTGCGCTTGTCTCCATTTGCCTGGAAATCAGACCCTGGTTTTATTTCTTAAAGTATCTTTCATGGATAAAATGTGGTACAATTTTTTGTTTGCGCGTGGTTTCAGTCTTTTTGCTTTTTTACAATTCTCATCCCTGGAGCTAGCATCCTGTCCCTTTTCCTTTCTAAAATGAATACTACATTATTATCATTTTAACAATTAAGTCTTAAAAATGTATAATATGTTCCTAATTAGAGAGTTAATTGATTAATAATTATTAGCTTGAAGTAGTGTTAACTATTTAATATAAAATGCAGTTAATAATTTTAATAAATGTTAAATATCATTAGTATTTATAAAGTTTTACATAATTATTACAATATTAATGTATATAACATTATTGTATGATACTACCTAATGAAACTACTAATTTGCAGTTTTTATAATTTCTGTAATTACTAACTAATAATTATAATTTTATTAATTAAAGTGTAAAACAATAGATTATGTTAGCAATTAGTGGTTTAATTGTTTTGGAAACCGAAAACTCTTGGTTGCTATTCCGTATTTGAATGCTAGGAAAAAAATCATAAAAATCCGATTTAAATAAAAAAAATCCTTTTTTTTTTTTTAAATCATGATTTTTTTACACCCTAGCTTCGACTGAGGCCATTGAACTTTTTCACGAGTGTTTTCTGAGGTTAGCCACAAGTATTTCGATGATATTTGGATGGTTTAAAAGATGGAGTTATCATATGTTGCTCTCTTGACCTCCTCAAATTGGAAAACATGGAAAGTGTAAGTGAAAGTCCTGTTAATGCATTTTGGTGCTTGGGAATACATTGAAAGTTTTGATTCAGACGTCGAGGCGAGGAAAAACAGTGAATCGTCAGACCAGAAAGATGGGAAAGAGGGAAAAACAGTTCCTGTAACAGACCAGTTGAAGAGAACGAAGGGAGCTGAATTTACGTAAAGCTAGATCATGTACAATCATCTATCAGACCTTATCACCTGAGTTTAAGCCATTAATCAGTGGTACTACTAGTGGAGCTGCTGCCTGGAAAATCCTGAAAGATCACTTTAAACCTACTACAAGAGCTTGCGTTATACATCTGCTGGATGAATTTTTCGGTGTCCGATATACTCCCAGTGAAAATCTTGGTCTTTTCCTCTATCGAGTAAAGCAAGCTGCCGAGCGTCTTCAGGAAGTAGGACATACTCTATTGCCTCTGTATTTGGGGTATCAAATGATCCGGAGTTTACCAGAGGAGTTCCAGTCTACAGTACAGGCGATTTACCGTTGGCCAGATGCAGAGTTTATTCCGGACAAGAAAGAGTCTGAATTGCTGCTAGAAGAGAACAGATTGAAACTTGCAAAAAGGGACCTTGCTGACAATGTTGCTTTTTCTGGAGAAATAACTAAATGTAAAACAGGTAAACCTTCTAAATCTGATAACTATGTAAATCAAATTAAATTTTCTAAATTTAAGAATAATGTTAAGCAGAGTAAATTAATAGGTCCTTGTTATTGTTGTAAATCATATGGTCATTTAATTTCTAATTTTAAATTTAAAGGTCAATCTAAAAGTTTTCAATCTAAAAATTCTGTTTAAAAATAAATTTTCAGAAACTAGTAATGTTGAATTAAAGTGTAATAATGTAAAATGTAGTAAAGTAAATTGTGATAAAGTAAAATGCAATAGTGTAAAATGTACCTTCTCTGAACAAGAGGCTAGTTTAATTGAAATTTCTCTGTATGAAGCTAATTCATCTGATTTTGGCCAAAGTGGTAGCTGGGTCTTTGATACAGCTGCTACGGCTCATTTTTGCAATGACAAAAATTTGTTTTTGGATTTTGAACCTGTTTCAAATATGCAGATGTCGCTTGCTGTTGGAGAAAAAGGAAGTCCTGTTCAGGAGAAGGGTACTGTAAATTTTTTTATAAAGTGTAAAGATGGCAGTTTTAATCAAATTATCTTAAAGAATGTTTTGTATAATCCAAATTTATGTAGAAATCTCTTGTCTGGTAGTAAACTTGAAAAGTTAGGTGCAAATTTTGTTGGCAGTAAAGGTAAACTTGTGGTTTATGACAAAGATTGGAATTGGTTATTTTATGCAGTAAGAAAAAATGATTTGTATTTTTTAAAACCTTGTCATTATAAATTCTATGTGTAAAGGTGAAAGCAACTCGGTTAACATTTCAGCTAATTATTCTGCAAAAGTTAATTTGAATGAATTGTGGCATGAAAGATTTTGCCATGTAAATAATGAATACTTAATTAACACATGTAAAAATGAGAGTGTTAAAGGACTTCCAATGCTGTCAATGTTGGCCGAGGATTGCATCTCCTGTAAACTTGCGAAATCTAAAAGAACATCATTTAAAGCAACAAATAAAATAAGGTCTAAAACTGCTCTGGAGCTCTTACACATGGATTTGTGCAGGTCTTTACAGGTGACATAGCATGGGGGAGTAGATATTTTTTTACCATCATTGGTGATTTTTCTCGTTTTGTTACAGTATACACCATCAGGAATAAGTCTGATGTTTTTCAGACGTTTTTGAAATTTCAGAGTAGGGCCGAAAAGTACTTAAATAGGAAAAGAATTTCTATAAGAACTGATGGTGGCATGGAGTTTTGTAACAGAGAATTTGAAAATTTTTTAGAGAAGCAGGGAATTGTTCACGAGAAAACGAATCCGTACAGCCCAGAAATGAATGGTGTTGTGAAGCGTTTCAATTTGACTGCTCTTGATTGTGTAAAAACTCTCCTAAATGCTAGTGGCATGTCTCAAAAATTTTGGACTGAAGCCTTAATGATTTTTACTTATACCTGGAACAGAGTATGTCACAAACAAAATAAACAGACCCCTTTTGAGATGTATTCAGGTAGAAAACCCTCAGTTTCTCATTTGAAAAAGTTCAGTTGTTTAGCATATGTTGGAGTGCCCAAGCAGGTCAGAAGGAAGCTTGACATGTGAGCTAAACTAGGGATCATGTGTGGGTATGCTCAAACAACAAAAGGCTACCAAATTTGGTTGGTAGAGGAAAATAAAATTGTAGAAACTATTAACGCTAGGTTTGATGAAACAAAAAGGGGGATAGACATTTTTTCAAAATTAAAAGAGCAAAAATTTAATTTTTCACTTTTTGATTTTCCAGAAGATGGGAATATTTTTGATGATGAACCTGAGAATACACCTCAATTGGGGAATAACAATGAAAGAGTTAGCGAGTCAGATTTAGATCAGAGTAGTTTGAAACCTTGTAAATCTATTCCATGGACCCATAAGGCAGTAACACGTAAAACAGGAAATAAAACAAACATTTATTATGGCATAGAAGGAACCAATACTAGAATTAGATCTTTTCATGAATTAACAGATTATTGTAAAGCAAATAAAATAGAATGTGATAAAAATTTGTTTAATTTCAGCAGTAAAAATAAAGAATCCGGCAAAGTAATGCTGTTTTTGTAAAGTCATCATGTCATCTCTCTTCAATAAATAAGTTGTTTTTAAAACTGGTATTTTTGAACTGAAGTCTTCAACATTAACCACAGTCACTCTGTTCAGCCATGTTTTCACAGGTTGTCAATTTCAACAATTATCTTAAATTCTTGCTGAAGACCGCCACCCCCTCAAGTAACATATCTACTAATAGGTTGTGTAAAGGAGTTTCGTTCAGATACGCTTTTGTTAAGAATACAGTACGCTCTCTGGTGGTGGAATGTGGAACTAACAGACCGCGATTTCATTTAAAGTAGGAAATCTAACAATGCGATCTGTTTTAAACTTTAAGATACTTTATAACAAATGATAATGAAGTATAAAGAAGAATGGCGTGTAGTATTTCGAGGGGGGGGGGGGGAATGGCGCTAGCAAAATTAGGAAATATAGCTGGACGATCTGTTTGAAACTTTAATATAGCTTATAAAACATAACAAAAATTTTAAACATCAGGCCGCATCAAATATCTGTTTTGGTTTTTTTTTTTTTTTTGGTGTGGGGGGTGGGGGGGGGGAATAATTTTTATAACTTTGCATTGGTGAAACCTTTAGAAATTCGGAAAAACTAACTACATATTTTTTAATTTCATATTTTTCTGTTTTGAACCTCAAAATTCGTTTTTTTAAAAAAATTGAATTTTAACCTTTTGAAAAAAAAAAGTAACTTTGGAACATCACCATTCTTAGAACTTAGACCGTGTTTTCAAAGATCGAAAATGAGGTTTTCATGATAACGGCAAGCTCCAAGCATTGGTGTCATCTAAAGGCATGCCCACAATTCAGCCAATCAGGAAAATGAACAAAGGGTCAAACATTTGTTTCATCATGATTCTTTGATTCAGCTGTGCACAGCAATGGCGGATCCAAGGAGGGGGCGATCCCCCCCCCCCCCCCCCCCCACACACACACACCTGGGCAAATAAAGGATTTGCAAAACGGCGTTACGGATCCTCACGGGAAATGACTTGGGGGTCGAAGCTCGAGCCTGGGCCAGTTTAAATCCATGAGACGCGGCCTGGGTAAGGTCTTCTCTCTTTTAGAGCCGGACCGTGCCCTGATCCTAATTTTTTCTGCAAATTTGGGTCGGGTCAGACTTCTTTTAATTCCAGGTCGAGCCTGGCCTGGACTTCATTCTTCTTAGAGGTCTGCGCTGGCTAAAATTTACAGGTCGGGGCTCGGCCTGGAATAAAATCTCAATTTTCGGTCCATGTCAGCCCGTATGATAAGCAGTATTGGCCCGACCGCGACCCATGCACTTCTCTAAATATTTCTCCCCGAGCCCAAGTTGGTCTGGCATCTTACTTATTTGCTATTCGTAAAAATCATATTTATGTTGTGCATTTGTTTAGCGAAAACTTAAAAAAAATTAATTTGATTTGATGTTAGAGATGCATTTTTAAAAATCCTTTTTTTCTTTGTAGAGCTTTAAAATTGTGATTTTCTTTTCTCATCCATTTCTTTCATTCTAAACTGATATTCATTTCAATGTATTTGTCTAAGTAATGATTTTTACGTAGTGTTTATGTACATAATTACCTAAATAGTCATTAATATTAATGTTTTTCTTTATTCATGAATTTCGAACATAATCTAAAATAAAATATGAGCATAAGTAAGTGTGCTTTATGAATAATTTTAATTGCAAATGCAGTGTGGAATGGAGTCGATTTTTTAGCTTTTATACCGGGCCGGGACAATAATTTTTTTTGTGTGGGTTGGACCTGGAAATTTTAGCCTGGGTAAACCTCTAACTGACCTATTGAAGCCAGCTTTAATTTTTTTTTAAATGCTTCTTTCAGCCATCATCCCATAGCTGCTGAATGTACTGGGTGTCCTAAAATGGACTGGCTGATTTTAAATACAATTCAATAACTTTTATATGGCAACAGCTATTAAAAAAATAACTTGAAGGAAGGTTATGTAAGATGTCAGGAACAGGGATGATTCTGTTCTGAATTTTGCGAAAACTTAACCCTCTCGCTGCACATCCCGCAATTTCCACGGCCAACATAAAAATGGCAAAATTTGCGCAACTCGCAAGCAAATCTGTTATTTATGATACATTTCTATTTAAAAAAGAAACACTTTCACAAAGATTTTGAACTCTAAAATATATGCAGATTTGAAATATGTAATAAAATAAATGTGCAATTTTTTAACCTATTTTCATAATATATATATATATATATCACAGTGGCGTGGCGTCCGGTCATCGCTGGATGCGGCGATGACCAAGCAATATTTTAAAACTCTTAATAAGCTTTTAAAACTCTACGATCCAGTTTTAGCAGAACATTTGGAGTTCATGTATAAGTGAAGGTAAGATTTAAAGTTTCTTTTTTGAACATTCAACCATTGAATTTTAGAGTTAATAATTTTTCACCACAAACTTAAATAATTGCGATGACCACCGAAAATTTTCACGCCACGCCACTGATAGATAGATATGTATGCGCAGGGAGAGAGTTAAGGCATTCGGTTCCAAAAATTTAAAAAAATTCATCAATCCGAGAATTCGGACATAAAAATAATCGCAAATTTTGAAAAATGGTCGCCATAAAAAATCTATGTCATCAACCATTCGCAGAAAATAACTTCAATTTCACGGAAAAAACGCAAATTCAGTCAAAGGGCCATGGAAAAAACGCAAAAATCTTCAAATGATCACAGAAAATGTAAATTTCGCCAAAAGATCGTGGAGAAAACGCAAATTTTGTCAAAGAAACGCGAATTTCGCCAAAGTATCGCGAAAAAATGCAAATTTTATAAAAGAAACGTGAATTACATCAAAGGGTCGGGAAATAAACATGAATTTCGTCAAAGGTTTACGAAAAAACTCAAATTTCATCAAAAGATCGCAGAGAAAACGTGAATTTCGTCAAAGGATCGCTTAAAAAATGTGAATTTCATCAAACGATCGCGAAAAAAAAAACGCGAATTTTGACAAAGGGTCACGTGAAAAAAACGCGAATTTTATCAAAAGGCTGGAAAATTGCACTAATTTTGTCAAAGGTAATAGTCGTGAAATAATCTGAATTGATTATTTACGGAACATTAAGTCTATTAAATGGTGCAGTGGGCGTATTTGCTGGTTGAAATACCACTGGAAGTGTCAATATCCAAACGAGATGCAGTATGGTTGATCTTTGAGATGTTTAATAAGACAGAAGCAAAACTTACTTGAAAATGAAACGAAGTTTATTGTATTGTATAAGTAAGTACTTGACATTATAAAGGCATTATTTACAGCTGAAGATATCCTTGAGAACAGATCGATCGATGAATCATTAACATGGCGATGTCACTTTAGATGCACACATAATACACAGTTTAAAAACAGTTGAATGATAACATAACTTAAATATAAGAAGGTGTTTAAAATCACACATCCATAACATGGAGCTGGCAATGTTCAGTTACGAGAAACATTTCTTCCATTACAGGAAGATAAAAGTGCACTGATTGAATATTAGTATCGCGTATTTATATGAAAAGGATCATATCGAAAGCATCGTTTCAGACAACGCCCACGAAATGAACCAATTAGAAAACGGCATCGAATCGATGCAAAGCAAGATTCGATGAAGACATTCGATTGAGGAACGATATGCAAAGTTGCCATCTGGCAGAAGAAATATCATTGCGGAAAATTGTAATCATTCGGGAGGAAGTTTTTGCCGGTGAAGTACTTTAATGAAATGAAATTAGGAACGGCAAAATGGCGTAAATTATTATGGACGTTACAGGAATCAAGGAACTTTTATTACAGCTGGATATTGTCTAGAACCAATATAGAGGGTAAGTAAAAGTTTAAGGAATATTTATTACTGACTATTATGAAGTGAATAAATATAAATAAAGTAAGTGAATGAATGTGAAATTAATGAACTTAAAAATAAAATGATGTTTGTGAAATGAGTTTTATGATAGGAGATGAGATAGGAGGCGGTGAGAAACACAGTGTTTGTATTTCTGTCAAAAGGGTTGTGGAAGAATCATAAATTTCATTAAAGGGTAATGGAAGAAATGTGAATTTCATCAAACCGCTGCAGGAAAACGCAAATTTTATCAAAGGGCTGCGAAAACATGCAAATTTCTCCAAAGAGTTGTGGAAAAAATGCGAATTTCGCCAAAGAGTCGTGGAAGAAATTCAAATTTTATCAAAGAGTCGTGAAAAAAATACAGTGGTTTCTTTAGAAGACAGCACACATACATATAGGTATAGTTTTTAATCTGAAATAATATACTGAACTAACTTTTGAAGAAAACTGGTTAACCCAAACCCAGCTTGCAGGAATCTGCACTCAGCCTGAAATCGACCGCAATTGAAAACAGCTAGCCTGACCTATAACAAAAAGAATTAATGCCAGGAGGGAATCTCCCCCACCCTTCCTCTGCTGTAACATTTCATAAAATTTCGTTCAATTTCAGAATTTTTTTTTTTTTACTGAGAATCACCACTGATCGGGAATTTTCATTATTGCGATTCTTAATTTTAGTTTAAAATAGCAACGACAGATGGCGCTGCAAGCAATGGGCACCAAATCGGTGCCCGATTTAATGACTATTGTTTGCAGCGCCATCTATCGCTGCTATTGTAAAGCAAAATCAAGAATCGCAGTGAGAAATCTCCTGCCATCTTACATAACCTTCCCTCAAGATTTTTTTTAACTGCTGTCACCATTTGCAAATTACTGAATTTTAAAATCTGTCAGTCCATTTTAGACACCCGGTATGTTTTTCAATAAGCTTCAAAACATTCTTTACAGAATTACAGCTGATCTTACAAGGAAGGTCTCCTTACTGGGCATACTCAGAATGGGTTGAAAAAAATGCTAGTGAAACTACTTATGTATGTAATAAAGGATCAGTTAAATTTAGCGGCGGAATTCCACTAGAAAGACTGTAAAAAAATAAATACTTTTGAATATTTGGTGCGAAAATACAAAAGCGACACACGATTTGGCAACCAGGATTTTTCCTCGCCAAAAGCAAACGATTTTAATGCTGCTGAAATTTGCTTAATTGATTTTTAGAATGTGCGATATTTAATGGATTTGAACTGAAAGAGTTTATTTTCTACCCTATATATATAAAATCCTAATGAAACGAATATATGAAACGCCTGAAATGTAACGATTCTTTGAATCGACTGATTAAACAACTGATTATGTTTCACGGTGATTTTTCCTAAAAAAAGGAATACTTCGCGATGAAATTAACACCAAAAATCAATATTAATCCGCAGATTTCAAAACTGGTATTAGAATTTTTAAATTCGAATTAGTTTTCGAAATATTAATTTTTTTCTAATTTTATATACATTTTTCTAATGATGGCAACTCAAATTTTAATCAAACATATTTTTTTTTTCAGATTTTAGAAAAGGTTACTATTTTAAACTAATTTGGCGAGAAGTTTGGCCTCACTTAAATGTATGCTAACAAATGTATCATGTTACTTTTATTCATAATTCAATTTGTATTTCATTATCATTTTATTTAATACAAACAGAAACATTTAAAATAAATGGCTTTCACTTCTTTATTTTTTTTAAACGAAATGAAAAGAAAAATATTACGCACAGATGTCATATACGCACCGGGGTACCTAATTGGCGCCAAAATGGCATTATTTTGGTTGACATGGTAACCCGGCTATTGTTGTTTATTTAATAATAAGTGTTTATTTACTTTTTTTTTAATTACATAAATTGTTTTGTTCATAGTTAATTATTTTTTTGGATATTTTACTTTAAAAATAAAAAATAATAGAAAATAATTAAAAAATACTTAGTTATTCCATCGACCCATTTCGCAAAATTATATAAATCGCCAAATTATACAAATTGACATAATTTTTATTTTAAATAACGAAAGAACAAAGAAAATAGTATAACATTAATAAATATACAAATAAAACGTCGAAATAAAAATCACTTGATGACGTAAAGAGACGTTAAAGTCAAGTGAATGTGACATTTATCAACCATTATTGGCATTTAATCTTATAGTTTGGTGATATATTTTTGGTCGACGGGATAACTAAATAGTACCAAAAATACATATGTAACTGGTATTCGAAAACGAGGATTTCGCCAAATTTTCGTTAAAAAAATATCACGTCAAACTGGGTGCGTATATGGCATCTGGCCAAATATTAAATGATGTAACAAACAATGACATTTAATTCAACTTACAAGCAATGTTATAATTTACCACTCGAAAGAAAAAAAAAATGCTAACTGGAGAGTTGAAAAATAGTTATTGGCGAGATTTGCACCCGGCTAGTGTAACAGTACCAAGAATTCTTTGCGACAATGTTTTTATGTAGTATTATTCGAAAAAAAAAATTGATTTTTTTAAATCGAAATGGAAAACGTTCGGCACAGATGCCACATATGGTGCCATATTGGTGCTATTTTTTTCTGACGCCAATGTCATATACGCAACGGGTACTTAACTGGTGCCATTACACGTTACTTTGCTTGATTTGATAAGCCGGATGTTGCTGTTGATCTTTTCCCCAAATTAGCGTCGGAAAAAAATCGCGCCAATATGGGGCCGTATATGATATCTGGGCCAAACTTTCATATGAAAAGCGAAGGGATCAGAGCGTATTTATGGCAGTTACATGACTTGGACTATTATAATATAGATGAAATGATGGCGATAGAATAATATTTGGCGGCTTATCACCTGTACCTGGCTTATATTAAAGTAACAAAATGGCACCAGGAATATAAAAAGCGAAGTGGTTTGCCCTTGATGATAGTCACATGACTTAGGCTATTGTTATAGAATTGTTTTAAAATACCGAGAGACAAAGACTCTGTACACTTAATTCCTTTTATTTTTAGCTTCTTTTCAAACGTTTAACAGATATTCTTTAATCAAACACAAAAACAACCATTGGATGTCTTAACAGCAACTGATTCGGCCTTAAATTTTTGAAATCAAAGGAAATTGAATGGAAACCCGTTTACAGGGAGATCTGCACAGCCGTTTTCAGTATAATTCAATCTTCTATAATATTTTTTAAACCGATCAGATTAGCGTGTTTTTAGATTCTGCGGTGTCTGAACGGGGGTTGGCGAGCATAGCTTGCAGGGGGCAGAGTCCCCTAGTATATATATATATTTTTACACATACATGTTGGTGGTTGCTTTAGTTATTTAATTTTATCACTGGAAAAGTATTTTCTATGTTTTGCAAGATGCAAATATTTGTTTTAATTTAAACGGCTGTTAAAAAATTAAGTCCACATGAAGAATTCTGCCTTTATAAATTTCCATATCGAAGAAAACACTATTTCCATAGCAACAAATCAAATCGACAGTGCTCAATGGGACTTATTTTTGAGCTTGAAACAATTTAAATCAATTTAAATTTTGTTATAAATAGTAAAATATAATATTTAAATTTCATTATAAATACATATATGTCAAAACTATAGTGAAAACAAACTAAAAATGACAAAACTAAAGTTATTTAAATTAAACTGATTTAAACAAATTCAACATAAAAAGTTTTTTGCTTAAAGAGTATATGACATAAAAGCTTATTTTTTTAAATTTTATTTCATCGCCAACCGATGATAAATAGCCAAATAAACGAAATTTTTATTATTTTTTTACAGATGCTCTATCGAGGTTCCGCCAAAAAAATTTTTATAAACATATGTATCCACATGAAAAGAACATTCTATAATTCTTTCAGATGTTTCTGCGTATGCCCCAGGGTTGTTTGGTTTAAACCACGCTAGTTTAAACCAAATGGTTTTTTTTTTTTTTTTTTTTTTTGAAAAAAACTATGCTGGTTTTTTTCCATCTGGTTTTTTTCTCTTTTTTCCTAATGTTTTCATTTATTTTACACATTATTGAAAAATGCAAAATCCAAGTTATGCAGAAGCTACAAGCAAAGCTTTAGAAGAAAAATGATGAATTAATAAATTTGTAAAGTGAAAAGATCTTTAATCAATCAAACTTTTCTTATAAGCTTTAAATCAACATGGCAGACTAAAAAAAAAACTAGTAGTTAGTTTTCTTTCTTCTTTTTTTTTAAGCCTTTTATTTTTAAAAATAGCCAAAAAGGCAGATTTCAACTAAAAATACACTTTTACTACTTAGATTGCTTTATTAGTTAAGATTTACTAGGGATTACATTATGCCTCAATGATGACATAATCATAAGTAATTCTCTCGATTGGTTACTCTTTGTTCTGTATGCTAATGAATGATTAACTGTGAAGTTTCTTTGCTGTATGGGTATTTGGTTTAGTAAGCTTTCTGTTGCATTCCTTCATTGGGATTGGGGTTTTGCATTATGATTTTATTCTGTTACCAGCAAGGTTAGCATGGTTTAAATCAATTGGTTAAACAATTGCTTTTTAAAAAAAATCTAATATAATATTTTCTCATTTTTGTAATTTAAGTGCTTCAAATTATTGGATACAAATAATTTCTACTTTTAACATCTTATCCCTCACTATGTCACCGTGAAACATAGTGAGTCTAGGTTATATTTGTATGTATGTAGAAGAATGCAAATTGCATGTGTTGATGAACATATCTGAAGCTCTAAAGAGAAAATTTTAAACATGTGAATTTAGCAATGATAAAATAGATTAAAAATAATCAATATTTTCTTTTGGGAAAATGCAAATTATTTACAATTAATAACATAAAATGACTATTAAGATTTCAATCAAGCTGTAAAAGAAAATTTTCTTGATTGGTGAGATTATCTTTTAAGGCTGTTCTCAACGGCTCTACTCAACAAGCGCAAAACACTGTGACAAATTTACAAATTCATTTTTTAACAGAAAGATATAAAATTGGAAGGCCTGACTATGGAAGCGATTTGGAATCAAACTGTGTTTTCCATTTTTGATAAATAAATTACCTATTGAGTTATAAGCAATTTTGATAATGTGACAAATATGTTTTTAACCTTCCTTGAGTGATTATTCTTCTTTCGCGTGGAAATTCGGTTAAAAACGCCCACTTTGACACTATTTTCTAAAAAATCTATTGGTTTGGGGGAAAAAAAAAAAAAAAAAAAAAAAAAAAAGGGAAAATACAGTTTGATTACATAGTTTTTGAACAACAGCATCTGCTAGTTTCATGCATTTCCGAACAAAAATAAATTCAAACTTATGTCATGCCCTTTTGGATTTGAGAACAGCCTTAAGAATGTAAAAGAAACTCAAGATATGAAGTCGAATAAGAGGACATTGAAAAATTGGGTGCTAGCGAAGCACCTGTTTACTTTTAACTAAAATATGCAATAAGATATATTTAAATCGTCTATTGCATTATCGAATCCACTATTTAGAAGACAAAAAAAATGGTGGAAAATTGAGATAAGGCTCGCTTGAGACATAATAGAAAAATGTCTCATAAAAATGTCTACAAAGATGTATTATTACTTTTTAGTTTAGACATATAAAAGTAAAACATATTACAACATAGCTTAGAAAGAAAGCCTGTGTATTAAGTCTGATGGCTGTTTAGTTAAACGTTTTAGTGCATGACAAATTTTATAAATCTGCTTTCCATTTTAAGATCAATGTTTTCAATAGTCTAAAAAGCTGGTAAATAGTTATTTCTGTTCTGTTTATTTTACTGTTGCTTTTAGGTAGATTTCGTATGAAATACTACCTATTGGGATCGTTCCTATGTTGGAATTTCTGAAAAATTTTTGCAGATCTACACCGATCATGACCGCTAGATCCCAAAACCACCCTCAGTAAAAAACTTTATCGATCTATCTATCTATATATATATCACTTTCTCCTGGACACGATAACTTTCGTAATTCTGCACCAAACTCTTCCAAACTGATACATAAAATCAAAGGGCATAAAATCTCGGTCAAGTTCGTTAATGGGCAAAATCGGACCAAGGGGATGGAAATAGGGAGGGGTTTTGTGAAAACCGAAAACCCCCCATAACTTCTTAATTTTTGTACATATCAAATCAGTTTAAAGTTTTTATTACTTCTAAAAATAGGGCCAAAATTTTATGTATCACAGATTTTTGATTAAAGTTAAAAATGGGCTCAAGGGATGCAAAAAATAGGGTTTTTGGGAGAAAAAAATTCATAACTTCGTCAATTCTCAAGATATCAATTCCAATTAATTTTATTATAAATCTCCTTAATATTATCTACAACTTTTATATTCACAAGTTTTTGATATGACCAATTCGTACTGCAAAAAAAAAAAAAAAAAAAAAAAAATTATAAACGAAAACAAAAAGGGGGTTTGAAGAAGTAAAAAATCTATAACTCCATCAATTCAAAAGATATAAAATCCCCATGAATTTATCATATACCTTCTTAATATTGTCTACAACATCTATATAGACAAGTTTTGGATAGAACCAATTCTTACAGCAAAAACAAATTAAAAATACATAGCGGTTGAAGAAAAAAATTATCTAAGTAAGGGTGTATTCAAATCCAAACTGCGTATTTTCTGACTCATTTTACAATTCATTTTTGCTCTCAAAGGCTTCCAATTGGTACGTTTTCTTACTCAGAAACTGTATAATGTACCTTAATGGTCGATTTTTTTATAGAGGCAGAATATATTTTTAAAAATGCTGTTAAAGTGGGCATTTTTAACCGAATTTCCCGAAGTGGATTGTGTTGGGAAAATCATTGCATTAAGGATGCACTCAAATCCAAACTGCTTATTTTCTGACTCATTTTTAAATTCATTTTTGCTCTCAAACGCATTTAATTGGTAGATTCTCTTATTCAGAAACTATATAATGTACCGCAATGATCGATTTTTCGATAGAGGCAGAATATATTTCAAAAAATGATGTCAAAGTGGGCATTTTGAACGTAATTTCCCGAAGCAATTGTGTTATTACTTTCTTCTAGACATGATAACTTCCGCAATTCTGCATAAATCTCTTCCAAACTGATGCATAAAATCAAGGGGCATAAAATCTCGGTCAAGTTCTTTAATGGGCAGAAGTGGACAAAGGGGATGGAAATAGGGAGGGGTTTTGTGAAAACCAAAAAAACCCCCCATAACTTCTTAATTTTTGTACATATCAAATCAGTTTAAAGTTTTTATTACTTCTAAAAATAGCGCCAAAAATTCATGCATCACAGATTTTTGATAAAATTTAAAATAGGCTCAAAGGGGAGCAAAAAATAGGGTTTTTGGGAGAAAAAAATTCCTTACTTCGTCAATTCTCAAGATATCAAATCCAATAATTTTATTATACATCTCCTTAATATTATCTACAACTTTTATATTCACAAGTTTTTGATAGGACCAATTATTACCGCAAAAAATAAATAAATAAATAAATAAAAACAAAAACAAAAAAGGGGGTTTGAAGAAGAAAAATTTTCATAACTCCGTCAATTCACAAGATATAAAATCTCCATGAATTTATCATATATCTTCTTAATATTGTTTTCAACATTTATATAGACAAGTTTTTGATAGGGCCAATTCTTACAACAAAAACAAATTAAAAATACATAGCAGTTGAAGAAAAAAATCATCTTCTTAAGGGTGCATTCAAATCCAATTTGTCTATTTTCTTACTCATTTTTAAATTAATTTTTGCTCTCAAACGCATCCAATTGCTAGATTCTCTTATTCAGAAACTATATAATGTACAGTAATGATGGATTTTTTGATAAAGGCAGAATATATTTCAAAAAATGATGTCAAAGTGGGACATTTTGAACAGAATTTCCCGAAGCGATTGTGTTAGAAACGAAAAATATTGCCCTACTGAGAAAATAATTGTTTATTAATTAAGTTTTAATTAATTGAAAGAAAAATAAAAACACAGGTCCCTTATAAATCTTTTCAAAAATCACGTCAGCATGTTTCATATTTTTTTTTTTTTATTAAAAATGAATCTGAAAATGTGCCGGAAAATTTCGAGTTGTTGAGTATGGAAAAATATTTTTTTTAATATCGCCTTAACATGATTCTGATAAAACCAGCTATTTTATAAAAAGGAAATAAAAGCTCATCAAAAGCAGATAGATAAAACTGTTAAAGTGGATTTATATGTAATAATGATTTAGTTTTTGTTGGTTAAATTAGTATACTTAACTTCGAAATCTACCTCTGCCTGTTGGCCGGGTTGGCAGGGATTTTTTTTTTTTTTTTTTTTTTTTTTTTACCTGGCAGTTTCAGAGGAGAAGTGTCAAATGACAATACACAATACTTCTTGAAACATGTAACGACTCTACTGCTAAATTCAAATCATTCCAGGAATTCTTTATAAAAAGCTATACTTTCAATAAAAGATAATAATTGTTCATGTTGTGTTCTAACAGAAAAATCAGATATTTCAGATTGCAAATTTTTCAAAGAAATTATTTTGAATAGCCATGGGAAAGTTTATTATATTTATGAAAATACGCCATATATTTATTTATAGTACTAGTAATCAAAAGATTGTTTATTAAGATTTTCAAGGTATCAATGTTTCACTATGTCGAGCATTCTATTAATGGATCATAAGACATAGCTTTTACTAAAAATGTTTAAATTTTAAATGATTTCAATTTTCTACATAATTGATTGTAATTATTTAATTTAAATTATTTTTAAATGAAGTTATATTACTTATATATCCAACAATGTATATTTTTTTCAATAAATATGCATGTATATGCAATAGGAAAATATATCTAAAAAAAACCCGGTTTAAACCAAAAAAACCTGGTTTAAACAAAAAAAAAAACGGGTTTTTTACCAACCCTGGTATGCCCGTATGGAGACCTTCCTTGTTAGATATAAAGAGACAAGCAGTCTTATACCAAATTAGTATTTTTTACATAATTCTGAAGATTAAAAAGTATTATTAAATAATTGTTCGGGTGTGCCTGTTATGGAGCTTTTATTGTATATAGTTTTTATCTTCCAAAATATTTAGACTTTCTTTTCAAAATTCAGGTCAGCCCGAACCCTTCTCGCCAGAGTGAAAACCCAATCCGAAACTGATCTAAACCAGAAATAATGTATGTCAATCTGCCCCAAACCCAACACACAGCTAAAAAATATAAGTCAACCAAACCCGCAGCAGAAAAGTAGAAGTCAACCGGACCCAAACGTGACCCACAGCAAAAAAGTATTAGTTAACCTGACCCGCAGTGAAAACAACTAGCCCCAGCCCATGCATCAGATTGGAGTCTCCAAATTTCTAAAATCGCACCCCCCTTCCCACCCTGGAACCACTTTTCTAACTTGTTTTTTTTCAACTCCCTCATTCCATATGTCATTGCACAGCTCTTTGACAACTCTTTCATATTATGTATCCCTGCCACCCTGCCCACTATTCTTAACTTGGCATCTAATTACCTGAGCCCCTTATATCACACCTTTTTGAAAGCTTTGTGTACAGGGACACGTTCTGGAAGTTTGTTTGGAACACACTACGTAGCATACCCGGTGTACACTGCCAGAGTCATGAGGGACCATCCCAAGAGTTTAATTTTGAAAATACATTTGAATCATTTTTAATGGTTAGTGATGTGTGTGTAGCATACCCATTGTATTCTGTCAAAAGCAGCAGGGACCTGTCACAGAGGTACATTTTGAGAGATTTATCTTTTTGAAAATTTTAATGTGTATTATTTTAACCAGTCACAGTTTGTTTGGAAAAATAGCCAGTGTCCGGGCAACACCAGGCGGATCAGCTGGTTCTTAATATTATATGTATATTATATATTATGTGTTATTATTATTATATATTATATTATATATATATATTATATATTATGTATTATTATATATTATATGTATATATATATTATATAATAATATAGTCTCTATTAGTGATGGTTTTATATTCTATGCTTAATGTATAATTTTTCGTTTTTGACCCTCCTAAGATGATATCCTCCATATGATGTTCATGCTTTCTTTTTGAATAAGTTGGCATTTCTGAAAGAAAATATGTATGACAAATTATTATCCAGTCATATTCAACTTAATTTTCTCTTTAAAAGTTGCTCTCTTTAAACGGCATATTTTATTTTAAAGTGATGAAGAATAACAGTTTTAACATTCTGATAGAGCAAAATATTGCATAAAACATAAATTTTTCTTGGTAGCTTATTTTTATGCAAATATTTTTTCTCCTTTTAATCTGTTTTTAATCTTTTAAATGAATTTAATGTGAATGATTTTTTTTTACAAACAAAATCTTGCCACATGCATTTATATTAGCCTTGTATTTTCCCATTTCCTGAACACAACTTAAATTGGCTATAGGCAAAAATATTTTAAAGAAAATATGTCTTAAGAAATATTTAAGATAAGGGGTTATAAAAGGTATTTTATCTGTAAACCACTGAAGGAAATTTAACTTCATAGGGAGTTCATTTTATGAAGATGCAAGAAAGCTCTCAGATTCTATTATAATTTGCATATGTGTAACTTTAAAATTTTAAAATGGCAACATCCTTCCATTTGCTTACTGGGCATTATATATTTTGGTGAAATTTATTTATTATTATTATTAGTTAGTTTTTTTAATAGAAAGTGGTCAACAGGATAATGGATAAATACCAAATTATGTTCCTTTAATTATGTCATTTTAGAAATAAGTGTGTAATATGTTATGCCCTTTAGAATGAATACTAAGTCAGAAAAGCAGAGTTTCAGGTGCTGCGCAGAAATAGCATTTTTCTCCAGTCCAGTTACCAGGACCGGTCTAATATTAAATAAAATTGTAGCAGAGTTATGTTTTAATGACCATAATTCCAAAAACATAGTGACATAAAGTGTTTAAATGTAGAAGAAGACATGAATAAAGAAACAGGTAAGTTTTGTATGAATACTGAACGTTTATTTAAACTAAACATATGACTTTTATATGACAGTTACAACAATAAAAATAAATTAAATGATGATATGTAATAACGATTAACAGGTTTAAATTATATTTAGCATGACTTGGCTATTCAGCAGCTGTAAACATTATATGCACAGGATAATCAGTACGTATCTATCAGCAAAAACAATATATTAAGTTCAGCAACTACTTGAAAATAAAAGATATAACACTCACGTATTCGTAGATTGTTTCACATATATGATGAAAAACCCCATTTGGTTATCTACTTGAATATAGCTGAGCAATAAATACTTGATGATAATACATTGGGTTTCAAATTAAGTGACTATGGAAGACGAAGTTGAATAAATGAAATTGTAGAAGGAAAAAATGATCAATGCGAATTAACATCGCTTGAAATAGATAAGAGGTTGACAACACATATTATTAAACCGTCCACGGAGTTGCTTCTAACTTTTACTTCAGGTCGCTACTCGATAGGCAACAACATTAAAAAAAATTATATTTCCAGCTATTAATGCTTTTGCATAAAAGTCAAACTTATTTTTCAAAAATTGTAAGTTCCGAAAATTTCCACAAACTCATAGCTTAGCATAAACGATGTAGTAAACAATGTCCGTTTAGCATTTGAAAAATGTGAGCAAGTATCATTGAAAGTTTCTAAGGAAAACATTTGAACTATCAGTAAAAGAAGACTGCTTTAAAAATTATGCAGATTATTTTAAATCAACATCCTCGATAAACTCATCAACTACAACATAACTTAAAAGACTTTCCTTCAACAACCACATTCAACAAAGGCCTTTTAAAATCAAGTAAGTACGAACAACAAAAACGAAACAGTGAAAAAAACACGAACAACTTATTCCATTTCCATCTCCGTATATATCCTTTTCAACAATTGCCGGCACACGTTATCAAAACGAAAACGCACGCCTCCTTTTCTATTCTGACAAGTTGAGTAACATCGTTCCTCCTTCATGTCAAAACTATTACAATCTAATGTCTGCGACTAGACACGATCGAGGAACTCCTGTGACTCAGCAGTATTACGATGAGACGAACTACAGGTGTGCGAATACGATCAATATAGGATCGGGAAATAATCAAATCGCGATCTACGATGACAACGATTTGAAATGACAACGAAGCATGAAAAGATGAAGATTGGCTATTATTATCTTTTATTTTATTTCAAACTGAAAATAGGGTTTGATTATTAAAGATAATTTAAGGTAGGTGAATTATGAAGAAATAGGTACAAGTATATGTACACAAATAACATTTACAATAATTGTCAACTTATGAGTTTCAAGGAAGTAGGCCCATCAAATCTTCTGACAGTTTTTTCTTAAATTTTCCAAAACGTACTTAGTACAGGCATGAAATTCTTCCTCGGATCCGCAATTTTTCTGTTTTTCACAGGGGTGATTTGTTCTGAAAAGGTCGTCAGTCCGAAAATTTGTGCATAAAAAAATATCACAAATTTCAACAAATGGTTGCTGAAAAAATAATTTCATCAATCGTTCGCAAAAAAAAAAATACCTAATTTCGCAAAGGATCGCGGATAAAACCGTATTTCAGTCAAATGATCGCGGAGGGAAAAAAGCAATTTCGACATAGTACCACTTAAAAAAAAACTCAAATTTCATCTTTTGGATCATGGAAAAAACAAGGATCTCATCAAAGATCTGTGGAAAAATGGCACTTCATCAAAGGAATGCAAAAAAACACGAATTTCATTAAAGGAAGTGCAGATAAAACATGAATTTCGTTAAATGATCGCGGAAAAAAATGTAAATTTTGTCAAAATATCGTTGAAAAAACACGTTTTTCGTCAACAAATGATGGGGGAAATGCTAATTTCTTCAAAAAAAAAAAAAAATCTCGGAAAAACAGCAAATTTCGACAAAATATCGCAGAATAAACGCAAATTCTGTCAAAAGATCGTGGGAAAAATGCGAATTTCATCAAAAGATTGAGAAAAAAACGTGAATTTTGTCGAAATAAAGCAGGAAAAAACACAAATTCTATTAAAGGATTTCGGAAAAAATGCGAATTCTGTCAAGGGATCTCAGGGAAAGTGCAAATTCTGTCAAAGGATCGCAGAAAAAATGCAAATTCTGTCAAGGGATCTCTGGGGAAATGCAAATTCTGTCAAAGGATCGCAGAAAAAATGCAAATTCTGTCAAAGGATCGTGGAAAAAATGCAAATGTCGTCAAAGTGTCTCAGAAAAAATGCAAATTTCATGAGAGGATCGCGAAAAAAAATGCAAATTTCATCAAACGATGGCGGAATAAACGCGAATTTCGTCAAAGGAACATGGGAAAAGGTCTCGGAAAACCATGAATTTTGTCAAAAGATCGCGGAATAAACGCCAGTTCTGTCCAAGGATTGAGAAAAAACACGAATTTTGTCTAAGGATCGCTCAAAAATCATGCATTTCATCAAGTTATCGCATAAAAATGTGAATTTTATCAAAAGATAGCGAAAAACTGTAATTTCGTCAAAGAATCACAGAAAATTTGTTGAGATATTGTTTTCACCAGATTTTTTTGCAGCCGGATGGCAGGTTAAACATTTGCTTCCCATGTTTATTAATTGATGTTTTAACACTAGAATGCCCAGAAGGAGTCGATCCGACTCCGACCATATGATTAAATATCAACTGGGACCAGAAATTCTTTCATAAAATAAGTTAAATTTAAACAACACAGATTTACTTTAAATAAATAAGTGAAATAATTTTCAATAAAAATTCTGGTATCAAATATTTTTATGAAACTTGAGTAAAATTTCCGGGCATTCTAGTGTTAAGTGAAAGCATGTTAAAATTTGAATTCGACAACTAGCTAAGATTGCTGTGTAAAACATTGCATCAGAATTATGAACTTAAAATAGAAACTTTCATTTCACAATTACTTACAGTATTTGTATAAATTATTTATTTGATTGTCTCTCTCCCCACCCTAAATAAAGCAAGATTTAAACAGAAATATTGACAATTTTATTGTGAATAAAATAACCTCCTTAAGTGTCTTATACATGCACTATAAATAATATCTGATTTTCCCATTTTCCAATTTTTTTATATATTTTTTTGCAATCTCATGCCTGCAAACAAACTTTTTTATCTTTCAGCTGCTAACTTTTCATTATTATTCCAATCGGTACCCAATTGTCATTTTGAATGTTCAGAGTTAGCAAAAAGTGTAGAGAAATTCTATCCGAGTAATTATTCTTTCAAATGTTAAAATATTTTCAAGATGGCAATCATTTTAATTTTTAGGAGTTTATTAGCATTAGCATTTCAATCTGCACCAAAACAGCTTTTACAGCTACAAAATTAGATTTTTGCTGCTACAAAAATTGATTTTACTGCTCCAATATAAGATTTTTGCTGCTACAAAAATGGATTTTACTGCTCAAAAACCAGAATTTTGCTGCTCTAAAGCTGCTCCAAAATGGCTTTAGTGTACTTTCATCCCTGGAAAAAGTTAAATTGTTGTTATTGACCTTCATCCTTGCAAATAAACAAATGTGTTTTTAGATATTTATATAGCTGAAGAAAAATATTTATGCTTATATAAAGTTAAACATTTATGTTGGTTTGCTTCAATATTTGCATATTTCAAAATTATTAATCAGTAGATTAATTTCCGAATCTTGTGATCTTTTTTATTTTAGTTATGCTAAAGGTAATGCTGATATCAAAGATCAACCATTTGGAATACCTGTAAGTTATTGTTTTATATAGTTTATATATAAAAAATTTGTTCTAATGTAAATAAAAATTAAGTCAAAGCTCTATATATAAAAAATGAACTTTTATTTTTTACTTATTACTTTCAAACATCAATAGCTTGGTCCTCACAGAAAGAAAATGTAAAGAATTGTTAACATATAAAACTTAAATTTAAAATAGCTGTTAGAACATATTTTCATAGTGTTTTTATATCATGTCCAGTGATATAAACTACCTGCATCTTCATTTTTAAGACTAAAAATTCAGCGTAATATACCAGGATAAATACCCATTTTAGGTATTTACTTGGGTGTATTCTTCAATTAATTTTAGCTCTGAAACTTATATCGCTAGTTATGCTGGATTACTGAAAAAGAAAGATAAATTTAGAACTTTAGACTTTTTACAACTCTTAAGTTTTAAAGAAACTCATCACTTTACATTTAAATATTGAATTTAAATATTTTTTTTTTGCAATTTATAATGACAAATGCAAAATAGATAATGAATTTATTTAAAAAAAATTATTAAAAAGTTAGTTTTAATTAAATTTGTGTGACGGTACACTTAATATGTGCAATACCACTTCAGCTAATGCATTAGTACTACATAGGTTACCAGTAGCGCCAACTTTTGAAAAATATTAGGTGGTTTCAAAAATTTTTGAGTAAAATAACATGTACATTTTTCCCCTTGGTGCAACTGTATGGTGAGAGGTTCGAGCGAGGAGCAAATGACTAAAGGTGATAATTTGAAGTCAAATTATAATTTTCTACGTAAATTATAAAATTATTATTGTTTAATAAACAATTTTATTACATTATAAGTTCTTTCTCATAAATACATTAATATTTATTATAAATAGCATAAAAATTGTGAACTATTGAATGAAAGTGCAAAAACTTAAAAGTCAATAAAACATTACATTTTGGTCATCTAAATGCTGTATCGATGCAAGACATTAAAATAGATGACAAAATATACAGGAAATTTGTTTTTGAGAGAAATTTAACTATACACCCACTGAATTGTTTTTCAGTGCTTCTGTAAGTCAAATTGATGTCTTACTATTTTTTAAACAAAATTATTTTGAGAACTTCAATAAAACCACATTTTTATTTCAATGTTTGAATAAATGAATAATGAAATCTATGAAAATTGCATGGACAGAGAGATCAAATTATTGGGTGGGCTGACGCCTCACGGTCCTATGTAAGTTGGCTTCACTGTAGGTTACTCCCGTAAAGAGGAAACATTCTCTAACCTTTCTCACAGGACTTTTTTTTCCCAGATACACTCTTTTTCTCTGCAGATCACTGTATATGCATTAAATTGAGTATTATCTAATTAAGACCTATTTCACAAATAAAGGTTAAACCATAAGGTATCACTGATGGTTTAAGCAAAAGAATTTAAACAAAATTCCAGAACTACTTTGCAGACAGTGTTAGAAATTAGCGGTCATTAGTCACCAGAAAAGGAAAAATGAACATGCCATGCATTTTAATCACCAATTTTTCCCCAGAAAACAATTATTCGATTGGAAATTATGCATTCTTTCATTTTATAAAAAAATCTTAGGGCTTGTTTTAATGCTGAAATTGAACCAAACTATGAAATTTTCAATACAGATACCTAATTTTGACATCATATTTGGCTTTGTTATTGAATTTCGCTTTAATGCATCAAACGGAAAGTCATTTAGCCAAGTAGTTTATGGATAATGAAGATTTAAAATTTGTAACGCCTAATATTAAATTTATTTTCAATTGTTGCAAAATAGGATAGTTTGTTAAGCAAAATTCCAGAGCTACTTTGCAGACATGCATTTGACGACTACAAAATTATTTTTGGTCCTCAAATTTGACACCTAGATTTTTGAAGAACATTTATTAACTATTATTTTAACAGTTATCACACACACACACAAAAAAAAAATAGTGCATTTTTTATTTCATGTTACGAGGTTCAGATGTAGATGCATTATATGTTTTTTTACTAAATTAAATTGCAATTATCAACATTGGATAAAATTTTGTTTATTTGATTTAGTGCATTTTTCTATTAATTTCTAAATATAGTAATAATTAAAAATGCTTTACACCAGTTTTAAAGTTGCTTCTATTATTATAATCTTGGAAATTAAGAACTTCAATAATTTTAAATAAAAACACGTATTTGTGCTTGTCTAAAAAGTAGCATATAATAATATACAGTAATGTTAAAAATGAATTTTAGAAATTCCAACTAAAAATTTTAATTTGACACCTAAGATTAGAGTAGTCGTCATTTGACGCCTACCTTTTATTTCCCGATTTCCATCACTGTTTGCAAAGTAAGCTATCCTTTTTTTAATTTGCATATTTTAAAAGCCTTTAGAAATCTGCTTTTGTTAAAAAGATTCATGGTGTTACAATTCATAAAGTAAATTATGAGGTAAGGTACATTTTACAGGAAAAGCCAAATATGATGTAATCAGCTGCTCACATTGAAAAAATTTAGTACAATTTTAGCATGAAGATCACCTTTAACCTTATTTATATATATATATATATATATATACAGTGAAACCCCGATTTTACGTCCCCCGAATCTACGTTTTCCCCGCATTATACGTTTTTTTCATCAGGTCCCAGTTTTTCCGTATAATTGTAATGTTAACTTAACCCGGATCGTAAGTTTGTTATTTAAGGAATTTCCCGCATTTTACGTTTTCTCTGAAAGTAAAAAAAAGGAAAAAATGTTCTAAAATAAGCAATAATTTTTCCTTTTGTGCTTTTTTAAAGTTTATTACACGTTGTTAAAAGTTATGCAATCTATGAAAACAGAAAGGCATTCTGAAGACTCCTGGAGCTCTACCACAAGCACATCGAGTTCCTTCCGAAGCGAGAAGAACCCGAGGTCGAATTTACATGTTTCCCGAAAATTTTTTCCGATACCCAGATTAAGTGCTACCACGAAGAGCTCGGCAAATAGCTCACGGATTCTAGATTCCTTTTCAAGTAGGCATCGGAAAAAACTAGATTGACCACTTCAGTTACGAGACAATTCTCACTGACCTTCCCTCTTTTTCTCCCGTTTGAAAAGAAAACAAATGTTTAATTTTGCTTTCTGTGTTTATTAAAAATGCCATCTACACATACCTAATTAAGATATTTTCATAATCTTTTTTTTTAACGAATGTGAAATATACAGATTTTTAGCTGTTAAAAGCTCAAAATCATACGACCGGTAGATCTTTAGAAAATGATAAATAAAAATAAAATTAGCTTTTTTTTTGACTAAGCGGGAGCTTTTTTAAAAAATTAATAAAAAATTAACAAATTACTCTAGAGATATTTAATAACTATCATAAGAAAGGCCTTATTCTAAACTTTAAAATGATATGAAAATAAATTTTTTGTGAGTTTTTGTTAAGTAAATATTAGCATAAATACCCAAAGATTTCAAGAAATTCTGCTTAAATACAAAATAAACGGGAAAATATTTAAGCTTTGAAACTCATTTTAAACACTAACAATAAATGTACTTTGAAAATATTGCATGCAGTTTTTAGTAGATTTAGATTGATGCAGTATGGAGTCTGTGTTTGTAATGAAAATTCAACGCAAAATTAAAAAAATAAATTCTAATATGAATTAAAAAAATAATAATTGCAGTACATATTAAAGTATAGTTTAACAAAATATCGTGTGTAAGTTTATTAATTTCCTTTAAATAAACAGTGTGTTATGCTAAGAAAACTCTAATTATACAATAGTTGTCGCATAAAAAAATAGCAGAGAAAACATGCTGTGCTTACTAGAAAATAATTGACTAGATATTTTTGCTAAATCTTCCTTATAGTAAATATAACATTTCTGAAAATGTCGAAGCCTATGTGTGCACTATCCTTGTTTACCCAAATAAATCAAATATTCAAAATTTCCAAATATTTATTTATATAGATTATTACATGTTGTATCAGTTTTAAGATTTGTTATTTGTTGCTTAAATAACAAAATACTTTAGTAAATAGATAGAGAATTTCTTTTTAGAACAAGATAAAAATATTAAATTTAAAATTTTTGCGCAAAAAAAAAGAAAAAAAAAAGAAGTAAATATCTTTGGAAAGCATTGCAGGATTTTGAATACTTTAAGATACTACATTTTTTATACTTCATATTTCATTGGATATAAAATAAATTGTAAAGTTTCTAATAACATAAAAAAGCAACTTATTTCATAGTAACTTTACAGTAAATTTAGAAAAGATAAAAAATATATTATTTGAAGATGATGTGAATCAGTCTTCTTAGATTTTTATTTTTTTGTCTCCGTCTTTAATTTCTATATAAAACTAATCTTTCAAAATATAAGTTAAATATTACTCAATCTACACACACACACACAAAAAGAGGACTCTCTGGCGATCCTAATATTAAGCTTTATTTAATATCGAAACTTCCTTTTTTTTTGGTTAATTTGAGCAATAATTATTTTATATTCCGAAAAAATAGTTTTATAATCAAAGGCAGAAAAAAAAATGAACAGTGAAGAAGACTGATTCACATCATCTTCAAACAATATATATATATATTGTTTGAAAGTTTTCGAAATTTATTGTAAAAAAGTTACGAGGAAATACGTTGTTTTTTGATGACCTTAGAAACGCTACAATTTATTTAAATTCCATAATAAAATATGCCGTTCAAAAACATGCAAAACTTTCCTAAGACTTTTTCTTTCCGAAAACTTTTTGATTGAATATTTTGATTTTGTACTAATCGGAAATTCTCATTGGTTGTTATTAAAAGATTTTATATATTTATATATAGATATATATATTATACAACAAGTCATTAAAATTGATACAGCAAGCATTTAATAATAATTTTAAAAAAAGAAAAGGAAAATCTTTTGGAAATTTTGGACAATTATTTTGTTTGAGTAAACAATGATAGAGCACACATGGGCTTAAATATTAGCATAAATGTTATATATAGTATACAGAAGTTTTAGTAAAAGTATATGGTCAATTATTTTTGGGGCATATGCAGCGCTTGATCACACTGCTAATTATTTGTGCAAGAACTATGATATAATTAGCTTTCTTGGTATTACGCGTTGTTTATTTAAAACAGATTAATAAGATTGTGCGTGATGATTTGTTAGATTATGTTTTAATAAGCATTTCAATTACTTTTTTTTCAAATTAGTATTAGTTTTTTTATTTTAAGTTAACATTTCATTTTAAAAAGATAGCGTATCAGAAAGAAAAATCAATCTAAATCTACAAAAAATTGTTTGCAGTATTTGCAAAAAAAAAAAAAAAAAAAAAAAAAAAAAAAAAAAAAAACGCTTATTATTAGTGCTAAAAATTAGTTTCAAAACTTATAATATTTTCCCAGTTATTTTATATTTAAGTAGAATTTCTTGAAATTTTGGCGTATTTATACCCATATTTGCTTAAGAAGAACTTATAAAACTTTTCTTTTTATACCATTTAAAAATCTAGAATAAGATCTTTCTTATGATACTAATTAAATATTTGTAGGTTAACATGTTAATTTTTTATTAATTTTCAAAGAAAAACCCTTGCTTGGTTAAAAAAAACAAATTTCATTTTTATTTTCCATTTTATAAATAACTATCCGTCATATCACTTCGAGATTTTGACAACTGAAAATCTGAACATTTCACTCTCGTTTAAAAAAAAGATTATGAAAATATCTTAATTAGGCGTGTGTCAATGGTATTTTTACTAAACAGAGAAAACAATATCAACCGCTTTAAAATCTTTCCCCAAAGACGCACTTCGGACAATATATGCTTTTCTCACTCCTGTCAATGGGGTCGGAAGTTTTCGTGGAGATCTCGATGACAGTAATCCGATGGAAGACGTTCTCGATTGTGTCGTGGTAGCATTTATTTCAGGGCCATCGGAATGCAACGTCACATCGGGAAATGCAGAAGATTTTACGAGAAAGGGGAGAATTCGATCTGTTCGTGGTAGGCCTCCTGTCTTCTGAAACTGGCCCTCCCTCCTAGGGCTGGGCGATGTCTAAAATGAAATATCGTGATAAATCGGCAGCTTTATATCACGATATTCCGATATATCGATATTGCGACATATGAACAAAAAAATATATGTACATTTATAATATATGTATAACTTCAATATACATTATATATTTTATTAAAGATTAAAGTTAAAAATATATATATATATATATATATATATCATTCTCAAATAGATTAATAAAACATACATAGTACTGTATATATACATACAGTACTATGTATAAATAAGCAAATCTAAATAAATAAATGCTAAAAGAAACTAGTAGGATGTGTCAATGGCAACAATTTCTTCTATTTCTATGTGTTATTGCTTCAAAATTCGCTATCACAGAGGCAAAATTAAATAACAATCTATGCCCATCATGAATATTCTAAAGATATAGGTGCACTAAATTTTATGCATTTAAAAGAAATGTAAGCATCGCATCTTTCAAACAAATCATTGAATTTCAGCACCAACCTTATTAGATGTCTGTAACCAAAATTCCTAATCTAAAAATCATAAAAATAATACCTGTTGGACAGTATACACCCAAGCCAAAGAAGGATCTACTTATTTGAAACCGTAACAGTATAAAGTGTTTGATTAAAATTCGTGCATTAGTTTTTGAGATACAGATATCGCTAAAATTGTGGAAAATGCATCATAGCAGCGCCACCTATTGGTCAATTAACACTAACACTTAATCAGCGACAAGTTATGTCAACGTCTGTCTGAATTTGAAATGTTATGAAAATACATGCGATAATTCTTGAGAAAAAGCTATAGCGGAAATTTTGAAAAATACAGCATAACAGCGCCACTAATGGGCTATAAACAGCAAACAATAATCAGTAAAATTTATGTCTACGTCTAAGTCTAACTGAATCTGAAGTTTGATAAATATCAGCGCATTAGTTCTTCAGACATAACTATTGCAAAAATCATGAAAACCCAGCATAGTAGCTCCGCCTGTTGGGCCATTTAGACCAAGAACTAATCAGCACCAATTTACAAGGTATAACTGAATTTGAAATTTGACAAAAATCCGTGCATTAGTTCTTGAGATAAAGTTATTGCGGATATCGTAAAAAATGCACCTACCTGTCAAGTAATTTACACTAATTTATAACGAGATATAAAAGAATCTAAAATTTTGTTAAATTCCGTGCATTAGTTCTTGAGATAGAGCGCCTACAAAATTTGTAATACAAAGAGACAGACAAAGTTTTATAAAAATAGTCAAATCGTGTTCAAGACTTTCTAAACATATAAATCGGTCGATACCCGGATGACAAAATTTTCATGAATCCAATACTTTCTTCTTGTAAAGATAGTAGAAAGTAAAAGAACTAAAAAAAAATCGTTAACAGAGAGAGAAAAATAATAGTTAGGTTAAAGTCAATTTTTGAATTATTTATATTCTATAATTGTTAAATAATATTTATATTGCTGCTGTGCTGTTATGCTTAAAATTGTCTTACTATGCGTCGGCGTCCCCAACAGAAACTCTTAGTTTATTTTATTTCATTTTTATATTCTCCATTTTTTTTTTTTTTTTTTTTTAGAAAAAATAAAACTCTCCGTGATCTGCGAATCATAATCAAATGTGTTTCAAAATTTACCTTCCCCTTAATTTCGTTCTTTCATCGTCCATGTATGCTGTGTACATAAACCGTAATAATTAACCCTTTGGACTCCGGCGTCTCTTACACAAATTTTATTCGGTCGCAACCACTTTTATAAAAGAAGTTTCCTTCAAGTACACAGTTTCAAAAATGCTAAGATTAAGTAAGGAAATTTTATTATCCTTTATTACAGGTGCCAAAAACAAATTTTGAAAGGAAAGATAGTGTCGCCACAGCGGCGACAACGGAGTGCAAAGGGTTAAATAACTTTATGCAATAGCGGATAAGGATTTTAATGAGTTACTGTCCCTTTCAACTAATTTCTTGCTAATACATTTAAAAAATCTGTAAATGTGCTAGAAATTTTTGCGTGAAATAATATTTTTTGAGAACAGCCCTAAGAATTTAAACTTAAAAATTCTGAATTAAAAAATATATATATTTTTAACTTTTAAAGACTATTTCTTATGCTTGTTCTATCGGGGCACTTGGATGAGGATCTCCTGCATTTCGACCAATGTCCGCTAACTGAAAAAAAAAAATCTAACCCCCCCCCCCCCCCCCACACACACACACACCGAACAATTTACGTCTCTCCTCTTTTAATTGTCAGTACACAAACTTTAACTGCTTAATTTTTCTGTCCTGTTTGTTATTTTGAATTCTAGTGACATTAAATAAATATTGACATCTAAATATTCTCACCCACTCCCCACAAACAAACAATGACAGAGGCAGTAAATACCAAATACTCACATATGTCAATTTTTAAAAGAAACTACCAGGAGAAGAAAAAAAACGAGCTTCAGAGAAGTAAAAATATCTGCATAAAAAAAAGAACCTGGAATAAACATTATATATATTGCTATGGAAGTATTATTTCATTTGTCCAATTAAATCCACTGTTGCAAATAAAATATAATATTTCATTTATTTATCTCCCTAATTCACATATTGTTCATTAACAACGAACAATTCATTCAAAACCGCTGAAATCTAAACACCAGATTGAAAAAAAAACAAAAAAAACAACAAAAAAAAACAAACAATTTCATTTGCTGTCGGCAACTGCATGAGAAAAAACAGCTGTATCATATTTATCGCTCGTCATCTGAACACCGAAACTATCACTTTTTCCCCTTTTGAAAAACCGTTTACGCTGAGAGAAATCACAGCATAATACCATGGTAATACCATAATAATACCATGATAGTATCATGCTTATCGAAAACCGAGGGTTCGGTTAATATCACGGTTGAAGCTGGAAGAATCTTGAGGAGTGATCATGGTTTAGGGTGAGACGTATCATGATGATCGAAACCCATTATTCGGTATTTAATGTCATCATGGTTTAGGCAGGGAGAAACTACTCCGTTAGTATCATGATCATCGTAATAACCTGCGGTTTAGAATGGTAGAATTTTGAGTACTCGAAGTTGAAAAAGCGCCGATTGCAGTTTAATGAAAAAGTATGATAATCGTGGTTTGCATCACGATTATGATAATCGCGGTTTACACCACGATTACGATAATCGCGGTTTACATCACGATTTATAATTTATATCGGTTTTATCGATATATCGCCCAGCCCTACTTCCCCCCGCTCCTTTGTTGAACACCTACTGTCGCAGACTGCTTCCTTCCCTCCCCCGGATAGCTAGCGGGGGAACAAAGTAAAGATACAACACACTTTATTGGTGTAGGGATGAGATGGGCAGGGGAAGAGACACTCCAGTTACCAATCAGATGGGGTGGCTCATTTCTTTCGTCTGGGAGGGAAAGGGGTCCTTACCTTTCTTCACGTTTTCAAATTCAGTTGCTGTTTAGCACATGGTGGTCGCATTTCTAACCTTTTTGTGCCAAAATGACGAGTAAAAAACGTAAAAACTTTTCTGTTGCTGAGAAAGCCGAAATTGTTAAAAAAAATTGATGAATTCCGCGTAACCAAAGTAGCGTTCGCTCAATTGCAAGGAGTTCCCGTGACAACCCTGCAATCCATACTACAGGAAAAAAAATGCATTGAAAAAAACATCGAGAAAGTCTGAGAAAAAAATGCCAAGAAACGGAGAACATTGAAAAAATCGCTGTATGACGAGCTGGAAGGTATTTTATTAAAGTGGTTTAAAGAAGCTCGTGCCGTGAATGCCCCTTTAAATGGCACGATACTAAGAGAAAAAGCTCTAGAAATCGCTGATAGGCTTGGTGTGAAAGATTTCACAGCTTCAAATGGCTGGATTGACCGAATGAAAAAAAGACAATCTTGTGTACAGATCGCTTTCGGAAGAATCATCAAGTGTAAATGAAGCTACAATAGAAGATTGGAAGAAAAATCTATCAAATTTGACCAAAGGATACAAGCCAAAGGAGATATTCAATTCGGATGAAACCGGACTTTTCTTTAACCTCCTACCGGATAAAAGTTATGTTGCTAAAGGAGACTCCTGCCATGGAGGGAAGATGTCTAAATTGCATCTTACGGTTTTACTTTGCTGCAATTCTGATGGAAGTGAGAAGCTGACGCCCCTTGTTGTTGGAAAGTCGCGCAACCCACGATGCTTCAAAAACGTGAGAAGTTATCCGACAAAGTACGAAGCAAACAAAAATGCGTGGATAACCAAACCCCTTTTCGAAGACTTTTTGCGCAAACTAAACAAAAAAAATGGAGTTGCAGAATCGTAAAATAATTTTGTTCATTGATCAATGCAGTGCACCTCCGGTTTTGCAGCTGTCTAATGTGCATGTCGAATTTTTTCCGGCAAATTGCACAAGCAAATTTGCACCTTGTGATCTCGGCATTATTCGATCTTTCAAGGTTTTTTATAGAAAGCAACTTGTCCGGAAAGCTGTAGCTGAAATAGAAAATGGAAACCTAAATGGTGCGTACAAGTTAAAGTTAAGTGTTCTAGAGGCTATGCATATTTCTGTGTCGTGGAGAAACGTTACACAACAGTGCATTTCCCATTGTTTTGAAGAAAGCGGATTCGTAGCATCTAATGAAACCGAGAGATGAGGAATCAGTTGCGGTAGACTTGGAGAATGACAGCGAAACAGTTATCTATGATTTCGACGATTACATCCCAGAAAATTTAGCAACATGTGAAGCTGAAAGAGCTACTGCTCCATCCGTAGCCGACGTTATGGACTTTTCGTCCACCGATGAAGAAGAAACAGAAGCACAGCCCTTCCCTTCTTTCAATATTGCATTGAAGATCTTACAAACAGTGAAAGACTATTTTCTTTCTCATAAAGACCAGGAAAAAAACTTGCAAAGTATTTCAATCCCGGAAGATGCTGCATGCACTTTGAACTCAATGACTTAAAAACAATCCACTATTACGGACTATTTTTAACCTAAATGCCAGGATTCGCAATTAAATATGTACGTAGAATGATCTTAAAATGGTATGTATAATAATGTTCTTTTCGTAAAATATAGATTGTAATACCTTTTGAAAGAGTCATCTTTACTACCTTTAGTTTTTTTCTACGATTTTTTGCTTTTTATGTATTTCCCCTATTTTACATTTTTCCCATATTTTACGTTTTTTTACTTAGTCCCTTGAGAAACGTAAAATCGGGGTTTCACTGTATATATATATTGTAAACATAAATTTTAAAAGTCATAAATTCCAGTTCAATGAGTTCAAGAATTTTTCATAGTCGAGACCTAGTTAGATCGTTTTCTCGTATTCATATAAAGTTTGTTTCTTGAAAATTGTCGGAAGTATTTTCAGTTTATACCATCATTTTTACACATTAGTTTGTTTTACCATACAAAACAAATTTTCTCGAATTAGTGATCTAGCTAGATTGATTTCTTGTTCACAAGTCAATATAGGAGTCAAGTTTTGTGAAAATCAGTACAGCCATTTTCAATATATAACAGTATTTTAAGTGCTGATTTTGTTTTAATCTGTCAAAACAAACTTTTTTGAATTTGAAACCTAGCTAGTTGGGTTTCTGATGCTCGAATTAGAATAGGAAACAGGTTTCGTGTAAATTGCATGAGCACTTTTCGATTTATAGTAAGCAGAATTTTCAGCACTGAGTTTGTTTTATTTTGTCAAAACGAATTTTGTTGAATTTGGGACCTAGCTAGATCTTTTTCTCATGCCTCGATTTAGAATAGGAGGCGAGTTTCATGAACATCTGCCCAGCCGTTCTTGATATCATTCATAATCAGGAAAATCGCTCGTTTAATATATATGAGTACTTGGTAGACCAAGCCTCGCTCGGTAATTTTTTTATTTTGATTTGTTTCAGCATTTGTGTATTTTTACACTTTTATTAAGTTCAACCTGTTTTTTGTATGCAAAGATGGAATTTTGTAATTGATTTTTAACCCACTTCCTGATAGGCTGGAACTATAATTATTATATAGATTTTGTACAAAGGTATGTTTCCGATAACAATACAACATTATAATCTTTTTACAACTGAATTAGAAATTAATACATTAATTTTAAGGCATTTTTCAATTAGGCGGCTACAGGTGTTAAATCGCCATATATTTTCTGAAACTCATGCAATTGTATGGGAATTAAAAGGGCAATGGATTTATTATGTGCCAATAAATGCTTGCTAAAATATTCCAAAGCTCTGTGAAATGCAACACTGAAACGTGTTAAAGACTTAAAAGAAGAAAAAAGATTGTAATATAAAAAAATAAGCTTTTATCAAATCAACAAATTTATTATAGGATGAAAAATCAATTAAAAGGCAAAAAAGAAAATGTAAACAATGTTTTATTTTTTCTTTCTGCTTTCCTTTTGTTGAAAAATAAACAGAGTATAAAGCATATATTTTTTAATAAATTTATTTGCTTGAGCTTTCTGGCAAGCTTTAAAAAAAGCATTGAATTTTTCATAATCTTGATCTTTGCCCATGCCAAATTAATGTATTATAACGGATATTTTTTGGATAAAATATAAATTAAACTGAAAAAATTCAGCGGTATTTTAAAAAAAAAAATTTTTTTTCAAATTGATTGAGTATTTATGGTTGAAAAAAAAAAATAAATTTCATATTTAAAATACAAATTCATTGAATTTCAGTTTTTATTTTTATGCAGCATTCTTTTAATGAAAAATTCATTTTTCAAACATCTGGCTAATATTTTAATATATATGTGGGGATTCGGCAGGTTCTGCATAGGTGAAAATTAGCGGTCGCCACTCGCCACGTGGCGATTAAAGTTGTAAAAGTGGCAATTAAAAAATCATCATCAATCGTCAAGTGGCGATTAAACAATTGCCATCGATCGGCAAGTAAAATACAGCTTTTTTTAGGGAAATATGCATCTCTACTTTGATTACATCTAACTAGCGAACTGGTGAATTCTTTTTAGTACCAGATGCAGACAGATTTCAAAGACTTTGCTGTATTTTCAATATTTGGACTTCTCAATGTGTGCTCTTCATTTAAATTATTTTTTCAAGAAATACAGTTTTATTCTGCAAAATATATTTATCAGCTTGAATTCCACATGCATTTCAAATAATTTCTTCCTTTATTTCCACTGGACGCAAACTGATTTTAAGGACATCACAGTATCTTCAATATTTTGACTCCTGCCACATGATCACCAGTTAGATTATTTTTCTTCAAGAAATACTGTTTAATCCAACAAAATACACTCACCGGCTTAGACTTCACCTGTATGTAATGTGTTAATAAGATATTTACTTAAGTAAAATCCAGTATGACATTGTTTATTGTTATTATTATTGTTTAATTATATACACCTAACTAGAATTTTGATTTAGTTATATGAGTAATAATTCTGTTTATGAACATATACAATTGATCCATGAATAAACTCTAAAAAAATTAATGTAATAATAGGCTTTCTGATTGAATTTTGACTTCTTCCTGATTCTTATGAATAATTGGCTGGTGTAAACCTCTAATGAATGGAAAAATATGTTTATATACGACTATAGTTTATCTAGATATTAAAGTTTCAAACATTATAGTCGGACATTTTAAAAAGTGTTTACTAAGTTCAAAAAGTGGCTACTAATAAAACTGAGTCTACCGGCCACTGGCTACTAACCAAATTTCCTAGTTTTCACCTATAGGCTCTGGGTAGATCGGCGTATGACTGGATGAATAATTCGCCGTTGAGGTTCCGTCATCTGTAGAAAATAATGCAGTCAAAAATTATATGCAGTCAAAGATCATGTTAGAGTGGCCAGCGGCGATCACTAATAAAAAGTTATGCAGTCACAAATCATGATGGAGTAATAGATAGTTATCTCTACCAAGAAGTTATGCAGTAAAGTGATGCAGGCAAGGAACACCATTGCTAATGTCTCCGAAAGAATAAAGCGACACATCCTTAAGCATGAACAGTTACTTATTGACAAACGGAACACATCAACAATTCCCAGGTACTATAGTCGGCCAAAACACCTTACATTGCGCAAAGCAGCCCACTGACATTTTAAATCTTATTGATTAAGTAATTCTCGCATTCTACGAAGTCAGAAACACCAGATAGCTATTATACCATTTTAAAACAGGTGAAAAACTATAACTCTCTGCATTCTGAGGACGTGCTGCTCAGTTTTGTCAAGTTGGCACAAGGAGACAGTGATTACGTAGCATGTGAAAAGAACGAATTAGAGACAGGCAGCCGCTCTCAGACAATTGTCTAGGGCCAATCGGGAGAGAGGGCGAGGCTTAAAAGAAAAGAATTCCAGTTTTAAGGTCGTAAGATTTTAAGGTGAAAAGTCAAGTGCGGGAATAGATTTTTCGTGGAAAGAAAAAGAAAATGACTTGTGAAAACACTCGAACAATAAAATTAACTTCACTTTGAATATGATAGATAGGGTAGCTAAGGAATCTAAAGCTTTAAATTAAAGTTTTGGAATAAGATATAATTGATATATGCATTTTACATTAAGGGGAATTTAAATAAGAATAAATGATAGATATTATTAAAGTAGGGAACTATTGAATATGTCGGAAAATAGAATAATTTAAGGAATATCGCAAATACAATTTTTATAGATCTCCAGGGGCCCAGGTTCGATTCCCGGCTTGGACATTTTTCACTAAGTTGGTTTACGCCTTGTTAGGAATGTGATAATTCACGTCTTTGATATTCAATAATTTCAAGCGTAATTTCACTGCTGAAAAGTAGTTGAAAAATTAATTAAAAAATTGTATATTCACCAATGCTAGGTTCATTTGCGTCTCATGTTACGCTGCTAGATTGTGTGCTCATGAAGACTTTTCCATCTAGTGCTGCGGTAGCAGCCTTACCGACTTATATAAGTGAGAGATGCCAGGCTGGGCATCGTCCTTGTGGCTTAGTGGTAGAGCACTGGAGATCTATTCCAGGAGCCCGGGTTCGATTCCCGGCTTGGACATTTTTCACTAAGTTGGTTTACGCCTTGTTAGCAATGTGATAATTCACGTCTTTGATATTCAATAATTTCAAGCATAATTTCACTGCTGAAAAGTAGTTGAAAAATTAATTAAAAAATTGTATATTCACCAATGCTGGGTTCATTTGCGTCTCATGTTACGCCGCTAGATTGTGTTCTCATGAAGACTTTTCCATCTAGTGCTGCGGTAGCAGCCTTACCGACTTATATAAGTGAGAGATGCCAGGCTGGGCATCGTCCTTGTGGCTTAGTGGTAGAGCACTGGAGATCTATTCCAGGGGCCCAGGTTCGATTCCCGGCTTGGACATTTTTCAGTAAGTTGGTTTACGCCTTCTTAGCAATGTGACAATTCAGGTCTTTGATATTCAACAATTTCAAGCGTAATTTCACTGCTGAAAAGTAGTGGAAAAAGTAATTAAAAAATTGTATATTCACCAATGCTGGGTTCATTTGCGTCTCATGTTACGCTGCTAGATTGTGTGCTCATGAAGACTTTTCCATCTAGTGCTGCGGTAGCAGCCTTACTGACTTATATAAGTGAGAGATGCCAGGCTGGGCATCGTCCTTGTGGCTTAGTGGTAGAGCACTGGAGATCTATTCCAGGGGCCCGGGTTCGATTCCCGACGTTTTTCACTAAGTTGGTTTACGCCTTGTTAGCAATGTGATAATTCACGTCTTTGATATTCAATAATTTCAAGCGTAATTTCACTGCTGAAAAGTAGTTGAAAAATTAATTAAAAACAATTTTTATATGATATATATTCTTTATTTTCAATTATTCTGTAATTAATTAAAATATTTTAAAATAGTCATGCATTGGGTTTGACCTCCCATTTCAACGCCAGCCACGTGGATTGAGTATCTTGCTAAAATTGATTCACTATTTGTATTTATGTCTATAGAAAAAAAAAATCTTAAGGCTAAAATCCAAATTCATCTATTTTTAGTTTATATTTTTATGCATTATTTTTATGAAAAATTAATTTTCATATGTTTGGTGAATATTAGAATATTTTAATTTATTATTACTTTGTAATTAATTAAAAATACTTTAATAGAGTTCTGTAATTAGTCAAGTAACTTGATTTTTACAGCAGAATGGTGGAGGGGACATTCATTAGATTTTTCTGCAGATCTGCGATTATCTGCTTTTTTTAACATTTTGTGATCATTGATCATTGTAAAGACATATATTTTAAGGTCACATTTTATTACAAATCTTACAAGGTGTCAACAGTCATGAAAAAAATCAGCAATTTTAGTAATGTGTTCCGAGGCTCACTTGTTCCGAGGCTCACTTGTTCAATCCTTCTCCATCCATTATATAAATGGCAGCATTTATGTTAAACAAATTTGATTTTAATATACTCCCTTAAGCTAATATTAGTTTTTGTTACATTAAAATATCTCAATTTGTTGATTTTCTATAAGCAAGTAGGTTTACAATAATAGTCTATGGGAATTTGGTGAAATATTAGAGATATCGCTAAGTCTGCGTCACTTTTGGAAAATCATTTTGGTCACCAAATTTGGCGATATATCGCCAAGTTGGTGCCAAACTTGGCGGTATTTGGTGACAGAACAGGGTCCCCCTTATGGTAACACCCCCCCCCCCCCCTTATAGATATGAAGATACATTAAATGCTTCAATAACCAATGGCCGCCATTTGTCTCCCATGTAAAACTAAAATTAATTAAAATTTAATTAATGAATTAATATTTGAAAAAACTGTATTAACATCAATTGTCATCCAGTACAAGTTTAAAAAAATTTATTTCAACTTGATAGGATGAATAATAAGTATTTTATTAACGATTGAAAATTTGAACAAGATATATATAAATACAGTAGAACCTCGATTATCCGAAGTAATTGAGACCAACCATCTTTCGGAAAATCGAAATTTTCGGATAATCGAGAATGCTTCAGTTTTAAGATTAATTAGAAATGTATGCAATATTTCTTATTATGGTAACAAGTGCTCAATAAAATTAAAGCAATAGCAAAATAGAAACAAGAATAAATTACCTGAATTTTAATTTTTAAATTAAGTACCTTTTACATATATCACAAGTGTTTGAAAAAATGTTTTGTTTGTCGCAGTTTCGATTGCCTTTGCTTTGAAGCTTTATCACAGAGTTTTTTAATATTATTAGTCCACCAGTATCACAGTCTTTTTGCTGCTCCAGCCATGCCAAACCTTTTGCAAAACATTCAAAAGCTTCAGAATTGCTAATTTGTTCGTTTTCTTTGTTCCACTCCGCTGCTTACGGGAGCTCAAGTTAAAATCAAAAGAACTCTAAGAAAAGGGATCGAAAATATCCATATGTACTTTTAGTTCGAAAAGGACCGCTTGCACACTGTAACATATAAAAAAATAAAAAGGAGAATAGATTTTAAATGAATATATATAGAAAACTATATGTAAGAGAAACGACACATTCACCTTAATACTTTAAGTTAAAACATGAATACATTAAAATGATTCTCAGTTTTTATTACTAAAATAGGTGCTAAAAATACAATTAACAGGTTTTAAAACATTAAAACCAATAATCAGATGGTAAAAACTTCCCGAGCGCTTTCGACCAAGCCCTGGTCATCATCAATGGGGTGAAAAATGAGAAGAAGACCTTCAGAATGCATACCGGTATAAATAACGCTGGGCGATTCCAAAAACTGTAAAAAGGGGAGGGGGGGGGACGGATGAGTCCATACAGCTACATTGATCATTCCAATCCAAAGATTCCATTGACTCCAAGTAGACCAAACCATATGCTCGGTAAATGACAGGACAATGTATCATTACAAGTGTTTCTACCTCTGGTTAAAATTTCTATAGACTCAAAATACATGCGTTAAATTGATTTGTATGTGTGATGATCCTTGCTTTACTAAAAAGGATGTCAATATCAGCTTCTAAATTTAACCGAGCTAAAGCTGTAGATGGTTTCCCCTTTCCTATATCAGCCATATGTTCTTTCAACCTTTCCTGTAGCCTTCTGGTTGTCATTCCAATGTATGTAAAAGTTCTATTATTATTTTTATATCTGAATGGGATCATATAAATTCCTGATTTGTCATATGAATTAACTGGATCAACTTTTCTGTGAACTAGATTTTGTAGTTTAGGTGGAGGTTTAGCTCTTCTGGTTGTCATTCCAATGTATGTAAAAGTTCTATTATTACTTTTATATCTATTATATTATTTTATATTATTTTTTATTTTCATATGACAAAGCAGGAATTTATATGATCCCATTCAGATATAAAAATAATAATAGAACTTTTACATACATTGGAATGACAACCAGAAGGCTACAGGAAAGGTTGAAAGAACAATATGGCTGATATAGGAAAGGGGAAACCATCTACAGCTTTAGCTCGGTTAAATTTAGAAGCTGATATTGACATCCTTTTTAGTAAAGCAAGGATCATCACACATACAAATCAATTTAACACATGTATTTTGAGAGAGTCTATAGAAATTTTAACCAGAGGTAGAAACACTTGTAATGATACATTGTCCTGTCATATACCGAGCATATGGTTTGGTCTACTTGGAGTCAATGGAATCTTTGGATTGGAATGATCAATGTAGCTGTATGGACTCATCCGTCCCCCGCCTCTCCCGCCCTCCCCTTTTTACAGTTTTTGGAATCGCCCTGCGTTATTTATACCGGTATGCATTCTGAAGGTCTTCTTCCCATTTTTCACCCCATTGATGATGACCAGGGCTTGGTCGAAAGCGCTCGGGAAGTTTTTACCATCTGATTATTGGTTTTAATGTTTTAAAACCTGTTAATTGTATTTTTAGCACCTATTTTAGTAATAAAAACTGAGAATCATTTTAATGTATTCATGTTTTAACTTAGATTTTAAATGGTTTTAAAAATAGAATTATTTAATTTAAAATTGCTTTTAAAAGAGGAAGAGGAGGCTCGTGATTATAGTGGAAAATAAATAAGAAGTACATTGCATTAAGAAAAAGAAGGAGTAAAATACATGATGGATATTAAATAATAATTGAAGCAGTAGTACTCATCTGAACTTAAAATAGTAGTGACATCCATCCGAAAATATTTGTAGCAAATGTAGAAGTGCCGAAACATAATTTGAAAATTGATTTACCAATCAGAATATTTAACTTTCAACATTTGTTTCTTGAAACTATTATGGCCTTATGTAAAGATATCTAATATTTATCTCTGTAGTTTCATTAAATAACTAGGCATGTTCACGAAATATACATAGAATAAACACAAAAACACATAAATGAAACAAAGAGCAACTACGTACATCAGGCAACTTTATTAGATGAACATATGATTTTTACTGCAAAATATTTCAAAGAAAAAGGGGAAGGGGCAGTGCACCGCCCTACTTGTAAAAGGATTAATTTCTTCACTTCATTTAAAATTATATTGATTACAAAATTTGAGAACATTTACGATCTTGGTATCGCAAATACAAATTATATCTGTAACAAAGATTATGATTGGCTACTTATTGAGCACGACATATCTCTAAAATTCAGTTGAATAATAATAAGATATAATTAGTGCAGCTATAAGGATTTAAAATCGTTCTGAAATTTTTTTCTCTGTGTCAGTATCAAGTTCTCCGATCACTTATCTGCTAAAATCAGTTGCTGGATTATGTTCATTATTATGAGTATCAAATTTCATCTTCTTTCGATTGACATCGGAGTTATTATACCACTATTTAAAATGTACATAATCACTCACAAATGATAAACAAATAATTAATCTTACCATTTTAAAGATGATAGAAGAAAACAATAAGGAATTATTGAGGTATAGATTCACACTTTTATGAAGACCTTGAATTGATGAAATATCTAGTAAGCCGTTAATTAATGGCCCAGGAGAATTCACATCAGATGAGGATGTACTTATCTCCTTTTAGCAGAATTTTAGGAATCTCAGTAGTAACCACACAGGAACATAAAATATTCACTTTTAGCGGACATCTCCATTTCGTGACGATAGTAGAATGTCGGTATCCTTTAATAGCAGTCAATTTGTAGCATTTAAATTATGAAGACTTAACAACAGAAAATCTTTTGTAATATATTAAGGGATTGCTTCTTAAGAAATATTTATATTACTGATCTGAAGCGCTTGATCCCAACGGATAAAAAGAAATTTTGCGGGGCGACAACGCACCCTTCTTGGTGCGCTGCCCTCCGATGCCCCAGAGAAGGAGAGACGCCAGGAAGCACGCTATCTCAAATCCAAAAACCGTTGAGCGCGCGAGTGACGGTGTTGCCACACAGAGAAGAGAAAAGATTTAAAATGAAAGAACGTTAGGTTAAAGATTTTGAATGAAAAGATCGTTATGTTTAAATTTTGAATTTAATATTTGAAAATTATAAAAGAAATATTTATTTTGGCTGAAATTATTAAAATTAAAATTTATTTTTTTATTATTGATTTTAATTAACGATCTTTTTGTAGAAAAATAAAATTGTTTTAAAGTGAAATTTGACTGAAACTGAATTTGGAATAATTAATAATGAATAACTAATTAAATATTTTAAAGTAATTAATTAAATATTTTAAAGTTTCTAATTTAATATTTTAAAAGTTTCTATTACCTAACATTACCACCGCACTCCAACAAAAAAAATTATGAAAAAAAAAGTTGAAACCTATGGTCTCAAAATGCAATACCGATTTTAAAATTTCAAGTTAAGAAAAAAAAAAAAATTAATTTTAGATAAAGGAAACACCTCATGAAATATCTTATATGTACGGTAATGTACATAAATACCATTAGAAATAACACAAAACATATAAATACAACACTAAATGAGAATTTTCTTATACTTATCCAAAAGTAATACAGAAATTTTCAAACTTTTAGATAAAAACACACATTGACACCAATATTACAAAAATAAAGTATATACGAAAGAAACAAAATTTAATTGCAGTTCAGGTAAGTAATTGAAAATTATCCATCATGAAGAAAGAAAAGCATCCAAGACTTCATCGTTTATTACAAGGTAAGTGAAATATATGGCTCTCAAATAAAATGAATTATTTTCAACATAGAAAGACAAGTAGCGACTTGAATGAATAATGATTACAAACTTTATATGAAGTGTTTTCAAAACATCTAACAAGTATATGCCAAAAGCCACACGAATTGCTGTGAATTAACTAACCACAGGTCAAATCTGTCCATGCCTTCTCAGCAAATCATGAGGCATCCAAACATATCCAGGAAAGATATCTTAAATTTGGACACTTTCATAACATACTTTAACTTTTAATCATATATGAATATTAATTTGAAAATATAAGTCAAATATTATGACTTTGCAGGCACTTTTATTTATACAATTCAATTTTAGTCATGAGTAAATCATATCAAAATTTTATAAAGTGTTATTAAAAAATTTCCCAAATGTACATGTCCAAAAAAATATGACGTGAATGGCTGTGAATTCGCTACGCAAGTAAAATAAAATTTTTCTGCATTCGCAGCCAATGATGAGACATTACAACATAACCATCTGGAAAAAAAAAATTTAATTTTAGCTATCTAATACTTAGCTTATCTGTAATTGTTACTATATATACTTACGAAAATATAAAATTTTAATTGCTGAGGAATAAACAAAACTGAGACAAATGACCTTCAAATTTTAAATTATAATCATTGTGCTAAGGAACAAGAAACTTAGAGGCGGTACTTTGTAGTATTGTCCAACAACAATGATAAAAGACTCCATGATTCCTTAAATATTTATCATTTCATAATTTTTTTATTTATTTATAAAATTGATTAAAGTGTGCACACTGTAAGAAAAAAAAAAGGAAATTGGCAAAGAGCTAGTCAGACCCAAATGTCAACAATTTAGACTCTGGTAACACACAACCCAGTGTCAATAAATGTGACCTAAATGAAATGAATTCACCTGCTGAACTAAGTTATACCCAAAAGCACAAAAAAAATATTTTCTCCTCAAAGCTGCACAAATTAGTTACCTGAATGAGCACGTTATAGCCTGATGAAGAAAGAAAAAAAAATGAAATCATGGTCTTATTCTATTTTTTTCATTATATATGTATTTATTTTATACATATTTTTCTATCTTTTTTATTTATCATTATCATTCTTTTTTGTAAATAAAAGTTTTGTCTCAAAATAGTTTTTCAAACTTTGTTAACCTTACATACAGGGTACCCTTTAAAAATACGAAAATACTAATGTTTTGTTTATGAAACCATCCCTCAGCAAAATATAAACACTAATAATTCTCTCAAAAAGAAATAAGATCTATTGCCAATGTACATGAAAATGAAAAACTTTAATTTTAATATAGCAAAAAAATAAAACAAATATTAAAGTGGATTTCCTTAGAGTATTCAAAATAACCGCTTGAGTCACACCGGCAAGCGCATGAAAAATATTTTCATTGTGACGCGTCTCGAAAATCCAGACAAGATACAAGATCTTTATCTCCGGGTTAAAACATATTTGAATAACCCCTAGTTAATTAAATACCCCAGTAAAATAGTTAAAAAAATTTTTTTTGTTAAATTATTGAGTAGAGAAAAGTGCGAAGGATTTTCGTTACTGTCAGATCATAAAGCTCAAGAATCGCAAGACTTGGTTAACTAGCATTCCATAACAGAACTCAATCCCGCAGATTTCCAAATGAAATTTTAAACTAAAAGACTTAACTAGATACTATCATCACAAAAAGAATTATTTCGTCATAAGCGTGGGGCAATTCTCAGAAACCCTGCGTGAGAGAATAAACAGAAAAGTATGTAAAAATTAAGTAAAAAAATGGGGAGGGGGGGGGGGGTGAAAACATTGCTATAGTGTAAAAAATAAAATAAAATTTAAGGGGATGATGGTGATAATATCTGAGAGAATAAAATTAGTAGTTTAAATTCACTTGTTCATGTTTTTTCACAATAATTCCAGCAATTTCAAATTTATTAGCAATTGTTTATAATTTTTATAAATCAAAAAACTGAAACATAAAATAAATTTAAAAGTGTTGAGAGCCAAATTAAAAGTAAATCACACCTCACATTAAATAATATACTTATTTATAAATATTTTATGCATGTTATTAAAAGTAGATAAATTCTTTAAAAGTTTCCAACTCAAATAAAACATTTGTTAATACTTTCTACCAGTTATTTATTATATTGAAATAATCTTTTACAACCCTGAAAATATTGCACATAAAAATCAATAACCTTTCCCAATAATTGTTAGGGTTTAATCTAGGAAAAAGGGATTTTTAGCTTTTTGGCTAATTTTAGCCAAATAAAAATAGCTTTAGCCAAGGGAAAAAAAAGTTTTATTTATACAAAATTTCTATATACATGAGTATTATTTTTAGTTATGCAATATACACACAAATACATCACTCTGTAAGATTGACCCTTCAAGATTTGGCTGTATATCACACAGCAATTTTTTTTTTTTTTTTCCAAATTCCCCTTTCAAATTAATCATCATTAAGTTACTTAAATTCTTGATTGTCAGTTTGTTTCTCAAGTCAGTTTTTGTTATATTCATGAGACTGAATCCCCCTTCACAGTCTGCTGTATACAACAAAAGTGATGCTACAAATTCATACAAAGAAGTCACATTGGGAAACATGCCAGTAATGCCATTTTTATGAGAAAAAAAAATAATAATAATGCAATAAGCTAGTTTCATTTCTTTACACGTTGTAGCCAGAACCCGCATAAATTCAGGTCTGAAAAGTTTATACAACATGCATCTCTCACATTGATGTTTCAAAGTTAGTGCCCATCATATCCCATGCTTATACAATCTGCGATTTTCGTTTTCGCCATATGCTGGAGTCGTGTCTGATGCAAATGACGTCACATTGTTTGAAGACGCATAGACAGCACGAGACAAATTTTGATGTGTTGCCGCAGCGCGGATGCAATATGAAATTCCCCCCACCCCCTTTTTTTCGCAACGGCAGCAGGTTTACGAAAATGCAGAACAACAAAATCGGAATGATATAGCATATTTCTTTGACTGTAGCTATTTGGCTAATTCACTAAATGCTTTGGGGGCAAAAAGCACTTCCAGTTGGCTATTTGGCTAGCTCTAGATTAAACTCTAATTGTTTAAAATGAGATATGCATCCCTTCAAAATTTGTCTGGACCAGAGACAAATATATTAAAGTTGGAGACATGAATAGTCTGTTCATGTGCCTGCAGATGCATAAGTCATGCTGAAGCCAATAAAATCTTAAACATGAGTGAACATAAAATTGCATAGTACCCTAGGCACAGCGGATGCATTAATCAATATGACAGCACAAGAAAATATAATAAATTCCCTGATGCATCATATATGCCACACTTTCCCCAAATACTACGACAATTACATATAATTCAATCAAAATATATCATGAGTAAGAAAGAACAGAAAAATATTTTTAATTCCTGAAACCTGTGCAATTGTTGTAAATATTATCACTTTTTATTAATAATCATAAAATTTTCCAATAAAAAACAAATTAAATCATAAATATTATATATCTTTTTATAATTTGAACAATGGATGGCATTGATTTGCTCATATAACAAATATCTTCCATATTATATTTTAAAATAAGAATATAGTAGTGAAAATTTGTTTAAAATTCTTAAAACATCAATAAAACATAAATGTAAACACTATATATTTTCAAGCAATAAATTAACCATGATGAAGTCCTGAATGTTATAAAAATAATATATTTATTTACTAATCGAATTTAAGTTACTTAATAAAATTTTTAAACCAATAGTAAACCCAATAAATAACCCAGTAAGGACCTTATTAAAAAAAATTCGATTTCTCAAGGCACCAAAATGTAATATATAAAAAAAATTAAAAGGAGAATAGATTTTAAATGGTTTTAAAAATAGAATTATTTAATTTAAAATTGCTTTTAAAAGAGGAAGAGGAGGCTCGTGATTATAGTGGAAAATAAATAAGAAGTACATTGCATTATGAAAAAGAAGGAGTAAATTACATGATGGATATTAAATAATAATTGAAGTGATAGTACTTACCTGAACTTAAAATAGTAGTGACATCCATCCGAAAATATTTGTAGCAAATGTAGAAGTGCCGAAAACATAATTTGAAAATTGGTTTACCAATCAGAATATTTAACTTTCAACATTTGTTTCTTGAAACTATTATGGCCTTATGTAAAGATATCTAATATTTATGTAAATGAACAGTTAAATTCATCATTGAATCTGTTTTAGTTTTACCTCGATAACTTTTTAATTCTGTGTCTGTAAAAAGAAGTGTGTATGTTGTTAGAAATGAGGTGCTCTTTGGCTGGGCTAGGGGAAGTCGTTGTCGTCCCTGTCACTCAGCTTCAGAATTCTCCTCCGTAATGTCAAGTCTATGGACTTTTGATGCATTCGTATATTTAAAATCTCTTCTCGAGAAATTCATATATTTAACATCATTTTTCTGTGTACTCTTCTTAAAGGATGTCTCTTTTTTTCTTAGTTTTCAAAATATTTCTAAAATCTATGCTGAATTTATTATTTTCTGTGTTAAAAGCAGGCAAACTGTGAGTAAGATTTTAACGCTTCATATAAAATTAAGTCTATACTTTAGAAGTATTTTGAGAACTAAGAAAAAAAGAGACATCTTTTGGGAAGTGTACACAAAAAATAGAAGTTAAAAATATTAATTTCCCGAGGAGATATTTTAAATACAGTAGAAGATCTTTATAACGCAATTCTCCATATAACGCACAACTTCTCAGATGTAAACAATGATTCTTGCAGTTAAAAAGCACCTGCATTTTCATGTTGTAAAATATTGCTACTCACTAGAGGACCAAATTTGATACGTTAATTCAACTTTATCTTCTAATTTAAGATCTTTTTTATGGAAAAAATGCTATTATTACAATAAACATTTTTGAAAATGTCTAGTATAAGGGATGGTTGTGTCAGTTATATTTGGATCATATTTATAAAGTAAATTTAACAATTTCTGACCTATATTATGCAAAAATTTATAATTTGGATAACTCTTAGTAACAAGGAATGCAGTATAAAGATATTCTAACGTATTTTGATATATTTCAGACATATTTGGCCATATTTACAAGGTGATTTTAATGATGTGATCCACATAACGCAAAATTCTATATAACGCACAACCTTGCGTTTTTAGGTTTGCATTATAAAGATCTTCAACTGTATACGAATGCAGCAAATGCCCACAGACTTTACATTAGTAAGAGGAAATCGGAAGCTGAGTGACCAGCCCCCTTAAGAAATTTAGATTGTAGCAGTCATAATAAGTCAGACAAAAAAAAAAAAAAAACATTTTCTTTTATATTAATTCTTTAAAAAATGAGTTTATAAAATGTATTAAAATAGGTCACTAATTTTTAAGATGGAAAAAAATTAGTGTTTTTGGGAATTCAAAATTTTTTATGTGTAAAATCACCTCTTTTCAAAAAATATTTGAAAAATTAAAAGCTAAGTATACTATATGATATAGGAGGGGTGATAGAGCGCATAAAAACCGTATTTTATTACTAAAAATTAAAAAATAGGCTTCCATGTTCTAAAAGGTAAAATCAGTGTTAAATCGTGATGTTAGATGGATGATAAATCGATTTAAGATATATTTTTACATCGCCCAGCCTTACTTCATTATTCCATCGACTGCTTTCCATAAAATAAACTATCATTAAACTATTCGCCAGACTACGCTTAATAAGCATTTAGACCTTGATAGGGTTTTAGATCAGGACTTTTGGGTGACAATTGCAAAACTTTTATATTTTTCTTCTGGAACTAGAGTTTTGTGTCTCACAGCTTGTGTGTGGATAGGCACGTTATCTTGCTGATAAATCCCTTTTTCTCCTGCCAAAAGTGTTGTTACAGGAAAAATGGTAAGAAAGATTTTTTATATATGCCTTTGAATTAACTTTTCATGAAAGAAATGCAAGTACCCCACGTCATTGAACGAAAAGCATGTCATAATGGGTCTGCCACCTAACTGATGATGTTTTGAGAAAATCAGGGGTGCAGAAAATGTTTCTACTCCCAACATTTCCCCCAATCCACACGAAAATTTCCCCAAAATTTTACGGTATGTTACAGGTAAGTACTGTATTACTGTAGGTATAGAAAATTTATTTTTCAAATATTTCTCAACTTATGTGCGAGTATATATGGCAGGGGTGATTCTGAGTGAAAAAAAATTTCCTAAAATTCACAGCAAATTTTCTGAAAGGGTTACAGCAGAGTGGGGGAAATCCACTCCCAACACTATGTATTTTTCATGGATCTTTTGACGAAATTTGCGGTTATTTCTCCTTCCTTTTGACGAAATTCGTAGTTGTTTTGCCGTCATTTGATGAAATTCGCGGTTGTTTTGCGATCGTTTGGCGAAATTTGCAGTTCTTTCGTGATATTTTGACAAAATTTGTAGTTTTTTTGCGATTTTTTTCGTGAGCTTTTGACGAAATTTGCGATTCTTTCGGGATCTTTTGACGAAATTTGCAATTCTTTTGTGATCTTTTGACGAAATTTGCAGATTTTTTGCGATCTTTTAACGAAATTTGCGGTTATTTCGCCTCTTTTGACGATATGTGCGGTTATTTCGCAATCTTTTGACAAAATTTGTGTTTATTTCGCGATCTTTTGAGTAAATTTACGTTCATTTCGCGATCTTTTGACGAAATTTGCGGGTTTTTTTGCTTTTTTTTGACGAAATACAACGTTATTCGCCCTGTTTTGACGGAAATTGCGGTTATTTTGCGATCTTTTGACAAAATTCGAGGTTGTTTTGTGATCTTTTGACGAAATTTGCGATTGTTTCGCGATCTTTTGACGAAATTTGCGATTGTTTCGCGATCTTTTGGCGAAATGTGCATTTATTTTGCGATCTTTTGACAAAATTTGCGTTCGTTTAACGATCTTTTGACGAAACCTGCGGTTATTTCGCGATCTTTTGAAGAAAACTGCGGTTCTTTCGCGATCTTTTGACGAAATTTGCGGTTCTTTCGCGATCTGACGAAATGTGCGGTTATTTTGCGATCTTGTGATGAAATTCGCGTTTTTTCCGTAATTCTTCGTGAAAATTCACGGTATTTTTATGTCCGAATTTTCAGATGACCGATTTTTTGGGAACCGAATGTCTTAAACTTTTGGAAAATTCGGAACATAATCACCCCTGATATACGGTACATATTATTCTGAGATCGATTTTGTAAAGGTCGCCATACGGATATTTTTATTTGTACTGAAATTGTTTTATCTCAGGGAATTATGGAATTCGTTGTTAAAATCAAAATCAATTGTATATGTTTCTGAAAAATTTCCCCCGATCCTAGATCGCCGGATCGGACATATTCTGCACCCCTGGAGAAAATTTCTTTTTCCTTTCTCAAATCATACAAATAATATTTCCAGCCATCAGGACCATGTGAGTTCCATTTCTTTTCATCAGCTAAAATAACCTGCAGCCATTTGTCGTCCCAAGCTGTCACTTTTCTTGTAAACTGTAAATGCTGGGTTTTGTGGCTAGTCTGTAAACGGGGTTTACACCATTTTGCTGTGTATTGGAAATGCCCAGATCGATTAATTGTATTGTAGATTGTTTTCTTTTACACTTTGAACCCATTCATTTGTGAAATTTCTTTACTTGAGTATTTTCCAGTTGATGCTAACTTTAAAACTCTCCTTTCATCTCTTGGTGACAAGGCTTTGGTCTGTCTCCAGCAGTCTTTTCCCAAACTCATCTTTTAACCTTAAAAAATTGTTGATGACAGTTTTAGATCTTCCTATCTCTTTTGCAATAGACCTACAACTCACTCCTGACGCTGCAAAAGATTCAATGGCACCTTTTTCATATTTAGTCAGATTACTTGTTTTGGCATTATTACAAAATTAACAAAATTCTTAATAGAAGACATCAGAAAAATCACTACACAGAAGGGTTTCTAACATGCAAATGAATAATAATTATGTGTAACATTTCTATAAAAGAAATGGTGGTGTCCTTAAAGTTTTTTCACTGGCACAAAAATAGCGTTTGTTTGCATAATTATTTTTTCGCAATAAAGAGCTTACAGATACATTTTGTTGACTTTTATATTAGTATTTCCATTTTATGATCAATGTTAAATTACCATTTCAATTATCACGTAAATTTTTACTGCCCTTAAAGTTTTTAGACGCACTATATGTATATATATATATATAGATAGATAGATAGATAGATAGTGTGTCTAAAAACTTTAAGAACAGTAAAAAAAAATTTAATTTTGATAAATTTAAATAAATATTTTCAATTTCGTTGCAAACGAAAATTATTTATATGATGGTTCATGGGTTTATAATCAAAGGCATTTCTATGGGGGGAGGGGGGGGGGAGCTGTAGCTCCATCCTCACTGATATCTGTCTTTACATGTATGAAAAAGATGCCACTATTGATAATGATTTTGTAACTTTCAGATATATTGATGATATTTTGGTAATTAAAAGTAAGGATACCCCTGCGATTCATAAATTTGATTATTACACAGACAGTTTAAATGTGAAAAAAACTTCAGATAATCATAAGAGAGTTAACCATCTGGATGTTTCTATTGCAATTGAAGGAAATAATCTGATCACATGCATTTATGATAAGAGGAATGATTTTGATTTTAACACAATTAAAATTTTGCTTTCAGTTCAAATGTGAATTTTTCTATCTTTAAAAATATTTATATCAATGGTTTAACTCATATAAAGTGATTAAATTCTAGCTTTGACATTATTGTCAAGGACATTGGTAAACTCTACGATACCGCTATTGAACATGGTTATCCCATGAGCCTTTTAATGCAATTGACTTTGAACTATCTAAAAAATAAGAATTACCAAAAAGCATTATATTCACATTTTGATTTAAGTGTTGATTAATTAGTGGTTTACTAATTGAGTATCGACAGTTACTAAGCAATGTTTTTGTCTTTCATAGTTTTAGTCTGGTCTCAGCAGGTATGGGGGAGTGTTACATGTGTAATACGGTATAACGCAGCTTGCATGTCATTAGCCATGCAGCCTGCCTCCAGTTATTTTAAGCGTTACGCTTATCTTGCTAATTCTGTTATTCGAGTTTGTTATAGTTTTTTGGTTCATTCTGTTTTTGGGTTTGATCTCTAATTTTAATTGTATGCTCTGACTCTCAGTTGGCTTTGGAGAGCTCAATTGATTTACGTTTTTAAGTTGTGCATCTTATGATATATATATATATATAGTAAAAGCTCAACTAACTGGCATGCTCAGTAAGCACGGATTGCTGGATACTTGAAAAGTCCAGATAGTTGAGCCCTACAAAATCTGTCATGAAAGAAGAAGGGAGAGGGAATGCATCGATGTAACAATGCAACAGGAAAATGATTTTTTTTTTTTGGCCTATTTGCCTGTCATCGGGAAGTTTATCAAATATTTCTTTTATTATTATTAAATTTGCATTTGATAAAGTTATTTTTGCCAAATTAAAAATAAAAGTAAACAATATTTTGTGTCAGGATGTAATTTCTAAATTTATTTATTAATCTTTTATAATGTTACATTATTTATAATTAGACATCTCATAAAGAATTTAATGTAGGACTAAGATGAATAACAGATGCTGCCCTTACTTCTTGTGTTAATAAAGTAAGCTTCAACATGGGAAATGACAAAACGAATAAAGTCAACTAACCAACTAGTCTTCCTGTTAGACGATTTTCAAAGGCTCTTTTTAAAAGTAAAAAAAGTGCCCTGACCTTTTCCTAAACCAACTTTGCGCCCCATAAATTAAAAAAAAATGTTGCCTTTATTTTCTTCCTTTCAATATAGAAACATGTGGACGATATGAAAATTAAGTTCCGTATCATTCACTTGTTTTGCCTGCCCCATCCAGGCCAAGAAAAGGTGCAGCAAGAGCAATTGTACCGTAATAATGATTCCTTTCTGTATAGCTAAGAACATTAAAGGTCAGGGCACTTTTTTCACTTTTTAAAAGAACCTTTGAAAATCGTCTAAGCTGATAACATCGACATCTCCGATCAGGATAAAAACAAGGTACACAATCTTTTTTTTTTTCTTTGGGGGGGGGGCTCTAATTTTCTGAAAACTTATTGTATTTTTATAGAAATTTGTTAAGCAGACTAATTTGCACTTATTTGAATTTGTTGAAAATTTGAATGCAATTGGATAATTAGTAACAAAGATAGCAATTATTCTTTTTATAATAAGTAAGGAAAAGAAAAGAGTATGTTTCATTCTTTTTTTGTTTATAATAATATTATTGTTATTTCTGTTTGCCATTTAGGCTGTTGAAAAATATTTTTTCCCGCTAATTCAACAACATGAAACTTTGATAGAATCTCAATCATCAGCAGCCGGCTGGGGAAAAAAAGATTGAACTGATAAAAATCCATCAATAAAACAAAAACAAGAGAAAGAAATTTACCATGGAGTGTCTTTTTCTTTTTATTTCCAGTTAAGTGTAGATGATCCAAACACATTCAATTATAAAATATTCTTGAGTATATATAATATTTAAAATATAATATGGTATAAAGATCTTTCTTTCTTTCTTTTAAAATGATTTCTTTCTTATTAGTCTTATTTAAGTAGAACAATAAAAGAAAAACATAGTTTGGGATAAATAATTTTTCAGCAGTAAAAATTTTTCAACTGTCTATGGGAAGAGGAAAATAAAGGAGCTCTCTGAATTTTTCGGATTACTTGAATGCCGGATAACGAAACTTTTACTAAATATGTATAATGTATTTATATACAGTGAAACTCGTTTAAGATACGAATCAAGGGACCGAGGGCATTTCGTATCTTAAGCGGGATCGTATCTTATCCGGATTTCACAGATTCTCGAATAGTAATGCATACACAGCCAGTACACATTATTATCAACATGTTTTAACTGTTTGCAACTCTTATTTTAATTCTTTCTAACAATTTTTAGATAGTCTAGAAAATATGAGTTTAAGATTTTGAAATAAAGAACAACCTTTTTTTTTTTTTTTTTTTTTTTTTCACTTTTGAAATAAAGAATGGCATTTATTTCACTTTCTAAATTTTATTGTGTTACTGTTTGTACAGTAACAAAACAAAAGTGTCTTTATTCAATACTCTCTACCAAATTAAATAAAAGATAATAAAACAAAATTCATCTTAATCTTTGGAAAACAGAAATTTAAATATTACACACTCAAAGAGGAAAAATAATAAATTTCCGTAATTATTTTTAAAACGACAAACTAGATGTATGTAAGAATAATTATTTGGTGAGGAAATCCTTTGCTCTTCTTCCCTTTTGTCCTAAAGACACGTAGTAAACGGACTGCACAAACACCGTTTCGTATATAAAGCGGGTTTTTGACATGAACATACAAATTTTCTTCGTATCTTAAACGGGATCGTATCTTATCCGTACGTATATTAAGCGGGTAATTTTACACAGGTTTAATAGGCATTTTTCAAGGGACCGGAAGAAATTCGTATCTTAATCGGGATCGTATCTTAAGCGGGCGTATCTTAAACGAGTTTCACTGTATATATTTTTTTTCAAAATCAGACATAACATGTCATAACTACAAAAAAATATTTGTTGATGAACTATCAAACATTTCCCATATAAAGAGTTTCAAAGAAAATTACTTCAGCTGTGTACGTTATAATTTCATCATTCACTCCTACCAGATATACCCATATGTCATGTATAATGTTGAACTGTGTGGTGTTGTTTTATTTAGTGATAAATAGCTGCTGGAAGAAATAAAAAATGCAAAAACAAAATTTTGTGCAAAATCTGGTATATGTGCATACTTAGGATACAATAATCTGGTGCTAAATCATTTAATCCTTAGGTTGTATGGAATACTTGTTTGAAAAATATAAATAAAAATGCCAAAAGGTTTGAGATATCATAGTTCAAATGTATTACATTAGGTTTCTTGTTTAAATTTTAAAAGTAAGTTTTATGTTTAGGTTAGGAATGTTAGATGCATCAAGTGCCATAAGTGGGGCCATATTAATACAGATAAAGAATGCCCCTTATTTTCTCAAGCAAGCACATCTTCAATGCCTACAAGTAAGAATTCATGATTGAAATAGTTCATTCTATTGAATATTTATTATACATTTTGTGATTAAATTAAGATAAAGTTTCAGTCTTTGATTTATATGAATTTGACTAACACTTATTCAAAATTGTAAAAATTTAGAAATAAAAACTTCTCTTTTTTTGTCTTGAAAATTTTCTCCTTTTTATTTTTTGTATATGTTTTCTCTCCATTTCATGCATTGTGTCCTTTTAAACTACTCATTTTATTTTTCACCCTTAAATTTAAAATACAAATTCATCAATTTCATATCATGTACAGTAAAGCACTTTTATACACCTTTCAAGGGACCATTCTAAAATGACGCATAATAGATGTACAATCAAAATTGTAGTTGTCTAAGGTATAAAATTTTTTGCTGTAGAAATTTAATGCTGTCTCAAGCAAAGCATTTTGCATGGAGTTAAGTTCCTTGAAAGTTTTCTCACTAGTATTCAGAGAAACAAAAAAAGTTCTAATGTCTCAATGCATCTTTGAAAGAAGGTGGGATAGCTTCACTTTTTCTTCTTTTTCACCACTTAAATGAGCATTAGGCAATTTTTTTTCTGTCATAGTGTTGACTCTAGAAAAAAAGGGCTGCCGGATGGGAATTTTTCAAAAAGGGAACACTATTCTAAAAAAGAGTACGTTTTTTCAAAAGGGGAACACTATTCTAAAAAAGGGGGGCACATTTTTTTCAAAAAGGACATATTTATACCTTGTTCACAAAAAATATTTTGAACTGGTTTGTTTAGAGTCCCTAGAATTTGCGATATTTTCTCGGGATCAATTGAATTGCCACAGGGCTCATAGGAAGTGTTAAAAAGGGCAGCCAGGTGCATTGGAAGGGTTTAAAAGTGTCGCCAGGCGCTAAACAGAAATAAAAAGGGCCGCCAGGAACTGCGCCCTGCTAAAGTGGCTTAGAGTCAACACTATGTCAGTTCATCAGTTGTGTATGACTTAACTTCTAAGTCGTTATTTTGGCATCACTGTTCTTGTACTCCTTGAACGTAATGTCTGATTTCAGATTATTCCTGTTTAATTATCCATTACAAAGTTTTATGAACACTTTCACTTCCTTTGCTTTCATCGGATTTTATTTGAAAGTCTCTCTTGATGATACAGTTTTTTATGTTTTTGGATTTTAATTGAGTTCATGCTAAAGAGATCATGTTCATCACCTGAAGTATGTTTACTTTTCCATATTTCTTGTAACGTTTTGTAGGGAAAAATGAATTAATTGCTTTCTACAGTGAACCTTTATATTCTTGACTATGCTCAGATCTTATGGTTGCAGCTGACTAGTTCAATTTTGTTGAAAAAAACAAGCTTCAAATTTTCCAAAAAGTCACTTTGTGTTGTAGATGTAGTGCATTCATCCATAAAAACAAAACTTTACGATTTCGTCATTTCAAATTTTTATCCATCTTTTTCAGCCACTCGGTAACGATATCAGCAGTCATCCATGCTTTGGCATTTGTAGAATATCCTAATGGCAACGATTTTGTGTTTTTCAAACATCTTGGATTCTGTGATTTCCCTATGATTAAAGTAGTCAACTTTTCTGATACATGACCATTTACGCAATGTAAAATACTAAGATAATCTTTACTTTTCTTGCCACCATGACAATGATCACCCTTTAAAGGATAAGGCTCTTGTAAGTATGTGTGAAAGAAGAGAGACCAGTTTCATCAATGTTATAAATCTCCTTCAGCTGTGCCTGATCTTTTACCGATCCTTTAATTTTGGTCGGTAATTTTTTAAACCATTCTTCAGCAGAATCAAGTGGAAAATCTTTTGTTTCTCTGATTATGACCTGACGTGAAATTCTATGTCATAATTTAAATCTATGCAGCCATACTGTTGAAAAGCAAGCATCTCTGACATTCATAATTTCAAAGAAATTTTCTTTTGCCTTCTCCATCAGCATAGGCTCACTCTCTGTGATATTTGTTCCACAACATTAAGATAGAAACTTCATCAAAACTTTTTCAATATCAACAAAATTTGCTGTCTTGAACATGCAATTTCTTTGAAATGGAGTTTCTACAAGTTGTTGCTCTGTCCTTGATTTTTTTCTTTGTGGATAAAGGTTTACAGAGTTGTAAAAGGAATATGTTTTTTTTTGTTGTTGTTGTTTTCTTTTCTCACCAGCTCTACTTTAATCAAACCTGATTTTTTATCAAATTCTTTGAAAATTTCAATTTTCTCTTTTAATAAAAGTGCCTTTCAATTTTGAATAATTTTTGGAGCACATTAAAAGTTTAAAAGAGATCAAAATAAAGCAAATAATCATGCTCTAAAACATGGTCTAATTTTTTTTTTTTAAATGAGGAATGAAGCGACGTTTGCTAACCTCAAACTTGTGTCATGAGAAGACCATTCACTGTACATTCTTTTCATCCTACGTCTTCCACAAACTTGAATTAATACCTATAGTTGTCAGGTGTGTTCTTTGTCCTTCATTTATCCCCAAATATTGCAAGGAGAAATGCAAAAAAAATGACATAGGGAAAAAAATTCTCAGAAAATCATTATGTTTTATGAGAAAGAGCATTAACTAAAGTTATGCATCACATACACAAAATATTGCAACATTAAAATACATGGAAGTGATTGAGGACCACACTGAAACGATATATAAATGAGAAATGTATAAAAGATGCTTTACTGTATTTAAATTCGATTGTGTTTTGTATATTTTGTTCTAGACTGTATTATCGAAGTTGCTGCTTTTAAGTAAAGGCAAAAATAAATAAAGATTTGAATTTTACTAAAAGAAATTCTCACATGTAAAATATTCTATGTGCTTTATATAAAGTATTTACTATTTTTTACTTTGTAGAAATAAGTTTTACATTTTGTTTTATCCTAAGAAACAATTACTGTTCACAGCTTTGCATTAGATGATTATTCAAGTTCTTTATAATGTGCAATGATGCCTTTGGTATATATATCATATACATAATCCTGTACATATCATATACAACAATCATATCACACCTATATTATATATATATTATACAATCACATCACACCATATTATATCACATCTATATACAATCATATACATATATATACATAATCCATCATTTAAGCAGTAAATTAGAGAAGAAATGCATAGAAAAATTGTGATGAGTCTTTCAGGGTGTATATTTCTCCCTTGAAAAATCGCAAAAGAGGCATATTTTGTATTAAATACTGTACATTTTAGGTGAGAATGTAACTTACTTTAAATTATAAAATCAGAAGGTTAATAGCAACTAATAATATTTATTAACATCTTGGAAAATACGCGCAAACGACATGCACGGAAAGGCAAGCCATAATAACAACCGTGGACTGTTGCCAAATTATAAAGAGAAAAGTTCTTGTGATGATATCAGTTCAGTTCAGATTCAGCCAAAAATGGCTATTGCATGTTGCCACATCACCCCCTTCCCAGTGACGAAGTGGCGTCAAGATAACGGGGGTTGAATTTAACTCGGCGACCAGATTTGGTAACATATGGCTGTTGACTGGTAGATGGGTCAGAAGACAGCGGTTGGCTGGTTGTCAGGCCAGAAGGAGACTGTGGTAGGTCAGGCATTGCTGGAGGGAAAAACACAGTCTGTTCTGTAGGCACAGCATCAGGAACTACATTGATAAATGCTGGCTTCAACCGATCAATGTTCACAGTTGAGGTTTTGTTGTGTAGCTGGATGGTGAAGGTTTTATCACTGCAGGATAACACCCGAAATGGTCCAGTGTAAAATGGTTGAAGACTTCTACGAGTAGCATCCTGTCGTAAAAAGACATGACTGCACGAAGAAAGTGCATTATGCACAAAAATGGAACGACCAGTGCGCAGGCTGGTTGGAACAGGACGGATTGTGGATATGTGGTCTTTCAAGCGACCAACAAATGTAGCTGGATCTATATAGTCCTTGGATGCAAAAAAAAATTCACCAGGTAAGCGAAGAGTTTCACCATAGACGAGTTCAGCAACACTAGCTTGCAGGTCTTCTTTGATGGATGAGCGGAGGCCCAGGAGAATAGTGGGTAGTATCTCAACCCAGCATTCTGTGGCATAGCAGCGAATGGCAGCCTTAAGACTTCTGTGAAATCGTTCAACAAGTCCATTCGATGCTGGATGGTATGGAGTCGTGTATATATGGTGGGTGCCAATGATTTTAGACAAACTTTCAATCAGCTGAGATTCAAATTGTCGTCCACGGTCTGTGGTGATCCGGAGAGGTACACCAAACCTGCAAATCCACTCAGAATAGAATTTGAAGGCAATAGTGTCAGCAGTTATGTCCTCTATTGGAAAGGCCTCTGGCCAACATGTAAATCTGTCCACTAGTGTTAGGAGATACTGGCAGCCTTTCGATTGAGGGAGAGGACCCACTAAATCTAAATGGACATGCTCAAAGCGAGAACTTGGAGTGGCGAACTGACCTGGGCGACTGAATGTGTGCTTATGGACCTTGCTGCGCTGACACGGAATGCAGGAACGAGTCCACTTGGTAATGTCAGTTTGCATAGACGGCCAACAGAAACGTTGTTTTATCAGCTGCACGGTTCACTTGACACCAAGATGGGAGAGTCCATGAAGACTGTCAAAGATCTGGCGACGCATCACTAGGGGTACAAAAGGTCTGATTTTGTCAGTCGAGACATCACAATAAAGTTCAGATGAGGAACCACTTTCTACTGGAAACTTTTTAAGAACTAAATTGGATGAAGTAGGGTTTTGCAGTAGCTCACACAGTTCACTGTCACTCAGTTGTGCTTCAGCCATTGTTTGTAGACCGAGATCCAGGGATATTGCATTTATGCGGGAGAGTGCATCAGCAACACTGTTATCTTGCCCGCCGACATGTTGAATATCCGTCGAAAACTGAGCTATGAAATCAAGATGCCTAAGTTGTCGAGGAGTACACTTATCAGGTTTCTGTGCAAACGCAAAACACAGAGGTTTGTGGTCAGTGTATATAGTAAATGATCTAGCTTCAACCATGTATCTGAAGTACTTAATTGCCTCGTAAATAGCTAACAGCTCTCTATCATAAGCCGAATAGCTTTGCTGTGCAGGAGAAAGTTTTTTTGAAAAGAATGCAAGTGGCTGAAGACATTGTTCCGTTTTTTGGTGTAATGCTGCACCAATAACTGTATCTGATGCATCTGCATGCAACACTAATGTAGCAGTTGGATCAGGATGACATAGCATTGTGGCCTGAGAAAGTTTTTCTTTACAAGTTTCAAAAGCTTTTGTCGTAGCATCAGTCCAAGAAATTTCACGTTTGTCATTCTTTTGATAATTTTGCAGCAAGTGATTTAGTGGCATTTGAATGGAAGCCATCTCAGGAAGAAAACGTCTGTAAAAATTTAAGGCACCTAAGAATCTGCGGAGTTCTTTCACTACTTTTGGTTGGGGAAAGTCTATAATTGCCTTAACTTTATCTGGAAGAGGTTTACAACCATGCTCAGAGACAAGGTGTCCAAGGAACTGAATTTCATCCTGGAAAAACTCACATTTAGATGGATTGATAGTCAAATTATATTTGTCAAGACGACTTAACACTTGCTGAAGGTGTGCTTCATGCTCAGCTGGAGATTTACTGGCAATCAAAATGTCATCCAGGTATGGAAAACAGAAATCAAGATCACAGAGAACTTCATGAATGTGCCTCTGAAATGTTTGGGCAGCATTCGACAGCCCAAATGGCATAAAAACAAATCTGAATAAACCAAATGGGGTAGTAATGGCTGTTTTGGGAATGTCAGTAGGATTTACAGGGATATGATAAAAAGACCGCACAATATCCACTTTTGAGAAAATTTTAGCACCATGCAAATTATGAGTAAAATCTTGAATGTGGGGTGTAGGATATTTATCAGGACGTGTTATCTTATTAAGTGCTCTGTAATCCCCGGTGGGACGCCAGTCACCTGAACTCTTACGAACAAGGTGCAAAGGAGATGCCCAATTAGATTTAGAAAGCCGACAGATATCCTGTTCTAACATAAATTGGAACTCCCGTTTAGCTGCAGCAAGAGTTGCAGGGTGGAGTCTTCGCGGTTTGCTAAAAACAGGTGGGCCAGAAGTTTCAATGAAATGGTAAGTATTATGAGGAATTTTGCTGTTAAAAGGGCGGGGACGTGTAAGGTTAGGAAATTGGTTTAGAATTTTATGAACGGTTGAATCCTTACAGATACTTTTGACAGATGTAAATATACCCTTTACAAATTGGCCTTTGCTAGTTAATTTCGTTAGTGGATCGATAAGACAGTGGTTTTTAAGATCAATTAATAACCCGAAATGAGCTAAAAAATCTGATCCAATAATAGGACGCTTAACATCTGCCAACGTAAATTCCCACTTGAAGCTACATCTAAGGTTTAGCTCAACTTCAACAAGTTTTTGCCCATAAGTGGATATCTTAGTATTGTTAGCAGCAAAAAGACAAAAAGTTGATGGGTTTGATTTGGTGGTGTTGGGAATTACAGAGACATCTGCACCTGAATCAATTAAATAATTTGTCTTAGTGGCTGGATCATAAATACATAAGCGACTATTGTGTGGAGGTTGTGTGCGATCACATGCCGCTACTGTGATACACTCGTGTCGTTTCCCGTTTGGGAAAAAGAACATGGCTTTGTACATTTTCTAGCTTGAGAGCCAAAACGTGTATGATAGTAACAAATATCGTCATTATGTCTCTGGCCGTTTGAGAAACTGCGGTTTCTATAAAAATTGCCTCCTCTGCTATGATGGGGAGAACGAGAGCGATTCTCAGACAAAGATACTGTTAATGCTTCGACCTTTTTTGACAATTCAGAAACCTGAAGACATAGAATTTTTATCTCGTTGGACTCTGGCATTGCAGCTATTACATGATCATTGAGGGGGGGTACTGATTTTAGACACTTTATCTGCCAGGACGGCAAGTTTGTCCAATTCATCACCCCCTACTGCCAAAACGGCTTGAATGTTACTTGGCAGGCGTTGTAGCCAAAGAGTTCTTAGAAAATCGTCTGTAACTTGGCCGGAGGCAAGGTCCTTCATCTTTCTGAGCAACACACTTGGTTTCTGGTCCCCAAGTGTGAGCTCTTGCAGGAGTGCCTTCGTTTTTTGGGCAGTAGAGTTTTCAAAAATTGTTAGCAACTTTTCTTTTAGAGTAGTAAAAGGGTTTACATCGGGCGGTGTGAATATAAGATCACTAACAGAGGACAGGATATCAGTATCTAAAATGTTGATTAGATAATTATATTTAGTTTTTTCATCAGCGATTTTATTAAGTGTGAATGCCGAATCAAGTTGCGCGAAAAATAGTTTGATATTGTGCTTAGAAAACGTTGGCATTTTTGCCTGCACGGCAAGAACTCCTGTCTCTTGATCGACAGACATATCTTTATTTTACTTTTGAAGGCCAACAAATTAAGGAAATAAAAATTACTAGGTGTGATAAGAATGATTAAAATTAATATACATTTATATTACACAATAAAGTTGTTCCGATTACGATATGATTTGCAACATGAGAAGGGAAAAAAATAAAATAAATATTTACATATCAAGGTGCAAGTACAGAACAAAAAATAAAAATGATCTAACAGATATTAGGTGACAATTAATTTCTTAGTAGAAGTAATACTTGCGATTGACACAAAACGGGGCAACAGCCATTACGAGAAAGAAAAAATATATATATAAAATAAAAAAAAACTCTATTCATACCTGGAGACAGCGTATTTATTTACACTGTTAGTGTTTTATAATTAAGCAAATACGAGGCGTAATGCCATGTTGCGAACTTATCATCGAATTGGAGATCTTGAAAGCACGTTGCTTGAGGTTAGGCCTAAGTAGCCATGAGGCTAATCGATCACGCTGTTTTTTTATTTATCGATGAAACGCGTTCAGAGTCCGCGGTCACCACTGTACATTTTAGGTGAGAATGTAACTTACTTTAAATTATAAAATCAGAAGGTTAATAACAACTAATAATATTTATTAACATCTTGGAAAATACGCGCAAACGACATGCACGGAAAGGCAAGCCACAATAACACCCGTGGACTGTTGCCAAATTATAAAGAGAAAAGTTCTTGTGATGATATCAGTTCAGTTCAGATTCAGCCAAAAATGGCTATTGCATGTTGCCACAAATACATTGAATCTGTCTTATTTCTAAAATAAAGATCCACTTTTGTAAAAAAAAAAAAAAAAGAACCCAGTTCTTTGGATGTGTATGGGTCTCAGCAACCCAGGATTTCAAAAGCCTAACGACATACACAGATATGAATGCTCATTTAAACTAGTCGGATGTGGCAATCCCAAAACTTTCTGTTATTTCATACATATTAATACTGCAAAATTCTCTATCACAGTGCCAAAATTAAATGACAATCTATGCCCATCATGAGTATTCTAAAGATATGAAATTCCATGCATTAGTTCTTGAAATATGACTATTGCTAAAATCGTGTAGATCCTGAAAAATGCAGCATTGCAGCATTACCTGTTAGGTGATTTACACCAAAAGCTAATCAGCAACATCTTATGTCAACATCTAATTGAATCTGAAGTTTCATGAAAATCCGTGAATTAGTTTTTGAGATATAGCTATTGCAGAAATTGCAAAAAAAATTTGGCATAGCAGTGCCACCTTTCCGGCGATTTAGGTCAAAAACTAAACAGCACCAATTTATATTGAGAACTAAATGAATCTGAAGTTTAATGAAAATCTGTTCATTAGTTCTTGAGATGGAGCTATTGCGATAATTATGAATAACACAGCATAGCAGTGCCGCTGCTATGCAGCGCCACCTGTTGGCTAATTTACACCAAAAGGTTAACTGCATCAATTCATATCAAGGACAACTGAATCTGAAGTTTATGAAAATCTGTGCATTAGTTCTTGAAATATAGCTATTGCAGAAATCGTGAAAATGCAGCACAGCAGTACCACCTGTTGGGCGATTTACACCAAAAGGTAATCAGCACCAATTTATGTCAGGGACTAACTGAATCTAAAGTTTTATTAAATTCTGTTCATTAGTTCTTGAGATAGAGTGGCCACAAAATTTGTGCCGCATACAGATAGACAGGCTCACAGACATACATTTTGCAAAAACATGTTTTTTGAGATATCTGACCTCTAAAACGTGTAAATCCGTCAAAAACCAGAATTCGAAAATTTTCACATCTAATACTTTCTTGTAAAGATAGAAGAAAGTAAAAATACATAGCCATATATGCCATATTTATTTACATAATTTTTGCCCCTGCATATTTTTTGATGGAATTTTTTTCAGTTTAAAAGAAAATTTCCCATAATTTTCCCAATAAAGATAAGTCTAAAAATAAGGTTCATGAAATGGTGTAATGGAATTTCATACTAACCTTAAACAAATTTCTATAATACTTTTTTTTCTCCCTTCACATTACAGCTTTTAGAAACATTTTGAAACAATAATTTTTTTCAGGGTTGCATTGACTCAAATTTGTGCATAAGTCCCAGGTAATTTATGAAACTTAACAATAGACTCATAATTTTTCTCTCTATTCCCTCCAAAATAAATAAAAAATTGAAATGCTAATTTCAAAATTATCAATGCAAAATTTAACCATTGTCAACAGTTTGCTTTTAAAAACTGTATCATGAATCTTTCTCCTGCTGTTCATTGCTGTATGAATCTTCTCCATCCACAGCATTAATGTCAATATGTGTGTTATACATTAAAATCTTCAGACCAAAAATAAATAAAACATTATATTTATATTGATTTTATTGTATCATTTTTATAGTTGTGTTTGATTTTTTTTTTATAATGCGAAATTTATGATAAAGTAATTTTTTAATTATTTCTTCAGAACACCTTGAATTTACTCTTATCGATTAGGTCAAATCTCAAACAAGAAATGAAAGTCATGCATCAAGCTAAAATTATTAAACACTTTCTAACACGTTTAGAATACTTGCACAAAACTTTACTGTTTAATAAGATGAAAGATAATATATAAGTAAACAATTTTGAACATGCATAACTCATTTGAAAACACAATTTCATCAATTACCATCTATGTAGCCACAAAGTTATCTGAATTCTTTTGTGCACCCCTGTATATGATCGACAAATTTCTATATATACTACATAGCAGGGTTCACAAAAACCCGTTTTTTTTTTTTAAACCCAACCCACATGGGTTTTATCGGGTTTTTTTGTGAAAAACCCAATTTTCCCTGGGGAAAATCGGGTTTTTTCAAAAGTATAATGTATGTGATATTACATTATTGTATACTATATTATGTATGTATTATATGTACTATACAAAAATATATATATTATTCCCTTATATGCAATATAATTGTAATGCTATTTTACAAATTATAAATTGTATAAATTATAGGAATTTAAATTAAGTGTCAGTGTTTCTCACACATTAGTTTTTAACATAAAATAAAATATTAATTATTAATTAGCAAAAAAATTAAATAAAAAGTAAAATTTTGAACTAGTTATTATAAGTTTTATTTTCATGAATATAGTTGATTTGAATTTTTATATAAAGACATTCTTATCATATGCCTTTATCTATAGTTATGCACTATCAGTATCAGTAGCTTAGTAATTTAAAAATTATGGGTGTAGGTTAGCTCGGATAGTTTCTAACTCAGTACGATTAAAATAACTAAGAAAATCAGCTTAGTAATTTAAAAATTATGGGGGTAGGTTAGCTCAGATAGTTTCTAACTCAGTACGATTAAAATAACTAAGAAAATCAATCAATGATAAAATGTCTCATAAGTAATTATGTAGATTAAATAGTAATTAATTTTATTCAAAAATTAAAAATGTTTATGTGCATTCTTTCAAAATAAACATTAAGGAATAAATTAAATTTTATAATTTTGTAAAATATGTCAGGAGAGTACGAAAGAAAAAAGAAAAAACGTATGGCCCTGGAGCCTTTTTGCACTCCCCTTACTCTTGGAAAGCACAAATATCTACCAATTCCAATGCTACGACGGATTCTGAAAGAAAATCCATTTTTGTTAAATTTTTCAACACATCAAGAATGTTCTATTAATCACAGTAAATGGAATGTGAACAGAAACAGAACGTTCTCTGTAGGAACTTCAGAATTTTTTGTATTGGTTCCCAATACAAATTCCAGCTACTAGTCTATTCTAAATTTCTGGTAACATTCCAAGAATTCTAAAAACGATCAGGTATACTACTTGCCTTGTGCATGAAAAACTACGACAGTAAGACAGATTCGAAAAAGGTAGCGACTTTGTTACAAAAGAAAAAGTCATTTTTTCAATTACAACTTTAATTTTACTTTAAGACACTATAATCCAAAGGAAAAAAGAGTTTCCAATGGTTGGGTGTCTTGAGCCCCCACCCCTTTCCTACGTCCTGTGTATTATGTATGTTACCTACTATGATCTATGTTAGTAAAATATTTCAATGTGCTAAAATGCATTTTTTTTACTTTGGGTGTTTATGTAATGGGTTATATGTATATATTTTTTCAAAATTAGTTGAAATAACTTAAATTCATTAGATGTATATGTTATTTAAAATTTCAAATATTGCTAAAAGTCGAAAAAAACCACATTATGGGTTTTTTCAAGTGGGCCCAGACTGAAAAAACCCATCGGGTTTTTTCGAATTGGGTCCATCTCTGCAAACCGTGCTACATAGTATGCTTAAGTTTAGGTCATTTAGGAAACTCATAGCATAGTTAAAACTTCCCTGACAGCAATTTCCTTTAATAAACTGAAATGTACTTGAATTGTTTTGTGCAGCCCCATGTATCATATGAAGAATTTATAGTCATCAAATAATAAACAAAAATATAGTTACATTTAAAAACATATGCTACAACTGAAAATGCACATCCAGCAATTATTGCTCTTAGACAGTACTGTATATGTAGTCTTATATATCCTTGTAAGTGAATGTTAAATGCTATTCACATCATATTCTACAGTAAGTATCTTGTAGTGCACCTCAGTGATGTATCTCATCTAATTTCATTATGTTTGAAACCGTGTAATCATTAGAATGCATTGCAAACAATTTTTCCACATAGATTATAATAATGTAACATAGTTGATATGAGTATTCCTGTAAATGAAATATAAATGCTATGCACTTCATCTTCAATAGCAAATATGCCATAGTAAGCATCAATAAAATGTATCAATTATTTGTCAGTCCGAATATATTTATGCGAGTTAGAGCATAGATAGACAGAGGCCATACAAACCAAATGCATAAATACTTTTCAACTGTGTTAGAAAGAGTTAAAAAGATTCTTGAAAGTATGAAGAACAAATTTAACTTGCCAAGTGTTATTCTGTCATTTTAATATGGTAAAATCTTAATGCCACTAATTAAATGTATATATATATATATATATATATATAAAACCATTATAAACCAATACAAATGTGAACAGATAATGAATTTTTATGAAAATTAAAAATGATATATAAACCTTTATAACATTCTTTGAAACAGATCCTCATAACAAGTGAGACAAGGAATTGAAAATACAGTAAAATTGGAAGTATTTGTGGAACCAAGGCAGAATCATCAGCCCAAATTACCTGGAGTTTCACAAATAACATGTATGGTTTCATCTTTGCATTAACATTAATAAGCTGAAAAATGCAAAGTCTGGGCTAATGCACACAATAAATCCAGAAAAAGGAGCCAGAAATAACATAAGATAAAAAATATAATGGATTAAGAAAGAAACATATTACCAATTGAAGATCCAACCATGACATTAATGATACAGCAGTAAAGGAATAAGAAGTGATTGGCACATGTTCCCAAAATATTTAAGTAAGATACTGGAGTACAACCACAGAGCAAAAATGGAGAGTGTAATAAGGATTACATATATATATATATATATATGTATTTTTAAGCTACCAAGTAGTGAAAATGCCCACAATAGATGCCAACTTATTGACTGTTTTTATCTGGTAAGTTAGACCATGCGATGATACTGTTAATAATTTGTAAACAAATGCATAGCAAAATATGGAGCTATGAAAAAACGTTGTGTTATTGACAAATTCTAAAAAAATGTTTTATGAATGCCACTTGGATAAATATATGAAAAATAGATTATTTCACCAAATTAACTTCTTGTCTTCAAAAACATAGCTAAAAATAAGGATTTAAATTTAATGTTAATTATTATATAATGTAATACAGTCGACACTTGTTTTTACGAACTCATAGAGAACACCCAAATAGTTCGTAAAATAGAAAAACAGCACAAACAATATGAATGTGTACATTATTTATGTATTTTTATCAAACTGACCCTGTTCATAGATGAAGCAGTATTTCAAGATTATTTATTATTTGATAAAGTTATGCATGTATTTTTAAATATACAGGAAATAAATGTGGATTTTTGCATAAAAAATAATTTTAGTACACAGAAACATAAGTTACCATGCTTTGAAAACATTACATACGAAAACGCAGACTGTATTAGTACCTAGTAGATGAAAATACACAGATGAAAACATAGATAAAAAATTAGGAATGGAAATAATCACTTATCTTTTTTTAAAAAAATCACATTTTGGAAAATATATGTTTTCATATTATCTATGCCTGAAATCCTTTCACAGTTATTATTCCCATCCAAAAAGTGCCTTAGTCCTGACAATCACTACTTAAAATTGTTGCTATGCCCCCTTCCTCTGAAAGAGATTGGGAAAAGCAACACATTCTTGGAATGCACCTGTATACAGTTTAATTGACATTGGCACTGCATTCCGATATTTAAAAAAAAAAAAAAAAAAAAAAAAAAAAAGTTTCAGAAGTACGAAAATTGAGTTCGTAAATGGGAGTGAAAAATTACATTACTTCTATGGGAGTGTATTCGGGACCACTCTATATTTCGTAAAATCGCAAGTGTTCGTGAAAAAGAGGTTCGTAAAAACAAGCGTCTACTGTATTAGCTAATCTTCTGTAATCAGGTCCACAAAGAATGTTAGAAATGGTGTCAAACATGAGCGATGTTGGAACAGTATAGTTTCAGATTTAAAAGAGTTACAACAATGGCTAAGAAATTAAACTAATTTTATGCCAAATTACACTTACTATAACAAACCAATTGGCTGTAGACCTGGTTATTGATGAATCCTCAAACTATAATTTACAAACACCATAAGAGTAGCGTGATTTACTATTGTTATTATTAAGGCATGTTCCCTATTGAAAATAAAGTATGTAGTATTTATAGTTAATCATACAGAGGAGCTCAGAAAAAATCAGATACATTATTGTCTATTGATGATATTTGTTTGAAGTATATTTTAACGGTGTTACATCTTTTTAAACATTATCTAACTGATATGCATTATTGATATGTATTACATGTTGAGTGTAGAATTTATCATTCATGTACAGGGATTCATAATAGATGTCTATTACACTACTATACAGGAAGTAATTGTTTGAAGTGTTTTTACTTTCTTCTATCTTCAATAGAAGAAAGTATTGTAATCGAAATTTTTTTCGACTTCCGGTTTTTGACGGATTTACATGTTTTATGGGTCAGAGATCCCAAAAAACATGTTTATAGAAAATGTCTGTCTGTCCATGTGTCTGTCGCCATTGTACCATCAAAAAGTGTATGAAGTTATGCATAGAATTGAACCAAATTTTTATTTTAAGTTTTTGGCTATGGCAAGCAGATCCTCCCTGAATTTGAAAAAAATTCGCCGGTAGGGGGCGCTGTAATAGCTATTTTTGTGCGATTTTGAATATTGTACCATCCAAAAATATATGAAGTTATGCATAGAATTGAACCAAATTTTTATTTTAAGTTTTTGGATATGGCAGGTAGGTCCTCCCTGAATTTGGAAAAAATTCGCCGGTAGGGGTCGCTGTAACAGTGTTTTTTGTGCGATTTTGAAAATTGTACCATCCAAAAGTGTATGAAGTTGCGCATAGAATTGAACCAAATTTTTATTTTAAGTTTTTGGCTATGGCAAGCAGATCCTCCCTGAATTTGAAAAAAATTCGCCGGTAGGGGGCGCTGTAATAGCTATTTTTGTGCGATTTTGAATATTGTACCATCCAAAAATATATGAAGTTATGCATAGAATTGAACCAAATTTTTATTTTAAGTTTTTGGATATGGCAGGTAGGTCCTCCCTGAATTTGGAAAAAATTCGCCGGTAGGGGTCGCTGTAACAGTGTTTTTTGTGCGATTTTGAAAATTGTACCATCCAAAAGTGTATGAAGTTGCGCATAGAATTGAACCAAATTTTTATTTTAAGTTTTTGGCTTTGGCAAGCAGATTCTCCCTGAATTTGGAAAACATTCGCAGGTAGGGGGCACTGTAACAGCGAGTTTTGTGCGATTTTGAATATTGTACCATCTAAAAGTATATGAAGTTATGCATAGAATTGAACCAAATTTGTATTTTAAGTTTATGGCTATGACAAGCAGGTCCTTCCTGAATTTGGAAAAAATTCGCCACTAGGGGCGCTGTAATAGCGATTTTGAATATTGTACCATCCAAAAGTGTATGAAGTTGCGCATAGAATTGAACCAAATTTGTATTTTAAGTTCTTGGCTATGGCAAGCAGGTCCTTCCTTAATTTGGAAAAAATTCGCCGGTAGGAGGCGCTTTAATAGCGATTTTTGTGCCATTTTGAATATTGTACCATCGAAAAGTGTATGAAGTTATGCATAGAATTGAGCGAAATTTTTTGTGTTTCTTTTTGGTCATGTCATGAAAGTCCTCCCTGAATTTGAAAAAATTCTGCTGGAAGGGGGCGCTATAATTACGATGTCTGTACCATTTTATTTATTGTACAATCGAAAAGTGTATAAAATTATGCATACAATTGAACCAAATTTTTTGTGCATGTTTTTGGCTTTGGCCAACAGGTCCTCCTTGAATTTGGAAATATCGCGCGGTAAAGGGACTCTGTGATAGCGATTTTTGTATACTTTTCTTGATTTTTCATAGTTCTATTGTCCATCGGTGGCTTGTGCAAAGGCGGGAACTCACTTCCTGCTAAGCCGGCTTTTCGCAAACATCTGATAACAACAGAATAAGGGAAAACTATTAATTTTAACAAATATCATGATATAGATTAACTCGTTTTTAGTTCATTTAATTGACTGAAGCAGGTATTTAAGTTGAAAATCAAAGTTGTTATAGTAATGAACTAATAATATTGAAGTATTAACATGTGTAACTAGTTTTTGAAATATTAAGATGTATAAGATTGAAGAAAGTTTTGGGATTGGCACATCCAACTAGTTTTCTTGTTTAAAAATGCTATACTATGTCTAAAATAATGAAATCGATATGCATTAATTGGTTGCACAAATAACATCTCCCCTACATCAAAAGGAGCATGTAACATTAATTTTTCTTTCATAGGCATACACAAAATCATCGCGATAAATTACAATCTACAGGTGAGAGGGATAGTTTCTGGATTCAAGTTTAGTTAAATTTTAGAACATTATGAGGTGCACTTAGAGTAAAAATTCTAAAACGAATTATTTAAAAATTAAGTATTGGCCAATGGTAATAAGTACCCTATATAAATAAACAATAGTAATATTTATAACTGATATTAAATGGAACTACATTTCTTATATAACACCAATTTTGTTTCTGTTTATAGCATGTGGCTCAAATTGCACTTAAGTCCATATTGTGTCATAATTTCTATAAAAATGAAGTTTAAAAAAAAATTAATATTCAAAATTTCATTTATCTTTGTCATTTCAAACTAGTTAAATGAAAATGAAGAATATGTTTACTTTTACACATAAATATCAGAATTGCTAGATTCGTATAAATCATGAGCATCAGTAAAAAGAAGGGCAAGATTTCTTTTACAAGTTTGTAAGCTGATACTTTATTATAAATGAAAATACATGGATATACATGGATAATCTTTCATAATTAATTCCAAAACCACGATTGGCATCAAACATGAGGGAAGTTGGCAACAATACAGTTTAAAATGTATATAAGTAATAACAAAGGTTACAACACTGAAATTAATTATGTTCCAAAGCATGCCCACTAAGATATGCTAGTTGACTGTGGAACCAGTTATGGAAGAACTGGTATTAAATAGATGTATACAAACTTTTATCACAAAGTCAAGTTTACACCTAAGACATGTTAAACTGAAATAATCCCACTGAAATTAATTATGCTACAAACCATGCCCGCTAAGATATGCCAGTTGACTGTGGAACCAGTTATGGAACTGGTATTAAATAGATGCATACAAACTTTTATCACAAAGTCAATTAAATTTGCACCTAAGACATGTTAAACTCAAATAATCCTCATCACTTCAAAAATAAATAAAATGATAGACTATAAAATATAGTATTATAAATAATAGTTAACTAAAATAATGAAAAAATGCATTTAAAAAGTAATAAAAAAAGGAGGTAAATTAATACTGTAACATAAAATTCTAACAACGAAAGAAGTTAAAATGTCAGTAATAAAGTAATTTATATATAATATGAAAATATATATTAAAATAATTATTTTTTCAGGATGCAGATGTTATCCATTTATTTCAAAGTCTAATATCACTTTGGAATTCATGAAAAAAGATTTTTCTTTCCTGGCAGTCCCCTGGATTAATTATTTTATGTAATTTACATAAGGGATCACAACAGTAAATCACTTTGATTTAAAAGTAAAATAAGTTCATGACACAAAAAAAAAAATGTCTAAAACACGGAAAAATTTGAAAACTAACAAACATACAATATATCATAAAGAAAATGAGAAAACACATATGGAAAATTTTTTAAATTATCCTGTTAAAATGTTAGGTGGGGCTAATAACCAGACTAACGATATGTTTTCTAACCATGTGTATAACACTAGATTAATTTTAACACAATGTAACATGTGTATAACAGTCAAAAGGAATTTAAAGATTGCTAGGTCTGTTAATATGATATTATGTTTATTAAAGGTACAAAAATATGTTAACCGCTTTTGAGTTGGTGTTAAAAAATAGTGTTGTTTATTAATTCCCATCTTCACTTTTTCTGGTTTACATAACATTTATAATTAACATTAATTATATGTTAATAATTATAATGCTCCAAACCATGCCCGGTATGTTATAAACATTAATTAACATACCTAAGATACAAATAAATGTAAATACATTGCATACAGGTGTCAAGTATAATAAAATCCTTTAAAAACATGTTAAAGTCATTTAAAATCCAAAATGTTTTCAACCGACACTCACTCGGTCATCGTCAGTGAAAAATTAATAGCTGTTTTTCTCTGTGTCTTTAGCCTTATCCAGAACAGACCATTTTACTTCAAGGGTGGTATGGAATATAAGGGGAAATGGAAGTTTTTTTTGTTTTTTTTTTTTTCCCAAAACATACAGGTTTGTAACTATGTATTAATTCTTTCCAGACTGCGTAGATATCATATGAGAAAAAAAAAAAAAAAACTCTTCCATTCCCCCCCTTATATTCCATACTGTTAATTAAAGCGTTCAAAAAGGATGTTATTTTAACAACCCAGCTTTCAGAATATAATGCGGACGCCAATTATGTATTTATGAACTTAAAATGTACATAAAGAAGTCAATTAACTTCTCAAAACAAAAGTAATTTATTTACCGGTAAAGCTTTTTACCTTCTTCCATAAAAATATTCAAACAACAATAAACAATACAATTTCTGATTCACGTTACATCATATATAAAAGGTATCACGAGAATAAAGATGAGAGGATAATAACAAATAAATAAACATGGACAATAGATTTAACATCCTCCCACCTTTTGATTATATATTATAATCAAAACTTCACATTAAATAAATACAGCATTTACATAAACATCATAAATCGAGTCTTTCTGGAACCTTTATCATTCTACCAGATCTCGTCTTTAAACGTCTCCAGAGTTTTCAATCTCCCCTCACTTTCATGGGAAAAACATTCCTTTTGTATCATCCAAATTATCTTCGTTTCTGCTCTCTTAAATTCAAGATTCATCAATTCTCCTTTGATCTGTTCCTTTGGATTAGAAGAATTATATCTGAAACGAAGTATCCAACCAACAAGACGTACGATTTTCTCATAACTGGAAAAATACTGGTAGTACCAGCTTTTCTCTGGACTTTCTTCAACATTTACCAGTAATTTTGTAGACTTCAATTTTTCTTTTTCAATTTCTTCTTCGTTTATGTCTTGGCACTTGAAATCCATATATTTATAATATTCTTTAGAATCTTTAAGCCAAGATGGACCCTCCCACCATTTGAGAGATACCACATGTCTTGCTTTACATCCTCTAGATGGCAGATCTGCTGGATTCATTTCACCAGGTATATGTTTCCATAAAACAGGATCAGTCAATTTTTTTATTTCTTGAACTCTGTTTCTAACAAAAACAGACCAGTTTTCTTTCCTGGATATCCATGCAAGCACTGTTGTGGAATCGCTCCAAAAATATCTTTCTGTATCTTCCCAGCCCATAGCGTCAGTTACTGATTTAGCCAATCTAGCACCAATCAAAGCAGCTAAACGTTCCATTCTAGGTATAGTTCCACATTTTAAAGGACCTATGCGGGATTTCGCTGCAAGAAGGAATAACTCTACACGATCTTTAGTTGCTGTCCTCAAAAATATAACAGCAGCATACGCATACTGACTTGCATCACAAAATGTGTGAAGAGTACAACCTTTTAAATTATCTGGGGTGAACTGAATATATCTAGGAATCTGAATTTCTTGTAAACAATTTAATTCATGAAACCATTCAATAAATTCATTTTTTATATCACTAGTAACTTCTTCATCCCACGTGATTCCTTCTTTCCATGTTTTCTGTAACATCATCTTGGGACATATCATAACTGGAGCAGTAAAACCAATTGGATCAAAAACTTTATGTGCAACTGATAGCATGATTCTTTTTGTTATTTTTTCTATATTTATATCTTTCGTCCAGCTTACGTTAACTTTTAAAACGTCTAGAAGTCTGTTCCATTGTAAGCCCAGTACAGCAGTTTCTTCGCTATTTTCGATATTGTTTCTTTCTTCTGTCTGTTCCCATCCTCTCAACTCAAATCCACCTTTAGCCATAAGAGATTTAGAATCAGTTATAAACCTTTCCAATTCTTCCTGTGTGTGGACACTAGCAACGACATTGTCAACATAAAAGCTTCTCAGCAATTGCTGTTTAAGATTGGGGTCGTATTCTTCATCGTTTTTAATGTGATATTCTATGACGGAACCGAGAAGAAAAGGAGAGCTTTTGACTCCAAACACCACTCTAGTATGTCGAAACATTCTAATATTTCTTTCTTCTGGATTACTCCACCACAAGAAACGCAAATAGTCCCGATCTTCTTTACGAATAGCTATTTGTAAAAATGCTTTCTTGATATCAGCTACAACACCAAATTTATTTTTTCTAAATCGTAAGAGAATGTCAGGAATTAATTCAATAAGGTTTGGCCCACAATGCAAACATTGATTCAAAGATTGATGGTTCTGCATTCTAGCTGATGCGTCAAACACTGGACGAATGGGAGTTGTACTGCTCTCTTTTATTACTGGTCGATGAGGTAAATAATTTCCATAAAGGTTCATTTCAGCCTGTGGAATTTCCTCTATAATTTGATCATCAAGCCACCCTAAAAGTACTTTTTCATACCTTTGATAAATGTTATCGGAAAGCAACTTGTTTGTAACGTTACTCAATCTTTTCTTGGCTAAACTCAAATTATCAGGTAAAGGTGGTGTATCTTCTGACCATGGCAAAGAAACTTCATAACGATTATCTTCATTTATTTTTACTGTCTGTAAAAAATGCTCTTTAACCTGACGATCAATCTCCATTTTAGATTGTTTTTCAATCGGATCATTTATTCCAAGCAAATCCAATTTCCATAAATCAGCAATCTCTGCTTCCTTTACAAACATAGACGTAACTGACAAAGCTAAATTTTCTTTAGACGCATTATCTTGAGGCACTTTTCCCATTAAGGTCCAACCTAAAAATGTTTCCAGTGCTACTAATCCCGACGAGAGTATTTCTCTATGACCTGTCAGTAATTTTCCCATTACATCAGCTCCAATCAATATTTGAATAGATTCTGGAGTTTCACCAACATCCGTCAAAGTGATGCCTTTTTCCGATAATTCTTTAAACCAGGATCCTTTTCCTACTGGCATAACATTTTCACATATAATGTTTTGATCCAAAACCTCAAAATTACATTTAAAATTTTCTTTCAAATCGCTTAATCTTACCTTGTAGTAATGATGATTATAATCCTTTGTTATGACTCTGCCAAAAAGGGAATGAGAAACTTTTTCTTCTCGAAGAGGTAAATACTTCATTTCTTTGGCTAAATGTTTTAAAATATACGATCTCTGAGAACCTGAGTCCAAAATTAGTCTAACTTCTTTCTTTTTGTTTTCGGAAAATATTTTTGCCTTTATCGTCTGAAGGAACACTTTAGGATTTCTATTGAAATTGGCCATATTTACTTCTTTCCCAGGCGACTTTTCTGTGTCTTCCTCTTTCTTTTCATTCAGCTTATTCTTATCGAGCGTTTGACACATCACAGACGCATGTCTTTTATCACAAAAGAAACACTTCAAGATAGCTCTACATTGCTTCGTTGTGTGACCTGTTGCCAAACATAAAAAACAACATCTTTTGTCCTTCAATATATTCTGCTTTTCATTAAAACTCATCTTCCGTGCCGAAAAGCATTCTGAACTCAAATGTCTTCCTTTGCAAAAAACGCAATTTTTCCTTAAATCTGGTCTTGAAGAAGTTGTTAATAAAGTAGCAGCAGTTGGTAAATATTTAGTACCATCATTGTGACTTTTGTTTTTTCTAAAGATCGCGTCATCTTTTCTCGCTAAACCAAAACCTGTCACTGCCAAATTAATTCTTTCATCTCCTTCAACTTCAGATTTGAGAAACGCCATTAAATTATCTAGGCGCTCTTTTGCATCAGAACTAACCGAATTCGTATGTGTTCGATTCCACGCTTTCAAAAATTCAGCAGTAAAACAAGATTCTACCATTGGATATAATATTGAAGCACATTTATCCGTTGTGACACCTAACGTCTCAAGAGCTCGTAAATACAACTCAAGTTTATCATACAATGATGTAATAGAAAATTTTCCTTTTGATTGCACAGATATAATTAATTTTAATAATTCTCGCACATACACTTCAACCAAAAGATCTTCCCTACCGAAACGAGCCTTAAGACTCTCTATAGCTTTGGCATAGTTAGCGCCAGTTGGCGGAAAACTATCAACAACTTCTTGCGCTCTAGATCCAGTGATAGTTGCTTGGATCAAATACTGGAATTTATTTTCTGGCGCAATATCTTGATCATTGTGAATCTGTTCAAAATGGCTCCAAAATGGCAACCATTCCTTTAAATCACCATCAAATTGGCGAAATTCCAACTTGGGCAACGTAAATTTCTTTTTAGAATTATTAGTTTCGTAATCATTTGAAATGTACTCACATTGCATTTGTCCCTGTGACTGAATCTTTGCTAATTCTAATTGATGATTTAATTCCAACTTTTTTAATTCTACTTCTTGATCTAACTTTTCCTTTAATTCTAGCTTTTTTAACTCTTGTTCCGACTTCTCCTTTAATTCTAGCTTTTTTAATTCTTGATCCGACTTCTCCTTTAATTCTAGCTTTTTTAATTCTTGATCCGACTTCTCCTTTAATTCTAGCTTTTTTAATTCTTGATCCGACTTCTCCTTTAATTCTAGCTTTTTTAATTCTTGATCCGACTTCTCCTTTTCTAACTTCTTAGCCTCGTTTTCTTTTTCCTTTCTCTCAGCAACAGCATTGGATAAAATTTCTTGTACAAAAGCGGGATCCTGTTTATATTCATTACTATTCAAAATAATTTCCTTTAGTGTCCCAATCGTATAATCTTGCGGGATTGTTTCCCCAAGCTCTTCTACCACGAACTTTAAGTCGACCTTTTTAAAATTTTTAACGGCTTGAAACATTTTGCTTCAAATAAATATTGTAAAATGTCCTGTCGCGGACGCCACAATGTTAATTAAAGCGTTCAAAAAGGATGTTATTTTAACAACCCAGCTTTCAGAATATAATGCGGACGCCAATTATGTATTTATGAACTTAAAATGTACATAAAGAAGTCAATTAACTTCTCAAAACAAAAGTAATTTATTTACCGGTAAAGCTTTTTACCTTCTTCCATAAAAATATTCAAACAACAATAAACAATACAATTTCTGATTCACATTACATCATATATAAAAGTATCACGAGAATAAAGATGAGAGGATAATAACAAATAAATAAACATGGACAATAGATTTAACACATACCACCCTTGAAGTAAAATGGTCTGTTCCGGACAAGGCTAAAGACGCAGAGAAAAAACAGCTATTAATTTTTCACTGACGATGACCGAGTGAGTGTCGGTTGAAAACGTTTTGGATTTTAAATGACTTTAACATGTTTTTAAAGGATTTTATTATACTTGACACCTGTATGCAATGTATTTACATTTATTTGTATCTTATGTATGTTAATTAGTAATCAAGGTGAATTTTGCACTAAAATTTCAACTTTCTATTGATAACATTTATATTTTCCTCCTTCATATTGTGTTTGTTGTTTCTATCACTGATTATTTATTTATTGATGAAAGTATACATATTTAGCATTGTTTTGTTCTTAATGTATAAAATATAGAATTTATCACTAGATGTTAATCCTTGAAAATGTTGGTTTTAGAAAAAAGTAGAGAAATATTTTCTTTCAGCTATGTTTGAAGGGGGATATTTTCAGTACCTCCTGTGACAACCTCATTTCCTAAGCATGCACAGATAGATACACCTAAGACATGTTAAACTGAAATAATCCCACTGAAATTAATTATGCTACAAACCATGCCCGCTAAGATATGCCAGTTGACTGTGGAACCAGTTATGGAACTGGTATTAAATAGATGCATACAAACTTTTATCACAAAGTCAATTAAATTTGCACCTAAGACATGTTAAACTCAAATAATCCTCATCACTTCTAAAATAAATAAAATGATAGACTATAAAATATAGTATTATAAATAATAGTTAACTAAAATAATGAAAAAATGCATTTAAAAAGTAATAAAAAAAGGAGGTAAATTAATACTGTAACATAAAATTCTAACAACGAAAGAAGTTAAAATGTCAGTAATAAAGTAATTTATATATAATATGAAAATATATATTAAAATAATTATTTTTTCAGGATGCAGATGTTATCCATTTATTTCAAAGTCTAATATCACTTTGGAATTCATGAAAAAAGATTTTTCTTTCCTGGCAGTCCCCTGGATTAATTATTTTATGTAATTTACATAAGGGATCACAACAGTAAATCACTTTGATTTAAAAGTAAAATAAGTTCATGACACAAAAAAAATGTCTAAAACACGGGAAAATTTGAAAACTAACAAACATACAATATATCATAAAGAAAATGAGAAAACACATATGGAAAATTTTTTAAATTATCCTGTTAAAATGTTAGGTGGGGCTAATAACCAGACTAACGATATGTTTTCTAACCATGTGTATAACACTAGATTAATTTTAACACAATGTAACATGTGTATAACAGTCAAAAGGAATTTAAAGATTGCTAGGTCTGTTAATATGATATTATGTTTATTAAAGGTACAAAAATATGTTAACCGCTTTTGAGTTGGTGTTAAAAAATAGTGTTGTTTATTAATTCCCATCTTCACTTTTTCTGGTTTACATAACATTTATAATTAACATTAATTATATGTTAATAATTATAATGCTCCAAACCATGCCCGGTATGTTATAAACATTAATTAACATACCTAAGATACAAATAAATGTAAATACATTGCATACAGGTGTCAAGTATAATAAAATTCTTTAAAAACATGTTAAAGTCATTTAAAATCCAAAACGTTTTCAACCGACACTCACTCGGTCATCGTCAGTGAAAAATTAATAGCTGTTTTTTCTCTGTGTCTTTAGCCTTATCCAGAACAGACCATTTTACTTCAAGGGTGGTATGGAATATAAGGGGGGAATGGAAGTTTTTTTTTTTTTTTTTTTTTTTTTTTTTTTCCAAAACATACAGGTTTGTAACTATGTATTAATTCTTTTCAGACTGTGTAGATATCATATGAGAAAAAAAAAAAAAAAAAAAAAACTTCCATTCCCCCCTTATATTCCATACCACCCTTGAAGTAAAATGGTCTGTTCCGGACAAGGCTAAAGACGCAGAGAAAAAACAGCTATTAATTTTTCACTGACGATGACCGAGTGAGTGTCGGTTGAAAACGTTTTGGATTTTAAATGACTTTAACATGTTTTTAAAGGATTTTATTATACTTGACACCTGTATGCAATGTATTTACATTTATTTGTATCTTATGTATGTTAATTAGTAATCAAGGTGAATTTTGCACTAAAATTTCAACTTTCTATTGATAACATTTATATTTTCCTCCTTCATATTGTGTTTGTTGTTTCTATCACTGATTATTTATTTATTGATGAAAGTATACATATTTAGCATTGTTTTGTTCTTAATGTATAAAATATAGAATTTATCACTAGATGTTAATCCTTGAAAATGTTGGTTTTAGAAAAAAGTAGAGAAATATTTTTTTTCAGCTATGTTTGAAGGGGGATATTTTCAGTACCTCCTGTGACAACCTCATTTCCTAAGCATGCACAGATAGATGAGTTGTAATTGTTTTATCTCCTATTTCTTTTTTCTAAAACCAACTTTTTCTGGGGCTATCTGTTATTAAGACACTCTGTATTTGTTTGAATTTTCAGTTTTATTTCAGTTACTTAATTTGGGAGGTGGGAGGGGGATTTTTTTCCCCTTTAAAAAAAAAAAAAAAAAAAAAAAAAAAAAAAAAAAAGAAAGATATGTTTTAATTTTGGAATTTTTGAATCTTACTCATTAATCTCAATTAAAAAGCTTCAATGGACCCAATGGAATTGATGAAGCAGATGAGAGAAGATGGTTATGGACTAAAAGAAAATGTTTTAGGTCATCATTTAAACCCTGCAGCAGCCAATCAAGTAAATGATAAATAATTTTTTTTTCTTTATTATAGTATTTTGATTATTGTAAATTAAATTTACATGTGTTGCATCAGTACCAAATAATAGTTGCTTGTGCAACATAACCCTCTTACTAAATGCAGACTGGTATTCAAAGTACAGAGGCTGTTTGTACATTTTTTAGACAATTTTGATAGTATTTACATAAAATTTTTGTGTTTTTAAATGTTCACTTTGATAAGTTATTTTTAATTTATTATCGTTCTCACTATATTTTCCACAACAATAATGTCTTGTGTAGACAGGGCTTGAAATGTACCAGAACAAACCAAAACAATATTCTGGTTCACAAAATTATGTCAAGTAATGTTCCTGTTTGCGAATTATGATAAATATAATGCCGGCTCATGAAATTATTAAAATACATTGTTGCAGTTCCTGAAAAACTTTAATAGCTCTATTCAAGATCAGATTTATGTGAAAAAATGAATAGAATGTTATGTGATACATTTAACATCACTGTGATAAGCACCACCTATACCCACAGCTGTCAAGAGATTGCGATAGTGAACGACTCACTTCCGCACATAAGCATAGTGTTTTATACTTATAGCTTAACTGTAACTTTTTCATATTATGTAGCATCATAAATGCATTTTTTAAATTGTTTTTGTATGGTTAGGAATAAATTTGTCTATACTTTCAAAAAAAACTTTTAGTCAACAATAATTTTGAAATAGCGTTCCAGTTCGTGGATTTCTCCATTCCGAGCCCTGTGTGTAGTTTCAAAAGAGATATTTTGTCCTGATCTTCTTGAACAACTGTTCGAAATTTATGAAAAGCATTAGGTTGAGCAAAAAGTTCTGGGAAATTTTTCATCTAATAGTTACCAGAATTTGAATCGTATATAGAAGTACTAGTGGTATATATAGATATAGGAGTTCAGTAATCCGATTATGGCCTCTTTCGATCAATGCAACACTTTTTCAAGAGCAGTCGATTTCAATCCTTTAATGAAGTTGAAGAAGCATGTCAAGAGTTTTTCGATTCCAAGGAGACGCCATGGTACTTCCAGCAAATCCAGAATGTGGCAGAACGATGGCAGAAAGTCGTAGACTATGATGGTCTCTACTTTGAAGAATAGTCCTTGTTGCTTTTTTGTTGTTAATTTGTGCATAACAACGCAACTTTCACAAATTTCTCAGAACTTTTTGCTCAACCTAGTAGTGTCCTGATTAGAGCTGGACAATATCAGAAATTTAACATTGCAATATATCAACAAGTTAATATTGATATTGGTGATATATTGCAGTAACTACCGTAAAGTGAGTGGGAGTTGGAAAAAAATCCTTATTTCAAAAGATAATTGGTAGGTAGCAGCAATTTAAGTACAAACAGTTGTAGAAAACAATGAATTAATTGTTTTATACCTATCTTCTCTCAGAGTATCCTTTAAATAAATAAATATATTTATTTATTTATACAAAATAGAAGCATTTGAAAAAAAGAACCAATGTTCGATATTCAATTGGGTTATTCACTACAATAGTAAAAAGTGTTTCCCAGTCATATAAATGCTCTTAATTTCATTACATTTTTATTTATTTTTATTAGAAGTTCTAAACATAGTTTATTAGGGACAGAAAGTAACATTTAAAAATAAATAAACTTAGCCATTTAAAAATGTAATATATATCATGCAAACATCATTCCCTCACCTTTCCCCCACCTGTACTACCATATTTTATTGCCTATTTCTTTCCATCCAGAAATAAAAATAATTAAAAATACCCTAAGCAAAATAAAGTTCTTATTTGTTACATTACAAAAAATAATAAAAATATTATTTTTTACTATTATTATATAGTCTACTCAATCAATTATATGTTTCCCCATGTTAGACCACCATTCCCTCACACATTGCTATTTTCTCAAATATCTACCACTAAAGAGCAGTAGCAGTCTAGCATCCTTCACAGAGAAGAAGCCATTTTGAGCACTTGTCAGTCCAGCAACATAAATTGGTGGTGTAAGATTTTGTTAATTTTTCAAAAAAAAAAAATTCAGTCAATATATCTGGAAGCATTTTTATTAGCAGTCATTCCCTCACACAGAATACTAATTTTTTTTTACAAATATCAAAAATTTTAATTTTATCATACATTATATATTAAGTGTTGCTCTTAAAGGAAACAGTTTGGATTTCTTCATAATTTTGCATTTTCCTCTGCAACTTAGTAAAAATGTCTTATTTCATCATTCCCTCACTTGTCATTCCCTCACATTTTTTATTTTATTTTTTCCACAAATTTTTATTTTATCTTTTTTGTTAAGTCAAATTTTTAAAACGATTTCTGCTGCTATTAAAATCTTCAATAATTGACTGATTTCTTACCATTTATCTAATTTTTATGAAAATTTGCATATGTATCATTCAAGTCAGACTGCTTGGCCAAATTTGCAAGTATTGTAGAGAACAACCCAATTGCATTTATACCATAGGGTAGGGTTTTTCTTTAAAAATTGTAGGTTACCAATTCTTCCTATTTTATGCATTATTCATTAATAAAATTTATCTAAGTCATTTTTCTCGTGTATAACTTAGAATATAAATAAAAAAAGAAAGAAATTAAAGTAAAATGTTCTTAAATTTGGGATATTGTTGATTTTAATATGTTCCAAATAAGTGAAATGCAAAAATTGAAATTGATTTATTACCACATGTCATGTGTAATATATTTGTAATTAAGTAGGTTTCAATGGATGACAGATGCAGCAGAAATGTTGTTTCTCTATTGTGTTAATGCTTGGTTCAAAAATGAAAAATAAATTTTACTGTATTTATAACTTCCTATCTGTTTACTTCATGAATACAACATTGAAACCTTTTTTGAAATATAAGTCTGGAAATAGTTTATATTAATTGATTTTTTTTTTTTTTTTTTTCATTGAGTAATATTCATTTAAAGCTGAAATACTGAAGCAGATTACCTTAAATGTACTCGAAAAATATTCACTCTACCGCTAATACGGCAGAAAAAATAAGATCATACGAATAATCATTGGGTGCAGCAAAGGCAACTTCGGGACATTTAGTAGGTAAGAAACCCAACTCAAAAACAACCAATGAACATGCAGAGAGGCTTTCCCAAAGTAGCAAAAAGGCGAAGCGTACTTATTCAACACGAAGCGTATCATTAGTGTATTCTGATTGGTTGTTCTCGAGCCGAGCTTTCTAACTGTTAAGCTACAGTAATATTCTTGACTCCACACATATTTTAGCTCATGATATATCAAAGTCTTGATATGTTGCAATAGGTGTCTAGACCAATAGCAGCGGCGGAATTAAACACAGGCGTTAACAGCTGTAATGTGATTCTGGATCTAAGGACTCAAGAATTAATTTTGCATAAAAAATAAGATTCAGAATAAAATATTCAATTACAAACCACCGCAAATAATTCACGAATCCCAGACCCAGAAGCACAATACAGGTCCGTCATAAAAGTGGCAGACATCCTTAAAGAGAATCCAAAATAACTTAAAATTTATTCATATATGAGAATTAATGTTATATTAAATGAATAATTTTATGTTGAGAAAATATTATAAATATATTTTCACTTGAATTGTTTAAGTTCAAACGTCGCTGCAAAAATAAAAATAAGGAAATGAAACTCACCCACGTTGTTGTGAAAGAAACCACATTTTTAATCAAAGCACAATTTCTTTATTTTATAATCTATACTAATAAAAGAACAGATCGCTCTGTGTGTGTGTGTGTGTGTGTGTGTGTGTGTGTCTGTCTGTCTGTCTGTCTGTCTGTCTGTCGGCGATGGCTAGCAAAATCTACAGCACGTACGAGGTTCAAAATTTTTGTGAAAAGAGTCCAAGGCTTCTCCTAATGTACCTGGCCCTCAGAATTTTAAAATTCTAATTATTAGCTGAGTAATTAATTTACAAATGCAACTCACTTTCATCAAAAATACACTTTTTTCTCGGCCTTTTTTTTAATCTGCTTGCTTTCGGTTGGTTGGTTGTATAAGGTTTTCTCAGAAGAAATTAAATAAACCAGGATAGCAGTGGGTGCGTTCAAGATGCACGCGCCGCGCGCTTGAGCTCAGGAGACAGGAACATGGAGTGGGTCTTTATCGTAGATGGAATAAACATTCAGCACGTTCCGGAACAGATCATGGATTTCATTAATTATAGTGCTAACTATAAAAATAATCTGTTGCAAGTGAAGTGTGAGCTAGACGGCTGAATGGATAGAGCACTGAACTCGAGAAACGGTGTTATGGGTTCGAATCCTTCGCGTCCCAAATAGTATTAGTGATTCTTTTTTATTTTATTGATTGCTTTATATTTTTTACATAAAATAAGATATTTTTGATAAAGATAAATTTTTATATTAATAATATACAGAAGGACATGTATTTCTATTATAATAATAAAATACTTATTTAAATACAAGAAAATGAGGTATATCTCGATGAAAGTTTTAGATTTGAATGCCTTTTAATATTCAAAGTTTCGTTTCAAAGTGATATATATGTATATATAGGGCTAGCTATCTATATTATAAAGGACAAAAGTATCTGTGTGTAACGCATACGTCATTTTGCAAATGGCAACACTTTGAAATTTGAAATAAAATTTTGTTTTTGCAATTTTCTCTACTGCAAATTTAATAACTTCTAAACATCACACAATTTAAATTTTTACACCATCGTATAAGGAAAAAAATGCTCTTTTAAATGCAATTTGTTTGAAAGCTGTATCTCAATTTATTTTTGAGATATTAATTTTTTTGTAGTTTTTAATACCATTTTTCTTATCGTGGCAACAAAAGTACCTCATTTCTATTGAAAGTCATTGAAAGTAAACGGAAAATAGTCAAAAATAGGAGATACTGTATCTTTTTGTTGCCATTTTCTCATAAAACCTGAAAAAAAAGTTGAAATTAAAATATGAGCTATGTCAAGAATATTGGCTGTTATTCCGTGATAATGACGTCATATGCATACTTTTCTATAGACGAAGTTTAAGACTGGATTGTAAAAGAGGATTGCTTTAGCGAATGCAAATGTCATCATTTTATAAAAAAGCGTGTATTTTAATTCTTTAACCTGAATTATGTTTTGTAGCAGTGCGTCATTTAACAGCCCAGCTGCTTTGAAATTTTTCACAAGTGAAAATGCTTCACTTTTGGATGTAATGTAATGTAATCGAAATTACACACTGATAAAACGAAATGTTTTACAAAAATTTAGAGTGTCTTTATAAAAGAGAGGTGACATTCAAATAATAGTGATTTAGATTACAGAAATTGACGATTCTCGCCAGGATGGATTTGCTTCGCCAATCCATCAAAGCAACAAACATCCAAGCAAACAAATAATTGGTGTTTTAAAATAATATCATGTTCCTGAAGTTTTAGTCCAAAATTCTCTCGAATAATAAAATTTTAATGCTATTCTTTAGGACATTCTACTATAATTTTATCAAAATAACATAATTTACTTAATTTAATTTTTCCTAATTTTATATAATAAATGTATTTAAAACACAAGAGTGTTTTTTAGTCATCTGCCCTGATCTTTCTGCTGAACCAATTTTACTTTTTTTTTTTTTTTTTTTTTTTACTGAATGCTCTTCATTTGTAGATGTGATCGCACTATCTGTTTTTTTCTAAATATCCCCACTTTTATATTTTAATTTTAAAAGCATTTTATGAAATATGCTATTTTCTGATAAAAATTCAGAATTGTTGATAAAAATTGTTGTATAGGGTTTAGTGTCATAAAATCCCATTAGGAGCAGAATATTATATTAGGGGCATAATAACTTAAAATGACATACTACTTTTGAAAACAAGTGTTTTTCCTCATAAATTTTCTATATTTTTTTCCTTCTGCATGTGTACTGATACTAAGTTTCAGACACTAGGCGAAATGCTTATTAAAGTGAAAATGAAATCATATTTAAAAGAAAACGATCTTTTTCTTAGATAAAACTAAGCATTTTAACACAAATGCGTCTAAAAAACATAAATTACGGAAATTTTTATTCTCCGGAATTGAGATTAGAATCTCAAGTAAAGAGTGCGTCTGTTCACATAAAAGATGTTGCTGACAAGCTTGACTTCAAGTTTTGAGTTAAAATGATTTTTAAATAATCTAACAAAATGCATTAAAAAAAAAAATGATAAATATGGATATGAGAAGTGCATATGCAAATTTTGAGAAGGTAAAAATTGCTGTTTTTCATTCCAGAATACCAAGCATAAGAGCCTCAATTGATAACCACATCCTAATAACTGATCTTTATTATATTTTACTGATTAAGTATCTATATTATAAAGAACAAGCGTATCTGTGCGTAACGCTGACGTCATTTTGCGAATGGCAACACTTCACGATAAAATTTCGGTCTTGAAATTTTCGCTACTGCAATTTTTTAATCTTCTGACCATCGTACATTTTCAATTTTCGTCGCACAGGAAAAAATTTACTTTCAAATGCAATTTGTTTAAAAACTGTATCTTAATTGACTGATGCATTACATTTTCTGAAAAATTTTTTAAACGTGATTTTTTTTATCTTATCACTTGCCGGTTTAAATACATAATAATAATGAACATTTTGCACATAAAGCAACAAACATTTTTCAGCATTTGTTTCTGACTATTTTTGCATAACGAAATTAATACTTCCTTTATAAACAAATAAAAGAATAATATTAAAAAATCCCACCAATCTAACATATTTGTGAAAGACAAATTAACGAAATAATACTTCTTTTATAAACAAATAAAATAATAATATTGAAAAAACACAAATCTAACACATTTGTAATCGTACAATTTAAATTTTTAGACCACCAAATAGGATTTTTTTTCAAATGGAATTTGTTTGCAAAGTCCATTTCAGTTTACTGATTGTCTATGGATTTAAAAACAATTTTAAAGCATGAAATACTTTTTAATTTATCTACATCGTGGAACTCGATTACGAAAGATTAATCCGCTTAAGAGTTCATCATTTTCTTACGGCTAATATCCATAAGAAAAAAATTTCCTATGAATAAATAAATAAAATAATATAAATAAAACACAAATTTAATAGACATGAATAAGCTTTGAAATTATCAGAATATAAAAGGATGCCATAAGCAGCAAAATCTTGGTCAAATAACTCTTAGCATGTGGCTATTAATAAAATATCGCTTTTGCATAAAATTTATTGCTAATAATAATTTAATTAAAATAATAATTGCTAATAATAATAATAATAATAATTTTAAAAAATTTATTGCATATAAAAAAATTATTCGCTTTCAATTTAAAAAAATGGTTTCACCTATATTTTTTAACCCGGGAAGCCAGAGTATGATCCCCTAGTACTAATAAATAAAAGAACAAATCGCTCTGTGTGTGTATGTCTGTCAACGATGGCTAGCGAAATCTACCTCACGTAGAAGTGTGAAAATTCAGGAGTGATTGGTCCAAGACACGTCCTGATGCACCTGAGGCTCAGATTTTTAACTTTTAAACCCCTGGGCCCCTTTAAGTTTTTATGCACTAAATTGTTAATAACATGCCTCTTTTCTATCCGATCTTCTTCGTTTTTGGGTTGAATTCTCCTATCAGTTTCTACCCCATTTCTACATTTCAGATAAGACCCTAGCACCCTTGCAAGGGGCCCGGTAAAGGGCCCCTTGCCAGTTTTAGTGCACTAAATTGTTAATAAGATGCCTCTTTTCTATCTGATCTTCTTTGTTTTGGGGGGCGAATTCTCCTTTCAGTTTCTGCCCCATTTCTACATTTCAGTTAAGACCTTGGCACCCTTGCAAGGGGCCTAGCACAAGGCCCCTTGAAGTTTTAGTGCACTAAATTGTTAATAACATGCCTCTTTTCTATCCGATCTTCGTCGTTTTTGGGATGAATTCTCCTTTCAGTTTCTGCCCCATTTCTACATTTCAGTTAAGACTCTGGCACCCTTGAAGTTTTAGTGCACTAAATTGTTAATAAATTGCTTCCTTTTTATCCGAACTTCATTTTTGAGATACTTTCTCCATTTAGTTATTCTCTCATTTCTGCATCCCACTTAAGACCATGGGCCCATAGGGCATTTTAGAAAAAGGGTGAAATGCATTTAAACCAGGGTTGGCAAAGTGGACCCAGCCCAGAAAAACCCACCCGGATTTTTCTGGGCGGGTCCACCAACAAAAACCCACCTGGGTTTTTGTTAAAAGTGAATTTTTGCTAAAAATCATTTCTGAGTCTGCAAATCCCCCCCCCCCTATAGTATTTAGAAATACAAAATACAAGTTTACCTTTTAAGCCCAAAACTTAGGTGGTTTCTTTTATCGAAATTACATAAAAATAAATAAATAAATATCAGTCGTATTTGTGGTAATCAGGTGGTTTATTTCAGAATATTTATTTTTTAAATTTATTATTATTCTTTTTAAAGTATATTTCCTATAATTTACACAATGTAATATATTTAAAATAATCATAATTGACCTTTTTATAGTTTACCAATCAAAATCACATTCACTTTATTTTTATGGTAATGTTTATAAATCTTTACTATTTTTTCACACTGCTCTGAGCCTAGTCTGTTCCGCAATTTAGACCATATGAATCCAAATGTAGAGAAAATTCTCTCGATGGAAGCAGAGCTAGATGGAACAGAATGCAGAGATTGGAAAAAAACTACAAAAATCAGAATCTAACTTGTTGTTTTTCTTTTTCTTTACTTTTTCTATCAGAATTTCACACCATTTTGAAGCTGAAAATTGTGACACAATATTTTCTGAGAAAAATGATTTAGGAAAATAGTCTGTGTCTTTAATTTTAAGGGTGCATTCTAAAAAATATTTTTCCACTCTCAACAGCTCAAAATTTTCTGAGACATTTTCAGACTCATTTTTAAAAGTAAAAACATGAAACTTGCTGAGATGATTTTTGGAGAGATGTACAAGAGGCCGTGTGATTTCATTTTTCGCTCAATTAATTAGAATTATATTTTTAAACAATTATTTTCTCAGTATGACCATTTTTTTCATTCCCAGATCTCCCGCTTCAGAAAATTTGGTTCAAAACACTAAATTTGACAGCATTTTTTACACTATTTCCTGCATTTATCAAAAAATAGAGAAGCTCGGCACATCATGTAGTTTCTAAATAAGAGAATTTCCCAGTTTGATGTGTTTAACAGCAAATATGAATTTAAAAATTAATCAGAAAATAAGCAGTTTGGATTGGAATACACCCTTAAATGCCAATAATTGCAGGTAACCACTCTGAATGATACTGCATTATAAATGCTTTAGCTTCTTCCTCTTCCGTTGAATTAAGCCTTTCCCCTCAGCACGCCAGCTACACGGAGCTGTAGGCAGCGGGGACTCGGTTCGAGATTTACATATATATTAGATTCGTTTTAAAGGAGGGGCCCATGCAGTGCACGCACAGTACCCTGCTATATGGTGCCGTAGGCAGTAGGGACCTGGTTCAAGGTTTGTTTGTTTCGAGATTTCACATTATTAGAGGCCCCAATAAAAGGAGGGGCTCACTAGCGGGCGAAACCTGCTAGTTTAATTATTATAGTTACTACAAAAATAAAAATTAATTATTCCTTATGACAACTAAAATGTATTTAAAAGTGATAAGATAAGAACTCACTTTTATCACTTAATAGTATTAAGTTAATTATAACAGTAATATTATTAATAGTATTAATAATAATTAATATTATTATTAATCGTATTAATATTTTATAATATCAGTTAATAAATTTATTATATTAGTGATATTAGTATTAAGTTAATACTAATATCAGATTAGAATGAGTTCATTAACTGATATTATAAATAATATTAATTAGTAATAAATGTTAGGCGAACAGACCCTTTCTCATCCCTGTACATATCCCTATCATAACAGTTCACTTTTACCTTTTTATTTACAAGTATAATTAATTCATTATCTTTATTCAAATACACTTTATTCAGTTTCACTTACCTTTATTCTAATGTTATTTCCAAGTTTTAGTTCTTTTCTTTAATCCATATGTACTTTATTTTTACGTTTCACTTTACTATCGTAATTGCCGGTCTTCAGCACATGTTTACGTCCATAACGCAATACATCCGAAATCTTCTGATCCATCTGAGGAGGTGTTACGAACTTTTCTATTTCAGCTGTTTAGATTTCATTTAAAGTTAAATAGTAATTGAATCTTTTGTTTTAACGAGGTTTAGGGGTTCTTTCAGCCTTTGCGTTTCCAGCTACTAAAGCGGCTCTGATACTTGTGTTAGACTTAATGTAATTTCAACAAGGGTTATGGGGTTACGTTTCCCTGACCTCCGGCAGTTTGTTTTAGAAAATCAAAAATTAAAGATGTAAATTGAGATTAGTAAATTAATATACTTTAATTCTTTTATTGTTTAATGTAAGTTATAATTTAAAAATTTAAATAAGAGTTAAATGTAAAGAGTTTGAAATTTTTTTTTGCCATCTTTACCTTAATTGGTTTGGCTTTAAACTGATGTGGTGGTTACTCCCCCTTTTGATTATGAATAATACACCGTCAATGACAGGGAGGCTATAAGTAAAATATTGTTAAAAGGTTATGATTTACAGTAGTAATTTGTAATGCTACTTTAAATTTTGTTTTATATTACTATAATAGCTTTTCTTAAATTTTTAGACTTTATAAAAAATTTTTGAATTTAATATCTTTGAAGAAGTAAGTTTTTTTTTTTTTTTTTTTTTTTTTTTTTTTTTGACTTTATGACACTGGAACCAGAGATATTTCAATCATCCATTTGAAAGATATGATGTTAAATGAAGAGTTTAGTGTTAAGAAGATAAAGGATCAAGAAATTTTTTTCTTCAAATTTTTGTGTTATGCAAGTGAAAGTAATGATCCAGGAATGTGCTTCATAGTAGGATCTGGAATCTTCTGTGAAAATTTCGTTTTACAAGTCATCTGATAGTAATATTTAAAGTGACTTAGTTCCTGTGTGCAGTGGATCTCATGTGGGCCCAATTTTGGGTTCATTATAGTTTTTTTTTTTTTTTCAAGGACTGTTTACAGAGACTTGATCTTTTGGTTCTTGAAAGTTTACTTTTGGAACTGTTGTAGACATTCCTGTGATTCCCTGTGCTTGCTTGAACATTTGTGGAGATTCAGATAACATTAATCGGCATCGTTAATATTAGTAAATTGAGATCGCATCATGTAATGTGTAATTAGAAGCCAAGTTGTCAAGATGATGAACGTAGCTGGGAGTGTGCCCTTTTTTTTCGTTTGTTAAAAATGTTTTTGATCTGTGATATTTTGATTACTATTTTTAAGATGTGCATGATTTTTTTTAATGGAATAGTTTTAGATATGCATGTTCCAATTTTTAAGATATGCTTAAAAGTTTTAGATTAAATATTTTTTAGATATGCATATAGTCATTTTTTTTTTTTGTTATTATATTTAAAGTTTTAATAAGGTGTTTAAAGTATTGTTGAATTGAATTTTCTTTGGGATTGGTTAAGATTGGTTTATTGAAGTTAAAGTTTCTAGATAATGAAGTAATTGCAAAGATACTGGTTTATTACGGTTTTGAGAAAAATTATGTTAAGCAAATGAATTTTTAGATTAAAATATCAAGTTTAATGGTTTTTAGAGTAGATTTTTAGGAAATATTTTTGAGATTATAAAGAAATTTGTTTGTATTTAAATGTATCGGGCTCCTTTCCATCTTTTGTAAGGTTTTCTGACATAATGTGTTAAATTGATTAATGGGGCTGGAAGAGGTTAATAAGATGTTTTTCTGAATAAATTATTGATTTTGAAATAGTATTAAAGGATTAATTAAAGATATTTTGAGTTAAACTAGTTAATGAATCGTAGTTCATCTGGAGTGGTAGTTTAAATGTGTTTAATTGTGTAATTTCAGATTAAAAATTCAGAAGTTTCAAAGTAATTGACATTTAACCCTTACGGTGATGGTATTTTTTTGTGATAAAAGTTAATAAATGTTAAGTTTCTTGCTGCAATTGATTGGTTGGAGGTTCCTGGTTTTTGGTAAATGTTCCCACATGTATCCAACCATCATGAGTGGTATTTTATAATAGTTTCATAGTAATTGGGATTAAATAAATTGAGGTTAATAGTTTGATTCTTCATAAATTTAAAGGTTTAATTTATTTTTCAATAGTGTAACATTACATTTATGGTGGTTGAGATGTTATTTGATGTGCTTGGCATTGGGGAGGGGCGGGGGGGTATTTATTTTCTTTTGAGGTTGTTAAAGAGCCCATCGTGGAGTGCTGAGCAGTTATTTAAGTATCTTGACTACTGTAATTTATTAAGTTTTTCTTTAGAGTTTGAAATGATTCTTTGTATAGTGTAAAGTTTATTTTATAATAGCAGTTTTTAAAAGAAATCATGTTAATAATCCATTATTGTGGGGGAATTAAGTAAAGTTAACCATTAAATATAAGTTTTTAAATGTTGACTTTTATAGATCATGGAATTTAGTGTAATTAAAGTTCAGAATACTTTGAGAAACCATAGGATATTTATGTCCAGGTTATTTTTAGATATAGTTTTGAACTTGTTCAGCAATTGAATATGCTGTGTAACTGTAAAATGATTCATGGTCTTATAAAGTGTTTATAATTAAAAGCCTCTCCATGCCTTAAATTCTGATTTTCAATTTTTGCATGACAAAAGTCACAGTAGGTTCATTGAATATTTGAATAAAATGCATATTGTTTTAGATGACTGTTGAATTCCTAGGATCTCTATTTATAGAAAGTGACCATTAACTGAAATGTATGAATTAAGTGGTTTTTTTTTTTTTAAGAATTGTTGTATGATAATAAATTTGATTTTATATATTTTTTGTTTAATTATTTAAATATTTTTCAGATATGCAGATTTAATTTTTCCTCAAATAAAGTTTTTTTGAGTTTATTAATGGACTTTTTGAACTGCATGTTTCAATTAAGCTTGCCTTGGTGTCAACTTTTGATCAGAATAAGTTTTTGATTATGTTGGTTGTCACTTGTTACAGTAATTTTAAACGAGCAAGTTAAAGAAGCTCTGTGTCTACTGTTTAAAGGGGAAGTGTGCTGAATGTGCAGTTTTTCAATAAAATAGAAATGGAGAAGTTATTTTTATATTTTTAGTTTATTTGTGCTTATTTGTCTGTTTAATTAACAGTAAGGAATTTACAGAATAACCATAGGATAATTGGTGTACTTTTAAAGAGGTCTTGTAATGGAAAGGTCAATTTTTTTTTGAGAATTGGAGCCAGATTTTTTGGAAAGATAGAATATTTTAAAGTAAATAGCTGTTTCTATTGTTTCTGAAAAGGGCCTGTATTGGAATATAGATTTTTGGAAATTTGAATTCTGGACCCTGGGAAAACTTGTGAGATAAGTAGTTAAGAGATAGAAAGTGTTAGAGTGGACTTCTTGTTGAACTTTGGCAGGTGACGTTGATGCTGCATATAATTCAATAATAAACTGGATATATATTGTCTTTGCCTTTAGGAGTTGGTTTTAGAGTGTTATAGATTCTTGTGACTGAATTACTTTTTGAAGGTATAGATGTGATGTTTTTAGATTGCAGTCATGGCTGTGGAATAGTATCTGGATCAGTGCTCTTATTTTATTACTATGGTTTAGTTTTTTATTTCCCTTTAATGTTTTTAGTTGATTCTCATTTTTGACAGTGATAAATATATACAGTTCATTTTTTTTTTTTAGTTGTTAAAGATTATAGATAGAAATAATGGGGAGTGAGTTAAGAGAAAAGAGCGTTGTTGATATCTAGTGCACTTGTGAACCTAACTAAAATGGTTGGAGTTTATGTGTTTTTGAGACAAGTTTTTGGCTGCATGACAGAATGTCATATAAAATATTATGGTACATTTAGTTCTGGTGTTTAGACTGTAGTGTCGACGTTGCCTAGCTTGAAATTTTTTTAGAGGATGTTGAAGTCTTTTAGATGAGTTAGATAATATAAATTTTTGATGGCATGAATTGTGGGAAAGTGTAAAAATTATTGTTATCCTACGTTGCTCTTTCCGCATGAGTGTCATCATGAGAATAGCAATATAGTAAGATCTCTATATTTTTAAGGAAATTTTTTTTAGATTGTAGCTGTCCTTTTTGTGATAAGTCTCTAGTTTTTCCGGGGGTCATCGAGTGAGTTCAGAAATGGAAGTTGATTAGACAATTCTGGCGGGCAGTCTAGGTTAATCTTTGGAGTTTTTGAGGAAAATTCTGATTTGAATTTTTGCCTGATTCCGGATAGGGCAGAAATTATGTTAAATTGTGTAAATATTTTGGATTTGGCTTGTTAAATTTCTAGATAATTTTTTAATTTTCTATATGCTGTAATAATGAGTAATGCTGATTGCAGTAATGACTGGTTTTTACCTTGGATTGTTGGTGGTAGTATGGTATGTGCTCTTTTACTATTGAGGCTGATATATGGGGATGTGGCCAGTCCCCTGGTTTCTGGTTATTAAGAATCTAGTTTTTGAATTGAAAATCTTTCATATCCGGTACCACATTTATCTACATCTGTTTTTTTTTTAGAGAGTATGTGGGCGATTGTTTTTTTTTTTTTTTTTTTTTTTCGGATGTAGGTACTGATGCCTAGGTACCTGATCTCGAAAGATTGTATGGATGTGAAGTACCATTTTTGATAAATGTTTCCATCTGGATTCTTAGATAAGTTGTGGTTTAAACGTACTTATGTTTAAAGAAGCTGTTACAGATGGAATAATTTAGGTTGGTTGAGCAGAGAATACTTGCCATTGTTAAGTAACTTAGGTATATTATTAAGAGTTACGTGTTTGGGGAATCAGATCTTGCTGCATATCTGGCATTAGACTATTTTGAATTTTGATGAGTCATGCTTGATTGATTTAAAATATTGTAAGAAGTAGTATATATTAAAGTGTCAGAGGAGAAATTTACATGTTAACTGTTTGGATTTGTCTGGCTGGAGTTTGTATGAGGAAATTGTATTCAGATGTTCAATTGATTAGTGGTTAAGCAGGTTTAATTAACTGTTGGTTGATAAGTTGAGGAACTGGAAGTATAGAGCAATAAAATTATTTTTATTGATATAAGTTTTAAAAATTGTTAACAATCCGATTATAAATGTTTAAAATATAATATAAGTTTTTTTGGGGGGTACATTTTTCAGTTATGTTAAATGTTAGATGTTTCATGTGAAAAATCTTGTTTTTGAATTGGCATGCATATTATAAATATGAATTTGTGAGAGAGGAGGGAGATTACTTGTATAATGGACTGAAAATGATTTTTAGAAATGTTTTTAATGTAATTGTGTTTATACGTAGCTATTACTGTGATATATATAATTGTTATTTAATTGTAATATTGATGTAATTTTTAGTGTTCCAGAGTTTCTTCAGTTTTTAGCATCGCCAGCTGTCTAGTCGTTTCTAATAGGATTCTTTTGGCTTGTTTGAGTTTTTATTACTATTGTGGAACTTACTTTTTATTAAGTGAGTTGTGGATATGGGTATTTCTTTAATTTTTGCTCAAGAGATACTTGATGTGTTACAGTATCCAATTTGGGTTGCTGTTAGTGTCTCTGTGGGCTGATGTCCTTGCCGGATGTACAGGTTCTGAGGGGGGGGGGGGGGGGCTTGTTAGGCGAACAGGCCCTTTCTCATCCCTGTACATATCCCTATCATAACAGTTCACTTTTACCTTTTTATTTACAAGTATAATTAATTCATTATCTTTATTCAGATACACTTTATTCAGTTTCACTTACCTTTATTCTAATGTTATTTCCAAGTTTTAGTTCTTTTCTTTAATCCATATACTTTATTTTTACGTTTCACTTTACTATTGTAATTGCCGGTCTTCAGCACGTGTTTATGTCCATGATGCAATACATCCGAAATCTTCTGATCCATCTGAGGAGTTGTTACGAACGAACACAAGATGGCGTTAGTCATCTGGTCGTTCGTTTTGCATATGACGTTTCGTCCTTTCTTCCATTAGCGTTTCAGCTCGTGTTTCAGAGATCGGAGGATGTAACTTCCGGGCTGCGTAGCAGTTGTCTTTCCTGTGTGTTTGGATTATATAAATATGTTTTCATTCAACGTGATAGATATGCGTGCAGTCCGTGCTGTGATATAGTGAAGTGTCTCCTTTCCTTTTTAGTTTCTGTTTAGTTTAAAGATGATGCTGTTTTTCTTTATTTGTCATGAATCTCCTTGTAGTTTTAATACTGGATAAGATGTCTGTTTTTACTGTCAAGTTTAACTTTTAAGTCAGAGAACGTTTTTGCAAACTTTCTTTGTTTTTCATCGATAGTGCCTTGAGTGGTTTTTTTCGCTATGGAAAGATGCAAGTTTGTTTCTTGATGATATTTAAGATGTAATTTAACTTTACAATTTGAAAGAAGTAATTAGTATTAGTAACATCTTGTCTCGAAGATGTTGGTTTACTGTTATTGGAACTTTCTTCTTTTGCATCAGTTGACCTTCGCCTGTTTGGTGGATATGGAAGTGGTTCATGAAAAATGGTTTTCGTCGTTTAAATGAATGCAATTAATCTGCACTATAGCGTGTGAGATTGATCATGAAGGACTCTGGTTCACTAGTATAATCATTTGATAGTGTCATGAAGTTATGTTTCAAGAGTATAATGTTTGTTTTATTTATAAGAGTAAGATATTAGAATATATATATATAATTGTTTTATCATTCTATTTTTAAAGTATGTTTTAATCGAATAATAAACGTTAGTATTGTCTTTTAAATTTAGTTTGTTTATTTCTTTAACCACCACAGATGCTTTTCTATTTCAGCTGTTTAGATTTCATTTAAAGTTAAATAGTAATTTAATCTTTTGTTTTAACGAGGTTTAGGGATTCTTTCAGCCTTTGCGTTTCCAGCTGCTAAAGCGGCTCTGCTACTTGTGTTAGACTTTACTTAATGTAATTTCAACAATAAATAGATCAAATGTAATTTAAAAAATGTAACTTAATAAATATGTTTTTAAATGAGTACACACATATTATATAAATATACAAATATACAGAAAAATAACTAAAACCCAAAAAAGCCCACAAAACCCCGGGGGTTTGCTAGAGATGTAAATTTTCCGGAAAAGTTGAAGTGCGGAAAAAAACTGTTTTTTTTTTTCCAGTTTTTTTCTGGAAAAATTGATTTCCTATAAATGTTTCTCAAAAATAAGTTATATTTTCTTAAAAAGTATACAATAATAAACTTTTTCAATGTTTCTGGATACTAAAAAAAATTATTTTCCCCTTTATATGTGAATATGTTATTAAAAAAGAGAGAGAGAGAGAAAAAGCCAGGTTTTAAAAGTTTATCCTTTCAGTCTCAGAATTCTGAGAGTAGCTTTTCTTGCTTAACTTAACACCAGTGTTTGTATAATATATCATTTGTCTGTTGAAATGATTTTTCAGTAGCACTTGTTTAATTATATCAGTACAGCTAATTTAAAAAACAAACAAAAAAATCTTTAGTTTCAACCAATATCACTGTAGTTTTAAAGCAGTTTTAAACTGTATTGTACATCCCATCTACATTGTACTCATAAAGGATGCCAGTGCAAAAGAAACAAATTATAGTAGTTCTGGTATTATTATAAATACTATTATCCTTTTCAAATCTTCCGTTGTATAAAAATTGGTGTTATTTTACAATATTACTCCCCCCCCCCCCCCCCCCCCTTACAGTTATAATTTTCATTTCCTGTATATGTAGTTTTGGTACAGCTTTCCAGACTTAACCCAAACTGTGTTTTAGCAAGATTTAGATCCTTAATATTGAAAGTGGTATTTTGTTTTTTAATGAAACTTTTAAAATGGGTGGATTTTTCCATATGTTTAAAAATTGTTTTCAAATAGATTTTTCACAGAGATTTACTTACATTTTCTTTGCAAAGTTTGTATGGATTTGTATTTTTTGAAAATACATTTAGACAACTCTAAGAATCTATATTTTAAGAAAAGAAAAAAAAAAGATGCATAATTTCAACTGCATGTTTCAAATTTTACATTAAATTTTCCATCTTACCATTTTCACTTATTGGTATAATATTGAAATACTTTTGCACATGAATTTCCATTTTTAACCAGAGAAGTTCCATTTAATTATCTTACCAAGGATTTGCTTAGATTTTTTTTTTTCACACGATCATGTTTTTGCGAAATTGTGAACTTTTATAAAAACTTATGAACTTGTAAAAAATGTGAATGAAATGTAAAAAATATAATCAGAATTTTGTAAATTAGAAATTACATATTTAAATTCTTATCTAGACATTATTGTCCTTTGTACATATAAACAACTAGATAATAGATTCATTGGTTATTGCAGCTATTAGATAAAAGGTTTTTTTTTTTTTTTTTTTTTTTTTTTTTTTTTTTTTTTTATTGTAAAATCATTACGTTTGTGAAGGATTTAATTTGGAGAATATTGAAATACTTTTGCACATGAATTTCCATTTTTAACCAGAGAAGTTCCATTTAATTATCTTACCAAGGATTTGCTTAGATTTTTTTTTCACACGATCATATTTTTGCGAAATTGTGAACTTTTATAAAAACTTATGAACTTGTAAAAAATGTGAATGAAATGTAAAAAATATAATCGGAATTTTGTAAATTAGAAATTACATATTTAAGTTCTTATCTAGACATTATTGTCCTTTGTACATATAAACAACTAGATAATAGATTCATTGGTTATTGCAGCTATTAGATAAAAGGTTTTTTTTTTGTTTTTTTTTAATTGTAAAATCATTACGTTTGTGAAGGATTTAATTTGGAGATTGTAAAAAAATTCTGAAATGTCTATTTTTAAGGGAAAGAATTTTGTTAAAGGTCATGTGTTTTAAGGAGAAAAAACTGTGAAGGATCCTTTAAGAGACTCAAGTTCTTTCTAAAGAGGAATCCCTGCTTACAGATAAGATTTTCCATGTTAAGGTTTTTATGAGGGACACTAAACATGGAAAAAATATAAATAAAAGTATCAGAATGTAGCAATTATAAAATTTTGACTACATTATTTCATAAATGAAGTTTCAATTTTTCCAATTTGAAAAAATTGAAAAATAGCCCTTCGGGAAAAAAAAACTGAAAAAAAACATTTTTTTTCCGACCATTCCCATCTCTAGTTTTTGCCAACCCTGGTTTGAACCCCCTTCTTTTTCCTACTGTGCGATTGATGCGCGTGCCTGGCTACTCTCTGTTTTTCGTATCGCTCTTCTTGCACCCTCGGAGCGATGGAGCGGATTTTTTCTCCTACCTTATGAGTAGTTTGCGCATGCTCTGTTCGGTGTTTCTTTTCTGGCTTTCCTATTGGACGAGAGAGGAAAAACTTTTAAAATTGAACCGTTGTCCTAACAAAAATTGGTAAATAAGAAAAGAATTAACTAGAAAACTTAACTAGTGCCATTTTGAATTTGATCGTCGGCTAGCGGCCATTGTAGTTATGATTTTGCGTTTACCATTTAAACATTGTAATGTAAAATCGCTACAATTTTATTTAATGTTTTTTTTTAAATTAAAAATCGTTTGTTTTGTATGTTAAAATGGTGTTTTGGTCATTTCTATTGTCTTTTGACCATATAGTAGGTGTTTTGGGCAATGATTATTTGCTGTCAAAGCTATTTCTTTAAAAAGCCATTAGTTAAATGTGTTTTTCAATTTTAAAAAAAGGTTTTATATTTAAAAGTAGGTGTACATTTCTTTTGTCTTTTGACCATAATTGTCTTCCATGTTTATAAAAAATATACATGTTTTAAGCAACATTATTACCGGGAGGTTCAAGGGGGTAGAGCCCCCCTGATTTTTTCTTCTAAAATGTTCAAAAACTTAATTTTTGTTTAAAGTCATTTTAATTTCAAATCGTAAACCATTTTAAGCAATAATTTTCTAGGTAAGTAAGATAATTGTTTTTATTTTTCATAATATGCGTGTTTTTCAAATCGTAATTTTGGCAATATTTTAAAATTCTATTTTTAAATATGTATTTTTGCTTAATTTTGTTTGTTGCGATCTTAATTTTTGCACTTTTGTGTAGTGTACAAAGAAGGAAAATTAAAAATTTACTGACAGCAAGAATCAATGTTTTAAAAAGCCATTATAGGTTTGGTGTTTTTTGTTTTGGTAGTAATAATAAACTTTGAATTTTATATACTACTAACAAATCCTGCGGCTTTGCTCGCGTAATATTTGAAATATGCCAAGTAATATTTATATGTCTAATTTTTATTAAAAGGTACTAACTAAATTTTTATTTTATTAAAAGGTTTTATTAAAAGGTACTTGTTACTTTTAGGAATAATTCAAAAATTACTATTTAAAACACAGTTTGATTAAACATAATTATTACACTGCATTAGGCAGAAATGAGACTTAATTAATAAAACGAAATAAAACCAAATAAATGATAATTTAGAACTTTTATGGTCAATTAAAACGCTCATTTCAGTATTCATTTCAAGTTTTGAATTTTTTGGAAACCATCTTCTTACATCTTAAAATTAACTATCTTGTCAAATTCCAAGTCCTACCACCTCTCTCAACATAATGAGCTATGTTGAAATAGGAACTGCCACCATTAATTTGCCAACATTAATTTTGAAATCGATTTGTTATTTCCTAATATTCCACTAAAACGTAATTTAGAAAACTTTCAAAGGCCTTTTTTACAACGTTTGTTGTTTCTGTAAACACCAGGTGGTAGAATCATCGGCATAAAATATAGCCTGTGTAGGATCAGAGACTGTTACCATTGATTCGCAACTATTACTTTTATAATCGGTTTATATTCCCTGAAATTGCATAGAAATCGTAATTTAGGACTTTTTTAGAATGCTTTTCGCACCTCCCCTTCGCTTCACCCCTTTTTAATATGAATTTATTTTCGACAGTCCTTTGAGGGCATTTATATTTTATAAGTAACTATATACTATGCCAGACTTAAAGTTTCTAGCCTTTTCAGTATCACAGAAATCGCAATTTAGAAAGTTTTTAGCTCCTACAACCCTCTGGTGGTAGTGGCACAGACATAAAATACAGCTTATGTTTGAGCAGGTTCTATTAACAACAATATCATTATTTTATTATCATCATTATTTTTTTAATTGATTTGGTATTTTATAAGTTTGCTTAAAAATTGTAATTTATAACGCTTTTCGCATACTTCATCTTTTTAAATTTGGAATTGTCTTTCGACTGTTCTTAATAAGCAGTTGCATCTTGTAACTAAATACCATGCCATACTTCAAAGTGTTAGACCCCTCAGTTGTGCAAAAAACGCATATTATAACATGTTTTACTTTTGCCACCCTCAGATGGTAGTGACAGCAACATAAAATATAACCTATGTTATAGCAGGGACTGTCACCATTGATTTGCAACCATTACTTTTGAAATAGCTTTGGTATTTCCTGAGATTGAGTAGAAATCGCAATTTTGAACGGTTTTCGCGCATTTTCAACCCTTTTTAAATTTCCAATTTTTTCGAAACTGTTCTTAAAGATCATTTATATCTAATAAATATGTACCTTGCCTAATTTTAAGTTGCAAGCCCCTACCGATCACAAAAATCGAAATTTAGAACGTTTTTTTGCTCCTGCAACGTCTAGGTGATAGTGATACCGACATAAAGTCTTACAAATCCTTTATATCTAATAAGTAGCTAATATTTCAAATTTCATATTTCTAGGCCCTTCCGTAACGCAAAAAAACGCAATATAGAACATTTTTCTCCTGCACCCCCTTTGGTGTAGTGGCACCGACATAAAACATAGCCTATGTTGGAGCTAGGCTTGTCGCCGTCATTTTGACACCATTATTTTTCAAATCAGTTTGGCATTTCCTGAAATAGTGTAGAAACCACCATGTAGAACGTTTTTTGGAACGCTTTTCGCGCATTTTCACCCCTTTTAAATTTCGAATTGTTTAAGAACTGTTCTTAGAAATCCTTTATATCTAATAAGTAGCTAATATTTCAAATTTCATATTTCTAAGCCCTTCAGTAACACATAAATCGCATTTTTAGAACGTTTTTTGCTCCTGCACACCCTTTGGGATAGTGGCACCGACATAAAGCATAGCCTATCTTGGAGCAAGTGTTGTCACCATCATTTTGACACCAATATTTTTTAAATCGGTTTGTTATTTCCTGAGATTGTGTAGAAACTACCATTTAGAACGTTTTTTAGAATGCTTTTTGTGCATTTTCACCCCTTTTAAATTTCGAATTTTTTAAGAACTATTCTTAGACACCATTGATATCTTATAAATAACTAATATTCCAAATTTCATATTTCTAGGCCCTTCAGTAACGCAAAAATCACATTTTTAGAACGTTTTTTGCTCTTGCACCCCCTGTGGGGTAGTGGCACCGACATAAAACGTAGCCTATTTTGGAGCAAGCGTTGTCACCATCAATTTGACACCAATATATTTTAAATCGGTTTGTTATTTCCTGAGATTGTGTAGAAACTACCATTTAGAACGTTTTTTAGAACGCTTTTTATGCATTTTCACCCCTTTTAAATTTCGAATTTTTTAAGAACTATTCTTAGACACCATTGATATCTTATAAATAACTAATATTCCAAATTTCATATTTCTAGGCCCTTCAGTAACGCAAAAATTGCATTTTTAGAACGTTTTCTGCTCCTGCACCCCCTTTGGGGTAGTGTCACCGACATACAATATAGCCTATGTTCTAAGTTGGACTAACACCATTATTTTCATACCATTACTTTTGAAATCGGTTCGGTAGCTCCAGAGCTTACCTCCTACAAATAAACAATTTTTATCTCTTTATAATAGGAGTATAGATTACTAATAGCCATTTATAAAATTTTATTATTTTTAAAAACTTTTTCAGATTTTTATTATTACCCCTCCTAATTCCCTGTCATTTAATATTTTAAATCATTTAAAATAATTAAAATATTGATCTTCTGATAATCCTAATAATTTATACAGTGAATAATACTTACAAGTATTTTATTTTTTATACTGTAATTGTTTTAAATTTATTTGAAAATAACTTGTTTCATTAAATTCTGGTTCTAAAAAGTCAAAAACACGTTTTCTTCATTAAACTTAGACGATGGGATTTTATAGAGTCTTCTCGCCATAATTGCATGCAATTTGTAGGAATAAGTGTTTGTAATGTAAGGCCTGAACATTTTATGAATAAACAATTCTCTATCTTTTCTTGTTCCATTGATAAACTCCCTCCCACACCGAAAGTATTTTTCATGGTTGAAAATAAACGCTGAACATGGAATTCTGCATCAAAACATATGCCTTATAATAAATCAGTTAAAAAGTATATATGTAAGAATTTTGTAGAAAATTTTTCTTTTAAGGTTTCAGATTTTAATACAATAAATTTAACAATTTCAGACATTTTAGGGATGATTTTGAGTGTGAGGTGATGCAGAAAGATCAAATACTATAAGTCTTATTGCAACTTTTGTTGGCAAGGGGGTCTTTTAAGATTTTATTTTATTTTATCCCTGTGGAAACAATAAATTGCAAATTTCGTGACCGATTGCCAATTTTTACGTTTTATTATCGCCGCTCCTTGATAACTTTTAGTACAACCTTGCACACTTTTTTTCCTCAAGATTTGACGACATTTTTTTTTTTTTCAACCAATTCATATATTTTTTTCTGTGACTAATTGACAAAATTCATTACTTTCCTTTGAACAGTTGGTGAAAAGCACAAACTTTTCTGCAATCGGTTGAAATTCATTATTTTTCTTCATTTTGGTGACAAAATGCACAAATTTTTCTGCAATCGGTTGATGAAATTTGCGTTTTCTTTGCAACTGCTTGATGATATTCACTGTTTTAATCCAAGAGCTGTTGGCAAAATTCGCATTTTCATAATCGTTTGACGAAACTTGTGTTGTTTTTGTTTTTCCACGGCCAACTGAGAAAATTCACGATTTTCTTTTTTTGTGACCAGTTGATGAAATTAACTATTTTTTTTTTCCACTATCAATTAAAATTTGCATTTTTTTTCCCCCAACTAGTTGATGAAATTTTTTTTTTTTTTAAATTTTATTTATTTATTTTTTTTCCTTGACCAATTGACAAAATTCGCGGTTTTATTTTGTAATCTCGGTTAACAAAGGTTGCAGTTTTAATTCGTGAGCAATTGATGAAATTTGTTGTTTTATTTGGTGATCAATTAATAAAATGTACAGGATTTTTCTGTGTTCACGAAGTTTGCGAGCAATTGGGAAAATTTTTGATTTATATTTTTGATCAATTGCATAATTAATTTTGCAGAAATCTGTTAATAAATAGAAAAATAAGAATTCGAGGAATTCTGCCAATTCATAGATGAATTGCATGCCGATGTCTATTATCTACTACGGAGATTTAATTTTTTTTATTTTAAGAGTAACTAAACATCCGTATTTTAACACAACCTTTTTATGGAGTTAAATATATAAAATCATACAAATTTGAGGTTCACTTAATTTTATTATCACGGGCTGGGCAAGTCAGCTAGTACATATATGTTCTACAGTTGCCTTTAAGAACATATCTCAATAATCCCAGAGCTACAAACTTAACTCACATTTATTCTCTTCTCGGCACGAATTTTTCTGCATCACTGTGGTATACCAAGTTCATTTGTGACGCACAGCAACGTGATTTTTTTTCCCCTTATTCCACAGACTTTTTTTATTTGAAATGTGGCATCCATTTTTAATCATATATTTTAAATACGGACAATAAAGAAATAAGAAAAGTGGTAAATATCGCAGAACTGTAGCGGAGAAACTGCATATTTGTTTTTTAAAAAAAGAAAAAATCGAAATTTGCTGTTCAGAAGAAACAGGCCATCCTTGTGAAACCCATGGCGACTTAGACACCGAAAGTTAGCGGGCAAAGAAAAAAATTTAGTTGCCTTGTGTTGATGGGCGACCTTGAAACTGCACCTACAATGTGCAGTATGCCATAGAGAAAGATAATGAACATTGTGTATTTTGCCCATTTTAAGATTAAAATCACTGTTAATAATTTTGTTTACAATTTTTATTTACACTAATCATTTTAATAATTTTGCAACAGTCCTTTGAATTGGGGAATTATTTTTTATCATGAAAGATCTCACCTGCAATATTCAAAGAAAGAATTCTATTTTTCCCTTGGATGTGTGTTTGGAACAATTTTTTCACTTGTAAGTTACATTTGACTTTTCTTCCTTTGTTATTGACTGTATCACCTGTATCATCACTTTAAATATCTAAAAATCATGATTTTCACTTCATTTTTTAATAGCTGAAAGGGTAATTTTCTTCCGAATGAGCACAAATGCATGCATCATTTTTTTTTTTTAAAGCCATTTTGTTTGTAAGTAAAGCTTTCAAAAAGCAGATAACTTATACTTTCAAAAACGTAACTGCAATGAAAAGAATTTTTTCCAAGCACGATTTCTTTTTACAGCAAATCAAAATAATCTAAAAAATATGTGAACAGCCTCTGTACCTTTCAGTTGTAAAAACCAAACCTTGTTTATTATTTTTATTCTTTTTATTAGCCTTTTTAACTTTTGTTCATGTCAGTTACTATGAAATTTTATTCTATAATATGAATATAGTGTTAATTTACAATTTAAAACTTCAATTTTAAATATTTTGAGAACTTGTCATATGCTATTGTGCAGCTTTGGATATTCTTTGAAAATTTCTGCAACAAAACAATTTTGAAAAGATATATGTATGTAAAAAAAAAATAAGTTGAAACTGGTGTGAATTAATACGAACTAAAATAACTTCTTAAAACAACGTCAAAACCTAAATGTGCCAGACCTTTCAAAAGATCTGAGTCTTTCTTTGTCAGGCGCAAAAAGACGTGCTTCTACTATGAAAGCAGCAGCAAGACTGAAATGAGAGAAGGGAAGGGAATTCTGATTGATGGTGCTCTTTCTTGCTTGGAAAAAAGAATACGTGAATTTCATTTCTCTGATATTGAAGTCCAAGATTTTGTTAATTTAACTAAAATTTGCATTACTCAAACTACTTTTGAATTTGATAATAAATTTTTTAAACAATCTGATGGCTTAAGTATGGGTAATCCCTCATCTAAATTCTTTGTGATATTTATATGCATTATTTTGAGGAGAAATTATTAAATTTGGTTAATTTTAAGTGTTGGATGCGTTATGTTGACGATACTTTTGTTTTAGTTGATAATCCTTTTGATATTTCTACCATTCTTCAAACTGACAGTTCTATCGACCCACATATTCAGTTTAGTTTTGAGTTAGAAAATTGTAATAAATTTCCTTTTCTTGATGTTTTAGTTACCAAATATGACTCTTCTTTCAAAACTTGTGTTTATAGAAAACCTTTTTCTGTCTCTAACCCACCACACGCTCTCTCAAATCATCCTCTCAACCAAAAAATCGGTATTTTTTACACATATGTAAATCGTGCTCTCAAAATTTGTTCTGACTCTGCATCCCTTAAGTATGAACTTAATTAAAAAGTGTTGCTGACAAAAGAGGTTTCAATCCTTCTGTTATCAATAATGCTGTGAAGAAATTCAATAGTCTAATAAATAGTCCATCTAATAAATCTACTCTTTCCAAATCTGTCAAAAGCAAACCTGATAATTTTCTTGTCCTCCCCTTTTATCCTCCTTTAGGTTTCAAATTAGCTAAAGTTTTACGTTGTTTCAATTTTAATGTTATCTTTAAACCTGTCAATATATTCAAATTTCCCTCCACTAAATCTCCTGTTCCTGATCTTCGAAAATGGGGAATTTATAATGTTCCTTGTAACAGCTGTGATTTATCTTATATTGGTCAAACTAAAAGAAATCTTGAAATCCGTTTAAAAGAACACTATTGTTATGTAATTAATCAAGAAATTTCTAAATCTTCTATTGCCAAGCACTCTTGGGATTACAGCCATAATTTTAATTTTCAAAGTGCTAAAATTATCTTTAATGCCAATAGTATCTCTGAATTGGACTTTCTTGAAAATTTAGCTATTTATCTTAATCATGAAGTTATTGTTAATGATAAATCTGATTCCACAATACTCTCTGCAGCTTGAAAAACCTTTTCAATACTAGCATATAAGTTAATTTTTGTATTAATTAATTTTAGTCTGTTTTTATATTTTATTCATTTATTTATTTTTATTTCATGTGTTCTCATAGTTAAATTTATGTGTGTGTTTTCCCTTTATTATAATTTATTTTTATTTTCATGTACTTTTTTTCCCCCCATTTTGCTTCCTTATTCCCCTTCTACTCTGTGTTCTTTTGTTTTGATTATACTCTTCTATGATTGGTTGTTGTCTCCTGCTATCCTATTGGCTGTTTCTTCAGCTTGTTTTCCCTTCCCTTCTCTCATTTCAGTCTTGCTGCTGCTTTTATAGTAGAAGCACCTCTTTTTGCCTCTGACGAAGAAAGACTCGGATCTTTCGAAAGGCCTAGTGCATTTTAGGTTTTGATGGTGTTTGAAGAAGTTATTTTAGTTCATATATGTATGTTTTAATGTCTCACATGAAAAAATATTATATTACTACATTTTTTAATAAAATTTAATTAAATGGAAATTTTAGAAATAAAAAAATGTTATGGTAAATTAATATTTCTTTATATACAGGGTGATTGATTCTAAATTGTTTTTACAAAATAAGAGGGGTGATAGTACTCATCCAGACGAGTAATAATAACCATAGAACATGGGGTTGCAAACCACTTATTAAGTCACAAATACAGGGTGTTTCACCCTAACTGAAGTCGGCTTGTCAGTAATGATTTTGTGAAAAATAAAAATATTGCAATAAAAATGTAACAATATGTACCTTATTTTGTATGAAATGTGATAACATCACAAAAAGTTCTGGAAAAACAGAGTACTTACACAATCGATGATACCGTGTGAACTGATAATCACAGTCCAAAATATGGAGTGTCCAGTGCATACTGCTGGTGCGTATAATGGAAACTTCTACCACTTTTTTTTTGTGTGTGTGTTATCATATTTACAACAAAAGTGAGCATATCAATTAAAAATTTCATTATAATATACTTCAGTTTGCTGAAAATTATTATGGTCAACCAATGTTCGATTAGAGTAGAACACCCCGTATTTGTAGCTAAATAAGTGGATTGCGATCCCATTGTTCTATGGTAATTATTGCTCGTCTGGATGGGTACTATCACCCCTCTTATTTTGTAAAAACAATTTAGAATCACCCTGTATATATATATTTATTTAATAGCTAAATTTTTCACAGTGTTCTTCAATGTTTAATGTACTTTATTAAAAATTAACAGTTTATAGATTATTGGTTTTCAAAGATAAAATGCATATTAGTGCATGTATGAAATTAAATAATTGTAATAGGATGATCTCTAATTTATATGTCAGTTGTATGACTTTTTTTCTTCAATCCCTCACGAGTCATGTAAATGAGAGGTTGCAGTTTTTTCATATTTTTATACTTTCAGAAGATATATATATTCATTAAGAAGAATTATTGTATTTGATTGAATGTTTGCTCATTTATATATATATATATATATATGTTTAACGTGTATCTTTCAGTTTATCAAGAATTTTAGTATAAATAATGCATGACAATTTTAAATTATTTTTTGATACATTTTAACATGATGTGTACACATAAATAACACTACAATATGAAAAGATTTTTCTATTTGTACCTGGAGAAGTTATAAACTGCATTTAAGTAGTTTTTTTTTTTTTTTTTTTTTTTTCCCTTGGATTAATTTAATATTTAGCAAATTTCAGCATAAATAATCTAAGTGATTTAATATGCAATTCTTTTAATTTGTTTTTCAAAACTCAAAAATTGTGTTTAGCTCGCGAAGAACGTTTTTTTTTTTTTTTAGTGTTGCTCCAAATTTCTCCTTTTATAATTTTATTTTTCGCACTTACTCTTTTCAGCAACTAATTCCTAGTGATGAAAGTGATCCAGAAATGGAATTCCTCAAATCACTTTCTGCATCAGAGAAGAAAAAGTTATTGAGGTAAATGAATTATTGTATAAATTTTTGTATAGAAGTAAAATTTTTGGAAACTTCATTCTTTAAGCATTAGAATTATCAATCTAATAGTTAGCATTGATTTATGTACTTTTTTTTTTTTTTTTTTTTTTTTTTTTTTAAGCAATTGTGAGAAAAAGAATCTTTCTATTCAATACTGAAATTTTATGAATTGGACTTGCCTTTCTTTTTTTTTTCTTTGCTGATGTATTCAATTTGTTTTATGAAATTACAAACAGTGTGTATGTTTACAGAAAAATTTATAGAATTATTCATAAAAACACTTTTTATTCCAATAGAATGGTAACAATTTTTGTTAAAAAAATATTTTATGTCTAAATTTTACATTATTTGTAGATTTTTCATGTATTTGATTCCAAAACATAGTTTGTTTGTTTGTTTTTCCCTCGACCTTTCACACTTATTTTCCCAAAATCAAAGACAGTTTTCTCAGTTTCTGTCACTATGTGCATTGTTTATTGTATTTAATCTAGGGGGAAATTTAAAATATTTTATCTATTGTATTTTATACGACATATACATTTATTATTGCTGTTATATATATATACACTGGCTGACTCACCCAGCATTGCCGGGCCCATGATAATAACCTTAAATGAACCTCAAATTGGTATGATTTTATATTTTTAACTCGATTTTGTTGGAATTTATATTTTTAAATGAAAAGAATCAAGAAAAAAATTGATATTTAGTGTAAAATCGCTCATATGAAGACTTTAAAAAAAAAAAAAAAATTCCCTTCCATATAAGGTTGTTTCATACTTAAAAAAAATAATAATAATAAATTTTGTTTGTTTGAACCCTTTGAAATTTTTATTGGTTATATATGTAACAGTTTTCCAGACTGTGTAAAAATTTTGTAAAAAGATATTTATCTAGTTGATTTCATTCTTTCTTCCCTTTTTCTTTTCTTTTTTTTTTTTCTGATGGTTGGAATGGATAGAAACATTTTTAAAATTCAAACTGATTATTTTCCCCCCTGTATGTTGTAATTTCTGAGTGATAAATATAATGTTTCTGACGACTGTGTGTAATTTTGATGCTAAAATATTTACATTTAGTTGTACAAATCAGGGGGTTTTATGCATATTTATTTATTTTTTATTTTTATTTATTTATTTATTTTTTTTTTTTTTCACACCTAAATCCTAGGTGAAATTTTTTGCTTTTCAAATTAATTATTTCACCCCTAAATCTGGTTATACCTGAACCAAATTAATACTCGATCATTAGTTAAAATGTAAGTTTGTAGTAATAAAATTTTTAATTTCAGAACTATTCTATAAAATTGTCTTTTTTTAATCTAAATGACCGTAATGTTAATTCTACTGAAAAGTGAGCAAAAAAATGAAAAGTGACTTTGGGGAATGTATTTTTTTAGAGTTAATTTTTGTATTTTTTAAAATTGTTTGCAGTGTTGGAAAGAGAATTGAAAGTTCATGATGTTTGGTATTTTCTTTTTGCATATTTTAATTTGAAACTATGCATAATTTGAAATATGCCAGAGGGAGGAAGGGTTCATCCGATATTTTAAATAGGCTGGGTATCGTTCCATGTGGTTTAGTCAGTAGAACGTCAGTGCACTATCTGATGGCCCAGGTTCGAGCACCGGCATGGAATCTTTTTCAATAGGTTGGCCTTTGCGCCTTTTAAGCAAATAATTTTAAATTTGATTTTCATTTGAAATATTGTATTCAAGGCGAATGTCTCTCTCTGGAAAAATTTCCAAATATTAATATAGGTTCAATCGATGCTGGATTTAATTATGTGTCTGTGTTTGCCCTATGTCGGTGGCTCACGGAAAAAAAAATATTCCATCTTGTGCTGCATTTGTAGCCTTGCCAACCAGTAATTGTGAGAGGTTCCAGGCTGGGTATCGTTCCATGTGGTTTAGTCGGTAGAACGTCAATGCGCTAAACTGATGCCCCGGGTTCGAGTCCCGGCATGGAATCTTTTTCACTAGGTTGGCCTTTGCGTCTTTTAAGCAACTAATTTGAAATTTGATTTTCATTTGAAATATTGTATGCAAGGCGAATGTCTCCCTCTGGAAAAATTCCCAAATATTAATATAAAAATGTAAATATCTAATGGTAAAGTGGCACATAAGAAGAATTTTTTTTCACTTGTTTTATTTATATCCTTCTATATATAAAAAAAGTAACGATTTGGAAATGGACCAATAAAAATCTGCGTAGATCATCCTGGTGATTCCTCCTAGATCAGCATCCATATTTCTTGTGACTGGTTGTCTTTCTTTGTTAATATCAAGAAAACTGTTTCATACAAAAATATGAAAATTGGTGCTATTATAGAGAAATGTTTGATAAACACGTGATGCAGACAGTTTTTAAATCAAAGAATTATTTTAAAAAGTATTTAATGTTGGTAAAAATCATTTCATTAAAAAAATTTATATGAGCAAAAAGTACACATAGGAATCTAAAAATGTTTTTATTGTTTAATACGTTAGAAGTTCCCGAAGTGTAGACTGCATTTATTTTTTTAATTTGACTCATTTTTTGAGGATTTATCTCCATTTTAAATTCAAATTTTCAGCATTTCGAGACATATTTTTTACATATTTTAGAAAAGTGTATTATTTTAAACTGTTGCCAATTTTAAAAACAGCGCAAAGAATAATATTTCCTTCAAATAAAAAATTTATTTACACATGGATACTATATCAGAAAAAAAATACTATATCAGGGATACAATATCAGGGGGCTCAGTGTTCCCCCGCGGCTGAAGTAACATATTTTAGTGGTTACACATTGAAACACAATGGATTTTTAAAAAAAATTAGAAATCTGTAAAATTTTCAAAAAATTTCAGAAACTTTAAAATTTTAGTAAAAATTTACAAATTTAGAAAATTTTCAAATAATTTTTTTTTTTTTTTTTTTTTTCGGATTTTGGGTCCTTCCGGATTTTGGAATTCCGGATAATGGGCCCTATACTGTATATGAAAACGACCCTTTTTGAAAATTTCTTTTCAAAGGGTTATCAACAACTTTTTTTTTTTTTTTTTTTCAAAGTGATTGACCAGTGGAGGTTAAAAAATGAACGACAAAATATTTCTGTATTTGGTTCTTTATTTCTTTCTGCTGTGTAAATTGGGTTTTGGGCATTTGCAAATGCTTTTGCCTGCTTGGAATGGAAGAGATGAGTTTTTCATGAGAGTTCATTGTGATTTTTAATTGATTAATATCTCATCTAATTATTAAAAAATTAAAAATCTAAGCCTCAGATACATCAGGATTTGTCTTGGACTACCCTCATCCAAATTTTCAGGCTTATGAATGCAGTAGATTTGACTAGACGTCGCAGGCAGACACACACACAGAGCGAAACTTTCTTTTGTTAGTACAGATATGCCAGACTCGTATCTTCATGGTGTAATACCAGTGATAATCGGCTATCGTATTGATTTTTCATTGACCCCTTGATACCTGTTTAATCTTCTGGTATATTCATTTTTGTTGTTTCTCATTTACTGTACCCAGATTTTCAGGGTTAAAATTCAAGATGCAAATTAAGAAAGAAATCTTTCTAAACATTAACATATTATGAAGTGTGGCCATATAGTTGTGTCAGGATCTTTATTATTTAATAAAAAATTTGTTAATTATCCAAGCTACTTTTTCAACTGTTATGATAATGTTAATGTAGTTTAATGTCTTTTCACAATTTTAGCATCTTTTAAGTAATAAACCACATCAAGTGTAATTTTTATTATTAAGTTTTTAAAGATGAAGTTTAGTAGTCTTCTTATTTATTTGCTATTTTATTATTATTATTATTTCAGGAAGCTGAAAAAGTTTAGCATTTTTCTTATTTATTTGCTATTTTATTATTATTATTATTATTTCAGGAAGCTGAAAAAGTTGTCTAAAAAGCAGGAAAAGGCTTCGCGTTGCAAAAAGAAGAAAAGTAAAAAGTCAGGAAAATCAAAGTCCAAAGATAAAACTTTGGGTAAATGGTTTCTTTAGTATAGCGTATAAATGTCATTTTCTAAATGCTTCATGTGATATTTTCAGTATTTATATATTTGGTATTTATTTGCAAAATATAATGATTCAGTAAACTAGAGGTCTGCACTGGCCGAAATTTCCAGGCCGGATCCGGCCCGACTCATAGAAAAAAATTGGCCCCGGCCTGATACAAAAATTAAAAGTTCGGCCCGTGCAAAAAAAAATATTGACCCAGTCCAGTATAACAGCTAAAAGTTCAGCCCAGCCCAGAAAAAAGTTAAAATCTCGGCCCAAGTGAATTTCTACAAAACATTGATTTTTACGTTGACTTGGTTAAAAATTTGTCTCATACGAGAAGTTTTGACCAAAAATATTTATCTTAACTTTTTTTTTCATGTTTATAATCTTCATTTTTATAGATGTGCCGCAGGCTGCGATATTTATTATTTTTTTTAATGAATCTCTATTTCTTGTATGTAAATGTTTCAGTTTTCATTAATATTTTTAATCCATATTCCATGTATTGAAGTGCTAAAAATCTGAAAAATGCTATACAGTAAAATCTAAGATGGAATTGCATAGAAATGAAAAAAAAAAAAAAAAAAATGTGTTATAGATATAGACAAGTTCCCTTCTTAGTAAGTGTAAATTAAATATGTTCTTTTCTTACGTATTAGTATATTAATTTTGCATGGATCAACACGTTTTTCAGTTTAAAACAGGATTCCGTCATAGGCAGGTTCTTTTTCACATGTTTTACTATATTTTAATTTAGCTATGTTTTAATAAGCGTAGAAATCTACTATTCTTTAAAAAGAAAGAATTTTAATGTTTAATTGTATAATAATGGCGATTTAAAAATTTGTGCATTTTTTACAAAAATTTTTGGGCCAAGTCTAATTTTACTGACCTTTGAACAGACCCAGCCATGCCAAGACAATGATTTTCATACAGGCTGGGTCAAAACTAGGATTGAAAATTTACCATTTTAATTTACCACTCGAAAAATAAAAAAATGCTAACTGGCTAGTTAAAAAGAAGCTATTGGTGAGATTTTCACCCGGCTAACATAAAAGTACCAGGAATTCTTTGCGATCATGGAAACTTTTATGTAGTTTTATTCGAAAAAATAATTTTGATTCTTTAATCAAAATGGAAACCTTTCTTATGAAAAGCGAAGGAATCAGCCCGTTGTTTATAGCAGTTACATAACTTGGACTATTATAATATAAACGAAATAATGGCGATAGAATAATATTCGGCTACTTATCACACCTGTGGCTGGCTAACATTAAAGTACCAAAATGGCCGCCTGGAATATAAAAAGCGAAGGGATACGCCTGGAGATGTTGATGATAGTCGCATGACTTAGGCTATTATTATAGAGATTGTTTTCAATTTTAAAAACAGCAAAGAATAATATTTCCTAACGATTAAAAATTTATTTACACATTACTATTAAAAACAGAAAAAAAACTTTAAAATTACTATTAAATGAGTACGTGTTAAAAGCAGGAAAATATTGAAAATTATGTCTTGAAAATTGTATTTACATGTGAATATTAAAAGGGAAAGGAAACTTTAAAATAATAAATACATTAATATGCGTTTAACCCTTTCACGAACAAGGCACTTCTATTCGTAAAATCTTGAAATCAGTGAATGGCACCAGAATTTACATACAAATTTCGAAATACAAAAATGCTTTTGTTCACTTACTTAATAAAATGAAAATTTTCATTCCAATATTCTGGTGTTAATGTGGCATTTAAGAATTGGTCCAAAAATGAACCACCGCCCTTGAAGAGGTTAAAGTAGCAAATTTTAGTAATTGTAGTAAATTGTATTATGTCAATCCTTTTATAACGCTGTTAAAAAATACCAGTCGGCAAAGACTCTGTTTACTTAATTCATTTTATTTTAGCTTCTTTTCAAATGTTTAACTGATCTTCTTTAACCAAACACGAAAACAACCATTGGATGTCTTACAGCAACTGATTCTACCTTAAATTTTTGCAATCAAAGGGATTTGAATGGAAACCCGTTTACAGGGAGATCGCTACAGGTTTTTTCAGTATAATTCAATCTTCTCTAATCTTTTTAAAACCAATCAGATTAGCGTGCTTTTAGATTCTGCAGTGTCTGAACGGGGGTTGGCGAGCGTAGCTTGCAGGGGGCAGAGCCCCCTAGTAAATATATAAATAAATATCGGGAGAGTGTGAACTAATAGTAGGAATTGAAATAAATATCAATTTATTGTAATATCAGAAAACGGTCCACTATAAAAAATGAATACATCAAACGCCGGAATCTACTAGAGATACTGCTCAAAGTGTTCTCCATTTGTGGCAATGCACAACTGAATGTGTGACAGTACAGAGTCTTGGACATGTTAGTGTTAGGAATATTTAATGCTCTTTTATCTTATCAACCTTGCACTAACTCAAATATGCTTACATGAAGTACTGAGCTTAGACTACATTTGCATATTGCATTGAAACATTTGTTTCAACGCATATTTCTTTTCCTATATTATCCTGTTAGTGGCTATATCCTTTAAGCATCTGTATTTAATAGTTTATTACTTAAAGTAACTTTATTTATTAAAATAAATACACTTGCCTTTCTCAGCAGTTACTTTATTAGTTTCTTATTTCTATTTCTACTTTAAAGAAAGGTTTTACTTTTATTCTAGTCTATTCATTTAATGTGAACACCTCTCATTTATATCTGACTTTAATTGCACGTTTCCGGTCCGGCGTCTATCTGTTTATCTGAGTAACTCTCGATAGCATTAACAGATGGCATTGTGGTATGACGTGGTATCGACAAATCAGGGTATGACCAAAGAAGGCTATTTCATCTAAAATTGTGAGCTGACTTTTAGGGGTCGTATACAAAGCAAAAAATGAAATATTGAAATTAAAAAATAAATATCAATTTATTATAATGTCAGAAAATGGTTTACTGTAAAAAATTAATACATAAAACACCGGAATCTACTAGAGATACTGCTTAAAGTGTTCTCCATTGGTGGCAATGCACAACTGAATGTGTGACAGTACTGAGTCCTGGACACGCTAGAACATAGCAGGTGTGCAAACTGAGCGACAATCAAGGATGATGGGCTGCTTCAGATAAACCAGGGAAGTGGTCTCAGTCACATAGACCTATGCCTTGATATAACCCCAGAGGTAGAAGTCCATGGGAGTCAAGTTCGGCGAACGTGGTGGCCACTCTACTGGACCACCATATCCATATCCAAGGATTGATTGACCGAATTCGATGGCCAGATACGTCCTGATGTTTTATGCGGAGAGGGCCACATCATGTTGAAACCACACCCGGCATGCATGTCGGAGAGGCAGCTGTTCATACCAGTCACATACCATGTTTTGTAGCAGATGCAGGTAACAATCACCCATTAAGGTTCCATCGTAGAAGGAATCCAACCATGAGCCCATCCAAACAAAGACTGAAAACTTTTCCAAGTGTCAGGTATAACCAAATGGAAATGGACTAGATGATATCTATGACTTGCTTTATGATTAAAAATTGATTTTTTATAATAGAAGAAAGGGATTAAAAGATTTTGCTAGTAAAATTGCTAGACTGAAATCAGTCCTGAGACTATAATTTTGTCTTTCATTGAGGGATCAGCTAAAAGACGAATTAAAGTAATTCGAGATCAAAATCAGGGTGCAATGTCGTTTATACGACGAAGCCACCTTTAGCCGGTATCGCCAAATCGGGGAATCACCAGAGAAGATTATTTCATCTAAACATTTGAGCTGACTTTTAGGGGTCGTATACAAAGCGAAGAATGAAATATTGAAATTAAACAGAAAAATAAATATCCATTTATTATAATATCAAAAACCGATCTACTATAAAAATGAATACATCAAACGCCGGAATCTACTAGAGATACTGCTCAAAGTGTTCTCCATTGGTGGCAGTGTACAATTGAATGCGTGACAGTACTGAGTCCTGGACACGTTGAAACGTTAGAGCATAGCAGGTGTCCAAATTGTGCGACAAACAAGGATGATGCCCTGCTTCAGATAAGCCAGAGAAGTGACCTAAGTCACATAGACCTATACCTTGATGTAATTCCCAGAGATAGAAGTCCATGGGAGTCAAGTCCGGCGAATGCGGTGGTCAAGCTATCGGGCCACCATATCCAAGGATCTGTTGACTGAATTTTTTGATCAAATATGCCCGGACGTTTGATGTTTTATGCGGAGAGGGCCCCATCATGTTGAAACCACACCTGGCTTGCAAGTCGGAGAGGCAGCTCTTCATACCAGTCACGCACCGTGTTTTGTAGCAGATACAGGTAATGATCGATGGTTAAGGTCCCATTGTAGAAGATGGGTCCAACAATCTGGGTTCCCCATATGCCGCACCACACGTGTCGTACTGTGCGGGCGATGTGGAAGTTTTCCAGAGACCAGTAATGCACATTGTGCACATTCACAATGCCACCCCGTGTAAACATCGACTCATCTGTCCACAGAATGTCACAAAGGAACGACGGATTTTGCTCTAAGGTGTCGAGCATGAAATTACAATAATCAAATCATTGTGCGTGGTCCCTCAGCACCAGTGCCGAATGGTATCGATGCACATCATGTGCATGTTACAAATGCCAGACATATTGATCAGATGCCTTTGTTTATTTCTGCCATGCTCAGTTGTGGAATTAAATGGGCGAACACCAACACCTCCTCCGGTGTCACTCGAACATTACACCTAGCCCATCTACTTGTTCTGGTTCGTGGTGAAACAGAGCCGGTCTCTCTAAGATGGTGCAATGCATGAGTTATAGTTTCATGCGTTGGATGTATATCCTTAGAGAAACGTTCTGAATAAGCACTCGCAGCCTCTCTGGCATTCCTTTGACATCCACCGTAAATAAGTATCATTTCAGTATATTGCATGTATGCGTAGCTTGACATCACGATGTCAGCACTGACTAGCATGTCCACTGCTAGATGGCTCATGTTTTATCTCAAACGTGTGGCGCTGCAGTACTATTGTAATTTGGATAATCCCGATTTTCATGCTCTTTATATCTCGAACCGGCCATTTGCATTCCGTTGCCATTTATCTAGTTCTTAGTGAGCAGGGTTGGGTTTTTGACATGACAAGTGTCAAAAACTGGTTTAAACTGTCATAAACTGGTTTAAACCGTCGAAAACTGTCAAAAACATGTAACTTGCTGAAACCTTTTAATAACAATAGGTATACATTAAATAAGTCAATGATTTATGTAATCTTTTATTTAAAATTATAGTAATTTAATAATTTTTAAATTATTAAGTGCAATAAAAAAAATCTATTTTTTGGAATTTCCAATCAGAAGAAAATCCTTTTGTACAATTAATAATCCGGATCAATTTTACACTGCAGCATGCTATACCACAAAACCAGTTTAGTGCATTTATTTACACCCAAATGATTTCCGAGTTTAGAGTGTATGAAACGTTAGAAAATAGTCTGTTTCCTTATTGATGCTGAGCTAGCAGGACTTGATAGCAAAAGCATTGCTTGATGAGCAAGTTTTGAAGCAGACTCAGCCGAAAAGCTATTGCATCTAATGATATCTTTCCACCAAGTAATGGGGTCCTCCCTATACACTGAAATAAGAAGACAGGAAAGGGGATTCTTCATCTTCATACACAATAAGTACAAGTAATCCATCAATACTCTCTGTAGTCCAAGTGCGAGGTGAATCAACTTGTACATCAGTCAACCCTTACCCCTTATAGGGGCAATTCTCAGACCTGCCAGCTGCTACGAAAAAATCGTAGCTGCTACGATTTGGACCTATAAACTACGATGCTACGAAAATCGGTCCTAAACTACGATTTTTTTGCAAAAAACACAAATGCATTTTTTTGTTTCTAGTTGCGATTTTTATCAAATGCAGCATATTTTTCAAGAGTGATTCTGTTCCTAAATTTCCAAAATTTCAAAGTATTCATTTTCGAACGTTTAAAAAAAATTGGCCATTAGCCCGAAAATTTGGACATTAAAAAATGCTCATGGGGAAAAAAAATCTGGGCTACAAAACAAACCTTTTAAAATAAAACTCTCTTTATGTATATTAACCACGAGTGAATCGTGTTTTTGTAAATATTTATAGTACAGGAATTCCCTTCCTTACAAACAGGGGTGCCATTTTAAGAATCTCTGGGGGCGGGGGTGTTCTATGAGGGGCAAAGTTTGAAATAGTGTGCAAAATCGCACGATTTGCGCACAGAAAAGGAATGTCCTGCATAAGGAAAAATGTTGTGCAATATTTTCCCCTTTAAATTCTTCCACAGACCTCAGATTCTTCTGCAAGTATATTTTGAAATTTCTTGGAAGTTCGCGAATTTTTTTTTCTTGCAGAATAAAGGAATATCCTCAATTGGGAAAAAATTGTGAATATAATTGTGTATAAAAATTTTCTGAGAGAAAAAAATACTATATTGAGTTGAAAGACAAACCTTATTCCTTTTACGAATATCGAAAGATGACTCCGAAACACGAAAAACCAACCAACCAACCTCTAGATTTATTTTAATTTTATGTGCTACGATTTCTCATTGTCAAAGGCTGGCAGGTCTGAATTCCACAGAAAATCATCTTTTTTTTGGAGGGGGGGGGGGGGGGGAATCAAATTTATAATATGTTTAATTTAAAAGTATTATTGGAAAACTTGATAATTTTATATTCTATAATAAAATCCTAATAAAAAGGCATTATAAATTACTGTTTACAAACTAAGTTAAGTGCCATTATTGTCCTTGTAAAGTCATAATATTACGTCAGTTACACATGTAAATGTTATTTTTTTCTTTTTTATAATTCAGAAATTAATTAAACAATTTACTGTTATAATTTGGCATTACTTAGTGTTGTTGAGAACATTAAATCACTTTTTTTAATGGGATAGTTTGGATAATTTTTACACTTATATGAAGGCAGAAAAAATGTTTGTATACTTTATGTTACATCAGTTACAGAATTTTGAATTGCAATTTTTGGGACTCAAAGAAAGATTGAAATAATCTGCAGGTATTTGGGTATTAAGACACTAGTAAGAAATATTTCAAATCGTAAAATTTTGTTCTACCTTTATTAGTAAATTTTCTACATAGATTTGAAAACAAAATTCGATGATAAAATGTTACGTCAGTTACGATGGAATTGCCCATAGTTGGGATGCAAAATGTAAGCCAAAAAATGCTATGGTTTCATGATTTGATATCTTTTATTCACTCTTTCAATATGGGGATTAACTGAACTTTCTTTTAGAATACTCAGCCTATTTTATTCAGTTTTAAAATTGAAAAAATATTTTTATCTGTTTAAAGAAAGCATGTTTTAAGAAGATTTTGACTTTAAGCTTTTTTTTTTTTTTTTAATTTATTCTCTTATTTTGTAAATGTTTAAGATTAGTAATCCAGTTTCAATTTTGGTGGAATGGTTATTGCCTAGATTAGAATAAATTTGATGCACATTATCTTGTTATATATACATATAAAAAATCTGCACTTTTCTATGGTTTTTCTTTTTCATATTAAAAAAAATCCTAGGCAATGCTTTAAGATCTCTAAAGTAATAGAGAAATTAAAAAGATTTTAAGTAAGAGAAATTATGTGCAGTTCATGTGAGCTTATCTCTACTTTTTAGAAAAGCACAATTTCACAAAAAGAAATGTACATAAAAATGTTATCCTATAAAAAAGTTGCACTTAAAGCTCCGCTGCACTGAAACTCCCGATCGCGAAATCCCATGTTAACCTATGGGAAACCTTTGAAGTGCGAATACTCATTAACTAATATACTTATTAAAATACCATTTTCACCATCAAAAAGTTGACATCAGATGTCGATGATGTGCGTTTTTAAAAATTATCTCCTTAAATTTTAAGTACATAAAATATCCCTATAAACTTTGAAATTTCCATTTGATTAAATTTTATCATCTTCTTAAAAATACTTAAAATTTACGTAGACAATTTTTAAAAATGCACATCATTGGCATCTGACGTCTACTTTCTGATGGTGAAAATGGTATTTTAATAAAAATATTAGGTAATGAGTAATCGCGCTTAAATGTTTTCCCATAGACTAACATGGGATTTCACAATCGGGGAGTTTCAGTGGAGCGGCCCCTTAACAGTCATATTTGCATTAATTTTTGATGTACAGTAATAGTGAATTTTAAATAGTATGTGTAATGTTGTATATGTGAGACATTTAATGTGAAATTTTACTGTTCAATGTACCATTTGAGGTTTTTGACAGATGGTTTTTGACATGACGGTTTAAACCTGACATAAACTGACACATGTCAAAAATCTGCCAACCCTGTTAGTGAGTATGTTTTATTTTTCAGGTGTCGATTCTACCTACTTTGACTTTTAAATGTTCCTCGATCCCTAAAAGTTAGCTCAAATTTTTCGATGAAATAACCCTCTTTGGCGATACCGGCTAAAGATGGTTTCGCCCTAAAAAGGTCACTGCACCCTGATTTTGATCTTGAATTGCTTTAATTCATCATTTAACTGATCCCTCAATGAAAGACAAAAATCATGTGCAAAAATCTCAAACTTTGAAATTTAATAACTATGTCAATTTTTGTAGTACAGATGTCAAACTTTTTGTGTTATATCTGTTATGATATGTGTAAACTTTTACTAAATATAACTGTAGGGACTAGGGGACAGTATGAAAAGTTAGATTTTGTAATTTTTATAAAATTGATTTTTTACTTTAAATAATGCCACAATATGAGTATTTACCTCATTTGAAACGTTTTGCAATTGGAACTATATGTCTACAACCAATGGTTGAGAAATTAAAGGTCGGCGATAGATAACATATTGCACCCTGTATATAGCAACATCGGGTCAGATTACCCCGTTAACATATTGCACCCTGTATATAGCAACATCGGGTCAGATAACCCAGTTCTACTGGAAGGTGTTGGCCATTGGCTCTAAATTTTTTGCTGTGGATCAGGTTTACTCAGATTAATTAGTTTTCCCATTTCCAGGTCGTCTTAAATTAGTTTTGTTTTTTGTGAGTTGTTCAGATATGCCCAATTTTTTCATAGAAAAGTGCAGAATACTACATATTTCAAATGATAAAAAAATATTTATGTATGGATCAGTATATATATATATATATACACTAGGGGGCTCTGCCCCCTGCAAGCTATGCTCGCCAACCCCCGTTCAGACACCGCAGAATCTAAAAACACGCTAATCTGATCGGTTTAAAAAATATTATAGAAGATTGAATTATACTGAAAAAAAGCTGTGCAGATCTCCCTGTAAACGGGTTTCCATTCTATTTCCTTTGATTTCAAAAATTTAAGGCCGAATCAGTTGCTGTTAAGACATCCAATGGTTGCTTACGTGTTTGATTAAAGAGGATCAGTTAAACATTTGAAAAGAAGCTAAAAATAAAAGGAATTAAGTGTACAGAGTCGGTATATACCCCCGGTATTTTAAAACAATTTCTATAACAATAGCCTAAGTCATGTGACTATCATCAAGAGTTCCGGGCGAACCACTTCGCTTTTTATATTCCTGGTGCCATTTTGGTACTTTAATATTAGCCAGGTACAGGTGATAAGTCGCCAAATATTATTCTATCGCCATCATTTCATCTATATTATAATAGTCCAAGTCATGTAACTGCCATAAATAAATACGCTCTGATCCCTTCGCATTTCATATGAAAGTTTCGCCCAGATATCATATACGGCCCCATATTGGTGCGATTTTTTTCCGACGCTAATTTGGAGAAAAGATCAACAGCATAAACAACAACATCCGGCTTATCAAATCAAGCAAAATAACGATACTATGGTGCTAGTTAAGTATATTACATTGGCGTCAGGAAAAAAAGCGCCAATACGGGACCGTATGTGGCATCTGTGCCGAAAGTTTTCCATTTCGATTTAAAAAAATCAATTTTTTTTTCGAATAATACTACATAAAAGCATTGTCGCAAAGAATTCTTGGTACTGTTACGCTAGGTGGGTGCAAATCTCGCCAATAACTATTTTTCAACTCGCCAGTTAGCTTTTTTTTTTTTTTTTTTTTTTGAGTGGTAAATTAAAACATTGCTTTGAAGTTGAAATGTAATGTCATCGTTTGTTACATAATTTAATATTTGGCCAGATGCCATATATGCACCCGGTTTGGCTTGATTTTTTTTTTACGAAAATTTGGCAAAATCCTCGTTTTCGAATACCAGTTACATATGTATATTTGGTACTACTTAGTTATTCCGTCGAACAAAAATCTATCGCCAAACTAAAAGATTAAATGCCAATAATGGTTGATAAATGTCACATTCACTTGACTTTAAGCAAGTTACACGTCTTTACGTCATCAAGTGATTTTATTTCGACGTTTTATTTGTAAATTTATTAATGTTATACTATTTTCTTTGTTCTTTCGTTATTTAAAATAAAAATTATGTCAATTTGTATAATTTGGCGATTTATATGATTTGGCGAAATGGGTCGATGGAATAACTAAGTAGTACCGTATTTTTTAATTATTTTCTATTATTTTTTTATTTTTAAAGGAAAATAGCCAAAAAAATAATTATCTATAGAACAAAACAATTTATGTAATTTAAAAAAACAAAATAAAGTAAATAAAGACCACAATAGCCGGGTTACCATGTCAACCAAAATAATGCTATTTTGGCACCAATTAGGTAACCCAGTGCGTATATGACATCTGTGCCTAATATTTTTCTTTTCATTTCATTTAAAAAAAATAAAGAAGTGAAAGCCTGTATATTTATGTATATTTATTAATGTTATACTATTATCTTTGTTCTTTCGTTATTTAAATGTTTCTGTTTGTATTAAATAAAATGATAATGAAATACAAATTGAATTATAAATAAAAGTAACATGATACATTTCTTAGCATACATTTAAGGGAGGCCAAACTTCTCGCCAAATTAGTTTAAAATAGTAACCTTTTCTAAAATCTGAAAAAAAAAATATCTGTTTGAATAAATTTGAGTTGCCATCATTAGAAAAATGTATATAAAATTAGAAAAAAATTAATATTTCGAAAGCTAATTCGAATTTAAAAATTCTAATACCAATTTTGAAATCTGCGGATCAATATTGATTTTTGGTGTTAATATCATCTCAAAGTATTCCATATTTTAGGAGAAATCGCTGTGAAACATAATCAGTTGTTTAATCAGCCGATTCAAAGAATCGTTACATTTCAGCCGTTTCATATATTCGTTTCATGAATTCGTTTCATTAGGATTTTACATATATAGGGTAGATATATATATAATGAAACAAATTAATGGGTTAAGTTGAACAATCACGTCGTGCTTTTTACGACATATTACTGGATTAGTACCTCAATTTATTCAGCACTTGGTGAAGTTGTATAGCAGTCGTACCACTTAGTGCAAGCATCGCTATTGAAGGTGTCAACACTGTAGAAATTTAGCAGTTGTGGACCGATGATACAATTGGTAAAGTCCAATCAAACACTCATTTATTCATGATCAAGACAAGACAGATTAGGCCGCATGAGTGGTGAAAAAAGGCTTATGAAGAAATCTGGGGTTTTCCCAATTAAAACATGGAAACGTAGTGATAGGAAACTGTTTATTCCATTAGAACATACCAACATTAAACAATTCTCACAGGATGAGAAATCAGAGCCATCCCGCTTGAGCATGAACTAGTTATTCATGCAAAAGAGATGTTAAATAACGAATTAATATTCTACGCGACTTAGGACACCAAGTAACAGATTAAAGAAACAATCAAACAGCACAAAAAAATCTACTTCTGAGCTCATGCTCGAGGTATTTATTAGAATGCGTGGAAGAAATCTGATTGAAATGGAAACTTCAGGCTAACCAAACAAATTCATGAATGAGACTCGAAGTGAAACTGGATCTGTCACTCAGCCAATGGACAGAGAGCGAGAAACGTCACAGAAAAGAATCCCGGCGCTGCTAATGGAAGGATTTCGATGTGAAAAAGGCTCTCGCCCAGCTGGTGGGAAAATAAGATGAAATAGAATAAAAATGTAAAAATGGCTTTTATAAACATTCGAAAAATAAGTAACTGCGTTCAGAACTTTACAGTTTGGTATACGAAAAAATTAATGAAGGGATTAAAAGTTTAGATTATGTTTTTGAATAAAACTATTATTAAGATATGCGTCTTAAACTTATAGGAATTTAACTAGAAATAAATAATAGAGTGTATTTAAAAAAAAGGAAATAATGAATATGCCGGCAATTTAGAATAATTTAAATGAATAGTAAACGTAAAATTTTTTTATAACATATATATTTCCATTTTTCTTTGAGAAATATAAATTCAATGTAAGATATATAATTATAGGCTATTTTTATATAATTACTTTAAATTATGGATTGATTGATTGATTTTTTTTTTTTTTAGAGTTGGGTTGCAGGACTGACAAAAAATATTTTAAACTATGTATAAAAATTACTTGAAAACATCAAACTAAATTTTTGCTTAAAGTGATAAGGTGTAAGGGAATATCTCCATTTATTCAGATTCAACATGTTTCATTGCTTTTACAGCAACATTCTCAAGAACTAAAATGATACAAATATTTTTGCAAAAAAAATTTTTAATTGAAAACTGGTAAACAAAAATCACGCATAATGAAAATAAATAGTCCAGTGAAATTAGGTTTTTTTCTGGACATAATTAGGAGAGTTTTGAAACTTGGTAATATTGTTTGGAAGGGTCTACTAATGAACATACTAAAAGTCCTTATGGATGGGGGGTGAGCGCGAGGTGTAGGGGGTAAAAGAAGGTACCATTTTTCGGTTTTTTGTTAATATCTCATAATCTAAAAGTCCTACGAAAAAATTTCTAAAGCAAAAGTTAAAGAGAATTAAATTCTCTATAAAAAAGGTTATAAACATTTTTCTCTAGAAGCCATAGTTAACGAGATAATCGCATTCAAAAATGAAGAAATTTGCCGAAAGTCACACCAGTACCAGAGAGCGGGTCAATGGCCCTTGCATTTCATTTATTTAACTTAAATTTAAATGACCGTTAATAAATGTTGTGGTCAGGTGAATGGAAGCCTGAATAATAACTTCAACAAATGACATTTTTCTTAACTATAGATTATGTTATGTAGATTATATGTTCCGTAATCGGGTTTGAAGTCATTTTAAAAAGCATGGATTAATGCCAATTTAATTTCCTTCTGTAACTTTTGTTTGGTATACTTTTTTTTACATAGATTATAGACATGTTGAGCCTTCAATCTGTCAGCACCAAGGAGGAATATGACAAGTTTGTTCGATAGAGCTATTTCATGATTCGATGCAGCGACAAGTTTTGGACAGGAGTTTGGTTTGATATAACCATTGAGCAAAAACTAATGCTATCTATGAAATGCTCTCTTGGCTCACACAAGGACGAGGAATAAGTGGGGTCTGGGTGCCACAGCTACCTTTCATAATTGTACCGCTCTGGAAGAATTCTGTGGTTTACTTCTGGTGAACAACATAAGGATTTTCGTGAAGCTCAAATGAATAGAAATGCTGTGGATATCTCCAAACTTTCAATTTGATTTGAAAATCACCTGTCCTTTCCTCAGATAGATATAATTATATCAATATCTTCTGGGGTTACTGGAGATGAAACTATCACCTGCTTCAAAACTTTGGAAATCGGGAGTAAAATGATGATTCAGGTGTCTAGCAAATGTTACTAAGGCTTAACATTTTTGCTTATAACCAGTTGTACACTGAATGAGGTTTAGTATTGCCCCAGGTGCAACAGGATCGGTGGTTCTGATAGGCACTAACGTATGAACGAGCTTACGTTTCCAACCCCAAATATCAGGAGACAGTTCATTTCCCTACCACAGCTGTATCTGTAAGCATATATTTTTATCTGAAGAGGTTAAGCCTATGAGAAGAACAAGTATACCCACATCCTGTCCAGCAACAGTAACGTTGTCACTTTCACTAAGTGCATCTATAGCAATCTGAACAGTCAGAGTGGCAGCATTATTAGGACTTTGCTGTCATGAGACTCCTTTGTCATTTAAATTAGAGGATAGAATGAGAATCAACATTGTCTTATTGTTCTTATTTCAGAGAAACTGATTTTGGGGAACACTGATGACAGTATGTTCTTCAAAATATATGTCAACTGAAGTTTTCACTGAGCACCTTCTATTTTTTTCAGCTACTTTATTACTGTTTCAGTGTCAGTATATCCATCGAAAACAATTCTGAGTCCCTTTCCACAATAGTTTCATCTCCAATAACCCCAGAAGATATTGATATAATTATATCTATCTGAGGAAAGTGCGGGGATTTTCAAACCAAGTTGAAAGTTTGGAGATATCCGCAACATCTCTATTCATCCGAGCTTCACGAAAATCCTTATGTTGTTCACCAGAAGAAAGAGTTAAACCACAGAATTCTTCCAGGGCGGTACAAATATGAACGGTAGCTGTGGCGCCCAGACCCCACTTATTCCTCGTCCTTGTGTGAGCCCTACAGAGCATTTCATAGATAGCATTAGCTTTTGTTCAATGGTTATGTCAAACCAAACTCCTGTCCAAAACTTGTCTCTGCATTGAATCGTGAAATAGCTCTATCGAACAACCTTGTCGTATTCCTCTTTGGTTCTGATGGATTGAAGGCTCAATATGTCTATAATCTATGTAGAAAAAAGTATACCAAACAAAAGTTACAGAAGGAAATTAAATTGGCGTTAATCCATGCTTTTTAAAATGACTTCAAACCCGATTACGGAACATATAATCTGTACAACATAATCTATGGTTAAGGAAAATATCATTTGTTGAAGTTATTGTTCAGGTTTCCATTCACCTGACCACAACATTTATTAACGGTCATTTAAATTTAAGTTAAATAGATGAAATGCAAAGTCCATTGACCTGCTCTCTGGCACTGGTGTGACTTTCGGCAAATTTCTTCATTTTTGAATGTGATTATCTTGTTAACTATTGACTTTAGAGAAAAATGTATATAATCTATTTTGTAGAGAATTTAGTTCTCTTTAACTTTTGCACTAGAAATTTTTCCATAGGACTTATAGATTATGAGATATTAACAAATAACCGAAAAATTGTACCTTCTTTTACCCCCTCACGCTCACCCCCCATCCATCAGGACTTTTAGTATGTTCATTAGTAGGCCCTCCCAAACAATATTACCAAGTTTCAAAACTCTCATAATTATGTCCCAAAATGACCCAAAATCTGCCTAATTTGACTGCACTAAAATGCAATATTAAAAATGGATTTGTGAACCTTAATTATTTAAACCCATATTGGACCGCTGTCCTATAAATAGGACGGCTAATAAAACTTTTTAATAAAATTGATAAAGATTTTCTGGGTGCATTTTGTCATGACACCTTTATAATGAAACATTGATGAACATGATGAAAACATTTTAAAGTCCATATTGTGTAATTCGTCATTAAATTTTCTTAAAACTGAATTTTGTATATATATCTACCCTATATATATAAAATCCTAATGAAACGAATTTATGAAACGGTTGAAATGTAATGAATTTATGAAACAATTCTTTGAAATGACTGATTAAACAACTGATTATGTTTCACGGTGATTTCTCCAAAATATAGAATACTTTGCGATGAAATTAACACCAAAAATCCGTATTGATCTGCAGATCTCAAAACTGGTATTAGAATTTTTAAATTTGAATTAGTTTTCGAAATATTAATTTTTTTCTAATTTTAAATACATTTTTCTAATGACGGCAACTCAAATTTTAATCAGAACAGATATTTTTTTTTCATATTTCAGAAAAGGTTATTTTAAACTAATTTGGCGACCAGTTTAAAACTCCCTTAAATATATGGTAAGAAATGTATCATGCTACTTTTATTCCTAATTCAATTTACTTGAACAATCTTTCACTAAATCGAAATATTCTGATTGGCGCCAAACTGGCATTATTTTGCTTGACATGGTAACCCGGCTATTGTTGTTTATTTAATAATAAATTTTTATTTCTTTTAAAAATTATATAAATTATTTTGTTCTGTAGTTATTTTTTTTATTTCCTTTAGAAAATAATTAAAAAATATGGTACTAATTAGTTATTCCGTCGACCAATTTCGCCAAATTATACAAATTGACATAATTTTTATTTTAAATAACGAAAGAACAAATAAATTAGTATGACATTAATAAATATACAAATAAAACATCGAAGTAAAAATCACTTGATGACGTAAACATGTGTAACTTACTTAAAGTCAAGTGAATGTGACATTTACGATCAACCATTATTGACATTTAATCTTATAGTTTGGCGATAGATTTTTGGTCGACGGGATAACTAAGTAATACCAAAAATGCATATGTAACTGGTATTCGAAAACGACGTTTTCGCCAAATTTTCATAAAAAACAAAATCATGCCAAACCTGTAGTGCGTATATGACATTTGGCCAAATGTTAAATAATGCGGGAAGAGTTCCATATTGTTTGCTGGTTTTTTTGGCGATCTTTTTTTGGCATTAAATGAATCGATGTAGTTACAGTCTTCAGCCTTTGGAGTTGCTTTTTTCTGGAATGGACTTTATTCATATGTTTTTTGCGTAATTTTTTGCATTTAGCATTTATTTTTCGAAAAAATATATAACTTTTGTTTTAATTTGACATGTATAATAAATATAATAAATACATAAAATTATATATAAGTACATAATATTTATTTATAGGTGTATATATATATTATGTATGTATAAAGTATATCTCTATACGTAATATATATAAAACTATCTGTATAAACATCGTATTTTTTTTAACATGTGACATATATAACATTTATTAAATATATATATATATATGTTTACAAATATTTAAAGACCATGTTTTTCCGCCATCCTGAAAAATTTTATAAGTTGCTAAAATGACTTTTTGGTGCCATTTTGGATCCCTTCACCAATCACGCCAACCAGAACACAATATGGAACTCTTTCCAATAATGCAACAAACCATGACATTTAATTTCAACTTCAAATCAATGTTTGAACTTACCACTCAAAAAAATAAAAAAAATGCTAACTGGCAATTTGAAAAAAGCTATTGGCGAGATTTGCACCCGGCTAGCGCAACAGTACCAAGAATTCTTTGCGACCATGACAACTTTTATATAGTTTTATTCGAAAAAAAAAATTTATTTTATAATCAAAAAGAAAACTTTTGGCACAGGTGTTCTATATAGCCACATATTGGCGCGATTTTTTTTTCTGACGCCAATGTCATATACGCAACAGGTACTTAACTGGCGCCAAAGTATTATTATTTTGCTTGATATGGTAAGCCGGATGTTGTTGTTTATGCTGTTGATGCATTCCCCAAATTGGCATCGGGAAAAAATCGCACCAATATCGTATATGATATCTGTGCCAAACTTTCATATGAAAGGTGAAGGGATCATACCATATTTGTTTATGACAGTTGATGACTTGAACTGTTATAATATAGATGAAAGGATGGCGATAGAATAATATTTGGCGACTTATCACCTGTGCATGGCTAACATTAAAGTACCAAAATGGCACCTAGAGTATAAAAAGTGAAGTGGTCCACCCGGAACTATTGATGATAGTCACATGACTTAGGCTATTGTTATAGAGATTGTTTTAAAATACCGGGAGGCAAAGACTCTATGCTTAATTCATTTTATTTTAGCTACTTTTCAAATGTTTAACTGATCCTCTTTAATCAAAAACGAAAATAACCATTGGATGTCTTAACAGCTACTGATTCGCCCTTACATTTTTACAATCAAAGGGAATTGAATGGAAACCCATTTACAGGGAGATCTGCACAGCTTTTTTCAGTATAATTCAATCTTGTCTTATATTTTTAAAATTATCAGATTAGTGTATTTTTAGATTCTGTACTGTCTGAACGGGGGTTGGCGAGCGTAGCTTGCGGGGAACAGAGCCCCTAGTATATACATACACATATACATATTTGTGTGTAAAGCAAATTGCTTCTGTTTATCAATTACTTGATTTTGTTTTAAGTGAAAATAAAAATAAATAAAATGCATTTTTAGAATACTGTTTTATTAAGTTTACTTGTTCAATGCAATGTGTTTTAGTTTCTAATTTATATTATACTTGAAAATATTTATTATCAACAGTAAGTTGGCTATTTTGAAAATATCAGATATTTTTGATGTTTTCGAAAGTATCATGATATTTACGAACCCTGGTGCTAAGTTGATGTAATTTCTTGTGCTATTTAAATGATTTAATTGGAAAGTTTTGTGATGGCCGAGGCATACTAGTTTTTTCTGCTTTCCCCTTATCCTTTTCCTGTAAAAACTATAAAGTTAAGAAACATTGAAGCTCTTTAATATATTTTTTTTCTGTCCTAGTTGTAATGATAATCATCTAATTAACCACCTTCCTAAAAAAAAATGCTTTGCTTTTTCTCTAAATTTTGAAGTGATAATATAACTAAATAATAATCTTGATTCTCCCTTCCAAAATTTTGGATTCTCCCCCTCCTCCTTTCTTTTCCCTCCTGCACACTAAGTTTACGATCTTTAAAATTTACTTTTTACTTTCTTCTATCTAAGAAGTATTGGATTTGTGAAAATTTTCTACTTCCGGTTTTCAACGTCATGAATTTTCATCAAACATCAGATTCAGGTATACCTTGATAAATATTGGTGCTGATTATGTTTTGATGTAAATTGCCCAGCAGGTGGTGCTGCTATGCTGTATTTTTTACGATTTCCGCAATAGCTCTATCTCAAAAACTAATGCATGGATTTTCATCAAATCAAACTTCAGATTCAGTTAGACGTTGGCATAAGTTATTTCTGATTAGGTTTCGGTGCAAATCACCCAACAGGTGGTATTTGCTAGGCTGCATTTTGCAGGATTTACATGATTTTAGCAATAGTCATATTTTCAAGAACTAATGCACGGAATTTCATGTCTTTAGAATCCTCATGATGAGCATAGATTGCTATTTAATTTTGGCACTCTGTTAGCAAATTTTGTATTAGCATATATGAGATAAAAGAAAGTTTTGGGATTGGCACATCCGACTAGCTTTTTTCTGCTGCTGTATTCGTTATTTTAAAATTTTCTAAATTTCTACTGCCACATGCTGAAATTCCCGTTCCCCCTTCCTGGCTATTTGAATGTTTAAAACTTGTATTCACAAAAATGAAACCCTTTATTAAAATATGCATATTATAATTTATTAATTAGTTAATTTGTAGGTCCTTAAATTTTTTTGGTTTTGGTCCTTGAATTTTACTTGAAGAAATGTGTAAGAACCCTGATTATAAATTAAGAACAAGGATTTACCTTGATTTTATCCGATTGCTAGGAAGAATAATCACAGGTACTAAAAACTGTTTGCCACTTTTAAACTGATAAGGAATTTAATATGCATTAGCAAGGGTGTAAACGTTTGATTTTTACTTCACTTTAGTATCAGCTACTCTTGCATGAGCTTGTTCTGAATTATCCCACGTTCATAATTACCTTCCAATTGATTCTACTGTCGTTTATTGTACTCTTTTAGCTGAGATTATGGAATTTTCTTGTTAAAAACAGAATTCTATTTTAACAGGTTTTATTGTAGTGCTTATGCTTAGGTCATCCCAATTTTAAAGAGCTTCTCCCAAAAAAAAAAAAAAAAAAAAAAAAAAATTCTCTTGTTTTCCCATTTTTTGTGATACTAGACCTGGCAACATCAATGATGATTTAAAATTATGCAATAACATAAAGCAATAATTTATAATATATGAATTTTTTTTCCTTTCTAGATCATAAAAAGAAGAAGAGTAAAAAATGTATTGAATCTGAATCATCTGATGAATCTGGTAGTGAAAGTTCTAGCGAAGAGAGTGCTGAAGAGGAGAAACAGAAAAAACATTCAAAGAAACATTCTTCTAAAAGAAAATCAAAAGAAAGAGATCCCTCAGAAACATCTGATAGTGAATTAGATAAACCGAAAACATCAAAAAATGAAAAAGTTAATCAAGGAAAAAAAGCCCTGTCGGAAAAAACCCCTGTAAAATCTGATGTTTCATCCTCCCAGGAAAAAATTCGGAGTGTTTCATCTGACAGTGAAAATGAATCTAATAAAAATAAATATAAAATCTCTAAACATTCAAAATCTAAAAAATCAAAAGGTGCTGCAAAAGAGAAAAATAATTCTTCCGACAGTGGTAGTGAATTTGAGGAAGATGAAAGAAAAAAATTTAATCACCTAAAAAAAGAAAAATCTAGAAAATCAACAAAAAGTATGGCAGATATTTCATCAGAAAGTGATCAAGCAAGAAGTTTAAAAATGAGTTCTGAGCATTCTATAGATAAAAAATCAAAAAGTCATGATAAAATCACTAAAAATCTCAAAAAGAGTAGAAGTAAGGATATTAATATTGAAACACCAAAAGAAATCAGAACTTACCACAAGAAGAGATCATCCAGTGAAAGTCAGGATGAAAAGAGTAGTCATGGATACAGTGAAAGTAGGATCAAACATAGGAGTGTTAATTATGAAAAAAAGCAAATGAGTGCAGATTCTAAACCTCAAGTATCCAAAGATAATAACTATAAAAATGATGAGAGAAATGAAAAAATTCAAGAACAAAAATCAATTGATAATGTAAATAATCCTAAACGTCAAGATTTGAAAAGAAGTGATAAAAGTCATTTGCATGAAGAAATGAATCCCAAAAGAAAAGCTGATAAAGAGCCTGATACAGAACAGAAAAGAAGAAACGATGATAACTTTAATTATGAAGAGAAAACAAAAAAGAAAAACAATGAAGAAAATATGAAGAACACTTATAGTGACTCAAATGAAGAACTGTCAAAAAGTAAAACATATGAAAATGAAACATCAAAGCTGAAAAGAAAGAAAATTGACCTTGAATTTGTTGAACAAAAAAGGATTTATGATGAAGAACCAAGTGCATCTCATTTCAAAAAGAAGAAAAGTAGTAGTGACTCTGGTGAAGTAGAGAAATTTCATAGAACTGATGAATATAAACATCTTGACTGCACAAAAAAAACAGATGAAAGTAAGATGGGAGAAGAACTTAGTTCCCAAAAGAGAGACAATACAAAGCCAGATTCAGAAGAGAAACATGACAGTGGCTCTAAAATTTTAATTGTAAAGCAGAAATGTGATTCACCGTTACATCCTGATGGATTCAGTCATCTTTGTCCTCAAGCTAGAATAGAAGCTAACTATGTACAAATTGATGAGGGATATCAAGGTAAAAAACATGATGATTTTCGCCACTTTAATAGAGAAAGGAGATCACCATCAGTTAAGCAGAAATACAACAGTTAATGCATAGAATGCTATTTCTTAGACCTGCAATTTGTTTCATCTAACAATATGAAATTTATTATTAGAAATGAAGATATTCATTTGTGATATAAAATGTCTAGTTGTAAATATAGCTTACTTTTATGTAAAATAATTGTTTTGTTTATTATTTTTGCCCTTTTAATTGTGTCTTATAAAAAAATAATTAAAAATCACTTTTAACATTTAAACCTATAGAACAAATTTAAATCAGTGGAGATCAGTAATCATTTTTAATTAATTATGTTTTTAAAATTTTGATTATTTAAAATATTGTATGCTAAAAAAAGTGAATTCTGTGAAAGCAGAAGCTATCTGTAACAGAATGCTGCTTTAACCTCTTTGCTCCTTGGGTCCCCAAATCAGAACCTCCGTTTTGTTCCATTTTATTAATGGTATTCGAACATAATTACAATTTCGATATCAAAATGATATGTTTCAAAGTCTAAGATTCGAATTAATGCAAATAAAATAAAAATCTTGCTCTAAAGTCAAATGGGAAAAGAAATAATTTAGTAATAATTATTAATGCTCAGTAGTGAAGAGGTTAAACAGAAATATCTCATGATCTCATAAATAGCGAAATTGTGCAATTATACCTGATATGATGAATGATGAAAACCTGCCTAAAATGGAATTTTCTTCATGTTCCTGATACTGCTGATTCTGTTTTCACATGATTTATTGTAATAGGAAAGACTGAGTACATCAAATTTTGTCATCTTTCAGCACATTCAAGACTTTTGATAGAGAACTTAATTTTTTCCTGTAGAGAGAGAATTGTTAACTTAATTGACTGTTAACTTAACAGGTGTTAACTTAATTGACTTAGAAGCTTTTCATTGATATTGGGGCCAATCCGTTCAGAAATTTTCATGCAAATGCACCTACATGTTCTGACCATCAGAAACGGACAGTATAATCTACTCAAAACTTTTTAGCTTGGACAAAAAATAAATAAAATAATAATAAGAACAAGAACAACATTACAAAATCTGGTGTAATTTGGATAGGATTTTATTTCTGAAAGTAATATTTGTTAGACCAAGAAAATAACTTGATAGAACTATAGATAACGTGGCAGATTCAGAATAAAATATACTGATATATAGAAAATATTTTAAATGGGAAACTAATAATGAAATTTCAATGTTTTAATATGCCTTTCATATTTTGGCTTAAAAACTTTTGATAACCAGACCAACTCGTGCATAAATTCCCAAGCAAGTGCATCTGCTCGGTCAGACCACAAGAAACAGAGTAGTTGTTACTGATAACGAGACAGTGAATTATATGCATTTAAAAACTGCCAAAATAATAAAATCTCCAAACATGCTTTAAAGATTCAAAACATACACTTGTAACTTTAATGAAAAAGAACTTAACTGTAAATACAGTTCCTGAAATTAATTTAATTGCAATGAATTTTGAAATTATATTATCTTTAAGCATAATTAATAGCCAAATAAATATTTACTTCTTGAAATTTGAAAACAAATGTATTATTTCTAATCATTTTTGTTGCAATTACACAACTATGTATATTTCTAAATTTTTAACAGTTTGCTTTTTATGTAAAATAATTTGAAGAAAATGTTCTTTCAACATCAAGGAATTTTACTATGGGCACTATTTATAATACTTGGCTGTTATTGTCTTCACTTTAGTTGATAGTTCATCTCAATCACTGTTAGAAGAGCCATTAATTTTTTTTTTTTTTTACTTCTTTAAAATCTAAATTTTTACAAAAGATAAAATTAAACTTTATCTGATATTCCCTCATCCAGTGCTCTGAAATAACGGAAAGTACCTTTTATGATCTTGTTTACTCGTGTAAGTGTAACAAAGTATCAAGTAAAAGGCATTCAATTTTGTCAATATCTTTTACAGGGTGCGGGGAAAGTATTGATAGTAAAATCAATCTCTACTACAACACCATAGATACAATTATTTCAGTAATTTTTATTGAGTAAGTTTAACAACTAAATAACAATTGATATTCTATCATTCATTTTTGATTAGGTCTCTTTTTGCCTTTATACACTCACGGAGAAGGCATCCACGGTGCGGCGCAAGTAGTCCACATCGAGACCATTCCATTCACATTTGTCAGAGCAGCTTTTAAAGCAGCGATATTCTTGTGAAGTTTAGCACAGAGTCTTGCTTGGAACACTCCCCATACTGAGTTCATTTGAATCAAGTGGATTCAAATCTGGACTATTCGATGGCCAGTCTTGAGAAGAAAGAAAATGAGAAACAATTGGAAACCCCCTTTGGTCTTTGTTGATGCTGGTGTCAAGATTGATCAGAACAACAATCTCAACGATATTCTGATGGAAGAGGTCCTCTAATGGCTAAATTCTCATTTTGGAAGCAATCCATATGTGTTCCCACAAGATTCAGCACCAGCCCATAAGGCTCACCAAACGTAACAGGGGTGCCAAGCAAATCTTCGCGATTTCATTTCTTCTCAAGGCTGGCCACAGAATAGTCTGGATTTCTATCCACTTGATTACTTAGTATGGGGAGTGTTGCAAGCAATAGCATGTGCTAAACCTCACAAAAATATCGCTTCTTTAAAAGCTGCTCTGACAAGTGTGAATGGAACGGTCTTGATTCGGACTACTTGCGGCCACCGTGGATGCCTTCCTGCGCCTTCTCCGTGAGTGTATCAAGGCAAAAGGAGACCGAATCGAAAATGACTGACTGAATATTAATTGTTACTTAGTTGTTAAGCTTACTCAATAAACATTATTGAAATAATTGTATCTATGGCGTTGTAGTAGAGATTGATTTTATTATCAATACTTTCTCTGCACCCTGTATATAAATAATTAATGAATTTACAACAAATTGAATATGCTAGATCTATTAAGTGCAACTTTACGGCATTTTTACTTTTTTCTATCTTCAATAGAAGAAAGTATTGTAATCGAAATTTTTTTCGACTTCCGGTTTTCGACGGATTTACATGTTTTAGGGGTCAGAGATCCTAAAAAACGTTTATAGAAAATGTCAGTGTGTCCGTCACCATTGTACCATCAAAAAGTGTATGAAGTTATGCATAGAATTGAACCAAATTTTTATTTAATGTTTTTGGCTATGGCAAGCAGATCCTCCCTGAATTTGGAAAAAATTCACCAGTAGGGGACGCTGTAATAGCGATTTTTGTGCGATTTTGAATATTGTACCATCCAAAAGTATATGAAGTTATGCATAGAATTGAACCAAATTTTTATTTTAAGTTTTTAGATATGGCAGGTAGGTCCTCCCTGAATTTGGAAAAAATTCGCCGGTAGGGGGCGCTGTAGCAGCGTTTTTTGTGCGATTTTGAATATTGTACCATCCAAAAGTGTATGAAGTTACGCATGGAATTGAACCAAATTTTTATTTTAAGTTTTTGGCTTTGGCAAGCAGATCCTCCCTGAATTTTGAAAATATTCGCATATAGGGTGTGCTACAACAGAGATTTTTGTGCGATTTTGAAAATTGTACCATCCAAAAGTGTATGAAATTATGCATAGAATTGAACCAAATTTTTATTTTAAGTTCTTGGCTATGGCAAGCAGGTCCTTTATTAATTTTGAAAAAAATCGCCGGTAGGGGGAGCTTTAATAGCGATTTTTGTGCCATTTTGAATATTGTACCATCGAAAAGTGTATGAAGTTATGCATAGAATTGAGCCAAATTTTTTGTGTTTCTTTTTGGTCATGGCATGAAGGTCCTCCCAGAATTTGGAAAAATTCTGCTGGAAGGGGGTGCTATAATTACGATGTCTGTACCATTTTCTTTATTGTACAATCAAAAAGTGTATAAAATTATGCATACAATTGAACCAAATTTTTTGTGCATGTTTTTGGCTTTGGCCAACAGGTCCTCCTTGAATTTGGAAATATTGCGCATTAAAGGGGCTCTGTGGTAGCGATTTTTGTATACTTTTCTTGATTTTTCGTAGTTCTATTGTCCATCGATGGCTCGTGCAAAGGCGGGAACTAACTTCCTGCTAAGCCGGCTATTCACAAACATCTGATAACAACAGAATAAGGAAAAACTATTAATTTTAACAAATATCATGATATAGATTAACTTGTTTTTAGTTCATTTAATTGACTGAAGCAGGAATTTAAGGTGAAAATCAAAGTTGGTATAGTAATGAACTAATAATATTGAAGTATTAACATGTGTAACTAGTTTTTGAAATATTAAGATGTATAAGATAGAAGAAAGTTTTGGGATTGGCACATCCAACTAGTTTGCATTTACATTAGGGCATATCAAAAAAATTGAAATTTCTCAAATCTTTTAGCGGTAGTGCGGAAAATTTGTGAACTCCCTTGCGGAATCTTAAAGGAATGGGTTGATATCTTCTGTTGCCTCAGTGGGCCAAAAGTTCTGAAAATTGGACTAATAATGATTAAAATACAAAAATTAATAAATCATCTGACCACTTTCTTTTGTCCGGCTAAGTGCAGTAGGCAGGCGTTACAAGCATCTGCCAGTAGCAACCGATTTTAACTTGTTGAAAGTAGTGTACTTTAAATTAGTGTGCGGTGTTTATAGTTGCTTGCACAGCAGTCGTTTTTTAAAAAAATTTGTCTTCTAGTTTTGTGCATTTCGTCATCATTTTCTAACATGCGATATTGGTAAATATTTGAAATAAGCAGATAATCCATTGGACTGGTCTGTGAAGTTTCAACTCAAGCCTGCGAATTACACCATTAGACACACCTGTGTTCACTACAGTGCCGTTACACACAAGAACAATAATGTTGCTAAATCATCCAATAAAGCACTTGTTACGTATTCGTAAGTGCTGTTAGATATCTCAAGACTACATCTGCTTTCAGGTGTAATATGTCCCATGTATGTAGAACCAGGTTCCGATACCATACAGTAATGCTCTTCTACAATTCTTCTTTGGAACTGGATGTCCTCGAATGTTTCTGATGGTTAAAGTTTTGTCATGCCGTCCATCAAAATAAAGGTCAGATTGAGTGGAACAATTTTCATTTTATTGAGACCAATTTTTTGTAAATTCTTGATTTTCCACTTCATATTTTATTTTTGTCTGTGACGAGGCTGGTATCTGATTCCAATATTAAACTCAAAATCTTGCATAACACTTGATGCAATAGCAGCTGTGACTCTGTTGGATACACCATATCTTTTACCGACAAGTTATCCAGTTTTAAATGCATTTGAACACTCCTTGTTGACTGCTGAAGAGACGCTGTATAAGACCTGTGTTTGGTGCCTACCTTTTCCCCATCTCCACCTCCATCATATCTTCTATTTCATTTTCCCTTTCATTCCCCACTGGATAGCTTGAATCAGAAGCAGGAGACGCCTGTTTTGCAGATCGAATAGTATCCTGTTCCTTTCGCATTTGACGTTTCTAGAACCGTTTTGTTTCTGGAACATCAACACTTCCAATGAACATTTTCCTTTCCATTTTTTGTCAATGAGGAACACCTGTTGTTTTGCAAAGACTATGCTTTCTTTCAGATAGTTACACTCCTTAAAAATCGCGCATTTACGTGCAGATATGTCAAAAAATGTTTTTGCTTCCATTTTAATGTTCTCAATATTTTCAAGAATAGTCTTGCTTTTTACAAGACGTTTTATATTCTTCATGATTGGTCGATATTTTCTATGGTATGCGTGTATCATATCACTAACACATTTATGTAAAACTGAAGCAATGGATGTCTCAATGTATAAATTTTCCATCTTCAAACCAACAGTTTCTGAAATAACTGAAAAACATAGTTCTTTGTTTCCAACAGTTTCACAACCATCTCTTGTGATTGCAACATCTTATGATGTCTACATGCGAAAAAAATGCTTCAGTGTTCCAAAAATAGGGCATTGCAACGTTTGTTGACTTTCTATTAAAAACGACTGCAGCGCAAGCAATAAAGACCGCACACTAATTAAAACTATACTGCTTTAAACGAGTTAAAATTGGTTGCTACTCTACTTCAACATTCTTGTTTATTTTGCAATACCCATGAGTATTTCCTCTAGTAAAATTTCTGCTAATGTGTTTACTATTTATACCTACTTTCGCATGCAGTTTTCCTAAGAAACTAGTGTATAACCCCGTCAAAAATGACAGAATGTTGATCTGTGTCAGGGCCGGTGCTAGACATTTTTCCACCTGAGGCGAGCATTATTTTGCCGCCCTTATGACGTAATTGTTTTTCACCACTACTCAAACTTTTTTTAAAATAAGTAAATTTATATGATAACTATAATTCGTTTATAAGAAAATGAATATACAGGGTGTCCATAATTAAACAACCCTATTTTAAAGTTGTCTATAGACAAAACTATTGCCCATACCGTCAGTGGTGTAGCCAGGATTTCGTTTTGAGGGGGTCCAGAATTTTTCCTTCAGGTTATATCTATAGTAAAACCTGTCAAGATGAAATCGTAAATATTGGTGAAAATTTCCGTTTTACACAGGTTTTTGTGTTATCAGGTGTATTTGTATAGTATTCCTTTCCGTAGCACTATGGTACATTTCTGTTTAAGACAGAATTCCGTTATAGGCAGGTTCCATTTTTACAAGCTTTGTGTATTTATATAAATATACTTATGTCATATGAATAGAATAAAACTTATCAAAATAGTAATTGTCTATAACAGAATCCTGTCTTTAACAGAAGCGTTACATGGTCTTAATATGAATTGCGATACAATTAAATTTGCTGGAAACCTGTCTGAAAGGGGATATTCATCATTCTTTAGTGAAACCTGTGTAAGCGGAATCTTTCTATAATGGACTCCTGTCTCAAACGGAAGCGTTTCAGAATCTCTGCGAAACAAACAATAGATTTTATTGAGGTAGTGTATCTTAGAAGTATAATTACACTTCATTACATGGAAGCCTACTAAAATGGAGCTTTTTACCAGTCCCTTGCAATCTTGTCTTGACTGTGTGTGTATAATAGAAGTATTTCGAGTATTTTTAAGAATTTAGGCATATCCTTATTTAATTTCTTAATTTAAAAAAAAGCATGGATAAAAAATATAAGGCCAATCTCTCTCTATAACTGCAACTAATAATACATTGAAGTTGCATTAATATTTACCAGTGAAAAAGATTCACTATGATGTAAAAAGCTGAGTGCATACTGAAGAGTTAAATTTAATTAACCCATTCGCTGTCACCCACGAGTATACTCGTGGCTTTAATTTATTAATTACTTTATCACCACTATTTTAGAATTTAAAAAATTGCCTCATTTATTGGCAGAAATTTCGCTATACTAGTAAAGCAAAATTTACCTTTTTCTGAATTTGTGGTGGTAAACGACTTTCAACAAAAAATTTAAAAATTCTTACTTTATAGTTTTGGCAGCGAATGGGTTAAATCAAATTTCATACTACATAACGTTTGTCTACAATAAAGTTAGGATCAAGTGGTTAAGTTTAAAACAGCAATTTCCATATTTAATTTCTTGCCATTGAATTAAGAACTTGTGCTGTAATAGATATTGGATAATGATTTCACATAAGTTTCAATCGCATGAGCCGTTTATGCGATCCGCCACGCTCCCCATGGGAGTTTTTGAGATAAAGTTTTAACTTTAAGAAAAAGATCTTGCATTTTCAGCTAGAGAAACTAGTAATGTAAGAAGCACACACATCAAATATAGTTCATACTGGAAAAAGCAGTTTTGTTACAATTGTCTTATTCAGCCATAATTCTTTTGGTGTTTCATGTCTCGCCACTTTTGATACCATATTCGATCTAATAGTTGCTTCTGATATCTGGTCGTCTTTAACCCCTTAACAGTTGCTTAATATTTGGAAAAACCATAAAAAAAGTACCTATTTTTTTCTTACATAAATTGAATAATTATAAGGCTTCTAAATAAAATATGCAATTAGTTTTTTTAAGGTGAAAAAAAAAAAGATTTTATAGAAGAAATTCATATTTGTAGAAAAGCCATCATGCAAGAATTCTATGTCTTAATGTTTGTTTTGCACTATACAAATTAATGTGAATAAGACCTTTATTTTTCATATCTTAGATCTTTATTTATCATCATCACAAATTTTTACAAATATTTGAAATAATATATGTACATTAAATTTTGATTATTAATAGTTTTTTGAGTGTGATATATTTTGAAACATGCAATACAAAGTCCAACATCACAATCGGGGCCAAAAACCTAACCCAAACAGTAATATTCAAAGACTTCACGCGGAAATGACTTTTACATTTTCCTGGTTTCGAAGTTTTTACCAGCAATTAAATCTCCAGCCCAGAAATATGATGGGCACGAGAAATAACGAACGACACCTCCGCCTGTGATATTGACGGGAGCGAGAATTAATGAGTTAAGGAAGTTAAATTTTTGTAATACAGTAATACCTCGACTTACGTCAGCAATTCGTTACAAGACTAGAGACGTAAGTCGAAAATGACGTAAGTTGAGGTACATTTAGATAAGCAAAAGGGGATAAGTAATAAAAATTCTTCAAAATCTAATGAACATATTCTGTTGTATTTAGGGGTTATGTTACAACATACATTTAACATTAGCAAAAAAATACATTTGCAATACAAGAAGTTGGAATAAATTGTTAACTTACAATTTATTGTTATTCTAGCTGCCCCGTTCGAGTTTTAGAGGATGTAAAAAGATCTTGCAATAACGTTTGAACGACCATATTTTTCTTTTTTTCTCATAGAAGCACTTTGTAACAGCAGAATGAGTTGCATAAGCTTTTTCTAGTGACTATTTTTTTTTTGTCACTATCACGTGACTGTCGCAGGAAATTTTCCCTTCATAGAACAAAAAGTCTTCAAAAAAGTTAAAGTACGTCTTAATTAAGGAATTTTTTTTCTTCCAGGCCAGACAACGTAAATGCGGGGTGACGTAAGTCGGGGTACTACTGTAAGTTTATTTGTGATGGATTAGCTCTTTTTTGGAAGTATTAGAATGTGTAAAAAATGGTTCATGGTAGTTTCTGTTTTTGTACTTCCCAGCCAATTTATTTTAAATGGTTTGAAACAATTTTAAAGCATTCTCCAAGTTCTGCAGTAAGCTTCAGACTTTGGTACGTTGAATAGCTTCAATTTATGCTTTTGATTTCTCATTATTAAAGACAAAATATCAACCAAGACCTATTCCATACACAGAACTCTTATTACTACCATGAAATTTCTTGAAGCAATGTTAAACTGAGCTTTCGCAAATAGTAATTGGGTACAAAGTTAATGTTGAATCCAGACACTTTTTTTTCGGATGGAATTTATGCAGCTCTGGAAGGGACACTTAGGAGTTCCGTGGAAGAGAGTAGCGCCCTTCTAGACCATTAATAAGCATAAAATCCCGAATCTTCCAATTGCACCCTTAAACAACTTGACATGAGGATCAAGAACCACATCTCTGTATATTTCAGCATTCACAGTTGCACTGGTAAAAATGTGTTGATCACTGTGGCCATTCAAAATGATGTCCGTCCATACCATGATTCCACGACCTTTGTATCGATGCCTTTCACGGATGTTTGCAGCCTTTTTGCATGTGATTTTCTCCCTCCATATGGTAACACATCTGTAGTAAACCTCTCAACAAAATCAGGATTCTTCGGTAAAGAGAACTCGTCTCCAGTCCGTGATACTCCAGTGACGGTGATCTCTCAGGGTTCGTACGCGACTGGAAAACCGGGAATTATCAGGGAAAATGACAAGTGCTCAAAAAGTCAGGGAAAATTGCAATTTTTTTCTAAAACCTGGAAAAGTTAGGGATTTTTTTATGTGGTATCGTGTCTCAAGATTTTGCCAAATTCCGAGGTTCGTCCGCAAAAAAGTTCTTATTTTTCACTTGGAAGTAGAATTTTCGCTAAATATTTTACTAAATTCACATTTTGACAGGCAGAAGATTTAGCTATACAAATTTGTCGCCAAATGGGCAATATCTTTGCCAATGATGGGACTCTGTAAAAGAGCGAACCACGCAATAGAATAGAGTTATTTTCTGGTTTCTTTTGTCAGCTTTAAAGTTGAATGTCGCCAAATAATTTCGTTTGTTATTTAATGCAACCCTTTTTCATGAAGAGTGAAATAGGCGGAAGCTGAAGGGCTGGTTAAAGCGAACGGAGAGCCGCGATCTTCTTGTCTTCTGCTGACTGCTGCTGAGTGAGAAGGTGATTTAATTTCGTTTTGGTGACGGCATGATTCTTTTCTGAAACCGAAAGTTCTGTTAATTGCAGGTAAGTAGTCTTAATTAAAAGTATTCTTTAATAGCCCTAGTTTTTTAATAATAAATAATATATAACAACTAAACGATTTTTTCAGAAACGAGATTGTTATTATTAAATATCCATTCTGAAGATATGTTTTTATCCCCTTTTATCACATTATTATATACAACTTTGCTAGTAAAAAAATAAAAAAGGTGAATCCTGGAAAAATTTAATTTGGTTGCACTATTCTAAAGCTAACATAATGCAAATATTTCGCATGAACTCATCTATTATTCTTCACTCGTATGTGTGTCATTTTTCAAAAATTTAGATTTAAATATATTTTTAATATATAGTACAGGATATATTATCCGGAACGCTAAATGATCTGAAACCGAAACTTAGTGAAAGCTTTCATTTAAGAAAAATTTGCAGTTTTTTTTTCCATATTTTATTGAAGAGTTAACATGTTTTATAAATCGATATTTTGAATATTTTAAACTTTTTCTCATACATCTCAAGGTACCGTTATATCCGATTAATCACCTCTCCCCCCCCCCAAACACGGCAAAAAATCGTAAAGTAATTGGAGAGGACTTTTACAGGGATTAAAAGCGGCTATCGAAATCTACCGCCTGTAGAGATCCGAAAATGTGTATAAGAATAGACCAAAGCCTACCCTGATATTCATTTTTTTTTTTTTTTTTTTTTGTTAACTGAGATAATTAAAAGTCAGAACCTAAAAAGCACAAAATACGCGCTCTCCCTGCGACACTCTGAGCCTACTTATGACGCTCCTATGAAAGATAAGAATTGAATGTACGCGATCGTCGCACATAAGTTTCTTTTGGATCATTTTTATGACTTCTCATTGGCGTAACTTTTAGAAATATGGGAAAACTAACTACATATTTTTAAATTTCGTATTTTTCTGTTTCAAACGCTAAAATCCATTGTAAAAAAAATTAATTTTTAACCTTTTGAAAAAAAATTCGAAACATCACTTAGAATTTGAACACGTTTTCCGCAATCGAAAATCTGTCGGCAAGCCTCTGGTCTGAAAATTCCGAAAAATTAAGGTGATCATTTCCGAAAATTAAAAAAATCGGTCATAAATCTTAAAATTTATCGCAAAATTTGATGAATGATCGCCGAAAAAAATCAATTTCGTCCATCGTTTGAAGAAAAATTGCTAATTTTGTCAAAGGAGTGCAGAAAAATGCGAATTTCATAAAAAAAATGTGAAAATTGGCAAATTTCGTAAAAGGATCGTGAAAAAACGGCAAATTTCGTCAAAGAATCGCGGAAAAATGGCAAAAATCATCAACAGATCGCAAAAAACCCCCTCTAATTTCTTCAAAGAGGCGCAGGAAAAAAAAACACTTAGTGCCAGGAGTTTACTCCTTTCAGAAAATTTCCTTTGTTTGTTTTTTTTCCTTGTTTAACCAGAATAATTATTCTCTAATTAATATTAATTAGTTTTTAATTTTTTATGGTAATTATTTTAAACCACTGTTTTTAATTCATAACGTAAAAATAATATACGTAATTTTTTAAGATTAATTTGCAGAAAGTTTTTGACCAAATATTTATTTCTGCAGAAAGTTTTTGGTTTTATACAAGTCTGGGGTAGTGTTGCCAGTGGGTTACTTTTTTTTTTTATTATTCAAATTTCTTGATTGGCAACACTTTTTTGAAATGATAAAATTTCTTCTCTTAAATCTGTTGTTTAATATTTTCAGCATTCTAAAGAGCATTTTTAAGCAGGTTCATGTGCAGTTATTTATTTAATTAAAGAAATATGTAATTTAATATCTAGCATTAAAAAGAAATCTGGCAACATAGTATAAATAAAAAAAGTACTGTTATTATAATTTATTTTGCCCCACCTAACCCTAAATTAAGATTTTATAAATTAAAACTAGAATAGATTCAGATTTTTTCCCTTTTGCATTAATTGTTTTGGAGCTACTTTTGATAGAATGTAATAAATATACAAAATCAGTTTTTTAAAAATGATTGCAGTATAATTGTGTATTTTCTTCTTTTAGGAAAAAGTATATATAATATGTCTAAGAAAAGAACATTATTTAATCCAGAGTGGACAGACAAGGAAATAAATCCAGAATGGTGCTCTTGGTTAAAAGAAGTAAAGAGTGATCCATTCTCTGCCCATTGTTCTATTTGTCGAAGATCATTTCAACTCAGTAATATGGGTAGAACAGCCATTACCAGCCATGAGGAAGGTTATATACATCAGAGAAACGCAAATTCTGCTAAGGGTTCTTTGCCATTGGAAAAAGTATTTCAGACTGATAAATCTACGAAAGAAAATACAATTAATGAAAATAAAAAGTCCATATCTGAAGAAAAAATCATAGCAGAAACGAACGATACTTCTACTGCAACATGTGTTAAACCTTATTGTAGTAATAAACTTTCTTTAGAGAATCATGTTTCAAAAGAAGCTGTTTTAAGAGCTGAAATTCTCTGGGCCATGAAACTTGTCATGTCCCATAGTTCGTATAATTCCTTTCATGATGCTTCCAGTTTGTTCAAAGCAATGTTTCCAGACAGTAAAATAGGACAAGCAGTTACTTGTAGTAGTTCAAAAATGTCTTACATGATTTGTTTTGGCTTATCACCATACTTCTCTGAACATTTAAGAAGGGACATAGGGAATTCAAAGTTTGTTATTTGCTTCGACGAAGCTTTAAATAAAGTAGTTCAAAAAGGTCAGATGGATATTGTAATTAGGTATTGGTCAGAATCATTTAAAAGAATAAAAACTCGATATCTGGATTCTGTTTTCCTTGGCCATTCCACAGCACTAGATTTAATAGCTAAACTTCATGAAGGAACTGAAGGCCTTGACCTTAGCAAACTATTACAGTTGTCAATGGATGGCCCCAATGTAAATGTCAAAATGGCCAGACTATTGACAGATGAACTTGCCACTGAACATTTATGTGAAGTTCTGGATATAGGGACTTGTGGGTTGCATGTAGTTCACGGTGCATTTCGTACGGGCCACAGAGCTATGTATCAATTATTTAAAAATTCACCTGCAAGACGAGCAGATTATATTGAAATTACAGGCAGCAACAAATTTCCTCAAAAGTTTTGTGAAGTACGGTGGGTAGAAAATGCAGCTGTTGCTGAAAGAGCTATTGAAGTTTCCAATTTTGTAAAAACGTATGTTCAGCAATCGACACTTCCTAAAACACAAACTGTTGAAGTATTACAGGAAGTGTGCAATAATAAATTGATCTTGCCACAGATGGCCTTTTATTCATCCATTGCTACACTTTTGCAACCATTTCTTAAAAAATACCAATCTAGTGATCCACTTTGCCCATTTATGCATCAAGACTTGCATTTTATAATTTACCAACTTATGAAAAGATTCATTAAATCTGATGTTATGAGATTAGCAGAAGTGTATGAAAGTAGATATCAATGATAAAGACAATTTATGCAGTCTTCAGGCTCTTGATGTAGGAGTAGCTGCATCAGGTCTTCTTGCAAAATGTGGTGGCACAGAAAATGAAAAAAAACGATTCCGGCTTGATTGCCAAAATTTTTTTAAAGCAATAACATCAAAAATATTTGAACGTTCTCCGCTGACATATTCTTTACTTAGATATATCTCATGTTTAGATCCTAAGCTAATTCTGTCCAATTCCAATACTTCAGAACTGAGAATGAGTAAATTATTAGAAGTTTTATACACAAAGCAGCATGTGACATCTGCTGAAGCAGACAGAGCTAAACAACAATTTAGTAAGCTTTGCTTTGACGCAAAAGCTGAGAAAAAAGAATATTTTGAAAAGTATTCTTATGAAAGTGAAAGTTTAGATGCATTTTATTGCAACATTATTCCTGAAGATAGCTTTAAGGATTTATGGAAAGTTTTAAAAATTGTTTTAGTTCTTTCAAATGGGAATGCATCTGTGGAAAGCGGTTTTTCAATTAACAAAGATGTATTAATAGAGAACTTAGCAGAAAGATCTGTGTGTGCCCTTAAGACTGTTTATGATGCTGTTAAAGCAGCTGGTGGAGTTGAAAAAGTAGATATTAGTAAAGAAATGTTGAGCCATGTTAAGGTGGCTAGAATGAGATACCATGACTATTTAAATGAAAAAAAAAAGAAAATCATGAAGCAAGCAAAAAAGAAACAGAAAAAAGAAAAGCTGTAGCAGAAATTAAACTGTTAAAAGAAAAAAAAATTAAACTGACACAACAAACTGCTTCTGAAACAGTACATATAAACAATATGATTGCAGAACTGTCCAAAAAAATTTGAATTTTTAATATGCATAATGTAAATTTTGTTATAGAAGTAAAAAGTTACTTTGAATCCTTCTGAGTTGTATTTTAGTATTTTTTTTCTTTCTTTTTTTAATTATTATAAGTTATTTTCACTTTCAGAGGTAAGTTTACATTTTATTCTTATTAATGTACCTCTTATGCTGTAGAAATTTAATCATTAAAATGTAAAATTGAAATTCATATTTCTAAAAAAATGTCGTGAATTGTGGTCAGGGAATTTTAAGAAATATGACCTGGAAAAGTCAGGGAATTTTGTAATTCAAAAAGAGTATGAACCCTGTCTCTGCACCACTTTAACCGGGTGCATTTCGCTACCGAAGTTAGTGGAACACAAATCATGGGTTTCCTTGCAAGTAGCCTGTCACTCACAGTAAACCAGGATAGTCAAGTTCTTGTTGCTGCAGCAAACTCCCTGCAGTCTGAACTGACGTCAATTGCCTATTTCTTTTAGCAATCGTTGGCAAGTTATGGTCCTGAGAGCCTATTGTGGCGCGTTTTCTATCTTTACCTGGTTGTCTGTGGACATTATACCAGTATCTTTAAACCATTTCCAGATTCTTTACATGATGCTTTTGGCTATTTTTAAATCTTTACAGACACCTAAGAGTGTGTGTCCTGCTTCCATTCTCCCTATCGCACGCAATTTCTCAAAATTGGTCAAATGTCTTCTGGACGACATATTCCACCAGAAGCGAAAGTTTTACCTAATTACACGTACAATCCTTAAAATTAGACTTCAAATTACCCACGTGCACTCCTTTTCACACGTGAACCGAAAAAACGTGCTGAGGCTGAAAAATTTGCATATTTTTCTGTAGCGAATGTTAATCCCATTGGAGTAAGTGATAATGTTGACATTGAGTTACCTTCCTGGAAGTTCCCTTAGTAGGATTAACATGCAGCACCTTTTTATGGTTGTTCCTTTAATTTTTCTTGCCATTGTATTTTGAAAGTAGTAACAAATAACCAGTCCAAAAATAAAGTTACTTTTATTAATTGCTGGTAGCAGATTTAAAGTAACTGTTAATATTCTCCGTTATAAAGTGAACAAAGATAAGGGTCATGAAACTCAACCAATGTACTGTTATTGCGTTCGTATAAACTCGTTCTTTCCCATAAGTGTCGGCAACAGAACCCCATCTCAATCCAAGATAAAGAAGTTTTACGTTTAATCTAGTTACAGTAAATTTGTGTCAACGGAATAGCAGATATACTTGCATAGTTATCCTTCCATCTCGGGACATTAAAATGTTTTTGTTTATGAGAGGATTCCGTGTTTAGAGAAAACCTGCCAAGAAGGATTCACAATTAGAACAAGTTTCGTTTGAGATAGGTTTCAAACGTTAGCAAGCACAAATATATAGTGTTGTTTTCGTCGAACCTTGAATTGTTTTCGTTTGAGATAGGTCATCTTCACAGATTTTCCTGTAATAGATTTATGCTCTTCAGAGGTGGTGTTATAGCAGCGGTTTCCAACCTGGGGTAGCATACCCCTGGGGGTACGTGGTGGGTCTGCTGGGGGTATGTGAAAATAATATTGGTAATAGCAGAAGTCACAAATTAGAGTTTTTTCCGCGATTGTTTGGCGAAATTAGCGTTTTTTTCTGCGATCCTTTGGCAAAATTAACGTTTTTTTCTGCGATCCTTTAGTGAAATTCGCGTTTTTTCTGAGATCCTTTGATGAAATTCGCGTTTTTTTTTCGTGGTCCTTTGACAAAATTCACGTTTTTTGCATGGTTCTTTGACGAAATTCGCGTTTTTTTCGTCGTCCTTTGACGAAATGCCTGATTTTTTGGCGAAATTCATGTTTTTTCCGTGCTTTTTTGACGAAATTCACGTTTTTGCGCGATTTTTTGACAAAATTCTGACTTTCAAGGATGTTAAGGGCCCTTCAGATTTCTGAAAGGGATCCTTTTTCAGAGATTATCCTCTTTCAGAAATCTGATATTAAAAAATGGATGCGATGTATATGTTTTTCAGCTTTCGATAATTGGTTCTTATGTATTTTTTAGTGCTGAATCCAAAAATTACCTTCATTTTTTACCATACCATCACGTCAGGATTTTTCACAAATCGCAAATTTTACAATTTTTAAAAAGTCGAAATATTGTTAAAATCTGCTACTATAAAATAGACGTAACTTTTTTCCATAATAATTTATTCATTTTTTTCCTTATGCTATGGATTTTTACAGTTAAACAAGTAAAATATTGTGTATTTAAAATCTTTATAATTTTATTCCATGCGTGGAAGTTTCTTTCAACCGCTCATGCTCTGCTTCGTGCTTTTCTTTTAATCTTCTCTATAGAGAAGATTAAAAGGTCCATCTCTGGTGTTCATCTCGGTATCCTCTTTTATTTTGGCGGTTGATAAGTCTGGGAAATTTGTCGCAGATGTATTTAACTCTTCACTGCACGAATTTTTCTATTTTTACGAAATTTTTTATTTGAAATCTATATATCGGTCTAATAATAGGAAAAATAGTTAAAAAAAAATAAATTTCAAAATTTCAGCTAAAATTTGATATTTTATGGTGTCTGCCATATGTACACATTTAGAGTTATAACATATTGTATTGCTATATTTTACAACTAAATGAGCTTAAATTAATTAATTTTATCTGCTTAACACTCTGCAACAATTATTATATTAATATTTTTAAGTATTCAGTAAAAATAATGAAAGTAAATCTTACATTAATAACTTCATTGAAATATTTTTTGTTTCCGAAGAACAAATTCTAATTTTTTGTATAATGCAGCCGTTTGACATTGACAAAATTAGTGTTATTACATGCTTTGGATTGTTCTTGATCAGTTATAGTGATCATATTAGCCAAATTCATGGCACATAATGAAAATTATAAGGTTTTTAGGTATGTGCCAGATATGGCATGTCGTGCAGTGAAGGTTAAAACGTTTACCTTCTTTTCTTAAGGCTTTGCAAATTGCTTTGAGAGATTTTCACTATTTTTTACTTTTTAACTTTGAAATTTAGGGTTTGCGAAAATCGTGACGTGGTAATTAAAAATGAAGGTCATTTTCGGATTCAGTGCTAAAAAATACATCAAAATCAATTATCAAAAGTTAAAAAACACAATCATCGCAGGCTTGTGTTATTAACGTTGTTCACTATAGCTAAAAGAACAAAAAATAAGATAAATAATTACCATAGTACAAGAGTAAAAAGAAATAGAAAAAAAAAGACATTTAATAAATAATGTTATAACATTTTTAATTTTATGACCTAATAAGTAACAATAAAAGATATTTTGAGGAGAGGGTGGGATTGTTTAATAAGAGTATTGGATAACTGAGTGTTTCGGTGAATCGGATGTCGGATAATCGAAAGTCTGTAATATTTTCAAATCGCATTAATTATTTCATATTCATTTATTAATTAACTGCAGAAAAGGATTTGAGCAACAGAAATTATGACTACGTTGATTATAGGTCACTCAGTACCCCCCCCCCCCCAAAAAAAAAAGATTCTCTGGATCCGCCCCTGTTTCAACATACCTATTTCATACAATGTTGAAAAATATTGAGACTTTATGTGCATTACAATGCAAGAATTCAAACCATTAAGAATATATTCCAAACATGAAATTATCTTTATAATAACTGTCTGCTTTTTCATAGAAACATGTAAAAAGGGAATGTAAAGTCTTAAGAACATGGAACGCTTAAATTTCCGAATATCACTTGTTTTACTCTTAATGATTCAAATGTTGGCTAAAACAGTTTCATTTAGATAAATTATTTCTATTAGTATCATGTTTAGGATTAACCTATAGTGTTAAAATTTCACATTTTAAAAGATTTCTTTAACTCGATTATAGTTAATTAAATCTTTGAATAATATTTGAATATGCACACACAGTTTGTTTTCATAAATTCTTGTGACACTTTGTGAGTTGTTTTATTTATTTATTTATAGCAGTTTAATAAACCAAAGGTGGATCTTATATTGAAAAAATATTATATTACGTGGATTTATGAGGAAACAACAACAATTTTTCATGTCGTCAATTTCAACATACCTATTTGATACAATGTTGAAAAATATTGAGACTTTTGGTGTATTACAATGCAAGAATTCAAACCATTAATAATATAAATCAAACATGAAATTATCTTTATAATAACTGTCTGCTTTTTCATAGAAACATGTAAAAAGGGAATGTAAAGTCTTAAAAACATGGAACGCTTAAATTTCCAAATATCGCTTGTTTTACATTTAATGATTGAAATGTTGGCTAAAAGAGTTTCATTTAAATAAATTATTTTTATTAGTATCATACCTGCCAACGCTTGAAAATAGCAAAGTGTAAAATGATGCATGAAGAGTATTTCACACCTTTTATTAGAATACATAATAGATGAATATTTTTAAATATTACAGCAGTGACCATTACAAAGATAGTTTGCTGAGATAAACATTATCAGACTCATTAAGAAACTGATTTTAAAGCCATATATATAGCACCCCCCCCCCCCCAATTTTTGCTGAGCAAAATATATTGAGAACATTACTTTTACATACAATGAAAATAAAAAGATTATTTTTGACAATGAAACCTGCATTCATTCATCTGACAATTCAGTAGACTCCCTCAAATCTGCAACCCTAAAATCCACAAACGCCTGAAATCCGCACATCATTGCAGATGTAAACAATGAAACTTTCAATTCAGATGGAGGGACAAAATTACGGATTTTTTTTTTTTAGTTTTATATCATTCCATTTGTATTTTAATATGTAATTAATTCTATATTAATATAACTGAACGCGTGGTTTTTTCCATGAAGGAAGTACAATTTATTTCTGAAAAAAAAATAAAGATATTGCTGATATCTTTTGTAATCACAATCTTTTTGCCAAATCTTTTATGTATTAATCAAGATTTCTTGGTTATTCAAATTGGCTAAATCTGAAATAAAGCTTCCTTACTTTATGATTTTGATGTGAATTAATAGGGTACCATTATGAGGCAAGTTTCATTCAATAATTTAAGGAAAATTTACCTTATCTTTATTATGCAGATTTAATTATACACTATTAATTATTTACTTGACCTTTACTTTTAATAATTTAATCATGTTTAAAATTATCTTACTTATCATTTTAGCTTATTACTTATTACTTAATTATTTTAATATTTTACTATATTTCAAGCATTCATTATAATTTCGACTGCATTATTAGATTCAAATTACTGTTTAAAAAGTGTAAACAAAGTAATGACCAGAAATCCACAAAATTCTAAAATCCGCACAACCTCTGGTCCTAAGCTGTGTGGATACGAGGGAGTCTACTGTATTAAATATCCGTTTGCATTCAGAATTTATCGTTATTAAAAGCAACTATAGAAAGTAATTCATATTTTGTGGGGAGAAAAATGAAACAAAATAGAAACTTTTTAAAAAAGTGTAAAAAGAAGTATTCTTAGTGTAAAAGTGTACAATATGGTCAAAAAGTGTAAATTTTACACCTAAAGTGTAAAAGTTGACAAGTACGTAGTATCATGTTTTTGAGTAATCTATAGTGTTAAAAAGTTCTTATTTTAAAAGATTTTTTTAACTCGATTTTACTTAATTAAATCTTTGAATAATATTTGAATATGCACATACAGTTTATAAATAAATAAACTGAAAACAGAGTTTTAATAAATCAAAGGTGGATCTTATTGTAAAAAATGTTATTTTACATTGATTTATGAGAAAACAGCAAAAATTTTTCATGTCATCAATTTCAACATACCTATTTGATACGATGTTGAAAAATATTGAGACTTTTGGTGTATTACAATGCAAGAATTCAAACCATTAAGAATATAATCCAAACATGAAATTATCTTTATAATAACTGTCTGCTTTTTCATAGAAACATGTAAAAAGGGAATCTAAAGTCTTAAGAATATGGAACACTTAAATTTCCAAATATCACTTGTTTTACACTTAATGATTGAAATGTTGTCTAAAACAGTTTCATTTAGATAAATTATTTCTAGTAGTATCATGTTCATGATTAACCTATAGTGTTAAAAAGTTCACATTTTAGAAAAAGATTTCTTTAACTCGATTATAGTTAATTAAATCTTTGAATAATGTTTGAATATGCACACACAGTTTGTTTTCATAAATTCTTGTGACACTTTGTGAGTTATTTTATTTATTTATAGCAGTTTAATAAACCAAAGGTGGATCTTATTGTGAAAATTTTTATTTTACTTGGATTTATGAGGAAACAACAACAATTTTTCATGTCGTCAATTTCAACATACCTATTTGATACAATGTTGAAAAATATTGAGACTTTTGGTGTATTACAATGCAAGAACCATTGACCAAGAACCATTAATAATATAAACCAAACATGAAATTATCTTTATAATATCTGTCTGCTTTTTCATAGAAACATGTAAAAAGGGAATGTAAAGTCTTAAGAACATGGAACGCTTAAATTTCCAAATATCGCTTGTTTTACATTTAATGATTGAAATGTTGGCTAAAACAGTTTCATTTAAATAAATTATTTTTATTAGTATCATACCTGCCAACGCTTGAAAATAGAAAAGTGTAAAATGATGCATGAAGAGTATTTCACACCTTTTTTTAGAATACATAATAGATGAATATTTTTAAATATTACAGCAGTGACCATTACAAAGATAGTTTGCTGAGAAAAACATTATCAGACTCATTAAGAAACTGATTTTAAAGCCATATATATAGTCCCCCCCCCCCCCCAATTTTTGCTGAGCAAAATATATTGAGAACATTACTTTTACATACAATGAAAATAAAAAGATTATTTTTGACAATGAAACCTGCATTCATTCATCTGACAATACAGTAGACTCCCTCAAATCCGCAACCCTAAAATCCACAAACGCCTGAAATCCGCACATCATTGCAGATGTAAACACTGAAACTTTCAATTCAGATGGAGGGACAAAATTACGGATTTTTTTTTTTTTTTTTAGTTTTATATCATTCCATTTGTATTTTAATATGTAATTAATTCTATATTAATATAACTGAACGCATGGTTTTTTCCATGAAGGAAGTACAATTTATTTCTGAAAAAAAAAATAAAGATATTGCTGATATCTTTGGTAATCACAATCTTTTTTCCAAATCTTTTATGTATTAATCAAGATTTCTTGGTTATTCAAATTGGCTAAATCTGAAATAAAGCTTCCTTACTTTATGATTTTGATGTGAATTAATAGGGTACCATTATGAGGCAAGTTTCATTCAATAATTTAAGGAAAATTTACCTTATCTTTATTATGCAGATTTAATTATACACTATTAATTATTTACTTGACCTTTACTTTTAATAATTTAATCATGTTTAAAATTATCTTACTTATCATTTTAGCTTATTACTTATTACTTAATTATTTTAATATTTTACTATATTTCAAGCATTCATCATAATTTCGACTGTATTATTAGATTCAAATTACTGTTTAAAAAGTGTAAACAAAGTAATGACCAAAAATTCGCACAACCTCTGGTCCTAAGCTGTGCGGAAAGGACGGAGTCTACTGTATTAAATATCCGTTTGCATTCAGAATTTATCGTTATTAAAAGCAACTATAGAAAGTAATTCATATTTTGTGGGGAGAAAAATGAAACAAAATAGAAATTTTTCAAAAAAGTGTAAAAAGAAGTATTCTTAGTGTAAAAGTGTACAATATGGTCAAAAAGTGTAAATTTTACATCTAAAGTGTAAAAGTTGACAAGTACGTAGTATCATGTTTTTGAGTAATCTATAGTGTTAAAAAGTTCTTATTTTAAAAGATTTCTTTAACTCGATTTTACTTAATTAAATCTTTGAATAATATTTGAATATGCACATACAGTTTGTTTTCACTTTATTTATTTATAGAGTTTTAATAAATCAAAGGTGGATCTTATTGTAAAAAATGTTATTTTACATTGATTTATGAGAAAACAGCAACAATTTTTCATGTCATCAATTTCAACATACCTATTTGATACGATCTTGAAAAATATTGAGACTTTTGGTGTATTACAATGCAAGAATTCAAACCATTAAGAATATAATCCAAACATGAAATTATCTTTATAATAACTGTCTGCTTTTTCATAGAAACATGTATAAAGGGAATGTAAAGTCTTAAGAATATGGAACGCTTAAATTTCCAAATATCGCTTGATTTACACTTAATGATTGAAATGTTGTCTAAAACAGTTTCATTTAGATAAATTATTTCTAGTAGTATCATGTTCATGATTAACCTATAGTGTTAAAAAGTTCACATTTTAGAAAAAGATTTCTTTAACTCGATTATAGTTAATTAAATCTTTGAATAATGTTTGAATATGCACACACAGTTTGTTTTCATAAATTCTTGTGACACTTTGTGAGTAATTTTATTTATTTATAGCAGTTTAATAAACTAAAGGTGGATCTTATTGTGAAAATTTTTATTTTACTTGGATTTATGAGGAAACAACAACAATTTTTCATGCCGTCAATTGCAACATACCTATTTGATACAATGTTGAAAAATATTGAGACTTTTAGTGTATTACAATGCAAGAATTCAAACCATTAATAATATAAACCAAACATGAAATTATCTTTATAATAACTGTCTGCTTTTTCATAGAAACATGTAAAAAGGGAATGTAAAGTCTTAAGAACATAGAACGCTTAAATTTCCAAATATTGCTTGTTTTACACTTAACGATTGAAATGTTGGCTAAAATAGTTTCATTTAGATAACTTATTTCTAGTAGTATCATGTTTATGAGTGTTAAAAAGTTCACATTTTAAAAGATTTCTTTAACTCGATTTTAGTAGTGAAATCTTGGAATATACACACACATTGTTTTCATAAATTCTTGTGACACTTTGAGTCGTTTTATTTATTTAAAGCGGTTTAATGAACCAAAGGTTGATCTTAATGTGAAAAAATATTATTTTTCATGCATTTATGAGGAAAAAAATAAAAGATTTTCATGTCTTCAATTTTAACATAATCTGCACTAGTCATGAGAAGAAACTGGGATTGCTAATGTTAAACCTATGGGAGCGTACTTCATATATATTCATTTGTATGAAACAATAAACAATCAATATCTTCATTTGGCACCTCCCCCCCCCTCCCTTGAAGTTTGTGCTGGGTAGTATTGTTTTGAGTAAAGGGCATGTTTTATTCACTTTTATATAATAATATAAATTTTGCATAAAATTTCATGAACATTCTATTTTTGGGTATAATTCTACTTCTGGGCCGGTCTGTCAAGCTTGTCGATAAATGCATAAGTAATTTGGCAAACACATATAATTTTGCATTGACAGCCTTGGCGTAGAAAGTGATTGCATGCCAAATCGGCACCAACTGGTCTTTATACAGAAGACAAACTCTATTTTTTTTCATTATTTACCTCTAAAATTGTATAATGAACAAACATTAAATTAAAAGATATTCAATAAACCACAAACAATACAAGTCACTTAAAACTGAAGAATATGGTGTTTTCAGTAACGGTTTTATGTTCCGGCTTCAATGTGAAACATCTTTTTCTTTATTCAAAAAGTGGAGGGGCGGAATATGATCTTCTAGAGTAGGGATGCATAACCTGTCTGTCACCCATGATGGGTTACCGTGTGGCCCGAGAATTTTGTCAATAACTGAAAAAAATTGAGATTTTTGTCTGTAGGTCGCAGGAGAAAATCTTGAATTTCATCAATTTGTGTGGGGAAAATTGAAAATTTCTTCAGTCAGTTAAGAATAAAGAATTTTGTTCGTCGGGAAAATAGCGGGATGTAGAAAAATAGCGAATTTTGTTGATTTGCACAGCTTTTTTTGCAAAGGTAAGATACTTGTTTTTATTTAATTCTAAAGTTAATATTCTTAAAAGAAAGCTGTAAATATCTTTTGATTTTTTTCTCATACCCTGCTTCAAAGTTCGTTTTTTACAATCATGTTGTCAAAATGTATTTTCACTCTGAGGGGGGGAAAAAAAAAAAAGAGCCTAAGAACATGGAATGCTTAAATTTCCAAATATCGCTTGTTTTACACTTAATGATTGAAATGTTGGCTAAAACAGTTTCATTTAGATAATTACTTCTATTAGTATCGTGTTTATGAGTAATCTACAGTGTTTAAAAGTTCACATTTTAAAAGATTTCTTTAACTCAATTTTAGTTGTGAAATCTTGGAATATACACACACATTGTTTTCATAAATTCTTGTGACACTTTGAGTCATTTTATTTATTTAAAGCGGTTTACTGAACCAAAGGTGGATCTTAATGCGAAAATATATTACTTTACATGCATTTATGAGGAAAAAATAAGATTTTCAGGTCGTCAGTTTCAACATACCTATTTGATACAATGTTGAAAAATTTTGAGACTTTTGGTGTATTACAATGCAAGAATTCAAACCATTAAGAATATAAACCAAACATGAAATTATCTTTATAATAACTCTCTGCTTTTTCATAGAAACATGTAAAAAGGGAATGTAAAGTCTTAAGAACATGGAACGCTTAAATTTCCAAATATCACTTGTTTTACACTTAATGATTGAAATCTTGGCTAAAACAGTTTCATTTAAATAAATTATTTCTATTAGTATCATGTTTATGAGTAATCTAATGTAAAGTCTTAAGAACATGGAACGCTTAAATTCCCAAATATCACTTGTTTTGCACTTAATGATTGAAATCTTGGCTAAAACAGTTTCATTTAAATAAATTATTTCTATTAGTATCATGTTTATGAGTAATCTATAGTGTTAAAGATGTTCATATTTTAAAAGATTTCTTTAACTCGATTATAGTTAATTAAATCTTTGAATAATATTTGAATATGCACACACAGTTTGTTTTCAGTTTATTTATTTATAACGGTTTAATAAACCAAAGGTGGATCTTATTATAAAAAATATTATTTTACATTGATTTATGAGAAAACGACAACAATTTTTCATGTCATCAATTTCGACATACCTATTTCATACAATGTTGAAAAATATTGAGACTTTATGTGTATTACAATGCAAAAATTCAAACCATTAAGAATATATTCCAAACATGAAATTATCTTTATAATAACTGTCTGCTTTTTCATAGAAACATGTAAAAAGGGAATGTAAAGTCTTAAGAATATGGAACACTTAAATTTCCAAATATCACTTGTTTTACACTTAATGATTGAAATGTTGACTAAAACAGTTTCATTTAGATAAATTATTTCTATTAGTATCCAGGGGCGGCGCCAGAACTTGCCCGACGGGGGGGCATGGTATCCCCGACTGGGGGGCCGAATTAGTCCTTGCACACCCGACCCGAATCTGAAAATTACATTTGAAGTCAACCCGCAACCCGACCCGAACACGACATATTTCAATCTGCATCTGCCCGAACCCAAAATACTTTAACCCGCAACCCGAACAGAATCCGAAATGAAAGGAAAGTAAATAAAGTTTTAATGCAAATGTGAAAAGTAATCTATAATTACATCTCTAATACCAATTTTATGTTTTCCATAGGAAAATGGACAAATCTGTATTCTTTAATATTCGAATATAATAAAATGAATAGCAGACACCTTGTTAGATGGAGTTGTGCATCGGGTCGGGATGACTCCAACTTTCTTTCTGCTGGTCGGGTTCACCCTAGAATATTTCTTGCTGGTCATATTTATGCTTTTTGCAAGTTGGGTGTTTAGGATTTTCAAAAAAAAAAAAAGTTTGAACAGAACTGTGTTTTAAATGAAAATAAATATCTGTATGAATATAGATGAATATATATTCAATTTACTGCATCAGATATAAAATGTATATAAGAAATGTGATCATAGATTATCCTCTCTTTAAAAACCATTTTTTTTCGTGCTTCGGAATATGAAATATATTACGAACATTTCTTTTCTGATAAACAGAAATATATATGTATCGTATTTGTGATAGTTTTTGCGCACATAGACATGTTACATGTATGTAGATTGGGAGGTGACCACTAGGGTGGAGCGAAAAAAAATAATTTTTTAAAATCAAAAACGGGTAGGTGCCAAAATTTGCCTTTATACTATTACATCATCTGTGTGCAATATTACCGCTGAAAAAAAAATGGCTTGAGTCTGCGCTTTTGGCCCAAAAGTCGAAATTTTGGGTAAAATTTGACATTTTTTCAAAAATTTAAAAAAAATTCTATAGAGATGGTTATTATTTAAAAGTGTTATTTAAACTTTTATTATTGATGACTTAACATATTTAAACGATAAAACGATATCTTTGTTCTGTATAACTGGAACGAAACTGACAACTTTTGGTGAAAAAAAGGCGTTTCCACTCTGTTGTGCCATACAACTAATTGTTGTTCAGAATACAGCTCTTACCTAGTTGCTTTCAAAACTACCCAGGAGGAACCATTTGGAGGTGACTGCATTTCATGTCACAACAGTGCATAGCTCGACCACCCTACCATCTGAACTCAATGTTTTATTTATACATTGAATTGTGATTTTTTACCAAAGACTGGCATACGTTTTCTATGTATCAACCTGGTACATCTCTTCTTTGGATCCACAGACTTTGAATGCTGCTGCTGTGATCTCCTTTACGTATTTTTCTACTGCTTGTGTAAGAGAAGACAAGCAGTGTAATGCAGTGCGGATGATATTAAGGTAATCTATTCAGCCTTTTATTATCTTCACCAAGATTGCACATGATAAATGCATATTGATTAGAGATTCTGTTACCAGAACACTTTTCCAAAGAATTAGATTTATGTAATTATCCGCTTCAAAGTTGATTGTCGATATTTCAGATTTGCATATGCCGTCATTTACTCTCATCTTTCAACTATTATGTGCTGAGCAGCTAGCTGTTTAATGTGATGGTAATCGTCAGAGAGCATTGAAATAAGAATTTCCTCTGCGCATCAAAGCAACCATTGTCCTAAATAACCTTTTTTTTAGTATTTGTTTTATTCCGTTTTGTGTGTTGTTTAGTAGCAGAGTTGTTTTTGTGTAGCCAATTTCCCATGAGTTTTTAGATCCTTTCTTTAGCTGTGGATTACATTTGATTGTAAACTATTCTGGGTTAAACTTGGATAACATAGTACTTTTTGAGTGAACGTAGAGACACTGATTGGCAGTGAGTGCTCGTTTGAAGGCGGATAATTCTATTAGTCGTTGTCATCCATTCTGCGAGGGACATGTTTAGAATGAACCATTACAATTGATCATATGCCACCTCTAAGTCCAGTGAATTTCCTCTGCATTATTTATTAGGTAAGATCGTTGGCAAAAATTAGATTCTAATCCACAGGGATGCGTCGGACCAATAGGAAAATCTTTGTCCATGTGCTTATTCCCTTCTTATTTCAATTTTTGAAGCCATAGAGAGTAATTTTTAAACATTATTTCCTGAAATCGGGTAAAGGGTACTCAGCACATACCAGAAATACCTGATAGATATTTGCAAAGTTATTTCATCAAGATATTGCTCAGAAGAACTAGCGAATAGGAACCCAAGAAACTTGTCCTATGCAAGATGGCTCACAACGGCGCATAAAATTATTCAACTTTATATAAGCACTGATTGACCATCAGAGTCTGGTTCACTCACAAAGTATGTAATCCAGGTTTATGCCACAGAATGGTTTACACAAAATAAAATCCACATCTAAAAAATTAATCTAAAAACTTATGGGAAATTACTTGGCTACTAAGCATCGCAGAAAATGGCAAAAAACAAATACACTAAAAAAATTTATTTAGAACAATGGTAGCTTTTCACATCGAATGCAAATTCTTATTCCAATGTTGATGACGATCGCCATCACATTAAACAACAAGCTTATCAGCATATAAAAAATGCAAGAGGTAGAGTAAATGATGGCATATTCAAAGATGAAATACCTAAATGTTGTAAAATGTTGTAGGAACAGAACTCCCAATCACTATGCAGTAACTGGGTGTAATTTTGGTGAAGATACTAGAGAGTGTTACGAAAGCATCTTCCCGTTGGGGAAAAATCTAAAAATAGCCCAGCGGTCACATGACTCGGTAGGTGTGTTTGCGTAAGAGCGCAGAAAAAACTACCTGATTGATACTAGAGTTATGTTTTGATAAGTAACAACCTAAAAATGCTTGAGCGGGGGAAATAAAATGTTTCCTCCGAATAAATGTATTATAATTATATATTAATACGTGAGATGTAATGTAGTGAAGTAGTGCCAGAATATATTTTCTAGAAGATCCAGAATATATTTATGCTTGGCCGAAATGCAGTTTATAGCATTTTCGGAACACATATCTTATTTTTAATGTTAAATGTTCTTATATGTCATCGTTGTGATGTGGTGGTGTCAAATAAAAAACAGAAAGACCATCAAGTTTATTTACTTTCAAGAATTAGATTACAACGAAATAAATATTTTCTCGAAACGATTTTTTTTACTACGAATGATTTCTCGACAGTTTTGAAAAGAATAAATTTTTCATGGTGCCGAACACCTGGACTTTAGATTTGAAGTAGATTTCAAGATTATATAAGTATTAAATTAATGAGTGCTCCATAGGATTTCACAGTCTCTGCATCTGGATTGCAAATATTGGATTAGCCGTCATCGGCTTATTCGTCTTCTCGTCGCGGATTAAAAAAAGGTACTGTAACCAATTTTTGTTCTATGCATGAAATTATTGTATAATTGTAAATAATGGATCTCGAAAAATCTAAAGGTAAACGAAAGGTCATGAAGACCTCTATAACCAAGCTTATAACAAAAATTGAATCTTATATAGAAAGTATTGATTTTGAAAATAAAAGTAATTTTGATCAGTTGAATGAATATTTAAATAATATAATAGAAAAGCAAAACGAATTAAAAGTAGTAAACAATGAAATTCAGGAATTAATCGATAATGGAACAGTTTTTGAAACTGAAATTCAAAATTGCATTGAATATGACGATGTTATTAATGAAGCAAAATTTAAAATTAAATTGAATTTGAAAAAATTTAAAATTGATTCTGATCAACCTGATACTAGTTCTGTATTTAATGGGAGTACAATTCCTTATGTTAGTGCTAGGCCGGCAACAATAAATTTGCCAAAAATAACTATACCAGTCTTTAAAGGGGAACCAAATACCTTTTTAGAATTTATGAATAGTTTTAAGAGTACAATCGATTCGAATGAGAATTTAACCAAAATTGACAAATTCAATTACTTAAAATCATTTTTGTCAGGTGAAGCGCTTAGATCAATTTCCGGTTTAGCCCTAAACTAAACTAATTATCAACACTCTTTAGACTTACTGCAGAATCGATACGGCAAACCAGAAATTTTGATAAGCGGGTTTATAAATAAGTTGTTCGAACTAGAACCGGCAAAATCAACCGCGAACATAAAAGTGTTACGGGATTTATATGACGAATGCGAGGTGAGCATTCGAAACTTGAAAGCCATTGGGGTGGCTTCAGATAATTTTGGGTATTTATTAATACCAATTATCTTAAAACAGTTACCACATAACTTAGTAGTTGAATTTCAGAGGAAGAAAAATGCGGAAAAAGCTGGTGACGTGAATGAATTTCATAAAGTTTGAAATAGAATCGCGCGAAGCAGCTAATGCAGTGTCAGGGATTTCCTTAAAAAATCAGGAAGTAACACGATGGGAAAAAAGGGCTCCTAGGATAAAACCAAATGTTCCCACTTCAGTCGCGCTTAATACTGTTGTAAAAATTGTTTGCATTTTTTGTTACTCGAATCATTCAAGCTTAAAGTGTAACGAGATTACCGATGAACAGAAAAGATATAAGTTGAAAAAAGATGGGAGATGTTACCGATGCTTCTTGAAATCGCACTTAATATCTTTGTGTAAGGTAAAAATATCGCCTTGTGAATTGTGCAAAAGTAATCAGCATAATTATTTATTTTGTCCCACTAAAAAATCAGCAAAAACGCGTCCCGATGATGGCTTAGTGAAAGCCGAAACGTCTAAAAATGACAAAAGTCAAGCCGTGTTTTCATATGTAGTAAAAACAAATAATTCACCCGAAAAGTATGCAACATTGTTGCAAACTGCCTGTGTACAAGTGCAGGGAACAGGAAATAAATTAAACACGAGAATTTTATATGATTCTGCATGCTCTAGAACATTCATTACAAAAAGTTTAGCCTCAGCGTTAAAATTAAAACCTGTTGCTAAGGAAACACTTTTGATTTATACGTTTGCGAACCGCGACGCCATAGAAAAGGAATTTAATGTGGTAATTTTAACTATTATTAGTTGTCATCATCCTTATGAAAAAATAACTGTAAGAGCGCTGGTTTCTGAAATTATTAGCGGTACTGAGATAATGACTTCTGTTGATTATAAGTTGATAGATAAACTATATCTAGATAAACATTTATTCATTCGAAACCTGTTCAGATATTGCTTGGGGCGGATTATTTATTTGAAACTATAATAGGATCTGTCAAAAAAATTAATCGTCAATTATTTATGCAGCCAACAATATTTGGTAAAACCCTTGTCGGTAGAGTTGACAGTAATAATTCACACACGACTCCCTGTTTAAATGTAATTTGTTTCTCACCAAAAAATGATCTTAGAAATTTATGGAACATCGAGTTCTTTTTAATCGATTCTAGTGATCAAAAGCACGAAGAGACTTATGAGGTCATTAATCAATTCCAGAAAGAAATCATTTTTTAAAATGATAGATATATGACTCCCTTGTTATGGTGTAATGAATTAGATAAACAAAATTTGTTTAATAATTACGAGGTTGCAAAAAAGCGTTTTGCGGGTTTGGAAAAAAGATTAAAGAGTGATAAATCTTTGTTTTTGAAATATAATGAAATTATGAAAGAGCAATTGAGTGAGGGAATTATTGAGAAATGTAGTGATAATTGCTCTATCGATTATGTAATGCCCCATCAATCAGTGTCCCGACCGAGTTCTTCTACTACAAAAACCAGGATAGTTTTTGACGCGAGTAGCCGAAAAAATGGGGAAAAAAGTCTAAATCAATGTCTTTTTGCTGGGGAAAATTTAAATCCTAATCTCATAGATGTGCTATTAAATTTTAGACAGTTTAAAATTGCTTTCACGGGGGATATTGCTAGGGCCTTTCTACAAATACAGGTATCAGAAAATGATAGAAATTATTTATGTTTTTTGTATTTCGATGACTGCGACATAGATCAACGCACTGTTTTATACCATTTTAACCGTCACTGTTTTGGTGTAACTAGCTCCCCTTATGTTTTAGCCTCTACAATTAAAAAACATATTGGTAATTATAAGGAAACTGAACCCACCGCTTACGAAATGATTGATAAATATTTATATGTGGATGACTTAATTTATGGAGCATCCACGGTTGCAGAAGCCATGAAACTAACAACTACTGCAGTTTCTATATTTAAAGATGCTAATATGCAATTGCGAAAGTTCGTTACTAATTCACCAGAATTAAAGGAATCGTGGAATGGTAACCCGGTTATAGAAATTAATGAAAATTGTGTAGAATCTAAAGTATTGGGGTTAAACTGGAATATTGAAGAGGATTTTCTGGCCATAGATTTGGCATCTTTAGTGTCAGATGGTGACAGCTTGGAATTTACCAAAAGGCATGTTCTCCAAACTGCTGCCAAAATATTTGATCCTATTGGATTTATGTCACCATTTTTGATTAGAATTGAGATTTTTCTACAAGAATTATGGCAGAGTGGGTTGGACTGGGACGACGAATTTAATGAAGAATTTAAAATTAAATACAGAACATGGTATCAGGAAATAAAATTGCTGGAAGAATTAAAAATACCTAGATATTATTATCACTTGGGTGAAGTGCAGGACAGGGTAGAACTTCACATTTTTTCGGACGCTTCCTTAAAATCCTATGGAGCGGTAGCCTACTTCCGATTTAAATCTTCCGAAGGGCTCTTTAAGACTTGTTTTGTTATGGCTAAGGCTAGATTAGCCCCGTTGAAGAAAATAACGCTGCCAAGACTCGAACTTTTAGGTGCTCTAATAGCTGCTAGGATAGCTAATCACTTAAAAAGTATTTTCTATAATTTCGAAAAAATAGTACTGTGGACAGACTCGACCATAGTATTACATTGGATTCAAGGAGCGGCATCCAAATGGAAGCCATTCGTTGCCAATAGGGTAACGGAAATACAGAGAATGAGCGACCCTAGTTCTTGGAGGCATGTAATTAGCAAGGATAATCCTGTGGATATGCTGACTAGGGGGCTATCAGCTAAAGAATTATTGAACTCAAATCAATGGTGGTGTGGCCCTAAATGGCTTAGTAAATCTGAAAAATTTTGGCCCAAGGATGATAAGTATAAAACAAAATCAGTCAACCCTGAAATTGAAATTGAAGCCAGAAGTAAAATTATTGTTAATGCAACAATTGTTAAGGAAAATCTAATTGAAATAAACAAATACAGTAACCTGAAAAAACTATTACGAGTAACTGACTATGTTATACTCTTTATCAAAATGTTAAAGAAAAAACGCGAGAGAAATTGTAACCTTACGTCAAAGGAAATATGAGAAGCAGAAATTTTTTGGATAAAAAATTGTCAAAATGAAATTTTCGCGAAAGAAATCATATGCCTGAAAAATTCTAAACCGCTTCCTAGAGATTCTAAATTACTTTCTTTGAACCCTTACCTCGATCCAGAAGGAGTTTTGCGAGTCTCCGGAAGACTCTGTAAGACTAATTTATCGGTGGATGAAAAGCATCCAATAATTCTTCCGCCAAAAACTAAATTGGCAGAACTAATAATTTGGGATGCTCATAATAAAGTTTTTCACTCTGCTGTTGCCCATACACTTCTACAAATTCGAGAAAGATTCTGGCTACTAAAGGCTAGACAAACCGTGAGAAGTGTGCTAAAAAATTGCATTGTATGCAAGAGGTTTTCTTCAACTCCAGGAGACCAAACGGTAGCTCGATTGCCAGCTGATCGTGTAGAACAGGCAAATCCATTCAGTGTGATAGGATGTGATTTTGCAGGACCTTTGTACGTAAAAGACAGTGATAATAAGCAATACATTTTGATGATTACGTGTGCAGTAACCAGAAATGTCCACCTGGAGCTTGTAGACAATTTGTCAACTTCAACATTTTTACTAGGATTCCGTAGATTCCTCTCACGACGAGGAATGCCAGCTGTTATATATACAGATAATGCTCAGACGTTCAAACGGGCCGAAAAAGACTTGAAAAAACTTTGGTCCATTATAACTCATCCAGATGTACAAGATTTTTTTTCTTCCCATTGCATTAAGTGGAAGTTCATAGTCGAACGAGCAGCATGGTGGGGGGGATTTTATGAACGTATGGTTAGGACAATAAAAACCGCATTGCGGAAAACTCTTGGCAAATCATCCCTGACTGTGATTGAACTGAATACTGTACTAGTGGAAATTGAAGGCATGGTCAATTCTCACCCTATAACCTATTTCTCGCCAGAAAGTCCAGACCCCCTACCATTAACCCCTGCTCACTTCTTAATTGGGAGAAGAATGTCTTCTCTGCCACCAGTTCGGCTTCACCTTGACTCGAATATCTCTTCCAGGAAAGAGTTAATTAGATCTTACAACTATCGTGAAAAATTAATGCGCTTGTTTTGGTCTAGATGGAAAGGGGAATATTTATTAAATTTGAGGTCAGCTCATTTAAGCTCGAACAAAACTAATTTTCCTCAATTTAAATTAAATGACATTTTACTAATCAAAGATGATAAATTACCCAGAAATTTCTGGAGCCTAGGAAAAATTATTGAATTATTTCCTGGAAGAGACGGCAAGGTGAGGTCCTGTAAAGTCAAAACTGAGAAATGCATTCTCAAAAGACCCATCCAATTGATTTATCCTCTTGAACTTGGAACTGATTGTGACTCTAAAAATTAATTCATATAATAATCTTTTTTTCTTCTTATTTTAGTTTGAATTTCATTGTAACGTGTTTAAATACCCTGAAGTATGTATAACATTTCGTATTTTATATTTGTATTTGTATTAATTTCATTATTTTATATTTGTATTAATATCATATATTTTAATTATTTGTGATGAACACCCATATGTTCATGGGTGGGCAGTGTTACGAAAGCATTATCCCGTTGGGGAAAAATCTAAAAATAGCCCAGCGGTCACATGACTCGGTAGGTGTGTTTGCGTAAGAGCGCAGAAAAAACTACCTGATTGATACTAGAGTTATGTTTTGATAAGTAACAACCTAAAAATGCTCGAGCGGGGGAAATAAAATGTTTCCTCCGAATAAATGTATTATAATTACATATTAATACGTGAGATGTAATGTAGTGAAGTAGTGCCAGAATATATTTTCTAGAAGATCCAGAATATATTTATGCTTGGCCGAAATGCAGTTTATAGCATTTTCGGAACACATATCTTATTTTTAATGTTAAATGTTCTTATATGTCATCGTTGTGATGTGGTGGTGTCAAATAAAAAATAGAAAGACCATCAAGTTTATTTACTTTCAAGAATTAGATTACAACGAAATAAATATTTTCTCGAAATGATTTTTTTTACTACGAATGATTTCTCGACAGTTTTGAAAAGAATAAAATTTTCGGAGGGCTCAATAGCAGGGGTGTAGTGGAGGGTATACGCCGTATACCCTCTGGATTTTTTTAAGGAACACCATATACCCTCTGTTTCTCAAGAAAGCTATAGTATATACACTCTAGGGTATACGCTCTGCCTTCAGCGTATACCCTCTGCTTAGAGCGTATAGCCTCTGTTCTTTTTACGACTACATCACTGCTGAATAGATTCCATTAATTCCACTGCATTACTCTGCTTACCTTATCATACACAAGCAGTAGAAATATGCGTGAAGAAGTGTCACAGCAACATCACCCAACATCTGTGGATACTACAAAGAAGAGATAGATTAGGTTGGTACATAGGAAACTTATGCCAGTCTTTGATGAAAAATCACAATTCAATATATAAATAAAACATTGTGCTCAGATGGAAGGGTGGTGAAGTTATGCACTGTTGTGTCATGAAATGCAGCTACCCCCACGTGATACCTCCTTGGTAGATTTGAAAGCAACTACGTAAGAACTGTATTCCAAACAACAATTAGTTGTAAGACACAACAGAGTGGAAACGCCTTTTTTTTTACCAAAAGTTGTCAGTTTTGCTCCCGTTATACAGAACAAACATATCTTTTTATCGTTTAAATATGTTAAGTTATTAATAATAAAGGTTTAAATAACACTATTAAATAATAGCCAGCTCTATAGGAATTTTTTAATTTTTTTGAAAAAATGTCAAATTTTACCCAAAATTTCGACATTTGGACCAAAAGCGCAGACTCATGCCATTTTTTTTTCAGCCGTAATATTGCACGCAGATGATGTACTAATATACAGGCAACTTTTGACGCCTATCCGTTTTTGATTTAAAAATAATAATTTTTTTCGCTCCACCCTAGTGACCACTATTCAAAAGTATAAGCGTACGAATATATAAGTGTTAGGAATTGAAAAACTGTTCACTAAATAGACGTGTCCGATTTTTCGGGAGTGTCCATTGTGGAAATTTATTGTATATAGATTTTTAACATGAAAAAATACTTTGGAGATTATTTTGAAAAATCGGATCAACCCGAACCGGACCCGCATAAGTCAAAACCCAACCCAAACCCGACCGCAGCAAAAAAGTAGAAGCCAAACCGACCTCGACCCACAACAAAAAAATATAGCTCCAACCCGGGGTCGGGTCGGATGCGAGTAAAAGCGTGTAACCCGACCCGATGCAGGACTCTAGGCCGATTTCGTAATATATATTTAAAAAGTGTCCACGAGCCCGGGCCTGTCTTGAAGCCCGAGTTCGGTAAAATTTTCGTTCATTAAGCTCGGTCAGGGCTTAATTTTTATCTCAAGTCTCGGGTCGGCTGAGACTAAATTTTATTTTTTTTAATGTTGCACTGGGTAGGAATTTCATTCTTCCAGAGACGGGTCTGGGTCTTGAATTTTTTCTGTAGATTCGGGCCAGACCGGGACTGTATTTTGTTCTTTCGGGGCCGTATAGGATGATATTTTTTTTTTTTTCTCACGAGTAATGTCCCGGTACCATTCCTCCTTTATTAGTAGAGAAAATGGACGATAAAACAGCATATCTTTGTTTGCTTTTTCTTCTTTTTTTTTTTTGTTTGCGTTTTTTAAATAAAAGGCGGAGTATTTGGTTAATTTCTAGGTAAATTAATCAAATCCCGGCAATTTCTTAAAAAATAATTGAAATTAATCAAATCCCCCTGGGCCAAAAATGCAAAAAAAGCAGACAGATCGTGCCGGCATGGTATGCTTGTAACAGGAAATGCGCAAGTGTTTAGCTTTTATAACGGGCCGGGCAAACAATAGTTCAGCTTGATACTATGTTAATTTAAACAATAACATAAAAAACACTCTTTGTTTACCCATTCAATTTATAAAAATACTCGCCAAACACTTTTTAATAAAGGTTAAAGTGAGCAGATGTTCTTTACCACGTCTTATCTCTTCTTGAACCTTATTTTGTATAGGCGCCTAAATTTGCAGTCAATCGAATAAACATTAAACAGAAGAGCACATGAGTTCTAAGACAATATATAAGGTATTCGGTAACATCCGGCCGTTGTGACGACTGTGGCTGACTTGTGATTGAATTCTCTCGTCTCAGACTAAAGAATAAAATTTTAACTTAGAGTATCAGGGCCGAAACTAGCCTTTTTTGCACCCGGGGCAAGCATAGATTTTGGCGCCCCCCCGCCCTCTTCCGCAAAGTATATTTACAAAGAGAATTTTACTAATTTTCTAATAGCCGACTTATTTTAAAATTTAAAATATATAATCTTAAAATATGTAATACTGAACTATGTAATCTACATTGGCGAATCCAAGGGGGAGGTCTCGGGGGTCATGTCTCCCTTCTGAACACCAACAAAAATATTCTAAAGATCATTTTTAATATGAAATATACAGTAAAGTCCCGATTATCCGAATCATGCTTAACCGAGTCCTGTGTAACCAAGTTCACCGAATTATTTTCTTCTGATGGACTGATGGCTTCTATTATTATGAAACAGCCATTATAAATGGCGTGTTAGGTGAAGATGAAAGAGCAGCCGTAAAAAGTTAGAACTCTGATTTTTTGGTCAGAATGGGAAGAAAAAAAATGACTCTGATTTTCTGGTCAGAATGGAAAGAAAAAAAATGCATTATTTTTCTTTCCATTCTGACCAGAAAATCAGGATTCTATTTTTTTACGACTGCTCTTTCATCTTCACCTAACACTTTATTTATAATGGCTGTTTCATAATAATAGAAGCCATCAGTCCATCAGAAGAAAATGATCCATTCCAAAGGTATAATCCTCCATTTGGCGCCCCTTCGTTCTGGCGCACGGGGCATAAAATTATAAAGATTTTAAATAGACAATATTTTACATCTTTAACTATAAAAATCCATGTATGAGCAAAAAAATGAATGAATTATTATGAAAAAAAGTTACGTCTATTTTATAGTAGCAGATTTTCGCAATATTTCGACTTCTTAAAAATTTGCGATTTGTGAAAAAAACTGACGTTATGGTGTGGTAAAAAATGAAGGTCATTTTGGGATTCAGCACTAAAAAATACATAAGAACCAATTATAGAAAGCTGAAAAACATAACTATCACATCCATTTTTTAATATCAGATTTCTGAAAGAGGATAATCTCTGAAAAAGGATCCCCTTCAGAAATCTGAAGGGGCCTTAACATCCTTGAAAGTCAAAAATGTCATCTAAGTGGTGTGTATACCTCTTCACAGGCGCGGATCCAAGGAAGGGAGGAGATCGCCACCCACCCCTTGGATCAAAAAATATAAATTCACCCATTATCGCAAATTTCGACAAATGCTCGCCGAAAAGAATCATTTTTGTCAATCGTTCGCAGGTCAAAAAATCGCGCAAAAAACGCGAATTTCGTCAAAGGAGCGAGCAAAAAGCGCAATTTCGTCAAAGGATCGCGCAAAAAAGCGAATTTCGTCAAAGGACAACGGAAAAAAACGCGAAATTCGTGAAAGGACCACGAAAAAAACGTGAATTTAGTCAAAGGATAGCAGAAAAAAACGTGAATTTCGCCAAAGGATCGCAAAAAAACGCGAATTTCGCCAAACAATTACGCAAAAAACGCTAATTTCGAGAAATAATTGCGCAAAAATACGAATTTCGTCAACAGATCTCGGAAAAATGCTAATTTCGTCAAAGAATCGCGAAAAAAAATACGCGAATTTCATCAAAGGATCACTAAAAAAAAAGCGAATTTCGTCAAAGGATAGTAGAAAAAACACGAATTTCGTCGAAGGATCGCAGAAAAAAACGCGAATTTTGCCAAAGGATCTAAAAAACGCTAATTTCGCAGAAAAGCGCGCAAAAAATGCGAATTTCGTCAAAGAATTGCGAAAAAATGCGCGAATTTCGCAAAGGGCAGCGGAAAAAACGCACAATTAGCACCAGGGGGAGATTCTCCTAGGCGCGCATCCATGGGGGTTTCAATCGGGGGCGCTCGCCCCCCCCCCCCCAAGATATAAATACAACGCTTTTAACAGCAGTTTTCGCGGAATAGACATACAAGCAAACGAAACCAAACACTTTCCGGGTGTCAGTGGTAAACCTCACTGAGGTTTCGGCAATTAGTGAACAAAATAGGATTATGTCCTGTCAAAAGGCATATGGCACCATAATTTTTACACTATGGGTTGAGGTGGGGGATGATGCTACTTCGTGTACCTTTTGTTGAATCTCTATAACAGAAATTGACAACGTTATGCGGATCCCTTTAAGGTGTTAAAACTTTTCCTTCTTTCAAAGAAGCTGCAATTCTAATTTCTGTATAACGATATTTTTGAGGAGTTCTTTATTGTTTGAGAAAAGAATGAGAATCATAGCAATTTCCAAAGAAAGAAAGAAACAAGAAATAAAAGGTCCTTTGAAAAATGCAATCATCTTAATGTTTTCTGAAGAAAGCCACTAATGTGTAAAAAATGTCCTGTTATTGCCACCCACATTGGTAAATTTCAAGGGGTATTTGATGAATGAACAAAAAAGGATTATGTCCTAATCCTAGTCAGTTAAAAGCTAAAATGCTTATGGTGTGTTGATTTCTTAAAAACCGACTTGGTAAATTTGTTCTTCCCTTCTTTGCTCCGATCGAACCCCCCACTCCCGTGGATGCGCGCTTAGGGAATCTCCTCCCGGTTCTAATTGGCAAAATTCGCGTATTTTTTTTCGCGATTCTTTCGCGAAATTAGCGTTTTTTTCCTCAAATTTTTGGTGAAATTTGCGTTTTTTTCTGCAATCCTTTGACGAAATTCGCGTTTTTATCTCCGATCCTTTGACGAAATTTGCGTTCCTTTGTAGTCCTTTGACGAAATAAGCAATTTTTTAACGAAATTCGCATTTTTTCGCGCTTCTTTGACGAAATTTTGCGTTTTTTCGCGATCCTTTGTCGAAACTCGCGTTTTTTCGCGATCTTTGACGAAATTGGGGTTTTTTGCGCGATCCGTTGACGAAATTCGCGTTCCTTTTGCGATCCTTTTATCTGCGAACGATTGACGAAATTGATTTTTTTTCAGCGATCATTTTTCGAAATTCGCGATAATCGGTGGATTTATATTATTTTGCCCCCCCCCCCCCCCGTGGATCCGCGCCTGTGAAAAAGCGGAACATTTAACATCCAGCATAGTTGTTCCGCGGGGCGAATCCAGTGATCCCTGAAAATTGGGACATTCCGCTTAAATCTCAACACTTGGTAACATTACACTTTGTAACATTAAGTTCACACAACAATAATTTATAAGGTTCATGAGCTTTTTGCGATTCGGGTTACTGGGATTTTCCCAAATAAGTTAGACCCCAAGTACGTATCAGATGAAAAGAAATACAAATTTGAATATGAATAAGAATACATTCAGTTTACTGCATGAGAAATAAAGTTGTGAGAAGTGTCATAATAGATTATCATTTCTTTAAGAACCATTTTTTCTTCTTTCGAAATTTGGAAAATATTATCAACTTTTCGCTTTTCAGACATACAATAACATATGCATCATATTTTTGATATTTTATGCACACCTACACGTTACATGTTTGTAGATTAGGAGGTATCCACTATTCAAAGAGGTATAAGCGTACAAATATTAAAGTGTTAGGAATTGAAAAAGTGTTCACTAAATAGAGACGTCCGTTTTTCGGGAGTGCACATTTAGGTGGTGTTACTGTATATAAATTTTTAACCTGAAAAATATTTGGACATTCTTTTGAATCATCTGGTCAACCAGAACCTGATCTGCAAAAGTTAAGACCCAACCTGAACCCGGAACAATGAAAGTCAATACGACCCGTTGGGAAAAAGTAAGTCATCCCAACTCGAACCCAACCCACCGATGGTCGAATTGGTTGCGGATAAAATTGGATAATCCGACCCGATGCAGGACTCTAGTAGATGTTTGCATAGGCCGAAAATGCCGGGTTATCCCGGCGATTTGAAGAGCTTTTTCTCTTATTTTAAGAAATTTTTGTCTTTTGATCGAAAAATTTTAGAAAATCTTGTGCTTAGGTTCATGATTTTTACTTATTTTTAGATAAAAGGGATTTATAAATTCCGTTTCTAAAACGTAAAAATACTAGGCAGCAGAGCTGCTGGAACACCCATGTAAATTGACGATCATGCTGCTTTATGTGTGAGTATTTCAGGTAGTTACTTGTTTTCTGTATTTTGAGGGGAAATGGGCAAATCAAAGCGCAATTTTTCATGTTTAAAGGAAATATAATCAAGGGAAAAATTGTTCAATTCACGGATTATTTTAAGGATCAATTCACGTATTATTACTGCAGAGTCCTGCGCGGTTTGGGTTATACCTGACCCGAACCCGGAAATTCTATATCCATTCAACCTGAACCAGTTAAAAAAAAAAAAAAAAAGTTGACCCGATCCCGACAAACATCGACCCAAAACGACAGGATTCAACCCGAACCCAATACCAAAACAAAAAAATATATCCATATTGTAATGGAATAATGGAAAAGTATTCTACAATTATATCTCTAGTATCAATTATATTGTTTATGTAGAAAAAACAATATATCTGTATATGTACTCGTTGATACTCAAATAATATAGTTTTTCATTTTAAAATATATTGAGAAATTGGGTAGAATCGAACCCATCCGCCAGAAAAAAATTAAAGTGAATCCAACTCGAAAAATAGAAGTCAATCCGAGCCCCTCTGAAAAAGTATTCTCTCCGGATCAGACTCAAACCACCAGTCGGGTTGGGTTTAGTTTGCCCAACACGATGCAGGACTCTACCCGAAACGCGATCTGAGCCAGACAAAAATTTTCATCCTCCACATTTCGACCTAAACCCGAAATACTCGAACCTCAATCAAACCCCAAACCTAAATGATCAAAAGAAAAAAATACCTGTATATATATATCCATATTGTAATGCAGCTATGTAAAAAGTAGTCTACAATTATACTTCTAGTATCAATTTTAACTTTTAAGTGAAAAATTCAATATCCATATATTTGTTAATATTCAAGTATATAAGTTTTTCTTCTTAAAATAAATTTTGTAAATTCTTTTGACTGATCGATTCATCTCTAATCAAGAACCGTAAGTATCATCACCCAACCCGAACCTGAAACAACTAAAGTTAATCGACCCGCCACGGCAAAAGATCTGGTCCAACCCGATCCAGTCCAGAACACTAGTCGGGTCAAGTGCAATTTGCCCAACCCGATGCAGCACTCTATTTGCCATCCAACTCGACCCTGACAAAATAATTTATGCCCTCCATATTCTTAACCGAACCCGAAATACTTCAAACTAAGCCGACTGTAAATCCACAATGAGTGAAAATTGATCCATAATGTAACGTTATTTATAAAAAAAAAAATAGCATATGATCATAACTTCAGTATAAATTTTACCTTTTATATTGCAAAATAAACATGTAAAGAGTCATCCATGTATCAAATATGTAGATTTTTATCTGAAGGAATTTGGACTTTTTTTCTTTTCGAAAAATTGGGTTCACCTGAATCCAACCTGCAACAATCACAATTCAATCTAGAAAGCGACTCATACCCGGAAGAATTTGTTTAGTCAATCCGACTTGCAAAGAAAAAAAATGAGCTCCAACTTGACCCAACCCGACCGGGCCGAAATTCAAGTCAACCCCCGACGACATTGAATTTTGACCCTGGGGGAGGGGGTGGGGAAGGTATGCCCGATGGGGGGGGACATGCCCCCCGGGCCCCCCTCTGGCGCCGCCCTTGTTAGTATCATGTTTAGGATTAACCTATAGTGTTAAAATTTCACATTTTAAAAGATTTCTTTAACTCGATTATAGTTAATTAAATCTTTCAATAATGTTTGAATATGCACACACAATTTGTTTTCATAAATTCTTGTGACACTTTGTGAGTTGTTTTATTTATTTATTTAAAGCAGTTTAATAAACCAAAGGTGGATCTTATTGTGAAAAAATATTATATTACGTGGATTTATGAGGAAACAACAACAATTTTTCATGTCGTCAATTTCAACATACCTATTTGATACAATGTTGAAAAATATTGAGACTTTTGGTGTATTACAATGCAAGAATTCAAACCATTAATAATATAAACCAAACATGAAATTATCTTTATAATAACTGTCTGCTTTTTCATAGAAACATGTAAAAAGGGAATGTAAAGTCTTAAGAACATGGAACGCTTAAATTTCCAAATATCGCTTGTTTTACACTTAATGATTGAAATGTTGGCTAAAACAGTTTCATTTAAATAAAATATTTTTATTAGTATCATACCTGCCAACGCTTGAAAATAGAAAAGTGTAAAATGATGCATGAAGAGTATTTCACACCTTTTTTTAGAATACATAATAGATGAATATTTTTAAATATTACAGCAGTGACCATTACAAAGATAGTTTGCTAAGAAAAACATTATCAGACTCATTAAGAAACTGATTTTAAAGCCATATATATAGTTCCCCCCCCCCCCAATTTTTGCTGAGCAAAATATATTGAGAACATTACTTTCACATACAATGAAAATAAAGATTATTTTTGACAATGAAACCTGCATTCATTCATCTGACAATATTAAATATCCCTTTGCATTCAGAATTTATCGTTATTAAAAGCAACTATAGAAAGTAATTCATATTTTGTGGGGAGAAAAATGAAACAAAATAGAAACTTTTCAAAAAAGTGTAAAAAGAGGTATTCTAAGTGTAAAAGTGTACAATGTGGTTAAAAAGTGTAAATTTTACACCTAAAGTGTAAAAGTTGGCAAGTATGTAGTATCATGTTATTGAGTAATCTATAGTGTTAAAAAGTTCATATTTTAAAAGATTTCTTTAACTCGATTATACTTAATTAAATCTTAGAGTAATATTTGAATATGCACACACAGTTTGTTTTCAGTTTATTTATTTATAGCAGTTTAATAAACCAAAGGTGGATCTTATTATAAAAATATTATTTTACATTGATTTATGAGAAGACAGCAACAATTTTTCATGTCATCAATTTCAACATACCTATTTGATACAATGTTGAAAATATTGAGACTTTTGATGTATTACAATGCAAAAATTCAAACCATTAAGAATATAATCCAAACACGAAATTATCTTTATAATAACTGTCTGCTTTTTCATAGAAACATGTAAAAAGGGAATGCAAAGTCTTAAGAATATGGAACACTTAAATTTCCAAATATCACTCGTTTTACACTTAATGATTGAAATGTTGGCTAAAACAGTTTCATTTTGATAAATTACAGGGCCGAAACTAGCCTTTTTTGCACCCGGGGCAAGTATGGATTTTGGCGCCCCCTCTTCCACAAAGTATATTTACAAAGAGAATTTTACTAATTTTCTAATAGCCGGCTTATTTTAAAATTTAAAATATGTAATCATAAAATATGTAATACTGAACTACGTAATCTACAATGGCAGATCCAAGGAGAAGGTCACGGGGGTCATGACTCCCCTCTGAACACCAACAAAAATATTCTAAAGATCATTTTAAAAATGAAATACGCAGTTAGAGTCCCGATTATCCGAGTCCTGCTTAACCGAGGTTCCGCTTTCAGCGAGTTATTTTCTTCTGATGGACTGATGAATTCTATTATTATGAAACAGCCATTATAAATGAAGTGTTAGGTGAAGAGGAAAGAGCAGTCGTAAAAAGTTAGGACTCTGATTTTTTGGTCAGAAAAAATGGCATTTTTTTTTTTTTTTTTCAAAAAACAATTATGGCAATTTTTTCCTTCCCATTCTGACCAGAAAATCAGAATCCATCAGTCCATCAGAAGAAAACGATCCATTCCAAAGGTATAATCCTTCATTTGGCGCCTGGGGCACATACCCCCTCTGCCCCCCCCCCCCTAGTTTCGGCCCTGATAAATTATTTCTAGTAGTATCATGTTTATGATTAATATAGTGTTAAAAAGTTCACATTTTAGAAAAAGATTTCTTTAACTCGATTATAGTTAATTAAATCTTTGAATAATGTTTGAATATGCACACACAGTTTGTTTTCATAAATTATTGTGACACTTTGTGAGTTATTTTATTTATTTATAGCAGTTTAATAAACCAAAGGTGGATCTTATTGTGAAAATTTTTATTTTACTTGGATTTATGAGGAAACAACAATTTTTCATGCCGTCAATTTCAACATACCTATTTGATACAATGTTGAAAAATATTGAGACTTTTAGTGTATTACAATGCAAGAATTCAAACCATTAATAATATAAATCAAACATGAAATTATCTTTATAATAACTGTCTGCTTTTTCATAGAAACATGTAAAAAGGGAATGTAAAGTCTTAAGAACATAGAACGCTTAAATTTCCAAACATTGCTTGTTTTACACTTAACAATTGAAATGTTGGCTAAAATAGTTTCATTTAGATAACTTATTTCTAGTAGTATCATGTTTATGAGTGTTAAAAAGTTCACATTTTAAAAGATTTCTTTAACTCGATTTTAGTAGTGAAATCTTGGAATATACACACACATTGTTTTCATAAATTCTTGTGACACTTTGAGTCGTTTTATTTATTTAAAGCGGTTTAATGAACCAAAGGTTGATCTTAATGTGAAAAAATATTATTTTACATGCATTTATGAGGAAAAAAAATAAAAGATTTTCATGTCGTCAATTTTAACATACCTATTTGATACAATGTTGAAAAATTTTAAGACTTTTGGTGTATTACAATACAAGAATTCAAACCATTAAGAATATAAACCAAACATGCAGAAAAATACTGGCTTGGTACTGACAGGAGTTCCACAAAGTAAAATAAGATTTTGCAATATAAATTACACATTATCAGATGCAATATTTCATCATGGTAAATTTAAACCAAGGGATCATTACACAGCTGTAGTTCAAAAAGAGAAACATTGGTACAAACACACAAACAAAGCAGATACAGTAGAGCGCCGCTAATCCACGAACCTGTAGTCCGCGAACAATTTATGAATGTAAACAAAGAAATTGAATTCTTGTAAAGTGTTTCAGTAGTGACAAAATTTTCAAATTTGAAATTTTTTTACACCAAATTTCACATTTTCCTTGCCTCTGTATTTAATATTATATACTATATAACATTCTTCTTGAAAGATTAAATTAATAGTACATTTAATTATTATATTATTTTATTTATTTATATTTATTCATGCAATACTTGAAAAATACAATTTGAACTCTTATGAAAAAGTATTTACTTTTAATGATAGAAAATGCTTTCTTAGACAATGTATTTCATAATTTATTTTTTTTTTTCAGTAAATCGTAATTATAAGATAGGAAAACACATAAAAAAAATAACGCATTTCTTACATTTGAACTCTTATTAATGATGTATTACAATGTAAAAAATCTTAAACATCTGTTACTGTTTTTCTCCAATAGATGGCGCAACCAGATATGTATCAAATAATAATAATGCTATAATATCGATCTTTTTTGCAAGGTAATTATGAAAGTAGTATTTAAATGGTAACTAAAATTATAAAATCAAGATTTTTTTTTTTTACTATCTTCATGACATTATTATGATTACTGATTTATAATTTGCTTATTTCTGATGTTTGCTTTTTAGACTATTTTAAAAAAAAATCCCAATTCTTTTGTTAACAAAAGTTACCAGATTCTTTAATCTTAAATTTACTAAGGATTTTAATTCCTATCCTTCAACCCTATAAAATTATGAATAGAAATTTGAAAACTGATATTATTAGGATTATTTTCATAGGAAATACCAAAATTAAAACTTTTTAGTACTCATTGGTAATAATAGATGGCGACACCAAACATCTGCTACACGAATTTGCTTGTAGACAAAATTGATAATAAAAATTTTGTGGTCTTGTATTTATTATTTTTTCAAGTATTATTCATAAATAGATTATTTAAAATTATTCATATATTATAACAAAATAATAAACTGCAATTATACTATAGTTATTTTATTTTAGAAAGAAAATGGAATTAAAAAAAAAAATCCTATGAAAGTTATTGCTCATTTCACCAGAACAGAATTATTTGATTTTTAAAAAGCAACAAAGCTTTGTTACTCAACATGAACTTATTACTACATATAAACTTCAACAATACAAATAAAATGTCTTAAAACAAACAATTATTGATGCCATGTTTAAAAATAATAAATTATTATTATTATTAAATAGTTTTTACTTTATTTATGCATTAAAATGTGTAATTTATTTATTTTAAAGAATTAACAATCTAAATTTGTTCAAAAGATGAATTAAAAAAAATGTAAACAAAGATTAAATAGGCATGACCTGTAATCCGCAAAAAGTCTCTCATCCGCACAACCCTTGGAACAAAGCTTTGTGGATTAGAGGCTTTCTACTGTACTAAAATCTATTAGTGTTCATGGCCAAGGTACAGTAAAGATACATTTTATTTTATAAAAAAAACCTAATCTTTTTTCTAGTACAGTTGACTCCCTCAAATCCGCAACCCTAAAATCCACACATCTTTACATATGTAAACAATGAAACCTTCAGATGTAAGGTCAGAATTACAGAATTTTTTAGTTTTATTTCACCCTGTGTGCATTTTAATATGCAATTCTTAATAGCGTGATTGAACTCGTGTTTTTCCATGAAAGGAGTATAAATTTATTATTTTTTTAAAATCAAGATGTTGTTGATACCACTGGTAATCACAATCTTTTTACCAAATATATTATGTATTAGTCAATCTTTTTTTAGTTATTATTATGAGTTTGATGTGAATTAATGGAAAATGTATCTCATCATTTTTATGCATATTCAAATATGCATTATTACTTATTTACTTAACCTTTACTTTTAATATTTTATTCAGTTTTTAAATTATCTTTTTATCCTTTTAGTTTATTACTAGGCTTAATTATTTTAATATTTTACTTTATTACAATCATTCATTATAATTTTTATTACATTATTGCTTCAAATTACCGTTTAAAAAATGTAAACAAAGCAATGGCCAGAAATCTGCAAAATTCTAAAATCTGCACAACCTCTGGCCCCAAGCTGTGCGGATTTGAGGGAGTCTACTCTATAACAGACTCAAAATGTTATATATCAGCAATACACGTCTTGTACAAATTGGCAGAGATGAAAGTGCGAGTTAGAAGTACTAACACATACTAATTCAAGAATTTTATAACTTTTAGACGTACTTAAGGAGAAATATTTCATTCTATTAAGTAAAATGATTGTTTTATTTTAAATATGACGTCATTTTCAGTTGCTGAAATATTTCGCCTACCATTTCAAACTCAATATCAGCGGGCGAAAAAATTCGGAAATATCAATATAAATAAACCCAATTATTTTAGTTTTCTCTCCACAACAATGGAAGTAATCGGATTGCCACCATTTTGAAGAAATTAATAAAAACATAAAATTAGGAATATTTAAAAAAAAAAAAAAAAAAAAAAAAAAAGCTAGTGTGGGCACATCTACAAATGGACAGCTTCCATTTAAAACAATAATTACTGAAATTGGTCCAGTAGAAAGCTCAGGGCTGACTCAAAAATGACTAAAAAACAGCCTGGTCTTTTAAACATATTAAATTTTACATTATACTTTCCTTTTCTTTAGTAATTTTTGTGTAATTGTTTCTAATTTACAGACAGACTTAAAAAGTAAAATGTAAACAAAGGAATGATCTGCAAAACCCTCAGTCCCTAAATGTGCAGATTTCACAGAGTTGACTGTACTTCACTTTTACTATCCAATGATACTTTTATCCTTTCTTATGTTCAAAATCAATAGCAACAGTTACTCCCTCTCATAATTCATATCAGGATATTTCCTGAAATAACTTTTAGTCAAGTAAATTTTATTGTGATGAGTTTGTGTTCCTAGTGCTCAACAAATTTATAAGAGTCTTTCTTCTGAAATTAGCCTCCAGTCTTAAATTATGAATTTAATTAAAGCAAGATGTACGATTAAAATCTATACATATATAGAAGAATTTGTCCTAACTGACTCAAAATCAACGCCAAACCTCAACCATTGCACCTAGGACAATAAAATTTGGAAGACATGTTCCTTACATTGTATAGGCACCCACTGAGAAAGGATTTTTGAAAATCTGCCCCCCCCCCCCCCTCCAAGAGGTTAAAAGGAGGGATTCATTTCACCATATCTCGGCAGCAGTTTTAGACAGGTGTATGAAATTCAGGATAACTAATGTAGTAAAAATAGTTAAACATGTATTTTAGCAATTTTAAACCCTCTCAACCCTCCCTAAGGATATTAAAGTGGGTGGTCGAAAGTTTTAAGATATTTCGCCATATCTCAGAAGCGGTTTTATGTACGAGCGTGAATTTCAAAAGAACAAATGTAAAACAAAATAGTTAAACACATTGTTCAGCTCATTAGGAATCCCACCTACTCGTAGCGTTATCATTTTAGATAGGATTTTGTTACAGAGGACTGCGATAAATAATTTATAATACAGTAAACTCTGTCTAAGGCGGAATCGATGAAATTTTCTGCCTTAGACAACATTCTGCCTTATGCAAAATACCCCCCTACAAAAAAAAAAAAAAAAGTAAAAATTTTAAAAATGCACAAGTTGTATATTTTTGTCACATTTGTAACCTTTTGTACCATTCTTTAAAATTAAATTCTTAAAGAAATTAAAACTTTTTATTAAATTTATAGTCTTTAATAATACTGAAAAACATTATTCGAACACTGAAAAAAATAGTATTAATTAGAAATTGCTTCAGTTCTGGAAATTTATTTACTTTAACAAATACAATCATATACCTAATCTTTAACATAGTTTCCGACGAGACTGAAAATAATATTTTATCGATGCTTGTTTTTACTTACGGTTTAACAAGCATTCTTCAGTAACACATTATGAGTCACATTGTGTTACTGATTATTATGGTTAAAAATTACCTTAACCATAAAGTTAAATATGGTACTTGTGAAATTAATTTTATTAATCTATTACGAAATTTAATTAAAATGTTCAAGAATATTTGATGTTTATACAGCAGTGCAGATATGTCCAATCTGGCGATCTAGGATCAGGGAATATTTTGCAGACACATATATAACTAATTTCGATTTTAACAACAAATTCCATAATTCCCTGAGATAGAAAAATTTCACTACAAATAAAAAGATCCGTATACCGTATGGCGACCTTCACAAAATCGATATCAGAAAAACATGTACCGTATATCAGGGGTGATTCTGTTCCGAATTTTCCATAAGTTTAAGGCATTCGGTTCTGAAAATTTAAAAAAAAAAAAATCTTTCATCAATCTGAAAATTCGGACATAAAAATACCGCGAATTTTGTCCAAGAGTTATGGAAAAACGTGAATTTCGTCAAAGGAACGCAGAAAAACTGCGAATTTCATCAAAAGAACGCAAAATAACTGCAAATTTCGTCAAAAGATGGTAAAACAACCGAGAATTTCATCAAAAGAGTGCGAAATAACCGTGAATTTCATCAAAAGGAAGGCAAAATAACCACAAAACTCCTCAAAAGATCACTTAAAACGCAAATTTAGTCTAAAGATTGCAAAAAAACACAAATTTCGTCAAAGGGCCGGGAAAAAAAAAGTTAATGCTAGAAGTGAATTTCCCCCCCTTACCCACTCTGCTATAACTTTTCATAAAATTTGCTGTGAATCACCCCTGCGATATACAGGATGCAATATGTTATCTATCGCCGACCTCTAATTTCTCAACCGTTGGTCCTAGACATATAGTTTCAATTACAAAAACGTTTCAAATGAGGTAAATTTTCATGTAAATTTTCATGGTAAATTTTCATGTTAAAATCAATTTTATAAAAATTATGAAATCTAACTTTTTATACGGCCCCCCAGTCCCTATAGTTATATTTAGTAAAAGTTTACCCATATCATAACAGATATAACACAAAAAGTTTGATATCTGTACTACAAAAATTGACATAGTTATTCAATTTCAAAGTTTGAGATTTTTGCACATGATTTTGTTTTTCATTGAGGGAACAGTTAACAGATGAATTAAAGTAATACGAGATCAAAAGCAGGGTGTGATATGTCTTTTTCACAGCAAAACCGCCTTTAGCCGGTACGTCAAATCGGGGTTAAAGAAGGTTATTTCATCTAAAAATTTGAGCTGACTTTTAGGGTTCGTATACAAACAAAAGAATGGAATATCGAAATTAAACAGAAAAATAAATATCAATTTATTATAATATCAGAAAACGATGTACTATAAAAGATGAATTATATCAAACGTCGAAATCTACTAGAGATACTGCTCAAAGTGTTCTCCATTGGTGGCAATGCACAACTGAATGCGTGGCAGTACAGAGTCCTGGGCACATTAGAGGATGGACACGCAGGTGTGCAAATTGTGGAACAATCAAGGATGATGCGCTGCTGCAGATAAACCTGAGAAGTGGTCTCAGTCACATAGACCATAGTAGATTCTGGCGTTTGATGTATTCATTTTTTATAGTACACCGTTTTCTGATATTATAATAAATTGATATTTATTTTTCCGTTGAATTTCAATATTTCATTCTTTGCTTTGTATACAACCCCTAAAATTTATCTCAAATTTTTAGATGAAGTAACCCTCTTTGGTGATACCCCGATTTGGCGTATTAGGCTAAAGGTGGTTTTGACATTGCACCCTGATTTTGATCTCGAATTACTTTAATTCATCTTTTAACTGATCCCTCAATGAAAGACAAAATTATGTGCAAAAATCTCAAACTTTGAAATTTAATAACTGTGTCAATTTTTGTAGTACAGATGTCAAACTTTTTGTGTTATATCTGTTATGGTATATGTAAACTTTTACTAAATATAACTATAGGGACTGGGGGACCGTATAAAAAGTTAGATTTCGTAATTTTTATAAAATTGATTTTTTACTTTAAATAATGCCACATGAATATTTACCTCATTTGAAACGTTTTTGTAATTGGAACCATATGTCAAAAACCAACGGTTGAGAAATTAAAGGTCGGCGATAGATAACGTATTGCACCCTGTATACTTGCCCTTAAGTTGAGAAATATTGGAAAAATAAATTTTCTATGCCTACGGTAATACATCATTTACCTATAACATACCGTAAAAGTTTGGGGAAATTTTTATGTGGATTGGGTGGAAATGTTGGGAGTAGAAACATTTTCTGCACCCGTGTTTATATATACCAGTTTTGAAGTTTCATGAATCAAATGCATTTCATTTTTAAATATTTTTACCGCCTTATGCAAAATTTTTGGTTTGGTGGGACCTATGAAAATTTCAAATAGAGGAAGGGGGGGGGGGGGGGTATTCTGGGGAACACAATAATTGGAATCCTGGGGAGCATTTTTCTATCTTTTGCGGACACCCCTCGTGTAATACATCATTGGAAAGCTTATTTCATTTTATATACCTCCTGCCACCCCCTTCCCCCAATGGGATGGTCACCTTTTCTAAATTTAGGGGACACCCCTCATGTGATATATTCCAATGACCACTTACTGTCTAGCTCAGACAAGAAAAGCCCTCGAACTGGTCTAGACTCGGTCCTGTTGCCAGGGAAACTGGTCAGTCGACTTCATTTTAGGGAAATCCGGCATTTTATTTTCTCAGATTCAATAGGTTATCTCAAGAATTACTGTAACCTTTTCTGCCCGTCCTCTCCTACGGACGAAGTTCCTTCCCTACAAGTTTTGGAACCTCCGAAAGCAGGAAATCTACTCAGGGTTTTTCTTGTCGGTCTTCTAATAATCGGGAAATCGGAACTGATCTCAAATAGCGTAGAAAAATGAATAAAAAATGTTGATTCCATTTACCATCCTTTTAGTTCATGTTCATGCCATTAGGGGGTGCTTTTAATTCTTATTTCTTTGCCCATTTATCTGCTAATTGCCGAAAAACTATTTTTGATACTTAAGGCTCCTGTCTCTGCAAGCGAAGACACTCGCGAGCCAATGCTAAACCTATGAGAGACTGTTTCGCTGATTTCTCATTCGCATTTGCATATTTTTAAATTTTTCTTTTTGCATATGATATTTGAGATCATAATGAAGGGTACCCATTGATTAAATTATCAATTTTTGTTGCTGTTTGATTATGATATGACTTACAATTTTGGAACGTGAAAAACGGAGGTGTTTTTTCATTCAAAGCTTTGTAAAATGAAAGATTCTGAAAATTAAAAAACAACGCCCCCTAGCTTAAACTTTGAACTTTTCAGATAATTTTGTTTCACAATTTTATACCAATTAGGGAATGTAAAATTAGCGAAACCGATTGGGACTTTTTATGAAAATTTAAGCAAATTGTCTAGAATGTCCACCCCAGATAGGTTCCGCCTATTTCACATTGATTGATGAGAGAAACCGATGCGCTCCACAGGTCTGTTTGTAAAGCGGGAGAGTATGGTTCAACTTGCACACCTGTTTTTAATACTGGACATTCTGTAGCGTTATCGCATGAGGATTCTTTTTCTTTACTTTTTTTAATCTTTACGTTTAAACAATTTTACAGAAAAATCAACTGTTTCTAATGGTTTCATCTATAGTCCAAGCAAATGTATTGTGATCCATATTTTCTAGATAAAATTATGAAATCAAATTCAAATGGAAAAAAAAAAAAAAAAAGATTTATAAAATGTTCTTTTCATTTACGAGTTTGTTTAATAAAACTATTTTAATTTGAATTACATTTGTTTTGAGAAAATTAAATGCCAAACCAAAAATTTAATTGTCACAAAAGTTAATTAAAATGAACTCAACGAGTACAGCTACTAGTTGTAAAAGAAGAAAATACTGAAATCAAGAGAAGCTGAATTTCTTTATTCAAAAAGTAACTAATGCTGTCACCGCCAAACAATATGGTCAAACAATAATATTGCCAAATGGTTTAAATTTAAAAATATATTTGCTTGGGGCTAAATTTTGAAAATTTATTGCCTATATCTTAATTTTTATTATATGCAAATATATTGTGTTGTAATACTAATATTGATGAAATTATATTTTTGGCGGTGAAAAAAAATCGCTAGAACTACCCTAGAATTTGACGATTTTAAACTATTTCTCTTTTTTTAATGCTTTACGGCAATTTTTTCTCATTAATAAAAGGAATACGGTTTTAATATTTTAGTTCAATATAGTAAATGATTTCATTACATTCCTCATTTCAATAAAATTTATTTGGAATTCGTATATAAATATTTTAATTTTTTTGGAATAGTTTTATGTGATTTTTTGAGTATTTTCGCTTTTTACAATGATTTTATGAGATAAAGGAATTCAGCTTTTACCCAAATATAATAAATTTTTTCCTCAGATAGAGGTTTTTAATGCCAATTTTAGCGATTTTTTGCATTTTGAGCTGAATCTTTCTTCAAACTCTTCTCGTTACAATATTTCAATCCACCAAAATAAATTTTATCGTCTGCGATTTTTGAATTTTTAGCAGGATTTTCTTTTTCTCTGCTTTGCGGTGATTTTTCCACATTAGTAAAAATAACTCTGGTTTTAACCTTTTAGCCCAATGTAATAAACGTTGCCCTCTTCTCAATAAAGTTTATTCTGAATTCACAGAGCAATTTTTGAAATTTTGAAAATTATTTTGGGGGATTTTAGCGTTCCGCTGCGATATTTTTGACATTCATAAAAGGAATTTGGTTACAATGTTACGAAGTCCACTATAGCAAATTTTGTTCTTTATGAATTGAGTTTTTAACGCTTTTTATTAATGTTAATTTTTTTACTATCGACGGAAATTTTTTCAAGGGCATTTAAACATTGTCACACTGTTTTAAATATTATGAACTTGATATAAAATGTAGACCCATCCTCTCTCCTCCCCTGTTGAGAAGCATGGGTGCCAAATTAAAATTACCCTTATGTAATACTATATATGAGGATGTGCATTATAAAAAAATTATCAGAAAATGTTCCCTGCTTTTAGATGGGTGGGGGTGAGGGGTTAAAGGGAGTAAATTAAAAATAAATCAGCCGATCTGAGACCTATATTCTTAGAAAATAGCTTTCCAAAATTTTACCTGAATGTGATATTTTTATTCTGATTATCTGTATCTTACAAAAATTTATCATTGAGGAAATAAGTTTTGAGCTACGTTTTTGCACACCCCCTCCCTATATTAGGAAGCAAGAATGATGGATTTCAAAATATCTCCTGCAACTAGAATTTATATTCTAAAACTTACCATCAGTCTTATCTAATATGTAAATTGTGAATGGAATTTTTTTATATAAAAAATTCTACGATCAATAAAAGAATTATTTTTACTGGAACTAATTTTAAATATAGTAAAATATCGAGCATTTAATAGGAAATTTAGTTTTTAACAGTATTGCAAATGTGATTATATATATGACATAAAAAAAAAAAAAAAAAAAAAAAAAAAAATGCATTTTTAATATTTACTTTTTTCTTGTATTCAGTAAATATTTTTTGTGTTAAAAGATTTGTGTGATCATTTTTGATGATTTTCTATAAATGCATATCATTTTCAATATTAATGAATTTTATTAATATTTCTTTAGATTAGAGATGCACAACCTGTGACAAGTGGCCCGCGAACTTCATCAATTTATAACTGGAAAAAATTACAATTTTTGTCTATAGATCTCAGGAAAAAACCATGAATTTCATCAATTTACCGCGGAAAAAATTAAAATTTCGTGAGTCAGTTAAGAATCGCGAATGTCATTGATCGGGCACGGAAAAATCGCGAATTTCGTTGATCAGGTACAGAAAAATAACAAATTTTGACGATGAGGGTTGGAAAAATCACGAATTTCATTGATTGGGTGCGGAAAAATAGCAAATTTTGACGAATAGGGTCAGAAAAATTGCGAATTTAGTTGATCGGACATAGAAAAATCACGAATATTGTATGTCGGGCACGAAAAAATCGTCAATTTTGTTGATGATGTGCGGAAAATTGCAAATTTTGTTGATCAGTTGTGGAAAAATCATGAGTTTCAGCAGTTGCGAGAAAAAATCCCGAATTTCGTCAATTTGCCTCGGGAAAAAATTGCAAAATTTGTCAGTCAATTAAGAATCGCGAACTTCGCCGTTCGGGTAAGGAAATTGCTGTCGATTAGGAGCGGACAAATCCCAAATTTCGATGATAGGATGCAAAAAAATTGCGTATTTGGTCTGTTTATTGAAAATTTCTCTATTTGCCGCGGGAAAAAAATGCAAATTTCGTCAGAGTCAATTAAGAATTGCGAATTTCGTTCATCAGGCGAGGAAAAATCGCAAATTTCGTCGTTCAGGTGTAGAAAAGTCACAAATTTCGACGAGCGGACATGGAAAATCGCGAGTGCTGTCAATCGAGCTCCGAAAAATCGCGAATTTCGTTAGTCAGACACGAGAAAAAAATTGCGAATTTTGTCGATCAGGCGTTTAAAAATCCATTTCGTTGATCAGGCACGGAAAAATCGCAAATTTTCTCGATGATGCGCAGAAAGATTGAAAATTTCGGTGATCGGCTTAAAAAAAAATCTCAAGTTTCGCCAGTTCATTGTGAGAAAAAAATCTCGAATTTCATCAATTTATCGTGGCAAAAAAAATGCAAATTTCATCAGTCCTAAAAGAATCGCGAATTTCGTTGATCTGGCACGGAAAATAGCGAATTTCGTCGACCAAGGACGGAAAAATTGCAAATTTCGTTGACCAGGCACGGAAAAATTCCACACTGTTAAAAATTTGCATCATTTTGTCCAGTCATTTGACTGTTTTTGTCGAAAACGGTTACACAACCATAATTTAACCCTATTTTGTCCATATTATTGGCCATTTTATGGTCAGATTACAGTTAAATTACGCTTATGAAACCGTCTTTTCAAAAAACGGTCGAATGATTGGACAGACTGCTGCAAATTTTTAACAGTGCAAGTTTTGGTGATCAGGCTGCGAAAAATAGCCAATTTCGTTGGTTGGGCACGAAAAAATCGCGAATTTTGTCAATCCTGTGCGGAAAAATCGCGAATTTTGTCGATTATGCATGGAAAATCGCAAATTTTGTCGATGAAGGGAGGAAAAATCGCAAATTTCGTTGCTCGGCTCCTCCCCCCCCCCTCATCCATACAGTTCACATTTTGTTCGGCACTAGCCACTTTCATGCCTATGTTTGTTTTTTAGCTCTTTTAATAAAGCAAAATTTATTCCCGAATAAAGTCAAGGAATATTATCACTCCCCTTCAAAATAATTCTTGCTATATCTCTGTTATTGGAAACTGTTAATATACCCTTGCCAGCTGAATTGGATATGTTGACTGGGTAGGGAAACCTAGAGGGGTAACCCCCCCCCCCCCCCCCCCTGAAGCCTAAAACCATATTTTTTTATCTAATTATTGGCCACAGATCACCCTCCCAAAATAGAATTATCTCTGTGTTACTGATGTGGCCCTCGACAACCCAGACATTTTTGTAAGTGGCCCTTTTCATAAAAAGGTTGTGCACCCCTACTTTAGATCTTCTATTCATAAATTAAATTTTTATAACGTAAATAGATTGCTTAAATCAGTTGCTTTTTTTGCTTGTGTTTCCTTACAGATTAAGGGTGTATTCGAAGAAATGTTTTTCCACCCTCAACAGCTCGAAATTTTCTGATACATTTTTAGGCTCATTTTTAAAAGTAAAAACATGAAACTTGCTGGGGTGATTTCTGAAGACATGTTTAACATGCCGTGTGATTTCATTTTCAGCTCAATTAAACAGAATTTGATTTTTAAACAATTATTTTCTCAGTATGACCATTTTTTTCATTCCGAGTTCGCCCGTTTCGGAAAATTCGGTTCAAAACGCCAACTTTGACAGCGTTTTTTTACAGTATTTTCTGCATTTATCAAAAAATTAAGAAGCACGGCACATTATATAGTTTCTAAATAAGAGAATTTCCGAGTTTGATGCGTTTGAGAGCAAAAATGAATTTTAAAATGAATCAGAAAATGAGCAGTTTGGATCGGAATGCACCCTTAATAGGCATTAAGGCATTCCATATTAATTTTAACGGACACTCCCGAATACTGGACACCTCTATTTAACAATCTATCACGTTGGGTTGGATTTTTTGCAGACACCGGATTTTCCAATTAAAGTCTACTCTAAACCCAACAAAAAAGAAAATTTCATCCAACTGTAACCCGATTTGTGAAAGATAAAATAATTTCTGTCGAAACGTAACTCCACCAAAACCGGAAAATTCTATTTGAAGTCAACCCGAAAAAAATCCATCGAACTGTAACGCAATCTGAGAAAGACAAAATAATTTCCGTCAAAATGCTACCAGACTAGAACCTGAAAATTCCATTTGAAGTCAACCCGAAACCCGATCCGAACCCGACAAAAATAAATAAATATATATATATCAAACTGTAACCCGATCCGAGAAAGACCAAAAAATTTCATCGCCACATATCTAACAGAAATTCCAATTAAAGTCTACCCTAAACCCGATCCGAACCTGACGATAAAGAAAATTCCATTCAACCGTAACCCGATTTGCGCAAGATAAAATAATTTCCGTCGAAACATAACCCCATCAGAACCTGTAAATTCCATTTGAAGTCAACCTGAAACCCGACAAGAACCCGAAAAAAATCTGAGAAAAACAAAACAATTTTCGGCGACGCGGACCGACCTGAGAAAAACAAAACAATTTCCATCGACGCGGACCGACCTGAGAAAAACAAAACAATTTCCGTCGACACGGACCAACCTAAACCTGCAAATTCCAATTGAAGTCTACCCTAAACACGACCAGAACCCGAATCTTTCAACCAGAACTCGAAATCCTCCAACCCAAATACTAAATGAAAGTAAATTAAGTCATCTTTTAATGTAATTATGAAACGTAGTCTATAATTACATTACAAATACCATTTTTTCCCCTTTTATATTTAAAAATGAACATGTTGTATTCTAAGGATGAATGAAATCTGCAAGTGAGACAGATTTTTCCCAGAATTATATGCAATGTAGATGGTTACTAGTGAAAATTATGAAAAATATATCTGAATTTTTTTATGATAATTAAATTATGTTAATTAAATTTGCTGATGAAGCAGAATTTTAATGTTTTTCCAAATTTACACAGAGAAAATGGCTTGCTAATAAAAATTATTATGAAAATATCTATATTAATTAAATTTGCAGATGTGGCAGATTTTTAGTTTTTTTTTTCCTAAGAATTACGCAGAGACGATAAGTTGCTAATCATAATTATGAAGAAAAAGATATGAAATTTTTTATGTAAAGTATATCTGCAGATGAGGCAGATTTTTAATTGGTTTTGCAGCATTAAGTAAAGAAGATATGTTGCTAATGAAAATAATTTTATAAAAAAATACACGAAAATTTCTGCAACAATGATGCCTGCAGATGGGGCGGATTTTTAATGTTTTTCCAGCATTACGGAGAGAAGATGGGTTGTTAATGAAAACAATTAGAAAACTGTAACAAATATTTAAATACCGATACACTAGATGGCAGCGCACAACAGTTTAGCGGGCTGCCAAATAGGTTTTCCCATAATTCATTGCGGATCAGCTTTTACGCAGAGAGAGTTTTTTAGACGCGGAAGGTAGAGGTTTTCGAAGTACAAGCTGCTTGCTTGATTTTTTCCCCCCAGACCTTTTTATGAGAGGGCGGAAAATGATAAAATGTTTTGCAATCAACGGATTTCTTCTGAATTTTGGCGATGTAAATATTGTACAGTATTTCTGTAAATAATAATATGTCTTGTAGTACAGAGATTCATTAAACCTTACTTTGTACTAAAGCATAGAGTGGTGTTTCTTTTCTGAAGTGATGAGTCAATTGATAAAAGATTGTAGCGTCTACTTATGGAAAGTTAAGCTGGCTAAAAATGGCTACCCAACTTTGGGCCCTGAATCTACGACTGACCGAGTAAATAAATGCGGATGCTCTAAGAGTTTTTAAAAATGCTTGTGCTCTTCATATTTAAAAAGAGGTGCTGGTGCTTAACGTAGAAAGATGGAGTTTTTTAAATATACTGGTGTTTAATACACAGTGTCGTATTCTACAAATGGTGTGCTATAATGGCTGGTGCTTTGAGGAAGGAAAAGTAGTGTTTTACCATCTTCTGATCAGACGTCGCTTCTGTGATATCGGCTAAGGCAAATTACAAATGTCGTGTGTTCGCCATAGTGTTGAAGTGAAATATGTTGCACGAAAGGTGCTTGTTCCGCATAAGCTTCACGTATATGTGTCTTTGTTTTATTTTGAGAGTTAATATTGACGTTATAGAATTTTTTTTTTGTGTTTTCTTAAAAGTATGTAGTAATATCGTATTACATAACGATAAATTGAAATAGTTCAATTTTGGGTTACGTTCCGAAGGAAAGAGTTAAATAAAGTTTTATATTTTGTGATATTATATTAATTTGCATTTATATTTATATTGTATTTTGATATACATATTTTTTTAGTGTGTTATGATTTCTGTAAAGAAGAAATCCCTGAGTGTAAGGATAGGTTTGCGTAGAAAATCTAAAATTTTGTTCTTGAAATTGAAAATTTTTGATTGGAATTTTTAAATTGAAATTCTTTTTCTTGAAAATTTTGCTTGAAATTTTAAATTCAAATTCTAGTTCTTGAAGTGAATTTTTAAAATCAAAATTTTATTTTGGTTGTTACTTCTGTTAAATTTAAACAAAATGGCATTTTTTGGGAAGTGCAAAAAAGAGGATCTACGTGTCCTTTGCAATGAATTAGGCTTAACAGCCACTGAGGAAATGAAAATGGTCGATTTACGTAATTTAATTACTACGCATGCTGATTACGAGGAAGACTATACAAAAAACTTACTTACCACTACAGTCGAGAATAGAAAAACCGAACAAGAGCGCTTAGATTTAGAAAATCAGCGTAAAATCGAACAAAAAAATTTAGAGCGCGAACAGACTTTCAAACTCGAAAAATTATGCCTTACCCATTCGACTTCGGCATCTAACTCTGAGTTAGAAAATAATAGGTGCACTTACGAAAAACTGCGAATCGACCTACAAAAATAGATTCCCCGTTTTCACCCAAACGAAGATGATATGAACATCTTAGTGCTGTGTGAGCGACAGTTAAAGGTCCTAGGGGTTCCGGAAGAAAATTGGGTTACGTATCTCATAAGTGCTTTACCTAGTGATATTGCTAGACTCATTGCTAGGGAACCAGAAGAAAAGGCCCAAGACTACCAACACATCAAGGCGATGTTGTTGAAATGATTCAAATTGACCACCGAAAAATTTAGAATCATGTTCGTTCAGCACAAGAAAATTCCAGAAAGTACCTGGAAAGACTAATTTTTTCGAGCTTAGAACATACTTTGAAGCTTGGCTATCCGAGCTCAACATAACTTCATTCGAAGATTTCAAAAATCTTATTTTATCGGACAAATTAAAGAGAAGATGCTCCCCACAACATAGAGAACATTTCTTAGACGTTTGGGCTGATTTAAATGATCCAAATGAATTAGTAGAAAAGCTAGATGCTTACGATGTTCTAAGGGTAAATCCCGTACAATCCAAAGAAGTGGAAATCCACCAGAAAAATAAAAACTGGTCAAAACAGAAAGAGACCGTTCCCTCGAGCTCTTTTAATATAACGGTTCCGAATGAATCCTTCTACTCAAAGAAAACAACTCCGTCAGACAACGGAAAGGTGAATCCCTCACCACTGATTGAAGATCACCCAACCTTGAAATGTTATGGTTGTGGCGCTCCGGGATTTATTCGTGCTAAGTGCCCTACTTACAACCCTGTGATAAAAACTGAATCTTCTCAGTTTGAGCAAATCCAGATATGCACATGCTCAACCACAACCACAGTAAACCTGAAAATTAATGGTGTCTATGGCAAAGCCTGAGTAGATACCGGACCCAGTCACACCCTGGCTAGTGAATCATTGTATTCTGTGTTAAAAGAAAAAGATGCAAAGTTTCAGAAGACATCTCTGAACATGTCTTTAGCGAATGGTCAGCGGTCAAATGAAGACAGTTTTACCATGACTGTAACTGTAGAAATTGAAGGAAGAAAATTTCGTACAGATATTATTGTGTTACCTAAAGCTAAAGGGAACAAAACCCTTTTAGGAAGAGACTTTCTTGATAAGACAGGGTTTGTACCAGACGTTAAGAACAAACGTTGGTACTTCGGCAATATGCCACATATAAAGTATGGTTTTGCAGATACTGTTCCAAAGCCTCTTGAATGTTCGGGCCAGAAGTCAGAATTAAATTACTTTCTGAAGAGGTATGAAACCATCTTTCAGCCAGGCAGAGGAGCCACCCCGTCCTCTTCTGAAATTGGTAGTCTCCATTTAGATAAACCCGAAACCAAACAAATTTGCTAAATTCACTAAGCAAGTGAAAGATTTAGTCGAACAACGCAAAAGAAAACAGTATGTGGACATTAGACGGATAGGACCTCAGTATTCTTCTGGTGACCATGTATGGGTAGAACTCCATCCCATTAGCAAGGCTGGTCAGAAAAGAACCGCCAGATTCAGTCCTCGATGTGACGGACCCTATGTAGTGCTCACACAGTGCTCGCCCACTTCCTATGAAGTTGCCAGTTTACAAGCTCCTGAAGTACCCTTAGGAACTTACCATACATCTGCCCTAAAATGTTGCAACAATGTTACCGACCAACCAGTTATTCCACTCAGGAAACGTGGTAGGCCAAAGAAAAATGTTCCTGGTCCCTTGCCGAGACGTCTAAGGAACCAGAGGGGGAGGATGTAACAAATATTTAAATACCGATACTCTAGATGGCAGCACACGACAGTTTAGCGGGCTGCCAAATAGGTTTTCCCATAATTCATTGTGGATTAGCTTTTGCACAGAGAGAGTGTTTTTGAGACGTGAAAGGTAGAGGTTTTCAAAGTACAAGCCTGCTTGCTTGATTTTTTCCCCCAGAGCTTTTTATGAGAGGGCGGGAAATGATAAAATGTTTTGCAATCAACGGATTTCTTCTGAGTTTTGGTGATGTAAATATTATACAGTATTCCTGTAAATAATAATGTCTTGTAGTACAGAGATTCATTAAACCTTACTTTGTACTAAAGCATAGAGTGGTGTTTCTTTTCTAAAGTGCTGAGTCGATTGATAAAAGATTGTAGCGTCTACTTATGGAAAGTAAGCTGGCTAAAAAAACTATATAAGACAATTTCTGTAATAATGAAATTTGCAAATGAGGCAACTTTAGTTTATTCCCAGAATTACTCAAAGAAAATAAGTTGCTAATGAAAATGACTATTAAAAATATATGCGAATTTTTTATACTAATTAAATCTTCAGATGAGGCAGATCATTATTGATTTCCGAGCATTACGCTAGGAAGATGGGTTACTAATGAAAATTATAAAAATGTATATGAATATTTCAACAACAATAACATCTGGAGATGAGGCAGATTTTCAATGTTTTTTCAGATTACGGAGAGAAGTTCGATTGCTAATGAAAATAGAAAAAATAAGAAAATTTCTGCAGTATTAAAATCTGCAAATGAGACAGATTTTTAAAGTTTTCCCAACATTATGCAGAGACTATCGGTATCTACTGAAAATTATGAAACATAATTTAAGAATTTTTTACAATAATGACATTTGCAGATGAGGCAGACTTTTGTTGTATTTCACCTTTATGTACCAGAAAGATGGGTTGCTGAGCCATAACAATATAAAAATAAGTAAGAAAGTGCTGTAACAATGACATATGCAGATGAAGACTATTTTTAATTTTTTTTTTTTTTTTTTAATATTTTTTAGTTTAGTATAGTACATACTGTTCTAAGTTATAAAAACAGGTGAAGTGGATTATAAAACATTAGATTTTTATCTACTGGGCAAATTTTGATGAGGCTTGCATTGTTAGTCGGATAATTTTTCAGGGATCGTTTTAGTATTTGCATAATAGTAGTTAGTAGATGCATATCGTTCTACATTGCTCCGCTATTAAATTATGAATGTTCTATAATCAAGTGAACTCAATTATGAAAGATTACCCTTTTTAAAAAGCTGTGCTGGACAGATATGATGAGACTTGAATTGTTAGTTAGATAATTTTTCAAGGAGGATTTTAGTACATTGCATATCATTTTATTATTCTTTACAAAGTCCTACTGTAAAAGATCAGTTAAAAGAGTTGCCGCTGCCCAAATATATATATATTGGAATTAAGTAACACTTTAATGATGATAAAATATATTTATTATTTTAAGAAGGTAATGTGGTTTGAGAATATAATTATTCTTATATTTTCTCTGTGTAGGTATATATATCTTTATACAATTATATTTTTTAAACAATAAATAAATTGTTAATAAATTAAAGTAATATAATTTTTTTTTTTTTTACTATGATAATAGAAAATAGGTTGTTAGATTTTTTTTTTTCAAAGTATATGTATATGAGTTTAAAAAAAAAAAGAAAAATTCATAAAAATTAAAGTATATAAAAAATAGGATTTTTAAAAGGTGGGGGCTGTTCTGCGTGTATGCACTTTAGTAACTGACAATCCCAAATAGCGGACATCTCCTTTTAGAAAAATATAGAGTCGAGTCATCTGTGTCTTTTGAATGCTTAGCAGGGATTTTTTTTTTCTGCATTACGGCAATTCTTGCACATTAGTAAAAGGATATCCAATTTTAATCTTTTGGCCCAGTGTAAGAAATGTTACCTCTTTTCAATCAAATTCATTCAGAATTCACAAAGCAATTTTTTTTTATGTGATTGTTAGGGTTTCCTCACATTCCGCGGCGATTTCGACATTCGTAAAAAGAATTCGGTTACAATGTTACGAAGTTCACTAGAGCAAATTTTGTCCTCTACGGTTTGTGAGTTTTCAGTGTTCTTTTAATACTATCAATGGAGAATTTTCCAAGTACATTAAAATATTGTTACACTGATCCAAATATTACGAACTTCATATAAAATGATATAACCAGGGCTTAATTTCTAACAAAAAAAGTACCGGAGCCCTAATATTTTTCCCTAATACTAATAACCATAGCGTCCATCCCCCCCTCCACCGTCACTCTAATCCGCATATTTATATTTCATACACATTATTTGCAAAATTTAAAGCATTTTTTTTCTTTAGGAAAATAAAAATTTTCAATAATTTCTGCATATACTTAGCTGTCAATTGTTCCACTTTTTAGTTATCACTCCTTCCAAGTAGAAACCTTTGCCTAATTTTAATGTTAATTAATCACAGGATTTTGCGAGTAAATAAATTAAGGATTCTGATTTGAAAACAGTGTTAAAACAAAAAAGGGACAGTTCGCAGCTATACATTTTTATGAAAAATGAATGAAATTTACAGAAATTAATACTGACATGCTAAAGAATCAAACAATGTTTTTCAATTTCCCATAAAAGTAGCATATCAAACTATAATCGATTCCTTACCGAGAACAATCTTTCGTGATGAGTCCCTGAAAATCAGATTAAATTAAACATCTGACACCGTGATCGGAAAGACTCGATGCTTTTATAGGAAAAGGGGAAACGCTGCTCTATTGCTTACTATAAAAATAACAATACATTACAATTATATATATTTACAAATGACTACTACTTACAACTTTGTAAATCTGCAGAACAGAGCCGCATTTGTGATGAAAAATAAATAGAAAAATCACTAACACTATTTTCGTACTCAATGGAAAACTAAAAACCTCAAGCAAACAATATCTCAAGCTGATGCTCCTTGACTAAAAAAGGAAAATATTCTTTTCTGGTTAGATATCTAAATTTTTTTAAAAATGATCCAACTAAAAAATATCCTAGTGTCAGAAAAGAAAATCAAACAAAGCAAATTCATTGCTCGCACTTTTGAATGGCGCCAATATACATGTCACCGAAAACAATGCCAGACATAAATCTGCAAATGTCAGTAGGATAAACAAAACACGATTTCTGTTTCTCCTATTCTGATCAAAATGGCATTAAAAAGGGGGAAGAATTATTTTATTTTTTCTATACCCGAGTAAATAAAACTTAATTTACAGACAGAATGAGTTCGAGCGCTTCGGTTTTTCGGAAGCGCTATTGCACTAGGCTCCGGAGCCCTGTATTTATGGGCTCCGGTGAATTCCGACCAATACTTAAGTATTTACTAAAAACAGAGAAGTGCCGGAGCCGGGCTCCAGCGCAATTTAAGCCCTGGATATAACCATCCTTCCCCTCTGTTGAGAAGCAATGCCGAATAAAAAATACCTTTATGCAATACTATATATGAATATCTACATCTTTAAAAATTATATCGAGAAATGCTCCCTGCTTTTAGAGGGGCTGGGACAGTTGCGCATTCTGGGGGTGGGCTGATGGGACTGAAGCCTCCTCCGAAATTTGTAGAAAATATGAAACGAAAGTTTTACAAAATGTAATGAAACATGCTAAGATAAAATTCAAAAGTAAGCAGAAAAATATTCTGTTTTAGACATGTTTTCATCTTAGAAAGTGTGGTATTTCGCAGAGACTACGAAATAGCTATTTCAGCCAGGCTTCCGTTATACACAGGCGCTCTTTAGACGCATTTTATTTATGTAAAACGTGACATGGGGTGATTGAAAGTGCATTACTAATTTTAATTAGTTTATAAAACATCAATAAAAGGTTGAAAATCTGCGATTTAAGGTAATGCACAGATTGAGACATCGCAGTATGAACTGCAAAGTTTGAACCTTTTAAACACTTTCCAATAAAGTTGAAAAGTGTTTATGCATTCGGTTTGTCTGTCCACGCTCTAACTCCCGTAAATAGACTGATTTTCATGCAATTGATAAAAGTTATTTAGGGTCACCAAAGCATGTTTGTTATTGTATATGAAGTATCTAGGATTAACAGTTCATTTACAGGGACACTCAAAAGTATTCTATTACATTACGGTATATGGGGAAAAATCGTTTGCAGAGTATTTAATGACAATACGCTATTTCAAATGCATTGAAACCGATATAAATCACTGAATTTCAATACGATTACGTTAGAACAGGTCATTCATAGCATTTTTATTCATGTACAGGGAAACAAAAGAAATCTGTTACAGTATTGCCTTTGAGTAATAATTGCTGGAGTGTACAGTTTAAAACTCTGTATGCACTTTTAAATTAAATTTTTTGCATGTTACTCGTTACATAGAAATTTTATATAACATATACAGGGCTGCACAAAAGTATGTACCAGGACGTCCTTATTAGAGGAAATTGTTGAAGGGAAATTTTCAACTGAAGTACATGTATTTAACTATTTTTGGCATACATGTAGTTAATCTTATATATCATATACAGGGCTGCTGAAAAAATTCGGATAATTTTCAGATTGTAGACGGGAACAGCTTACATTGGGTTTTGAAATACGTTATGAGTTTCCATATGGTTGACTTAGACGCAATATTTTAATTTTTTAAACGGTGCAGTTTTTTTTACATTATTCTGTTATTTTGGAAAGTGTTTTATAATCTATGCTTGGCGCATGATTTTTTCTTTGTTTAAAAATTTATGTAAATGCTAGTAATGTTACGTTATAGTCTTGTTATCCAGCTCGTTATAGCGCGGCGACGTGTTATTTTATTTCCATAGGATTACAAAATATCGACAAAATTTTTTCTATGGTTGTGTAACTTTTTGACTAGAAATAAGCTTTATTTACATTTAAAATACATCATAAATCTAACTGAGCTATTCTGAATCTGAAATACACAAAAAGCTTCCTATTACCCACAATTTGGGATTAAAAAGAATTCAGAAAATACTGTCAAATTTGGCAGTTAAAGCCGATTTTCGAGTCATGACAATCTAGGAAAAGTTATCACCAGAGAGCTGCTATTCCAAATGTATCCCATTTATGAGAAAAATGGAAAATGCTATTCAATATTAAAGTATTACAAATGTCATGCATGTATGCTTCAAAATGAATCTTAGAAAGTGTTAAAAGGTAGGGAAGGGATAGAGTGAGAACGCTGTTAAATAGTTTTAAATATGATGTTTACTTCTGTTTTATTTACTAATTATTGAGATATTTTTTAATAGATAATTCCCAGCATTGCGTTTTTTAAAATGTGGTATAACCATGGAATTATACTTCTAAAGACGAAAACCTGCCTAAAATGAACATTTTCACACTCCTACGAGATTTCATCTTAGATGCGTTTCATGCTATGATAAAAACCCGTTTAAAGCGGAATTCTCAGTTTCTTGCGATTTCCTCTTAGAAAATTTTTATTAATCTCGGGCCCCCTCCGAAATGATACGTCTAGATACGCCACTGAGCTTGGAGGGGGGGGGGTTACAGAGTAAAATTAAAAATAAATCATCCAATCCGATACCTATATTCTTAGAAAATAGTTTTCCAAAATTTAATCAGAATGTGATGTTTTTTTTATCTTGCAAAAATTTATCATTGAGGCAGTGATACGCTTCAAACAGAAGCAAATTTGTATTTGGGAACTGCCTTAAAAAAGAAAGATCTGGTCAACATCTGGTTTTAGTAAGGGTTACTAATGGTCCTTTTGTATATGGGCAAGGAAAGCAGAAGGGAGAAAAAACCCTAATGAGACTTTGCTGTGTGCAGTAGGTGTTGAAAAAACACGCTTTCATTGTATATATATCACTGTAAATTGACAGTCATGCAAATTTTTTTCATTCTGATTGGATGTAAATTTTAACTACGGCACCACCCTGCCCTGGTGGCCGTAACTTGAACTATTTCTCAATAGATCGAATTTGAGGTTCCAGTTTTCAGGGACAGGCCCCTTAACTCTCCTAACCATTTCATACCTACTCGCGACTTTTGAACTTTTTGCAACGAGGAACACGTTCAAATGACTTTCCCACTATTGTGGCTCCATTATAGCCTCCCTTCCGTTTGTTTTTTTAATTCCATCCGTTTTCAGTTACCATGTATTTACTAAAAACTGCTTTATAAACATATAAAAACAAGGATTTTAATAATTGATGACTATACAGTCAAGGATCCATAATCTGGAATTTTCTATAATTCATATTGCTTAATGAATGTAAACAAATTTACAAATTCTTGATCCAAAATGATTTTTTTAAAGAAATGTCTAATAAATCTGTTAACTATAAAAGTGAATATAATCAATTTTTTTTATACAAGAATTTGAAAAATGCATTTGAAATAAAATTATATTTCATATTTTTCTTTCATGTTATACTGAATATGGAATTAAAATAGTGTCGAGAAATAAAATGACAAACCATAATGCACAATATTCCATAATCTGTACAACCTTTGGTCTCAACTTGTGTGGATTAAAGAACTTTGCCTGTATTGTGTACGATTTTTTAGATGGGTGATTCTCGAAAATTCGCCAATCACCCATCACTAATCTGATCATCTTAATTTGCGTTAAATATCAAAAACTCCAACAAAGTACATCTTTTCAAAAATATTGGGAAAGAATTAGCATTGAGAAAATATGGTATATAAAAGACAAATTCTCAGATTTTACACTATTTTTTTTTACAAAATTCCTCAACTTTCCAGGTTGATAAACCTAGACAACCTGTTGAAATCGTAGTGCTAAGAGCCCTCTGATAAATATTGTTTATACTAATCAAAGAAAATTTCGCTCTGTATATCTCCAATCAGCAAAATATATGGCACGTACCAGATGTCAAAATTTTAGTATGCAATTCTTTGTTAATGACGGAACATGTTTTTTATCATTGAAAAATGAAGACTGATATTATTGATAAATTTTTTCACCAAATATGTATGTATATAAATTGTGTATACAAGCTCTTTTGGTTTAATAACCTATTTAGTCACTAGAAAAGACTTGCTCACTAATGCTAATCCTGTGGAAGAAATTTATAAAGATATTGAAGGAATTGAAAGATATTGAAAGAAAACTGTTGCATTTCAATATTTTTTTTTTTTTTTTTTTCCCCCCCACTAAATACAAAGGCTGTTTTTTACTTTTTCAATTTTGTTTACAGACATTTTTAATGAGTACACTTTCATTTTCAGAACCGGTTTTGAGAGTAAAAAGCATCTTTTTGAAAAACATCTGCAAAGAAAATCTAGGGCAGATGAGAGATCAATCTCAGGTATCCCAACGCAAAAAAAAAAAAAAAAAAAAAAAATTCAAAATATTAAAATGCAAATGAGATATCTTTAAAAAATTTCCCAAAGGATAGCATAAGAGTATTTCCAGGTGACTGAAGTAATTGTGTATACAAGTGGCTAAATCTGAAATAAAATTTCGTTATGCTACGATTTTATGCGAATTAGGTGGGCAATTTTAGGAGGCAAGTTTCATTGAATAATTAAAGATTTAACTGTAACAGCTACAACTGGGAATATAAAAGATACATTTTTAAGAGGGAAAGTGTAAGAATGAAACTCACCAAAAGGACATGTACTTTGATATGCATTACACTCATTTTACTAAACAATAGTTGGCTACATAACCATCAACATTTGGCTTGCAAACATGCTAATTTATATATACTTTTTTTATTCACCTCTATTTTCTTTAAGTAGATCAACTAATCCTGAATTCTATTTGAGAAAGAAGTGGAGCTGGTAACAATCTTTATGATTCAGTAGTTATGTCTAAGAAAAGTATGAATTCTTAGAATGAAACTAAAGTAATCTCGATAAGCAAATTTTTTTTTTTTAAACCCACACAGTCGTCAGACATAGTGAAAGTAATCGCCACTTTTCCCACCATTGTATAATACAAAGTTAATCTTAAATTTTTAAGATTAATTAAAATCCATAGCAACTACTTGTTTGTAGTTTACTTTAAAACAAATGCAGTTAACTAGTTGAGCAATTCCATACAAATGTAAACTTCGATCAAAAAAAAAATTTTTTTTATAATTTTTATAAATTAAAAGTTTTAATATTTCAAATTAATGTTTTAGATTCAAAAATTTTATTCGCAACTGGCAACAGTTCAAATAAACAACATGGTTGAAAAGTAAAATGCTTGCAGTTGTGTACAAACAGCATTTTTAAATAAAAGAATGCATGTTGTAGTACATAATATTTAATGGTTTACAATAGCCTCAAATCCATATTTTTGATAATGTATGCAAAATAAAGCCTTGTATTGTCATTCCATCACATTTGTGCACTTTTTTTTTATACAACAAATTTGACAACCAAATTATACAAGTTTTTGAATTTATAGCAAGTATATAATGGCTATTCATGTAATGTTTTGTTTTTAATAATTATTTCACAACAGTGCGACAGAATGACAATTTTCCTGTTACGGATGACAATGATTTATTTGTGGCAGAATGACAGAAGTGTTTCTTTGCCATGTAAATTGTCACAATTATATCTAAAGAGCTTTCCCATGATAAATACATACTTCAGAATCAAACTTTCAAATACTATATAATGAAATAAAGCGTTCCCATCCACAGATTACGAAAAAATTCAGATTGTCCATACGGCCAATTTAAACAAAAACATACTTTCACTTCAGTAACTTTTTTACATTAACAATTTTCTTAAGAAAAATTAGAATAGTGCCAATACAGCAATTAAAAAATAGAAGTGCTGAACTTCAGGAAAAAGAGGACTTATTTACATTTTCAGAGAAAGAAGATAGATGTATAGTATAAAAACATTTGACACCTCTATGTATTCAGCCGACATTTCAATATTTCAAATAGGTAATCGTGATCGATATGTTTTTGAAAAAGCTATCAAATGTGTGAATAGTTATGCAATGTCTTACGATCCTTCTCGATAAAAAGAAACTTTCGTTCATATATCGTCAAATGACTTCAACATTAGTACAGATAGTAGCACAAAATTCTAATTTAGAGCAACCTTATAACATCATATTCAAGATATTCGTTTAAAAACTGAATTCTTTCCTAATTCACAAAAGCAGGGGTAATACTGGTTCTAGGTGATATTTCAGGACATACTTTTTCAGATATTTCAGAACACACTTACCTGGCATACTATTTTTTCTTGCCCCACGATAGTTTAAGATATTTTTTTTCCCACGATTGTTTGCCAAAATTCATGTTTTTTCCAGTGATCGTTTGCCGAAAATCCTTATTTTCTTACCCCGCGATCAGTTGACAAAAATTTTTTATGCAATGTTTTGATTAAATACGCAATTTTCCCCTGCGATCGTTCGACAAAATTCACGATTTTATTTCGCAATTGTTTCACGAAATTAAGATACATATTTTACATTTGTTTGATGAAATTTGCGATTTTTTTTACGCAATCTCTGTATGAAATCAATTTTTCTCTGTAATCATTCGACGAAATTAGATTTTACTCTGTAATCGAGTGACGAAATTTGCAATTTCTGCAATTGTTTGAATCGCGATTTTTTTCCCTTGACAGATTGATAAAATTTTTGACCTCTTGACGAAATTTGAGTTTTTCTGCACTTAATCAGTGCTATAGTAGAAAACTCACGAAATTTCAGGACATGTTACCATATTTCAGGACGTCTTCATTTTTCAGGAATATCAGGACAAGTACGACCCCTGCAAAAGTGTTTAGTTTTTAGTAACAGGTTAGAGTCATGTTTACAAAAATGTCATTCCGTAACACAATAAAAAATTACTCAAAAATAAAAAGGAGTAAAATTTAAAAAAAATCTTTTAAACAATAAATCATGTGCAAGCTGAAAAATCAATTTTTGTTTAAGAATAGCTTTAATTCTACAATTCAAAATGTCATTCTGTCGCATCAGGGTGTTTAGGAAATTTTTAGGTCCTTTAAAGGACTCTTCACAAAATAATTTATCTTAAAACAGGACCCTTCACAAAATTTTTTTACCTTCAAATATAACTTTTAACAAATATAGTCATTTAAAAATAAAATTTGGCCTGTAAGTAAGCAGTTGAACTCACCAAAAAGCATATTTATCTTTTTAATATGAACGATAGAACATAGACATTGATAATTGTCACCTGCCAAAAATACTCTGATCAAACTGGTATATTTTAAAAGCTGCTTTCTGATAAATCGTTTGGAGAAAAGCGGTTAAAAAACCAAGCATTTTATGATTGTATTTATTTACAAAGAAACAGACAAAGTAAAATAAAGCAAATATTTTATTAACAATTATTTACATGGCACATTATAACATAATTATACTTTCAATTAAACATCAACCACAAACCATAAGTATACAAAATACAGAACAGGTCCCAAAATAGCACACACAATACCATGTGCTTTACAATAATGGAACAGTAATATTAAATTGATAAAAAAAATTAACCTATAACTGAAAGAGTAACACAAATGTTAGTCATATACTTGTCAGCTTACCTTCTGACATAAAATACATATCAAATCAACAATAAAATAAAAGAATAAAGAAGCCAACTCACCATATATAAGTATCATATCCGCTTGAAATCTTCTCTCACTTCAATCAAATGCGGTTATAACGGAATAGCGCTAGCGACATGAAAAAGGCGAAGTTTTCGGTAGGAAAAAAAAAAAAAAGCTGAAATGCTCCATAGGAACTCAGATTAATGGTAGATTTTACATATTAGACCAACTCATTTACAAAACAGCAATAACATTAAATTTGATAAAACAAGCAATGTTCTACATTTAAGTGACGCTTATATTTTATTCTTTAAACAAGTAAAAATATAAGCTTTATCTTAATTTCAGTTTACACAAAGGCTTTAAAGCATGCATTTTTTTAGCAACTAGATTTCTGTTATATTATTAATGCACATTAATAATTTAAATAAATGACAAAGGCTGCTTTAAAACCTTAAGAGTAAAAGTAACTATAAAAAAAGAATCCACAAATGTAGGGTTCCCAGCAAAACATGTCTGGCAATTTCCATTAACATTTGAATGAGCAATCCCTTGATAAACTGAGATAGCTCTTCGAATATATTCTTTCTGAGATAGCTCTTCGAATTTGATTTTTCTTTTTTGCAGTCATTTGACAAATTGCATGATTTTAATGAATTTTTCATCGCCTTCTTCAGACTTTAAAAAATATTTGTAAATTAACTGCCTTTCCAGATTTTCCATTTTACTGTGAACCCTGAAGTGCCTAAAAGTAACATGTCCCAAATATTTTACACAATGTTCATAGAAACAGCCCAGCTATGCCTAGAAAATTCATGAAGAGGATCATGATAAAAATGCTGGAAATATGTACCTGTCAAGTAAGCAAAAAAGCTAAAATCCAATGCTTTGTCATAAGCGTTATAAATACTTTTCATATCTTAATATGTATTAATATTTATTTCAAACAACTTGCAGTATGGTACATTTTCAATTACTTTAGCATACTTGTGCATAAGAATGAACAATTATACCCTGTACGGGACATGATACTATACAAGCACTTTTACAAAAGCATATAGCAACTCAAGATCAGAAATCTGAAGACAGATTTCTGCTCTTGCTCTAAACGAAATCTATAATTACCTTGTTGTTGAGAATCTGTAGATACCAGAGCCGAGTTATCTTGATAACCACTAGGCCCTGACATAGATGACATATTTGATTGATCCATGTACATCATGGAATTTTCATCTGCACTATGAGATGGACCCGCTACAGGAGACATAGGTGGCTCTAAGTCTAAAAGTTCTGGTTTGATATCTAGAAAAAGAAAAAAGAAAAAAAAAAAACCTCATTTTGTTGAATGGTCGCATACAAAAAACTAAAACTAAACACTTTTAAACAATTTAACCAAATGATAGTTCAAAAAAAGGCTTAATTTTGACAAATTCTATCAAAAGATTGCTGTAACTACTAGTAACTACCATCAATCTGTCACGGAAAAATATAATTTGGTCAAGTTGTGGCAGAAAAAATTGCCAATCTTGTCAGAAAAATTCGGGAAATTTAACAATAAATTGTAAAAATCGCAAAATCTCCAACAATAGTATAAAAAGATCTTAGAAAGAAATAGGTATTTCCATCAATAGATTGGAAGGGGGAGGAAAAAAAAAATGAATTTTGCAATTTGCCACGGGAAAAAAATCACAAAGGACTTTACAGGCGCTTTTAAGATGCATTATTCTCAGTAAAAATAGCCGCTGGAATGTACAAACAGTCGCTTGTTTTCGTTTTTTTAATTGTTTTTGGCCTAAAATAGTCACTTTTAGTAAAAAGTGGCAGCCCTGCAGCCACAGTATCAGGACTACTAGGATCTATACTATTCATCTCTGATAAAGTAATGTCAACATGAACAGGGTTTTTTCCTTATAATGATTAAAACCACGACTGACTTCTATATATACACTATATGGCCATTAATAACCGGACACTTTCGATTTTGGACATTGTCGAATGTTTAGAAATATACTTGTCAGATTCTTCTGGAATTTCAGGATTTAAAACAGGTTTGGCCTCATATTTACCAACGTTGATTTGACAAGGAGGACAATTAGGCAGGGCCAACAAAAAATGAAAAAAAAAAAAACTTGGGATCACCCTGTAAAATAAAATGCACGAAATGATCTATCACTACAGAATATTAACACATTGTACGATATGTATGCATTTGTGTAAGAATAGCACATAGAGATATGGCTATTTTTTTTTTTTTTTTAAACAAAAATGAAAAAATTCTTGCATGTCTTTTGCTTATAGCATGTAGTTTTCAACCCAATTTAACACTAGTTTCAGAAAAATTGGCAAAATATAGTAGAAACAAAATACAGTATGGAACCATTTATCTGGAAACCAGTTATCCGGAATGATTTCTGATAGATTGACTTCAGAATCTTTGCATAAAAAGGTGTCATACACTGCCAGTTTGACATAAGCTTTGCTTGAAACAATTGTATAATTTGATGACAATATCTAGTATTTGAAATGAAAAATATTTAGTTGTATTTTAGATGTTTTAATTTTTATGCAGAGGAAACAGGAGAATTTTTGTTCCTAAGGGATTCCCATAAATTACCTTCTTTACTCTGGTTAACTTTTTTGATCTTTCTTGCATTGATTTTTAATCAAAGTTATCTAATAATTTAAAATCAGAAATAATGTCACAACCACACATATTCCACAAAACTTATATGGATGCTGCTTTAATGCACAACCAGTTAACCGGAAAAACTAGTTATCCGGAATACATCTGACCCCAAGCATTCCAGATAAATGGTTCTGTACTGTAGTGCAATTGGAATATAAACGTATTAAATATTTTAGAAAATATGAGTAGTTGTATTTTGTATGAAACAATTTTTATCTGCACATGTGCAAACGATAACAAGAATCTTTTTACATAATTTAACAGTCAACTCTATGAAGCAACTTATTTAAAAAATCCAGTCAAATATCATAAAAAATCAGTCTAAAACTAGCTAAATGATAAAAGATTTTACACAATGTCAATTTTAAATTAATTTTTTTTACATTTTTTATTGATGCTTTAGTTCTTTGACAACTAACAAAACAAGCTTATACCATGATAAAAAGTATCAAAATCAGCCTTTTTTCCAAAAGTCTTTAAAAAATGACAATATATTAGCTCACTCTAATGCAGATATCTTTCTGAATTTTTGCAAATTTGACTAGATATTTAACAAGTTTCTCCAGAGTTGAATACAGTGATGGAACAGCATGAACCTCATTTTGGAGCAGCAAAAAGCCATTTTGGAGCAGCAAAAACACTCATTTTGGAGCAGAAAATAACTATTTTGGAGCAGCAAAAATGCTCATTTTGAAGCAAAAAATAACTATTTTGGAGCATCAAACTGTCATTTTGGTATTCTTTGACGAAATTCCTATTTTTTTCCTGCAATTCTTTAACAAAATTTGCATTTTTCCTGCGAATCTTTGACGGAATTCGCATTTTTCCGCGACTCTTTTACAAAATTCACTTTTTTTCACAATCCTTTGACAAAATTAAGAGTATTTTTCACGTGTTATTCAGGCTCTTAGTTGAAATCAGTGTGTTTTTCGCTATCTTTTGATGAAATTAGCGTGCTTTTAGTGACGAGATGCTTGTGATGAAATTTGCGGTTTTTTGTGACCGTTTGATGAAATGTTTTTCTTCCGCAATCTTGTAACGAAATTTGTGTTTTGTCCTAATTTTTCAAGCCCGTTTTGTTCGTCTTTTGACTAAATTTCGAGGAAAAATCGATCCTTTGACAAAATTTGCAGGTTTTTTCGCGATATTTTAGCGTTTTTTTTTTTACGATTTTTTGACGAAGTTAGCTATCTTTTGACAAAATTCACGTTTTTTGTGATCCTTTGACAAAACTCGCGCGTTTTTGACGATATTTTGACAAAATTCGCGTGTTTTTGGCGACTTTGATGAAATTTGCAGTTTTTTCGCGATATTTTAACGAAAGTAGTGTTTTTTCGCGATCTTTTGACCCCATTTTGTTCTTTGAGGAAATTAAGAGATATTTTGACAAAATACAAGTTCTTTTCGCGATCCTTTCGCAAAATTCAAGTGTTTTTTGCGATATTTTAACGAAAGCAGCATTTTTTTCACTATCTTTTGACCGTGTTTTGACAATGTTAGCGCTCCTTTGACAAAAATCAATATTTTTTTCGCAATCTTTTGATGAAAATGTCATGTATTTCGCGATCTTTAGAAAGTTGCGTTTTTTTCACGATCTTTTAAATAAATTAGCGTTTTTTCACGATCTGTTGACCGTGTTTTGTTCGTTCTTGGACGAAATTAGCAATTCTTTGATAAAATTCACGTTTTTCTCGCGATCCTATGAGAAATTCGCGATCTTGACAGAATTCACGTGTTTTTAGTGATTTTTCGACGGAATTCACGTGTTTTGCAAGATCTTTCGACACAATGAGTGTTTTTAGTGATTTTTCGACGGAATTCACGTGTTTTGCAAGATCTTTCGACACAATGAGTGTTTTTGCGATCTTTTGGCGGAATTCCCGTGTCATTCGCGACCTTTTGGCGGAATTCACGTGTCATTCGCGACCTTTGGCGGAATTCACGTGTCATTCGCGACCTTTCGACGGAATTCACGTGTCATTCGCGACCTTTCGACGGAATTCACGTGTCTTTCACGATCTTTCGACAAAATCTGCGTTTTATTCACGATCTTTCGACAAAATCTGCGTTTTATTCACGATCTTTCGACAAAATCTGCGTTTTATTCACGATCTTTCGACAAAATCTGCGTTTTATTCACGATCTTTCGACAAAATCTGCGTTTTATTCACGATCTTTCGACAAAATCTGCGTTTTATTCACGATCTTTCGACAAAATCTGCGTTTTATTCACGATCTTTCGACAAAATCTGCGTTTTATTCACGATCTTTCGACAAAATCTGCGTTTTATTCACGATCTTTCGACAAAATCTGCGTTTTATTCACGATCTTTCGACAAAATCTGCGTTTTATTCACGATCTTTCGACAAAATCTGCGTTTTATTCACGATCTTTCGACAAAATCTGCGTTTTATTCACGATCTTTCGACAAAATCTGCGTTTTATTCACGATCTTTCGACAAAATCTGCGTTTTATTCACGATCTTTCGACAAAATCTGCGTTTTATTCACGATCTTTCGACAAAATCTGCGTTTTATTCACGATCTTTCGACAAAATCTGCGTTTTATTCACGATCTTTCGACAAAATCTGCGTTTTATTCACGATCTTTCGACAAAATCTGCGTTTTATTCACGATCTTTCGACAAAATCTGCGTTTTATTCACGATCTTTCGACAAAATCTGCGTTTTATTCACGATCTTTCGACAAAATCTGCGTTTTATTCACGATCTTTCGACAAAATCTGCGTTTTATTCACGATCTTTCGACAAAATCTGCGTTTTATTCACGATCTTTCGACAAAATCTGCGTTTTATTCACGATCTTTCGACAAAATCTGCGTTTTATTCACGATCTTTCGACAAAATCTGCGTTTTATTCACGATCTTTCGACAAAATCTGCGTTTTATTCACGATCTTTCGACAAAATCTGCGTTTTATTCACGATCTTTCGACAAAATCTGCATTTTATTCGCAATCTTTAAACGAAATCACGTTTTCCCCACGATCTTTTGACTGAACTCACGTGTTTTGTGCGATCTTTAGGCAAAAGTTGCATGTTTTTCGCGATCTTTCGACAAAATTCGCGTGTTTTTCGAGATCTTCCGATGAAATCTGCGTTTTATTCGCAATCTTTAAACGAAATCACATTTTTCCACGATCTTTTGACTGCGTTCTGTTCGTTTTTTGACGAAATTAGCGATCCTTTGTTTAAAATTCATGTTCTTTTTTCCGTGATCATTTGAGAAACATCGTGTGTTTTTCGCTTTCTTTTGACCAAATTCGCATGTTTATCGCAATATTTTGGCGAAATTAAGAGTGGAAAATGACCAATTTGGCTCAAGAATTATTATCGAATTGGAGCAGTTGGACGCAATTTTGTTGAAAAATGATCGTTTTGGTGCAGAAATGCGCAGCATTATCGATTTGGCGCAGCTGTTCCATCACTGAATATTAAAATTATGCAAAAAATCCTGATCATTTTTGCATGTGCAGATAAATTTTCATACAACTGCTCACATTTCCTAAAATATTTAATATATTTATATTCTAACTGCACTATCTCATTTCTACTATATTTCATCAATTTTTCTGAAACCAGCATTAAATTTGGCTGAAAACCCTGAATGTTATAAGCAAATAACATTTTTTTTTAAATAGCTATATCCAGAGTTGCATAATATAGATGCACGCCCGCACAGCGTGCATGGAAAATCCACAAAATTTGGAACTTTGCAGAAAATTTTTTAGAAAAAAAAAAATTTTGTTTTTCTAACTTTTTAGTTAAATACAGGCATGCAAGTGCAACAATGCTTCCAAAAAAGTGACAAAAAGACCAAAATAAGTGACTAAAGCATGTCAAAAAAGTGACTAAAGTGTGTCGAAAAAGTCACTAAAGCGTAACAAAAAAAAAAGCGACATGAATGGTACGTGACAATGATTTTTTTTTCAATTTATTTGAAAGTTAAATTATGTAAATAAAACACCTTTCTGCTCTTAAGATGACAATCCTCTATCAAAATGATGGATAAGGTAAAACCTTAGTTTTATTTAATCATTTAAAACAAAAAGTACAATGTTAGCATAATAAACTTAAAATTTCTGTAACTACAGCACAGCCCTAACTACTGAACCTAGAAGCATGAAAATTGGGGACAAAATACTTCTTATAACATAAGCACACACTAAGAAAGGATTTTTGAAAATTCCCTCCTAAGGGGGTCAAAAGTTTTATAACTTATGGCCATATCTCAGCAGCCTATTTTAGGTAGGAGTGTGAAAAGCCATAAAATAAATTTATTGAAAAAATAATTAAACACATATTTCAGCGATTTTATAAATTCCCCTCCTAAGGGCGTTAAAAGAGGGAGCAGAAAATTTTAGAATATTTGGCATATCTCAGCAGCAGTTTTAGGTAGGAGTGTGAAAAGCCAGAAAATAAATCTACTAAAAAATAATTAAACAAGTATTTCAGCAATTTTAGAAATTCAACCCCTAAAGGGGTTAAAGAGGGGGAGGGGGGGGGGGTCAAAAAATTTTAGTACATCTGGCCATATCTCGGCATCCGTTTTAGGTAAGGCATGAAATTCCAGAAAATAAACACATATTTCAGAAATTAACACAAATTCCTAACTAAGAGGGTTAAAGAAGGGTCGAAAATTTAAAAACATTTGGCCATATCACAGCAGCCATATTAGGTAGAAGCATGAAAGGAAAATAAATCTACCGAAAAAGTAAACACATATTTCAGCGATTTTAGAAATCCTCCACCCCCCCCCTCTATGCAGGTTAAGGGGATAATCGGAATTTTTAGGTCATTTTGCCATATCTTAGCAACCACTTTAGGTAGGGGCGTGAAATTTCTAAATAACTGTATTCAAAATTAAACATGTACTTCAGTTGTTTTAGAAATCCCCCCTAAGGTGGTTATAAATGGGGGGTCAAAACTTTTCAAACATTTGGCCATATCTCAGCAGCCATTTTAGGTAGCAGCGTGAATGCCCAGAAAATAACTGTACTAAAAAATATTTAGACAAGTATTTCAGCGATTTTTGAAATGCCCCCAATGGGGGTTAAAGAAGGCCATATCTTAGGAGAGCCATTTTAGATAGTAAGATGAAATTCTTAAAAATAAATCTACTAAAAAAAATAATTAAGCACGCATTTCAGCAATTTTACAAAATCCCCAATTAAGGCAGTTAAAAGGAGGTCCAAAATTTTATAACATCTGGCATATGTGAGCAGCCGTTTTAGGTAGGAGCGTAAAGTTCCAGAAAATAAATCTACTAAAAAAATTATTAAACACTTATTACAGCGATTTTTGAAAATTCTCCACCTAAGGGAAGGTGAGGGCAAGAATTTTAGAACATTTGGCATAAATCATAATAAATAAAGATTGAATTGTGACTGGAACTGAAATTCAACGAAGAGTGTGCATGCTATGAATCTTACAGTCATGTGATGAGATTCCTTTTTAATTCTACCCTACTTTTCGATTAAATTCAAATGCAACCGAATGATGTTTTGCTCCTATTAGCCGTGATCTTACTTTTGTAATTCATAATAAGCGAGAAAATCATAGGACAGTTTAAATGACAACTTTTCTTAATGTCCAAATTGCTTGTTTTAACCGTGAACTCAAATTAGCCGGTCTCGTATTAACCAAGTTCGAATGTATTTACACATGGCTTTTTGTACAAAAATATCAATTATTGAAGCTGAGGATAGACAAATCTGAAAGATAAAAATGTCGATTTTAGTTACCCCCCCCCCTTTTTTTTAAATGTGAGCGAACCAGTTTCCGCACATTGCTCACTTTTAGAGACTTCATCTCTTTTAGTCAAAAAAGTGACTAAAAGTGGCTTTTTAAAAAAATAGTGACTAAAAGTGACAAGTTTTAAAAAAGTGACTAAAAATGAGAAAAGTGACTAACTTCCATCCCTGTAAATACCAAAAAATTAAAAATATTCTCCAATTTCATGTATGATTTATTTGTCAGGGGACGATTCTGTTCTGAACTTTCCAAAAAATTTAAGGCATTCGATTCCGAAAATTTAGAAAAATCAGCCACCAGTCCGAAAATTCAGCTGTAAAAAAATATTGTGAATTTCAACAAATGGGTGCCCCCCCCCCCAAAAAAATATTCTTCAATCGTTCACAAAAACTAAATTTTGTCAGAGCATTGCAGTAAAAAATGCGAATCTGGTTAAACGACCATGGAAAAAATGAGAATTTCTTTAAAGCATTCTGAAAAGTCAAAGAATCGCAGAAAAAAATTTCTTCAAAAGAGCATAGAAAAAAAAAATTTCCTAAAAACAGAAAAAAGTGAATTTTGTCAAAGGATCACGAAAAAAAAAAAAAAACCACTGCAAATTTTGTAAAAGAATCGTGGAAAAAACTAATTTCGTCAAAGCATCTCGAAAAAACAGTAATTTCGCAAAGGCAGAGGGAAAAAGCGCGAATTGTCAAAGGATTGTGGAAGAAAGCTAATTTCTTCAAAGAATCTGAGAAATAAACGCAAATTCCGTGAAAAGAGTGCAGGTAAAACCCGAATTTTGTTAAAGGATCACCTAAAAATGCAAATTTCATCAAAGAATCACTGAAAAAAAAAAAGCTAATTTCGTCAAAAGATCGGGAAAAAAAAAAAGATTTTCGTCAAAACATTGAGAAAAAAAACACCCCACAAATTTCATCAAAGGATCGCAAGAAAAAACGGATTTTGTCAAAGGATCACAGAAAAAACACTAATTTCGTGAAAACACAAATTTCGTAAAAGGGCTGAAGTAAAAACATTGGTCTCTTTAATGATGATACCTATGAATGGACCTCTCCCTATAAAATGTGATTCAGTTATTTCAGAAGCAATGCCACATTATTTCTGCTAACATAGAATGACTGGCATTTTGTGCAAAAACGTCACAATATTAAGGATTGGACCGTTTCTTAATGTACCGACCAAATAATTGATTAAGAATTCCCGAATTTGCTAACTATTGGCAGTTCAAGTGCTCTAATATGCCATCTAGTGGAAATTCAATTGATAATGGGGAAATATCGTAAATTCTAGTGACTAAACAAGCCAGTTCAAAAAAAATTTTATGAACAAAGTACAAGTGTGCTTTTCTTTAAGAAAAAAAATGTATTTTAGAATATTCAAAGAAAATAAGTTAAAACTGGTGTGAATGACTAAGAACAAACAATCTTCTTGAAACACCATCAAAAATTTGTAAATGCGCTAGGCCTTTCGAAAGATCAGAGTCTTTCCTCTGCTTTCATAGTAGGACGTCTTTTTTGCACCCGAAGAAAGACTCTGATCTTTCGAAAGGCCTAGCGCATTTACAAATTTTTGATGGTGTTTCAAGAAGATTGTTTGTTCTTAGTTTTTAGAATATTGTTCCCTTTTTGAAAAATGTACTCTTTTTTTTTAGAATAGTGTCCCTTTTTGAAAAATGTATCTTTTTGTAGAAGTGCTTCCCTTTATTCCCGCCCCGCCCGGCAGCCTTTTTTCTCTAGCGTCAACACTAGACAAAATTTATCCTAACTTGAATATACAATGCTTTCAAACAGAATTACAATATGAATTTCAATATAAAAATTTCAATGGCACTTAAGCATTAGTTAAACTGACAATTCTGTACCGAAGGCTGTGATCAGTGGCCTCTCTAGTCCCAATAAACATACAGGTCAATTCAGAAAATAAACAAAATAAAGTTTTACCTATTGGGCTTTCAGGCTGCTGATTAGAAACTAAGGCATCTGATGACATAGGTGTGGAAGTGATTGGAACTAAACTAGAGGAATGATGATCTGTGCTACTTTGGGGTCGCCTTTGGAGCTCCATATTTGACTGTACCGATGATCGACCTGTCCGCCTCGGTAACTAGAAAGAATTATACAATTAAGCATGTATTAAAGTTAAGTGCAATTTGCATTTAAAACTTTCAAGCAAGTTACTTACATCATCTGTTGTTAAGGATTGTTGCAGCAGCTTTGCAGGCTCTATACTAAATTTTTCTTCTTGTGCAAAACTCTCTTCAACATGTTGTTCAATTGGCTGTTGCTCTAGCTGAGACTTATGGAAGGAATTTGTACGATGGGATTGAGAAGGCACCGTTGAAGCAACAGAATAGGGAGTATTAGTATTACGGTCCATATCACTAGATAATTCTTCTATATCTGAATCTGGATGTCTAGTTTTTGATTGAGAAGCTCCATCATCACTTTGGTCACTCATGGACCGCTTTCGTGTTCGGGCTTTTCTCCGTTTGGCTGGAGGTGTTCCTGTTCTCGAGGGTGGCCGATGTGATGATTCATCACCCGACTGATCTTTATCATTCGTCACTTCAGCAAGTCCCTTTACACGTAAAGTCTCAGCAGTTTTCATTAGAGCTGATAGCTGCTCTTGAGCAACATTAACTTCACCATGATACATGAACTCTATAATTGCTTTGAGCTCTGTATATTTCATGTCTTTAAGTATCACAATAGGGTGCTTGCAGGGATTTTCTAAAAATAAAGATTGGAAGAAAGGACTGCAAGCTGAAAGAACTATTCTGTGTGCTTTTAAGCTCAATCCATCACAGGCTAATGTGACATCGACCATTGCCTCTGTCGATAACAAGTTTTTAAAAACATCCATCATGTTATTCATGTGGTTGTTCCACTTTAAACAGAACTGTTGCGACATGGTAGCACAAAATGTTTGATGACAATGACTAGTGTACTAAAAAAAGAAAGAAAAATTAATTCTTTATCTACTACATAACTTATTAAAAATATTTAAAAATAAAGGTACAGAAGAGACATTTTCTTTTATCAATTGCTTCTCAGCTGTGTACAACTGGATGAAAACTAGTCCCCTTATGGCTAAAAATTTAGGGGTAGTTTTTTCAGAAAGTGTTTGCAGGAAGGGGGGGGGGATGAAGGGGCAAGTATAATTAAAGTTCTTATTTATCTGACTATTTACTTTTTTGGATTCAATCATTGCAACATTATCAAATTAATTTGCTTTATTAAATCATTATATATGGTACACTCCCAATATTCTTCAATGCCTAAGAATGGCGTCTGTGAGCATCCGACAAAACAATTTCTTCAACACCAAATCCCAAAGTAAAAGAAAATTGCTCCATATTTTAACATGTTTATAATAAAGTAGTCTAATTTTATCCCTTATGTACAGAAATGAACACATGGGTTATTGCTATGGGCCGCGATTGTCAAATCTATAGTTTTTCATTTGAAAAATATTCAAGGCTCCCTTGTTAAAACCCAGGTCATCCCGACTCCTACTGAAAGAGATAAAGTACAATCCGATAAACTTAAAATGTACCTCACTAGCAACGAAGAAAATGAGTTAACCTGATGTGTTATTATCCCGGGGTCAGACTATTGGATTTTTTTCTTGCATGAAAACTTCTTTTTCATCAAGTAGTAATGTCACTGATGGTTAAATATTGTCGATAGGTTAATATAATATTGAAAAGAAAAATGGAATATTATGATTGTAACAATAAAAAATTTAATTCAAATTTTAATTCAAGCCAAGAAAAAAAATCAAGAAACAAACAAGATGGCGGACCCCGGGATAATAACACATCTGTTCCAAAAAAAAAGCAATATTAATGAAAGTTATAGGTAATATTCATTAAACTAGTAAAGGGCACAGATGTCATATTCGCCCCATATTTGCGAGATTTTTTTCTGACACCAATGTCATACATGCAACAGGTACTTAATTGGCGCCAAAGTGTCGTTATTTTGCTTGATGTGGTAACCCGGATTATGTTGTTTATGCTGTTGATGTTTTCGCCAAATTGGCAACCGAAAAAAAATCGCGCCAATATGGGACGAATATGACATCTGTGCCTAGTAAAGTTACAGAAGCTATTAAAAATCCATTTTCTGTATGTCTCCTTATCAGGGATCGATCCAGACAAAATTTGGGGCCTACTTGGGTCCCTTTCACAAAAAAAAAATGTATGGCTCTGGGGCCTTTTGTCATCTTTCCACAAAATCCCTGGCTACATCTACCATCCCAATGCCCGAAGCACTGTCATATTCAATCCACCGAATTCGAATGAGATAAACATTTGGTGTAATAAAATAGGCCCCTTCACAAAAATAAATTTAATAGGCCCCTTCACAAAAATGAACTTACAACAGGCCTCTTCACTAAATTCCCTTTAATAAAATAGGACCTCTACTTAACATTCTTTTTCATAAAAACTATTTTAAATGTGTAATTTGTAAATAAAACCAGGTCACGAAAAACAAACTTTAAGGGGATTTCAAGAATGTTTTTGTTCATAAATTTTGGTTCGAATTTTAACTGGATGTAAGTAACTGGACTTCAACTTTTGTTACAAAACGTTATTTTTCACAAAAATAACTTTCACAAAAGACTTCTCAAAATGGGCCCCAAGAATAAAAACCTGCATCAATACCTGCTTATTCATCTCAAAGGAAAAAGGTAATATTCATGAAACTAGTAAATCTGCAGATCAGTGGCCTCAAATATCAGTTCTGCAGTTTTATTTTGAATCAGGGTTGGAAAAAAACCGGGTTTTTTTGTAAAAAACCAAAAAAACCGGTTTATTTGGTTTAAACCAGGTTTTTTTGGTTTAAACCGGGTTTTTTTAAATATAATTTCCTATTGCATACAGATGCATATCTGTTCATAAAATAAACATTTTTGGATATTATATAAGTAATATAACTTTTGAAAATATTTAAATTAAATAATTACAGTCAATTGTATAGAAAATTGAAATCATTTCTAATTTAAAAAATATTGGTAACAACTATGTCTTATGTTCAAAGTAAACCGCTCTACACAGTGAAACATTGATACCTTTTAAAATCGTATGAAGAGTCCTTTGACTGATAATATAATAATCAATAAATAAACATTTGATGCAGTTTCATGAATATAATATATTATTCTATGGTTGTTATTATTATTATTTTTTAAATATCCAAATACTTCTGGTTATTTTGTTTTCTGAGTGATAACTCCAAATGTCCAAGTCTACAGTTTTGGCCATTAGATTCAGCAACTAACAGAAAAGATTGATTGGTATTGGTGAAATGCTATAACTAGCACTCAATTTTTGCAAGCTGTGTTATTCAATTTGATATGTTAAGTTACTCTTTTAAATTCTTTAAGGATAATCTTTCCGAATCCAGAAAATTTTCTTCTACAACTTAACCAAAATCTTAAAGATCATTGTATTTTATTATTAACTGCTGTAAAATAATCTGCATTTTTTAAATGAAAATATTTTATGCTAAATATTGAATATTATTTATCTATTTTATCTTTTCTAATTTCACATGTTTTAAGAAAAATCTTTAGTGTACCAGATATGTTCATCAGCACATGCTAATTTTCATTCTACATGCATAGAAACATGACCTAGGCTCATTATGTCTCATGTTGACTGCTGAGATGAAGTGTTAAAAGTAGAAATTACTTCTATCAATAATTTAAAACAATTAAATTACAAAAAAGAGAAAATATTATATCAGATTTTTTCTAAAAAAACCAAATGGTTTTTTTGACAAAAAAACCAATTGGTTTAAACCGTGGTTTAAACCATGGTTAAAACCACTTGGTTTAAACCGTGCCAACCCTGTTTTGAATTATTTTATTTAGTATTTAAAATATTCAACTCAATTCCCATAAATGATACATCAAGTAGTCTCTGGAAGATTAATTGTTAAAAATAGTGGGACACGTAACTAAACACTAATATTCAAAGACTTAATTACCTTTTAAATCCCACACTTTTTTTCAATAATTTGATAGGTGTGTAATTGCCTGATATTCAGTATTTTAAGCCATTCATCTAAAATAATTAAAATATCGATCTTCTGATAATTACAATAATTGATGCAAACAGTAAATGGATTATCACAAATACTATTTTATTAATTACTGGTATCCTAATTGTTAAATTTATTTGAAAATAACTATTTTGTTTCATTAGCATGTATTCATTAAATTCTGGTTCTAAATACAGTCAAACAATTTATTACTTTTTATGGGGCGTTCATTGCTGAAACATAGGGTGTCCATTACTGGGCTTTTGATACATTTCAGTTATTTAAAATTTCGATTCTCTGGTCACATTGCGAAATGAGACTAAGAATGGTTAAATATTGTTGATCCTAATATTGAAAAAACTAGAATATAATAATAACAAAAAATAATTTAAAGAAATTCCTTCTTAAGAGTGTCCATTACTGGCACTTCTACCCTACATTTAATATTAGCTAACAACTGAACATGCTATAGAAATGTTTTATTTCATATTACATTAATTTCACTTAAAACAAACATTTCACTAATTTCTTTTAAAATAAAAAACTCCACAAACCAAACATTTCTTTTTAATTGGAAATACTGAACTCATATGAGAATGTACCACTCAAAAATTCTCTGATTATAAAGATAATAAGAGTACTATTATATTGCTGCAGGTTTCATGTAGCAGCAGTACTGCTTAAGGGATTCTTAACTCGCTTGAAAACATCCGCTCCATAAAATTAAACCTATGGAGAGGTTGTTTTCGAATTTCTCATTTAAATTTGAATATTTGTAAACTTTTTTTTTTTTTTTAAGGATAGCTGAGGTCGATCTTTAATATGGCTATTTTTCACTTTTACGATTTCGGCTGCATATTTTTAAAAGGATTCTTCCAGTCGTTCTACAGCGTTCTTCAGGCTTTCGCGGTCCAGGACTACATTCGCTTTTAACGACGCCATTTTGTTCACACTACAAGTAAAAACAAGTTACTTTGTTCCAAAAAGGCATAATGACGTAAGTATTATTTTATAAAACTATTAGAATACTTGAATATCATCTAGTATTCAACTAATGAATGCAACATCTCTTAAATGTACTAATCATGTCATTGTTTTTTAGCTCCGGAAGAACTACAGCTATGCGCCATTTTTACGAACGAACGAGAATGAAGAACTTACTCTGCAAACATTTTTTCCTCCTAACTAAGAAGCCGTCTTATTCGAATTCACTTATTGGAACTCTGAGAATTTGAATTAGTGACAATAATAGATTAATTTGAATATATGAATTAAATCAGAATATGAATTAGAATTTTAATATCTCGGATGAGATCAAATTCTACATAAGATTATAAAGTCAGAAATTAATAAAATCTCTTAAATCATAAAAAATAAGATAACTAATGTCATTCAATTAAATCAAGTATTAAACCAGCATCAATTCGTGAAGACAATTTAGAACGACTTTATAAGAATACTTCATTCTTCCCGATACCCCCCCCCCCTTTTTTTTTTTTTAATTGCTCCGTCGCAAAATTAAACATAAATTTTTAAAAATAATAATTTCTAGATGTACATTAAAGGTAATAATCGGCTAAAAATAAATCATAAATTAAAATTCATCCCAGATGCAAACGGATTAAGAATTCTAATAACAATGAGCTACCAAATAGAAGGTCGAAATCTAGAACACAGTAAAAAATATTCAATATTAATATACTGAAAATTATTTGAATTCTTTAAAATTTGAGAAGACTGTTCATCAATTAAGAACAAAGTTAATACTTACCAAAATAATGAATATGAAAAACGATCGACTCTGGATCAGCGTTAAGAATAAAGTAGATACATCAGAGACCAACGGAATAAAACTGAATGACGCCAACGCCTGACGCGACGCTACGAATCTCCAAGTTCTGCGGTTGCAGCTATAATTTACAAACTGTACGCGCAAAAGTTAAAAGACTTGTCAAGCATTCGCAATTTGCAAACGGAGTTGCAAATGACGTCATGATGCACTCAAAAGTAAAATCCATGGTCAGAATGATTACTTTTTTTTCCACAGTTTCAGATTTCATGAGACATTTGTGTTCTATAGAGCTGTGCAAAGTGACGTCACGAACAGATTTTCGCTGCTACTGTACACTGTTAAAAATATTGTGAAAAATTACCACTGTTTTTAAAAGCTATCTATTTTCTGACCAATGAGAATGCTTTATAAGCGCTTTGGCAGTGTTCTCATTGGTCAGATAATATATACGGCCGTATTCTCCCCTTATTCCGGAGCGGAACGGAATCGGAATTCAGTTCACCCGGAATATGGCGATTATTCCGGATCGAATGGAAAGAGCGATTCTCCCCTAGCGAGATTCCGGATTCGGAATAATCGATATTTATTCCGTGGCTTTTGAAAGGAAGTGACATCACAAATTCCTTTGAAGTGTGAAGAACCAATCAGAATGAAAATATACGTCACGTTTTTTTTTGTTTGTTTATTTTTTTCGCTTAGCTGATGGCTTTGGCTAGCGAGGAGCTTTTAATCAGAATAATAATTTTCGAATAAATTTGCGTAACTGAGTGAATACCTAGTAAAGAAAAATAACATTAGTGCTGTATGATATATTTCTAAAAAAGATTAAGGGGGGTTGGGGGATCGCTCGCTGAAAAAAAAAATATTACTGCTTGTTTTTGTTTTTCTATTTTTAACTTTCAGTAGTTTTTTTTTTTTTTTTTTTTTTTTTTTTCCTGGTGTAGTTATTCTTACGTTAAAGATGAAATATTTAAATCGGATGAATTAAGTATCAATGATTAATCATACACTGATTTATTTGTTATAATTTTTATTAATTTTGTATTTTGATTGACAAATAATTCATGATATTGGATATACAAAATTTCAACTTAAATTTGAAATCTATTTTACTATTGGCATACTTTTGTAGAATATTAGTGTATGTCATCTTGATGCACATTTCTCATAGAAATAACATATAGATGCGGATAATGTAGGATTAAATATATGATTAAGTATACACATCGTAGGATTAAATATATGTTCTGTGTAATATTAAAAAAATTTGTATTCTAGATTACATATATCCTTCATTTTTTGTATTTGTAGTTTTCAAATTCCATAACACATTTTATTCTTGCTAATGCAATTGTAATCATCTGTAATACAATGGTGCAGTTAAGTTCTTCGCTTGATGGCAGTTACGAATCATAAAAGGAATAATTTCTTCTTTTTTTTATGTTTATAAAATAGGTTTAGTAAGTACAGGAATGTGTAAAAACTAATGTAATGGAAAGCCCAAGTAGTCAAAATAAATTTCATTGAGCAGTTTTAAGGTTTCATAATAGGAGACCAATTTTAATCATCAGAATAAAAAGCGAGAAACTGTGGTAACAGATATACACAGGCCTTGCTGCTAATGTTTCTCATCCACTTTCATGAATTTTGTAAAAAAAAAGAACTCCTATTTTGCAATCTAGAAACAGTTGCATTCTAAAATATTTTTATCTCTTCAGACTTTTATTATTTTGATTTTTACACATCATGCATTGTTATTCACTTTAATGCAATATGTTTTGTTCCATCATATCAGGTTTTAGGTACTCCAGGAAGGCCTGCCTATACAATATAGATAGCACCATACATAATTTTGCTTAGAATTATTATTTAGATACATTGAACAAAAAAATAATATATATGTGTAAGTTCGTGTGTGTGTGTATATACATTTGGTACGTATATATTGTGCGTGTGTGTCTGTGTCATAGCTTTCTTCAGATATGGCAATTTTTTGCAAAGCCAAAAATTTGCAAACAATATCTATCGACTTTGTAATATACCAAATGTTTACATTAAAGATCCTGTCTTGGCAAAATATGTCAACCTGTGCTCTAATTGGGAACAAAGCATCTCATTGGCAATTGTTAGATACACTTAAATTGCACTTTTTTAAATATATTTATTTACTGTTTGGTTGAAAATTAGCTATATTAAATGAGATTTTTTTTTTTTTTTATCATCCAAGTTTTTTTTCTTTCTTTATAATAAAAACAAAAACTGAATACAATTACAACTGATAAAACTTTAATAAAAACTTATATTTATCATATAAAAGTTTATTAGTAAAAAGTTGTTCCTTTATGGATACTCAGATATAGATATTGTCCATGTAAATAAAGAATAGTATGGTAGTACTCTTGACTTAAATATAAAAGAACCTGACCCTTATTTAATATAATAATTCAGTACTTCTTAGTTATTCCGTCGACCAATTTCGCCAAATTATACACATTGACATGATTTTTATTTTAAATAACAAAAGAGCAAATAAATTAGTAAAACATTTAAAACGTCAAATTAATGGTTTTATTGGCCATTATTGGCATTTAATCTTACAATTAATTAATGGCAAACCATTATTGGCATTTAATCTTACAATTTGGAAACAGTAATTTGGTTGACGGGATAACTAAAAAGTACCAATAATTCTCATTACTGAAAAAAAAAGACATTAATAGTCAAAACTCAATCATTGCTTTCCCCCCCCCCCCTCTCCTTTTTTTTTTCATTGCAGCAGAATAGAGAAAAAAATATTTTAAGGATTAAATTAGATATTAAGATTAGATAATTAGTTCTGATTAATTCAAGGACAACAATGATTTGATTGTAAAAAATTATGATAATCAATATTTTACATGTAACTCATGTTACTTTTCACATTAGAATTTATTGAAGTGACTATTAAGCTTTATTATAATTTAAAGTTTTTATCATTTCGAGTTGAAAAAGAAAACTATTTTAAGATTAAAATATAATTTTATAAATGCTGAATTTTTATCTTTTTTTTTTTTTTTTTTTAATCGTCATTATAATTGCTTGCTATTCATTTAAGGTGTCCGTCATGTTAAGGTCAGGTTAAAACATGACCTTCATGTTTTTAAAGCAATAAAACTACTTTATTTTTTTTTTACTTTTCTTTCTTTTTTTTAGAGGGGGGGGAGCTTATTTACAATACTGCCTTATTAACTAATAAATTCATTGAAGGTGGAAAATAAAGATGATTTCTAAAATTTCATCGTAAGTAATATTTTTGTAAAAAATAAAAATATTTCATTAAAAAAATCTGAACAACTTTATATGAGAGCATACATTATATGAACATTATGCGCACTCTTACTCTATGACCATTAGAGCAAATTTTCAGAAATACTTACAATTATTTTATTAAAAAATATAAATAGGATAAAATAGATAGTATAACAAGTTAAATACCATTGTGTTCTACACACATAAAATGTATCTAATTTGTAACAAAAAACACTTTACTTGTCTATATAATATATCAAATTTTTGTAACAAATTAGATATATTTTATGTGAATGATACATAATGGCATTTAACTTTTTATGTAATGTTTTATCCTAATAATAAATAATTGGAAATATTTCTGAAAATTTACTCTAATGGTCACAAGAGTAATGAATGGATGTACCCGCATACTTTGCTTTTTGTATCATCAGTTTTACTTTTTATAAACTCTTACCTTATAGCTGTATGATGGTATACATTCCTCAGATTTTTCTGTAACATACAGCGTAGCAAACCACTGTATCTTAGTAATTTTTCAGAGAAACTCGAAGATGTTAGTTAAAATATCTGTCAGATACTCATCACAAAATAATTTCATTTTTTTACATGTACATACAACAGGTTTAGTAAGTACATGGACATGTAAAAACTAACATAATGAAAAGCCCAACTAGTCAAGACAGCATTTTGTATTCAATGTATGCACTGGAAATTTATTATACAGTCAAGGATCTATAATCCGCACTCCCGTAATCCGCAATTTTCTATAATTCGCATTGCTTAATGAATGTAAACAATTAAACAAATTTACAAATTCTTGATCCAAAAATGATTTTTTAAAAGAAATATCTGAAAAATTTAAATATAAAAGTGAATGCAATCAATTTTTTAATACAAGAATTTGAAAAATGCAATTCTTGAGATATGATATATAATAATTAATTTAATATGCTATTTAAAATAGTGTCCAGAAATAAGAAAAAGACATATAATCCATAATCCGCAATATTCCCTAATCTGCACAACCTTTGGTCCCAACTTGTGCGGATTAAAGAACTTTGCCTGTAATATTGTATAGTAGTATCTACATGAACATTAATTTTCTTTCATTTAACTTTCATTTGATAAATCTAGATATTGATGTATTTTAATAAACATTTTGGTTATATATATATCATCAAATTATCAGCACATAAAAAAATGAGCTTTTTATAGCAGTCTTGGAAGCACTGACTTTACAACTTAGTTATTCAGTCATTCAAATTGGTTATAATTTTAATTTGTTTAACGATTAATAAAATCATATATATTATTATCTAAGTCATTTAAAAGCACCGGTGCAGCCAGAGGAAAGAATGATTTAGAAATTACTCCCCCCACCCCCCAAAGCTCTAATGACTGGTAAAACAAATAAAAATACTTTTGTATTATGATTATTATGTGACATGTAAAAAACAATGCAAAGGAAAGCACAGCATGTATTATTAATTTAACACATAGCTATTTATAGATTTCAAAATAAAACTTCCTTTCTTCAGAGCTAAAGTGAATAAATAGCAATAGCAGAAATATGCATTCTTTGTGTACATGTTACACAAATATTTCCCTCCCCCCCCTCCTCTTTCTTACAAAAAAATAAATAAAATAAATTCTACTGAAAAAGGGAATAATCCTTTTATCATGTCTTGAAATGTAGCATGCTATATTAATTATGTCTGTTATTTCTTTTCTTTAAATTAGTTTCTATACATTGTATCTATAATAAAAAAAAAAACTCTTTTTTATATATATGTATTCCTAATTAGAAGAACAAATATTTAGAGTTGATAATACAAGTCATGTTAAACAATTTTTAAATAGGAAATTAGGGTTACAATATATTTTTAATCAAGAACCCAGGGTGTTTTTCTCTTAACCCTCTCGGCACCAATTTTTTTTTTCCAATTTTGGGAAAAATTACTTTTACTGTAACAAAATTAAAAGTAGCTATCGAAATCACAGAAGTTACAGTTTACTGAAATTTAACGAATGTAGTTATGTTGCACGTTTTTCATATAAAAATAGTCTAAGGAAGAATTTTTTAAGACGTTTGGAAAATGTCGTATTACAACCAGATTAAAGAAACATAAAAAATTTAGTAGTATTTTTTATTTCTTATCACAAATTACTAATTCGAAAAAGGAGTCCCTAATTTAAATTTAAAGAGTGAATAGTGAAACATATGTTTGAAATTAAAAGAAACGCCAACGGTTTACTAATAATTAATAAAACTTTTATTAATATTATTATTATTAAATGCTGAAGCATAAGTAAAGTCATAATAGTAAATGTATCAACATATGCTATCGCTATTAGGTGTTGGAATTAACAAAAATATTTTTTTTCTTTCAAATATTGCAATTCGAAGTAGGAGCCTCATATGAGGATCGGGGTGACGAGAAGGTAAAAGTCAAATTTGGATTTTTGTTCATAGTTTTAAAAATATAGTTCAGCAAAATATTCAACAATTAACAGATTGCTTTCTGTAAATGGAATGACATCATGGAATGTGCATTACAATTTAATCTGCGATATCAGAAGTATTGTCAGTCTCATTCTAAATTACGGAAGCCCTAGTTCAATTGTTATTTGTAATTTGTGTACAAACGATGGTCATTTCCAATGTTACTGCTGATATGTGTTTTTGTTCCACTTTTTTTTAAATCTTATGGTGAAGAATGGGCTTGCTTTTTTTTTTATATATAAATTCTTGGAATAACTATGTGGTATATTAATTATGGCTTTTAATACTTTTCTTTACATTAATTTTTATCGCCTCAAATAGTCAACAGGAAAATTATATTTTTGAACAATTAAACAATTTTTTTTTTTTTTAATAAATTGATGAAAAACCTTTCCTGGAGAAAAATCCTAGGCTATGTAATTGAATACCGGTCGCTTGTCCTCAAGGGGTTAAATACGTAATCATACTATATTTTTACTTGTAGTCATCTATGAGTACATAGATATTGGTAAATATAAATACAGTAGAACCCTGCTGATCCGAAATTCCGGTTAATACGAACCGATTTTATATTCGAAAATTACTGGATTTGAAGTATACCGGATTATGAAATTTCTATATTTATACTCTGAATTACAGAATGAATATCATGTAGAAGCTAGAATTAAACAAAAAAAGGCAGTAAAGCATGTTTTTCATTCTTTAAATAGCTTGAAAAGAATTTTAAAAAATACCGAATAATGTAAAAGTACAATATATGTAAGCGAATATAAAATAAAAACGTGCACTGTAGGTCTACTCATAGAAGCTGTCGTAAAAGAAATCTTGAATATCAGTTTGTTTGCTAATCATTATAAAATTCTTTTCTAAAATGCAAAAAGTATTTAATTTAGATGATAAAAATATATTTTTCCTTTCAACAGTTTTGTTTCGCAAATTATTTACAGAAATGTTTTTTCTTCCTTCTTACTCGACATGGTGACTCAGGTATTTATAGAATCACGATTTTGAACCATTTGTAATGAGTTGTTACATAATTCCTCATTCTGAAGTTCCATTGGATTATTATAGACATCAGGAGTGATTAAACAAATAATACTATTCTTTTCCGAAAGTCATGCCGTACCTTAGGATTCCGGATTACAGGATGTTTACTGTACTACTACTTATAACTTTTTTAGCACGCATTTTTATTTTGCTTCTATTTTTATCGAAATCTTGGGTAATCCAAATTTTTTGTAATACGAACAGCCACTGGTCCCAATTAGTTTGGATTAGCGAGGTTCTACTGTATTTAATATCAATACTTAACTTATATGAATGTTTATAAGAAAAATAACTCAACTATTTCAGTATAACAAAATATACTCCAAAGTAAAGTGTAAAATAGAAGAAAAAAAAAATCTGATTTTCAATCTTGATTTAAGGTACTGAATGTCTATCAAGAGTTATAGGTTTCCAAAAGAATTAAACCTTTAATTTGATGACATTAAGAAGCATAATTTAATTTTGGTACTTTTCGGTTAGCCAGGCACCAGTGTTATATATACATATGTATGTATATCTACATACATATGTATATATACACACATATATATATATATATGTATACATATAGCTTCTATATATGTATAAATATACATATATATGTATATATAGGTATACATACATATGTATATATAACACTGGCGTCCGGCTAACCGAAAAGTACCATAATTTTTTATAATTAATGAAATTATAATTAGTAATTATAAAACAATAAAAACTGCAAATGTCAATTCCTTAGTTAATAGCAGAAATGGCAGTATCTGCTCTTCTTGCACTTGTACTTTGTAAAATAATTGACATCGCATAAATCTAAAATTATACACATACATGTAGGGGAAGACGGGGTACAATAAAACAAAATTTACTAATTTTTTTTTCCTATCCACAATTTTGCATGCACAAAAATATAATTAATGCATATTTTTAATCTTGTATTTTCCCCATCTAAATAAATTTTTATTAGGTTCTAAACAATATCTTTATGCTTGAAAAATAACAAAAAATAAATGTCTTACAGTGTTTCATTGTACCCCGTATGCCGGGGTACAATGAAACACATACTGGGGTACAATGAAACACTCCAAATGATAGAAGCAATTTTCATCCAGTATAGTTTATTTTATGAAAAATGAGATAAATACAAAAACAAAACTTGATTAATAAGAAAATTGATAAAAATAGTATAGTCTATAAGAAAATTCTATTAGTTTAAGAAATACCTTTCATTTTACATTAAATTGGCGCAAGTCAGTTTCAAAAATTAGCATTTCTGTTTATATTTCAGTTGATCCTGAAGGAATATGGGGTGGTAGTTTCAACAGAATGAGTTTTTTAAATGTAAGTTTCTTAAAAAAAAAAAAAAAAAAAAAACCTAGGTTGGAGTCTTTATATCAAGTATTTCACATTTGACTTCATTTAAATGTATGATTTCTCCAACAGTATATATTTCCTTATGTTTTCATTTATACGGATACTGCTTGTGCCATACATGTTGTGTGTGAATATCTCATTCTTAGTACCTCGATGACCAGCTGGGCCTGGAAAAAAATCTGGATCATCATCAGAGTCTGTAGCAGGCAGAGTCTGTTTACAAAACAATCCCTTCTCAGCTTTTTTTCTCTTTCTGTTTTTTAATTGCTTAACAAGAGCATTTTTTACTGACCTGGTTAGAACAAAACTCTTTTTTTTTTTTTTTCTGTTTTCCTACTCTTACTTCTAATATATTCTATTTACTACTTTTATTACTACAATAAAACATGTTTCATTGTACCCCGTCTGCAAGTGTTTCATTGTACCCCGCACTGAGGTTACTAAATAAAAATTTATTTTCAAACTTCTAATATTTATTTTTTTTAGTTTGGTTTTGGAGGTATGAAGACAACAACCCAAAGAAAACAATGTATAGAAAAAATAATTATTACATATAACAACAAGGAAAAATAAACAAAATTACTTTTAGTAAAGAAAGTTACTTTCAATGGCGTAAAAGCAATAATCTTCTATTGCTACTGTTGTAGAAGTGTGAATGTATCCAAATCACATCAGTAATTGGAACATATAGTTGTATAACATATATATAACGCCCAATCCACAAAAAAGTGGACATGAGGATGAAAATTTAAATTTCCTTAAATATGATTGAAATTTTGCACATTAACTGTTAAAAGTGTACTATTTCATATTTTATTGAAAAAGAATAAAATTTTTGTCATTAACATACTTATTTTAATTAATAAAGTGACACTATGACTGTGTGAAATAGACTGCACCAAAAATCTTTACATTTTATGGCCTCGTACAGCTGAACAAATATTCTGAAAATCTCCTAACTTAGATGTATATAATCTGACATCTATTATTGAGAGTTTTTGCCTGCAGAGAAGTGTTCACTAATCTTCATTACAAGAGGTAAGCATATTTAATTACTCTTAATTATTGTTTCACACCCTCAACAAAAAGTTACATTTATATCTCTACAGAAAAATTTCTTTGACTGTAAGTTATGAAACTTTATATTCAAAAATAGTTTATTATGGTACTTTGAATTACAGACACAAGAAAAATTTAATTAATATTTTAATTATAGTTATTAAGCGTTGCGGGCGTGACATGCTCCTGTTGCGGGTGTGACATTTAATTAAAGTCACACCCGCAACATCTTTTAAAATTGAACACAAATGCAATCTAAATAAATTATATGTAAATTTATGTAAGAATAATATACTGGAAAACATGTAGGTCACAGCACTAACTATTATACCCTTTGATTTAGTTGTGTGAACCTCAGTTCACATCATCAAAATTAGCATCATTTTAGCATGTGACATTGTGTGTAATTGATTTATATTTATTCAGTTTGGATTGATAAATTGTTGCTTCTACAGGAAAATAATATTTTTGTAAATGATATATGAATAAAAAAATAATTTAAAAGGCAAAATTTTTATGAAAATAAAAAAAAAGTTCCGCAACAATATTTTAGCAATTTTTGTAATTTTAGCAATATGTATGTATGATTTTGTTATTTGATAGCATTTACCTTTTTTTTTTTTTTTTTCAATTTTTAAAATAAATAATATATTACAAGAAGATTTTTTCAATTTTAATTCAAATTAAATAAGAATAATTGAAACTGTTATTAATTAAAATGTTTATTAAGTTAGCATAAAATGTAGATAGTCAGTTTGAAATGAACCAAAATTTAACATATAAGATTAAAAATTTCAAAGAATTTCAATAATATTGACAATTTGTTAAACATGTATTTTTGGACTTGAAGTGCTATATTTATTCAATTTATACATTAATTTCTTCTCTTTTTCAGAAGAATGAATAGCACAGAAAGGTCACAAAATCATTGGGAAAATATTAAGGAAAACCACCTTAAATACGCAGAATATCTACAAAAACAGAAGAAAAGCGACAAAGCAAGGAGGGAAAAGAAAAAGAAACTTTAAAAAAAAAACACATCATCAGCCAAGAAAGAAAAACAATTTCAGCGACAAAAGCAGAATGAAAGAAGCAGCAAAAGAAAGTGCAGAGAGAAGAAGAAATCTTCAACAAAAAGTGTCACACCATCTCCAGCTATAAGGGCAGAATAGTCTATTGGAAGTTACCGAAGAGCACAAACTTTTGGTAAAGCTAAACGAAATCTTCGTTAAGTCCAAGGAAAAGACTCGCTGTAGTGAAAAAACTAGCACATGAGGAAAACATTATACTTCCACCTAAAGAAATATTGCAATAATTACAGAAAATGCACAAAAGAGAATTTGTTTGCTGCCACATTCTGATAAGGACAGTGCTGTAGTTGGGTGGAAACGCCGTTCCCAGAAATATTTGGTTTGTTACTGAAAAAAAAAAAAAAAAAAAAAAAAAAAAAATCACATGAGCGCACACCTTTTTTTTTTTTTTTCAAATGATACTAGCCTGGAAATGAGCCTAGAGCTAAATCCTTTTCTCCAGACTGTGAAAACTATACCCATTTCAACATCTGAATGCCAATGAGCATTCAGCTGTATGAATAACATCATGACCAATGGGAGAAATTCACTCCTAATAGCAAGAGCTAGTTCACTTATATTCATAAGCCGTGTAGTACCCCTCTTAAAAGAATTTTCTCCTGAGCCATATGTGAAATCTTGGTTGCTATCAGGAAGAAGATTAACAGACGAGACAGCTTGTCATAAACCACAGAGCACAGAAAACACCTCTCATTATCGTTCTTTATGGAAACTTCTAGGATAGATGTGTCAGTAAGCAATATATGGATTTATTTTTGTTATTTAGTTAAATTTTGATTCATAATGGAAAATGTTACTATGAGATTGATTAAATATTGCTTTTAGATAAATGCTATACAAATACAATGCTATAAAATCTAGAATATAATAATTAAAACTGTTAATTTAAAAAAATCAGCTTTTAGCTAAATGTTTTGAATTGCCTTTTGGCTCAGCAAAAGTCCGGCAGCATCAACATCTACTCTGTTATAAGGTGAGTTTTTACAAATATTTTTTCCCAACTACAGCACTGGATAAGGATATAATATCCATTAATAATAAAAGTGAAGTTGGAGATTTTTTGAAGTAGTTTTGTTCTCCACATTAAAAAACAGCGAAAAGTTGGTTGTGCAAATAAGACAAATGGGTGGTGATGATATAGAAATAGAGTATCTAAAAAAAATTTCAGAAAATGTGTATGTTTGGCCAAATCAGCCAGATGTATCCTGGGAGAAACAGAGCATTATTATAAAAAAAAAAAGCTGCCACCGGCAGAAATTATAAATTCAAGATCAGAAATGAAATTTGATTTTTTTTTTGCTTGATATTATAATTGTATTATTCATTAATTGGTTAATTAAAAAAACCCTGCTATGTAAATATTTGTGTATGTCATTATTTTATTGCCCATACAAGTCACACCCGCAACGGGGCGTCACACCCGCAACAAAAACTTTAAATATTTCCTAAACAAGCAAGAATTGAGTAAGTAATTTAATTTTTTCATAAAATAATTATTTAACTATTACTGTCTAACATATAAAAAAAACAGTTCATCCTGTTGTTATAATTCACAGAGTTTTGAGTTTTTGTACTGAAAGATGAAAATGCATGTCCTTTTTATGTCACGCCTGCAACAGGAGAGAATTATTTTTTTAAAAAATAAATAAAATACTGAGTAACTTGAAAATTTGGATTAATGTATGCGTAAGTGGTCCACATTGAAATCCATAAAAATTGAAACCATAGCTCAAAAATATTTTAGCTGATGGCTAATTTAGTTTGTGTAAATGTCACACCCGCAACTTTGGATTGGGCGATAAACTGCAACTCTCTATGACAAATTTGACTGATTTTACAAGTAATGTTTCATTGTACCCCGTGTTTCATTGTACCCCGTCTTCCCCTATATGTTAACGAAAAAAATTATGAAAATTATACCCAGGGTGGGTCCGTAAATATATTTTTGAATATATCAAAAATATCCGATATTTGGTATGTATATCTAATGTTTTCAAAATAGTCGACTTATTGTTGATAAATATTTTTAAAAGTAATATAAATTAGAAACTGAAAAATATTGCACTTAATATGAAAACTTTATAAATCGATATTCTAAAGGTGATTTCCCTTTTTTTCCTCACTTACAACAAAATTGAAGTATTTTTCAAGGGACATTATTCTTTGAAAAAATAAGAGTATAATATACAATTAGTGTGAATAGCCTGTGAGCTCAGTGCCATCAATTTAACCGAGCACATTTCTTTTTATTTTTTATAAGGGTAGTTTCATTTTCAGAACTGGTTCCGCAAGTGAATTTATCCTTATATATAAAAAAAGTAAATCAAAAAACTACAAATGTATAATAAAAGTTGAGAAATCTGTAAACTATCCTCTCATAAGAATAACATTATCTTGAGTGTTTCTGTCCGTGACTAGTGTAGGCTTTTAAGAGGCTACTTCAGTTATGAGAAAAAATGAGAACATTAATGTTAATCCTATGGGGGCATTATTTTCAAATTACTCCCTTTGATTTTAATATTTTTGAATAATTGTTTTGCATAGGATTGCTGAGGACGATCTCTAACTGTGCTAGTTTTTACTTTTTCAATTTTGGTTACAGTTTTCTTTTTTTTTGGTATTAGGATAGTTTCAATTTCAGAAGCGGTTCCAAAAGTGAAAGTGGCCTAATTAAAAATACCTGTAAAATAAATCAAAAAATGGTCTTTGTTGTGTAGATCTACCTCAGCTATCCATTGCAATAATAAAAAAAAAAATCATTTAAAAATATTCAAATGCAAATGAGATATCTTAAAAAAATTCTCCCATTGGATTAACATTAGCAAATGGGTGATTTCATGTGATTGAAGTAACCTTTTTAAGAGCCCACACTAGTCACAGGAAAATGTTAATGTTAAATCTATGGGGGCATTATTTTCAAAAATAGCTGAGGACAATCTGTAACCAGGCTAGTTTTTATTTTTTCGAGTTTGGTTTCAGATTTAAAAACAATTTCACTTTTGGAACCGGTTCTGAAATTGAAACTATCCTAATAAAATAAAATAAAAAAAAACTATAACCAAAATCAAAAAAGTAAAAATAGCCTGTTATAGATCGTCCTCAACTACCCTATGCCCAAAAATATTAAAATTCAAATGAGAAATTTGAAAATAAAGACCCCATATAAACATAAGTGTTTTCCTTTCTTCCTGTGATAGTGTGAGCTCTTAAGAGGCTACTTCAGCCACGCGAAAACACCTGTTTGCTAATGTTAATCCAATGGGAGAAATTTCAGATATCTCGTTTGCATTTGAATATTTTTGGCATTGGATAGCTGAGGTAGATCTATACAACATAGACCATTTTTTGATTTTGTTTACAAGTATTTTTAATTAAGCCACTTTCACTTTCAGAACCGCTTTTAGAAATGAAAGCCTCTTCATAAGAAAAACCTGCAATCAATATAGCAAAAGTAAAAAACAGCCTTTGTGGAGATTTACCTCAGCTATCCAAAAATAAATGAATAATAGTAATTTTAAAATGTTCAAATGCAAACGAGATATCTTAAAAAAATTCTCCCATTGGATTAACATTAGTGAATGGGTGTTTTCATGGGACTGAAATAGCCTCTTGCTATGCTTATGTTTTACATATAAAAATTAAATGCAACTGATGTTAAAGTAAGTAAGTACATAAATTAATTAATTATTCATATTTTAAATTTGCAAAAGAATTTTTAAAAAGTGGAAAGGGGAGGGGGAGCAATAGTTGAGTGATACATACTCATATATATCTGTAAAATAGAGTTAAATATTAAAATTTATTATTTAAATTCAATGCAAAAAATACCAATTTAAAAAAACAAGAAACACTTACCAAATATTTAATCTTTGTAACTGTAAACAAAGAAGATAAATTTTGAATTATATACAATAGCACGATTAAAATTCCAATAATAAATGCTTTTTTTAGTCTTATTTCTTACTTGAACAGGAGTTTCGTGACAATCCTTAAACATCCTTGGCTTAAAAACAACTTGCAAACAGCCAAGAGTCATAAATCAATGTTGTCCATTGGCATCAAAACTCCGCACTTTCCAAATTTCAATCTAGCTGGATACACACTCAAAAGCAGAGAACAAATAACACCTCTTAATGCTTTTAAAAGTGGTACCAGCTGGACACTATAAGTCGTAATTCTTGTCATTTGGATCCTATAGACTCTTGCACATACTTCACAGTGGACAAAAAATTGAAGATTCAATTTACAGGTTACATTTCAACTGAAAAAGAAAATAAGAAATATTACAACTGCAATACAAGTGTTTCATCATCTAAGAAATATTTTTCTGTTTCTTAAAAAATATAAGATTCCATTAAATATCGTAAAATCATAAAAAGAATAACTGAACTACTAATGACAAGTTTAAAGAAAAAAAAAAAAAAAAGCCTCAAAACAATATAACACCACCACATCCTATACTTGGCTGGCCCTGTATAAAAAAAAACTTGCAAAATAAGAGCAGGTGGCATTCTTTCATCACAGAATACAGAAAATTATTATTTAATGAGTATACAGCAAGTTAAGCATAAGTTACTAACAAGAAACTATAGACAAAACCAAATCAAAAATAGAGAAACATACCATGTGGAAGTAAGAAAAGATTTTAGTAATCCAATAACAAATTGCATAAATAATTCTTGCCTGAATTTTACAAGAAATTAATGTAGATATAACAATTAGTGATTGTATAAATAATAAAAATCCTCTGTCTGCAATCATCAACACGCAACATGAACATTTAAAAGTATAAAACAACCAACAGACCAATTATATTGATGCACTTCGAGAACTCAGAAAATTTGTTTTGAGAAAAGGCAGAATCTCAAATTTTAGTTATCACACTTTTTCACACAAATAGTCATGTATTAATAAAAGAATGATATAGGACCATGTATACTAGCAAAATCTTTGTTGCTATTACTGATAATGCAAAAAGGCCTTATAGCAAGGCTGTATAGCTTTTTTTAGTTTAAAACTTACAAAGCTTCTACATCATGAGGGCATTTTAATTCACTAATCAAATTTTCAACCCTCTTTGATACTATTAATTTCAGATTTAAAAAAAATACTTTAGACAGTGCAATGCAACTGCTATTGTAGCCCATAGACTTTAAATTCATTTGTAAAATATCACATGAAAGTTTGAATGCAAAACTGTCGGACACAAGGCTTATTAAGCACTGAAATGTAAAAACATGAGGCTACTTTGTAATTTATTGGAGTACATTTGAATAATAATAATAAACAACACACAATATTACACGAGTATGTATGTATACATACTTGAAGCACAGGTTTTTAAGTTATACGTAGCTACAAAGGTCATTCAGAAATATTAAGTTCAGTTAAAAAAAAAAAAAAAACCTTAAAATCTTCAAATTATAAGAAAGATGGATATGTTAAGCAAATACTACAAAATATTAACAAGTCATTTAAACAATTCTGGTGACACATCAATATTTAAATTGAATGAAATATATAATTTACTTCATCAACAAATCTGTAAACAAAAAAGTATACGGGGTGGAAAGAAGACAGAATCTAAAATATAATTTCTTTTTACCATATTACAAAATAAAGCAAACTTTTACCTAGAAAATAAAATTTATTACATACCAATTTGCTGAAAAATATTCCCATTTTGACCGCAAAACAGGTATGAATAAAAAAATTATTCATATCTAATGTGATTTATTACTTAAAACGTAAGATATAGTTTATGAAAATACATAAAGAATAACTGTTTACATCCGCCATTACATGATTCCGGCCTTCCGAACGATATTCCACCTGCCTCTGAGCAGCCGGAAAAAAGTAAGAGATATTCCGGTTATTCGAAATGCCTGAATTCCGAATTTTGAGGGGAGAATCGCTCATCTTCGGAATAACAACCGAAATCACTGAATTCAGTACGATATTCCGATTCCGCATGAGGGGAGAATACGGCCGATAGCCTTTAAAAATAGGGGTCACGATATTTTTAACAGTGTAGGTAGGGCTCCTATAATACAGGCTGAATCGTCCATAGATTAACATTCAAGATGCGATCGTAACGCCTTTAGTGACAATGGGAAAGAAACTCCCCATCCTTGTAAAATTTTTATCATTGAGCACCTTATTGTGATCTTTCTTTTTTAATGTTTCATGTTTACATTTTCAATAGAATCTTACACCGATACATGAACACAGAATAGATATTCTATTTTATATATCTAATATCTATTCTATGTTCATGCACGGATATATTTTTTGTTGTTGTTGTTGTTGTTTTTTTTTTGTTGTTGTTGTTTGTTTGTTTTTTTTTTAAGTGATGAATGAAAGTTATAAGTGTAACGAAAAACGGGGGGAAAATTTCGTCTTGAATGCTATATAGGAAGTAAATATGATATAACTGGATTTAAAGCTACATAAAGTAATGGTGTAATATAAAAATATACGAAGTATTGCACTCTACAAATCCCAGAAAATGTCATAAATATTCCCATTCGGTAGGAAAATTTTTATAGCCGATGTTTTATTAATTTATGAAATTTAACGTATTAAACAATCGTTACAATAATCTTTTAAAATTTACGCATTTTCACTTTCTTACAGATAAAATAAAAATATTGTTTTTAATGTAAATAACTTACTATCAATTCAATAATATTTATAATATTAACAAATAAGAAATAATAATAAAATTACAGATGGGGAAAAATTCATTTCCACAAATTTTTAGAATTATATAAATCTAACAGATAAGAATAAATAGATGTACTGACATTACACTCAATAAAGTTTTATTCGATATGGATAAATTAACACAATATCTGAATTTAATCAAAATTTAATCTCATAAACCTACATATTTACGTTATTAACAGAATTTTCTGGGGTTTTCTTTTATTTTATTACTCTAATTATCATCATTTTTGTAAGTTAAAGATGACCGATACAAGAACGGTAAAAAAAGAAAAAAGCAGCTAAACAAATAAAGCAAGCATGAATGGAATATCGTCTGACACCTGCTTAATTTTAGGAAAGAATAGATATTCAAAGTATAGAGGGCAAACATATTTCTTCAACATAGGTAAATTTCGGAGGCTTGTTAATTCTTCCTCCTTGTCGGTAGTGACGCTAGTACTGTTGCCATTACAGATTTTGCCGTAAATGTCCCATCTTGGTCCTTAATCTATGGAATCGTCAAGCATTTTGTATCCCACTTTGACCAATGAGCGATTGTTGTCCACGCAGCGTGGCCAATCGTTCTTCTCCTACCGGCAATTAAATGGCGGCGTGAGTCAGCCAGTATGGACCTTAGAGGAGGAATTGAATAGAGAGCGAATCCCATTGTTCTCATCCGTCGAACCCTGATGCACTCATGTTGGAGATTTGATCGCCAAAAGGGTGTCATTTTTTGGCGGTGATCCCTTTCTTGGCAAATTTCCGTTTTCATTCTCGTGATAAAAGAAACGCTCCAAAACGAACGCAGGCGAAATAGGTCTTGGTGGGATACGGGAAAAACCGGTTTGGCGCGCATTCTTCCCACCATCACGTGATGGTGGGGAGCATGATATGTGCCTCAAGAAAAGGTTGCCATTTCTGCGTCCAGTTATATTAGAAGTCTATGGTACGGACTTTACTCATGTGATGTGAGCCACGAGTAAACAGAAGAAAAACACCAATAGACGTGAATAACATTTTAACAGCGCTTCCCCTTCGTCCAATAAACTGTCTTTTTCGGAGGGAAAAATCCCGCAGAGGCGTGGCTGTTGCCATTCGTGAGTAAAGTCCATTATAGGAGCCTTAACTGTAGGACAGCTATTCGCGTTTGTAACCAAAGGCTCGCCTTCTCCCGGACAAAGTCTGAGTTAAATATAGCACTGATGCTGTTGTCTTTTCCCGTAGATGTTAATGCAAGAAACGTGAATTTTATTACCTTGTAACTTTATAAAATGCGATTTATAAACAGGGCCGTAGCCAGGATTTACCTTCGGGAGGGGCTGAATCGTGAATTGTTTTCTGATCTGACAGCAGTAATTTGCATAATTTAAAGCATAAATAAAAAAATAAACAAGGCTTAACGTAAAGTATGTTCCTGAATAAGATACTTGGTGTTCATGTCAAAAATTGTTATTTCGTATTTTTTTAGATTTCTGTTACAATTTTTGGTTTTCAAGAGCCAGTTTCCAAACCGGTTCGGAAACCGGAAATGTTTCTAGAAAAAAAACTGCAACGAAAATAATCTAGTATGTTGTGGCTATCACAAAGCTTTCTTTTATATAAATCACGTCAATTAAATCATTTAAATAGTACAAGAAATTACATCCATTTAGCATCAATTCATATCAAAGTATATCTAAATTTGAAGTTTGATGAAAATTCGTGCATTAGTTATTAAGATAGAGCTATAGGGGAAATTCTGAAAAATGCAGCCTAGCAGCGCCACCTGTGAGCAATTTGCACCAAAACATAAACATCACTAATTCATATCAAGGTATACCGGAATCTGAAGTTTGTTGAAAATCCAAGCATTAGTCCTTGAGATAGAGCTATTGCGGAAATCACAAAAATGTAGCATAGCAGCGCCACCTGTTGGGCGATTTACACCAAAATGTATAAAACGTCACTTCATATAAAGGACTAACTGAATCTGACGTTTGATGAAGTTCCGTGCATTAGTTCTGGAGATTGAGCTATTGTGTAAATCGGGTAATGTAATACATGTAATCATAAAAATTATATTTAAATTTCACATTCTCTGATTACAATAATTATAAATGCAGTACTGTTGGTACAGTAAATTGACTAGTGTTACAGAAACAATCTTTGTGACTTCTTCTCAGCCATGAGGCTGATTACCTTATCAGGATCTACTGTAATGTCCTAATGAATTGAAATCATTGCAAAGCTATTCAGTCTCTCATCGCCATAACTCTTCGAGGGAAGATTTAATTATTTTCATTGTCGAAAAAAACATTTCAGCAGTGACTGTTGTTACCGGGATTGTAGGCAAGACTGCCAGCAATTGTTTGATCGTATTGTAATAAGTTGCATTACAGCACTCTGAAAGTTTTAGGAGCTCTCTGTGTGTGTAAACATTAGCAATTCTTTCGCATCATAATTCAGAATTGCTTCTGCCGGAGAAGCAAATCCTAGAAGAAGTACTTGGAAATCTGTTAGAATGTCTTCATTTGAAATGAATCTGTCATTAAAATTTTGAATAAGACCTTCTACACAGGGAATAAAGACCGTGACGCTGTAATACTCTTCAGCGGATTTAATTTTAGGGTTTGCGCGTGTTGTCTGTCTAATTGTTAGTCTTTGGATCTTTATTTCAGTTTGGAAGATGACTTCCCCAAGTTTTGATGCAGAATTAAATATCTCACGAAATATATCCATTGCATTTTCTCTATTTTTTTGTAAAATAATTAGGACATATTTAGCATGAGTTACAGCCAATATCATGCTACGAGATTTTTCTTGAAGAAGAACTGACAATGGGTTTTGTCAGACTGAAAAGCGTGTGACAGACAAACAAGTGTATGGGAAAATCACTCTTCTCCATGACTGACACAAAAGCTGTAGCTGTTGAAGAAATCTTCCATGTGTTTTCCGAAATATTATCTATGCTAATGCAATTAAACAGCTCAACAAAAATTAATATGCATTCATGCCTTTCGATAAATCTTGTGTCGCAAAGGCGGAGAGGTTGTTATCTTCTGTTTTCTGGGAAATATCATGAAATTGCTTCTTGAAGGGCTAAATTTGCCTTGAGGTGATTTCTAAAAAAATTGTCACTTTATTAAAAGTTCCGAGACAGTTTCGGATATTATGAATAAGCATGCTGTTGCACAATGTCAGGTTTAAGTGGTGGCTTGCACAATGGAAATATCTAATTTTGGTGTACTTTTGACGAATTCTAGATTGGACCCCACTTACATAAGCAGCCATATTGGCCACTCCATCATATGCACGGCCGATGTATTTAGACATGTCAAGACGTTGTTCAACAGAACGTTGTAGTACTACTTTTGTTTAATTTTCGGCGGTTGGATGAAACATAGAAAATCTTCCCGAATTATTGGTTTGTCAATTTTTTAAATAGTCCACATATCTAACATAAAGGGCAAGCTGTTCTATGCTTGAAATGCCCACAGTTTCATCGGCAATCAAGCTAAAACAGATCGCGTTATTTATTTTGGCAATTAGTTCTTCGGTAACTATATCGAGCATATTTGAATGATTTCATTCTGAATGTCTGGTTTGAAGTAAGTAGTAGTTATACGTCTGTTTATAATATGTCGTTTCAATTCATCATCTCCAGGCTTTGCTCTAAATCTCAAGAGTCTTAGCTCAGTCTTTTTTTATCGGTTTCCCTAACGTCCCATCATTATCATTTCTAAGTGGCATTTTTTGCTGTGCACAAAATAAGAATGTTTCAATTATTGCTCTAAAAGCTATTCTGTTTTCTTCTTTTTTTGAAGCTACATTGAGAATCTAACACTAACAGTGAGATATTTTTCTGTTTTCCCTGAAGAAATCTCAAGAAATTTGTTTGTTAACGTAACACACTTTTTGTTATAATCTAATTGACATGTTTTAAGAAAACATAGTTAGCCTTTTTCCAATTTCTGAAACACGTTAGAAACTAGTCTTCCTGATTTATCATGACTTCCTTTACCTGACATGGAATTACTTATCGAATTTTACTGTGCATAAAGATAGTTAAAATTGTGCTTTAAGAACTTGCATTTTTAGTGATAGATATGAATAAAGAACAATATATCCGAATGAGCAATACAATGAGGAATTACTGTAACTGTAACTGAATAAACTTATATTTTCACAATTAAAATTGTACGTAGTTTTAACGTAATCGAAGATAAAAACAAGGGAAGCATTGTAAATTTTAATTCTCATTAGAGATAACTTTGCAAAGTCTTCTTAAAATTTCGGAGGGGGCTTCAGCCCATTTAGCCCCTTCCCTGGCTACGTGCCTGTTTATAAAGATAAATATCATGGTATATCGTCAATTAAAGATCGCGATATAGAGATGTGCAAGGTGACGTCACGAACATGTTTTTGCTGCTGCTGTAGGACAGCTATCGCTACCTTTATCAATGCTTTTTTCTGTCTGTATGTCATACGCGAATTTCGAAACTTCCCTCATTTGGACCCCTTTGGCGAAAAAATTTGGCGAGAGAAGCATTTCGAGATGAAATTCTAAATGTGGAATAGAATTTGCTTCGGCGCGTGCTTCTCGCGATTGTTTTGTTGTTCATTGCACATGCACGCACATCCGCATATACAAAAGAAGCACAAATATTTAGAAAATTTATTATGGAGCACAGTTACTATAAATTTAATTATTTTTTATTTGTCGTTTGGGGAAAGGGTGTTACTTTAATAGCAGTAGCAAATACTAATTTATTATTGATAATTTTTTTAAATGTAAGGTGTTTTATTTTATTTTATCGTATCTACTATTTGATCAAACGTGCATGTTAAATAAACTGCTAATCTTATGGACAAAAATGTTGTAAAATAAATCAATTTTTCATTTATTTTTATTAACACTTCATCAAACGGCATGTAATACAATTTCAGTTTACAATCTTTAAAAAATGTGCTACTCTGATTATTGTTTTCTTAGGTATTACATTCGTTGTGTACGTGTATATCGGATGTATGATTAATTTTTCTGAATGAAAAAAGCAACAAAAAGGTTTTTTTTTTAAAGTACTAGCTGTTTGATAATTATTAGGAAAGTACCTAACAGTTATTTAGATGAATGCTATGTAATTTTTATGTATGGGTAATAAAGTAAAATAAAAAATCTTATATTATTGGTATGATTTTAAGAGCTTAATGTAATATTTGAAACACCTTGAAGACAGATAAAGTTAAAAAATGCTATAAAAAGTGATAGAAAATCTTTATTAAGATTGACGATCGTTTCGTTGCACAAATAGCAACATTTTCAAAATCATTCAACGATAGAACATATTTTCACATAATTTAAAAACAATAAACATTGTAAACAATATCACGCGGCATGATGATTAAACATGATTTTAAAAATGTTGCCGTTTGTGCAACGAAACGATCGTCAATCTTAATAAAGATTTTCTATCACTTTTTATAGCATTTTTTAACTTTATCTGTTTATAAGTGATTATTATACATGTGTTTATAACACCTTGAAGACTTTAAATAATAATAAATTTAATAAAATAAGACTTTTACAAATGTAAGTTACTAATAGCATAATTTTATCTGTATCTGTAGAGATTTTAGTTAAAATAAGAATTAATTATGAACAGTGTTAAATGTACTTAAAATTTTTTTTATTATTTTAAGACATTTTTCAATATAAAAGTTTTATTTTATTTTTTCCTTTTAAACAGACATATCAAATTGATTTTCTGTTAAGTCAGGATGGCATGTTATTTCCACATGGAAAGAATATTCTTCATTTTTACTATATAGTCATACTTTTATCAGGGGTTATTGTGTTCAGGTAATGTACCTGAATTTTTTATCACTTTATTACATTTAGTGTTAAATGGGAGCCCATAATGCCTATGGTTCCATGCTATGAGTGATATACCCCTTGAAATAACCTTTTGATAAATCTTTGTTGCAAGGAGTTAGTATATATAAAAAAAAATGCACTTGAAATTTGAAATACGAAATCTATATTTTATGCATTTTATTAAAGTTACAATGCTTTTTTAAATGTGTAATGCAAACATATAGCAAAAGAAACACATTTATGTATATAAACATGTTTATTTGCACTCACTTTGAACTTAAACAACCTAGCTATATGACTTAAATTTACACAATTTAAAATTGAATTAGTTGTGATTTTTAATTCTGCTATATTTTAAATTATATTTAAGATTGTACTTGAAAAAATTAATACTAATAATGCTGTTCAATGTAAATCTTCATGGCTCATTAACATAGAATTTTTTATTTGTGCATGAAATTTGCAGATATTAATGTTTAAGTAATTTATAATTTAATGGAATTTTTCATTTTGCTGTAAATGTATTACTTCTTTATAATCAGTTGTTTCCTAAAATACAGTAAATTTTGTGTAAACAGAACCTGTTTAGAATGAAATTATCTCTTAAACGAAAAAACTGCATGGTTCTTGCAAATTAAATATATTTGCTTAAAAACATGAACCTGTCTGAAACACAATATTTCTTTGATCCATAATAAATCTGTCTTAGCAAGTGCACCATGATTATATTAGCATAGCAGAAGAGTGAGGATTTAAGAGTAAACAAACACTTTAAAAAAATGATAAATACTCATGTTATGAATAAAAAAGTCATGTGTAAAACAAAACAAAAAAAAAACATGAAAAATTTTCAAAGCTTAAGGGCTCAAATCCAAAAGGGCAACTTTCTGACATAAGTTTTAATTTATTTTTGTTCGAAAATGCAAGAAAGTAGCTAGTGTTGTTGTTCAGAAACTATGTAATTGAGCTGTTTTTTCCTTTTTTTTTTTTTTGCAAACGCAATAGATCTTTCAGAAAATAGTGTCAAGGTGGGCATTTTGAACCAAATTTCCGCATGAAGGAAGAAACAGCACTCAAGAGCGGGCGAAAAACGTGTTTGTCATGTGATCAAAATAGCTTATAACTCAATAGGTAATTGATTGATCAAAAAATGGAAAACACAGTTCGATTCCAAATCGCTTCCATGGTCAGGCTTTCCAACTTTATATCTTTCCGTTAAAAAATGAATTTGTAAATGTTAAGTAATTTCTTCAAAATTATGTGCCAGTAAGTAAAAAAATATTGGTACTTGTTAGTTATCCCATCGACCAAATTACTGTCGCCAAATTGTAAGATTAAATGCCAATAATGGTTGCCACTAATCAATTAATTGTAAGATTAAATGGCAATAATGGGCAATAAAACCATTAATTCGACGTTTTATTTGTATTTTTATTAATGTTTTACTAATTTATTTGTTATTCGTTATTTAAAATAAAAATTATGTCAATGTGTATAATTTGGCAAGTGGTTTGGCGATTTATATAATTTGGCGAAATTGGTCGACGGGATAACTAACAAGTACCAAAATATTTTATCTTATGTAATATATTTTTCCACTTTAGTGTTTTCATAAAGAACTATGCGCTTGCTTTTTTTTTTCATCTTTATATCTCAATAATAATCTCAGATAAGCTGCAAAATTTATGTATATCTAATAAAAGTCAACTGTCGGTCTCTGACGACTTGTGTTGCTTAGACAAATAGTATTTAAGATTACAATGTTAGGTTACTATTATATTTATTGTACCGAAGGACGGCTCCTTCACTTGTAAAAAAACCAAAATTTCTGCTGTTTTTTCTGAAGTTTAATTTTTGTTGTTTAATATAAGTCAAAAAAAAATTTGTCAGTAATTAGAAGCTGGCTTTTTTGCAATTTATTAAAGTAGTTAATAGTATCGTGTAATAGTTCTGCTGTTCTTAAGTACATTTGCTTCATCTGTAAGGGATATACAAATCAATACAACAATTTTTGTATTGGAAAATAGGGTCAAAATTTACTTAAAAAGTATATATATACTGTAAAATCATGATTGTAAGCCCTCCATCCACTTTTAAGCAGTTTTGATTTTTTTGCCATTCCCAAATATAAGCCCTCCTCCCTTTATACACAATTTTTTTGTGGAAAAAATTCTTAAAGTCTAAGGTAGAGATAATTTTGAATCTTTTGACTTTTTTGGTGAATTTTCATGTCTTTCATTTGTCCTAATAAAATTACATGAAATATCAACTTCCCTTCTTTGTCCTCCCTCCTCAACACAAAAACTTTAAAATCTTGAAAATCTTAGTAATTCTTTTTTTTTCTATTTGTTGTCCGATAGTAACAATTAGTAAATAATCTATCTAAATTACTCCTTTGTCTAGAAGTTCCTCTTTCCCCACTGACCCCCCCCCCCACCCTTCCTCTGCAAAGTTTAAAATCTTTAAAATTATTATTTTTTTTTTTATTTTGCAATATTTCTTATTTTATAGTTAGATGATTTACCTAAAATCTCATCTTACATAACGTCTCTCATCTCAACTCTTTATCCTCTTTGAAATTTTTGCTCCATCCATTCCCCTCAAATGGGAGGGGGAGGAGATTCTAAACATATGGCAGGGAAAGCAATAAATTTTCTGTTTGGTTGTTTTCACCCTTGAATCACATGTGTATTTTATGTTTACATAGAGCACAAAAAAAAAATATTTTTATTGTGTGTTTAGAAGGCGGTAATTTTTACAGAGGAGGATGAGAAATAATTTAGGTGGTTATTTAAATATTTTCAAAACAAAATTACAATCGAGCAGAAAAAAACTTAACAATTTTACAGATTTTAACATGCATGAGATGCAGGGAGGGGGCGAGGCTAATGCTCATGATAAGAAGGTTGGGGAGAGAAGCAGAGATTTGAGAAGGAGGTGATAATTTATTTGATGTATTATTTATTTATTAAATAGGTCAGAGAAGAAATTTAAAATTAAAATAGTCTTATACGTTAAATTATGCATGTTTAATACCAGACGGAGAGGGGCAAAGAGGAAAGCTTTTTTGGGGAGGGAGACTTTAGATTATTGTTGCAATAAATAAAATAACATATAAACAAGTAAATTTGAAAAAAAAAAAAAAAGTTTTAAAATTTTGCTTAGGGGTTTTTGTTGGGAAGATTTTAAGGGGGAAAGTTGTATATATATTTTTTTGTACAAATCAGAAATTTGTCAAAATGCGGAAGATTCTTGTCTCCATATGTGCCTTATTTACTTCTAAATTAATGGTAAAAAAAGGGTTTTTATATATATGTTTAATCTCGATTATGAGCTTCATGCCAAAGTTACCTTATTTTTCTTTTGAAAAGAGGGGTGGGGTGGGCTTACAATCAGGATTATATGGTATATATTAATATATCACTGAGTAAAAGGGGTGGAGGGAAAACTAGTGTTGAAATTTTGCTATGGAGTTTTTCTCCCATTAGGTGGCGATACCGTAGAATGTAGGCTATCAATCAATGGTTCTACAATGCTTTTCAATGGGAAAAGCACTGATTTAAAAAGAAATTTTAATAGAAAATTTGAATTTTAAGAAAGTTGTACAAGTAGAAATCTGATTAATTACAATTTTCTTGATAAGATACATATTTTTTTAAAGGCACTTGGCTTTTTGATTGCTTCTTAAGACACTTAAAATCGGAGATCTTTCTGACAAAAAAGCGAAGGCAGGCCATTTAAAAATATTGAATATCGGGGATTATTCTGTCGCGAAGAAATAAATGGACTTATGACTTTTAAAAATTAAAAGTATTATTCAATATTTTTTGGAGTAAATTTTAATGTCGCGTATATTTTATAAGTTTTGAATAATTCATAACTTTTGATATCTATGCAATTAATAAATGTAGAATTAAAACAAATTTTTATCTTAATTATTTGGGAAAGAAAACGTGTAAATTATAGGTCAGGAACTAATTTTTACTAAAGTCGTAAGGTTTGATTTTAATATAATCTTACTTATAAGGAAGAAGGGGGGGGGGGGGGTAGAGGACCGGAATTTCCAGACCTGGGCCTGCCCTGCCCTGAAAGAGAAATAATTAGGCCTGGACCGGGCAGATGGAAAAACTTAAAGTTCGGCCTGGCCTGTTTGTTTTTTCGCAGTTCACCCCCCGGTCCGCCCCATGCAAAAATCAGTGAATCCGTCCCTTGCAAAAAAAAAAAAAAAAAAAAAAATCAGACCCGACTCAATTTCTACAAAAAATTCAGATTTTTCTTAACATACAATTAAGATTATTTTCCAGAATACTTCATAAATATTTATGAAAAAATGTAACAGTATATTTTAGATTGCTATATGTTTTCAAGTCAGAGCATACAGAATATTAAATTTTAATAACCCTTTAGACTCACTCTTATGCAAAAATGCATGAATACAAAATTTATTACGATTATATACATTAAATTCAGTAATACGAAAATAATAGGACTCCATCTTAAATAGAACGTAATCATCATGGCAACCTAGAATCATTACCTATCATAAGATATCATTGAATTAATTACGTGTGACAGGATTTAATAGAATAATCACCATGGCAACCTAGAATCATTACCTAGCATGGGATATCAATGAATTAATTACGTGTGACAGGATTTAATAGCATAATCACCATGACAACCTAGAATCATTACCTATCAAGGGATATCATTGAATTAATTACGTGTGACTGGATTTAATAGCATAATCACCATGGCAACCTAGAATCTTTACCTATAATGGGATATCATTGAATTAATTACGCATGACAGGATTTAATAGAATAATCACCATGACAACCTAGAATCATTACCTATCATGGGATATCATTGAATTAATTACATATGATAGGATTTAATAGAATGAAGAAAACTTTTATTAATATCTTTTTAAGTTTTGATTCCATTTTCATAGAATTTGACATGACAAAATTCTGCAATGATTATATATATTAAATTTCAAACCATTTGGTGAATAAAATAATGATTCTGAAGACACTGGATCCAGATCCTTCACTTAACACGGATTTTATTAAACTAGAGAGCACTTTTTTAGCATTCTCTCTTTGATTAACATGAACTTTAAGACAAAAAAATAATAATTATTATTTTTATGCTATGTGATATCATTTTTTTTAAATGTTGAAGTTCTGAATAATAGCCTTTTCTCAAGTAACTGTTGGGTTTTTCATGATCATTTTCAATTTTTAGTGTTCATTAAGTATAACATTTAAAAAACATATACACTAAGATTGATTTAAGATACGAATTTCTCAATTTAAACATAATTACAAGGAAATAGCTTTATATTAAAGCCTAAAAAAAATCTGTCACCTCTAAAGCACGGAACAAGCTCAATTTTATTTTCCCTTCGTTTTTTCTTTTTTTTATGTCACCTGTATAACCTGTTTTCAATCCAGGAACAAAGCACTTATACCCCATCTTAATTTATGCTTTGTAATATCAATAATAAAAAATAAACGAATAACATAAAATATTTTTTAATTCTAACGTACTCTTATGCATACAATCATATGATATTCTGCTAAAAGAATGGTCAACATGCGGGTTGCAGCGCCCTCACTATTTACCAAAATGCAACTTGTGTTTTCGGTGAGTAATGCCTATTAAGTTTCCCCTTCACCCCTTTTACTCCGTGTAATATACATATATATAGAGTACATAATTACCAGCCTTCTGTTTTTTGCTGTTGTTGTTTTCTCAAATTGAACATTTTTTAAAACAGAAATGTTATAAATAAAATAACTACCCTATAGAAACAAGGCATATTTAATTAAATAAATTTTCTGGTTTTAGAATGCTTTATTGGTTTGGAAAATATCTGAAGGTTGTCAAATATGACACCTCACCATGTATATTGCTCTAAATCAAATCCAGATTTCTGTTTATGGCTGATACAGTAAAGAAAATAATGAAACAATATTTTCGATTTAATAATAAAACTTTTAATGAATTAACTTTTTTTTTTTTTGTAATGTCATGACATCAAAGACAGCACTGAAATTTTTCTGTAATTCGTTCGACTCTGTATGCACTGATCAAAATTCAAAGCACTCAGTATTGTTTACTCGGGCATCACAACTATTTCATAGTTGTCAATCTTTCATTTTTTTTTCACTTCAAACATGTTTTAAACTGGAATTTAAAAAAAAAAAAATGAGTCTTCTAGTTTATAATATGTTTGACTAGAAAAAAGACAAAAAATTGACACCCATGTCCATTGTATTTTTTATTAAGAAATAATTCCGAGATGCTGGGTTTTTTTATATAAAAATTGTTTGTTTTGACATGCATTACTATTACATACAGTTCTGACCATCAAATATACCCTGTATATACATTATATGCATAGATAATGTAATCAATTGTCTACCCACTTTCATCATACAACCGTGAGGGCCCATGCTCAGAGAACCCTTTTCAGGCAAGTTCTGGCACCATACCTAGTTTAGAAAGCAGAATATGATCATTATATTTTGAAAATATTTTTGTTTATTTTCACTTGTATCTTTGAAATACAAATTTGGTAAAAAATGAACAAACAATTTTTTTATAAACAACATTTACTTTATTTTTTTCAGTATGAAATGAAACACATAATTGCTCAGGTGATGAAATTAAAAAAAAATTAGTATTAGCAAAGTTTGATATGTTAACCAAAATCTTCATCAGTGTTGAAGGAAACAAAAATTTTAATTGTTGAATTTTGTTTACTAGATAAATATTCTACAAATTTAAGAACAAAATTGCACAAATATTCCTATCATATTCATAGCCAACAAAAAGTGTTTTATTAAACGTTTCAATAATTTTGTCTCGGCTTTCAAGAAACTCTTTTTGCTTTAAATATAATTTTGTTAGCTGTCTCAGCAGCAAAACCTCAGTTTTTCGCAATAATTTTTCAGTATACATGATATTCAGGAAAAATAGTTTTGCCAACGTAAAGTACTATTTGTCATCATTATCCAAGTACACATGTTTATTTCTGAACTCTTTTTTTTTTTTTTTTTTTTTCTTCTTCTGCTTTTAATTTAAACTCTGGATGATTTCTTAGATATTGACTACTGCAACAAAGTAAGGTAAGCCTTTTTTGGGGTTGGAATTTATTTTCCATTATTTATAAGATTTTTATGTGGTTAAGAACCATGAATCATTAAACTTTATAATAATAGCATTTAATAAAATATATATGATTATTTTTCTTGAGGTATCTAAAATTTTAGATTTTTACCCATTTAATATAAACAGAAAACATTTTATTTTATAGATTGTTTAGTTTTTAAATGATAATATCAAGATAATGAAATATTTTTTTAAAGAGAAATTATTAAAATCTAAGCTAAGTATAAAGTCCTAAGCTAAGTATAAATCTAAGCTAAGTCCTATATATTGAACATATTAAAGTATATATTAGATTAAATAAAATTGTAACATATGCATCTTTTTTTACTCTCTTATTTATAATAAATTTTCGTAAGTTAATCTAATTTTTATATTTAGGAATTTAAATTTCTTTTACGTCAAAAATTGTAAAAATTATTCAAGTAATATAACATCCATATTTTAAACCATCCTAACTGTTTCACTATTTCATTAATAGATGGCGCTCGTATCATGCTTGTTTTAAAGCAGCACCAGATGGCGCTGTTTAAAAACAATGTTTATGTTTACGTTTATAATTTTATTCTGTTGAAGTTGTCCCTTGTTAGTTTTATTTGTCAGGATTTTATTTTTAAAGAATTATTGAAGAAGTTCTATTTATTTAATAATAATAATTCTAAATTACTGTTTTATCTCACTTTTAATTTTTTTAATGACAGTTATTCAGCTTCAAAGGTAAATAATGGATTGTATTCACACGTTCTCTACTTAATTTTAAGGGTTTTCTTTTTTTTAATTCAACATCTGTAATGTATATAAAGATTTGTATTATTTAGGGTATTCAAATTACCATGAACTGTGTTATATTTACTTGAGATTTTCATTAAAACTTTTGAAATAACTTTCATCATTTTCTATTTAATAAATAACTATAAAAGTAATTTCTTGGTAACACGTGGTTTATGTTATATATATTGTTAATCCTTCTTGAAGTTTCCACTTTCTCCCATCCTTTTGTTAACCTAGTACACAAAATTTAAAATCTCTTATTCTTTAATCTTTCCTCTTATGATTTTGTAGTGACAGTAGTAGATTTTTGTGGTGATTTTTAGCGTAAACAAATCAGGTGTTTGAGCAATAATGAGTTTTTGCAGGTTTTAACCATGTTTATTGTCATGTCTAAAACATAAGATTTTACAGGTATATAAGGTTTGTTTCAAGAATTATAGATACAAAACATTTTGATTCAAAGGTTCCTGTATATTTGGGATGATAATGTTAACAGATAAAAACTCTATACACACACTGTATGCTCTATTTTGTCTTTAATGATATTTTAAAAGTATTTTTCATTTATTAAATTCTGAAGCTGGGATAGTTCTACATCGAGTCATGCAGACATATATAAAAATTTTAAACATTTAATTTTTTTTTTTTAAACAATACATTCAAATTTTTCAATTACATGTACAAAAAAGTGAAAATAAAAATTTTTGCTTCCAAGTTCTCCATGTACAAAGCTTTAATATTTTTCTTTCTTTTCCAGTATGGGAGATTTGGTGAGAAAAAGGAAATGGGATTGCAAGAGAGGGAAATTTTTCATTCATACTTTATGGCAACCTGTTCACTGTTTCGTATACACAAGCATTTTTTCCATATTTATCCAATTTATTTAATACATACAAGCCACTTATCTATTTTTATATACAAATAAACAGAGGTAAATTGCATATAAAAAACACTAATAATCAGTGTTGAATTCAAGGGGGGAGGGGGACATTCCTCCCCTAGAGCAATGAAATGTCCCTCCCGGAAGATTTGAGATTTTGTGTCTTCAATGGTCAAAAAGTGCAATTTTCCCCCCAGAACTCTATAATGTCACCCACGGAGCAACGAAAATTCTTCCGAGGGAAAGGTGTCTGGATTCGACACTGCTAATAATATATACATATGCATGCAGGGTTCATAAATATCATGATATTTTGATATATATCCAATATTTTCAAAATAGTCAATTTACTGCTGATAATAAATATTTTCAAGCAAAATATAAATTAGAAACTAAAACATATTGCACTTAACATGAAAACTTAAACAATAAATTAAAACACATTTTTCTTTTCTTTTTTTTTTTACTCAGACCAATATTGAAAAAAAACTAATTGAAAACAGAAACAATTTGCTTTATACACTTACATTAAAAAAGAAAAGAAAATGCTATAGGATTCAATATCAACTACCAAGAAATTTATAAAACAAAATTTTAAATACAAAATATTGTTTTAATTGAAAATTTTAAACATAAATGTAAGCTTATTTTATTTTTTATTTTCTATTATGCTGTAACAGTTTAAGTTGAACTAAATCAATACCAAAACAAATTCATTTTTAATAAAGCTGTATATATAACTGAGTATCTAAATTTAGACAGTTTATCTTTCAGTGTCTGTTTTGAATTATGTCCCTCATAACCTACAGTTAAAAGTAAAAAAATCAAACAGAGTTTGGAAAAGATATTTGTTTTCTTCTTCAGATAAAAAAGTCGCTATCAGAGACAAAAATTCTTTACATACAGAACAACGCAGTCAATAACAGTTGGAAATTTCATTTGCACCTGTTTTGACTGCAAATATCAAAAATATCTTGCACAGTGATATTTTGAAAATAAATATCAAATATGGAAAAATATTAAAAATATACATCTCGATATTTTGAAAATAAATAACAAGTACAGTACACTCCCTCTAATCCGCACAGGTCGGGACCTAGGGTTTTGCGGATTATAGAAGTTTGCAGATTATAGGTCATTTCTTTGTTTACATTCTAATATTTGGAATTTATCAACAAATGTAGTGATCATACTGCAAATAAATAACACAGAAATGAAAGAAAGTGCTTTTTTATAAATAAAAATCTATATTCATTATTAGGAATACATTTCAATGATATAATAATACAAAATTAATGGAAAACATTTCTATTTCTTTTTAAATCTATCAAACATCACAGTGATAATGGTTTGCTTTATAGTTTTTAATTTATGCTATGCAGTTTTACCTTGAAGCCTTTTAAGAGTCAGAATTTCTTGATCAGTAACAAAAGTTTGTTTTTCTAAAAAACTAAGATATTTATCCTCAAGAGCTAAGCCCTATTTGCAAGAAACTTTATTTTTATATAGCCAGGAAATTTGTTCAGAATATGGCAGATTAATAGTTATTTATAAGATACATAAAACATTTCCTTCTAATGAATGCAAAATTGCATTAAAAATTCCTTAATAGATTCGTTAGGGCAGTCAACATGCACGTTATCTTGCTTAAAAAAGGAAATTTTAACTGTTTGTTTACATCTGAAATATAGTGCGAATTATAGGCGTTTGCGGATTAGAGGGAGTGGACTGTAATATGAAAATATCAAAAATCTTGATAATTTGAAAATAAATATCGGATATATATCAAGATATATATCGATTGATATATATCAACGAACCCTGTATGCATGTGTATATAAAATAGAATGTTTATATATAAATACATATATAAACTAGCAGAAAAGCTCATCAGGTTTGTTTTCATAGCTGTTTATATCATTTGAAAAAAATCTCACTTTCTAGAGCCCAAGTTGCACCAAGCTTTTTAAAAATATGCCAAGACCCCTATACTGGAAAGTACCGAATAAATATCTCTTAACTCATCTAGGGGCAAAGTACTTAGATTTGTAAAATGCTCAAATGACTGAATGACACAAGCAAATTTAGTTTTAAATAAGTAAAAGCGAGTCTTTACATATTTAATAAACAGGTAATTTTCATTTAAAATTCTGATGCCAGTGTGGCATTTAGGTATTAGGTGGTCCAAAAATGAACCACCACCTCACTAAGGGTTAATGCATGGATTTTGTTTAGGGTAAAGTTTACCTATCAAAGTATCCTGTTAATAAAAATGAAAGTATTTATATTAAACATGTTAAATTTTGTTAATACCTTGAAGGGTAGTGGCATTTATTTATATATATGAGTATGGAACCATTTATTCAGAAATCAGAATGATATTTCTAATAGACTTATTTCAGAATCTTTGCAGAAAAAAGTATCATATACTGCCAGCTTGACATGTATTGCTAGTAACATTGCAAAATGCATGGTATAACTTGATGCCCTGGGATTTGAAACGAAAACATGTTTAATTACATATTAGGTGTTTTGATTTTTATGCAGAAGAATTTTTGTTTCTGATGGGTTCCTATAAATTACCTTCTTTCAATACCCTGATTAATCTTTGATTTTCAGCATTCTGGATAATTGGTTCTGTACTCCGTCTAATTTATTTGTAATCAGCATATGTACCAGAACTTCAGAACATTTTATTTCTATAGCTTTAGTGGAAAAAAAGCTATAAAATTTGTGTTTCCTTATTTTCAAATCTTGGGAAACGGTAGTATCTCAAGTGATGAAAGACCCAATATGAAAGATCAGCATCAGCATTCTATGTAACAGATAACTTTATATCAAAGGGTCACAACAACAATCAACACAAAAAGTCGTCATTTAACAGTTCAGTAAAAGTATAATTTACCAGTATGAAATTAAAAACTGGTTCTTCAACACATTCTGATACCTGAAATCTGTATCAAAAACTGTTACTGCTTGGTGTAATAATTCTTCATTAAATAATACAAAATGTTTCATATTTTCTAACTGTACCTTAATGTATTTTATTAAAGAAATTGTATTGTCTTTATAGTTTTATTTTTCATATGTACAACAAATAGCAGTGGTTACAGTGAAGCAGAACCATCCTTAGTCATGTGAAAAGGTATAGCTGCACAGGAAGAAAAATATTTAATAAAAAATAGCTAAATATTTATTACTCATTTTGTTGCGAGTAATTTATTTCATAATACAATTTATATACCTAAACATACTTATTTAAAAAGTGTAAAATGTTTTATCAATAAATGTTGAAGCAGGTTGTGGGTACTCGAGAAGAGAATGTGTTATTTATAGGTTATATTCAATCTACAAATATTGTTATGACCTTGCTTAGATAACACCAAGTACACAACAAATCTGGACAGGTGCATGAACTGAATGGGAATTGTTAAGAGGTTGGTGCTGATAATTCTGACAAACTGTTCACTTTTACTTTAATGATTATTTGTAATGTAACAACACAGATTTGCTTTTCTTCTAGTGCAACCTGGTTTCTCTTTTTATTATACTAATATTGATGTTCCTGCTCACATACATACATGTGTCCTGTCGTTGTAAAGATGGCAAGGTTACAAGATCCCAAAGATTTAAATATATAATTTTGTAGAAATGACACACACCTCTATTTTTCACTACATTAGTTTCTCACCTTATTAGAAAAATTGAATAATAATTTAAGCCATTAAGTATTCAATTGCTATTTCTTGAGGCATATGCCATTTCTACAAAATTATATATACATTTCACCAAAGCTTGGATAAATTATGGCAAATTAATTCGCTCATGCTTGCTGCTACAGTAGTTGTGGCACATGAAAGAATTACATCTTGTGCTGCAGGTGCAACCTTGTCAACATATTAAAGAGCAAGGAGTGCATTGCTGGATGTCACCTGGGTAACTTGGTAAACAGTTTGGTACGCAATGTCTGTAGCGCAGGTTAGAGTCCTAGCCTAGACACTTTTTCACTCTGTTGGTTTCTTGCTTTATTAACAATAGTAAATAATAACTCAAGTGATTAAGAATTAAACTACTAAAGATTTAAAGTCGACAAAAATTATGAAATGTTAATGGTTTTGAAGATTCTTAGAAAAAAGAAATTTTCAGGAAATATTGACTTTGACTCCGATTGTTTATCTTAATAAATTTAAAATTTTGACATGTTTAATATTTGCTAATTAAGTCAAAAACTTCATGCATATTGAAATGAAAGAGTAGAATTTATACATCAAAATTTTCATCCTTATCACATTTATTACTAGAATAATATGAGAGGGCTGATCAAGTAATTTTATTGATTAATCCTTTTATTACAAATTTATTTTTTATTATTAAACATTGTAATTGGCAACTATTTTCTTAATTATTCATAACACTTTTTTAAATAATCATTGCCATTTGCTTCCAAGACCATTTCAAGAGAAATCTATCATAAAAAGATTATTCGTTAACAGTAGTACAAATAACATGCAAAAATATTTGATAGTGGCAGCCCTGTTATCGGTCCATGGGGCTTATATGTTACCCATAGTCAAATGCATAAATATATTAAGTATGATCTTTGTTTATATTTCCTTTTAAATTATCAGAGAGAAGTTATCAATTTTCTACACTAAATCGTTTTAAAAATTGCTTGATTTCACATAATTTCAATTAGCTTTTGTCTGATCTCTGATCGCCTGCTAACGAATGTCACATAAATATACTAAAGGTCTGCATGGGCTAAAATCAGTGTTTAATTCAGGGGCAGCCCGGGGGTCAAATTCTAGACCCCATATTCTTTGCTTATGTAAGATTTTATAACATTCTAACATCAACAATGTTTGCCATAAAAAATTAGTTAGCAATAAATTACATTATTAATCTAGCAAATTTACATAAATAGACATATAGGGGTTGTGGTATCGAAGGAAAATAAAACTGGTTTAATATATTGTTATTTATTGCATTAAACAAGTCATAGAATACAAATTAGTTTTTAATATACTATTTATCGCATTGAAAAAATAAAAATCTAAGAAATAAAACAGGCCCTAACTTATTTAGGCACATAACTAAAATTTTTAACAAGAATCATAAGAATATGGCATTGACATTTCTAGTCTGGTGTCTAAAGTCTTTGAATCCATGTTTCTGCATTGTCTATTATTACGTTTTTAATGCAGTGGTGGGCTGGAATATTCCTCGTTTCCGGTCCTTGTTTACTCCATATCTTTTTTCTCAAGTCGTTCAACATCTGCAGAATACTCATACAAATGATGCTCTTTTGCTTTTTGTTGTTAAATTATAGTTGCTTCATTGTCTAATGCTTATGTAAGAATCCTTGTGATCCCCCTCTCAGCAAAAATAAGTAGACATTGGACCCCCCCCCCCCTCTCCTTGCCGGTTACATAATACTTGAACGACCCCTAATATGCAAGTGAGAAAATTAAAAAAAACACTCCCATTGGTTTAACACTAATGATCCAGTTTCTTCGCGTGACTTGTGTAGACTCTTAATGCTCAAGCTAATGTTAATCCTATGGGAGCGTTGTTTACATATTTTTTGTTCGCATTTTAATTATTATTAAATAATTTTTTTTTTAAAGGATTTTCTTTCTTTTTCTGCATAGCGTACCTGCAGTTGATAACTTTTATTATGCATGAGGAGGGGTGCCAAGATCCATGTTTGCCCTGCGTGCAAAAAAGGCTAGTTTTGGCCCTGATTTAAGAAACAACATCTAAAAATATTTAGAATTCAAAGAATGAAATATAAAAATTTGAATAATTACAAAAAGATAAACTACATACTAAAATACAAAACATGGTAATGTAAGGAACTAAGAAATTTTTTACACAATAGAACACTGGTGAACACAGGCATGAAAGTAGGAAATTAAAAAAAAAGGTGGATTTTTTTTTTTTTTTTTTATGTATTCAATGGCGCCAACTGGTACAATTTAGACACTTTTTAACAGTTATTTAAAACAGTAAAATAATACAACTGTACAAATGATTGTTAATTTTTTGTAACTTAGAAGGTAACAAAATCAAATTTAGACTAACAATAAATGTATAAGTTTATTGAATCAAAAAAGGAAACTGACAGTTTGCTAAAGATGTAAATCCAAATATAGCAGATAAAATGATGTGAAATACAATGATTAATTTTTCAAAACAAACATTTTGGATGATTTTGACTGTTAAGAAAGACTTTTCACGTTCTTTCAAAAGAAAAAACAAATTCTTCATGCTAATTATGTGCACACCAAGTTGATGTTTTACCCAAAAGTAAGTAAGACGAAATATTCTATTACGAAAAGAAACTTATGGAAACTTCTTTTTCCCTTTTAAAGTCTAAATAAAAAAATTCACTTTTCAGATGCTTACAATAAAAGTTTACCTTTCATTTGATGGCTCTTTTGTACAGCAATTCAAAAACAAACTCCAAAGGTTTGAGTAGACAAAATGTCTGATTATTGACCCCCCCCCCCCCCCATACGGTTCTAATATTTTCTTTTTGTGTTTTTGCAATATATGAGAGAATGTCCAAAATGGCTTTTAAAAAGGTGGAATTCTTCCTTTAGGAGGAACTCTTTCATGCCTGTGAACAAAAAAAATATATATAAAGTTTGAGAAGTTTAGTATTGTTTTATTTTTAATGATTAAACTTTTAGAATTTAATATTTTCTTGCCTCTATCCTCTCTATGCTCATTATAAAAATAATATATCTTCGCACACCCTGGAGTAACTTCAAAACAATAATGGAAAATCGTGTGTCAAGAATAGATTATGAAACATTTTCCAACACTTCCAGAATATGATGTCTAAGTAAACAATTTGGAAACTGCCTAACACATCTGAAAACCCAAATTCAGCAATTACCATCAATAGTCGCAGAATATTTTAATTCTTTTGTGCAGCCCTATATATAATCTATAGATTTGTGTATATATACTACATAGAATGCTATAATAATGTAGTTCAGTTAGGAAATTCATTGCACAGTTGTAAATTTCCCTTCAACAATTTCAGTCAATCTTTTGTGCTGCACTGTATATCATCTATTTAATTTAATTTATTCAGACCAAGTAATAGTAGGCAAAAGATTTGTTTGATTTAAAATTGCGAACCACAATTTAAAATGCACTTCCAGCAATTATAGTTCTTAAATGATACTGTAACAAATAATTTTTTGTGTCATAAATGAATGGTGAAAGCGATGTACAACATATTCCACAGCAAGGGCCTTGTAGTGCATCTCAGTGATATATATCAATTTCAATATGTTTAAAACAGTGTAATATCATGAAAATACACCACAAATGACTTTTCGCCATAGACCGTAATGTAACAGAATTCTTTTGAGTATCCCTATCTGTAAATGAACTATAAATGCTCCATACTTCATTTTCAATAGTAAACCTCATTAACAAAAATCAATTGCTTGACAATCCGAGTTTACATGAGTTGGGCATAGATAGAGAGACAGACAACCCAAATTCATAAACACTTTTCAACTACTTTAAAAAGGCAGTTTGGCAGAAAGAAAAAAAAACATTTGATTGCTGGATATCTGGCATTCACTTGTAAAATTCCTGTAAAATAAAAATTCAAATAATGTTACAAAATTTGTGCTAAAAATGGCATATGCCATTAAATATACCATAAAATCCAGATTGTAAGCCACATCTTTTTCTAAAGCAAAAGAAGTTAAATTTGGGAGACAGCTTATAACACAGAGTTTTTTTAAGTCATTAAAAAACTTTTTTTTATGTCAATTTAGAAATAAATAAAGCAAATACAAGGGTGACACACAATCTTCCGTATTTCAGCAGATTTGTAAAACAAATGTGGAGCAAACATTCAAACCGTGTTTTCTCACAAAAAAATAAAAAATGAGTTATTGTTATTTTTATGAACTCTATGTTAAATTGCACAGAAATAAATGGTATTTTTTACTAAAAAAATTTTTCCCCGATTATAAATCAATTTTAAAACTTGACGTTTCAATCAAAAAGTGTTTCCTCCAAAGCCTGCATTCAATCAAGCAATGATTTCTCCAGTCTGCCAATCACAGTTGTCACTTAATGTGTACTTTCGAAACCTACCATACATATCACAATTGAAACGGATTGTTTTAGAAAAAATTAAGAGAACTGTTAAAGTTAAAGGCTTCCAGAATTATAGATTTCAAAATTTAAATGAAGAATATGATGTAAATCTTCTTAAAAAGGGAGTTACTGTTGCCTTGTTCAAAGGGTTGTTTTAGAATATCTTCCTCTTAGCCACGCTATACCAGTTGAAAAGAACAAAGATGTTAAAAAACTTTTGAAGGTAATGTATAGTAAACAGTGGCAAAATTAACCCGATGATATATTCAAATGATACAATCACATTATCCATGATTGATAAGCCTGCAATAAAGAAGAAGGGGATATATATAACTGTCTAGATGAAGATATTGGTTTTAAAATTTGAAGTGGATTTCTGGCAAACGAGTATTTATTTAGTAAATATTTAATGAATACTACTAGGTACCATAATCTGTCATTTTATTTTAACAATAATCAACTGAAATTCGGTATTTATTCAAATAAAATAATTCTATTGTATTATTTGTGAGTTAGAACTTATTTCATTCAAAAAGCGTTTTATCCACTTGTCAAACAATCAAAACATGTTTCCTCCTCTGAGTTCGGTCAAAAAGTGATTTCTCCAAATATTAAATGCATTTTATTAATTTGTTTTATGTTTAATATCTTAGGTATGCTGCAATTCTTTCTAATAAACAGTAATAAAAATACACAATAAAAATGAGAATTAAATACAAGTTATTTTAGCATTTATCAGTTTTTTGTGTTTTTTGAAAATTTGTATCTAAAGGAGAAAGCATGGTTTGCATGTTTGCTCCACAAATATATAAATCCCCCTGACCAAACACAAATCAAATCTGAACCTGACAAAAATATTCTGGACCATAACTGGATTAGAGCAAGACAAATTAATTTCCATGGACACGCAAACCAACCCATACCTAAAAATTCAATTTGAAAAACCCGAACTAAGTCATAACCCGACAAAAATATTCCAAAGAACCATAACCGGATTCGGGTAAGACAAAATTTCTGTGAACACGCAGCCCGACTCGAACCTAAAAATTCCATTAGAAAAAACATGAAATCTGACATGAATCAAATCTGAATCCGACAAAAATATTCCAAAGAACCATAACCCGATCCGAGAAAAACAAAATAATTTCCGTGGACATGCAACCCGGCCTGAACATAAGAATTTTGTTTGAAAACAACCCGAAATATGACCCAAATTAAATATGATTGACGACAAAAATATTCTAAAGAACTATAACCCGATCCGAGCAAGACAAAATAATTTCTATCGACATTCAACCGGATCCAAACCTAAAAGTTCCATTTGAAGTCAACCCGAAAACCTTCCATAAACCGGGTTCGGGTCAAGTTTCGAATTGAGTTCAACTAGAACTTTCAGGTTCGGATCGTGTTACCTGTTGACAGAAATTACTTTGTCTTGCTCAGATCGGTTATGGTTCTTTGGAATACTTTTGTTCGGTTAAAATTTGGTTCGGGTCGGGTTTCAAGTTGACTTCAAATGGAATTTTTAGGTTCCAGTCATGTTGCATTTCCACAAAAATTATTTTGTCTTGCTCGGATCAGGTTATGGTTCTTTAGAATATTTTTGTCGGTTATCATATTTCAGGTTGTTTTCAAATGAAATTTTAGATTCGGGTTGGGGCGTGTGTCCATGGACATTATTTGTCTTGCTCGGATGGGGTTACCTGTAGACGGAAATTATTTTGTCGTTCTCGGATTGGGTTATGGTTCTTTGGAATATTTTTGTCGAGTTCAGATTTGGTTCATGTTTTTTTTAATGGAATTTTTAGGTCCAGGTCGGGTTGCGTGTTCACAGAAATTATTTTGTTTTACCCGGATCCAGTTCTTTGGAATATTTTAGTCGGGTTTTTCAAATGGAATTTTTAGGTTCGGGTTGGTTTGTGTGTCCACGGAAATTAATTTGCCTTGCTCCGATCCGGTTATGGTTCTTTAGAATATTTTTGTCAGGTTCAGAATTGGTTCAGGTTTTTCAAATGAAATTTCTTTTTTTTGGGGGTTGGGGTGCGTGTGCACAAACATTATTTTGTCTTGCACGGATGGGGTTGCCTGTCGAAGGAAATTATTTCGTCTTACTCGGATGGGGTTATGGTTCTTTGGAATACTTTTGTTGGGTTATGATTTGGTTCGGGTCTGGTGTCAGGTTGACTTTAAATGGCATTTTTAAATCCTGGTCGTGTTGCATGTCAATGGAAATTAATTTATCTGGTTATGGTTTTTTGGAATATTTTTGTCAGTTTTGGATTTTGGTTCCATTTTTTTTTTTTCAAACAAAATTTTTAGGTTCGAGTCAGGTTGCGTGTCTACGGAAATTATTTTGCCTTGCTCGGATCCAGTTATGGTTCTTTGGAATAATTTTGTTGGGTTCAGATTTGGTTCACATCAGATTTGGGGGGGCGGGGGTTCTAATGGAATTCTTAGGTTCGGGTCGGGTTGCGTGTTCACAGGAATTATTTTGTCTTGCTCCGATAGGGTTTTGGAGGATAGTTTTATCTAATTCAGATTTGGTTCGGGTGAAATTTCGGGTTTTTTCCTAATAGAATTTTTATGTTTGGGGTCGTGTTGCGTGTCCACAGAAATTATTTTTTCTTCCTTGGATCTGGTTATGGTTTTTGGGGATATTTTTGTCGGATTCAGATTTGGTTCTGGTCAGATTTCAAGTTTTTAAAAAAATGGAATTTTTAGATTCGGGTCAGGTTGTGTATCAACAGAAATTACTTTGTCTTACTCGGATCGGGTTATGGTTTTTTAGAATATTTTTGTCGGTTATCATATTTGGTTCGGGTTTTTTCAAACCAAATTTTAACGTTTGGATCAGGTTATGGTTTTGAAGGCATTTTTGTCAGATTCAGATTTAGTTCAGATGATATTTCAGGTTTTTTTTCAAATGAAATTTTTGGGTTCAGATCGGGTTGCGTGTCTATCAACTCAACGTGAACATAAAAATTTTGTTTTAAAACAACCTGAAATATGATAACAGACAAAAATTTTCTAAAGACCCATAACCTGATCTGAGCAAGACAAAATAATTTCTGTTGACATTCAACTGGATCCAAACCTAAAAGTTCCATTTGAAGTCAACCTGAAAACCTCCCATATACCGGGTTTGGGTCGAGTTTCGAATTGAGTTCAACTAGAACTTTCAGGTTCGGATCGGGTTGCCTCGGAAATTACTTTGTGTTGCTCAGATCGGTTATGGTTCTTTGGAATACTTTTGTCCGGTTAAAATTTTGTTTGGGTTGGGTTTCACATTGACTTCAAATGGAATTTTTAGGTTCTAGTCGTGTTGCATGTCCACAAAAATTATATTGTCTTGCTCGGATCGGATTATGATTCTTTAGAATATTTTTGTCAGTTATATTTTGGATTGTTTTCAAATGAAATTTTAGGGTTGGGGTGTGTGTTCACGGACATTATTTGTCTTGCAGTTACCTGTAGACGGAAATTATTTTGTCTTTCTCGGATCGGGTTATGGTTCTTTGGAATATTTTTGTCAGGTTCAGATTTGGTTCGTGATTTTTCTAATGGAATTTTTAGGTCCGGGTCGGCTTGTATGTTCACAGGAATTATTTTGTTTTACCCAGATACGGTTCTTTGGAATATTTTTGTCGGATTTTCAAATGGAATTTTTAGGTTCGGGTTGGTTTGTGTGTCCACGGAAATTGATTTGTCTTGCTCCGATCCGGTTATGGTTCTTTAGAATATTTTTGTCGGTTCAGATAGGGGTGCGTGTGCACGGACATTATTTTGTTTTGCTCGGATGGGGTTGCCTGTCGACAGAAATTATTTCGTTTTGCTCGGATCAGGTTATGGTTCTTTGGATTATTTTTGTCAGGTTATGATTTCCTTCGGGTTGGGTTTCAGGTTGACTTTAAATGGCAATTTTAAATCCTGGTCGTGTTGCGTGTTCATGGAAATTAATTTATCTTACTGGGATCCAGTTATGGATCTTTGGAATATTTTTGGCAGTTTCGGATTTTGGTTCCCTTTTTTTTTCAAACAAAATTTTTAGGTTCGAGTCAGATTGTGTGCCCATGGAAATTATTTTGCCTTGCTCGGAACCAGTTATGGTTCTTTGGAATCATTTTGTTGGGTTCAGATTTGGTTAGCATCAGATTTCGGGTTTTTTTTTCCTAATGGAATTTTTAGGTTCGGGTCGGGTTGCGTGTTCACAGAAATTATTTTGTCTTGCTCGGATTGGGTTTTGGTTTTGAAGGAGAGTTTTATCTGATTCAGATTTGGTTCTGGTGAAATTTCGGGTTTTTTTCTAATAGAATTTTTATGTTTGGGGTCATGTTGCGTGTCCACAGAAATTATTATTTCTTCCTCGGATCTCGTTATGGTTTTGGGGGATATTTTGTCGGATTCAGATTCGGTTCGGGTCAGATTTCAAGTTTTTTAAAAATGGAATTTTTAGATTTGGGTCAGGTTGCGTATCAACAGAAATTACGTTGTCTTGCTCGGATCGGGTTATGGTTTTTTAGAATATTTTTTTCGGTTATCATATTTGGTTCAGGTCATATTCCAGGTTTTCTTCAAACCAAATTTTAGGTTTGGATCAGATTACGTATCCATGGAAATTATTCTTGCTCGGATCGAGTTATGGTTTTTTAGAATATTTTTGTCATTTATCATATTTGGTTTGGGTCGAATTTCGGGTTTTTTTCAAACCAAATTTTAGGTTTGTATCAGGTTGCGCATCCATGGAAATTATTTTGTCTTGCTCAGATCGGGTTATGGTTTTTTAGAATATTTTTTTCCGTTATATTTGGTTCGGGTCAAATTTCGGGTTTTTTTCAAACCAAATTTTAGGTTTGGATCAGGTTGTGCATCCATGGAAATTATTTTGTCTTGCTCGGATCGGGTTATGGTTTTGGGGGTATTTTTCTCAGATTCAGATTTGGTTCCGATGAGATTTCAGGTTTTTTTTTTAAATGAAATTTTTGGGTTCAGATCGGGTTGCGTGTCTATCAACCCGACCCGAACATAAAAATTTTCATTGAAAACAACCTGAAATATGACCCAAACCAAATATGATAACCGACAAAAATATTCTGAAGACCCATAACCCGATCCGAGCTAGACAAAATAATTTCTGTCGACATTCAACTGGATCCAAACCTAAAAGTTCTATTTGAAGTCAACCCGAAAACCTTCCATATACCGGGTTCGGGTCGAGTTTCGAATTGAGTTCAACTAGAACTTTCAGGTTCGGATCGGGTTGCCTCGGAAATTACTTTCTCTTGCTCAGATCGGTTATGGTTTTTGGAACACTTTTGTCTGGTTAAAATTTGGTTCGGGTCTGGTTTCACGTTGACTTCAAATGGAATTTAGGTTCTAATTGTGTAGCATGTCCACAAAAATTATATTGTCTTGCTCGGATCGGATTATGGTATTTTAGGATATTTTTGTCAGTTATCATATTTCGGGTTGTTTTCAAATGAAATTTTAAGTTTGGGTTGGGGTGTGTGTCCACGGACATTATTTGTCTTGCTCTGATGCGGTTACCTGTAGACGGAAATTATTTTGTCTTTCTCGGATCGGGTTATGGTTCTTTGGAATAATTTTGTTGGGTTCAGATTTGGTTTGCATCAGATTTTGGGGTTTTTTTCTAATAGAATTTTTATGTTTGGTGTCGTGTTGAGTGTCCACAGAAATTATTTTTTCTTGCTCGGATCTTTTGGGGATATTTTTGTCAGATTCAGATTTGGTTCGGTCCAGATTTCAAGTTTTTAAAAAATGAAATTTTTAGATTCGGGTCAGGTTGTGTATCAACGGAAATTACTTTCTCTTGCTCGGATCAGGTTATGATTGTTTAGAATATTTTTTTAGGTCATCATATTTGGTTCGGGTCATATTCCGGGTTTTCTTCAAACCAAATTTTAGGTTTGGATCAGGTTACGTATCCATGGAAATTATTCTTGCTCAGATCGGGTTATTGTTCTTTGGAATATTTTTGTCGGGTTATGATTTGGTTAGGTTCGGGTTTGAGGTTGACTTTAAATGGCATTTTTAGATCCTGGTCGTGTTGCGCGTCGGTGGAAATTAATTTATCTTGCTCGGATCCGGTTATGGTTCTTGGTATATTTTTGGCAGGTTCAGATTTGATTCCAATTTTCTTTTCAAACGAAATTTTTAGGTTTGAGTCAGGTTGAGTGTCCACGGAAATTATTTTGCCCTGCTCGGATCCGGTTATGGTTCTTTGGAATAATTTTGTTGGGTTCAGGTTTGGTTCGTGTCAGATTTCAGGGTTTTTTTTTTTTTTTTTTTTCAAATTTAATTTTTAGGTTGTGGTTGTGTTGCATGTCCTTAAAAATTATTTTGTCTTGATTGGATCTGTTGTAATTTATTTTTCTGGTTCGGGTCAGGTTATGGATTAATAAGTCTAAAAAATCATCCTGATTGGGAAATAAGTGGCCATTTTTCAATTAGCCTAACTGTGTCTAGGCTCTTTGCAATATGCCTGAAAAATATCAGGCTAATTAGGAAAAGAGAGATGATTCTCCAATTAACCCGACTCTTTGCAAAGAGCCTGATTTCTCAATTAGCCTACAACATATATAATACATCTAAAATGCCATATAACTTCAACAACAAACACATCTTGATCACTTATCTCGAACAAAAAAACATTAACCCCTTTGGGACAAGTGTCACGTATACATGACGCACAAGCTGCTCGAAATCCTTGATTATGTCTACCAATTATTTTTGTAAATTCTACCTTATTTAATCAGGGCATTTCTGCGATTCAATTACACAAACATTTCTGCTTTGAAAAACTGGTGGTAAACTATTAAAAATTTCGTAAAGGATGCTCGTCCCGAAGGAGTTAAAAATTATTACATTTTTATAAATTTTTTTAATACTTTTAAAATACTGCACTCAGAAGTCACGCAAAAAGACAGACAGCCAACATGACGATTATCTTGTGTAAAACTTAGCTATTCCCCAAACATTTTTTTAGAAAGTCAAGTGATAGTAAAATCCCAGTTTAATCCTTCAGTGGGTAAAATATATTTTTTTTTTTTTGGAGGGGGGAGGGGGGGGGGGTGTTGCAATTAGGTGCATCTCGTACTTTTTATGCACAATAGTTTACATTTTTTAAAGCATAAAAACGATAAGTTTGGAGAAAATTATAACAGTAATAAAAATGAACTTTAACCTCCATGTGAAAATATAGACTAAGAAATAATTGTCATAAAATTTAAAACTGTGCACTTATTGAAAGATTTATTCAAACAATGTATTTATGGTTACATTGATGTGTACGAAAGGACTAAATGTAACATGTATGTGATAGCAACTCTATATTTACATTCTATTTGGGCTTCATTTAGGAAAGGGCAACGAAGGTTGACCCAATGAGTTACGCTACATTTTTTTTTTTATTATTATTGTTAATACAGGCATATAAGTGACTTTCTTTGAAAATATTATAGGAAATATAGGAATTGTTTTGAAGAAAAAATAGGAATATTTATTTATATGTAAATACACCTATACATGTTTTAATACACTTACATATGTAACATCAGAGATGTAAACATTGGACTATCAAGATAAAACTATTTAAACTTCACTCCGGACTATTTTAAGAATTTTTTACTCTCTTCAGGATTAATATATTAGCGTTTCAGTAGTTGCATGCTATTTTTCTTTATTAAACTATATTTTTAAATATTTTTTACAATTATTTTCTGAATCATACCCTTTGTAGCATTTGCATATATCAATACAAACATAATTGGAATAAAGGTTACTTATTTACTTTTGTTTTTTTTAAGTATAAATGATTTTTTATAATAAATTTATATAAAATGAATTACATTTGTTTTATCCCTAGAGAGCAAAAGTTCGCGATCAATAAAATTGGGTGAAATTATGTGACCGATTGACTAATTATGTGATTTTTTTTCTTGTAACAGATTGGCAAAAGATTTTTATCAATGACCAATCGAGAAATTTCATAATTTTTTGCCGCAAATTGACAAACTTCTTGATTTTTTTTTTTTTTTTTTTTTTTTCAACAACCAACAGATGAAATCTAAGTTTTTTATTTTAATGACCAATTGATGTTCTTCTGAGATACATTGAGGAAATTAGCGATTTTTTTCCTGCACCTTTTTTGCAACCAACTGATGTCGAATTTTTTAAAGCGACAAACTGACAAATTAGAGATTTTTTCCATGACTGATTGTTGAAATCCAGGACTTCTTTTTTTACTGGCAGTGACTGCCGAAAATTATGATATCAAAGAACGACTGACTCATGAAATCACCAATGTTTGGCCGCGACTGATTGAAGAAATTCAGGATTCTGTTTGCCACAACTGATTGATGAAATCTCATTTGTTTTTTTTTTTACAGCGTGTGAAAGCCAAAATTTATGATTTTTTATCAAAAATGACCAACAGATTTTGATATGCATTTCAATGGCCAATTGACGAAATCAGCTATTTTTTTTTTATACGACTGACGGGTGACATCTACGATTCTCGACCGTCACGATTCATCTACCACGAGTGACTACCGAAAATTAAGATTTTTATCAACAAATGATCCACACATTTTATAATATATTTCAATGACCAACAGACAAAATCAGCGAATTTTTGCTGCAACTGATTGAAGAAATCTGAATTTTTACTGCAATTGAATATTACGAAATTTCTTGTTGCGAGTGAATTCCGAAATTTATGATTTTTATAACTAACCAATCGACAAATTTTGCGATACATTGCAGCAACAAATTGACCAAGTCAGAGAACTTTTAACGTGACTTATGGAAGAAATTTGCTATTTTTTATTCCACACTTGATAGAAATAAGTTTGATTTTTATCAGCAACATATTAAAAAAACCTTACAATTTTTTCAGTGATTGATTGACAAAATCCACATTTTTTTTTTTTTTTTAACAACAGTTTGGCAAAATTTAAAATTAGATTTCTTCTGGGATCCATTGATGAAGAGCACGATTTTTTTTTCTTCAACCGATTGACAAAATTATTTTTACAATCGAACGATGAAATTTTAGTACTGGAACAACCTAAGAAATGATATTTTTTTTTGTATAGAATTGTCGAAATTCATGATTTAAAAAAAAAATTGCAGAATTCGGCAAAATTTTAAAAATATTTTCACGGAAAAATCACACCTGGATTGCTGAACTCGACTTTAAAAAATAATTGCGAGGGTGGAGGGCTGAAAAATATAGGAAAAATAGGAGAGCTGCTAGTCCTGCTAATATAAAAAAAATCTAAAGCATTATTAATAAAAATTATACTTACCATAACAAATACATACTTTTGTCAAAACTTTCACCCTGCTGTTGCTGGCAAACAGAATTTTGCTTTTTATTTATTAGTGTACATTTCTTCAATAGTCGAAAAACTATTGCTTGCGTGTACGATTCAAATGGACCAATACACAGCAGGCAATATTTATTCAACTGTGCTAATGGAAACAATTCTGTGCAGCATGAGATAAGACTTTCTGAGAATGGCACCTGAAGTATACAGTGTCAGTGCTGTAGGTTGGCATGCAAAGCCTCTCACTTTTAGATGAACAGATGGAAGACTTGCCTTCTGTCTATGTTGTATCTCATCAAATGGAAATGGCACACCTTTCACTCGGTACCTTCAGGTACTGGTTAGACATCAATCATCCAGGTGGCATCTCAACAAAATCGGCTGTAGAAAAAGAAAAGATTTCAGATTTTAAAAGTTGGTTGAAGTCAAAATTTAATTAAGAAATATTTATAAAATTTCCGGTTTGATAACAATATTCAAATACACTTAATATGAAATAGATGATAATTTCAGGATATCTCTAAAGTATTATTTACAAAATTTAAATTTCATAAAAATATTTTTACATTTTGCATTATCATTTCAAAATGTCTCAACTCAAAACTTTTTTTTTTTTTTTTTTTTTACCAAAGAGTAAATTACAATTTTTTTCAAAATCTGTTATTAAAATTATACTTTAATGCAGAGGTTCCCAAAGTGTGGAGCCCTTGGGGCTCCGTGTGAACATTCCAGGGGCTCCTCGGCATTTTAGGAAAAATAAGGAAAATTTGAACGAAAAAATACATTTAAAGAAAGTTTTATTTCTTTTCTTTTTTGTTCCAAAAATGTAAACAGATTGGTTTTTTTTTTACAAAAATATTTATACATTGATCTTAAGCTATCTGAACTTTAATAAACTAAATTCTCTTTTCTTATTAAAATTTCTGGTGCAAATATTAATATCTACTAGCACTCTACTCTGCGTTTACGTTTTCCGATCAAAAAATGTGATAAAAGGAAAACAAATTGTAGATTGAATATAAGAAAGCAAGAAATTGTATTCTGAATGAAGATTTGGATATTTTAATTTCTCAACTCCTCCTCTCAGTGTGACTTGACGTGTAGTGTTATCCAATAACTCCACATTTCATGCTCAGCTGCGTCATCATTTCGAAATAAACCATTCCAATTTGAAAGATAAACCGCCTCAGTTTTTTTTATATGAAGGGCAAAGTATTGTATATATGCTTCGAAAGAAACAAACATACCACTTGTTAAAACAAGTATGAAATGTCCTGCAAAATAGGCAATAAGTTATATTTCTATCACTAATTTAAATTTTCCCTTTTGTCCTGTTTAATCACTGTGATTAATTACGAGAAAAATAATGTTTGAAAATTAGTGATGGAAGTTTGCCTGCTTTGACTCCATCGCTCCCGTTAAGTGGGCGCTCATGATGGCACATACCCGAGATCCAATGCGCCTACCTAATAGTTTAGCACGTCGCTTGAGTTCGTGAAGATTATATAATTGCAAAGACACTTAATAAACCTTGTAAAATTGATATTGTAAAGAATTTGCTTTATGAAAAAGTTCTCAATTTAGTGTTCAGTATTCCCTTGTCAAATAACATCATTTCTTTTTTAAATTAACTATATGACTGTTGACATAAAAGAACACTTAACAGCCTCTTCAGATCTACTAAATTTTCACTAGAAATGCATGAATCTACTGACGTCGCTGGATTAGCAGTTTTATTAGTATATTTTAGTTACATATACTAATATCCTGTTCACACCAGGGTAGTTAAGAGCTTTAAATTACTTTTTTGAAACGGGCATCTGCAACAAGACTAGATTTCTCTATCACTAGTGTTTGAGAACATTAACTCAATTAAAATTAAGTGCCTTACTATCGCTAGTCTGAAAGAGGTTTCAAAAAGCTATCAGAATCACATTTTTTGTAGATCACTACAAACCAAAACACTAATGGATGGAATATTTTTGGATGAATACATATTAAAACACGTATGAACATGAATGCACTGATGAGGCGAAAGCAATGATGGGTCACAATGCTAGTCATTGCAAAAGTTGGACAAATGGCAAAGCACTATAGCACCATCTATTGCTCTCTTCATGCTAGATATACGCTATCCCGGAAAAAATGTCTTCTGAACTTATGAAAAGGTTGAAAAACACCCTTAAAATAATAAACTATATAAAATCACAAACTCTTAAAAGCAAACTTTTTATGCTTATGCGTGAAGCTATTGTAAGCCAGCATCCATCCCTCCTACTGCATACCGAAGTAAGATGGTATTGTCGAGGAATAGCATTTCCACGCTTGTTGAAACTGCTGAGGTGATATTAGAAGAACTGTAATTCTAAACTGCCGAAACTTTTAATCAATGAAGATTGTGAATGCGAATTGCATATTTGTCCGATATGTTTAGCAAAATGAAATAAATGTATCTATCATTGCAATGATAATCTGTCACGATTTTCGATGCATTTATCAAACATGTCGTCTTTTTAGATGAAACCTATATTGACCTGATTCTGAGCGAAACGATGATATCTATTATATCCCTCTTGTTAAGAAGGAATGCAAACAACACCAGCTAAAAAAAATACAAATAAATATTCAGGGACATCCTACATTTTTGAAAAATTCATTTAAGCAACATTTTTCAACAGCTGAATAGAAAAGGCTTTGGACGACTCTAAATGTGTACTGAATATGTTCAGTGATGTAAAAAAGACACCCAGCTTAACCAGGGAGGAGGCGCGCCGGGCCTGATAGACCCAGACTGCATATGGTTTTTACAATTGTCACCACTATTTTTTAAAGTAATCTTCAAGCGAATTTATCGCAGAACTTGTAGCAATTGTTTCCAACTAAATAAGGTGACGATTATTTGTATTTATTGGTGGCAAATTAAAAACCATTATCCTGGTTATTTGCGCATTCTACCGGTTAAGTTCATTGAAACACGAAGTCCTCATTAATTTGATATCTTATAGGAAGTTAAGACCGAATATACAACAACCAGTTATTCAGTGATACCAAATGAAAATATTTCGATTCAAAACAGGTGTGTTTTATAAAGTAACTAATATATAAATCAAAGAGAAATAAGTTACGTAGAAAAGTAAAAAAAATTAAATAAAAGTTCTGGTCTAAAAGATTTTCATAAAACGTGAGTAAAATTATTGGTACATTTAGTGTTAAAGATCTTACTTTAAAACCAAAATGAAATACAGAAATCTTTTAAATGCAGAACCAAATATTCGCCTGCCACTACTATCAAAGAAGCTGAATTCAGACATTTGTGCAAAACAATCCAATTAAATCACATTAAAAGCTTATGCATTATTGTTCATCACTCTAATAATGTAAAATGTTACGATTTTCAGAATTTTGGAAATTTAAGTATATAAACTTTTGACATTTCGATGTATGTTGAAGGTAATTGAAAATACATTAGGCTTTCCGGTAACAGTTCCAAAATATACTTTTATAGATTACTATTCATTCGCATTTCCTGTGCTCGGTAGCAATGCACTTACAAAACCTTTCCTTGTAACATAGGACACGGTAGGCTTCAGGTGCTCCGCCATAGAAATTCATTCTAAAAAGTGCTCTGCGAGTCAAAAAGTATGGGAACCACTGCTTTAATGGATACATTACAGTGGGTTTGTTTTCTCATACAGATAGTGATGATTCTACTATCTGCGACATTTTTATACTAATCAACATCAATTTTAACCTAGCTATCAGACATTATCCAGGGGTTGTAAAAAATCCAGCCCGGGCGAGCAGCTGGGTGGGTACCCGGGCAGCTACCCACTACAACCCTTATGGTTGTAAACAAAAAATGGTTTTTTTATAAAAAAAAAAACCAAGCTCGAGTGGGTAGCTGGGCGGGTACCCGGGCAGCTACCCACTACAACCCTGCATTATCCCGTGAACATAAGTTTGCAAAATTATCAGCAGAATTTACATCAATTTTGTTAGAATTGTTACTTTTTCCATTTATCTGGATATAACAAACTTATAACTATTTATATAATACAGAAAGAATTTTTTTACCTAAATGAGATGCAGAAACAATGTCTAAGGCGAAATCTACCAGAACAGAGAAATAAAATTTGACTTTGAATTTTCAACATTTGTTCCAACCCTTTCTTTTTTTTTTTACTTTGAATAACAGATCCACTGAGTTGCTTTTATGGATTTTGAAAACTTCCGTTGAACTGTTTCCACTTTGAATTTAATTTTTAAGATGTAGCATATAGTTTGTTTTCCTGCTGAACTTATATTTTAGAAAATTTTAATCCTGATGATGGTTTTGAAGATTAAACCAAAACGTTGAAATTTATTTTATTCATGTGTTTATTTTATATCAACTTTTAATTTATGAATAAAATGTACATTGGATAGCAACTCCTATTTCGTTTAGTATAGAAAGAGGTTTTGTAGACTAATCCTTCTGTGGGACTTTTAAATCAATCATTCCTCATTAGATAAAATCTGCTGTCTACATAAAAGACACACCCCCCCACCATCACCAAAAAATAAATAAATAAAAGTATTCCACTTGATAAGTGAAAATATGTGCACAAATTTTGACAGAAATTTAGATTTCAGTAAACATATTATATTACACTATAAAATATATCGAAAAGATTTCAGGAATGAGTTTCAAAACCCGCCTTATCCAGAAAATCGAGAAAAACCTCTGACTGCATCCATTGGTTTTTATTATAAGCCAATCTTTTACAATGCAGAGATGCACGATAAAACTAGATTTTTTGCAGATTGTGTGGGGTTTTTTTTTTTTTTTTTTGACACAGGTTCACCAATAAAATAGATTTATACAGAAAACTGATTTTTAAATTTTGAATAAGGCGACTTTTGAAACTCATGTCCTCACATTTTGACAATGCATTCTTTGTTTCCAGACCTTTCAATCTTATATCAATCATAAGCAGTTTTATTTTAAAATGAATTCTAACCATATAGATTGTTAAATTAGACAGAACATTAGAAATTTCTAAGAATAAAGAATGCAACATATACAAATAGAAATATTCAGGGTTGGTAAAAAACCAGGTTTTTTTGGTTTAAACCGGGTTTTTTTTTTGAATAAGTTTTCCTATTACATATACATTCATATTTATTGATAAAAATAAACATCGTTGGATATATAAGTAATATAACTTCATTTAAAAATAATTTAAATTAAATAATTACAATCAATTATGTAGAAAATTGAAATTATTTAATATTTAAACATTTTTAGTAAAAGCTGTCTTATGTTCCATGAATAAAATGCTCTACATAGAGAAACATTGATACCTTGAAAATCTTAATAAACAATTTTTTGATTACTAGTACTATAAATAAATATATGATGTAGTTTCATAAATATAATATACTTTCCCATGGCTATTCAAAATAATTTCTTTGAAATATTTGCAATCTGAGATATCTGATTTTTCTGTTCGAACACTACATGGACAATTATTATCTTTTATTGAAAGTAAAGCTTTTTATAAAGAATTCCTGGAATGATTTGAATTTAGCAATAAAGTCCTTACACGTTTCAAGAAGTTATTGTGTATTGTCATTTGACACTTCTCTTAAACTGTCAGGTAAAAAAAGGCGACAGTAAAATAAACAGAAATACCTATTTACCAGCTTTTTAGACTACTGAAAACATTGATTTTAAAATGGAAAGTAGATTTATAAAAGTTTTCATCCACTAAAACATTTAAACAGCCATCAGACTTAATACACAGGCTTTTTTTCTAAGCTATGTTATAATATGTATTACTTTTAAATGTCTAAACTAAAAATTAATAATATATCTTTTTAGGCATTTTTATGAGACTTTTCTATTATGTCTCAAGCGAACCTTAAGCTCGATTTCCCCCCCCCCATTTTTTTTTGTTGGATGTAAATAGTGGATTTGATTATGCAATAGACGATTTAAATATATCTTATTGCATGTTTTAGTTAAAAGTAAACAGGTGCTTCGCTAGCACCCAATTTTGTCACAACAATGTCCTCTTATTTGACTTCATATCTTGAGTTTCTTTTATATTTTTAAGGCTGTTCTCAAATCCGAAAGGGCAACTTTCTGACATAAGTTTTAATTTATTTTTGTTCGGAAATGCATGAAACTAGCAGATGCTGTTGTTCAGAAACTATGTAATCAAACGGTGTTTTCCGTTTTTTTTTTTTTTTTTGCAAACGCAATAGATCTTTCAGAAAATGTTGTCAAAGTGGGCGTTTTGAACCGAATTTCCACACGAAATAAGAATAACCACTCAAGGAAGATTAAAAACATCTTTGTCACATGATCAAAATTGCTCATAAATCAATAGGTAATTTATCAAAAATGGAAAACACAGTTCGATTCCAAATAGCTCCCATAGTTAGGCCTTCCAATTTTATATCTTTCTGTAAAAAAAGGAATTTGTGCATCTGTCGCACAAGCGTTTTGTGCTTGTTGAGTAGAACAGTTGAGAGCAGCCCTAAAAGATAATCTCCCCAATCAAGAAAATTTTCTTTTACAGCTTGACTGAAATCTTAAAGGTCATTTTATGTTATTTATAAATAATCTGCGTTTTCTCAAAGGAAAATATTTTATTCAAAATATTGAATATTTTTAATCTATTTTATCTTTGCTAAATTCACTTGTTTTATATTTTCTCTTTAGAGCTTCAAATATGTTCATCAACACATGCAATTTGCATTCTACATGCATACAAAATTACAAATATAACCCAGACTCACTATGTCTCACGGTGACAGCTGGGATAAGACTTAAAAGTAGAAATTATTTATATCCAATAATTTCAAAAACTTAAATTACAAAAATGAGAAAATATTATATTAGATTTTTTCTAAAAAAAAAAAAAAAAAAAAAAAAAAAAAAAAAAAACAGTTGGTTAACTAATTGATTTAAACCGTGCCAACCCTAATGGTAACAGATTAAAATCATAATGCAAAACCCCAATCCCAATGTAGAAAGGCAAGAAAAAGAAAGGCTTACTAAACCCAATAGCCATACCCCATACAGCAAAGAAAACTCACAGCCAATCATTCATTAGCATACAAAACAAAGAGTAACCAATGGAGAGAAATACTCATGATTATGTCATCATTGAGGCATAATGCAATCCTTAGTAAATCTTAACTAATCAAGCAATCTAAGAGTAAAAATATATTTTTAGCTCAAATCTGCCATTTTGGCTATTTTTAAAAATAAAAGGCTTAAAAAAAAGAAGAAAGAAAACTAACTGCATGTTTTTTTCTTCCCAGCTAATTTTAGAAAAATTAGTCTGCCATCTAGATTTAAAGCTTATATGAAAAGTTTGATTGATTAAAAATGTTTGTTACTTTACAAATTTATTAATTCATCCTTTTTCTAAAGCTTCACTTGTAGCTTCTGCATAACTTGGATTTTGCCTTTTTCAATAATGTGTAAAGTAAATGAAAACATTAGGGGAAAAGAGAAAAAAACAGCATGGTTTAAAAAAAAAAAAAAAAAACATTTGGTTTAAACCAAACAACCCTGGTCACACGGTATGTTATTATTATAATACTTAATCTGTATAAGTGGAGATCATGTTTTGATATTTGATGCAGAGGTTATTTTTTTTTAATTATTAATTGGAATGAGTGAGGGGAAGTATATTAATAAAATAAAAATTATGAAGGCACTAAAAATTATTGCAGTATAATGTTATCACACTCAATTTAATTTAGCATGAACACAAACAGAGCAACAAAGACAAAATACACACCATCTAATTACAGGGGAAAAAATATTGACTACTTATCAATAATACAGTAACGTGACAGCCATGCTACATTTACAAATAGCAGATCTTGCTTCACGTATTATTATTGCGTATTTGAATAGTTCAATTTCATACTCAATATTTTCCTTCCAATCTTCCCAAAACTGTATGCTCTTTCATGGCATTTGTTTGGAGGCAAAGAGCTGAAATATCGAGTTGTTTCTCTAATTTTGTTCTCAAGCTGTTTCTCCAATGAAATTTCTCAAATTTGACATAATGTTAGTATAAGAGATTACAGAGAAAAAATTCATATCACATCCAGAAGAACACATAGAAATAATTTTATTTAAAGCAGTAAAAAAAAAAAGGGGGGGGGAGGGTAAAGCCCATAAACCAAATAATGCAACAGGTATGTTAAAATTTAATTGACTTTGTTATTTGCAACTCTGTCTATAAATCACTGACAGCTCCTAGTATGTGTTATTCAAATATGTCTTCATTATTAAGGAATTGTTATTTATTAAATTATAACAAAATGACGTTAAATTTGTTAGATAAAAATTTTTATGTGCAGTTTATAATTAAAATGCTTCAATGTATAAAAGCCAATTTTGCTCCCTCACCATAAACCCCCCTTAAAACCAATAAAAGCTATTGGGGTGTGTTTTTCAAATTTTAGCCATATTCTGATCTGAGATGAATGACTGTTACAATTTCCCCCCCCCCCTTTGCCCCCAACTACCACTACACACACACAACGTGTGTTTTCCAAATGCACCCTTGTGTGCTAACAACATAAACATACTTTTAGTTACACTATGTTTAAAATTTATTGAAGCAAAACAGAAGCAGTTTAGAATCAAAGAATGCAGCGATGGATTTTGTCGTTTATTTACCATGATGAGATAAGGAAAGAAAAAGTATATAAAAAATATTTTCAGTATTTCCTTTTAGGTTTTAGATTATAATCAAATTATGAATGGTGAAGGATTGAATAATGTATGAGTGACGATGTCATCTTTGACAATTGCTGAAAAATTCTTGACTTTTTTAAAAATCCGTTGCCATCTAGAAAAATTAATACAAAAACTTGTAATTTTTATTAATCTGAAAATAGCAAAAGAGCAGAAAAACACAAATTTTATGCATGTTGTACATAATTATAATTGTACAGAAAAGAGAACTTTCAGTTTATAACTTATGAAGAAATAAGTGTACAACTTAGAATATTATCCAAATGAAATATATATTTAAAAAAAAAATGTTTGCAATTAAATTTGTTTAATAAAGAGAATAAAACCTTCACTTGAGGAAATTTCTTTATACAGAAAAATCCTTATAACTGTAGAATTGTTTTTAAAAAGTGGGTAGTTTTAGGGCTGATAAACCATTTATGGGATTTTCACAAGGTATAACATGGTTTTAAGAATACTCGTAAACGTTCAATGTAAATCGGAGAAAAGAAAATTAAGCACTTTCTGTCAGTATCATAAATTCTGTACAAAATAAAATATATTTTCAATTTATTGCAAAATGCCAGGTATCATTAGATTCTGAATTGTCTTCAGAAGTTCCATTTAAAAAATAGGGGTCATCTATACATTAAAACTATATTATTGTCAAATTTGATATACAGAAATAGGCCACTAGTATGACTTTCAATTGGAGATTAAACTGTCACATGGTCAAAAACTAGCCAACTCTGGAGAAAAGGTTACAACAAAAAAATTACCTTAGATTGCATTGTAATGTAGGCATTTAGAAATTTGACTTTTGACATACAATGACAATTAAAACTAGAGAAACGTCGGGGGGGGGGGATTACACTACATTGCATTCATTCAAAGATTAATAGCTTTTTGACATAATGCAAATATTCTTTTGACATTGAGAATAAAGTTTAAACCGGGGAGTAAAGAGAAACTGTCACACGGCAAAAAATCTGTGAATTTTAATGAAAGGTCCAAATAATTACACTAGATTGCGTTCAAAGATAGAATCCATGGATAAGCAATGAAAATGCGAAAGTATTATGCATATAACAGTATTATGAAATTATACTAGTAATTGAAGTAACAAACAAAATTAAGCTGCACAGCAAATAAGTAATGGACATGTTTTACAAAAGAAAGAAAATAAATTACCTCGATACGATTTGAACTTCTAATCGAAATTAATTCAACGTGTCCGATAATTCTTCATCAAGAATACAATCTAAATTCAAATCTCGCAGTACAGACGAGACGAAGTTCATCGGCGAAAACACACACTTCTTAGAAATTTCCTTCGTTTCGACCAGCGATTGAAAGTAACCCTACCGTTTCTAGCCAAAGCCGGCGCAAGACTTTTTCGCCAAAGGGGTCCAAACGAGGGAAGTTTCGAAATTCGCATGTCATACAGCTTTTTTCATTGTTCTCCGGTAAATGTCACGTGATGTGAACTGCTCCATTTTATATGGCAGAGTAAAAATTATCTGAATTTGAATATCAAACTTTTAAAAGGATCGCATGGCAACAGCCACACCTCTGCGGGTAGATCATGGAGGAAAGAGATATAGTCGATCCTCGTTAAGACGAAGGAAAATAGTTTTCCCGTCACGTTATCTTGAAAAATGAAATAATAGATCAGTTTCAACCACGTGACTACATGCCCCCAAGTTTCCACCAACCAATCAAAATAGGGCATTTTGGTATGACGTCAAAAACATGGACACCAAAATCTCCTATCTGCGCAATCTACTGCCCATCTTGTGAGCATCTTTTTAGTGTATTTCTGTTTACCATATTGGCTTCTTTATCTCACTTGATATCATTGCCAAGTGTGCTATAATTTATCCACATTTTACGCAGGCTTAAAATTGTCTTGTCATTGTTATATTTTCAGCGTTTTTAGTAAATATCGCATATCTCGACTCCTTTCAAGGCAGATGTGGAAGACTATTCAAGAGTTATGAAATTTGGATAAGTATTCGGTTAAACAATGGTAAGGTATTGTAAAGTTGTTGGGTGTAATAATAATGATAATACTGAAAATAATGGGTTTTTTTTTTTTTTTTTGCTTTTCCTGGGATTAGAAAAAGTCACTATGAAATAACGTACAGCAGACATTCAACAAAATTAAAATAATACAGTCGTCATTCTATTATAATGTACGCGTACGGTAATGACATTTTGGGAGTAAACTTATTTCAGGTATTTATTTCATATTATTCTATTTCAATGCATTTGTAGTACTGGCAATTTTTAACTTTATCCTAAAACTATTAACAAATTTTTAGCCATAGAATTAATTTTGAATTAACTGCTCAGCTTTCTTCATTACTGTTACATAATCGATTGATCATAGCAAACTCATATCATATTAAACACTCTGTACATGATTTGCATTGTTGTTCATCAGTTTTAAATTTTAAATGTATTAATTTTTACAATGAATCAATCCTAATATGGTATTTAAAGTGTTGTGAAGACTTTGAATTGTATTTAGCTTCTTATCTCCTGCCCCCCCCCCCTCCCCTTAAAAAAATTGATGATATAAAATTTAACTTTTGTTAAAATGAACAAACCTGTTTTCTAAATAAACAGTTTTTACTTTTAGTTATTATTAGGTACTATTAATACACCATCCCTTATTCTTTTTTAAAAATTTGAGATGCTATTTTTCTGAAATTTTCTTTAATAATTGTTCAGTAGTAGTATAATTAAAACTGTAAAATCTAGAATATGAATTTTTTCACCCCTCCCCGCCTTTTTCCAGACCAAGGGTGGCTTAAGTTGGAAAAATTCATAATTTTTTTTTTTCAGAATGAGTTTGAAAAACTTTCAAAATCCATATAAGTTTTAATACAGAGTGTCTGATGAATCTGCTGGTGTCAGGATAGATGCACATTTTATGTTTTTTGCTCTCAGGGGAACACAGGTGTGTAGTTCTGTATAATAAGCGACTACCATTTGTGGTCTTCTGCAAGAAAGTGGAATTTCTTCTAATGCCCTTCAACTATGTGCTACTTTTGAAAATCTTCAATCAGGAACAGTCGTAAATGTTTACTCGACCAGTAAGTATTAACTTATATGACTGACTGTAAATATGTAATTTTTTAATACATTTTCTGTTGCATAAGAAAAGGGAATTTTAAAATGCATTCTACATTGTTTTAATCAGTTTATTATGATTCTTATAATTTATTTATTTAAATTATAGAATGTTTTCAATGGGACTTTTTAAAGAATTGAATAAATACTCGTTGATTACTACCTGTTGACGGCCACTTTCACTTTTGTAAATATCCTATTAAGGGACTTTTTCATGCTTGTTTTTGATGATATGAGTTTTCAGTAACAGGTACTTGTAAGTAAGTTACTTTTCTAAACACTACATTGTATATTTATAAACATTTTTTACATAAAGTCATGTTGTTTTTTATAAAGTTACTTTTCCCATAAAATGGATCTGCATCTTAGAGAATCACTTAAAGCTATGTCAATTTGTAACACAATAATTATAATTTATTATAATTAATTTTTTAACCAAGGTTTCTTTCACATTATCTTTCAGATTTATAAAATTGTGTTAAATGTTTTTTTTAATCATGTAGTTATGTATAAGTAAGCTATATTTTATAAAAACATTAAGTCGTAAAGGTCAAAATTAGCACTAGCCACCGGCCACCTTATGGCCACTTTCCTACAAGGAGAGAGTAAAATTTTTTTGCATTTCATCATGTTATTCTATTTTTTCTGGTTGCAGTATGTTTATATTAGCATATTTATTTGTGCTATTCAATTTTAGATTAATACTAATAGAAATTTTAACAAAAGTTTACTGTTTAGTATTTTTAAATAAAAAAAGTGGCCGCTATTTTAAAGAAAGTGGCCACTTATAAAACTGGTACTACTGGCCACTGGCCAGTAATGAAATTTCCCAGTTTTGACCTTTAATTAAGTGTATGAGTATTACATTAGAGGGAACAGTTAATCTCCTCTCTCCCCCCTCCCTCCCTGTGCACACACACACTTTTCAAGGAATTTGATGTTTCAAAAAATGTATCACTCAAACTATAAAAAAATATTCTGAAATTACACTAAAGCTAAAATAACTTATCAGATTTGTTTAAAATAAGATCATAGCATTAAATAAGAAGTTTAAGCTCAGAAAATTATTTGATAAACCTTTGATATAACAATATTCTGAAAATCGGGTACTTTTATCATCTAATGACTGCTTTGGCTAATTAAAAAAATATATTTGACTATAATTATGTAGATTGCTTCTTAGTTGTATATTACAGTAGAAGATCTTTATAATGCAATTCTATATAATGCACAACTTTTCAGATGTAAACAATGATTTTTGCAGTTAAAAAGCACCTGCACTTTCACATTGTAAAATATTGCTACTCTCTAGATGACTAAATTTGATACATTAGTTCAACTTTATTTTCTAATTTAAGACCTTTTTACTGAAAAAAAATGCTATTATTACAATGAACATTTTTGAAAATGTCTAATATAAGGGATGGTAGTGTCAGTTACATTTGGATCATGTTTATAGAGTAAATTTAACAATGTCTGACCTATATTATGCAAAAATTTATACTTTGGATAACTCTTGGTAACAAGGAATGCAGTATAAAGATATTCTAATGTATTTTGATGTGTTTCAGACATATTTGGCCATGTTTACAAGGTGAATTTAATGATGTGATCCATATAACACACAACCTTGCGTTTTCAGGTTTGCGATATAAAGATCTTCTACTATAACATTAAATTATAACTCTCCTCATTTCAATGCAACTTTTGAAATGGTGTCCCTGGATAATTATAATTTAATATCAGCTTAGTAATTATTAGACTGCATATATATAATAATAATTTAATATTACTAATATTGAAATGTATTATGATTATATCAAGGTTATAATTTCATTTGCTTAATAATTATTAAGCTGCATATATAAATCTATTTAATATGGAAATAATCTAAAATGTGTTATCTATATTATCAACATTATAACTTCATTTGCTTAATAATTATTAAGCTGCATATGTACCTAATAATGTATTCGATTTAATATTTACTAATGTTGAAATAATCTAAAATGTATTGCCATTATTATCAAGGTTATAATTTGGGTTGTTTATTTACAATTTTTTAAAGTGAGATGAATTATTTATTTAATTAGCATAAGTTATTGAAATTATCAGAAGCATATGTGTATTTTAGAATTCTGTTAAAATGCATCAATATCAATATTGTAATTAATTTTTAAAGATCTCAGCTCAAAAATAAAATTTAGTGACATTGTTTTGCTCAGTCAATGTTTGTAATTTACTTTTCAATGTCTCCCCAAATTAGAATTAATATACATATTCAGCAGTGGTGCATCCAGAATTATGCTTTGGAGGGGGCTACCATATTTTAGAGGCCTATATGTGCCCAGATCTGGCTTGGCCTGCTGCCGAGCTGTTTCTTTCATTTGACTTGATGAGTCGTACCGGATCAGGTCTTGACTTAAATTTTTTTTGCTGACTTGAGCAGAGTCAGATAAAGGTCTGGAAAGTTTTGGTGGGGCTAATTCTGAATGCTTTTAACATGTTACATAATAAAATGCTGTACTAAAATATATCTTAGTTTTTTGTGATTTTTTTGGTCTGTTTCTGCATCTGAATAGTTTTACATTGTGTTTGCAATCAAACAATTTAAAGTTTTATTATCAATTATCAAAATATTATGAAGGTTAAAGATAGCAATAAGTTGCACGGAATATTAAATTTGGTACTTCTTAGTTATCCCGTTGACCAAATTACTGTTGCCAAATTGTAAGATTAAATGCCATTAAAACCATTAATTCGATGCTTTATTTGTATCTTTATTAATGTTTTACTAATTTATTTGTTCTTTTGTTATTTAAAATAAAAATTATGTCAATGTGTATAATTTGGCGAAATTGGTTGACGGGATAACTAAGAAGTACCTTAAATTTTTAAGTAAATTTTAAACATGCTAATATTTTGAATTTCATAATAAATAAAAAAGAAAAAATTGTGCGACAAAATGAATATCTTTTCAAAAATTCTGATTTTTTAAGGACCTATTAAAAAATAATAGTAACTCTTTCATAATTTAAAAAAAAAAAATTAAATATTTAGTCTAGTCTGGGAGGGGTTTCAGCTCTCCCGTGTGTGCACCAATGATATCCAGTGCCATAAAAGGCTATAGTTTGAAAAGAGTCTTCTAAATTTTTGCATCACTGAATTCTTTAAAATTCGTTACAGAAAAATTCAATGAAATTGGAAGCCATGCTTTTAGATTTAGCTTACTGAATTTATATTTTCCCTATAATATATTTTGCAAGCAAGGGGTAACTTCATACTTTATTTTAAATATATGAATTAACTAAGAAATTTTAAGTATATCACATGACGTTTTGTTTTAGCTCAGAAGATTAATTTTGAAATGTTAATGCTAATAGCTATTGAATCAGAATTTATTTCAAAAGTGTGTGGAAAAATTTAAGTGACCATAGTTGCCACAGATATCATTCATATAGTTTGGTTATTTTCTTAAGTTGTAATTAGTATAGTTTATAAGCTAAGTTCAGCATAGAAAATAATTATTCTTATTTGTAACATATATTGCATCAGCTGTATTATCTCCCCCCTCCTCCTTTAAAAAAAAAAAAAAAACCTTTATAAATAATTGCATTTTATTCAAGTCTTTCATTTGTGGAAAGGATATTCTCATATTTTTTCAATTTAAATTATTCTACAATGACTATTATACTTGTGCTGGCTAAACTATTTAACGCTTATTAACAACTTTAGAGTATTTTTGGTACTTTTATGTTAGTCATACACAAATCTTGCCAATAACAGCTTTTTTTTACTAAATTAGAAACAATATTTTGATGATAATTTTATGGTATTTCTTTTTCTCTGTATTTTAATTAAAATGGGTGAAAGGCATATATATATTTAATGTATACAACATGTATTTTAAATGAAATGAGTGAATGACTTATATTTAAAATTAAATGGATGCAATGCGAATGATGTTAGTTATGCAATGATGCTCGCAAACTAATATTAAACCAATGGCAACTTTCTTTATAAATTTCTTGTTTACATTTGAATATTTTTAAATGATTTTTGTTTTGCATGGGATATTTGAGGTCAATGTCTAATTTGGTATCTTTTTACTCTTTATTTCAGGTACAGTTTTTTAGAGGAAAATTTCAGTTTCAGATCCTGTTCCAAAATTAAAAGTGCCCTCAGAGAAAAAAAAACTGCACATAAAAAAAAAAGTAAGGATATTTGATTAGACATTAGCCTCAGGTAACCTAGGCCTAAAAAAAATTCAAAGTATCGAAATGCAGGTAAGAATTTTGAAAAGAACACTGCCATTGGTTTAACATTTAGTTTGTGTTCTCACATTACTACTATCATAGGCTGTTATTGTAGGGCGACTCATAGCCATTTCAACATGAAAACTAGCCTCACTTATGATTTTTCTTATTTGCATTACATTGTTTATTCAGATGTAGCCCTCTTTTTATTCATGACCTCCCCACTGCCTGAAAAAAAGTAAGTTGTACCAGTTAATACTTTTAAATAATTTTTACTTTTTATTTGTAATTTTTACTGTTTATTTGTACTTTATAATAATTTTCTGATTACAATAAATGAGAGTGTGTTCTTAATTTTCCTTTAAAAAGTTGCAACATGCATTTAAACAATGTTCTGGGGACAAATGTAAGACATTTACTTCTTTCTTCTTATTTTAAAAAAAAAATGTCTTCAGGTTATATTACACTTTCAGATATCTTCAGGTACACTTTCAGATATATCATACTTTTTTGTTATCTCTTGGCATATGTGACACAATGAGATATCATCATCATCCGTTTTCAATCCACTGCTGGATGTAGGTCTCCCCCAGATTTTTCCAATGTTTCTTCTTTCCTGTCTAGTGCTTTAGTCATCCAATTTACACCGGCTACTTTTCTGATTTCATTACTCCATCTTACTTGAGGTCATCTTCTTGGCCGTTTTACATATCTGGGATACCACTGTAGGGTGATTGTATATAAAATATAACTCTGTGGAATTTATAATTAGTTTTAGTGCTTTAGTCATCCAATTTACACCGGCTACTTTTCTGATTTCATCACTCCATCTTACTTGATGTCATCTTGGCAGTTTTACATCTCTGGGATACCACTGTAGGGTGATTGTATATAACATATAACTCTGTGGAATTTATAATTAGTTTGAAGTTAAAAGTTATTTATTCCCCCACTCCACCATAAATACAGATACTGAATAATTTTAAGCTCTGTTTAGATGTTTCTAATTATATAAATATTTAGCACCAATAGTCCAAAAGCTATTTTGTCTTGCCTATATTCTGCCCACACAGTAAGTTTCTCTTATTTATGAGTAGTAAATACAGTATTCTAAATGTAATATTGTAATGTTTTTAGAAATTTTGATGTGTAAACCATAAAGGTTTTCTTTTTAATAGAACAGGAGTGTAAATCACTTGCATTTCTGATGTCTTCAAATCTGCTGATATTCTTAGCAGTTTGAATGAGGCTTATTTCATTTTGTCTCACTAAATATTATTTACCAATTATTGTTTATTTCAATTGATCAACTGAAATTTTCTTTCTCTTTTAAGTATGTCAAGAAACATGCTTTTTAATTTTGATGTACTATTTATTACTTTTTAATTAATATACGAACTGAAAATTATTAATTGATTATCCCACTTTATAAAATAAAACCTGTCTTAATAGTTCACAATTTCGCTAGTTACACAGTCTATTTGGTACTTAATGCACCAATTATTTCTATCCTGATCTTTGATCAATGAAATGTTTACTGCAATGCTAAGATATTTTTAATTTTATACCAGTAGTTTAATATGAGTTTTATTTTATTACTTTATTGTATAACAGTTATTTGTTCATTTATTTTAAGTATATATTGGTGATTTAATAAAATAGTTCTTAAAAGTCTGTAATTTTCAAATGTTATTTGAAAAAGCTCATTTTTAAGAACTTTTATATTTTTATAAAGCTCACTTTACTATTGACAATGTTTTTTCTTTTATTTTTCAAATGTTTCACTTTACGTGATTTTCATTTTGTGTCAACTATTATGCTTGGCAACAATGGTGTCCATATAACAGAAAAGTACCGTCTATTTTTACTCAATTTTTACAAATGCTTTATCTTTCTTTTAAATTAAAATATAAATATCTGTTTCTGCAGATCAATAAAGTTTCCTGCAAAGCATTGTGTCAATGTTATTTTATTTATTATACGTAGTAATCATTATATTCAATAATAAATTTTGTTATGTAATAATATTTATAATATAAAGAAGTTTTATTTTGTTTCTGTAACTTGTACTGTCAAATAAAAGAAATTTATTAAAAATTTGTTGTTTTCATTTGACTATATGATTTTATTATAAATGGTATTTCAAGTATTTACTTGCTTTGTTTATCATGTAAGAAATAGTTTTAATTATCTATTTATTTTTAATAACAAAATGGCTAAGATATAAAACAATGAGAAAATATTCTCATTTTTAACACTTTCAACATGGTTGAAAAGTGTTTATTCAGTAAGTTGAATAGTTTTTGGTTTGTCCATTTTCCCACTTTCTAACTCTCATAAATATACTGGGATCGCCATGTAATTATTTAATGTTAATGAGGTCCATTGTGTGCTATTTAAATGCAAAATTCAATAAATATAATGCATCAAAAAGTGTTATGGGACCAATAAGTGCTGAAAATGGATTTTTACTCAGTTATGTTTTTTTAAATGGCTCATTAATATATTTCATTTCATTGTATGAAAAAAATAAAGTTCTTATTAGCTATTGTTGGTGAGAATTTCATAATCTAAGCCTAATTTTTCATAATTATTATTTGTGTGTATATTCCTTATACCAGTGGGGCAGCCAATATACTTATTTGGAAGGGGTTTTGGAGAATTGTTACTCCTTGCATGATACAATATCTGACAAATAAAAACCAATGTGGGCTATTTCGAAAATAAATATGTGCATATTTTCTAACATTCACCAAAGTACGAGGAAGAAAACATAGTACGTTCATTTTAGACCTAAACTGAAGGGATTAAAACAATTTCCAGTTTTCTCCGCAGTGGCCGAGAGGTTCTGCTCTCGAAGCTGGTAGACGGGAGGTGCTGGGTTCGATCCCAATCGCGCCCGTCGGCCTAATCGTTCGGAGTTTTCTTCGAGCCGTGGATTTTCCATGCGTAAATACGGATTAGGTTCCCTTAGAAAGACCCCCACGGAGGGCACTCCCCCCGGGCCTATATCCCTCGTGAAGATAATCGGCCGTCAAAAATCAACCCAACCCATCCAGTTTTCTCCTATTTAATTCTGAGTTCAACCCCCTGACCTCAAGTCTAAAACTTTAAACTGGAATTGTGACCTAAGTGTAGGTACTCATTTTACTCAGAATTTTAAGTTCTACAACATTTGTATTGACAATGTTTTTGACAGAGTTAGTTGTTTGGAGATACTGTTATGGTATGTAAAAAAATGTGTTTTTTGACTGTAAATCTATACATATTTCCTAACGCTCACCTAGTACGAGGGGGAAAACATAACATATTCATTCTAGACCTAAACTGAAGGGATTAAAATAATTTCCAGCCTTCTCCTAATTAATTCTGAATTCAACCCCCTAACCACTGGACTAAAAGCAGAAACAAACAAAATAAATTTAGCATTAATGTGTTTAAAGGCTTCATAGAAAAGCCGCTGTAATCTTCAAAGAGAAAAAAAAAAAAAAAAAAAAAAAAGAGTGTGGGAAAGAACAATAGTAGTAACATATAAAAATAAAAAGGATTTTTAAACATTGATAATGATATCATTATGGAGGGGGAGGGGGGGTGAGGAATAATAACATATGATACTGTAAGTGAGGGGGAAGGGGCTAAAATTACCTAAATATTGCTAACATTATACATGTACAACCCCGTACACATTAAGGTACCATTTGATTATCCCGTCCACCAAAAAATTGTAATCAAACTATAAGATTAAATGTCAATAATGGATGATCGTAAATGTCATATTCACTGGACATTAAACATGATACAAGTGTTTGTCATCAAGTGATTTTTAATCCTACTTTTTTTTGTTTTTTATTAATGTTTTACTAATTTATTTTTTCTTTCGTTATTTAAAATAAAATTATGTAAATTTGTATAATTTGGTGAAATTGGTCGACGGGATAATCAAGTAGTCCCCACATTAATAACACACTGATAATTACTCCTCACATTAGCCATATTGCTCTTAACTTTTTCTTTCATTAAATTTGTGTTGAAATAAAGATTCCTTTTATAAAGCCTTGAAACAAATGATAAACGTTTTGTGATACGTATGCTTTTCTTTACATTGGTTTTTACATATTTTTATCGTAACATAAGGTATTTTTAATACATCTTATCAGTTTTTTAAATACTCTGGGAGAAAATTTTGAAATGCAACCCTCTTTTGCTGCTGCAGTGTTTATACAAATCTACATTTTTTGGCTGATTTGCATGATATAACTTGATATAAGGGCTGTGCATATATAATCATTTTAGGTTGGGGGAGAAGTCTGACATTTGGTTGTCATAAGATATTTCTGGGGAAAAGGGTATTGTTTTTTGAAATTGTTATTTATTTATCCAAACAATATATTTTTTTGTTATTATTATTTTTTTTTTACATCAAAATAGTCTACCTTTTAAATAGCAACTATCTCTTTTAGATGTTAATTGATATAAAGTTATTTAAATGTAAAATCATATTTTTATATCGCTGCAAACATACAAAAGTAAAAAGAACCCCCGTTTAAAGTAATTGTTGAACACCTAAATCAAAAAGAAAAATAGTCTCTGCCCTCCTGGACACCCGTTTAAGGTAATTTTTGCACACAAAAAGTAAAAGCAAATTTTATTTTATTTAAATAACTGTTATACAAAATAGAAACATTTGATAGAATTTAGGCTTCATATCTCTATGAACATCTACAGTATACCCATTCATACTTTTCTAGTATATATATAGCTATACCAAACCCTATGTTGTATAGTTTTTTACAAAGCTTTATTTTTCTTTTAGTAATGATTTTTTTTAATAATAGAGTTAATAATTCATAGATTTATTGTACAGAATCCTCTGAGAGCGAGTAGTACTCGCACTTGATCGTTTATTTTTGAATAAAATAAGTGAAAGATTTATATTTTAAATGAAATGAATGCAGTACAAATGATTGTGACGAGAACACTATTTGTCAATTTATCAACTGGGCCTAACTAACAATAAATACAGTTTTTCTCAAAGAACTATTTATTATAGTAATCAGGGGTGATTGCAAGTTCATGAAAAAATACCTGAAATTTTATCACGAAAAAGATTTCGCATGGAGAGAGAACATGTAATTTATTACAGAGAGGTCCAAATCATTTCATTATGAAAAATATTACAATTAATTATGTTTAGAAATCATATGAAATTGATATTTTAGTCTTATTTTATTAATTTAACTATCAGAAAAACTAGAATTCCGATATGGAAAATGAAATTTAAATACCTGAATTCAGGTATATTATCTGAACACAATCACCCCTAAGTAATAAAATACAGTCAAGGATCTATAATCTACAATTTTCTATAATTCACATTGCTTAATGAATGTAAACAAATTTACAAATTCTGGGTCCAAAAATGATTTAAAAGAAATATCTAAAAATTTAAATATAAAAGTAAATAACAATCAATTTTTTAATAAAAGAATTTGAAAAATGCATTTTTTGAGATAGCATATTAAATTAATTATTATATTTCCCATTTTTATTTTCATGTTATACTGAATATGGAATTAAAAGAGTGCCCAGGAAAAAGAAAATGATATAATCTATAATACTCTATAATTTGCACAACCCTTGGTCCCAACTTGTGCAGATTAAAGAACTTTGCCTGTACAGTAATGTCTCATCAGAAAAGTGCTAGAGATTTTTAAAAAGTTCTGCTTTAGACAGATATTAATTTAAGCATGTTTAATGTTATGGTATTTTCGTTGGGGTTTGTGATATTCTTTCATTAGTGCAGGATTTTGGTAAAGACAGTCTTTTCATTACATACAAAAATTTCATGGCTCTGGTGAAAGAAATACCATACAATTATATTTGCTGAGTGAAATCTATCTAAAATGAAAATTTCCCTTCGTCTCTAGCGATTTTGTCTTAACAAGTTTTAGTACATTAGTTTTCTATTAACTTAACAATTAATAATAAACTTTAAAGTAAAATAAATTTGTGAAAACACAACAAACATAATCTGTAAAAACTTTCAAAACATTTTTCAGAGTTTCAAATGTGCCATCAGATTTAATTTAAGAAACATCTACAGCACACATTCAATTTGTCAATGTTAATTAATATTAAAAGAATGCTTAATTTTTTAGAGCAGTGATAAGTGCTGTAAAGGAAAGGCTAAAAAGCTGACATTTTATGACTTGTGAATATTGCTAATGAATATTAATATATACTCAATTTCTTGAATTATATCATTTATTTTAAGTATTGATTTTACATTAGTATTTAATTAGTTTTGTAATTTGATAAATTCTAATACAGTAAAATAAAGAAATAACAAGAAATTTAAATACAATACAATTTCTGTGTGTCATGCTTTTATTATTAATAATAATAAAAATGCATCCTGGTTTGACATTACAGCCTAGTATATTAAAATACGGTTATATATATATAATACATATATACGATAGGCGTTACGATTGAAACATTTAATAAATATGGAAGTTTCCGTTCGCAATATGTTAATCAATCGTTATATTTTTTGTAACTACAAATTTTCATTTACTTCATAATAAATAATCTTGAGTGAAAAATCATTTTTTTATTATATGATTATAGCTGCTAATGGAACCTTTTTATCCACTGTATATTTAATAAATATTTAGGTGATAATTTGTAACACTGATTTTATTAATATTCTTTAATATATTATCTTAAATAATGTTTTTTATAAGTTATTATCCTGGTTAATAGCTTCTTGTTTACAATTTTAGTATGTCAACAAAAGTATACGAGGTTGCCAGAAAATCGCCAAGAAAATCACCAAATCTCCCGCTCCATTAGCGGTGATGACGTCAAAAACATGGAAAAATATGGACATCACGTGATTCGTTGCCACCTAACGAATTGGTCTAAATCAACAATATTTTAGCGCTCAACCAATGAAAGTGGAGAAACCCGGGAGATTTGCGAGGCAAACAAAAAATAATCACACGGTTGCCAAGCTGGTTTCTAGGGTGGGACGTCAGTTGAAACTGATCGCCCCGTCTATAAGACGGGTTGCACATGACGTCACATGTCTGAAATCGCTTCAGATGGCGCCCAAATATAAGGCGAATATGGTGCTCTCCATTTGATTTTTTAGACTTATTTGCACTATAATAATAAGAAGAAGAAAGCTCTAAATTAAAGAGAAAGATAACACGTGCTTTTAACGGCAAACGGGGACTTCTGTGCTCCACGTGTGTGCTCCAGAAGCTATAGTATCAGTCGTTGCTAATAGCAACGTGACGTCAATGCAAGGGGTCTATTGCATTGTTTAATGCGAACATGAAGACAAACTTCTGTAGTAAAATTATATAATGTGAGGAATGGAAGAATTTATTAAGTTACGTTTTAACAGCAAAATTGCAGTACGAGCATTTACTCACTCGTCTCGCCGGTAACTGCGAAAAGTAAACACAATGAGAAAAAAAATACATCAGCACAGCGCCGTCTATGGGAGATAAGGAAAGGTACAATTTTATTTTAACACTCTCCCTAAAATTCGACTATTCCTGAAATATGAATAGTTCACAGTCTTAAATGAGTCCAACATTTGCACATAGTTCTGAAGTGTCTGCTACGCGTCACTTCCACGTTTTAGGGAATCTAACTCCATCAGTTCAATAAATAGCTCGATGTACTTCAATTCAATAAAGATGCGTTTAGTAGTAACTAAATTATATTTTGACAACTATATTTACAAATTAAATTACAGGTTACATTATTAAAACATTGACGCCCGTATTCACCAAAACTGGTTTAAACCTCGGATCACGGAACTCCCGGTTCAGAGTTAACCCCGCGTTAACTCTGGGTTAAAAAATTTCGTATTCACCAACCTCGGATTAGCCGACCCGAGTGTTAACCCAACGAATTTGTAACAAGCGTTCTGATTGGTCGAAAAGAGGATACGTAGCGTCAGAAATGTAAACAAGAGTTATGTGTCATTGATTTTTCTTGTTGATCGTCGATATACATACATATGGTTTAAAGTAAGTAATTATACATTTTTATTTGCTTTTTGATAATTTTATCACATGTTGTATAATGATTACGATGTCCTCAGTTTAGAGTTATTATAGATGTTTTCCCGATCTTTTTAATGTACTTATTATTATTTTCAAACATAGTTTCAGTTACCTAACATAAAATTCAAACACATTGCAGCATCAGCGTGTATTATTTCTGTTGGGATTCTCTATTTTAAAGTTTTTTCAGACTATAAAGAATAAGCATTTACAAATTTATAAGTATTACTGTTATTCTTCTGTATATATATTTTTCAATAAGTGATTAAACTTTATTAAATATTACTTTGGATTATTAACGTTTAAAGGAAAAAAAATCTTAATATGTATTGTTATCCCTAACATTGATGAATCAAATTCCTATAAAATTATGGAATAAAGAAATAGTGACTGACTATATGTATGCTCACCCATTTTAATTTAGGTAAACAATAACTTTGAACAAGTTTATTGATAGTTGAGTCAAATAATTTCTTGAAAAAGTGTATTTTATTCAGGTATGAAAATATTCTACTGCATTTTAGAGAGGGTTTTATTCTGATAAATATTAAGAAGCAATTTAGTCCCTTTTCAAGACCCCCCCCCCCCCCCCCAAAAAAAAAAAAGAGGGAATAACAAAAACAATTTAGTTTTTTAGCTATAATTTTGTAAATTGATACAAGGTTCTGCTGTGTAATTTTTATTACCTCCCCCACAAAGTATGAGCTTGGTTACAATAAACCTGATTATTTTCAAGATTTGTGACAGCAATAATACAATTCACCTTCAAATGTAATCGAAAAAAATAAAGAGGCCACTTCAGTTTTTAAGTGTGATTTTAAAACTATTTTTACGATACAGAAGGGAAGTATTTTTGATTCATGCATTGATATCTTAACATTTTTTGAGTTATCAAAAATAGTCCTTTATGAAATTTTTACTTTAGAGAAAAATGATAAGTTATTATTTTGATGTTGATATTTATATGTATAAACTTTTATAAAATATTACGTATTTTCTTTTCAGAGGCAGTTTTTCAACTGGAGATTTTTATTCGTTGAATGGGTATTGCTTTCTGTGTATTTGTTGTTTTGAATCGTACACATAGGCAATATTCTTTCAAATACTGCTGATAATGAGTGTGGTTGACAACACCATTGCTGTTGTCGTGATTGGATGGTGTGCGCATTGCCCTGACATTAGATATGACAACAGACCACGACAGATACTTGACTACTCCCTCTTATCTGCAAAGGTGTATCAGCGATTAATCATCAACTTGTACGATGCCAATTACTGAGGTAATCAATAACATTATTTTTGTATGTTTTCTTTCAACTTTAATAAATTTCAATTGATTTATCCTATAGTATGATAGCAGAGTATTTTTATTGTTGTATATTTTTTATTGTATATTGATTGTGCAGTATTTTTATGCAAATATATTTTTATTTCATAATTTTTCATTTTAGTTTTGAAGCTTTTTAATGTTTTATCTTTCATGAGGTAGAATAAGTTTTGTTAAAATTCTAATTCGACAGGAACCTTTCACCTGATTCATGAAAAATTGACATTGTGTTGCCAAATTTTATGCTCACCAACTATCATGTCATTGGCAAAGGAAGGGGGGGGGGGGGTGCAGTTCTGCCCCTCCATGGATTTAAAAATTTTATTTATTAAACTTTTCTCATCTCTGTTGATTTAGAAAATGATTACAGCCAACTCTGTGAAATCTACTAATGTATAATCCACAGACGTCTATTATCCACATTGTATGTTAGAATGTAAACAATGTAATTATAATTAACAGTTAAACCCATAAAGTTAAATTTGGTATATTCTTTTCATTTATCAGTTTTCCAATAAACAAATATTTAAATATAAACTGATATAAATATTTAAATTTCCTTGAGTAACAAAATTTTATCTTGGAGTATGAACTAATGAGTGTTCATAGACTACAAAAAAAAAAAAAAAAAAAAAAAAAATATTGACAACAAATCAAAACTACCATTGTGTTGTGTCAATTTTTAAAATAATGAATAATTGATAAAACTTGTACATAATTTAATTTTTATTTAAATTAATTATTAAATATATTAAACTAATGTTGCATTATGTTTTTCTTTTCTATTGTAATTTTTGTTCAGAATTATTGTAATTCTTGTTCCTAATTTAATCAGACTTGAAAAAATAAAATGAAAACAAAAGGAGGATCTACAATCCACAAAACCCTCGGTCCCTATGTGTGAAGATTTCTCAGAGTTCACTGTATATTTATTCTTCCCAAAAGCCTTAAAATAATTAAACCTCAAGAGAAGGGAAAAAAAGGGGGGGGGGGCATTTTGTCTTGCAAGATCTCTTGTACAACATTCTTTTTTTTATGTTAATGTAGAATGATACCTCAAATAATAATTATTGTTTCCCAACTTTTTTATTTAATTAAGAAGTCTTGATTCGGCTTACAATTTTATTTTCTTTATACATGAACTAACATAATGCAGCATTTTGATTGGATGAGATTTCCTGTCTGTCTATAATCAAATGTTGAAATGTCTGACAAAATGTTCGGTTGATGGACATTTTGGCTAACAAATATGATTCCAGAACGAATTATTTTGTTAGATGAGGTATCATTGTAATTAAACATAATCACAAATGGAGTGTTTAAGGGGACAACTTCCCATAATAATAAAATAGTTCCTTATTATTTTTTGTGTCCCCTCCCCCCCCCCCCCAAAAAAAAGGAAAGATTAATATTCCCTCACTGTTAAACTGTTATATCGCTTTTTATGTTGATATGTTTAAAAATTGTTGTATATGCAGTTATAACAAAAAGTTCTTAGTTTAGCATTTTCCATATCTTCCTAAATGTAGGATATTTTTGCTGAAAATTCAGATTTGACAGCAAACTTTTCTTTGATTTGTGAAAAATTGCCAATGACTGACCATATTTTATGCTCAAGTATCATGGTCACTGGAAGGGTGGGATCTTTTGCCCCTCCTTTGCTTTTAACTCTTTGAAGGACAGTGATAATGCAGCGTGACCACCTAATTTTAATTGCAAAACTGACAATCTACACCAAGAATATTTTAATAAAATTTTGCTTTGACAATGAAAGTGTGTAAAAGCAGATTTGTATTTTCTAAGAAATTTGTTCATAAAATCTGGTGTCATTCAGTTATTTCTTCATTTTATAAACAAAATTTCCCTGCCCCTCAAAGGGTTAAAATTTATTTCGGAATTTTTGTTATCTTTGACTATTTAAAATATGAGTATAAAATTTTTTCTTCAAAAGACTAAATAATTAACACACTAAAAGAAAAAGGAGCTAAATATATTCTCGGGGAGGGTGCAAAATTCCTCTGAATCTCTTGTACAATATTACTTTTTTTCTTTCTTTTATTATGTTCATGTACAGTAATACCTTGGCTAGTGATCATTGTTTTCTCTGTTTTTCAGACTTGGCTAAGAAACACTGATTTGTCTTACTTTTTTTTTTCTTTTTATACACAAATTAACATAATGTAGCAGCACTGCATTTTAACTGAATGGAAAAACAGTTTCGGTTAGTGAACAATTTGGTTAACACATGCAATTCCTGAATGAATTATTTTTGTTAGCCAAAGTATTACTGTATTTAAAAATTTACCTTAAACGGGGTGTTCAGGGGGGACAGCCTCCCCTGATAATTTTTTTTTGTTCCTAATTATTTTCAGTACTCCGATAATAATAATAATATAAATAGTAAGATTAATATTCCTTCATTGTTAACCTTCTGTAGTGGTTATTATGTCGATATATTGAAAGATTGCCCTACATGGGATTATCTATACTAATAAAAGAAAGTTTCACTCTGTGTGTCTGTGATGGCTAGCGGAATCTATGGCACATGCGAGGCTGAAAATTTTTGTGAAGATAGTCTAAGGCCTTTCCTAATGCACCTGAGACTAAGAATTTTTAATTTCTAATAATCAGCTGGGATAATTAAAAACTCACAGGCTGCAAAAAAATTCTTTCTCAATTTCTTCAAAAAGAGGGGAAGGGTTTATTAGAGTTTGTAGTTCACTAGGTTGCCACCTTTCAAAGTACAACAGGAATTTTCAAGGGACACTATATATTTTTTAATATTGCCTTTATCGATTTGAAATTAACACACCTATGTATATTTTTTGACGACAAATCTAAATATCTAACTCTCTTTGAAATTCAGCCACAATTAACGAATATACATTAGTTAACAATTTTAATTTTTCGAGTGTTTTTTATCAGGCAGCTGTTTATCATTTGAGCAGCAGATATAAAATCAAAATATGTAAAATTTATTTTAAGAATATTATCATGTGCCTGGTTCAGCTAGTAACAATTTTTTAGTTTAGCCTATTTCATGTCTATATTTTCTATTTTCAGAAATACTTGTTTATGAACAACCAGCATTTCTCTGAACTTTCAGCATGGCGATTAATTGAGAAATGATATTTTGGTCCAGTTTTGCAAAAGAATCACTGAAAGCACACAAAGCCTGCGAACTACAGGCACATCAAGTTTCAAGTGTAGTCCCATCTATAATTTTTTTTTTCCTGCTTGTATCCATGTCATATGTGTCGAGGAAAAAAAGGATAAATTTGTTGTAAATGAATTAAATTTTGATTCTTAGAAAGACTTTACCTAAGCAGGAAGGCATGTAAAATTGTAGATTTTTTTTTCCTTATTTATTTATACTGGTAATTTATAATAAAGAATATTTTTTCTGATATCAGTGTTACACATTTTATTATGCAGACAAATCCAATTACAATGAATGCGGCCACAAAAATGTGTTTGTTGTATGACATCATAGATATTTTTATTCAATAGCATCCCTTTGTGGTTTCTACACATGAAAAGAAAAGAAAAAGAGTATTTTACAACTACCGTTACGAGCTGCCTCATACATACAAAAGTGCCTCTAGACTGTGCCAAAGCCTAGAGGCCCTGGCTGTAATGAAATTTTGTTAGAATCGATTTAAATTTCATGTTGACAAGCTTCGAAGATACATAGAATTCTAAAATATTTTACAAATTGTGCTTAAGTGTAATTATGCATTTTCACTTCTTAAAATATTTTTTAAATAATACTCTAAAATTGCAAAAAGAAAATTACCGAAAGAAGTGTACTGTGAAATTGAAAGTAGCTTAAAAAAGATAAGATGTAAAGATTATGTATGTTCAAATAAAAAAATTAAGGGCTGCTGATTGGAGACCTCTTTGAAACACTTGTTATGTGTTACATTTATGTATAACATGATGGAAAACTATAAAATATAATTTTTATATAAAATTAAAACATTATTCTGCTACATATATCTAAAGTTTAAAAAAAATTAATAAATTTTGTTTTTCTTTCGAAATCTTGCATATTATGTATTACTGTTCATTTAACAAACATTAATTCCTATCAGCATGACACCTATGTACCTATGTATGAAAATTCTGCAAAAGATTAAAGAAAATCTGCGATGGTCGTCTCCCATTTTGAACTTTCTGCTACTGGGGATGTATAAACTTAATAGACCACAAAAGGTTAAGTATGGCATTATAAAACAAAACATTAGCTAATCTTTTGAAAATAAATTAAGTAATCAGAAGACTATATAATATCCTATATAAATCTTAAAAGTAATGAAAGATGACTTATTTATATTAAAAAAAAATTGTTTGACATTTTTTTTATTGAAGTTTTTACACTCAAAAAGTAAGATTTTTTTGCAGAATGACCAACAAAGGAAAATAAAAAAATTTTGTTTTTGATTGGTATTTAAAGTGGCTTTCAAAAATAAAATATTTTCACGCTCAACAATACAAAATTTTTCTGACTTATTTTTACAATGTATATAAGCATACAATTGGTAGGCACGATGATTTCAGTGATTGGAAAATGAATATAATTTTTCATTTTTCAATAAATAGATTATTACTGCTTGATTTATAAGGCATTGTCTCATGCTGACTTTTGCTTTTATCGAAAAACAGAAAATGTTAATCAGTTACACACTTTCTGAATAAGAGAACCAGGCATGTAGTGAAGAGTATATAGCATATACATTCTGTATTTTATTTTCGAAAACTCTGTGCATCCTCTGTTTCTCAAGTAAAGCTATAACATATATCCTTTCCCTATGGCATACGATCTCTGGTCTTTTTATGACAATACTGAAGAGCAACTTCCAAATGTCCTGCATCTGTGATTAAAAGTGACTTTGTGAATGAGTCAGAAAATATCAATTTTGAATCAGAGTCAGTTTTACTGAGTAATTTTGTGAGGGGGTGGGGGGTAATTTAGATTATTGGTTATTTATTTATTGTAATTACAAAATAATAAATACAAGAAAACATGTTAATATGATTAAAGATTTTAAACCTTATATGCTCTGCCAGGCAAAAAAAAAAAAAAAAAAAAAAAAAATGGAAAAAGGAGGAAATAGTGAGGGGCAGTCACAACTCCTTTCTGATTGAAAAAAATTCTAATGAATAATTTATTTTTTAAATGTCGACATATACTAACAGTTCAGGAAAAAATTTAGAACTGTTGATATAAGTCGACATTTTAAAAATAAATTATTCATTAGAAATTTTCTTCAATAAGAAAGAAGTCGTGACTGCCCCCCCCCCCCTCTCTAATCCCTCCTTTGTTCATATTTTTTTGCCTGACAGAGCATATAAAGTTTAAAATCTTTAATCATATTAACAAGTTTTGCTCTATTTATTATTTTGTAAAATAAATAACCAATAATCTAAATTATCCCCCCCCCCCCCCCACTGAAATCTATGCTTTGACTTTTTATCCCCAAAACATATGTTTAAAATCACTAAAAGAAATTATACAGTACATTATTCCTGAGTATGGAGACCAAAAACATGCAATAAGATTTTTATGATATTGAAATCTGTTGCAGAAGTCATAGTAATTTTCTGTCATAGAGTGAAGTATGTTTTAATATGTGTTTAGTTTTTTTCGGTTAGCCGGGCACCAGTGTTATATATACATATTTATATACATCTATATATGTGTGTATATATACAATATATGTATGTATATATAACACTGGCGCCCGGCTAACCGAAAAGTACTGTTTTTTCCTTTTTAATACATTTATATTTTTATCAAATGATGTTTAAGTTTTTATTTTTAGCAGTGCCGCAGCAATCCTGCTACATGGTGCAAAAAATTAAGTTAGTTCTTTTTAGATTTATCACTAGTGCATTATTAGGAATAACTGATAAATTGTCTCATACTAAGGCATTGCACATATCATGCATGCTTTGGTAAACAGTGATCCTATTCAATATTTTTATTAGAATCTATTTCAAGAACAATTTTGTGTGTATCAATACTCTAAAATTTATTTTAAATTAAAAGGACAACACTAAGCGAAATCCTATTGAAAGCAGCTGATATTGAAAGTACCTTTTTTTTTCAGGAACTGCTGAAGTGATTTCAGTAATTTATTTTACAGTTTTGGCAGTAGAAAAACTAGGGTCAGGTGGGAGAAAGTGGTCATAAAAACAGGCTTTTCTAAACTTCAGAAGATATAAACATCAGAATTTCTGTAATGTTTTCTAAAATTTTGGGTGCTATTTTACATTACATTACTCTAGAGTACATCCATATGCATTTCAGAAATATTTTTGGGGAATAACACATTTTTATAACATTTTTTCAGGCATGTTTTTATGACCACTTTACCCCAGGGGGTGGGGTTTTTTCCATACAATTAAGAAATATATACAAGAAAGGAAAATTTAATATAGAATATAACTTGTTTATATCACAGTAATTTGGAAAGTTGCACAGTATAGCTAACTAGTAAAAAATAAATAAAAGTTATCAGCATATTTCTATAGCTTCCAGTTTTTGAAGACTACCTAAAAATTCACTCACCAGTGGCGAGTAAAATGATGTATTTCCCCTATCTTTTTGTATGAGAAATTTAATAAGGGTGTATAAAATATATAACAGTAAGAAACTGGTAATTGAGAAGTTGAAATATCGGGTAATTCGCAATATACTCTCCTTCGCCAATCTCCTTCGATAACTGCGCCAATGTGGTAATCGGGCTGCTCCTCGGACACGTCACAAAATATGGCAACCCTAAGATTTCTCCGGAGAGAGTTGAAGTTGATGGTTAAACTCCTTGTTTTCTAAGCTGCTTTCTAATTGGACCGAATTGGAAGCTTATTTTTTTTGTAAAAGGCTTTCTTATTGGACAAAGAAGAGAATCAAGGACAATTTTGAATTTGTTTAGAAAAACGTTGATATTGCTGCAGTGGATTTTCCGTTGAAGAGTTGTCACTTTGTGTCGCAGTCGCGTGTTTTTATTATTTGTTTTCTCAATCTTTTATATTTTGAAACAAGTACTTATCTGGATAAATGCTTGATAGGTGAGAATAAATATTCGATCAGTTATTTTTCTTTTATTTTTACCTGTATTTTTGAGCATTGATTGAATTATGTACGAAAGAAAGGTTAATTGTTCCAAGTTATGAATGACTAAAAGTGACAGATTGAGTGATGCTTTTGAATGACATCCTAGAGCACAAGGTAAAATTATGAATAAAAAAACGGGGGGTTCAGGGGGGCGGTAGCCCCCCTGATTAAAAAAAAAAAGGGGCCCCTCTGATAAAACAAAAAACATTGTTTTGCTCCCATTACTGTTAACAAACGGTCTTTTTTAATAATTTGGGTAAGTGAAAGTTTTGTTTTTAGGTATATTTTATAAAATGTATTTTAAAAAATATGAAATGTATTTTTTTTTAAATGTATTTCGAAAAAATTTGAAATTTTATGTATTTTTACTCAAAAATACAGGTTAAAATAAGAGAAAAATGACTGATCGAATATCTATTTTCACATTATAAGCATTTGTCTAGATAGGTACTTGTTTCAAAACATACGAGAAGAGAAAACAAATAATAATTTTGCGTACTCTCTCCCGGATGTTGCAGCGCTCCGGGAGTTAGTACGCGAAAATGCGCCAATTTGGCGATTTTTGAAAATTGCGCCAAGAAGGAGAGTAAACTGCGATCGCACCGAAATATCATACGAAATTTGGAAATGCCACAATCATTATAACACTTGTATGAGCAATTCGTTACCCTGAAAACAAACATTTAAAAGTAACTGGATACAGCAAGCTTGAAGAATCTCAAAAATACTTTGAACTCAATAATGCCGCATTCATTATCACAGATGGGAGAAAACATCATTTTACTTGCCACTGGCGAGTGAATATTTAGATAGTCTTCAAAAACTGCAAATTATAGAGGTAACGCCGAAAACTTTTTTCACTAATTAGCTATATTTTGAAATTTTCCAAATTACTGCAATGTAAACACGGTATACTAAGTTCTATTCTATATTAAACTTTCCTCTCTTGCATATATTTTTTTATTTTATAGGAAAAAAAATTATGAAAATGTATTGTAGTAATACTAATCAACTATGTTTGCAATTGCATAAATTTTGCCATAACAATTTTCAATTGTATGTTGCATTTTTCTGGCTGGTAAGATTGTCTAGAAATTCCCCACCTCTGATCATTATTATGCATGTATAAGTACTTTGCTCCCATGAAAAGCAAACAAAATAGAAAATGCAAAACTATTGCGGATGTGAAATATTCCATCATTCTATTTTGAACCTTCCCTCTACATTCCCCCCTCCTCCTCTCATTTTATAAAAAGCAGAGATTCCCGTATTACATATTGGATATCTCTGCATTGTAGTTCTGTAGTGATGAGGCCCAACGACATTCTATTTTATCCTCCTTGAACAACCACTTCAGATGCCAGCGCTGGGGAGATTCCTAACTATATAAACAATATGCTACTTTTTTTCAATCAAACTTTTTTATCTACATCAAATAGACAGCAAAATTATGCAAAAAATAATTAAATCTGAATTATTATGAGTGATTAAAAAATATACATAGAATAAATACTTTTAAACATATTTAATTTGTAAAAAAAAAGTTTTTGTTATTTTATTATTATACATACTTATATATTATTATAATGCACTTCTAAAATCTATCCACTTTTACATTTATCGACATATTTATATTTTGAGAAAATAATGGTCAAGAAAGTTGACTCACTAAACCAAATTTATTCAAACACAGTAAATAATTTTCAATTTGCCTATTTCAAAACCGAAATTTTTTTTAATACATCTAGACAACAATTCTGTTTGTTTAAAGTATATTACCTCATAAATTTGCTAACACAAATACAACATGTCTCAGATACCTTTGGCAAGATTTCAGTGTTAGAAAGATCTCGCATAAGTTAAATAAAAATAATCGTAATGCAACACTGACTAAGAAAACCTTCATTACTGCAATAAATACATAACAATTAAAAAAACTGACGGGGTACTTACTTGAAATACTAGCAATTTAATGTGCTGTTATTAGAAAAAAATTGACAAGTAGTAAAAAAAGACAAAATTGGACTTTTTAATAACATCTGAGCATTTATTGAGAATATTTACCTCCCACCCCTCCCGAATGAAATTCGAATACCTAAAAAAAAAGGTTTTATTCTCAGTGACTTTCGTTGATTCGTATATTTATTAAGAAAAACAAATCACAGTTTGATATTATTCGGCCCTGAAATATCCGCTGAATTGAAATAAATCAATGTAAATTGTGTATCCATAGAATACGTCTGGACAAACACTCAAAACTACTTATTCTTTTCCATTTTAATCATTGCTGTAGAATGAGATGATAAAAATTTTAAGCGGAACTGTCATCCATCTTGTTTGTTTATAAGTTACTACGCATGCGCTAATCTACGTTCACAGGCAATCCGAGAGTTAACTCTCCGATTTCGGAGGATTAAAAACATGGGGTTAAAACCAGTGTTAACTCGCGAATTTAGCTTGGTGAATACCGATTTTGAGATAACCCAGCATTTAACACTAACTCGGGAGTTAACCCGCGTTGGTGAATACGGGCGTGATTGAAGTGCGTCTACAAACGCTTCGCGAGACAGTCTTTTAACGTCCGTACTAGACGACAGCCGGCAATCAACCGAGTTCCCATGAGAGTTCTGAGAGAGTCTGGAGAGAGAATCGGTGTGCTGATGTGTGCTGCCATCTACCGTTTCAGTTTGAACTTAATGTTCGTTAAATAACAGAAAACTGCGAATTCCACTAACTCTTGCAGATGCTGCAGTACCCCCCTCCTAGCAATGTGCTAAGAAAATCGCACAGGGCGACGAATGGAACGTCCAGACCTGGAGACAGGAGCCTGATGTGTAGGTTCGGCTATTGGAATGTCAGGTTCGGCAATTGGAATGTCAACCTCTTCTTGGATATCTGTAGATGTGACTGGTACGTCCTCTATTAGTGTGAAGGTAGGCTTTAGCCTATCAACTGAGACTACTGCCTCTTTTTCATCTTTCTGGACTCTGAAAAATTTATCTGTTCTGTCAATGACCAAAAACGGCCCGTCATATGATGGTCGCAGAGGTGCCCGCACAGCGTCGTGGCGAACGAAAACATGGGTGCATTTCATCAAGTCCATTGGCAGGAAGAAGCGAGTCTGCTTTTGCACTCGAGTTGGTGTTGGACGTAGCTGCATCATAAACTGCTTGAGTGATTTCACAAAGTCTGGAGTATGAATATTTTCGGTAGAGGATGAAAAAAATTCCCCTGGTAGCTGAATCGTTTGTCCATACACCAGATCTGAAGGTGTGCATTTTAAGTCTTGCCGGAATGTGGCTCTTAACCCCAACAAAACTGTCGGGAGTATCTCCGTCCACCGATCTGTCAGGTATGCTTTAAGGGCAGATTTTAAAGTACGATGCCAATTTTCAATCATTCCGTTAGCCTGAGGTTGGAAGGAACAGGTATGAATATGCTTGGAACCAAGTAAGTTGGCCAGGGAACGAAAAAGACGCGATTCAAATTGACGGCCCTGGTCAGTTGTTATGATTTTGGGTACGCCAAAACGTGCAATCCAAACTTTATAAAATGCACTAGCAACGGTCTCCGCTTCGATATTTTTAAGAGGTTCTGCCTCCACCCAACGAGTAAATCTATCAATAATTGTGAGACAATACATGAAATTTTGAGATATTGGAAGAGGGCCGATTAAATCCAAATGGATATGAGAAAAACGCTGATTTTCGACAGGAATATTACTGATCGGGGCTTTAGTGTGAGTCCGAATTTTAACTCGCTGGCATGGAATGCACGTCTTGGCCCACTTATCACAATCAGCTTTAATATTAGGCCAAACAAAACGGTCAGTGATGAGTTTAATGGAAGATTTACGACCAGGATGAGAAATGTTATGCAGAGCGTCGAAAACTATCTTTCGTTGAGTTAACGGGATAAAAGGTCTGATTTTTCCAGTAGATGTGTCACAATAAAGTTCCACAGAGCTGCCAGGCATAACAAATTTACTGAGCTTAAGCGATGATGAATTATCTGCTAAGCAAGTTCGTAAATCATTATCAGTGGTGTGATCCGCAGCTATTTGCTCATAGTTAATTGGAGTAGGGCAAGTTATAGCTTCGGTTCGCGAGAGTGCATCGGCTGGTATGTTATCTACCCCCTTAACGTGTCTAATATCGGTGGTGAACTGGCTAATGAAATCCAGTTGCCGCAATTGACGTGGGGAACACTTGTCACTCTTTTGGGAAAAAGCATAAGTAAGTGGTTTGTGATCAGTATATAAGGTGAAATTACGACCTTCTAGCATAAAACGAAAATGTTTAATAGCAGAATAAGCTGCCAACAACTCTCTATCATACGCGGAATACTTTTTTTCAGTATCGGACAATTTGCGCGAAAAGAAACCTAACGGCTGAAGGTCCTGCCCCTCCACCTGATGCAATGCCGCGCCTATAGCGAAATCGCTAGCATCTACAAATAAGGCAAGTTGAGCATTTGGCGAAGGGTGAAAAAGCAAAGCTGCATTTGCGAGCTGACGTTTTGAATCCTCAAATGCTTTACTGCTCTCCTCGTTCCACACAATCTCACTTTTGTCTGACTTTCGGGAACCTTTTAAATAATCACTTAAAACTGATTGGACATGAGCAGCCTGTGGGATATTACGCCGATAATAATTAAGTAACCCAAGATATCGCCTCAAATCATCAACAGTTTTCGGCTTATCGTAATTCAAGATAGGTGTTACTCGCTCAGGCATTGGCCTTATACCCTGCTCGTTAATGAGGTATCCCAAGAAAGACAATTCCTAAACACCCAGAACACATTTACCTACGTTAATTCGAATGCCATATTCAGAAAGGTGACTGAAAACCATATCTAAGTGCTTAGCATGCTCCTGTTCAGATGAGCTACTAATTAGTATGTCATCGATGTAGTCAAAAGCAAAATCAAAACCGTGTAGCACTTCGTTCATAAAACGCTGGAATGTTTGGGCTGCGCACTTTAAACCGAATGGCATAAATACAAATTCAAAAAGTCCAAACGGTGTGGTAATTGCCGTTTTTGGCACATCATCGGGATGCACCGGAATTTGGTGATATGCTCTTGTAAGATCAATTTTCGAAAAATACTTTTTTTTATGCAAATTTTGTGCAAAATCCTGCAGGTGTGGTAAAGGATACCTATCCATCTGAGTTTGTTTATTTAGGGCGCGATAATCACCGGTGGGGCGAAATTAACCATTAGCTTTCGGAACCATATGCAGGGGATTTGACCAATTCGATTTGCTAGGCCTACAGATACCCTGTTCCATCATGGTCTGAAATTCCTGCTTTGCGATTGCCAATTGCTTTGGATTCAACCGCCGCGGACGACTGAAGACTGGCTGTCCATTTGTAATTATTCTATGCACGGTATTGTGCTTTGGCTGGGGCGATGCAGGGTAGGGGCAAATGATATCCTTGTATTTATTTAAAATGTCATGAAACTTTTCACTACTAGAAACAAGTGTAACACTTTTGTTGTGGCAGTTAATGGTAGTGCCTTTGGAAGAAAACTTTGTGAGTGGGTCGTGTAAACAAGAATTTTTCAAATCAATTAATAATCCATAATGTTTTAAAAAATCGGCGCCGATAATTGGTTTGCTAACATTAGCGATTATAAATGGCCATTTTAATTCGCGGCGTAAATTTAGGCTTAGTGTTACCGTTTTTGTACCATATGTTTTGATTGGAGAATTGCTGGCTGAATACAGTGTTAAATTAGATGGGGCAACAAAAGACATCTTGGCCGTATATGGCAAAGCACAAACACCGCTACCGCTATCGATTAAATAATGGCGTCGGAAGGTAGGATCATGAATGAAAAGGCGACTGGATGTGTTGACATTGAAATCACATTGCGCCACATGCGATTTCATCTCTAGTTTTCCGATTTTGTATAATTACAAGGGGGATGGCATTGTCTTGCTTTGTCGGCGAAAGTTGTGTGATACCAACATAAGCCTTCTTTCATGCGCTTAGGAGTCTGTGATCTATGCCTTCTATGTGTAGAACGGTCCCGAGATCTATTTTCCCGCCGCTGGCTAAAGCGTGATAAATGCTTCACTTGTTCCGTCAACTTCGCGATCTGCGCCTGTAACTCTGAAACCGACCGTTTCCTTTATTTTGTTCGAAGCGCCGTTGTGTTTCCGCGACCTGTGGGATTGACACCTCAATAATTTTGTCAGCCATTTGCGCAAGTTTATCTAAATTGCCCTCCGAAACAGATAAAATGGCTTGCGTTTCTTTCGGTAAACGTTGGATCCATAGCGTTTTTAAAAATTCTTTGCCAACTTTTTCCTGGGCGAGCTGCCGCATTTTCCGTAAAAGGTGTGATGGCTTTTCATCCCCCAAAACCGTATGCATTAGCAGATCTTTCACTCGCTTTTGCTCAGAATCCGCAAACTCAGCGATCAAGCGATTTTTAAGGGTTAAATACAAATCAGCATTCGGGGGATTTTTCACAATATCGCTCACATAAGAAAGTACTTCAGAATTGAGGGCCGAAACCACGGCGTAATACTTCGTAGTATCCTGGGTAATATTATTTAAAATAAACCGCGCTTCAATATTTATAAACCATAAGTCTGCTTCTTTGTCCCAAAAAGGGGGAAATTTAACTGCGACTATCTCAACCTGTTGCGGGGGATCGGCAGGCATCGTAAATACAAAAAAATAAAACAATGAGCACACCTGACAAAAAACGTGAACGGAAATAAATTAGCCACTTACCTTCAATAATGTCACATGTCACATGGGGATCCGGAAATTTCCATCTGTAACCAGAACTGGCACAAAGCAAATAATTAGTCCCCAATTAAATCTGGGAAAATGGAATACTGAGGAATTTAAGCAACAGTGTTGTTTGCGTGTCCATTAGTCCTTAATGCAAGGTCACCACTTGAAGTGTCTGCTACACGTCACTTCCACGTTTTAGGGAATCTAACTCCATCAGTTCAATAAATAGCTCGATGTACTTCAATTCAATAAAGATGCGTTTAGTAGTAACTAAATTATATTTTGACAACTATATTTACAAATTAAATTACAGGTTACATTATTAAAACATTGATTGAAGTGCGTCTACAAACGCTTCGCGAGACAGTCTTTTAACGTCCGTACTAGACGACAGCCGGCAATCAACTGAGTTCCCACGAGAGTTCTGAGAGAGTCTGGAGAGAGAATCAGTGCGCTGATGTGTGCTGCCATCTATCGTTTCAGTTTGAACTTAATGTTCGTTAAATAACAGAAAACTGCGAATTCCACTAACTCTTGCAGATGCTGCAGTTCTTTTAAACGTAAATGTCCATAGGCTTTGTCATCATATCTTCTACTTGATTTACAGTGTCCACATGCTCTATCAAGATCTTTTTCTCTTCCACTAACTCTCTTATATGATGATATCTAATATCTATATGCTTGGTGCGTCTATGGTTAGTTGGATTACGAGCTAACCGAATTGCACTTTGGTTATCATTGAGTAGACGTCCTTGTATTCCAGGTTGAAATTCACTTTTTAAATTGATCAACCAGACCGACTCTTTGGATGCTGTTGATGCAGCCATGTACTCAGATTCTGTCGTGGAAAGGGCCACACATCCTTGTCTTTGGCTATTCCAAATAATTGCACTATCACCTAAGGTGTAAATGTATTCTGTTGTGGATCTTCTTGTTTGCACATCCCCAGCATAGTCAGCATCAGAAAACATATTGATATAACCGTCTGTTGAGCCACTGTAGTGGAATCCCATGCTTATTGTACCTTTCAGATACCTCAAAATATGTTTAATGAATTTCCATGATCCAACAGTAGATGTTGACATCCACTGTGCAGCTTTTCCAACTGCGTATGCCAAATCTGGTCTTGAAACAACAACTAAATACATTAATCTTCCAATAGCTGATGCAACTGGATGTTCAGAATCTAATTCAGTTTCACGATACAGAATATCTAAAGAACTTTTATCTACTATCACTTTAGCAGGTTTACAGTCACCCATTTAAAACATTGACAGTGTTCTTTTAGCATAAGCTGCCTGATAAATTCTTATGTTGTCTTTCAATAATTCAATATGAAAACCAAAAAATTGTCTGACATTTTCACAAATCGTGATTTCAAATTCAGTTTGCAGCTGGCTAAGAAGTGTTTGAATATCTTCCTTCTCAGTGGCAGCAATCAATCCGTTGTCAACATACAGCAATAATGACTAGATTTTCACCAACATACTTCAGATATGCACAAGGGTCATAACTACTAGCTCTAAATCCAACACTTGTTAAAAATTCAGTTAGTCTTTGATTCCAGCATCTAGGTGCCTGTTTTAGACCATATAGACTTCGAATCAATCTGCAAACACGTCCAGATCTATCATTATAACCTTCTGGTTGCTCCATGTATATCAGTTCATCAAGCGTTCCATTTAAAAATGCAGTCTTGCAATCCAATTGTGCTATTTTTTATTTCTTAAAATAAATAAACCAAAATAGAAAACGTACAGTATCACACCTTATAACCAGACTAAAAGTCTCTTCATAGTTCACTCCATATTGTTGCTCAAATCCTCTAATCACCAAACGTGCTTTAAAGCGTTCAATTTCATTATTTTCATTTATTTTGACACGAAAAACACATTTGGCAGTCAATGGTTGCATCGTGTTATCACGTTTCACAAGTTCCCACGTGCCGTTCTTTTGATGGGAATGCATCTCATCTCCCATAGCTTCAATCCATTTTTGTTTCTCAGGTACTTCCATAGCTTCCTGGTATGACTGAGGTTCAATTACCTTTTGACAAAGATGGGAATAGCGTATAGGTGGTCGTATTGTTCTTCGATCTCTCAACTGGTATCTTACTGGTTTTTGTTCTAATTGGTTATTTTTGTCTTCCTTCTCTACCAATTCCACCTCTTGCTCTCCCTGACTCCAATCTATCAATGTATTTGGCACTGAAACTTCATGAAATTCAACATCTCTACTTATTTCTATTCGATGTTCACCTGTTACACTCTATAATTTCCAGTGACTTCTTCATAGCCCACAAAAATTCCTCGTATACTTCTTTTACCAAACTTCTTGTCAAGACGTCGTTGCTTCGAAATTTGGACAATACATAGACTTCCAAAAATTCTCAAGTGCTTTAACGAATATTCCCTTCCATACCATGCTTCATAAGGTGTTTTACTTTTCTCACGACTCTTACCAGTGCGATTTAAGATATATGCAGAACAGTTCACTGCTGCAGCCCAGAAGCGTTTTGATAATCCGTTTGTCAACAGCATTGTTCTCGCCATTTCTATCAATATTCTATTCTCACGTTCAGCACGTCCGTTCTGTTGAGGTGTATGCGCAGCTGATCTTCCAATTTCAATTCCCATTTTTCATCAGGAAATCTATAAAATCTTGATCTGTATACTCTCCTCCATTATCTGACATAACTGCCTTGACTGTATTTCCAGTTTGAGTTTTAACATATACTAAGAACTGTTGCAATTTATCTTTCACTTCACTTTTATGTTGCATAAAATATACTTTACGGTACTGTGTGTAATCATCTTTGAATGTAACAAAATATTTAGAACCTTGAAAAGATGCTTCTTGCATTGGACCACAGACGTCACTGACAATTAGTTCACCAGCTTTAATGGCTTTTGGAATTTCTCGAAAATTTGTTCTCTGAAACTTTCCAATTGTACAACCATCACAATATTCAGTCTCATCAGTTTGAGATATTTCAATTCCTTTTATTTTCAGCAATTCTTTTGTATGATTTTTACTCTGATGACCAAATCTTTCATGCCATACTTGAAGAGAATTTTCTTTGTGATTTCTTACCATGCTACTTTCTTCCTTTTTCAAAACATCTATATCTAGAAAGTACATATCTCCACATCGATATCATTCAACAATAAGTTTATTATTTTTCTTAAATTTCCATTTATTTTCTTCAATGGTTTGTATGAAACATTTTTCTGCTGCTGCTTTTACAGAAAATAAATTTGCCTTCATTCCAGGAACATACATAACATCACAAAAATTATGTTCTTTTCCATCTAGATTTGAACGAATTTTGATATTACCAATACCTTTGGCTAAAATTTTTCTGCCATCACCAAGTTCAAACATAACCTTTTCTTCTAATTCTTTATATGTTTTAAAATATTCAAGTTTCCAACATACATGTTGAGTACATGCAGAATCAATTATCCACTTTGATCTTCCTGATTCATCTGACTGAAATGTATTTACAAAGGCATCGTTGCACATTTAAGGACTTAAATGTGCAACGATGCTGCTGAAATATGAAGATCGCAGCGACATCTTCAGGATATTTTCTACAACTGAAAGATATTGCTAGTCTATACATTGTAATACTAGTAATACGAAAATCCTGCAACTGTCGCTGCGATCGACACTTGGGATTTCAGCACTATCGTCGCACATTTAAGGGTTCCAAATTTTTAGCACTGTTTGGATCAAAGGCTTTTAAGATACATAGACCGGCAATTCCCATTCAAAAGTATGTGCAATCATGGCAGCCATCTGAAGTAAATTGAAACACCTGAACCGCGAGGTTTGTACGTCAGCTGTGGTTATTTACCATTAAATACTATGGCTAGAATGAATTTAAAAATTAATTTTTATCAATATATATGAAGTTTATGGCATATTTTTTTACATGAAGCTATTTTTTATATCTAAACATGCGTTATAAATATTGAATTTTCAGTAATAAAGTTAAATAAAGCGATTTATTAATAATTTTATGGATGGCATGTTTGGAAAAGAGTATTTAATTTTAACATGCCTTATAAGCCTAAATAAAGGCAAAATTTATATGGAAACATATTGTTAAAGATTATAATTCCACTTTTTTTAAATTTTGACTTACAAAAGTAACTGGTAGAGAAGTTTAGATTAAAGGTAGCAACTGTAGCATAATATAGTAATTTACAAAATTTTAAATTACTTGTAAAGAAATCTACGTTTTTTAAACTAATTTTTATGCAAAAAGGTAATTTAAAAAATGCATTGTAATAGCGTCCGGCGAAGTTGAAAAGTTGAAGTACTTTTTTTTCATCGAATGTCGAAAGGGAAAAACAAGTTAATTGAATGCATCGTCCTGCGAAGTAGCAGTTATTTTCTTCAATCGAATGTCGACGGAGAGAAAAGAAATGAGGCGAGATACTGCGCGGAAAGCGACGAGGGAAGTCGTGCGCTTTGAGCTCTCTGTGAGCTCAATGCTTTTGTTGTTGCAATAAGAACGTTCTGATGGGGATTTAAAAGAATAAGTCTGGAATGTGGCTAGTAAATTCCAGTGAAGAAAGCTGTATAGATTATTTTCCGTGTACATGTGTAAATATAGTGTTGTTTTATTAAAATTGTTCCATTGGGATATTGGATTGCGTATTACTTCAACATTTATATTAGCTGTAGTGGTTGTTATTGGAGTAAAGACATCACAGCTATTATATTTTTTGGTGGCATTGCGGTGTGATATAGGAACTAGATAAATTAGTTCCGCGAACTCATACACACTTTTATAATTTTTTTTGAGAAAAGCAGTCTAGCTAATGTTGTGTGTTAAAAAGTGGTGCGGACTGAGAACTTTGTCGTCTATTGCTGTGACTTGGTTCTGTGCCAGCGATTATAAAAATCTGTCTCGACGAATGTGATGATAAGCCCTGTGTAATTCAAGCATCGAACGGTAAGTCCCTATATTTCTCTTTCATGCTAAATTTTGGGAGGTCCCAGTGTTAAATTTAGTATTAATATTGTTTGCTAGGAAAATAAAAATAGGGTTTTTTGTTTTTGCAAGGTTCATGCATAAGGGTTATCCATTTATTATATTTTTATATATGGTTTGGTAATTGGTTTGCTATTTTGTTCTCAAATAAATATTAAATGTAGAACTGGAGTATAGGTATTTTATGTGTAATTTGTTAGTGATTTTTATGAAGAGTAAATTAATTTTCATTGCATATGTAGTGCGGTATTGCAACTTAACGGTATAAGTTACAGTGTAAAGGTTATTGAATTAGATAATTGAATTTACTGAAATTATTTCTTTGAAATTTCTATTTATAATTGATGTTCCTAGTAGAGAGGAATTTTATTTGAAATTTTCGTAGAGCATTAAATCAAAGTGACTCAGTAAAGTAAATTAATGTACGTTTTTTTTTTATTATGCATTATTTTTTTTAGTACTTTGGTTACGCCTTTTATTATTTATTGGGCTTTGTGAAGGGAGTTACTCAGTTTTGAAGAAGAAAGATAGACAATTGGAATTAGACCGGGAGCCGGCAGCACAGACAACCACCTCATCGAGTTCACGGATGAAATTCTAGAATTGGTTAAATCTTGATTCGCATATTAAAACGCTATCGGTCTACCAAGTCATATCTTGGTGGAAAACACCCGAAAACCCGATTTTAGCGGCTGACTCGTAGGTTTACCATTGTGTTTTCCTGTTCCCAGTCCTCCATGTTTTCATACCTTTTGGTGCAGGAAAACACAATGGCAAACCTACGAGGCAGCCGCTAAAATCGGGTTTTCATGTGTTAACCACGAAGATAGGACTTGGCAGACCGATTGCGTTTTAATATGCGAATCAAGATTTAACTAATCCTAGAATTTCATCCGTGAATTCGATGAGGTGATCGTCTGTGCTGTCGGCTCCCGGTCCAAATTAGAGAAGGTGAGATTACAATACAGTGTAGATACTAGCTCTCTAGCTTCCACTGTGTCTGTGACGGCTGAAAATAAAGATAAAAAAGTGAGTTTAAAGGATTTAGTCCCAAAACTTGACCCTAAATCTATTGATATTACCTTGTTTTTAGGTGCGTTCGTAATTATATAAATACGTAGCACCTATAGTCGTCGTTCAGTCCGTCTGTCTGTCCGTCCGTCCGCATATAACAGCGCAAAAACTACGCAACCGTATCGTTTGAAATTTATAATTTATAATTTTTGCATAATTTTGTCGAGTCATTTCAAATTTTATGAAAATCGGATGTATAGTTTAATTACAGGGGCAGTCAAAAGTTTTCCGTTACATGACAGCCAAAGGGAAAAATTATTTCAAGTGCATTTTAATGATGTTACAGCCTTTCGAACAGAATGAAATTAATAAGCACTTATGAAGTGCACTAAAATATATACTCAGTACAATATGCGGTGCAAAAAATATTTATAAAACTAGTTATAGTACGAACGCACCTCATTTGCCACGTTTGACGTGCGATGTCCAACTTGTTTATGATTTTTGAGAGTCAGGCCTCAAAAGAGAATTTAGAAGAATCAAAATATGTATCTCAACTTATACCTTTGTTACCTGTAGATGTAGCTGAGATTATTGTAAAAAAAAAAAACCTAGAAAAAAGGGATGATTATCAGCATATCAAGAGCGTTTTGTTGAAAAGGTTTAGATTAGGAGCAGGGGCCCTGAGAACAAAATTTGAGACTCATCAAAGAAAGGCGGGTGCACTTTGGTCTGAGCTTGTTTATGAGTTGAGAGGATATTTAGAATACTGGTTAGAAACCGTTGAAGTAAATGATTTTGAATCGCTGAAAGAACTTATACTCACAGAACAGGTGAAACGTAGAGTACCTTTTGAAATTAAGGATAAACTCTTAGATGAATGGGATGCGATTAAGAAAGTGTCGTATTTAGCAGAAAAATGTGGTAAATACGAAAGTGTGAGAGGGAATGTTAGGAAATCGGATAACAAAATCTGGAATAATAAACCATATTTTAGAGACAGGAATGGGCAGGTTAGTGCTAGAACTAAAGGTGAATAGGCAGTTAAATCAGGTGGGGCTGATAAAAGAGATCTCGTGCATAGGAATACTTGGAATAAGGATAAATTTGACAGAAAAAAGCCTATTATCTGTTTCCAGTGCAATCGAGCAGGGCACATCCGACCAGATTGTCCGGATTTAAAACGAAAGGGTTCTGGAGATATAGTTAGTCACTTGGATGTAGATGTAAGTTTAGGAGAGTGTTTTACACCGTATTTAAAAAAGGCAGAAATTAATGGGATAGAACGAAATTATTTACGTGATACCGGGGCTGGGATTGACCTTTGCGACCGTAGTTGGATTGATAATGAGGATTTAATTGGCGAAGTAACGTAGATAAAACAACCCCTGGATAATGAGTGTAAATGTTTGTCGCTGGCGAGAGTTACAATTAAAGGAGATTTTAGAAGAGTGGTTACTAAGGCTGCTGTGATACCTAGTGAGTTAGAACAAGGTTATTATTTATTGGGAAACAAAACGGCTGAGCTTATTGAGAAATCAAAAGGTAATCCCGTATCGGTGAATGCTGTAATTGTAATAGCGTCCGGCGAAGTTGAAAAGTTGAAGTACTTTTTTTTCATCGAATGTCGAGAGGGAAAAAAACAAGTTAATCGAATGCATCCTGCGGCGAAGTAGCAGTTATTTCTTCAATCGAATGTCGACGGAGAGAAAAGAAATGAAGCGAGAGTCGGCGCGGAAAGCGACGAGGGAAGTCGTGCGCTTGGAGCTCGGTGTGAGCTAAATGCTTTTGTTATTGTTATAAGAACGTTCTGATGGGGATTTAAAAGAATAAGTCTGGAATGTGGCTAGTAAATTCCAGTGAAGAAAGCTGTATAGATTATTTTCCGTGTACATATGTAAATACAGTGTTGTTTTATTAAAATTGTTCCATTGTGATATTGGATTGCGTATTAATTCAACATTTATATTAGCTGTAGTGGTCGTTATTGGACTAAAGACATCACAGCTATTATATTTTTGGTGGCTTGCGGTTGGATATAGGAACTAAATGAATTAGTTCCGCGAACTCACAGACACTTCTATAAATATTTTGCGAACTTTGTCGTCTATTGCCGTGACTTGGATCTGTGCCAGTGATCTGTGGATTCCAAGCATCGAACGGTGAGTCCCTATATTTCTGTTGCATACTAGATTTTGGGAGGTCCCAGTGTTTTTGCTAGAAAAATTAAAATAGGGTTTTTTGTTTTTGCAAGGTTCATGCATAAGGGTTATCTATTTGTTATATTTTTATATATTCTCTGGTAATTGTTTTGCTATTTTGTTCTCAAGTAAATATTAAGTGTAGAATTCTAAAAGTGGAGTATTAGGTATTTTATGTGTAATTTTTTAGTGATTTTTATAAAGAGTAAATTAATTTTCATTGCCCGTGTAGTGCGGTAATTCAAGATATTGTATAAGTTACAGTGTAAAGGTTATTGAATTAGAAAATTGAATTTACTGAAATTATTTCTTTGAATTTTTATTTATAATTGATGTTCCTAGTAGAGAGGAATTTTATTTGAATTTTCGTAGGGCATTAAAGCAAGGTGGCTCAGTAAAGTAAATTAATGTACGGGATTTTTTATTATTATTATTATTCTATAGTGCATTATTTTTATGAGTACTTAGGTTGCGCCTTTTATTATTTATTGGGCTGTGTGAAGGGAGTTACTCAGTTTTGAAAAAAAAATCGCATCCTTGATTTTCTTTGGTAATTTAAGTGCTAATTGTGCTCGGGAAAATTACGGTTATATTTTGTATTTGTATTATTTGTAGTGAGATATTTTCTGAGTTCAAATATGGCTACTTTCTTGAATAGGCAAAATAAAAATGTATTGCTTTTGCTCGCGGCAGAGTTTGATACAGAAGTATCCGCTGACGATAAAAAAGTGCCAATAATTCAGGCAATTTTGAATGCTTCTGATTATGATGAGCAAATGTCAAAAGATATGTTAGAAGGAATTATAGAGGAGAGGGAAAAATTAGCAGAACAGGAAAAATTAGATAAAATAACGGAACAGGAAAGATTAGATAGATTAAAGCGCGAAGAGCAGGAAAGTTTAGAAAGGGAGAAAGATAGACAATTGGAATTAGAGAAGGTGAGATTACAGTACAGTGTAGATACTAGCGCTCTAGCTTCCACTGTTTCTGTAACGGCTGAAAATAAAGATAAAAAAGTGAGTTTAAAAGATTTAGTTCCAAAATTTGACCCTAAATCGATTGATATTACCTTGTTTTTTATGATTTTTGAGAGTCAGGCCTCAAAAGAGAATTTAGAAGAATCAAAATATGTATCTCAACTTATACCTTTGTTACCTGTAGATGTAGCTGAGATTATTGTAAAGGAGCCTCTAGAAAAAAGGGATGATTATCAGCATATCAAGAGCGGTTTGTTGAAAAGGTTTAGATTAGGAGCAGGGGCCCTGAGAACAAAATTTGAAACTCATCAAAGAAAGGCGGGTGCACTTTGGTCTGAGCTTGTTTATGAGTTGAGAGGGTATTTAGAATACTGGTTAGAAACCGTTGAAGTAAATGATTTTGAATCGCTCAAAGAACTTATACTCACAGAACAGGTGAAACGTAGAGTACCTTTTGAAATTAAGGATAAATTCTTAGATGAATGGGACGAGATTAAGAAAGCGTCGTATTTAGCAGGAAAATGTGATAAATACGAAAGTGTGAGAGGGAATTTTAGGAAATTTCTTCAGGCAGTTATTTCTTCAATCGAATGTCGACGGAGAGAAAAGAAATGAAGCGAGAGTCGGCGCGGAAAGCGACGAGGGAAGTCGTGCACTTGGAGCTCGGTGTGAGCTGAATGCTTTTGTTATTGTTATAAGAACGTTCTGATGGAGATTTAAAAGAATAAGTCTGGAATCTGGCTAGTAAATTCCAGTGAAGAAAGCTGTATAGATTATTTTCCGTGTACATATGTAAATACAGTGTTGTTTTATTAAAATTGTTCCATTGTGATATTGGACTGCGTATTAATTCAACATTTATATTAGCTGTAGTGGTCGTTATTGGACTAAAGACATCACAACGCGCAGTCAGAAGCGGGAGTATGAAAGGGAGATATCCGCGGTTCAAGTTGAGAGGGAAATTGGTCCGGATGCTGGAGATCAGGAGGAAGGAATAGTTATACCGGAAAGTTTGAAGATGGAGTCAGGTTTGGTAAATGTATCCGCGGAGAAATTTAAGGAAGAGCAGAAAAATTGCCCTTCACTTAAGGAGTTGTGGGAAAAATCCGAAAACTCTAATGATAACGAATTTTGTGTTAGAGAAGGTAAGCTTGTGCGCGTGTCGCAGTCAAGGAGAGATGATGAGAAAGTGCAGTTGTGTGTGCCGAAAATTTATCGTAGAGAAGTGTTAGCATTGTGTCATGTGCAGGTGTCAGGACATTTGGGCACGACTAAGACGAAGGATAGAGTCCTTAGGTATTACTTTTGGCCAAACTGTTATCAAGATATTGAAAATTATGTAAAAACTTGTGATCCATGCCAAAAAGTGGGTAGTAATCGAGATAAGCATAAGGCCCCTTTAAAATTGGTACCCATCTTTCGGAATGCTTTTCCAAGATAAATCTGGATGCGGTCGGTCCCTTGCAGATTAGCCATAAAAATAATAAGTATTTAATTACATCCATTTGCCTCGCCTCTAAGTACCCTGATGCTATTCCGGTGGAAAACATCACTTCCACATCTGTTATTGATGCTATGTTGCAGATTTTCGCTAAAACAGGTTTTCCGAGAGAGGTACAATCTGACTTAGGAAGGTCATTTACTAGCGAGTTAACAACCAAATTCTTTAATAGATTTGGTATAAAGGTGTCCCATAGCTCAGTTTGCCATCCGGAGTCGAATAGTGTTGAAAGACTGCATTCTACTTTAAAGAAAGTGATTAAAGCCTTGTGTCTCGAGTCAGGTCGTGATGAGAAGAGGTTTTGCCTATGGCACTGTTTGCGCTAAGGACGGTAACACATGAAAGCACGGGGTTTAGTCCTGCTGAGCTGATTCATGGGAAGAACTTGCGTATGCCGCACACTTTGGTGTATGAAAATTGGATGGGTCAAGAAAGTACAGATCAAAATGTAGTAGATTACATTTTGAATTTGACAAATAGGTTGAAAAGATGTCAGGATTTGGCAGTCAGGCGTATGGAGGAATGCCAGGATAAGAGGAAAGTATGGTACGACCGAAATGCAGTAACTAGAAAATTCAAAGTCGGAGACCAGGTGCTAGTTCTGGCAAAATCTAAGTCTCACAAGATGGCCGTAAATTGGATCGGACCAGGAACCATCACGGGAGTGATTTCGGAAACGAATTATACCGTTGACTTGCCAGAGAAGCGCAATAAGGCGACAATATACCATGTTAATCTACTAAAACCTTATTACAAACGGCCTGAATTTGTTAATCTAGTGATTGATATGGATACGGAAGAGGTAGAAGAAGATGCCGAGATCCCTTATCCCGTGCCAAACCCACACAAATTGACTTCTGGGAGATTGTGAATAATAGCGAACTAGAGAGAAGAGTGACAGAAAGTCAGATAAATAAATTTAACCCCCTCACTGACAAGCCCGTGTTAATACGTTCACTGAGCTCCAGGTTTCACTGCAATACAAGCAATATTTAAAGTAATATAATTCTATTGATTTAACTCATTTTTAATACATTGACAAGTGATTTCAGATCCAGGACGTTCCCATTTAGTAGAAATGGATATAGAATTGTTAGATAAGACGCCGGTGAGGTCCAAGCCTTATAGAATGTCACCTAGGCAGATAGAAATTTTGAGGGAGGAGATTAGAAGATTATTAGATTTAGGAGTGATTGAGGTAGGGCAGTCCGATTTTACGTCCCCCATGATTTTGGTAGAGGTCCAGGAAAGGATCCCCGTCCCTGTGTAGACTACCGGAGATTAAATTCGAAAACCCGAACAGAATTTTTTCCACTCCCCAATATAGAGGACGTCGTAGAAAAGGTGAGTTCAGCGACTTTTATAACAGTAATGGATTTAACTAAAGGTTATTTCCAAATACCACTGACCAAAAGGGCCCAAAGGTACGCTGCATTTGTGACACCTTTTGGGGTATTTTTGCCTAAGGTCATGATGTTTGGTCTCGTGAACGCGCCTTTCTACTTCTGTAAATTAATTGCTATAGTTCTGGATGGTCTAGAATTGTTTGCCTTGCCATATATTGATGATATGGCGGTATTTTCGCTTACATGGGAGAATCACATGAAGGATATCGACGAGGTTCTGAAGCGTTTATTAGAGGCCGGTTTAACAGTGAAACCTACAAAATGTAAGTTTGCACAAGACAGTGTTAAGTTTTTAGGTCATGAGGTAGGTTCGGGAAAGAGGTCCCCCAGTGACGTAAAAGTAAAAGCTATTCAGGAATTCCCAACGCCCTCAACTAAGACACAAATAAGGTCATTTCTGGGAATGACAGGCTGCTATTCTCGATATGTAAAAGATTATGCAGTAATTGCGGTCCATCTAACTAATATCTTGAAAGGGAAGGTAAAAAGAGAAAAGATAGAGTGGAGTGAGGCTTGTGAAAAAGCTTTTCAAAAATTAAAAGGGAAGTTGACCCAGAGTCCGGATTTGTATGCCCCTGATTATAGCCAAGAGTTTATTGTTCAGACCGACGCTAGTTTATATGGTGCGGGTATACTTTTGTATGGGTTGAGTAGAACTGAGTAGTGGTGTTCTGTAAATATTAAGTTTCAGTCATTGGTTTCACTTATTTACGTATATTGTGTTATTATTATTATTTTTTTGTAATTGTATATATTTTGTATCATTCAGTATTGTATAGAATTTTTTTCATATTGCTTGTTCATGGATCGCACTGTGTCATTTGTGAGCTCAGATGAATATCTCATCTTTTTTTAGTGAATTTAGTTTTCATTGTTTAAATTTAGAATTTTAAAAGTAAAATCTAGGATGATGATAAGTATTTTAAAACTGAGTACGTGTGCGTTGTATGAACCTCTTGCATAGAAATTTTAAAGTGTATTAGATTTTCATGTGCTTAGATGTTGTGACCTCTCAGATTTAGTGTGTTGAGAATGGGGAGCTCAATGCCGTGTTTCAGCTCTACATTTTCATAGGTGTTGCACCGTATGAAAATTTTTTAGGGAGAAGGTAGGCTGAAGGTAAGGAGTTGTAATAGCGTCCGGCGAAGTTAAAAAGTTGAAGTACTTTTTTTTCATCGAATGTCGAGAGGGAAAAACAAGTTAATCGAATGCATCGTCCTGCGAAGTAGCAGTTATTTTCTTCAATCGAATGTCGACGGAGAGAAAAGAAATGAAGCGAGATACGGCGCGGAAAGCGACGAGGGAAGTCGTGCGCTTTGAGGTCTCTGTGAGCTGATTGCTTTTGTTGTTGCTATAAGAACGTTCTGATGGGGATTTAAAAGAATAAATCTGGAATGTGGCTAGTAAATTCCAGTGAAGAAAGCTGTATAGATTATTTTCCGTGTACATATGTAAATATAGTGTTGTTTTATTAAAATTGTTCCATTGAGATATTGGATTGCGTATTACTTCAATATTTAAATTAGCTATAGTGGTTGTTATTGGAGTAAAATCATCACAGCATATTAACGAAAGTAACACTATATTTTTATCCTTGGAGGATGTTTATTGAAATACTTACTTGCTATACGAAAAAAACAAAAAAAATTGATGAATAATAAGGTATTTTTTTAAAAAAAGGACTAAATGAAATAGGTTAGACTAATACTTAATGATCCGCAATGAAAAAAATACGCTGATAAAAGCCTTTTCTTAGGTAAATTAAAATATAAAGCATATACTGCCGTACAACAGCTGTGATCAAAAATCCTCAGTTAAACTGACAGTTTGCAGGCCTATGTATCTTAAAAGTCTTTGGTTTGGATAGCATATTTCCACACTAGGCATTGTAGACGACGCTGTACTATAGTCATGTGTGTATATTTTGTTTGTTTGTTTTATTGGACACATACATCAGACTTGTGTGCTTGACAACAAGGCCCGCTTATAAGTCATCGTCGATATACAGGGACGAGATAGCACAATGAAATTTACAACACAGAGAATTTTTACATCCGGGAGCTCCACAAAGAGTGTGCAATGGAGCCAGCGGGTCGAACCCGACAAGCCTCCTACGCTCTAAAGCGATTAGCAGCGTGTTGTCTTAACCACTCGGCCACGGAGGCCCCTTGTGTGTATATGTGTGAGTATGGGTTTTGTGTTTTCCTGGTGATATTAGAAATATACCTTTTTGAACGAAAATACTGATTAACATAAAATTACTATAAAATATTTCTATACAGATATCATTTACATTCTTTGATATCTTTGTTTTAGTGATTTATTTTTTAAATCATCCTAAACGACTTTTATCTGTTTTCGCATTTTCTTTACGATATTCTGAATATTTGTAGTTTACAAAGGATAGTTGCTAATTAAAAAAATTTCATACGTTCTTGACATTTTTTTTAATAACGTGGACTCATTTTACTGTTAAACAAAGAAAAGTTTATAGCTGAATTCCGTTATGTAAATAATAATAATCAAGAAATGAATTCGCCAGTGATATTACATTAGCTTTTGGAATAAATGGATAGCATCTAGATCCCGAAAAAGTTAAATATTTTAATATACTTTCTCATTTATATTTTCAAATATGTGATTTACTTTATTACTGTTGTTTTGCTTCTTTTCACATTCTTCTTTTCATTTCATGTTACAGTATTAATTTAATATCGTTCCTTCAATTTTTTAAATGCGCACTTTCATTTATTTATTTGTTTATTTGTTTATGATTGTTTTATTTTTGAAGCGATGGGGGATCATTTCAGCTTAACATACTTTAGGCGTAAGCTGCGCTGTTTTTCATATAAAGTTTATATGTATTGACCCATGAAAAGTTTCATGATCGGGTTCACAGCCAATTGGCATATCTTGACGCATAATTAATCTCCTTGTTGTAACTCACATGTGTTATGTTTTCTTACTGTGTATATGAGAACTTATGTACGTCTGTATATGATATATAGAATTTCAATGCACTTCATAATGTACTAAAATTTATCTAAGCACGAATCTTGCAATTAGCAGCTTTAATAATAATAATAACAGTGAAACTTGATACCATATATAAATTTCGCAATAATCAAACTACTTTAGGAAAGTTAGAACACGGATAAGACAAACAAATGGACTGAAGCCGTAAACATTTTAAAAAATTGGAAACATAAAAAAGTTTGACGTAGATGTTATAGATATTGGCGTGATTTTTTTCCGTCTCCAATTTGGCGAAAACATCAACAGTATAAACAACAACATTCGGGTTACCATATCAAGCAAACTAACGACACTTTGGCGCCAGTTAAGTACCCGCTGCGTATATGACATTGACGACAGAAAAAAATCGCGCCAATATCGTATATGACATCTGTGCCAAAACTTTAATAATCACTTAAATTTATACGTGTCCCTCAGCTTTTACCCGAAAAGATAAATTATTGTCATTCTACGATTTTGGTATTTGTAAACCTTGGTTTGAGATTCTTCCTTAATCAGGCCTACAGCCAATTGGCTTATTACAGTATTACGCCCGCTTATTACATTAAGTGTAGTTTGGCGCAAAACTAATTTTATTTTTAAACCGTATAAATGATACCACATTGTTCCAGCATCACGCTTTTTGCAGCTAACTTTGGCTGTGGAACAGATTACATAAAATTTGCTAATACTACATTATATAATACAAAATCGGTACTTTTCAATCCTTGGCGAGAGAAAGAAATTTGGCAACGTAATTTCTGGAAACCTATTCACTGTTTCATATAAAGAAGCAATATTTTTCAATATTTATACAGTTTATTTAATATAAAAAAGAAATTTATCCATTTTTATATACAAATAAGTAAATTGTATATAAAAAACAATAATAATATCTATAAATTAAATTTATACATGTAAATTCTTATAAAACAAGCTAACAGTTCATAAATTTTTGTTTTCGTAACTGTTTATATCATTCGGCGACAAATCTCACTTTTTGAAGCCCGAATTGCGCCAAGATTTAAAAAAAAAACAAACGCAAAGGCCTCTTTACTGAAAAAGTACCAATAAATCTTGCATTTAAATCTTCATTTTCAACATTCTTAAAAGCCAGAAAATAATTGTGCGAAATAATTTGACTTTACGTATTTATTTTAGTGGAATTCAAAAAATATTTTTTAATGTCAATAACACAATATTTTCCATTTTTCACTATGCATTTGTTTACGTAGAATTACCAGTAGTATGCACCAGGTGGCGTAACTTACGTGACAAAGTCAGTTAATAAGTTGGCAATTATCGCGGACAATTTCACACATAGACTTTCACCGGATTGTCAAGTCTGATATGATAAGAGAGTCTTGATTAAAAGTACAGTGGCTAGATTAGATAGTACATTAAGGAGCAAGATGGGAGATTTACGGCAAAATCTGTAATGGCAACAATACTAGCGTCACTACCGACAAGGGGGAAGAATTAACAAGCCTCCGAAATTTACTTATGTTGAAGAAATATGTTTACTCTCTATACGTTGAATGTCTATTCTTTCCTAAAACGAAGCAGGTATCAGACGATATTCTATTCATGATTGCTTTATTTATTTAGCTGCTTTTTTTTTTTTTTTACCTTACTTGTAGTGGTTACCTTTAACTTAAAAATGATAATTAGAGTAATAATATAAAAGAAAACCCTAGAAAATTCCGTTAATAACGTAAATATGTAAGTTTATGAGATTAAATTGTAAAAAATCAAATTCAGGTATTGTGTTAATTTATTCATATCGAATAAAACTTTATTGAGTGTAATGTCAGTACCTCTATTTATTTTAGGTAGCTTTCATTACAAAAAGCTACCTATTGCAGCCGTTCGGAGGAAAGCGATTTCAAAAAATTTTGGTATATTTTCATCGATCATGACCCCCCAGACCCCGAAACCACCCTCCGTTCAAAAGTTGATATATCTATACTCCTATTATAAAGAGGAAAAAATTGTTTATTTGTCGGAGATAAGCTCTGGAACTACCGAACCGATTCCAAAAGTAATGGTATCAAAATGATGGTGTTAGTCCAACTTAGAACATAGGCTATATCTTATGTCGGTGCCACTACCCCAAAGGGGGTGTAGGAGCAAAAAACGGTCTAAAAATGCGATTTTAGCGGTACTGACGGGCTTAGAAATATGAAATTTTGAATATTAGTTACTTATAAGATATAAATGATGTCTAAGAACAGTTCTTAAACAATTCGAAATTTAAAAGGGTAGAAAATGCACAAAAAGTGTTCTAAAAAACGTTCTAAATGGTAGTTTCTACACAATCTCAGGAAATACCAAACCGATTTAAAAAGTATTGGTGTCAAAATGACGGTGACAACGCTTGCTCCAAGATAGGCTATGTTTTATGTCGGTGCCACTACCCCAAAGGGGGTGTAGGAGCAAAAAACGTTCTAAAAATGTGATTTTAGCGTTACTGAAGGGCTTAGAAATATGAAATTTTGAATATTAGTTACTTATAAGATATAAATGATGTCTAAGAACAGTTCTTAAACAATTCGAAATTTAAAAGGGGTGAAAATGCACAAAAAGCGTTCTAAAAAACGTTCTAAATGGTAGTTTCTACACGATCTCAGAAATACCAAAGCGATTTAAAAAGTATTGGTGTCAAAATGACGGTGACAACGCTTGCTCCAAGATAGGCTATGTTTTATGTCGGTGCCACAACCCCAAAGGGGTACACGACATTTCGGTCCCGCCATTTCGGTCCCGCCGTTTCGGTCCCGAGACATTTCGGCCCCTGGCCATTTCGGTCTCGAGACATTTCGGCCCCTGGCCATTTCGGTCCCGAGAAATTTCGGTCCCTGGCCATTTCGGTCCGGAGACATTTCGGTCCCTGGCCATTTCGGTCCCGAGACATTTCGGTCCCTGGCCATTTCGGTCCCGAGACATTTCGGTCCCTGGCCATTTCGGTCCCGAGACATTTCGGTCCCTGGCCATTTCGGTCCTTAGCCATTTCGGTCCCTTGTCATTTCGGTTCCCACCACCTTATAACTCGTATTCTAATTGTCGTGGGCCGCCAAACGCTGTAATTTAAACATTATTTGGGACCTTTTTAAATTTTTTTAACACCCCCACCCCCCAAATTAAAAAAAAAAGCTGAATATAACAGTCCGATAAATTTAAACTTTTATAACTCGGGATAATGAAATCACAGCGAGCTGAAAATTTGTTTGATTGAACAATGTGATATAATTTTACAGGGGACATTGTCTTTTTATTATTATTTAACAAAATGGATTTTTTAAGCTTTATTATTTGTTATTAATATTAGGTATTTTATATATACTATAAACTGCCATAGATGATTTTTTGGTTGTTTTTATACGTTTTTTAGAACCTTTAAATTATCACCATTAATTAAATAATTTAAAAAACTGTTCTTATTTTTTCTCCTTCTTACAATTAGATTAATAATAAATGTCTTCAATAATTCAATTGGACACTTATAAGCTATTGTAGGTAAATATTTCCTCAAATCATTCTTCTACATCCTCTCCTTTAATAATTCAGAAATGAGATATATTTATTGAAGCAAAAATATTTAATTTTTCTTATTACTTTTATAATACAAAGTTATAATTTTGTTTTCATAAGTTACTTTACCATTATAAACATTGGGAAAACAATAGTGATTTGGTAATTAGGTGTGCCAGGAAAAATAGTTTGTTGTCAGAAAACTCCACCCACCGCTTCATTTTTTTAAAAATAATTATTGGTTGCATTTTTAAGTCTTCTCACCCATTGCAGACGATTTTTGTGAACTAATTTTATTGAAACTGGGCCTATTTCTTTGTAATAAGATGATTATTTTTTATTTTATGTAATAGTGTAAGTATTATTTTAATTAATTTTATTTTCAATATTTAACTGACAAAACTCAGGTTTTTAGGTGCGTTCGTAATTATATAAATACGTAGCACCTATAGTCGTCGTTCATTCAGTCCGTCCGTCTGCCCGTCTGTCTGTCCGCATATAACAGAGCAAAAACAACCCAACCGAATGGTCTGAAATTTTAAATATATAATTGTTGCATAATTTTGTCGAGCCATTTCAAATTTCATGGATATCGGATGCATAGTTTAATTACAGGGACTGTCAAAAGTTTTTCTTTACATTACGGCCAATGGGAAAAATTATTGCAAGTGCATTTTAATGATGTTACAGCCTTCCGAATGGTCTGAAATTTTAAATATATAATTGTTGCAAAATTTTGTCGAGCCATTTCAAATTTTATGAAAATCGGATGTATAATTTAATTACAGGGACAGTAAAAAATTTCCGTTACATTACGGCCAATGGGAAAAAATTATTGCAAGTGCATTTTAATGATGTTACAGCCTTCCGAGTGGTATTGAAATTTTAAATATATAATTGTTACAAAATTTTGTCGAGCCATTTGAAATTTTATGAAAATCGGTGTATAGTTTAATTACAGAGACAGTCAAAAGTTTTGCATTACATTACGGGGAATGGGAAAAAATTATTGCAAGTGCATTTTAATGATGTCACAGGCTATGCACTCATGAAGTGCAAAAAAAAAAATATATATATATACATTCAGTAGAATATGGGGTGCAAAAAATAATTATAAAACTAGTTATAGTACGAACGCACCTCATTTGCCACGTTTGGTGACCAATTTCCAACTTTTTTGTATTTGTCGTTTATTTATTGATTTTTAGTATTACCCTTTTCCTCCCACTTTCCCAGAAAAAAAATTAATAATTTTTTATTTTAGTTTTATTATTAATTATATTAATAGTTTTAAATTTCGGTGACTTTAAATATAAAATAAATAAACATGTAAACGATAAATTTCAGTTTATAACTACTATATGATAAATTGAATATAAAATGTATTATGTATTGAGTTTATTTTAAAGTAAAAAAATGTAATGTATATTAATAATGTTATTAATTTAATAAATTAAGGATACATTAAATAAAAAATATATTTAATAAAATATTATTTTAATTTTTATACTAAAATTCCTAACTTTTTTGAGAATTAATTAATAGCAATTATTAGTAGCAATTATTAATAGCACTTAAAGTTTTTATTCAAAAGTTTTAATTTATAATTTCCAAAAAACAATATAGGAATTTTTTGAAAAATCAGCCAAAACCATAAAGTCTAAGTAATAATTAATTAATTAATTAAACATAATAATAATAATAATAATAATAATAATGCAACATTCTAAATGTTGCATAAATTGTAATGCAACATCGTAAAAATACCTCTTAACAGTGTTAGGTGATATTATGCAGATTTTAATTTTTTAAGTACAGTTATAATTTACAATTCGCAAAAAGTAAGAAATTATTAATTAACTAGGACTTCCCTCAGAGGGATTAGTCTGAGCGATATTACTGAGAACATAGATTTAATAATAACATGTGGAAGCAAAGAAAATGAGATGTTATCTTTAATTGTCCATATACTGCGATAAACTGAAATGATGAAAATAAACGAATCGTAGAATTACAAAATCTTATATATAAATTCGTATACACTGTTTAAAAAAATGGGAAATCAAACCATTCAAGACAGCCATGCATGGATATAAAATTGAAAGTACGCAATATATTAAAAGTAAAATAGAAAATGAAACACTAAATTATTTATATTGGAATTTTAACTGTATTAAATGATGTCAAGAGCATAATCAGACGCTCCGCACCAATTTGAGTAACTTTAAATGACAAATATATGATGTTTAAAAAGAATGGACTATACTTTATATGGTGTGTGCTCCCTCGGAATAGTCAATATTGTACAATATCTGTTTTCCACAGATGCAATGAGGTTGTCGATAACATTTAAGGAATTCTCTCCTCAAAATCTAATATAGTATCAAAGTACCGCAGTGGCATGCAATGCTTCGTTAGAGTGTGTTTTAGATATGCTCGATCGGATTTAAATGATGAGTGTATGCTGGCCACTACATACGCTGTATTGTTTTGTTTTCAAACATATTCTGCACAAGTTGAGCTATATTTAGTAAGTATTAAATAAAAGAAATCGGCAATGATTACAACATAAAGTATGACACAAGATCTGAATATATCGTGTGCATAACTTTTGAGCTGTCAAAGTGTCATTTGAAGTAATTTACAAATCCATACATATTTATTCAGGAAATCATGCAAGCTAACATACGCCAATATGATCCCGATTATAAAATTTCACCAGAATAAGTTAATATACAAAAAAGCTACTAATGATAATTGAGAATATGACCTTATGATAAAATGTCTAGAAAAATGAATCGGATAAAAAATTCATATCACATTTAAAACAACACTTCCCTCTGTTAGTGGCCTTGGCGAGAGAGAGAAAAGCCTAGAGAAGGAACACTTTAACAAGTACTTTCGGGCAACCTACTCACTGTTTCATACAGGTCTTTATTCAATATTTACACAATTTATTTAATGCTAGGTGGGTATCTATCTGTTTTGTTGCATTTAAATCGCATGTTTTGCGGAGGAAATGCAGCATTATGAAATATTTAAAGTTGCTGTACCTAATAATTCCAGATTAATAGTAATTGAGATCGCTTTCCGTTAATTTCATCTTTTTAAATTTTAAATATTTTAGAAACCATTCATAGAGACAATTGTATATTTTAAAACTAACCCGAAGCAAAATTTCAAGTTTTTGGGCTCAGCAGTAACAGAGAAATAGAAATTTTTTGAAATTTTTTTGTTTCTGCCCTGTTTTATATAGCGACATTTTTAGAAATTGTTCTATTGCGAGAATTTACGTCATGACAAATACAGCCATGTCAATATTCATGTTTATATTCCTAACAGTTCCATGTTCTTCGTTACTTAGATCATCTTTAGATCTTTTTTCCGCTTTGTTTAGTCTTTCTATTTTTTAGAATTCGTTATACAACGAGCATTTACATCTTATTAATTACTACCATGCCAAAGTTCTAGTTTCTAATCCCAACAGTATACCAAAAATTTCAGTATTCCAAATAAATCATAGTTTAGAAACTTTCTAGAAATTTTTACGTTTATCCGTCAAATTGAACCTTTTAGAGAGCGTTCATTACGAGTATTTACATCTTAAAAGTAACTACCTACCGCACCAAATTTAATGTTTCTATCCCAATCAATATCACAGATTTCGCAATTTTAGAATTTTTTTGCTCCTGCAGCGATGTAGGTTCTTGCACTGACATAAAATAGTCTTGTTTTCGGAGCAGAGATGGCCACCAACATTTTTTTAAGTTGGCTATGTAGTTTCAGAGATAACACCTCACAAACGTACAAGCATTAATAATATTATATACTTTATAATATTATAACGCTTTATAATATTAGCATTAGATGTACAGATACAAAAGCAATTTATCTGTTACAAACTAAAGTGCCGGCGTTGCCCAGAATTTGAAGGCTGTTTGTTCTGAAAAATCAATTTCAAAATTTAACATACAACACAAAACAAACATTAAAAAAATCAGTCGAAATGTTGTATGAATGAATCATATGAAAACGCTACATAAAAATGTATAAATGTATATAACAGACGCAAAAGAATACAGCTATAAATGAACTTATATCAATTTATAATTGCAGCAATAATGTTAAAATAGGCCAATATTTCCCTAATCGGGTTTTTATCATGCTTCAATACATTTTTCACACTCATATGACTTTATACTATATCCACCACGTCCTTTATATTTCCAATATGACGTAATATTTTCCTCTTTCACGTGGAAACCTTGAAATAGAAAAAATATGAAGTTATATTTACTTTCATTTAAATTCGTCAAACCATTTATTTCATTTTCATATTTCACGTGAATATCTTGCAATAGAAAAGTTATGACGTAATATTCACCTTTTTTAAAAATTCGTCAAACTATTTATTTCATTTTCATTTTTCACGTGGAAATCTTGCAGTAGAAAATTAATATTTGTAGTAATAATTTTATTGTGTTTTTTAATTTTTGGCAACTGCTATAACGAAAAATATTTAAATTTGATAAGAAATTGGTGGTTTTTTATTAATTAAAAATTAATATAAATTATTTCGATTCCGGATTACTTTAGTTGTCTCGGCCATGTTTTAATACACATGTACGTATCTTTTCACAATTTTGGCTTCCAGATTGTGGATTTTTATAGAATTACAAATAGACAGATAGACAAGTTTTCATTTTTATATATCTCTCTATTCTAAAAAAAGTAACTAACGCTGTCACTGCCGCCGCCGACGGTTTTGAATTTTTTGTGACCGGAGGTCTTTCTTCGTTATTATTAAGAAAACTATTGCATACAAAAAATATGAAAATCGGTGGTATTATAGCGAAATGTTTGATCAACACGCTAATGCATACAGTTTTCAAATCGAAGAATTATTTTAAGAGATATTTAATGCTAAAGTTGGACAAAATCGTTCCATTAAAAAAACACTTATAGGAGCAAAAGCTATACATGTGAATTTAATCATTTTTAGATCATTTTATTCAATAGAAAATCCCGGTGTGCAGATTTCATTAATTTTTTAATTTGACTCATTTTTTGAGGTTTTATTTCTATTTTAAATTCAAATATTCAGCATCTCGACTGATATTTTTTACATATTTTAGAAAATGGTATTAATTTAAACTGTTGCCAACTGTATAAACAGCGCAAACAATAATGTTTGCTTCAAATAAAAAAATTATTTACACGTTACTATTATAAACAGAAAAAAACCTTCAAATTTGAATTAAATAATTAGGTATAAAAAGCAGGCACTTATTGGAAATTACGCCATTTAAACTATATTTACATGTGAATTTTGAAAGAGAAAGGATATTGTAAAATAAATTCATTAACATGCGTTAGAAGTCTGAAATAGAAGAAATTGCGTCACATTACACTTATAATGCAAAATGAACAAAAAATAGTATTGCAAAACAGTTTAAATTTAAAAATTGCGCGAGACAATATATTAGAGGTTAAATATTAGATTTGTTCAAAATTTTATTATTTGTCGTTTGATGTGAGGTGTTCAGCTATAAGTATGCAAATTTTCATGTCTCCAACATAATTAGGGGCTGAGTTAGAAAAATTGCTTAAAATACACATGTTAGATCCCAGAGGGTTAAATATTAGACTTTTTCAAAATTTTATTATTTGCCGTTTGATGTGAGGAGTTCAGCTATAAGTATGCAAAATTTCATGTCTCCAACTTAATTAGGGGCTGAGTTAGAAAAATTGCTTAAAATACACAAGTTAGAGCCCAGAGGGTTAAATATGACTTTTTCAAAATTTTATGATTTATCGTGTTATCGCAAGTGTTCAGCTATAAGTATGCAAACTTTCATGTCTCCAACTTTATTAGTGGCTGAGTTAGAAAAATTGCTTAAAATACACAAGTTAGAGATTAGAGGGTTAAATATTAGACCTTTTTCAAAATTTTATTATTTGTCGTTTGATGTGAGGATTTCAGCTATAAGTATGCAAAATTTCATGTCTCCAACTTAATTAGGGGCTGAGTTAGAAAAATTGTTTAAAATACACAAGTTAGAGCCCATAGGGTTAAATATTAGACTTTTTCAAAATTTTATTATTTGTCGTTTGATGTGAGGTGTTCAGCTATAAGTATGCAAAATGTCATGTCTCCAACTTAATTCGGGGCTGAGTTAGAAAAATTGCTTAAAATACAGAAGTTAGAGACCGGAGGGTTAAATATGACTTTTTCAAAATTTTATTATTTATAGTGTTATCGCAAGTGTTCAGCTATAAGTATGCAAACTTTCATGTCTCCAACTTAATTAGGGGCTGAGTTAGAAAAATTGCTTTAAATACACAAGTTAGCATAGGCGTAGAGTTATATGGGCCCGTGGGGCTCGGGCCCCTCCAATAATTTTTTCAGATGGGCTATATTTTTTTATGTCAACTGACATAGGAAAAAACTCAGATTTTGGAATTTCAGATAATTTGCAAAAGTTTTTAGCATATGTTTTCGGTGGATAATTGTTCTTTCTCTAAATTCGCTGTTTACTTTTATCCTTTCTAAACAAATAAAACAACTGGAAAATTTTAGCGTGGCGTATGGGAAAAAACTAAGCACTCCCCATGATGGGTTTTTCTTCCTTCTTTGGACACTGGGTAGAGGTCTGCACGGGCCGGAATTTCCAGGCCCGGGCCCGGCCCGACCCGAAGGAAAGCTATTTTGGCCCAGCCCGGTGTAAAAATTGAAAGTTCGGCCCGAGCCCGGCCCGGCCCGACTAAATGTCTACAAAAAAATCCGTTTTTTCTCGACATACAATTAAGATTCTTTTAATGAATACTACATGCATATTTATCGGAACATTTTACAGTATATTTTAAATTACTATGTGTGAAAACACACAATAGTAAACGTTAACGATTACTTAGTGTTTTAGTCAACGTCTCTACAGACGTTTCAAAATTTAAATAAGGGTTCATTAAAAGATTATTGTAGTTTAGAATAAAGGGTTAAAAAACATGATAACTTTTGAAGCTTATAATAAAAGGTAGATTTGTGAAAATATTTCTGTCATTTTTAAGGCTTTTCTCAAATCCAAAGGAGCTACATTTTGATACATTTATGAATTCATTTCTTTTCGGAAACGCAAGAGATTGGCAGGTATTCTTATTCAGAAACCATGTAAATGCCTTTTTTTTTTAGATAAAAGTAAATATCTTTCAGAAAATACTGCCAAAGTTAGCGTTTTGAATCGAATTTTCGGAAGCGATAGCACAGGAAAGGAGAAAACGTACAGTCACGTGACAAGTGTCTCTGTTATCTCTGTACGTAATTTATGAAAAATGGAAACGCTATTTGATCTCAATTGCCTTCAATACTCAGCCTGTCAATTATAGTTAAAAATGAGTCAGAAAATGTGTTTGAGAGTTTCGCATTGTTGAGCAGTAAATATGAGAACCACCTTAAGGTACATTTCCAAAGATACTGTTAACAGAAGTTCATTATCGCTATTAATACTTTTACAAAACATAATGCCTGTCCTACACATCCTGAGAACGATTAAGACCAGATCCGTCCCGGCACAAGTCTGCCGAAAAAAATTAAACCCGGGATCAGGCATCATGTAACTGTACGATGCCGATCTCTACGATGGACATGTTACATTTCTGTATTGATGTTGTTAAACTCGCATCGGCTCGTAACGCACATTTATACTTCTCGAAAAAGTCATATTCATTGGAAATGACCTCGTATTTTATCTGCTCCTCTCAAATTCTTATATCGGGCCGATAGGCCCGATTAATTTTTTTTATCGGCCGGGCCCGGCCCTTCAGGCCCGTTCAATTTTTTTGCCGGCCCGGCCCGTTTATTTTGTCTGTCGGCCCGGCCCGTTTGAAAATTCTCCTCCATTCCGCCGGGCCGGGTACGGGCCTCGGGCCAAGCCCGGGCCCGTGCAGACCTCTAACACTGGGCACACTTTCTGGGAAAAAATTCTTATTCTAATTCGGCGTCATAGACATAGGGCAATAAATTCACGTTTTTAACGGACAACAAATGGTGTCCGATATGATCTGAGTAGAGCACAGATAAAATGGTTGGCCGTTTCCCGAATCTGCAAAGAAAGTGACTCCAATTTACGAGCTTTGAAAAACTCGGGAGAAAGGGGGGAGGGGAGTTAAGTTTTGTTGCAAATGATAGCCAGGAAGAATCACCAGTGTCTCCAAAGCATAGAATATAAAGGGAGAAATTCTTTGTCTCTAAATCATGCATAAAGCTCATATTTATTAAAATAGCCCAAATCTATTAAGCGGTCTCTCTGTAGTAAATGACGATTCACCAGGATCTGGTAACAATAAACAATATATATTCAGTTGTTCTTATTCAGGCCGAGCAAGAAACCCTTTCTCAGGGTCATTTTCTTTCATTAAGATCATGCTGAGTAGGGACCGGGTCTAAATTTTTTCTGTAAACCCGGGCCAGGCCTAAACTTAATTTTTTACCGTGCCGTTTCGGACTGACATTTGATTCGATTTTTGTGCTATTTTCAAGCTTTTAGACGTTCATATAAAAGTATCTATCTGTACATGCGCATTCGTGGCAAACACAGCAGGGCCGCTTTTTTGTGCGCAGCCCTGTAGTATTTATATTTTACATTTATACACTAGCTAGCTGACATGCCCGACGTTGTCCGGCCTGTCAAAAAACAGTACAAAACACGAAAAAAATAAAAAAATCGCGAAAAATTAAAAAAAAAAAAGCTGCACGAATACCAAATAAATTTAAATGAAAAGAAAACAAAATTTACTATTTTGGGCTAGAAGATAACCGGATTCCTTTTACTAATTTGAAAGAATTCTAGCAAATCGCGAAAAAACTCTAAAAATCGCTAAAAATTCAAAAATCGCAAATGACAAAATTTTGTTATTATGGGCTAAAAGTTTAAAACAGGATTCCTTTTACGAATGTAGAAAAATCAGCGCGGAATGCGAAAAATCGCTAAACAATACATAAAAATTCGCAAAAAATTGAAAAATTGCTGTACGAATTTCGAATAAACTTTATTGAAAATATAACAAAATTTATTATATTGGGCTAAACATTTGACACCCATTTCCTTTTACTAATGTCAAAAGATAGCAGCGGAACGCTAAACATCGCATTAAAAATAGATAAAAAATCAAAAATCGCAGAGGAAAAAAATTACTACAGCGTGTTACAAGTTTGAAACGAATTTCTTTTATAAATGTTAAAAAAAAAAAAAAAAAAGAAAAAGAAAAAAGAAAAAAAAAAGGGCACGGAACGAGTAAAAATGCTAAAAAACGTGTTGAAGTGAAGATTTTTTTCTGTTCTTTTTTTTTCAGAAATCGCGGAAGAGAAAATTTGCTATATTAGGCTGAAAGTTTGAAACCGAAAAAATGTTATGAATGCCAAAAAGTCGCTACGGAATGCGAAAAAATGCAAAAAAGACATTAAAAATTCAAAAATCGCTGAGAACACAAATCACTATAGTGGACTAAAAACATTAATCGGAATTCTTTCACGAATGTCAAAAAATCTCCACGGAATGCAAAAAAAATCACAATAAAAATCGCTCAAAGTGAACAAAATTTACTACATTAGGTTAAAAGTTTAAAACTGAATTCTTTTTACCAATGTAAAAAAGTCACTGCGGAAAGCGAAAAACCGCTGAAAATTGCATTAAAAAGCGCTAAAAATCGCAAACGCGAAAAATTACTACAAGTGCTCTAAAACATTTTAACAGGAATTCTCTCACGAGTGTCAAAACTCGTTGCGAAAAATCGCAAAAACTCGCATTAAACATCGAATTAAAAATTCACAAAACTTACTGTATAATGCTAAAAATTTGAAACCGAATTCATTTTATCAATATAAAAAAAATCGCTGCTAAACACGAAATAACGCTAAAAATCGCATGCAATTATTTGCGAAAAATTAAAAAATCGCTGCACGAATTCCGAATAAACTTTTTTGAAAAGAGGACAAAATTTACTATAATATACGCTAAAAGATTGAAATCTGATTTATTTTAATAATAATAAAAAAAAATTGCCTCGAACAGTGAAAAAACGTTAAAAATTGCATTAAAAATTATATTGAAAAAGTCTAATCAAAAAGTCCGAAATCGGGCTTCGGCCTAATCTACCTTCATACCAAATTTTGTAGCTCTGCGTACAGCGATTTTTTTCAGAACATAGCCGACAGACAAACTTCTTTCCTTATTATTATAGACTAGCTGACCCGCCCGGCGTTGCCCGGGCCTGTGATAATGACCTTTAATAAAGCACAAATTTGTATGATTTTATACCTTTAATCCGATTTTTGTCCGAGTTTATATTTTTAAATGAAAAAATCTCCAAAAATATTGATCTTTTAATGGTAAAAGCGCTCGTATAAGAAGTAATTTTCTGTTTTTCACACATATTTTTTTTTTAAAATAGTTTCTTTTGGTCCGAATTCTTTAAAATTTTTATCGTTATAAATATAACCGTTTCCCAGCGCGTGTGAAATTTTCGTGAAAAAATATTGATATCTACTTCTAAAATAAATGTTTTCTTTTTCCCCTTTACTTTCTTCTATCTTTGCAAGAAGAAAATATTGCATTCAAGAAAATTTTGGAATTCCGGTTTACGGCGGATTTACACATTTAGCGGTCACAGATCCCGAAAAACACGTTTTTACAAAATGTCTTCTGAGAATCTGTCTGTGAGTTTATATGTGACACAAATTTTTGGGGCGCTCTATCTCAAGAACTAATGCACGGAATTTAATAAAACTTTCGGTTTAATTAGTCACTGGTATAAATTGATGCTGAATAGTTGTTGTTGCAAATCGCCCTATATCTCAAGAACTAGCACAGATTTTCATAAAACATCAGATTCTGTTAGTCCTTGATATTGTTTGGTGCTGATTAATTTTTGGTGTAAATTGCTCAATAGGTAGCGCTGTTATGATGCATTATTCACGATTTCCTCAATAGCTATATCTCAAGAACCAATGATCAGATTTTCATCAAACTTCAAATTCAGCTATATCTTGATATTATTTCGGGCTGATTACGTTTTCGTGTACATCGTCCAACAAGTTTCGCTACTATGCTTCATTTTTCACGATTTTCGCAATAGCTCTTTCTCAAGAACTAATGCACGGTATTTTCATCCAGATTAGGTTAGTCCATGATATAAAATGGTGCTGATTACTTTTTGGTGTAAATTGGCCAACAGGTGGTGCTGCGATACAGAATTTTTCATGATTTTCGTAATAGCTCTATCTTAAAAACTAACGCACAAATTTCCCTCAAACTTCAAATTCAATTAGACGTTGATATATGTTATTCTTTATTACGTTTTGGTGTAAATCGAGCAATAGGTGGCGCTGTTATGCTCCGTTTTTCACGATTTCCGCAATTATTCTGCTTCAAAAACTAATACACAGAATTTAATCAGACTTCATATTCTGTTACACTTTCACATAAATAGATCTTTTTTTAAGCTTGGGTATATACAGCTCGACAGGTGTCGCTTTTGTGCTCTTTGAGCTGAGACTTTTTCTTGCAGACATCTAAGTGGATGGATGCCGAAATTCAATTGTTGTTTCAAAGGTGCGATGCTTATATCTCCTTTTAAAATGTACACAATTTAATGAACCTATATCTTTAGAATCCTTATGATGGAGATGAGCATATATGCTCCTCATGACAATCTATAGATTGTCATTTAATTTCGGCACCGTGATAATGAATTTTGAAGTATTAACATGCATGAGATAGAAGAAAGTTTTGGGATTGTCACATCCGACTAGTTTTTCTTGTTGTCGCGTCGGGTTCTTTAACATAACAGCAGCAACAACAACAAAAAAAAAATAGTTTTCGCCGTCCGAACTGTCCGAAATTTTAATATGTTATAAACATAACTATACCTGAGTACTCTATAAAATTTCATGAAAAATATGCATATTTGATAGCGAAAACGTGTGCCGAAGCCAAGCGAAACCGCGCCGAAACCGTTTTTTAGCTTTTTCGTCGAAATTTTCTAAGATTTTATTATTATTATTATTTTTAAATATTTCACTCGTTCTAAAATTACGAAATTATTGTAATAAATGTAAAATCCAGTCTGTCGAAATGCTCTAAAAAGATTGTGGAAAAAAGAGAGTCTCGTCACGTTGAGGCGCGAAGTGATTTGCGGTCGCGAATTTGTTTGAAGAATTAAAATTAGTCTTTTAGAAAACCGTTTGCACCGGCGACGAGAAGAAGATCTTAGCTTTAAATACGTATTTTTTGTGAATCGGTACTTCTAAAATTGAGTCCTGAGTAAGCGTTGGCGAAAGGGAGAAAAAGTCGACTGATAATTTGAAAAAATTTTTCAAAGAGTTAAGAATCATATTTTTTTAACTGATTGCGGCGTTTGAGACGTAAATCTACGAACTATAAGAATATGTGATCCGTCGTTCCGTATTTTAAACGGCACGGCTGATGAGCATTAAAACAAAACGGAAAAAAAAATGTATTTAGTTCTTCCTTCCTTTCCGCTCGAAAAGCAGGTTCTGGTCTTGCACGAGCGCGTCTCAGCCAATTTTCAAAAAAAGATATCTTTTTGATGAATTTTTAATTAATATCTCGGCCAATTATCAAAAAATTTAAAATGTGAGCCTCGGGGGCATCCATACCTGCATTGAACTATTCTCATATAAATTTTCAGACATCTGCTGGTAGTACATTTTCATAGCCATCGGCAGTAAACACACACAAACAGCGATCTTGTCTTTTATTATAAGACATATAGATATTTATGATATATGTAGAGTAAAACCTGTCTATGGCATAATCCTTTCTTAAATGGAAAATTTTCATGCTCCAGAAGAAAAGATTGCCGTACAATTTTACATAATTAGCTAGAAACCTGTCTTAAACGGAATATTGTTTCGGTCGCTTACGATTGCTCTTACAAAGGTTTTACTGTACGGATATAAGGTTAGCCTGTGTAGACGGAACCTGTCTATAACGAAATCTTCTTTAATGGGAAACATTTCATGATCCCATCCAAAGGAACACTTTGAAATTTTACCTGTTAAGATAGACGAAAACCTGTATAAAACGGAAACATTCAACGGTTATTTGTAATTTTGTCTTAGCAGGTTTTACTATTTTTGTATTCATTACTTAGTAAATTAATTCCCTGTTTCAGGGGGGGTGTAGACTCCCACCCCCTTGTCTGCGCCACTGGTTGAGCCCCTCCAATAATTTTGAAAACTCTACGCCTATGCAAGTTAGAGCGCAGAGGGTTAAATATTAAACCTTTTTCAAAATTTTATTATTTGTCGTTTGATGTGAGATGTTCAGCTATAACCCTCATAGCATGCATGGTCACGGTGACGTCACTGTGACGTCACTACAAGTCACTGTGGTCACGTCACATCTGTGACCGAAATGCCACCACTCAGTGATGTCAAATTGTGACTGAAATGTGAACTTCTTAGAAAACTTTAAAAACTTACGAAAATTCTTCAAAACATGTTACTTTTTGTAAAATTATATTTTTCTGGCAATTAAAAAAAATTGTGACGTCTCTGTTATGTCACTGCTATGTAACGTACGCCACGTCACATATGTGACAAAAAACCCAGCATATTGTAAGTCACAGTGTGACAAAAAATATGAACTTCAAAAATCTTTGAAAATGAAGAGAAATATTTTAAACAGCCACGAGTTACAGCGGCATAAGGAATGAAAATATATTAGTGGATAGCAAATGGTAAATTCCGTCACTAAAGGGGGGGGGGGGGCATAATAAATAAAGTGCACGATACAAGCATTAATAAACTAAATTTTTAGGCTATATTTTATCAATTTGATATCTAAGACAGTGAATGTATACTTTTTTATGATTTCAATTTTATCTAGCATTTGGATAATATATTTACAATTACGAATATTAAATTTATACACTTTACATATTTAGTTTGCTGTTAGGAAATTTCACTCTTTCTTTCTTTTTTTACCGACCAGAATTATTCGAAACACTTCTGTGGTTTCAAACTAAAAATTTTCTATTACAGTTAAATCTGCACCTTTTAATGAGCATGTAGAAAGAGTCTTCAGAGTTTAGTCATCTATGCATTTCTTGCTTTAGAATATTTTTATAATTTGTATTCAAGTCATAAATTCTACTTCTTTCAGACTTTTAAAATAAAATTAGCATTTTCCGAAAATAAAGGAAAACAAACTTTACTTTAAAAAAATAGAAAAAAAAAGGGGGGGGGGGTGTCGTTAATACATTAAATTTATTTTTACACCTGTTAAAAATTTAAACAATGTTTTATCTAATAAACTCTAATTATGAATATTATTATTATAATTATTTAGAAAAAAGGATTACAATACATTTTAACTTGAATTATTTGGTACGGATAAAAAGAAAAGATTAATTACATTGGACATTTCTTCAAATACAAAATTTTAATGTATGATACTTTCAGAAAATTTCTGCGCGTTCAAATTCCACATTTCTTGTATACAAAAACAATCTGTAACAAACCATCTGCTCGAAAATCGTCTGCCCACAGAAAAATAAATATGAGAATACGCGGGAAATAGTTCACTTGTTTTAGAACAACACGTCTACAACACTTTAAGATAAGGAAATGACCATTTTAGGATACACGGATATTAATGGAACGTGCATGTAAGTTTTATTTAATTTAAATATTTTATTCCTGGTTGTATATTATGAGTTAAATAGTTATGTTTGTAAGAGACTGATCTTTAACTGTCAGAAGCGATATTTTCCAATTTGATAACTGTGAAGAAAAATATTTTAATCTGCCATCGCTTGAAAAAAAAAAAACTGCGCAGAGACATTCATGCCTACATTCATATTGGAATTAATATAAACATTAATTTACTCTTACTTGAGATTGAAAATGTATGGAACGACAATGATTTGGAATTATTTTATCGGCTTCTTACTATTTTTTGATTACTAACATGTATAGTTATTATTATTTTGAGGTTAAATATGATGTTCGATTATCATGAGATTACGAAACTGTTTCAGATTAGAAATTAACATTATACTGGGAAAATGTATTTTTAACATATTACAGTAGTGAAACATTTGAAAGAATTTTCTTTTAGTGCTAATAATATTTTAAATTATCTTTTAAAATCCTAAATCTTCAAACCAATGTTTTCAGATTTAACATTTGCCAAAATTATAAAATAATAGGAATTCCTTATACCATATGGAAATATTTTTGAGATATTGTTAAATCTAATAATGCGTTTAATTTATCTATTGTAGTTTGCTGTTGTTTAACAGTACAATTATAAATACTAATTATTATTTTTAGTGTTTTTCAAATTGGTATATTTATTTTTTTTTAATTGTATGTAAGCATTTTTTCTGTTTGTGATTTTAATCAAACATTTAATTATAGACATTCTGAATGGGTTATTAAATTTTCTTCTATTGTAAATTAATTTTCTACGTGTATGATTCGGGTAATTATTGGCACTAAAAAGTAAAATATGATATTTAAGCATTGAAATAAAGTATTTTTCATGCCTGATAGGAAGTTATAGATTAAACTGCTTTAGTATATATTTTTTTAAAGTTCATATAATACAGGATACATAATGTAGGACACAAGTTGAAAAGTGCTTATGACTTCGGTTTGTCTCTCCGTCTGTCCGTCTAGCAGTCTGTGCGCACTCTAAACTCTCGAAAATATACTCGGATTGCCCTGAAATTTTTGGATGGTATTGACGTTTACCATCGCACGGTACCTATTTGTAATGAAGTTTGTAGCATGCTTTGTTCATTTACAGGGACAGCCAAAAGTTTTCCGTTACATTACGGCCTATGGGAAAAAGTCGTTTCAAATGATTTTTTATGATTTTACGCACGCTTTCAAACAGAATAAAATTTATATGCATTTATGAAGTGCACTAAAATATGCATTCTGTTGACTATGCGATGCAAAGAATAGTTATTGTTCATTTACAGGACTAAAAAAGGAATTCAAATACATAATGATATAGAGGTGGAGGGAATTGTTTGCGGCATACTTTAATTATGTTAATCTATTTCATATATAATGAAATTGATGTATGTCGCTGAGGTTTACATACTATAAATTATTTCATGTATAATACGAATAATACGTATATAGCATTTACAGGGACACACAAAATCTTTCAGATACCATATTGTATCCGAAGTACTGTTCATTAGCGATGATTGCTGGAAATATATTTTTAATTATGATATGCACTTTTATGATTCACTATATTTATGCATAGTGTATGGTGTATATAAATGCTATAATTCCTATACAAGGCTACACAAAAGTATTCGTAAGGATTACTGGGTATGGGCGCAAATTGCTTAAAGGTGGTTTTTAAATGAGTTATGCTTTTTTTCGCTGAACTGCATTTAATTTACCAAGAAATATTTGTAGAATATAGATAAAATGATATACAGGGTCACGTAAAGAATTGGATACATGGCCGTCTATATATTATAATTTCTGGAAATGTGATTTCAGCAGTTTTAAGAGTGTCTTAGTTTGAATTAAATTTTAACTAAATAGTAGCGTGTAATAAAGATTTTAGGTAAACTACAGGGTTGTACAAAGGTATTCAAGTATGTTTCCATACATTAGTATAAATTGCTGAAAATGAATTTCAACCTGTTAGGCGTTTTCTTGCTAAGCTAAATTTTCCCATTATATAGTATATATACACTTAAAAAAATGGGTACTCAAAATTGAGTAAAAAGTACTCAATTTTAAATGCGTCACATGCACAAAATAGCTCCGATCCAAATGTACTCAAAGTTGAGAAACACATGTACTCATTTTTTATTCCATGGCTGTGATCAAATATGAATCGTTATGTACTGCCCCCCCCCCCCAAAAAAAAAAAAAACAAAAAAAAACCCCTAAAATGTAAAGTAAAATGTACTGACATTTATTTCCCGTCCAAAGTTCTTAACAAGAAATGTTTAATTGATTATTTATCAAGAAAAATAGCAAAATTCTTAACAAGATACTCAAATCGAATATTTTTATGACAAGAACATTATTTCCAAGCAATTATTTTTAAAATGCTGTGCATAATTTAATATTTACATTAATAAACATCACTTATGCCGCCATAAATGAAATGAACCATTACAGGGTACAAAACTATTTGTTTGTTTGGGTTTGATAACATGTGATGCTTCAAAATAGAGAAAGCATAGGTTCATTTTTGATCCAAAAATATTCAATTCAATATGAGTACGTCGGTTTGCTCATTTTTGAGTACTTCATTTTTTTCAGTCTATCAACCTACTGATCAAATAAGGGCTGTTTAAAAGAATTGGAAAACATATTTGGCTATGGACGGTAACTGCTGAAATCAGTTTTTCAAATGTTTTATGCGTTTTCTAAAATGTTTACTTAGTTATCTTATTTACGTCATTTCCCTAAATTACGATGTCTTGTTAAAGCATTCAGAAAGTGTTGGAAAGTATATTTTAATCTATGCTTAACGCATGATTTTTCTTACTCGTTTTTTTTTTTTCTATTTCCCAGATCAGTCTTTTCCTATAAAACATACCAAATCTATTTAGCTCATATTCACAAAGTACAATATACACGGGAATAAAAAATTTAAATAAATATCGCTTATCATGCCGCTCTATAAATAATAGTTGTATTAATATCCGTTAGTTTCCATGTTCGTATTTAATAAAGCAATGACAAATCAAAACAAATTAAAAAACTTACACATTCTAAATATCAAGCATAGAACTTAATAAAAAAATATGTCAGTTGATAAGCATTGTTTTTTAAGTGGAAAAATGTAAAATGTTTTAGAAGAATAGGACTCCAAAGTAGCGATATTTTGCTAAAAAGTACGGTAAAAAGATAAGATTTTATATTTACAGCAAAATTTTATTTTAAAATTCATCGCTGTATTAATACTTAGAAATTTTTCTAGAGAGAATCATTCGCCTTATATACAATATTTCAAATGAAAATCAAATGTCAAATTAATTGCTTAAAAGGCGCAAAGGCCAACATTGTGAAAAAGATTCCATGCCGGGTCTCGAACCCGGGCCATCAGTGTAGCACACTGACATTCTACCGACTAAACCACATGAAACGACGCCCAGCCCGTAAAATTTTTCACTATTACATGTTCGCAAGGCTACAAACGCAGCATAAGATGGAATATTTATCGTGAGCCACCGACATGGGGTAAACACGAAACTTAATTAAATCCAGCATCGATTGAAACTATATTAATAATTGGAAATTTTTCCAGGGAGAAACATTCGCCCTGCATACAACATTTCAAATTAAAATTGCCTTTTAAGCAATTAATTTGAAATTTGACTTTCATTTGAAATATTGTATGCAAGGCGAATGGTTCTCTCTGGAAAAATTTCCAAGTATTAATATAATTTCAATCAATGCTGGATTTAATTAAGTTTCGTGTTTGCATCATGTGGGTGGTTCACGCTAAATATTCCATCTTTTGCTGCGTTTGTAGCCTTGCCAACATGTAATAGTGAGAAAATTTCCAGCCTGGGTATCGTTCCATGTGATTTAGTCGGTAGAATGTCAGTGTGCTGTACTGATGGCCCGGGTTCGAGTCCCAGCATGGAATCTTTTTCACTATTTGCGTCTTTTAAGCAATTAATTTGAAATTTGATTTTCATTTGAAATCACAGTGTTTATGACAAGTTCGTCACAAATGACACATATTTCACAAATTGGTCACAATGTGACTTCAAAGCATTGTCGCTTTCGTCACAGGTTCGTCACAAAGTTAATGCCAAAATAGTCACAAATGACACACTTTTCACAAATTTGTCACACCGTGACTTCACAGAGTGGTCACAATGTGACGTCACAAACGTCCTCTAAAACGGCCATAACGACCTCGCATTCTAGTCACTGTGACGTCACATCGACGGTCACAAAATCACAGTGTGACTTCACAACGACGTCGCCGTGACGTCACCATGCCTTACGGGAAGTATGCAAAATTTCATGTCTCCAACTTAATTAAATTAGGGGCTGAGTTAGAAAAATTGCTTAAAATACACAAGTTAGAGCCCAGAGGGTTAAATATTAGACTTTTTCAAAATTTTATTATTTGCCGTTTGATGTGTGGTGTTCAGCTATAAGTATGCAAATTTTCAAGTCTCCGACATGTATAGTTTCTGAGAACGGGCTCTGTGACAGACGGACAGACAGACAGACAAAGGAGTGAGACAGGTAGGGTTTCGTTTGATGAACAAAACTCTAAAAACATGCTGCGGGTGCGGATGACTGCAACAACATCCTAAAATTACATTACCATCAGCGATCTACCAATCCCGAATTTAGTTTATATTCATTTCATATATTCTTATTCTTTTGTGTGGCCCTGTAAAATAACTATCAATATTATATACAGTAAAACCTCTGAATAGCGGACACTCCGAGAATGCAGAATTTGTCCTCTATTTAGAGGTGACCGCTACTGAGAGTAAAACATGTACAGTTATTTATAAGTTGGTAATCGAAAAAATGTCCGCTAAATAGAGGTATCCGCTAATCGGGTGTGTCCGCTATGGAGGTTTTAGCAGTAAAACCTTTGAATAGCGAACACCTCGGGAGGGCAGAATTTGTCCTCTATTTGAGGTGTTCACTACTGAGAATAAAAGATGTACAGTTATTTAAGGGTTGGTAATCGAAAAAATGCCCCCTAAATAGAGGTGTCCACTAATCGGGTGTGTCCGTTATGGAGGTTTTACTGCATAATAATATCATCCTTTACAAGAAAATTGCATGCTGTATGATAGACAGACAGACATCCAGAGAACGATAACCTCCCGGAGCAATAAACACTCATGTCTTTTGTTTTAATCATCCACAATTGTATGTCATACAACAGGCTAAAAACGGTCACCGTGGTACGGAGTACTGTATTATTATTTGTTTGCCCACCAAAACTGGTTGCCACGGGTTGTTGCAAGGTTTGTGATCACGTGGTTGAAACTGATCTATTCAATATTAATGCGTTCGTATTTTTTTTTATTATTTGCTCCGTGTGTTCAAACCAGTTGTCTACGAAAACATCAACCGGTGAAAGTGACGCACACCAAATTTCTGTGACGTATGCAGATAAATTTTGCTTTTTTATCAGTTTTTTCTATATAATTTTTAAACGGTTTGGAACTTATTTTTCATAGTAGGTGCATTCAGTAGGCGACCTTCATAGGTACCTTCTGGTGCAACCAGAAACGAAATCCGACAAATATTTTTTGAGTTATGCTTGACGAAAGGTTTTTATTAGGCTTTTTCTTTAGTAGGACATGGCGTTAATATCCATCGTAGTAGTAATGTGTCCGGACAGTAATATTTCGCTGAGTATTAGCCTTCGCTTCGCTCAGACAATTATAATTAAAGAGCAAAAATAATATTATAAGCTAACTAATAAATGAATAAACAACATGTTTATCTTCAGAACCCTTATCACTTTTATACATGCTAATGAAGTTAATAACGTTATAATAACCGAAAATTAAAAAAATATATATTTGCATTTACCGTATAAAAACTATTAAATAGTTCATTAATAGTTCTTTTTAAACAAGAAATTGATAAATTAGTTATCTAAACAATTAATAATTAAAATAATTTTGAATTGATAAATATGTTTAATAAAAACAATTTAATTTTTGAATTTTTTTTTACTTAACAATATAACTATGAGTGCTTTCAACTTGTCGTGCAAGTTAAATTCATGCTGTATCAAATTTATTGCAAACTAACGGCAAACAAGTAATAAAAAATACTGCAAACTTACTGCAAAGTAGTAATCTTTCCATATCACACTATAAGTTTAACCCCTTCGAAGGGGTCAATAGACCTGATCAGGTCTATTGATGCGAAAGCGCCGTCAGAAGGCGCATGCATAGGTTTTATCACCATAAACAAGTTTAGGTAATATTTGTACTTTTCATTTCGAGCATTTTTTGGTATTTAATAAGTATAGCGTTTAGAAAAAACGGTGCCTACCGAATAAAATTTCTGCAATTTCTGCGTATGTGCTGATTCTCATTGTTGTTGAGTCTCTCAACAGAGAGATTTTTTGCTTTCGTCACTTTCGTGAATTAAAGACAGTCTTGCCATCAGTTTCACAACAAACTACTCATGCAAGTGGGTGATGGTATACCTTGCGGGAGATTTGCTGCGAATTTCTCAATTCAAATTTGTCACGGCAAGATAATATCAGAAAAAATCAAACTTTCTGCTAATGTTCATGTTATCTGGGTTACCTCAAAAATTTCCATGGGGAGCGCGGCGGATCGCATGAACGGCTCATGCGATTGACACTTATGTGAAATCATTATCCAATATCTATTACAGCACAAATTCTTAATTCAATGGCAAGAAATTAAACATGAAAATTGCTGTTTTACACTTAACCACTTGGCCCTAACTTTATTGTAGGCAAATGTTATGTAATGTGAAACTTGATTTAACCCATTCGCTGCCAAAACTAAGAATTTTCAAATTTTTTGTTGAAGGTCGTTTGCCAGCACAAATTCAGAAAGATAAATTTCGCTTTACTAATACAGCGAAATTTCTGCCAATAAATGAGGCTTTTTTTTTTTAAATTCTAAAATAGTGGTGACAAAGTAATCAATAAATTAAAGCCACGAGTATACTCGTGAATGACAGCGAATGGGTTAATTAAATTTAACTCTTCAGTATGCACTCAGCTTTTTACATCATAAGTGTATCTTTTTCACTGGTAAATATTAATGTAACTTGAATGTATAATTAGTTGCAGTTATAGAGATTGGCCTTATATTTTTTATCCATGCTTTTTTTTTAAATTAGGAAATTAAATAAGGATGTACCTAAATTCTTAAAGTTACTCGAAATACTTCTATCATATATACACAGTCAAGACAAGATTCCAAGCACTGGTAAAAAGCTCCATTTTAGACAGGCTTCCATGTAAAGAAGTGTAATTAATTATACTTCTAAGATACACTGCCTCAATAAGATCTATTGTTCATTTCGCAGGGATTCTGAAACTCTTCCGTTTGAGACAGGATTCCGTTATAGGAAGATTCCGCTTTCACAGGTTTCACCATGCTTCACTAAAGAGGGGTGAAAATCCCCTTTTCAGACAGGTTTTCAGCAAATTTAATTGTATCGCAATTCATATTAAGACCATGTAACGCTTACGTTAAAGACAGGATTTTGTTATAGACAATTACTATTTTGACAAGTTTTATTCTATTCATATGATATAAATAAGTATATTTATATAAATACACAACTTTTAAAAATTGAACCTGCCTATAACGGAGTTCTGTCTTAAACATAAATGTTCCATAGTGCTACGGAAAAGAATACTATACAAATACACCAAATAACACGGAAACCTGTGTAAAACGGAATTTTTCACCAATATTTACATTTTCATCTTGACAGGTTTTACTATATATATATAACATGAAGGGAAAATTCTGGACCCTCCACCCCCCCCCCCCCCCGAAACGAAATCCTGGCTACGCCACTGCATGTCGTACCGGTTTTTTTAAGCCATTAAAGATGAAAAATGCCGTGTGGCCACAAAAAAGCGCCGGCTGACTAGAACAAAGAGAGCGCGAGTAGAATAATTCTTCTATCTGGATCTTTATTTAGCATAATCAAATGGGGGAAGCCAGGACATCTACACTTGACATATATATATACATGTATAATATTCTTTTGAATGTATAACATATAGATATCAAGAAAAGCCAAATATGTTTTCTAAATTTCCAAATTTCTTCATTGTGATATATTTATAAAATTTCTTGATTTAAAATGAAATTTTACGTAAAAGTGATTCACTATACATTACTATTTTGAGATTTTATGTTATTTTTTTGTATTTTCATTTTTATTTGTCATATTAAAACATGTAGGCTGCTTTAATTCTAAGTATATAAGTCAAATAAATAACAAAGAAATATTTGAAATACAGAATTAATTTTAAATACGAAAAGAATATTTTATAACAATAGAAATTTTAAAATTTTGATTTATGTTTATTGTGCTTGTAGTTTTTGAATGTAATAAGCATATAAAAGTCTTAAATATATTAAAAAGTATTTGTAATTGTTGCAAACCACTTCACCGTCGACAGGTATGGGGAAAAAGTGCTTTTATTCCCGAGTTATCTCGGGGCAAACGTTGAAGTGGTTCAAAATTAAAAATATTTTTAAACTTGTCATTCGACACCGGTATAAATAGCGGTAATATTATTGTTACATGTAAAAAGATTAATGCAAACTTTTAAATAGTTTTTCAAAAAATAGTAAATTAAAATAATTATTAAAATAAAATAGAAAGTTCTAGTCTGTTCCGGTGCAGAATTTAAACAATAATGTGTCTTTATCACAATTCCATGTTAAGAACCCCTTTTAAAAAAATATGTAAAATGCAATACATTTAAAATTGATGCGCCGTTAAATAATAGGATAAAATAAAGATTTGTAAAAATATTTGCAGATTTTTTCATTATTAATCACATAGTGTGCAAATTATATACAATTGAATATGTGCATTTTGGCATGGGCATTTGCATATGAAAATTAAATCTCGACTTATAAATATTTTTAAATTGTCTGGACTTTATATTTATGATAGACTAAAATATGAGGAGCTTCTATAAAGAATCCACAGAACTCTCTCCTCCCCCACTCCTGAAAACGATTACTTCAACCATATAAAATTTGCATGGGGTGCTACAATTTGATTGCGAGTTATAAGTGTTTGCGGTTTTCGGGGCCTTATATTCGGTTATACTAAAATTTCAAGGGTTCAGTTAAAAAATCTTATAATGTACCTCCTTTTTTAAAGATTACGTTTACCGTACAAAATATGAGTGTGATTACGATAATTACAGAGAGAGTTATAAATGTTTTAATTTATCAGGACCTTATACTTAAGATACACTAAAATATATAAAAAGTCAACAGAGCCCCCCCCCCCCCCTGCCTTATAAAACGATTATGATTATCATAGGAAATTTGTGTGGGCTGCGACAATTTTGATCTGTGTTATAAGTGTTTGCGTTTCCGAGTCCTTATATTCGAGTTATACTAAAATTTAGGGAGAAAATATTTAAAAAATTTGATAATGTCCCTCCTTTTATAAAGATTACGTTTACCATACAAAATATGAGTGTTTTGCGATAATTATAGATCGAGTTATAAATGTCTTAATTTATCAGACCCTTATACTTATGATACACTAAAATATAGAAAATGTTAATCCCCACCCTTGTTTTTTAAAATGATTACCATACGAAATTTGTGTGTGTTTACTAAAATTTTAAGGCCTTTATTTAAAAAACTCTACAATGTCCCCTATAAAATTTTCACCTATTTCAAGTGCACAAAATTTCAGCTTGCTGGAGAAGGGACCGAAATATCTCGGGACCGAAATGTCTCGGGACTGAATTGTCTCGGGATCGAAATGTCTTGGGACCAAAATGTCTCGGGACCGAAATGTCTTGGGACCGAAATGTCTCGGGACCGAATTGTCTCGGGACCGAAATGTCTTGGGACCGAATTGTCTTGGGACCGAAATGTCTTGGGACCGAAATGTCTCGGGACCGAAATGTCTTGGGACCGAAACGGCGGGACCGAAATGGCGGGACCGAAGTGTCGGGACCGAAACGTCCTGCTTCCACCCCAAAGGGGGTGTAGGAGAAAAAAACGTTCTAAAAATGCGATTTTAGCGTTACTGAAGGGCCTAGAAATGTGAAATTTTGAATATTAGTTACTTATAAGATATAAATGATATCTAAGAACAGTTCTTAAACAATTCGAAATTTAAAAGGGGTGAAAATGCACAAAAAGCGTTCTAAAAAACGTTCTAAATGGTAGTTTCTACACAATCTCAGGAAATATAAACCGATTTAAAAAATATTGATGTCAAAATGATGGTGACAACGCTTGCTCTAAGATAGGCTATGTTTTATGTCGGTGTCACTACCCCAAAGGGGGTGCAGGAGCAAAAAACGTTCTAAAAATGCGATTTATGTGTTACTGAATTACCTAGAAATATGAAATTTGAAATATTAGCTACTTATTAGATATAAAGGATTTCTAAGAACAGTTCTTAAGCAATTCGAAATTTGAAAGGGGTGAAAATGCGCGAAAATCGTTCTAAAAAACATTCTAAATGGTGGTTTCTACACAATCTCAGGAAATACCAAACCGATTTAAAAAATAATGGTGTCAAAATAAGGGTGTCAAAATGACGGTGACAACCCTTGCTCCAACATAGGCGATGTTTTATGTCGGTGCCACTACCCCAAAGGGGATGCAGAGCAAAAAACGTTCTAAATTGCGGCTTTTGCGTTACGAATGAGCCTAGAATCGTGAAATTTGGAATGGTAGTTAGTTATAAGATATCAATGATCTCTAAGGACATTTCCTAAAAAAATCGAAATTTAAAAGGGGGGTCAAAATGCGCAAAAAGGGCTATAAAAAACTTTCTAAATTGCGATTTCTATGCAATCTCAGGAAGTAGTGAACCGATTTCAAATATAATGGTGTAAAAATGATGGTGACAGTTCTTAAACAATTCAAATTTAAAAAGGGTGAAAATGCACAAAAAGCGTTCTAAAAAACGTTCTAAATTGTAGTTTCTACATAATCTCAGGAACCAAACCGATTTAAAAAATATTGATGTCAAAATGATGGTGACAACGCTTGCTCCAAGATAGGCTATGTTTTATGTCGGTGCCACTACCACAAAGGGGGTGCCGGAACAAAAAACGTTCTAAAAATGCGATTTATGTGTTACTGAAGGGCCTAGAAATATGAAATTTGAAATATTAGCTACTTATTAGGTATAAAGGATTTCTAAGAACATTTCTTAAACGATTCGAAATTTAAAAGGCGCGAAAAGCGTTCTAAAAACGTTCTAAATGGTGCTTTCTACACAATCTCAGGAAATACCAAACCGATTTAAAAAATAATGGTGTCACAATGACTGCGACAACCCTTGCCCCACCATAGGCTATGTTTTATGTCGGTGACACTACCCCAAAGGGGGTGCAGGAGAAAAACGTTCTAAATTGCGGTTTTTGCGTTACGAAAGGGCCTAGAATCGTGAAATTTCGAATGTTAGTTATAAGATATCAATGATCTCTAAGGGCATTTCCTAAAAAAATCGAAATTTAAAAGGGAGTCAAAATGCGCAAAAAGCGTTGTAAAAAACGTTCTAAATTGCGATTGCTGTACAATCTTAGGAAGTACTGAACCGATTTCAAATATAATGGTTGTTGTGACGATTTGGACGCCATAACACACAGGGTCACGCGACAGTAAAATGATTAGTACAATAGAAACAGTTATCCCGATCTGCGTTGTGAAAAGATCTAATGGGATAATGTTATTTAATAAATTAGGAGAGAAGAAAATTTTGGAATAAAATTAATTTTGGCAATATCTCAAGGACGACTTATTTAACGTTGAAATGGAAATATCGAACTTGTAGGTTGCATAGAGAAACATCCAATTCTATTAATTTCAAAATATTAGATACCATAAATTATGAGTATTATCTAAAAGGGAACAAGGAAGGAATTCAAAGGAAAGACTTACAAGTATGCACACATAAACAAACTTTATTTTCATTTATATAAAATTCATAACTCAAATATGACTTTTTTATATCATAATAATCTTTTCAAATTATCTACTATTTTATCAGAATATAACATAGTTCCATTCTCATTAGAACAGCAAAGCTTTCATCAAAATTATACTTTGTTACTTATTTTTTTTTATCAATTTATGTTATCTTATACTTGCCCCATTTTGTTCACAGCACGATCCGATGATGGGGCTTTTGCCAAAATTTTAATCAAAATTTTATTTATGAAAAATAGTATTCCCGTTATCATTAAAATCTTTATCATAAACAATCATAATATTCAATGACATAAGATTATGTACTTTAGTGGAAATTTAGAAAATTAGTTGCTTAATATTAAATGTACACATCATAAGAAAACATGAAAACAATAGCCACGAATATATTGAAATAAATATAAGGAATTTCTCACCCAAACGGACTTCGATCTTTTCTGTAATCATCCAAATCATACAGTTCACTCATAGTTCATGGAATCCTAAACACAAGTAAGTTCATCGGGGCATAAAGTTCCTTTTATATATATATATATATATATAGTTCATGGGGATCTTTCACAAACCAATTTCACTTTCTTTCGGCACTCTGTGACGCATGAAAATTAGAGCTCCATCTCCACAATGTACACTTTCATAGGCGAAATCTGCTGATATGTCATATCTTCGTTGCATTCGCATCTCATCACTAACCACTGTACATCTCCAAATCAGGTGAATACTTCTGTAAGATTCTGCATCAGTTAATTTCCCGGACAAAGACTTGTCTGCTCTCCGCGATCTTTGTCAATAGATCATGACAAGGACAGGTCCACTCTCAGCATTAATTTTCATCATCATTTCCTTTTTTTCTGCATCAATCATTTTTTTGTGACAAAGATTTGTCTGCTTTCAGCATTCATTTCAATCGTTAAATTTTGTATTGTCCTTAAAATTTGCTGCGAAAGAACTTGGTGTAAAATTTTGAAGTATCAAGTCAGATCTTAACAAAAATTATAGAACCTCTTGAGGACGAGACACAAGACTTAATCCTCTTTTCTCCTTCCTTCTTCCAAGATCCAATTTTTTTTGGGAGGGCTAAATTAACCCAGAGCTGTCGTTCTGATTGGAGGCTACTCCTGGTCCCTTATTGGTACTCTAGACATGCCTATCTATGGGCGTGCCAATTTATTTTTCACTGCATAGCATTAACTTAATTTTTGCCCCTTGCGCCAGGTTTCTCATGGGAATCACCACCCACGTTGAGTGTTGTAAAACCATCTTAATTGATAGAAAATTTATGGTTTCAACATCGTAAATTTTCTATTCTTTCGCTATACATTTACTGTCCATGTCTGGCGTCAGCAATGTTCTCTTTATCTGTAATTTCCTATTTTCTGTCTGGTCTTATTTGGGGAGTTTTATTTTATTACACTGTTTTTGCACATATAAATATTTACAATTCGAAATGTTTTATTTTCAATATTAATACAAAATAAATTCACAATTCATATTCCTTATTTTTTTCTAAACATACCAATACCAAACAACATATATATTTTATTTTTTTCTACGCATTATATAATTATTCATTTTAATATACTTTAATTTTGGAGTATTTTTTATGTTATTTTAATTTATTGTATAAATTAATTACTAAAGAATTATTTTCCAAGAATTCAATTATTTTTAAATGTTATTGGATCGTGCGAAAATTATTTAATTAGTTAAATTAATAACAAGCCTTGTTGTGTAGATTTCTACACTACAATGGTGTAAAAATTATGCTGACAGATCTCGCTCCAAGTTAGGCTATATTTTATATCTGTTTCCACTACCCCAGAGGAGATGCAGGAGCAAAATGCGCGAAAAGCGTTCGAAAAAGCGTTCTAGAGGCCGATTTGTCGGCAATATCTCAGGAAGAATGAATCTGATTTCAAAAGTAATGGTAGGAAATTGATGCTGACAGCCTCTGCTCTAACATAGACGCTATTTTATGTCGGTATCACTATCACCAAGACGCTGCAGGAGCAAAAAAGCGGTCTAAATTTCGATTTTTGTGATCGGTAGGGGCTAGCAAATTAAAATTAGGAAGGTACATATATATTAGCTATAAATGATCTTTAAGAACAGTTTCGAAAAAATTGGAAATTTAAAAAGCGGTGAAAATGCGCGAAAAGCGTCCTAAAAACGTTCTAAATTGCGATTTCTACTCAATCTAAGGAAATACCAAAGCTATTTCAAAAGTAATGGTTGCAAATCAATGGTGACAGTCCCTGCTATAACATAGGTTATATTTTATGTTGCTGTCACTGTCACTACCATCTGAGGGTTGCAAAAGCAAAACATGTTCTAATTTGCATTTTTTGCACAACTGAGGGGTCTAACACTTTGAAGTATGGCATGGTATTTACTTACAAGATGCAACTGCTTTCTAAGAACAGTCGAAAGAAAATTCCAAATTAAAAAAAAATGAGGTGAATGAAAAGCGTTATAAATTACAATTTTTAAGCAAACTTATAAATTACCAAACCGATTAAAAAAATAATGATGACAAATTGTTGGTGATAGAACCTGCTCAAACATAAGCTATATTTTATGTCTGTTCCACTACCACCAGAGGGTTGCAGGAGCTAAAAACTTTCTAAATTGCGATTTCTGTGATACTGAAAAGGCTAGAAACTTTAAATATGACATGGTAGTTACTTATAAAATATAAATGCCCTCGAAGGAACGTCGAAAATAAATTCGAATTAAAAAGGGGTGAAGCGAAGGGGAGGTGCGAAAAGCATTCTAAAAAAGTTCTAAATTACGATTTTATGCAATTTCAGGGAATATAAACCGATTATAAAAGTAATAGTTGCGAATCAGTGGTAACAGTCTCTGATCCTACACAGGCTATATTTTATGCCGGTGATTCTACCACCTGGGGTTCACAGGAACAACAAACATTCTAAAAAAGGGCTTTAAAAGCTTTTTAAATTACGTTTCTGTGGAATATTAGGAAATAACAAACCGATTTCAAAATTAATGTTGGCAAATTAATGGTGACAGTTCCTGTTTCAACATAGCCCTTTATGTTGAGAGAGGTGGTAGGACTTGGAATTGGACATGATGGTTAATTTTAAGATGTAAGAAGATGGTTTCTAAAAAATTCAAAACTTCAAATGAATACTGAAATGAGCGTATTAATTGAGCATAAAAGTTTAAAAATATTTTCTAAATTATCATTTATTTAGTTTTATTTCATTTTATTAATTTTAGTCTCATTTCTGCCTAATACAGTGTAATAATGATGTTAGTCAAACTGTGTTTTAAATAGTAATTTTTGAATTATTTCTAAAAGTAATAAGTACATTTTAATAAAATAAAATATTACCTTTTAATAAAATAAAAATTTAGTTAGTACCTTTTGATAAAAATTAGACATATAAATATCACTTGGCATATTTCAAATATTACGCGAGCAAAGCCGCGGGGTTTGCTAGTATATATATATATATATATATATATATATATATATATATATGTATATATATATATATATATATCCATATATCTATATATATATCTGATCTTTGTCACACTGTAACTCTCGTATTTATGAACCGATTTGGATGAAACTCGGAGTGTACATAGTACATACAAATGTCTTGACCGAGTTCGTTGGCCAACTTCATCCGCCATCTTGTTTCAAAATGGCGGCCATTTAAATTTTTTTAAATTTAAAATGAGGCATCAAAAAAACTGGAAAATGAAAAATATTTTTTTCTTATGTGTTTGACCTTGATACAAAGATTCCGGAACAGTTTTTGTTTCGTCTATATCTAAAAAAATGGCTGAGTTATAGCATTTTGAATTTCTATTGTGGCTGACATTTTGAAACGACCTGATTTTTTGTCACGCGATAACAGGTGTATTTATGAACCGATTTGGATGAAGCTCGGTGTGTACACAGTACATACCAATGTCTCGACCGAGTTCGTTGGCAAGCTTCATCCGACATCTTGATTCAAAATGGCAGCCATTAAAATTTAAAAAAAATTTAAAATTTGAAATGTGGTACAAAAAAATTGAAAATTGAAAAATATTTTTTATTTATGTGTTTGACCTTGATACAAAGATTCCGGAGCAGTTTTTGTTTCGTCTATATCTAAAAAAATGGCTGAGTTATAGCATTTTGAATTTCTATTGTGGCTGACATTTTGAAATGACCTGATTTTTGTCACGCGATAACAGGCGTATTAATGAACCGATTTGGATGTAACTTGGTGTGTACGTAGTACGTACCAATGTCTCGACCGAGTTCGTAGGCAAAGCTTCATTCGCCATCTTGTTTCAAAAGGGAACATTAAAAAAAATTAATTTAAAATTTAAAATGAGGTATCAAAATATTGGAAAAGGAAAAAGGTTTTTTTTATGTGTTTGTCCTTGATACAAAGATTCAGGGGCAGTTTTTGTTTAGTCTACATCTTAAAAAATGGTTGCATTATAGCGCTTTGAATTTCTAGCATCGTTGACATTTTGAAACGATCTGATATTTGTCACGCGATAACACACGTATTTATTAACCTATTTGGATGTAAGAAGGCATGTGGATAGTATATAGCAATGTCTCGATCAAGTTCACTGGCCAGCTTCATCCGCCATCTTGTTTCAAAATGGCGGCCATTAAATTAAAAAAAAATTGAATTTCAAGTGAGGTGCAAAAAAATTAGAAATTGAAAAAGTTTTCTTTCTTAAGTATTTGACTTTGATATAAGAATTCCGGAGCATTTTTTGTTTTGTCTTTATCTTAAAAAATGCTCTGATATAGCAGTTTGAATTTCTTTATGTGGGTGACATTTTGAAAAATCTGATCTTTTCCCTGCGACAGCACTCGTATATATCAACCGATTCCGATGTGAGTAAGCATGTGCACAGGAATTACTAAGGTCTAGACAAAGTTCACTGGTTATCCTCATCTACCATGTTGTCTTAAAAGGGATATTCTTCACTTTAAGATATCGCCGAATTTGGCAACCAAATATAAGTTACTTTAAATAAAATTAGCTTGGATAAAGCTGACTAATTTCGCGAAATTCTCATTCATAATGATTTAGTATTGATAAAAATTAGTATTGAATCTTCGATATTTAAATAATGTTTAATAATGTTAAAATTAATAATGTTAAATTTAAATAATGTTAAATAATGTTTAAATAATGATAGTTTTAATAATGAACACGCAGTAGCTGCATTAATTATTATAGTTATAGATAACTGATATTTTCGTTTAATATTAACCAGAATAATATTTATTAGATCTGACGCTGTTCATATATTTTTATTGTTTAAATTTATTACATTTCCTACTATTTACTATGTTGTTTAAAATGGAGTGATTGATATTTTGTTTAATCGTTCCATATGTTGATTCTGAAGAAATGTTTTTTTTATTACAATCTTAGAGTTAACTGTAGTGGTTAAGTTAAAATTTGTAAATTTTATTCACTCCATTTAATGACATAAATTTTGAGCTACAACTGTGTGAATTATTTTGAAAATAATTCCTATTTAAGCTTTAACCATTCCTTTTATAGAATCAGCAAGTTTAATTTTGTTTAACATTTTAATTTAAATTATATTGTAACATTTTTTCTTATTTAGTTGATGATTATTTACTTTATATGGAAAAACATTGTAAATTTTTAAGAAGGATGAAACTCATTTTATCACTTTAGCTGAAATGAAATATCTTTTTTATGGTGATGGTTATATAGATTTTTAGTGGCTCTTCTTTTTCATTTCTCATCTTTGCTCATAGCTGTCAACTTTTACACATTTATATATACAAAGCTTTCTATTCGAAAAAAATTATAAAAATTGGCAGAATATTATTTACATAATTAACCAAAGTCACTGATTTAACCTAATCAATTTTTAAAAATATTGCATGAATAAATATTAAAGTTCTTTTAATTACAAATCACATTCAATACATATATTTATTTTATTAATAAATATTTTTAGGGGGGAGGGGGGAGTTACCTTATATCGTATATATATATATTTTTTATTATTCTGGGGGGGGGGGGGGAGTTTAAGATATCTTCTTTCACTTATTCCAGTCTTTAATGTACTTAATTCACAAATCTATATAAATCCAACTGTTTAAATATTTTATTGCGAATAAGCTATTTAAATTAATTTTATAAAAGTTTCGAGGAGAAATTTCTATAAATATTTATTACTATTAATATAAACAAATCGATCGTTAAATAGAAAGTTCCCGTGTACCTGACCTATAATACGCGATTCTTCCGTTAAATAGACTCCCCCCCCTCCCCCCCCCTCTCGCCAACAGGAATCGACCTTCAAATTTTGACTGTTGGGAAAAGTGTCAATTGTCAACACGAAGTGCCTGTATGACTAAGTATTTCTGTCGTCTGATAACGCATTCTTTCGTTAACAGATATTTTCTGGCAACTTTTTGCTGCCAGAAATTTTCTGTTGTTTTACAGAAATATTTTTAACAGTGTATATACATATAATATTTAATTTTAATATGAATAGAGGTTTTAATCATTCGCGGTTCGTTTTTGAAAATCGAAGGGCGGGTCAGCTAATATACAAATGGAAAATATTCTTTTGATATCAGAAATGTCACTCGAAGTCGCAAACGGGCCTTTTGATTTATAAACAGGAGGCCAGGCAGTTAGAAATCGCAATCAGCGATAGTAGTGGGGAAAGGGTGTTCGATTGCGGCGGAGGATTGAGGATGGTGGTGGAAATCGTACTATAGTACGAGAGGGTTTGAGAAGAGTGTTAAGTTCTTATCAGACGGAAAGGAGATAAGATAGGATAGTGAGATAAGATAATCTGATAGTGAGATAAGAGTAAAGTGTGGAAAGATCATGCTATAGTAGGAGACTATTAGTTTTAGGAAGAAAATTATAGATAGTTTTCGCACGTAAGGAGTCGATCTAGATCATACTATAGTATGATAGGGTAGAAGGGGACTAAATTTTTAGACGGGGCTTAATTTTTCGTAGCATCTTAGAGTTTAAACGAATGTCCATATAAGGTAATGTTATACTGTAACATAAGAGTTTAGGTTTTTTTGAGAGGAAGCTTATTTTTTGGAATCGATTTAGAATTTGGACATGAAAATGCTAGGTGGCGCCCTCTACCGGCAGGAATTGGAAACTATTGTAATTGGTTTTTTTTCATAAATATTTCACTTGAAATCGAACCTGTAACAAAATAGTCTCTTGACTTGATAATTTGAAGTTCGTTTAACTGATCAAGCCAAGAAACTATACCTGTAAGTCGAGATTTTCGATGTTTCAAGGCAAAAATTGTGGCCCTCTCATTTATGTGCGGTGGTTTGTCGGTTACTTAAGATAAGTCAACAGTACCTATTTTAACTACTACTACACTTTGAGAATTACTTTAATGTATAAGATTTTATCGATTTTGCATGCGAGAGTAGGGTCCATACTACCATCCCTTAGTTTCGAACTTCGTAACAAATTTCATTTTTTTGTAACTGATATGCTATGCACTATTTGAGAATTACTTTAATGTATACGATTTTTATTCTTAGTTTAACTTATTTTATCGATTCTGCGCGTGTGAGTAGGTTCATTTTTACCAAACCCTGGTTTCGAACCTATGAACTATGATTCAAATTTCATTTTTTGTGGGTAATACGCTATCCACTGGGCAAACCGTGCCCCGACATTTACTAACATATTTTTGAACACTATCTTTTCTAAATACTTATCATTTTATTATGCTTTCGTTTAATATTAACTTAACGGAAGTTATAATTGCATCTCAACATTTAACATTCTATAGTTTTATTTTTTAATTTTCGGCTATGTCTTTTCGAAAAGGAAGTATGTAGGGGGCTAAATTTCAACAAAAACTAACTATTATGTAAATAATGATACTCATTGATTTTAAGGGAGATTATTTCACAAGTACACAAATTTTAAGAAAGAAGATTTTTTTTTAACATTCCACTTAAATTAATTATGTACATTACTTTTTAACACATTACTGTAATTTAAATATATTATTTAATCACTAATCCTCATATTTTTTCAAAGTAAAAGTTTTATAAGCATCGAAGAAATATCTTTTATTTTAAATAACTTAATTTTTGATTGCAAACCATTTTCCATGTTTTTGTAAATAAGTTCTTTATGAAGTATACAACAGTTTATTTTAAAGGTCATTAAACCCGTAGCCTTCCAATTTATTCTTGATTTAATTAAATTTCTAACACAAATGCTTAACTTATATACAATTGATATTATTAAAAAGTCTTTACCAAAGTCTAATACTAATGACTTTTATAAATTAACGATTAAAAAATACTTTATTCATACAGAAATAATTTTACTTTAGAACTGTTGTTCAAAACTTCCCTGCATAGAGTCATGATTTTCTTTGTATATCAATAACAAATGCACTAAATATACACTGAATTACATACTTCCAATTCAAGTGAAAATTCCTAAAAACTGTATACATACAAGTCTGTTAAATAGAAAAATCTGAAAATACAACTGACTACACTAATAATACAAAATACAACTAACAAATCATTCAAATTTTAAAAATACATACAATATATCAGTAAATTCTGAGTGCTATATTACTATCCTGCATTAAATGTAGCGATAAATAGTAATTCTAAATTAAATACTTGAACAACTAAGTCGTGAAAATAAATTAAAATGAGCTAACTAATCATCTACATTTTAAAAATATAAAAATTACTATAAAGAAAAAACATATTGTTTCAAATTTTGTCTAAGTAATTGTAAAATATTTAAAAAAAGTTTAATAATATTTATACATGATATATACTAAGTATTCATATAATAGATATTAAAAAGAAAATATATAATGCTTCAAATTTTGCTTAAGTAATTGTAAAATATTTAATAATATTTCTACATAATATTTACTAAGTATTCATATAAGTTATCACGATATATTTTTAAATTGTACTAAAAAGAAAAAAAATAATGTATTTCAAATTTTGTCTAAGTAATTGTGAAAGATTAAAAAAACATTTAATAATATTTCTACATAATAGTTACTAAGCATTCAACTAATATTATACTAAAAAGAAAAACAAATATCATATTTCAAATTTTGTTTAAGTAATTCCAAAACATTTAATAATATTTCTACATAATATTTACTAAGTATTCAACAAATATTGTACTAAAAAGAAAAATAAATATCATATTTCAAATTTCGTATGAGTAATTGTGTTCAATTAAGTAAATACTTACTCGGTATTCAACTAATATTATACTAAAAAGATAAAAATAAATACTATATTTCAAATTTTGTCTAAGTAATTATCCCAAAATATTTAAAAGACACTATTTAATAATATTTTTACATAGCAACTACTCAACAATCATATAAGTTATCATGAAATATTTTTAAATTGTACTAAAAAGAAAAAATAGATATCATATTCCAAATTTTGTCTAAGTAATTGTAAAATATTAAATAATAGTTACTAAGTATTAAAATAATATTGTGCTAAAAAGCAAAAATAAATATCATATTTCAAATTTTGTCTAAGAAATTGTATTCAATTAAGTAAATATTTCAAATTATGTTTCAGTAATTGCAAAACATTTAACACTATTTCAACATAATATTTACTAAATATTCAACTAATATTGTACTAAAAAGGACAAAAATTTTATAATATTTCAAATTTTCTCTAAGAAATTGTATTTAACTAAGTAAATATTTACTAAGTATTCATATAATATTGTACTAAAAAGAAAAAATAAATATCATATTTCAAATTTTGTCTAAGTAATTATATGCAATTAAATAATAGTTACTAAGTATTCAACTAATATTATACTAAAAAGAAAAATAACATAATATTTACTAAGTATTCATATAACATTTTACTAAAAATTGCATCCAATTAAGTAAATAGTTACCAAGTATTCATATAATATTATACTAAAAAGAAAAAATAAATATCATATTTCAAATTTGTCTAAGAAATTGTATTCAATTAAGTAAATAGTTACTAAATATTCATATAATATTATACTAAAAAGAAAAATAAATATAATATTTCAAATTTTGTTTAAGTAATTCCAAAACATTTAATAATATTTCTACATAATATTTACTAAGTATTCATATAACATTTTACTAAAAATTGCATTCAATTAAGTAAATAGTTACCAAGTATTCATATAATATTATACTAAAAAGAAAAAATAAATACAATATTTCAAATTTTGTCTAAGAAATTGTATTCAATTAAGTAAATAATTACTAAATATTCATATAATATTATACTAAAAAGAAAAAATAAATATCATATTTCAAATTTTGTTTAAGTAATTGTATCCAATTAAATAATATTCACTAAGTACTCATATAACATTTTACTAAAAATTGTATTCAATTAAATAAATAGTTACTAAGTATTCATATAATATTATACTAAACAGAAAAAATAAATACAATATTTCAAATTTTGTCTAAGAAATTGCATTCAATTAAGTAAATAGTTACTAAGTATTCATATAATATTATACTAAAAAGAAAAAAATAAATATCATATTTCAAATTTTGTATAAGTAATTATGTCCAATTAAATAATATTTACTAAATATTCAACTAATATTACACTAAAAAGAAAAAATAAACATAATATTTCAAAATTTTGTTTAAGTAATTGTATTCAATTAAGTAAATAATTACTAAGTATTCAGCTAATATTATACTAAAAAGAAAAAATATATAATATTTCAAATTTTGTTTAAGTAATTACAAAATATTAAAAAAATATTTAATAATATTACTATATAATATCTACTAAGTATTCGTAAAATATTTTACTAAAAAGAAAAATAAATATCATGTTTCAAATTTCGTCTAAGTAATTATATGCAATTAAATAATAGTTACTAAGTATTCAACAAATATTGTACTAAAAAGAAAAAAATATATATAATATTTCAAATTTTATCTAAGTAATAGTGTTCAATTAAATAATATTTACTAAGTATTCATATTTTACTAAAACAAATCATACAATAGTGAAGACATCAGTCAAAGTGTTTAAACACGTAGTTCAATTAAATTACTCTTGAATCAACTTCACTTAAATTTATTTTTTTCAATTTCTTATCAAATGAATCTTGAGTTAACTTTATTTTATTAATTTCATATTAAATTCCTGAAGTTATCCATTAAATAAGTTAATTTTCAATACTTTTAATATATTAGAACGTTTAATATATCACCCACCGTTTGTATAAACAACTGTCATTCCCTTATTAATAATGAATATTATCATATGTTAGCATACAATTCTTCAAAAAAGGATAAAACCATTAACGTAATATATATCATTCACCCTGTATTTAAAAACTATTACCTTGTGTTACCATACTATTCTTCAAAAAAGGATAAAACCATTCACATAATATATATCACTCACCCTGTATATAAAAACTGTTATCACACGATTCTTCAAAAAGGATAAAACCGCCATGCAAAATGAATTGTTTAAAACAAAACGTATTCCTATCCTCTTTAATCCGTGTGTTTATTTTTCATAGTGTTCGAGTATGGTACTCCTATTACAACTTTTAAAAGAATGTTATAATTTGTACATGTTGTATAACTAAAGAAATAAACAATCACATAACAATTAAAAATGTATAACATACCTATAAAATATCCTACTAAAAATCTTAATACTATGATTCATACCTTTCAAGAATTAAAAAAGTTAATACTATTCTTCGAAAAAAGAATAAAACCGTTAGCATAATGCATATCATATCAATCAATTAATCAATCAGTCATATCAATCAATCAATCATATCATATCATTACTAATATGTATGTTTATTTTGCTATACCTTTTAGAACTTTTAATAGAGTGTTAGAGTATAATTTGCATATGTATAGCTTAAGAAAACAACAATTCTTTAATAAATAAAAAATATAACATAGGTTTAAAACATTAATCTAATAATCTTAATATTATAATTCATACTTTTTTAAAATTAAAAAGTTTAAAAAAACTTTATAAAATTTAAAAATTAAAACTTTGAAAGAAAAAAACTTTTATAAAATTTAAAAATTAAAATTTAAAAAAAAAAACTTTATAAAATTAAAATTTTGAAAGAAAAAAACTTTTATAAAATTTTCAAATTAAAACTTTGAAAAAAACAAAACAAAAAAACTTTATAAAATTTTAAAAATTAAAACTTTGAAAAAAACTTTATAAAATTTAAAATTAAAACTTTGAAAAAAAAACTTTATAAAATTAAAAAAATTAAAACTTTGAAAAAAACTTTATAAAATTTAAAATTAAAACTTTGAAAAAATTATAAAGTTTACAAAATTAAAAAAATTAAAACTTTGAAAATTTTAAAAAAATTAAGTTATCAAAATTAAAATAATATTTAATAAACTTCATAAATTAAGTTTGCAAAAGCGAGTTTACCTGCTTGTACATGTACATGACTTTCAACATGTTATAGTTTAATATATATCTTCTTTTTTATCGTATAGAAGCAATAAGTTTATATATATATATATATATATATATATATATATATATATACACACACACACACACACACACACACACATACATATATATACTTAATAAAAATATTTTTAAGTAAAAAGAAAAAAAGAAAAAAAAAGTTATAATAATTAAAATTAAAAAATAAATATAGAAGTTTTCCAAAATTTAAAAAATAAAAATCTAGTTTTAAAAAAATTAAAAAAAAATTCAAAAATGCTTTTAAAAAGTTCAATTAGATTTAAAATAAAAGTATTCAATCATATCAATCAATCAATCAACCAATCAAGATTTCAAGTACAAGTAATCCTTGAATCATATTAAGTCAAATTCAAGTCAATTCAAGTATTACAAGTTAGCAGAAAAAATTACAATTTATCAAAAGTGAGTTTGCGTATCTATCTGTATATAAGACATTAAAACTTTCACTATGTTGTCGTTTAGTATATATGTATTGTAACTTTCACTATGCTTTAGTTAAATAATTATAAATCTTTATGTTATCATCCTACCCTCATTATATCCTATAATTATACACTTCGAAACGTTAAAAGCGATATATTAATAAGTTCCTCAGTTTAAAAAATTAAAAATATTATTATTTTTTTTAAATTTCTATTGTCTATTATTTCTATGTCTATTATTTTGTAGAATCTTAAGTAACATGTTATTATATATTTGCAAGCAAAAATCCTATTAAATAACTTTCTTACTCTAGTGAACAAAGATTGATTTTTATACGGCTAAAGTATGATCATTCATTGTTTAACTGGATAATAATATATTTAGAAGTAACTTAAATTTCCTATAAAAGCGAAGTTTTTTATTACACCATTCATAGAATTCAAGTATGAGTATTAACCAGGTTTTATATATTATAATACGCTATACCAACATTGCAAAACTTTAAAAAACAACTATACTTAAACATTCATATAAAAAGCAACAAATTATATATTCATACAACATATTATTATTCGATATATACATATAGAAAAATAGTGGACTTACCGTACTTAGAGTCAGAAAAGAAATACTCAGTTAATCAGATTGCAGATCATGAGGTAATCGATAAGATATCACGTGCTTCCATCATGCCTTCTGGAATGTTCAGTGTACAATCAGACTATGTTATCAAGTCACGAGGTCTAACTAATATGAGTTGTTAACACGACGTCAGCCATTTTCAATTTAGTTCTTGAATATGTAGGTTGGATATTTTCTTAAGTCTTATTTTGTGAAATCTTAAGTACCAGGATATCACGTATTTGCAAACAAAAATCCTATTAAAAACTTCCTCGCTATTGTGAACAAAGATTGATTTTCATAGTATTAAAGTATAATCATTGATAATATTTGATTGATTACTTAACCGTTATTAATATTATTAATATTAAATATAAAAGCGGAAGCTTTTAGTGCATCAGCCCAGCGTTTCTCTATGAAAGAGTTTGAATGCTAATGGTCGTCAATCGGAGATCATACCTTAATCAAAGTTCAGAGCAGAACGTGCAAGATTATTATGCATGGTGGGAACCAAATACACCCCTAAGCGTGGAAGATCTTCATCGATGGTTGAAGAAGATAGTCAGGCAAAAAAGCATAGAGGTCCATCACACTACATACAACCTAAAGATGTTCAATAGGATCAAACAGGACATATGCCTCTATATGCAGAGAAAAAGATGAGGTGCAAATTCTTAAATTGCAAAAGATACACTATAAAATATGCGAGGTGTTGGACTGTGTTTTAATAGACGTAATAATTGTTTCAAAACGTAATAATTGTTCCATACAATTTTTGTAATATTTTAAAATACTTTTTTGTATTTGTAATAAGAAATAATTACTTTTTAAAGTACTTTTTGGAAATTCATTATCATAGTTCTTAAAATTCATGTGTGTTTAATGTTACAGAATTTTATCAAGGAAATTATTTTTTTTTTTTTATTAAAGCCCAATGTTGCCGATTGGCAACAAACTGTTTTTTTTAAGCCGTAAACCATAGTTAAAACAAAATATGATTTTTTAAAGTATTTTTCCCATGATTTATTTAAGAAATGAAAGCCGAAAAAAAATTAAAATGGATTTTTAAAAAATCAGGCATTTAAGGATTAAAATGAAAATAAGTCCTCAAAAATGAGTAAAATAAAAAAAAATAAATGCAATCTGCACACTGGGAACGTCTCATGTATATCCTCAGCAAAAATTATTACATTCCTATGTACAGTTTTTGCTCCAATAAAACTTTTTTGATGGAACGATTTTGACCAATTTAACATTAAATATCTCTTAAAATAATTGTTCAATTTAAAAACTGTCTGCATCAACGTGTTTATCAAACATTTCTCTATAATACCACCGATTTTCAAATTTTTGTATGCAGTAGTTTTCTTAATATTAACGAAGAAAGATCCCCGGTCACAAAAAATTCAAAACCGGCGGCGGTGACAGCGTTAGTTACTTTTTTTTAGAATAGAGAGATTTACTGTTTTAAATTAATTATCTCCGATCATTGTGCAAATGATACATGCAATTTGAAATGCTGTTAAAACTGAACAATATGTTAAAAATTGTGAAAATAATTACAATTTTCTTTTATTTATATTTAACTACATAATTAATTAAATAGTATTTATAGTACCAGGGGGCTCTGCCCCCTACGAGCTACGCTCGCCAACTCCCGTTCAGACACCGCAAACTCTAAAAGCAAGCTCATTTGATCGGCTTTAAAAATTTTTCGGAAGAATGAATTATAATTAAAAAAACAGTGGCTATCTCCCTGTTAACGGGTTGTTTTCGTCTTTGATTAAATCGGATCAGTGAAACATGTGAAAATAAGCTAATATAAAATGATTTAAGTAAACAGACTCTTTGTCTTCCGGTATTTTTTAACAACACTATATAAGAAGGTTTTTAAAATAAGATATTTTAAATGTATCGTTTTAAATCTGACGTAATTTTCACCAAAGATTTCTTTCTCTTTTTAATATTCATGTGAAAATACTTTTATTGTTAGAAGGGAAATATTATTTGCGCTGTCTTAGAATTCTGAACACAAGAGCAATGCGACTCTTGTAGGCACTTCAATAACATCTGGCATCGGTTCATTGGCTCAAAATACATCAATTTGTTGATTTTCTGTAAGCAAGTAAACCGTATTGGTTTACAATGGAAGTCTATGGGAATTTGGCGAAATATTAGAGATATCGCCAAGTTGGCGTCACTTTTGGCGACTAACTTTGGACGCCAAATTTGGTGCTATATCGCCAACTAGGCGATATATTGCCAAATTTTACGACCAAGTTAGTCGCCAAAAGTGACGCCAACTTGGCGATATCTCTAAGTATTTCGCCAAATTCCTATAGACTTCCATTGTAAACCAATAGGGCTTACTTGCTTACAGAAAATCAACAAATTGAGATACAGTCGAACCCGGTTAAGACGCGTTTCAAGGGAGTGGACCTAAGTCGCGTATTAAGCGGGATCGCGTATTAAACGTGATTTGTATAATGCTGGAGGAACTGGGCTTATTTACACATCAAATCGTCTAAATGAGCTTTAGAGCTTTCATTGATATGTTTATGGTCGAAAATTGTGTCTTATACGTATATTTAGATTTAAATTTAATTGTATTCAACTTTACTCAGTCTATCTTTTTACAGGACAGACTGGAATAATAACTGAAAATAAATATGGATTCAAACATGCGGCTTTATTGTCGATAATACGTTACAACCAAAGATAAAAACCTAGACTATTTTTTTTTTAACAGAAAGATTAAAAATATTAAATTTTTGAAACATAATCCAGTTGTTAAAATCATATTTAGCACTTGCGATAATGAGTACCAATATAATCTGTGCTTTTTAATGTAAGAAAAAAAAAAAGCTTTGTGTAAAAAGTATTCTTAGCGTAGCAAAAAGTAACGAAAACATAGGAAACATAGAAGAATTATACAACAGCAGTCGGACTTATTTAATCTATGCCAGTTTCTCTTTCTTTCTTTCTTTCTTTTTTTGCATATAACATGCATTATAAAACATAGTAGTGATATAACATACATTTAAAAACTCACTAACAACAGGTATAATCATCTTTAATCATAATTTTATGACGTATCTGAGCATCTTGAATTCCTCTCTGTATCTCTCTCTACTACAATAAAAAATTCACGAAACGAGATACAATGAATGTTAGAACACGGAATCAAAGAAGAATTGCAGTCTTGCTAATTTAGAGGGGTTTTTTATTCAAATATCTATCACTATTTTCGAAATGTTCCTTTAATTGATCTGTTATTAAATAAAGTAAATATTGTTATACAGAAACAGCGTTTTTTTTTATCTTAATAAAAAAATCAGCTAAAATGAAAACACTGGAGAAGAAAGAAGGAATTCGCATCTTCACCAAAGAATTCGCGTCTTAAACGTGATTTTTTACCTCAAAGGACCGAAAAGTTTTCGCGTATTAAGCGGGATCGCGTAATAACCGTTCGCGTCTTAAACGTGATATTTTTGCATTAGTTTTACGGGCAATGTTCAAGGGAGCGGAAAACATCCGCGTATTAAGCGGGATCGCGTATTAACCGTGAGCGTCTTAACCGGGTTCCACTGTATTTTGACTGGCGGTTAAAAGCCAACAACACCCAACCAGTCAACGCTCAGTACTGATGGGGAGGGACCTCTTTGCCTCCTGTGAACCCCACCAGAGTAAGATAGCCAAGCTCAGAGGTCAGAATAAAATAGCCAAACTACGCAGGAAGCCTTCATTGACGCGTTTTCGAATGTTTTCTGATCAACTCATAAAACTGTTACAGGAAGCAGTGGAGTGGCATATCTAGGCTTACCAGTTCAATGAGGGGTGGCGGAGGGGGTAATATAAAGTAAAATTTACTAACACAAAATTGAAAAAGACAGGGCAATTTTCCGTTTTAAGCAGGTTTTTGTCATAACAGGTGGCGCATTTCCAATACAATGAAATCTGCAAAGACGGAATCACGTGGGACTAAACAAATTTTGTTTTAGACAGATTCCGGTCTTACAATAAAGGTGCAGATTCCCGAAATCTCAAAGGATCCAGTGGCTTCTAAACCCAAAAAATTCAGTGCCCACATTGTGAAACAAATGCATAAAAAAAATAGCAATTTATCAAATTACAACGACCATTTGGAAAACGATTTTTTTGAAGACTAAAATTTAAGACATAAAAAATCGCACGGAGTTGATCATACATTACGTACGCCATGAATTACACATTAATAGTGTTATTACACGTAAAAATTGCAAGCCAAAAATATCGCCTGCGACCCGTCAGATTTCATGAAGCTTAAGTATTATCCACCTGAAACTTACGTAAATATCCAAGCATTTCATTGGCTGTTCGGGAAAAGGCTTTTCCATCGTCAGATTTCCAAGAAATCTGACGGCCAATTTTAAATGAAATTTCATTCTTAAACTTCTAAACATCCGACAGTATTACTTTTTACACCGTCGGATAGAGAAAAAAAATGTACTTTTAAATGTAATTTGTTTGAAAGCTGTATATCAATTTGTTTCTGAGTTATTAATTTTTTTTGTAGTTTTTATTACTTTTTTGTCATAGTGGCAACAGAAGGTATCCATCGTTATTGAAATTAAAGGGAAATACAGATTACTGTATAGACCAATCATAAAACGAATAAAATGCGGATTAAACCAATGAAAACCTCCAGATATGCTTTTAATTTCCCATCCTGACGAGAACAATAACCATTTTTCCAAATGGTTAAAAATTGTGTTTATAGGTATAAGGGGAAAACTAAAAAAAAAAAAAAATAAAAAAAAAGCAATTTAACAAATTACAACGACCATTTGGAAAATGATTTTTTCAAAGACTAAAATTTAAGACATAAAAAATCGCACGCAGTTGATCATACATTACGTATGCCATGGATTACATTTTTCGGTACTGTAAATTAAACTTCTACGGAGCTGGTCATACATTACGTGCGCCATGGATTAAACATTAATATTCCTGGACCAATTTTAAATGAAATTTCATTCTTAAACTTCTAAACATCCCACAATATTACTTTTTACACCGTCATATAGAGAAAAAAATGTACTTTTAAATGCAATTTGTTTGAAAGCTGTATCTCAATTTCTTTCTGAGTTATTAATTTTTTTTGTAGTTTTTATTACTGTTTTGTCATAGTGGCAACAGAAGGTATCCATCGTTGTTGAAATTAAAGGGGAAATACAGATTACTGTATAGACCAATCATAAAACGAATAAAATGCGGATTAAACCAATGAAAACCTCCAGATATGCTTTTAATTTCCCATCCTGACGAGAACAATAACCATTTTTCCAAATGGTTAAAAATTGTGTTTATAGGTATAAGGGGAAAACTAAAAAAAAAAAAACTAAAAAAAAAGCAATTTAACAAATTACAACGACCATTTGGAAAATGATTTTTTCAAAGACTAAAATTTAAGACATAAAAAATCGCACGCAGTTGATCATACATTACGTATGCCATGGATTACATTTTTCGGTACTGTAAATTAAACTTCTACGGAGCTGGTCATACATTACGTGCGCCATGGATTAAACATTAATATTCCTGGACCAATTTTAAATGAAATTTCATTCTTAAACTTCTAAACATCCCACAATATTACTTTTTACACCGTCATATAGGGGGAAAAATGTACTTTTAAATGCAATTTGTTTGAAAGCTGTATCTAAATTTGTTTCTGAGTTATTAATTTTTTTTTGTAGTTTTTATTACTTTTTTGTCATAGTGGCAACAGATGTATCCATCTCTGTTGAAAGTCAAGGGAAATACAGATTACTGTATAGACCATTCAGAAAACGAATAAAATGCGGGATTTAACTAATAAAACGCTTCAGATATGTTTTTGATTTCCTACCCTGACCGATGACAATAACCATTTTTCCAAATGGTTAAAAAACCCTCAGGAATTCAAAGTGAAATAGAATTTATTTAACATGCATACATGTGCAATAAAACACAGACTAATTACATCAAATGTGTATATTTAATCGTAAATTCTTCAAATTTGAATATTAATTAAGAATAATGAAAATTTTAAACTATGTAGAGTCGGAAGACAAAGTTAGGCAAGGTACAGTTAAAAAAAATATTTATAAGCTAAGCAATCATCATAGTGGAGAATATTAGGAAAATAATATTTCTTATTTTATTTTGTCATACAAAAGCCCATATTAAAAAAAATCCCTGCCGGGTCGGCCAACAGGCGCAGGTAGATTTCGAAGTTAAGTGCTTATTTCAACAAACAAAGCTAAATGATGGTTAGAAATAAATTTAACAATTTTATCTGGCCCCTTTTGACAAGTTTTTATTTCATTTTTATATATAATAAGAGATGGTTTTATCAGAATCATGTTAAGTCGTTATTAAAAAATATACTTTTCTATTGCTCAACATTTCGAAATTTTCTGGCACATTTTCAGATTCCTTTTTAAAAGGAAAAATCTGAAACTGGGTGACGTGATTTTTGAAGAAATTTATAAGCGACCTGTGGTTTTATTTTTCGTTAAATTAATTAAAACTTCATTTATAAACAATTATTTTCTAAGTAGGACAATATTTTTCGTTTCCAACACGATCCTTCGGGAAATTCGGTTCAGAATGCTCACTTTGACATCCTTTTTCGAAGTAAATTCTGCCGCTATCAAAAAATCGACCATTACGGTACATTATATAGTTTCTGAATAAGAGAATCTACCAATTGGATGCGTTTGAGAGCAAAAATGAATTTAAAAATGAGTCAGAAAATAAGCAGTTTGGAATTGAATACACCCTTAATACGATGATTTTTTTCTTTAACCGCTATGTATTTTTAATTTGTTTTTGCTGTAAGAATTGGTTCTATCAAAAACTTGTCAATATAAATTGAATAGTACTTTCCATATCTATAGAGCTAATAGTTCTTTCTATAAGTGCAAAATCTATTTTTAAAAAATATATATCAAAATTGGTGTTTTGAAGCGATTTTTCGACAGAGACAAGCGAAAAAGGTCGCCATGTGACATGAATCACACGTAGCCCAAGATGCAATTGCAATACATTTATTGAACAATAAAAAATGACATTCGATTCCAAATTACAATTTGCTAATTTCATATTTTTATGTTTAAGAATGAGTTTGCAAATGTCAGAAAATGTGTTCCTGTTAAATGTACTTTTTAGTGGGGGGGGGGGGGGGGGTCAGATTAAGTATAATCTGCTTTTAAGTATACAGTTGTACAGGGCTTAACTTCACCTTAAAGGTAAAATAAAAGGAATTTAGATCTCGTTAGGTGCAGGGCATAGTTCAAACCTTTTTAAGAGCTCAATTGTTTATTTAATACTATATTATGTTTTTCATATAGAAAAAAATGTTTTTTGGTCTCATTGGAGGTCCCTATAAGTGCGGGGCACAGCTGCATGATACCTGCCGCATCCGCTTTGCGGGTGTCCTTCTTTTTGTATTACAGAATATGTGAAAATGTACCCATTACAGTATGCGTTTACGTAAAAGTGCGAATTACATCTAAAAATATTTTTATATATTAAATACTCATAAGAAGTCTTAAAACTTTTGCAATTCTAGACTTTAAGTAACCTTTTACAAAAAAGCAATAAACACATTAATTTCAAAATTTTTATGTCTCCTGAAAATTCATCATAAAATAATAATAATAGCCCAGTGGTTAGGGGGTTGAATTCGGAATTAACTAGGGGAAAGCTGGAAATTGTTTTAATCTCTCCTGTTTAGGCCTAGAATGAATATGCTATGTTTCCCCTCTCGTAGTAGGTGAGCGTTAGGATATATGTATAGAATTATAGTCAAAAAACATGTTTTTTTGCATACCATTACAATATCTCAAAACAGCTAACTCTGTCAAAAACATTGTCAATACAAATGTTGTAGAGCTTAAAATTCTGAGTAAAATGAGTACCTACACTCAATACTTATGTTGAAGATTAAGGTCACAATTCTACTTCAAAGTTTTAGACCCATCATCAGGGGGATGCCCTCAGAATTAATTAGGAGAAAACTGGAAATTGTTTTAATCCCTTCAGTTTAGGTCTAAAGCCCCACCAGTGGCCGAGAGGTTTTGCTCTCGAAGCTGGTAGACGGGAGGTGCTGGGCTCGATCGCGCCCGTCGGCCTAATCGTTCGGAGTTTTTGTGGTTTTCTTCGAACCTTGGTTCTCCAAGCGTTAATACGGGTTAGGTTCCCTTAGAAAGACCTTCACGGAAGGCACCCCCCCCCCCTTAGGGCCTATATCCCACGTGCTGATAACTGGCCGACATAAATACAACCAACCAACCAGTTTAGGTCTAAAATGAACGTACTATGTTTTTTTCCTCGTACTTGGGTGAATGTTAGAAAATATGTACATATTTATTTTCGAAAAACACGTTTTTTTTAATTTCCTTAACAATATCTCAAACAGCTAACTCTATAAAAAAACATTGTCAATACAAATGTTGTAGAGCTTAAAATTCTGAATAAAATGAGTACCATCATTAATATTTTTGTTCAACATTAAGGTCGCAATTCTATTTCAAAAATTTTCAAATCAAGAGCTTGAAGCCAGGAGAGGCCAAGTTAACTTAACAATATCTCAAACTGCAGCCTTAATATTGAACAAAAATATTAAGTGTAGGTACTCATTTTACTCAGAATTTTAGGCTCCATAACTTTTGTACTAACAATGTTTTTGAAAGAGTTAGCTATTTTGAGATATTGTTAAGTTAACTTGGTCTCTCCTGGCTTCAAGCTATTGATTAGCGATTAAGGCAAAATTTTGAAATAGAATTGCGACCTTAATGTTGAACAAAAATATTAATGATGGTACTCATTTTATTCAGAATTTTAAGCTCTACAACATTTGTATTGACAATGTTTTTGACAGAGTTAGCTGTTTTGAGATATTCTTATGGTATGCAAAAAAACGTGTTTTTTGACTATAATTCTATACATATTTCCTAACGCTCACCTAGTACGAGGGGGAAAACATAGCATATTCATTCTAGACCTAAACAGAAGGAATTAAAACAATTTCCAGCTTTCCCCTAATTAATTCCGAATTCGGCCTTTTTTTGCTCCCCTACCACTGGGCTATAAGCATTTAACACATATTCAAAATAAAAATAAAATAAAATATGCATTGTGGCGAATTTAAAAAATCATTGAAATATTTTTATGATTTTCTTCGCAATTTTTATGCTGTTCGGAAAGACTTTTTATGTATAAAGAAACAAAATAAACTTAATAAGTATAAAAATTCCCAGTAAAAGGCAAGTTATGGAACATTTACTCATTGTTAATTTTAAATGCTTTATCGCAATATGAACAGCTACTTTGAAATTTTCATTTAAGGATGTTCTCAAGTCCAAATTTGTGTACTTTCTGACGCATTTTTGAATTCATATTGTTCGCAAACGCATCAAACTGGCAGTTACTTTTAGCCAGAAACTATGCAATCAAACAGTTTTTTTTCCATTTTTCGATAGAGGCAGAAGAAAATGCGTTTTGAGCCGAATAATAAAAATTTTGTATTTTTATTATCATATTGAAATCTTAATCAAATTCTGTAATATTAAGCAAAAAATAAAATTAATTAAGTCATATTTTCATTTGAAATACTAGGGGCTCTGTCCCCTACAAGCTTTGCTCGCCAACCCCCGTTCAGACACCGCAGACTCTAAAAGCTAAAGCACGCTAATTTGATCGGCTTTTAAAAGATTTCCGAAGATTGATTTATAATTTAGAAAATAGTGGCGATCTACCTATAAACGGTACCATTCATTTCTCTTTGATTGCGGAATTTTAAGGTCAAATCAGCTGCTGTTAAAATATACAATGGCTGTTTTCGTCTTTGATTAAATAAAATCAGTTAAACATTTCAAAATAAGATATTATAAAATGAATTAAGTAAACAGAGTCTTTGTCTCCCGGTATTTTTTAACAAAGCGAAAAGAAAGTTTTTTTAAAAAAGACATTTTAAAAGTATCGTTTTTAATCTGACGTAATTTTCACCAAACTTTTCTTTCTCTTTTTAATATTCACGTGAAAATACTTTTGTTAGAAATGAAATATTATTTGCGCTAAAATAGTTGAAAAGATCATCTAAAAATATCAAATAAATGTCTCGCTCAGTTTTTAAATTTAGACAGTTTTGCAATATTATTTTTTGTTCATTTTACGTATAATAAGTGTAATGTGACGTAAATGTGACGTAATTTCTCCTATTTGAGGCTTCCAACGCATGTTAATGAATTTATTATTTTACAATATCCTTTCTCTTTTAAAATTCACATGTAAATATATTTTTTATGACGTAATTTTCAAAGGTCCTGCTTTTTATTCCTAATCATTTAATTCTAATTTGAAGGTTTTTTTATGTTTATAATAGTCACGTGTAAATATTTTCTTTATTTGAAGCAAACATTATTGTTTGCGCTGTTTATACAGTCAGCAAAAGTTTAAATTAATAACATTTTCTAAAATATGTAAAAAATATCTCGCGAAATGCTGAAAATTTGAATTTAAAATAAAAATAAAACCTCAAAAAATTAGTCAAATTAAAAAAATAAATGCAGTCTGTACACCGGGAACTTCTAACAAATAAAATTATCTAAAAATGATTAAATTCCCATGTATTTTGTCCAACTTTAGCATAAAATATCTCTTAAAATAATTCTTCGATTTGAAAACTGTCTGCATCAGCGTGTTTATCAAACATTTCTTTACAATACCATCGATTTTCATAATTTTTTATGCGATAGTTTTCATAATATTAACGAAGAAAGACCTCCGGTCACAAAATATTCAAAACCGGCGGCGGCGGCGGTGACAGCGTTAGTTACTTTTAGGTAGATTTCGTATGAAATACTACCTATTGGGATCGTTCCTATGTTGGAATTTCTGAAAACTTTTTGCAGATTTGCACCGATCATGACCCCTAGAACCCAAAACCACCTTCAGTAAAAAACTTTATCTATCTATCTATCTATATATATATATATATATATATATCACTTTCTTCTGGACACGATAACGTTCGTAATTCTGCACCAATCTCTTCCAAACTGATACATAAAATCGAAGGGCATAAAATCTCGGCCAAGTTCGTTAATGGGCAAAATCGGACCAAGGGGGCGGAAATAGGGAGGGGTTTTGTGAAAACCGAAAACCCCCCATAACTTCTTAATTTTTGTACATATCAAATCAGTTTAAAGTTTTTATTACTTCTAAAAATAGGGCAAAAATTTTATGTAGCACAGATTTTTGATAAAGTTAAAAATGGGCTCAAGGGGCGCAAAAAATAGGGTTTTTGGGAGAAAAAAATTCATAACTTCGTCAATTCTCAAGATATCAATTCCAATTAATTTTATTATAAATCTCCTTAATATTATCTACAACTTTTATATTCACAAGTTTTTGATAGGACCAATTCGTACCGCAAAAAAAATTAAAAACGAAAACAAAAAGGGTGTTTGAAGAAGTAAAAAATCCATAACTACGTCACTTCAAAAGATATAAAATCCCCATGAATTTATCATATACCTTCTTAATATTGCCTACAACATCTATATAGACAAGTTTTGGATAGGACCAATTCTTACAGCAAAAACAAATTAAAAATACACAGCGGTTGAAGAAAAAAATCATCTTATTAAGGGTGTATTCAAATCCAAACTGCGTATTTTCTGACTCATTTTACAATTTATTTTTGCTCTCAAAGGCCTCCAATTGGTACGTTTTCTTACTCAGAAACTATATAATGTACCGTAATAGTCGATTTTTTTTTTTTTTTTATAGAGGCAGAATATATTTTTAAAAATGCTGTTAAAGTGGGCGTTTTGAACTGAATTTCCCGAAGCGGATTGTGTTGGAAAAATCATTGCATTAAGGATGCACTCAAATCCAAACTGCTTATTTTCTGACTCATTTTTAAATTCATTTTTGCTCTCAAACGCATCCAATTGCTAGATTCTCTTATTCAGAAACTATATAATGTACAGTAATGATCGATTTTTTGATAGAGGCAGAATATATTTCAAAAAATGATGTCAAAGTGGGCATTTTGAACAGAATTTCCCGAAGCGATTGTGTTAGAAACGAAAAATATTGCCCTACTGAGAAAATAATTGTTTATTAATCAAGTTTTAATTAATTGAAAGAAAAATAAAAACACAGGTCGCTTATAAATCTTTTCAAAAATCACGTCAGCATGTTTTATATTTTTTTTTTAATTAAAAATGAATCTGAAAATGTGCCAGAAAATTTCGAGTTGCTGAGCATGGAAAAATATTTTTTTAATATCGCCTTAACATGATTCTGATAAAACCAGCTATTTTATAAAAAGGAAATAAAAACTCGTCAAAAGCAGACAGATAAAACTGTTAAAGTGGATTTATATCTAATAACGATTTAGTTTTTGTTGGTGAAATTAGTATACTTAACTTCGAAATCTACCGCTACCTGTAGGCCGGGCCAGCGGGGATTTTTTAGGTAGATTTCGTAAGAAATACTACCTATTGCAGTCGTTACCATGGCGCGACTTTTGAAAAATTCCTTCATAACTTTTCATTATATGACCCAAGGAACCCAAAACCACTCCTCACCTAAAAAGTTTCACTCACCTAAAAAGTTTATATATATATATATACATACACACACACACATATATATATATATATATATATATATATATATATATATGTATGTATGTATGTACTAAATTTTGTCCGCACGATAAAAATCGCAATTGTGCACGGATCGTCTTCAAACTCGCTAACAACTTTGAGATGGCTAATATCTCAGCGGGGATTGAAAATGGGCAAAATCGGCCCAAGGGAATGGAAATAAGCGGGGGGGGGGGGGGGGTCAAAATTTTGAATACCGTCTTAACATGATTCTGATAAAACCAGCTCTTTCACAACAATGACAGAAAAAAATAAATACTTTTCGTTATAGCAGTTGCCAACAATTAAAAAAGCAATAAAATTCTCACCACAACAACAGCTTTCCTATTGCAAGATTTTCACGTGAAAATTAAATTAAATAAATAGTTTTACGAATTGAAAACAAATTGAATATTACGTCATAAGTTTTCTAGAGCAAGATTTCCGCATGAAAAGTCAAAATGAAATAAATAGTTTGACGAATTAAAAAAAAATCAAAATATTGCGTCATATTAGAAATATAATGAACCTCAGCAGGTGAATATGTAACGTCATGTGAGTTTGAAGAAACGTATTAAAACATGATAAAAACCAGACTACGGGAATATTAACATATTTTAACACTTTGAGGTTCTCTGAATTTGTTTTAGCAATTTTTAAACCTATTCCATATACATGCGTGTGCATGTGTATACGTGTATATTAGAATTTTCACAAAATTTTTAGCTCTCTAGAGCTCATTCTTAGTGAAGGAACTGGTTTATCTCTAATCTTGATTTAAGTTTTGTTGGTGAATTTAGTACTTAACTTCGAAATCTACCTCCGTCTGTAGGCCCGAGCCGGCAGGGATTTTTTTAGAATAGAGAGATTACTCAAAATTGTCACTATTGTTTATTAATTTGAAAATTCATAGTAATGAATCGCAACAGAAATAATAATCATTCAGTCATATTTCACACTTTAGATTTTAATTTAGAATTAGCCTTTTTATAACAAACTAGGGGGCTCGGCCCCCTACGAGCTACGCTCGCCAGCCCCCGTTCAGACACCGCAGTTTCTAAAAGCAAGCTAATTTTATCGGCTTTAAAAGATTTTGAAAGATTGAATTATAATTTAAAAAACAGTGGCGATCTCCCTATAAACGGGTTTCTATTCATTTCTCTTCGTTTGGGGAATTTTAAGGAAAAATCAGCTGCTGTTAAAAGATACAATGGCTGTTTTCGTCTTTGATTAAATAAAATCAGTTAAACATTTCAAAATAAGCTAATATAATAAGCAAATCCGCATCAAAATGCAAATATATTTCACACATACCAATGCTTTCTTTTGACGGAAACGACACAGAAGGTTAACGAATCTTAACTAAACCATTTAAGCAATTTCTTTATTTTCTGCTTCACAGAATTTTCTCTTTCAAATCATATTTTTTGTTGATTACACTTCATTTTCAGCTTGTAATCTTTTTTATTTTTATTAAATTACTAAATAGTCGCTCGAAAGCAGTCTAAACGCGTTCAATAAAATTAATATTAATCTTATTAATATAATCTCAAAATATCAAATTAATGTCTCGCGTAATTTTAAAATTTAAACTGTTTTGCAATATTACTTTTTGTTCATTTTATGTAGTAAGTGTAATGTGACGTAATTTCTCCTATTTAAGACTTCTAACGCATGTTAATGAATTCCCTATTTTAAAATATCCTTTCTCTTTTAAAATTCACGTGTAAATATAGTTTTTATGAAGTAATTTTCAATAAGTTCCTGCTTTTCATACGTAATTATTTAATTCTAATTTGAAAGTTTTTTTTCTGTCAATAATAGTCACGTGTAAATAAATTTTTAATTTGAAGCAAACGTTATTATTTGCGCTGTTTATACAGTTGGCAACAGTTTAAATTCATACCATTTTCTAAAATATGTAAAAAATATCTCTCGAAATGCTGAAAATTTGAATTTAAAATAGAAATAAGACCTGAAAAAATGAGTCAAATTAAAAAAATGAATGCAGTCTGCACACCGGGAAATTCTAACGTATAAAGTGATCTAAAAAGTAGTTGGATGTGCCAATCCCAAAACTTTCTTTATCTTATACATCTTAATATTTCAAAACCTAATTACACATGTTAATATTTCAATATAATTAGTTTAATACTATACCAACTTTGATTTTCATCTTAAATTTCTGCTCCAGTCAATTAAACGGGCTAAAAACGAGTTAATCTATATCATGATATTTGTTGAAATTATTAATTTTTCCTTATTCTGTTGTTATCAGGTGTTTGCGAATAGCCGGCTTAGCAGAAAGCGAGTTCCCGCAGCTGCACGAGCCGCCGATGGACAATAGAACAACGAAAAATCAAGAAAAGTACACAAAAATTGCTATCACAGAGCCCCTTTACCGCGCAATATTTCCAAATTCAAGGAGGGCCTGTTGGCCAAAGCCAAAAACACGCACAAAAATTTTGGTTCAATTGTATGCACAATTTTATACACTGTTCGATGGTACAGGAATGAAAATGGCACAGGGATCGCAATTATAGCGCCCCCTTCTGGCGGAATATTTTTAAGTTCAGGGAGGACTTGCTTGCCATAGCCAGAAACATACACAAAAAATTTGGTTTAATTATATGCATAACTTCATACACTTTTCGATGTTACAATAATGAAAATGGTACAGACATCGCAATTATAGCGCACTTTACCGGCAGAATTTTTCCAAATTCAGGGAGGACCTTCGTGCCATGACCAAAAACAAACACAAAAAATTTGGTTCAATTCTATGCATAACTTCATACACTTTTCGATGGTACAATATTCAAAATGGCACAAAAATCGAAGAAAAATCGCTATTACAGCGCCTCCTACCGGCGATTTTTTTACAAATTAAGGGGGGACCTCCTTGCCATAGCCAAGAACTTAAAAAATTGTTTTGGTTCAATTCTATGCATAATTTCATATACTTTTCGATGGTACAATATTCAAAATCGTACAAAAATCGCTATTACAGCGCCCCCTACCGGCGAATTTTTCAAAATTCAGGGAGGACCTGCTTACCACAGCCAAAAAATTAAAATAAAAATTCGGTTCAATTCTATGCATAACTTCATACACTTTTGGATGGTACAATATCAAAATCGCTATTACAGCGCCCCCTACCGGCGACATTTTTCCAAATTCAGGGAGGACCTGCTTACCATATGCAAAAACTTAAAATAAAAATTTGGTTTAATTCTATGCATAACTTCATACACTTTTGGACGGTACAATATTCAAAATCGCACAAAAATCGCTATTACAGCGCCCCCTACCGGCGAATTTTTTCCAAATTCAGGGAAGACCTGCTTGCCATATCCAAAAACTTAAAATAAAAGTTTGGTTCAATTCTATGTATAACTTTATACACTTTTGGATGATACAATATTCAAAATCGCACAAAAATAGCTATTACAGAGCCGACTACCGGCGAATTTCTTCCAAATTCAGGGAGGTCCTCCTTGCTACAGCCAAAAACTTAAAATAAAAATTGGATGGTACAATATTAAAAATCGCACAAAAATCCTTATTTCAGCGCTCCCTACCGGTGAATTTTTTCCAAATTCAGGGAGGACCTGCTTGCCATAACCAAAAACTTAAAATAAAAATTTGGTTCAATTCTATGCATAACTTCATACACTTTTAGATGGTACAATATTAAAAATCGCACAAAAATCGTTATTTCAGCGCTCCCTACCGGTGAATTTTTTCCAAATTCAGGGAGGACCTGCTTGCCATAACCAAAAACTTAAAATAAAAATTTGGTTCAATTCTATGCATAACTTCATACACTTTTAGATGGTACAATATTCAAAATCGCACAAAAATCGGTATTACAGCGCCCCCTACCGGCAGATTTTTTCCAAATTCAGGCAGTACCTGCTTGTCACAGCCAAAAACTTAAAATAACTACTTGGATGTGCCAATCCCAAAACTTTCTTCTATCTTATACATAATATTTCAAAAACTAGTTATACATGTTAATACTTCAATAATTTTAGTTCAATACTATACCAACTTTGATTTTCATCTTAAATTTCTGCTTCAGTCAATTAAACGGACTAAAAACGAGTTAATCAATATCATGATATTTGTTAAAATTAATAGTTTTTCCCTATTCTGTTGTTATCAGATATTTGCGAATAGCCGGTTTAGCAAAAAGCGAGTTCCCGCCTCTGCATGAGCCGCCGATGGACAACAGAACTACAAAAAATCACGAAAAGCATACAAAAATCGCTATCACAGAGCCCCTTTACCGCGCAATATTTCCAAATTCAAGGAGGACCTGTTGGCCAAAGCCAAAAACATGCACTAAAAAATTTGGTTCATGCAAAAATATGCATAATTTTATATACTTTTCGATAGAACAATAAAGAAAATGGCACAAACATCGCTATTACAACGCCCCCCTTCCGGCAGATTTTTTTCAAATTCAGAGAGGACTTGTTTGCCATTGCCAGAAACGTACACAAAAAATTTGGTTCAATTCTATGCATAACTTCATACAATTTTCGATGGTACAATAATGAAAATGGTACAGACATTGCAATTATAGCGCCCCCTTCCGGCGGAATTTTTCCAAATTCAGGGAGGACCTTCGTGCCATGACCAAAAACAAACACAAAAAGTTTGGCTCAATTCTATGTATAACTTCATACACTTTTCGGTGGTACAATATTCAAAATCGCACAAAAATTGCTATAACAGCGCCCCCTAGCGGTGATTTTTTTCCAAATTCAAGGAAGATCTGCTTGCTATAGTCAAAAACTTAAAATAAAAATTTGGTTCAATTATATGCATAACTTCAAACACTTTTGGATAGTACAATATTCAAAACCGCACAAAAATCGTTGTTACAGCGCTCCCTACCGGCGAATTTTTTCCAAATTCAGGGAGGATCTTCTTGCCATAGCCAAAAACTTAAAATAAAAATTTGGTTCAATTCTATGCATAACTTCATACACTTTTGGATGGTACAATATTCAAAACCGCACAAAAATCGCTGTTACAGCGCCCCGTACCGGTGATTTTTTTTCCAAATTCAGGGAGGACCTTCTTGCCATATCCAAAAACTTAAAATAAAAATTTGTTCAATTCTATGCATAACTTCATACACTTTTGGATGGTACAATATTCAAAATCGCACAAAAATCGCTATTACAACACCCACTACCGGCGATTTTTTTCCAAATTCAGGGAGGATTTGCTTGTCATAGCCAAAAACTTAAAATAAAAATTTGGTTCAATTCTATGCATAACTTCATACACTTTTGGATGGTACAATATTCAAAATCGCACAAAAGTCGCTGTTACAGCGTCCCCTACCGGCGAATATTCTTCAAATTCAGGGAGGACCTACTTGCCATATCCAAAAACTTAAAATAAAAATTTGGTTCAATTCTATGCATGACTTCATACATTTTTGGATGGTACAATATTCAAAATCGCAGAAAAATCGCTATTACAGCGCCCCCTACCGGCGAATATTTTCCAAATTCAGGGAGGATCTGCTTACTATAGCCCAAAAACTTAAAATAAAAATTTGGTTCAATTCTATACATAACTTCATACACTTTTTGATGGTACAATGGCGACAGACAGACGGACACATGGACAGACAGACATTTTCTATAAACATGTTTTTTGGGATCTCTGACCCCTAAAACGTGTAAATCCGTCGAAAACCGGAAGTCGAAAAAAATTTCGATTACAATACTTTCTTCTATTGAAGATAGAAGAAAGTAAAAATTTGGTTCAATTCTATGCATAACTTCATACACTTTTTACTTTCTTCTATCTTCAATAGAAGAAAGTATTGTAATCGAAATTTTTTTCGAGTTCCGGTTTTCGACGGATTTGCATGTTTTAGGGGTCAGAGATTCCAAAAAACATGTTTATAGAAAATGTCTGTCTGTCTGTGTGTCCGTCTGTCCGTCTGTCCGTCTGTCCGTCCGTCCGTCTGTCCGTCTGTCCGTCTGTCTGTCGCCATTGTACCATCAAAAAGTGTATGAAGTTATGTATAGAATTAAACCAAAATTTTATTATAAGTTTTTGGCTATGGCAAGCAGGTCCTCCCGGAATTTGGAAAAAATTCGCCGGTAGGGGGCGCTAATATAACAATTTTTGTGCGATTTTGAATATTGTACCATCCAAAAGTGTATGGAGTTATGCATAGAATTGAACCAAATTTTTAGTTTAAGTTTTTGGATATGACAAGCAAGTCCTCCCTGAATTTGGAAAAAATTCGCCGGTAGGGGACGCTGTAAATGCGTTTTTTGTGCGATTTTGAATATTGTACCATCGAAAAGTCTATGAAGTTATGCATAGAATTGAACCAAATTTTTAGTTTAAGTTTTTGGCTATGGCAAGCAGGTCGTCCCTGAATTTGGAAAAAATTTGCCGGTAGGGGGCGCTGTAATAGCGATTTTTGTGCGATTTTGAATATTGTACCGTCCAAAAGTGTATGAAGTTATGCATAGAATTAAACCAAATTTTTATTTTAAGTTTTTGGATATGGCAAGCAGGTCCTCCATGAATTTGCAAAAAATTCGCCGTTAGGGGGCACTGTAATAGCGATTTTTGTGCGATTTTGAATATTGCACCATCGAAAAGTGTATGAAGTTATGCATAGAATTGAACCAAAAAAAAAAAAAAATTTAAGTTCTTGGCTATGGCAAGGAGGTCCTCCCTTAATTTGTAAAAAAAATCGCTCGTAGAGGGCGCTGTAATAGCGATTTTCGTACAATTTTTGTGCCATTTTGAATATTGTACCGCCGAAAAGTGTATGAAGTTATGCATAGAATTGAACCAAATTTTATGTGTTTATTTTTGGTCATGTCACGAAGGTCCTCCCTGAATTTAGAAAAATTCTGCCGGAAGGGGGCACTATAATTGCGATGTCTGTACCATTTTCATTATTGTACCATCGAAAAGTGTATGAAGTTATCCATATAATTGAACCAAATTTTTTGTGCATGTTTCTGGCTATGGCAAACAAGTCCTCCCTGAACTTGAAAAAATTCCGAAAGAAGGGGGCGCTATAATTCCGATCTCTGTGCCATTTTCATTATTGTACCATCGAACAGCGTATAAAATTATGCATACAATTGAACCAAAATGTTTGTGCTTGTTTTTGGCTTTGGCCAACAGGTTCTCCTTGAATTTGGAAATATTGCGCGGTAAAGGGGCTCCGTGCTAGCGATTTTTGTATACTTTTCTTGATTTTTCATAGTTCTATTGTGCATCGGCGGGAACTCGCTTCCTGCTATGCCGGCTATTCGCAAACAGCCGATAACGACAGAATAAGGAAAAATTATTAATTTTAACAAATATCATGATATAGATTAACTCGTTTTTAGTCTGTTTAATTGACTTGAGCAGAAATTTAAGATGAAAATCAAAGTTGGTATAGTATTGAACTAATAATATTGAAGTATTAACATGTGTAACTAGGTTTTGAAATATTAAGATGTATAAGATAGAAGAAAGTTTTGGGATTGGCACATCCAACTAGTTCATGGTACAATGGCGACAGACAGGCGGACAGACAGACATTTTCTATAAACATGTTTTTTGGGATCTCTGACCCCTAAAACGTGTAAATCCGTCGAAAACCGGAAGTCGAAAAAATTTCGATTACAATACTTTCTTCTATTGAAAATAGATGAAAGTAATGAGTTAATTCCTATGTATAGTTTTTGCTCCTATAAAACTTTTTTAATGGAACGATTTTGTCCAACTTTAGCATTAAATATCTCTTAAAATAATTATTCGATTTGAAAACTGTCTGCATCAGCGTGTTTATCATACATTTCTCTATAATACCGCCGATTTTCATATTTTTGTATGCAGTATTTTTCTTAATATTAACGGAGAAAGACCTCCGATCACAAAAAAATCAAAACCGGCGGCAGCGGTGACAGCGTAAGTTACTTTTTTTACTTTCTTCTATCTTCAATGGAAGAAAGTATTGTAATCGAAATTTTTTTCGACTTCCGGTTTTCCACGCATTTGCATGTTTTAGGGGTCAGAGATTCCAAAAAACATGTTTATAGAAAATGTCTGTCTGTCTGTGTGTCCGTCTGTCCGTCTGTCTGTCGCCATTGTACCATCAAAAAGTGTATGAAGTTATGTATAGAATTAAACCAAAATTTTATTATAAGTTTTTGGCTATGGCAAGCAGGTCCTCCCGGAATTTGGAAAAAATTCGCCGGTAGGGGACGCTGATATAACAATCTTTGTGCGATTTTGAATATTGTACCATCCAAAAGTGTATGGAGTTATGCATAGAATTGAACCAAATTTTTAGTTTAAGTTTTTGGATATGACAAGCAGGTCCTCCCTGAATTTGGAAAAAATTCGCCGGTAGGGGGCGCTGTAAATGCGTTTTTTGTGCGATTTTCAATATTGTACCATCGAAAAGTGTATGAAGTTATGCATAGAATTGAACCAAATTTTTATTTCAAGTTTTTGGCTATGGCAAGCAGGTCCTCCCTGAATTTGGAAATAATTCGCCGGTAGGGGGCGCTGTAATAACGATTTTGAATATTGTACCGTCCAAAAGTGTATGAAGTTATGCATAGAATTAAACCAAATTTTTATTTTAAGTTTTTGGCTATGGCAAGCAGGTCTTCCCTGAATTTGGAAAAAATTCGCCGGTAGGGGGCGCTGTAATAGCGATTTTTGTGCGATTTTGAATATTGTACCGTCCAAAAGTGTATGAAGTTATGCATAGAATTAAACCAAATTTTTATTTTAAGTTTTTGGATATGGCAAGCAGGTCCTCCATGAATTTGCAAAAAATTCGCCGTTAGGGGGCGCTGTAATAGCGATTTTGAATATTGCACCATCGAAAAGTGTATGAAGTTATGCATAGAATTGAACCAAAAAAAATTTTAAGTTCTTGGCTATGGCAAGGAGGTCCTCCCTTAATTTGTAAAAAAATCGCTCGTAGAGGGCGCTGTAATAGCGATTTTTGTGCCAATTTGAATATTGTACCGCCGAAAAGTGTATGAAGTTATGCATAGAATTGAACCAAATTTTATGTGTTTATTTTTGGTCATGTCACGAAGGTCCTCCCTGAATTTGGAAAAATTCTGCCGGAAGGGGGCACTATAATTGCGATGTCTGTACCATTTTCATTATTGTACCATCGAAAAGTGTATGAAGTTATCCATATAATTGAACCAAATTTTTTGTGCATGTTTCTGGCTATGGCAAACAAGTCCTCCCTGAACTTGAAAAAATTCCGAAAGAAGGGGGCGCTATAATTCCGATCTCTGTGCCATTTTCATTATTGTACCATCGAACAGCGTATAAAATTATGCATACAATTGAACCAAAATGTTTGTGCTTGTTTTTGGCTTTGGCCAACAGGTTCTCCTTGAATTTGGAAATATTGCGCGGTAAAGGGGCTCCGTGCTAGCGATTTTTGTATACTTTTCTTGATTTTTCGTAGTTCTATTGTGCATCGGCGGCTCATGCATCGGCGGGAACTCGCTTCCTGCTATGCCGGCTATTCGCAAACAGCTGATAACGACAGAATAAGGAAATTTAATAATTTTAACAAATATCGTGATATAGATTAACTCGTTTTTAGTCCGTTTAATTGACTTGAGCAGAAATTTAAGATGAAAATCAAAGTTGGTATAGTATTGAACTAATAATATTGAAGTATTAACATGTGTAACTAGGTTTTGAAATATTAAGATGTATAAGGTAGAAGAAAGTTTTGGGATTGGCACATCCAACTAGTTTTAGAATAGAGAGATATTTAAAATTAGAATATTGAATTTTTGTTTTAATGTTGAAATATTAATTAAATTATATACTGAAGTTTCAAGTAAATCAATTAAAGTCACGCGAACAAATCGTTAAATGTTGAGTGCAAAAACATATATAAACTGAACTAAGACAAAAAAAAAAAAAAAAAAAAAAAAAAAAAAAAAAACAACATTAGTGTAAATTTTTTTTTCTCTCAGGCGCTCATTATTTGGCGCCAAATATTCGAAAACTAGTAATCCTTCGTCTCCTTTATTATCATTACCCCTGTAACCCTGTGAAGTTCTGTAGAAATACGTATCATAGATCCAGCCCTAGTGGTCAAAATAGGCATGACCTCTTTGACCGCGTGTGATTGGTTAGACGGGAGTTAAAATTTAACGGCTAGTGATATTTTGAGCCAATGAACCAATGCAGATGTTATTGAAGTGCCTACAAGATTCGCATTGTTCTTGTGTTGAGAATTCTAAGACAGCGCAAATAATATTTCCTTTCTAACAATAAAAGTATTTTCACGTGAATATTAAAAAGCGAAAGAAAACTTTGGTGAAAATTACGTCAGATTTAAAACGATATATAGTAAAACCTCCCTAAAGCGACCATGCTCCGTTCCAAGAAAAAGTGGTCGCTCCGAGAGGTGGTCTCTTAATCAGGGTTGTCTCGGTTTTAACTCGGTTTAAGGCGGTTTTAACCAGTGGTTTAAACCGGTTTTAACAGTCCTGGTCAAAATCAATTTTGACCATTTTGACCACTGAAATTGACTATTCAGTTTATTTACTACTAATCAAATATGTTTTACTAGCATATGTTAAAAACTAAGTTAATATTTGTTAAAAATGTCATAATATAAGTAACATAACACCAGCAAATACCAAATTTAAAAAGTCATAGCATAAATAACGTAACACCAAGATACTCATACAACACAAATGTTTTAATTATTTTTTTACACAAGCTGTTTTATGTTTTTATGTAATTTGTATTGAATTTAAAAAAATGATTACAAGTAATAAGTTTTGCAGTTGTCTCTAAACTTACATGGTTTCGTAATTTATTTTGGATTATTCCAAATTCAGAAAGCAATCTTTCAATTGATGACGATCTGGCACAACAATTCATTAGATGTAATGTGAATTCAACAAATTTTATATCAATTCCTTTAACCTTCTTGATTGCTACACACCAGATATCAGGCCCAATTGTATCTTTTACACTTTCAGAAAAACAGGATTTTGGATATGGTAAGGGTTCTGCTTGAAATGCAATTACAGGAGGCAAAAAGGTAGGATCAGTATTATCGTGTAGCCATTACCTTGCTATCTCTTGCTTGTTGCTTCTCTTCGTTACTTTTACCCATGCCGACAGGATTCAGCATATAAGCCAGAAAATGAACTGGGGTAACATTTTCATTAAATCGAGACTATCATTTTAGAATAAGTTTCAAGATCTTTCTCTTTTGGCAATCTTAACCATTCGTCGCATGCATCATATATAGTAGCATCTTCTTTTTGAAGTTTATCTAAAGTAGGGATGCACAACATGTGGCCCGCGAGGGGTTAACGTGTCGCCCGCCGACTTCGTCAATTTATAACTGGAAAAAAATGCATTTTTTGTCCATATAGTTGCGGGAAAAATTCGTGAATTTCATCAATTTGTCGCGGGAAAATTTGAACATTTCGTCAGTCAGTTAAGAATCGCGAATTGTCCATCGGGCGAGGAAAAAATCACAAATTTCGTTGATCGAAAACGGAAAATTCGCAAATTTTGTCGATAAAGCGCGGAAAAAATCGCAAATTTCGCTGATCGGATACGGAAAATTTGCGAGTTTTGTCAATCGGGCACGGAAAATTCGCGTGTTTTGGCGATCGAGCCCTGGAAAATCGCGAGTTTTGGCGATCAGGCTCGGAAAAATCGCGAATTTCTTTGGTCGGGCACGGAAAAATCACGAATTATGTCGACCAGGTTCGGAAAAATCGCGAGTTCTGTCGATCGGGAACGGAAAAATCGCGAATTTCGTTGATCAGACACGAAAAATCGCGAATTTTGTCGATCGGGCACGGAAAAATAGCAAATTTCGTTGATCGGACACTGAAAAATTGCGAATTTTGTCGATCGGGCACGGAAAAATCGCGAGTCTTGGCGATCGGGCTCGGCAAAATAGCCAATTTTGGCGATCGGGCTCGGAAAAATCACGAATTTTGTCCATCAGGCGCGAAAAAAATTGAAAATTTCGTTGATCGGACACGGAAAAATCGTCAATTTTGTTGATGATGCGCGGAAGAATTGCAAATTTTGTTGATCGTTTGCGAGAAAATCGTGAGTTTCACCAGTCGCCAGAAAAAAATCTCGAATTTCGTCAATTTGCTGAGGGAAAAAATTGCACATTTTCGACAGTTTGTTAAGATTCGCGAATTTCGTCGATCGGGCGACAAAAATTGCAAATTTTGTCAATTAGGAGCAGGAAAATCTCAAATTTTGTTGATCCGCTTCGAGACAATCACTTGTTTTATCTGTTTATCATGAGAAAAAAATCGCAAATTTCGTTGATCGGGTGCAGAAATATTGCAAATTTCGTCGATGAGGCTCAGAAAAATTGGGAATTTCGTTGATCTGGCAGGGAAAAATTGCGAGTTTTGTTGATCGGGCTTCGAAAAATCGCGAATTTCGTCGGTCAGGCGCGAAAAAATTGCAAATTTTGACGATCATGAGCGAAAAAGGTCGACATTTTTTTAATCGTGTGCGGGAAAATAGCAAATTTCGTCGATCGGGTGTAGAAAAATTGTGAATTTTGTCGATCAGATGCGAAAAAATTTCAAATTTCGTTGATAGGCTCCTCCCCCCGCCTTCGTTCATATTTTTTTCGGCACTTGCCTTTATCTGATTATAGGCCACAGATCACCTCCCCATAATAGAATTCTCTCTGTGTTACTGGTGTGGCCCTCGACAACCTAGACATTTTTGTAAGTGGCCCTTCTCTTAAAAAGATTGTGCACCCCTAATCTAAAGCAAGGGAAATAAATTGATTTTGTAAATATTTTACTTCTTTGTCTATGCCTACATTGTTAATGATTTTAACAATGTTATCATCAATATCATCCTTCATGCTCATCTGCAATTTTTCATTTCAATAACATCTTCATTATTGAACTAACTTTATTTGTGTTTGTAATATCTTGTCCTACAAGATTCAAGTAATGTGCAGCCAGGGGTCAATCCAGACAAAATTTGGGGCCTATTCAGGGCCCTTTCACAAAAATCTATTTAATAAAATAGGCCCTTTCACAAAAATCTATTTAATAAAATAGGCCCCTTCACAAAAATAAATTTAATAAAATGGGCCCATTCACAAAAATAAATTTAATAAAATGGGCCCCTTCACAAAAGTAAATTTAATAAAATGGGCTCCTTCACAAAAATGAACTTAATAAAACAGGCCCCTTCACAAAATTCCTTTTATTAAAATAGGCCTACGTAGCAAATTGATATTCAGTTAGTGCCTAATACAAATTGATGCTGATTAGTTTTTGGTGTAAATCGCTCAACAGGTGGCGCTGCAATGCTGCATTTTTCACGATTTTTGCAATAGCTCTATCTCAAGAACTAATGCACGGATTTTTAATCAAACTTCAGATTTAGTTAGTCCTTGATATGAATTGATGATGATTACGTTTTGGTGTAAATCGCCCAACAGGTGGCGCTGTTATGATGAATTTTGCAGGATTTACACGATTTCCCCAATAGCTATCTTAAGAACTAACGCACGGATTTTCATCAAACTTCAGATTAAGTTAGTCCTTGATATGACTTGCTACTGATTAGGTGTTGGTGTAAATCGCCCAACAGGTGGCGCTTCTCTGCTGCCTTTTCCACGATTGCCTCAATAGCTCTATCAATAAAACTAATGGACCAATTTTCATCTAACTTCAGATTTAGTTGTATGTTGACACAAGTTGTTGTTAATTAGGTTTTGGTGTTAATATCCCAATAGGTGGCGCTGCTATGCAGAAATTTTCACGATTTTCGCTATTGCTCTATCTCAAAAACTAATGTACGGATTTTCTCCAAACTTCAGATTCAGTCAGACATTGACATAAATTGTTGCTGATTAGGATTTGGTATAAATCACCCAATAGGTGGCGCTGCTAGGCAGCATTTTGCTGAATTTAGACGATTTCAGCGATAGTCATATCTCAAGAACTAATGCACGGAATTTCATATCGTTAGAATCCTCATGAGATGCATAGATTGCCATTTGATTTTGGCAGTGTGATAGCGAATTTTGAAGTATTAACATGTATGAGATAGAAGAAAATTTTGGGATTGGTACATCCGACTAGTTACTTATTAAGTTACTTTTAATTGGAAAGAAAAGATTATTAAAATTAAGACCATTTTTAACAGTTTTGACCATTTCTGACCACTTTTGACCAATTTTGAACGGTTAAAACCACTTTTATCCAGTGTCCTGGTCAAAATCAATTTTGACCGGTTAAAATTACAACCCTGCTCTTAATGGAGGTCATGTTTAAATCTAGATTTTAATTATTGAAAAATTGTAACAATTAATGTTACTAAAATTTATTTTTCATATTAGGAAAAAATACAAAAATTTAAGTATCAAAACAAAAGCTAATTTCATAAGTTAACTACTGCAGGGTTTAAAAAATGACTACATTGACGTTTGCTTTGATTTTACGGTTTTATCTTTTATAACTTTTATTTCCAACTCTTTTCGAAGTTCAGTCAATAAATACATTATTTTATTTATTTATTTTTTTGGACGAGAACAAATAAGGACGATTTCATTTAATTTATCTATTTCTTTTGAGAGTATCCTGACAGATTAGGGCAGGGAAGTTTATCGACCGTCATTCTTAATTTGTCATCAGAGTTAAATTCGTTGCTTAACCCTTTGTTGCATACCGTCCACTACAGTGGACAAAAATGCTATTTTTTCTCCTATCTAAACTATTTCATTTACAGTTCCTATTCAAAGCTTATGCTACTCTGTGACATATATGCTTTCAGTAGAAAAATCGCGATAGCAACACAAGTCGAGTAACTTAGCAAATAGAAAATAGCAAATTAAATGTTAGGCATTTACTAGTTTTAACGTATGCAACAAAGGGTTAAAAAGGCAAAAAGGGGTTCAAACACTTAAAAGTTACCGGAATAATAATGAAAAAAAAAATCTAAACTTAGTTTAGAAGTTTGATGAATAATGCGCTCTCCGGAATTATTTTTCTAATAAAATTTTCTTCAAGCGACCAGGAAAAAACGGAATTTGTTTCATTTTCTTCAAAGAAATTGGTCGTTCATGGAGGGAGTTCAACTGAGATGGTCTCTGAATGGAGGTAAAATTAGTATTGACCCTATCGGAATAAATTTCGTTCCATGAAAAAACGGTCGTTCAGAGAGGTGGTCGTTTAATGGAGGTGGTTGCACAGAGAGGTTTCACTGTATTTAAAATGTCTTATTTTAAAAACTTTCTTATATATATTCAAAAATATCCCTTAAATTGTCTGTCCATTTATCCGAACTAGAGTCGGTTCCGACTTGTTCGGATAATTGGCGCTCTACTGTAAAAGGTATTTAACCGTCTCAGTGCTAGTACCTACTTACAAATGAAGGTGACTTCGTAAACGCAGCGTTCATGATACAAAATAAATAGAAAATTCACTAACGTGATTTTTATACTATTATGCAATAGAAGACAAAAAACCTCAAACAAACAAAACATCAAGCTGATGCTCGTTAGCTAAAAACAGGAAATATTCTTTTCAGGTTAGATATCTAAATGAGAAAAAAAACAGCCAATTAAAATTATCCTACTGTCACAAAAGAAAATCAAACTGAAAGCAAATTCATTGTTCAGTCTATTGAGTGGTGCCGTATCAATACGTCGCCGCCATCAATGCCAGACATAAATTTGCAAATATCACTAGAATAGAAAAACACGACTTCTGTTTTCCCTTCATTTTGATCAAAATAACATTAAAATGATTTGAAATATAATATAATACGTAATTTTGAAAGAGAAAAAGTTTTTTTTTTCTCTACATGAATAAATAAATTTTTGAATGTAAGACAGATTGAGCTCGAGTCAGTCCAAGCACAAACATTAATATAAAAATTGAGTCTGTTTTATCTCCATCTCCTACGTTCGTGACTCATCACGTCACATATAAGTGTTTTGATAAAAATGAAGGCAAAAGCTTGCAGATGAGAAGAAAAAGAAAGAGTAATTTAGGCTTCGGTTTTTCGGAAGCGCTATTGCGGTGGGCTCCGGAGCCCTCTATTTATGAGCTCCTGTGAATTCCGACCAATATTTAAATATTCACTAAAAACAGAGAAGTACTGGAGCTGGGCTTCGGTGGGCTCCGGCGCAAATTAAGCCCTGCTTACACTTCTCGTGCAAGTACTCCCCAAAGGTTTTCAATCGTATTTAGGTCTGGACTGATGGTTGGCCAGTCTATAATAATCGTTTGATACTTCGTAAATCACGCTGTTTTTGAGTGGGAGGTGTGAATTGATGCAATGTCCTGTTGAAATTTCTAGTTTTTCCTTCCTAAGATATTTCTAATTAGAAGTAGGTTGCTTTTAAGGATATTTTGATAATCCTCTGAGAACCTTCGTCCATTAAGAAAAGCAATATTCATTGTTCCGTAGAAACACAACGCGCCACACACCACGATAAAATCCCCTCCTTCTTGTCGACTAATGAACTCGCGAGATTCTCGTCGCAGACCATACCGATAGATGTCCGTCCAGCCATCAGAACCATCCAAATTGAATTTTTTTCGTAACAGAAGAAAACATTTAACTATTCAATCCGTCCAATTTATGTGTTTTTTTAGCCCAAAGAACGCGTACCTTTCTAAGGTGCAATTTCAGCATATGTGACCGACACATTCTGCAATATTTATAAAATTTTCTTGGCAGTATGCGAAGGTGATCAGTAGATCTCGATATAGGAAACCTTAAAGCCCTCGAGATTTCAAGAAAAAACGTCTTTCGGTTTGAAACCGCTCAAAAAATCTCTCTACCATGTCGCTGAGATGGTTTTCTTGGCCGATCTGAACGCTTTTTTGCAATTGCGTTGTCACCTTTCGATAAAATTCCACAAATCACAGATCTTCTACACTTCATCTGTTTATCAGTATCGGAAACTTTTAACATTTTGAGCCTTTAAACGCCAAATTTTGGCTATATTAGGTGCAGAGAATTGAACATTGCGAGGTATTTTTTAAATATTCGAGAATTGAAGAACGAGCAGGGATTTTATATTTCAAAGTGGTTACATTACATGCACAGAACGCAAAATATGCAAATTGTTTTGATACGGTGGTAATAATAGCGATTCTTTTCATTGTCCATATATTTTTGAGACAGGCTATTTTGAATTTTATTTTTTTTACAAGCAACCTGTGCAATAAGCCTGATATTTCTCTATTGTAATAAACTTATAGTGTGATTCTGTATGCTAATTATTGTTTTTGTGATTATTGCTTCATTTTTTGAACTGTTATTTCAAAAAGTCGCCTGTTCATATACTTTTGAGACGCACTGTGCACACGGATTTCATAGTATGTTAAAATTACATCATTTTAACGCAATAAGAGTAAAATATTTTAGCTTTCAGATGAAATGCCATAATGTGTCCTTACTTTGTGGGGGGCGGTGCCCATTTTCAAGGCATATCTATATCTGCTCATAGCTCATTAGAATATTAAGCGCATGTGATCCGCTTACCTTAAGTCTAATTTAATTCTCATTTAAGTAATGCAACACTAAATAAACTGCTTTCGAAATGAGCACCGTCCCTACAAATCTGGGACATTTGGTCACCTTACTTTAGGATGAGAAAACGCGCATTTACTTCAAACATGGGACCTTACAAATCTCAGAAATTGCAGAAGACTTTCATTAGTAAAACAGGGCGTCATAAATGTGGATTTTCATTCATAAAATTCTAAACTTTACTAAAATTTCGTCGAAATGATGTAGGTTTTGCTGCTTTCCGTTGCGCTGTTTTAGAGGTTAAGGACCGTGATTTTCATTTAACCGGTAAAAGAGTTCAGATGTGCTAGTACAAGACTGAATTAGATAGTAAGTAGCACCACCCACGGGGGTAAGAGATAGACTTAGAACTTACGTAGAACTCTGTGAGCACCGCCTATCCAATTATTGAATACACAGCGCTGCTAGCAATCTAATTTAGCCTCGGCTATTACAAGCGCAATATAGCAGGTTAGTGGCATCAGTAGTTTATTTTCCTCTAACCAATCATTTCCTTTACATTCAAAGGGTATTTATTTATTTATTTATTTATTTATTTATTTATTTATTTATTTATTTATTTATTTATTTATTTATTTATTTATTTATTGCTACGTTAAATATGGAGTGGGGACTCTGTGGCTGAATGGTCAAGGCACCAGTCTGCTAATCGCTTGTGCGTAAGAGTCTGTGGGTTCGATTCCCGCTGGTTCCATTGCACACACTCTTTGTGTGGAACTCCCAGGGTGTATTTTTCTTGTGTTGTAATATTTCCTTGTGCTATCTTGTCTCCGACTTATAAGCGGGCTCTCATGTCAAGCACACAAGTCGTATGTTTGTTGTACAATAAATAAATAAATAAATATGGAGTTACATACATGGAATACAGTTATAAACTGCTTAAAGTTATATTAGAAAATTGATTACATTTGTTAGTTTTTCATATTATTAAATTAGCCAATTACAGGAGCCATGGCTCCAAATTTTGTGGAACAGTTTGAAGATACAACGTAAGAGTTTTCGATAAACTTTTACATAATTTATCTTTAATTTTTCATAATCGAGTGCATAAGTAATGTTGCCGTGATGTTACATGATCAGTGCTGGATAAAACGTTATTTCAAGAGCATGATAGTTAGAACAATAAAATTAATTTTGTACCAAACGATTCACGGTAAAATACGCCAACTTACTGCAGTCCTGAGATTGAAAAAAATCCCAACATTTCTTCTTGGATTTGAAGTCTATTAAAAACTTTTGCATGTATCAAACTTTTGGCACAGATGTCATATAAGCACCGGGTTTGGCACGATTTTTCAACGCCAATTTAGCGAAAACCTCGTTTTCGAATACCAGTTACATATAGTGTGCTATAACAGCACGTTATTTTATTTTATTTTTTATCTTAATGTGAAAATAAAATAAAGTGATAAGCGAAACATTCCATTATTTTAAAAAGGAAATAACAATAAATAAACGATAGTTTAATTAAAAACTATAGAACAAAACAATTTATATAATATAAAAAAAGAAAATAAAAGAAAATAAACAATTTATGGTACTTGCGTATTGTCCGGGCCATAGGATAGATCGTCAAAAATTGATGACAATTTCCAATCTTCTTTATTGATGCAAATCCCCTCCAAAGCAGTAATTTAACATTATTAAATTCATAATATTGTTAAAAATTATATATAATATAAAACTTGCTATACGAAGCAAAACCACGTAAAAATAGACAGATTACCATATCGGGCAAAATAACGCCATTTTGGTGCCAATTAGGTACCCCGGTGCGTATATAACATCTGTGCCAAACATTTGTGCTGTAATATTCTGTAAGCTTCACTGCCAACTACCACATATAGCCAGCATAGTTTGGCACAAAATGAATAGTATACTGGTATCACATTTTGTGGCATCCTAATCGATCATTTCCTCGTTCATGTTTGACATTAATTTTGGCTGTGGGCCAGATTACAGCATTTTAACCTAACATAGGGAAGAGTTCCATATTCTGTTCCTGTTGGTGCGATTAGCGAAGTAATCAAACATGGCGTCTGTCATATTGCGTGGTGCTCTTTACTTTAATAAATAAATAAACATAATCGTATACTAACTACTTTTATTTATATTAAGTTAAGCAGATAAAGGATATGCCACACAGGCCTTTTATATTAACGTCTAGAAAACTAACTAGTAAACATTCGAACAACAACAGTTACAATTACAGCAGAAGTTGAAGTAGTAGTTGGGTCATATTATTACATGCCCTTTCTTTTCAAAACAGCAAAATTTAAAAAAGATATTTAGAGTCCAAAGAAGTGTTCGAATGAAAAGTCTTAAAAAAAAAAACTTAAATATAATCTTTGAAGCGAGCAGGTGGTTTTATATTTCTTCTAGGTCTTTCTATCTTTGGTGTATTTGGTGTATTTGGAGTAGACAGTACTGGCAAAGCAGGTTTGGGATTGATGGTGACTGTCTGACCAGACGGAGAATCAGGTTGGATTAATGGACTGTCATGGGGTTGAGGACTTGACATTTTTGGAGTCTCTGTATTAGTCAGGTTACAAGTTTGCGTTGCATCAGCATTTTCTTGTGAATTTACAGGAACTTCAATCGCTAACTTCCTAGGTCTTAAATGAATTCTGTTGCGACGAAGAACTGATCCTTCTGAAGATTTCACAATGTAAGATCTTGGACTGTGTTTTTGGACAATAGTTCCTGGTGTCCATTCTCGATGACCTGTTTGAAGATAGACTGGATCTTGAATATTCAATTCTTTTAATTTTGTGGTCGATGAGTCATAATAATATTTCTGTGTTCTCTGATTTTCCTGTAATTGATGATGAGTATTCTTAATTGGAAATCTAGGTCTTAACAATTTCGTCTTACAAGGTATGGAAGTTCTCAAAGATCTTCCCATCAGCATCTCTGCCGGAGAAGGCAATTTAAATTTTGGAGTGGTATTATACTCGAGAACAGCTAGATTTGGATCTCCTCCCGAAGCTCTCACTTTAAAGAGAAGGTTTTTCAATGTCCCAATAGATCTTTCAATCATCCCGTTCGATCTTGGATACTTAGGTGATGATGTAACAGGGCAAATATCATAAGACTTCAGAAATGAAAAATATGCTTGACTATCAAATGGTGGACCATTATCGGAATGAATTTTTCGTGGAATACCATGAGTACGAAAAATCTGTTTCAATGCACTAATTACTGCAGAAGCTGTTTTAGCATTAACTTTTCTTAATTCAATAAACTTGGAGTGGTAATCAGTTACTTGTAAAAAGTCATCTCCTGCAAGATACATAAAATCTACACCTACCTCTTCCCAAGGTAGACTAGGAACTTCATAAGGCATCAAAGGCTGTTTACAATTAGCACGCTGATGCTGCTGGCAAATGTGACACATTTCAACATAATTCTTGATGTCTTCCATCATATTGGGCCAATATAAAGCTGTCTTGGCTTTTTCTTGACAAGCAGTGATACCTTGATGTACTTGGTGCAGTTTCGATAACACATAAGTTTGCATTGTTTTAGGTACTACTAATCTATTTCCGATAAAAATTAAGTCATTAAAACAATTCAACTCTTCTTTCTTATTCCAATAAGGTTTTAATTTTTCGGGCAATTGACTACACTGTTGTGGCCAACCATTCTTAATTAGCAACTTTAACTTCGAAAGATCTTCATCTTCTAGTGTTGCCTTCTGCATTTCTTTTGTGCGTTCTTCAGTGGTCGATAGAATTGTATGTACAATAGCAGCTCCATCTTCCAAAAAACTTGTATCTACACTCATGGTAGTGGGATTTCTGGAGAGGGCATCTGCTACGTAAAGCTTTTTCCCTGGAACATGCACAAGTTTAAATCTATATTTAAATAATTCAATTGCCATTCTCTGTAATCTTGGAGACAAATTTTCAATTGGTTTATGCAGTAAACCGAGGAGAGGTTTATGATCGGTTTCTACGATAAAATCAGTAGCATACACATAGTAATGAAATTTTCTACATCCGTTGACAACAGCTAATAGTTCTTTCTCGATTTGACTATATTTTTGCTGGGTATCTGCTACGTAAAGCTTTTTCCCTGGAACATGCACAAGTTTAAATCTATATTTAAATAATTCAATTGCCATTCTCTGTAATCTTGGAGACAAATTTTCAATTGGTTTATGCAGTAAACCGAGGAGAGGTTTATGATCGGTTTCTACGATAAAATCAGTAGCATACACATAGTAATGAAATTTTCTACATCCGTTGACAACAGCTAATAATTCTTTCTCGATTTGACTATATTTTTGCTGGGTATCGTTTAGAGCACATGAAGCATAGGCAATTGGATGTTCTTCTTGAAGTAATACTGCACCTAATCCATACTGGCTAGCATCAACAGAAACAACTGATTTCAAATTTGGATTATAATAGGCCAGAATAGGTGAATTAGCTACCAACTTCTTCAAATTTTCAAAAGCTTCTTGCTCATTAGCCGTCCAAATAAATTCATTTTTCTTACTTAAGAGTTTTCTCAAAATTCCTGTTTTATCTGATAAATTTTTAATAAACTTCCCTAAATAGGTAATCATGCCTAAAAATCTCTGTAGCTCTTGTTTATTAGTAGGGGCTTTGAAATCTACAATTGCTTTAATTTTATCACCATTTACTGAAATTCCTTTTCCAGTTAAATTATAACCCAAATATTTTACAGAACTTCTTTTAATTTGACTTTTTTCCAAAGACAATTTCAAACCAGACTCTCGAGCTCTTTTCAGAACTGCTTCAAGTCGTCTATCATGTTCTGCTTCTGTCTTGCCAAATACTAAAATGTCATCAATGTAAACTAAAGTTCCATCTAAATCTCCAAAAATATTATCTATTGTTTTCTGGTACACTTCAGGGGAACTCGTCAATCCATAAGGCAGACGACAGAATTTGTATCTTCCAAACGGAGTGGCAATTGTACATAAATCTGAACTTTCTTGATCGAGCGGTATTTGCAGAAAAGCTGACGATGCATCAAGTACTGTGAAAAATTCTCCTTCAATTTGAGAAAATAAGCTCTGTTGGGTTGGAATTGGATAATGTTCTCGCTTTACATATTTATTTAGCATACGTGGATCTATACAGAGTCTTACACGATTATTAGGCTTCTGTACTATAACTATAGGATGCACCCAATCAGTTGGTTTTACAACTTTTTCTAATATACCTTGATTAACCATTTTATCTATCTCGTGCTTTACTTTCAATTTTAAGGCATGTGGAATAACTCTAGAGGCTGATATTTTAGGTTCAGCATTGGCATCTAATTTGATCTTGTACGTATATGGTAATTTTCCCATTTTGCCTGTAAATACATCTTTAAATTTTTCTATAAAATTTCTAGCATGTACAGAGTCAACACTGATGTTTCTATTTACAAATCCCAATTTTTCACAAGCTTCAATTCCTAATAAAGCACTCGATTTTTGATCAATAATGTAAAAATCTAGAAATTCAGATTTATTTTTAACTTTACATTTTAACTTACTAACCCCGATTACGTTTAAACTGTGTCCTGTATAAGACATCAACTTTCTTTTAGTTTCACTAACAACTTCATTATTTCTCACATCATTAAAAATATTAAGTGGCAAAACATTGACTTCAGCTCCGGTATCTATTTTAAGAGACACTTCTGAATTATTTATAAGAACAGTTTCTCTCCATTCAGATTTTAAAGAATTAACCTGGCACTTAACTGAATCCAACTTAACAGAACCGTCATCACTCGATGGGTAAAAATTATCATTATTAGAAATTTCATGTACTTTTTTATTTATTCTTTTCCCTTTATTTTTACAGCCAACCGAGAAATGATTTAATCCGTTACAATAATAACACTTTTTACCAAATGCAGGACATTTTCCATAATCATGAACAGTTTTACATTTAGAACAACTTTTATTAACTTTCTGGTTAACATAATTACGTTTTTCCTTATTGTATATTTTCCTATGTGTTTCGTTTTTGTTTGCACGAACAGCATTTACGGTGGTAGAACAATTATTTTTATTCATTATTTCCATTTGCTTACCACTGGACTCCTTAGCCCTACAATATTCTATTGCCTTTGCAAGGGTTAACTCAGTTTCCATTAGCAACTTTTCTTTCATAGCGGAATCTTTAACACCAATAATTAACAAATCTCGGATTAAACTATCTTCTTGATCCTCAAAAGAACAATCTTTAGACAAATTTTTCAAATTTGTAACAAACGAATCAACAGATTCACCTTCTTTTTGTCTACAGTTAAAAAATTTATAGCGCGTAATAACAGTATTCGTTTTCGGTTGAAAATACTGGTCAAAAGAATTTATAACAGTTTCAAAATTATTTGCATTGTCATCACTAAGTTTAAAACTATTAAATATATCAATGCATTCTTCACCCATTATTCCCAGTAATAGTGCTACTTTAAGCTTGTCAGGCTTAGCTATTTTCTCAGAAGCTTCTAAATAAAGCATAAATCTTTGCTTAAATTTATTCCAATTCTCGGCCAAATTGCCAATTAAACTCATATTTGAAGGTGCCTTTAAATCCATTATAACGGATACAAAAATTATTCTCAAAAGCGCATACAATCAATTGCTCTTAAATATAAGTATAAAAATATCTGACCTTTACGATGCCAAATGCAGATGCCACCATGTCATATTGCGTGGTGCTCTTTACTTTAATAAATAAATAAACATAATCGTATACTAACTACTTTTATTTATATTAAGTTAAGTAGATAAAGGATATGCCACACAGGCCTTTTATATTAACGTCTAGAAAACTAACTAGTAAACATTCGAACAACAACAGTTACAATTACAGCAGAAGTTGAAGTAGTAGTTGGGTCATATTATTACAGCGTCAAAAGGCCGTTTTAGTATCTTACCAAATTTTTCAAGATGGCGCAAAAACGTTGTCTTTGAATATTTATAAACATACATTTATTGGATAAATGTTATATATACTATGTCACATGTTGAAAAAATAAGTATGATATCTACCCCTACCCTATATATATAAAATCCTAATGAATCGAATTGAAACGAATTTATGTAACGATTCTATGAAACGACTGATTAAACAACTGATTACGTTTCACGGCGATTTCTCCTAAAATATGGAATACTTTGCGATGAAATTAACACCAAAAATCCGTATTGATCCACAGATCTCAAAACTGGTATTAGAATTTTAAAATTAGAATTAGTTTTCGAAATATTAATTTTTTTCTAATTTTAAATACTTTTTTTCTAACGATGGCAACTCAAATTTTAATCATAACAGATATTTTTTTTCATATTTTAGAAAATGTTATTTTAAATTAATTTGGCGACGAGTTTGGCCTCCCTTAAATGTATGCTAAGAAATGCATCATGTTACTTTTATTCAGAATTCAATTTGTATTTTATTATCATTTTATTTAATACAAAACTTTCATTTAAAATTGAAACCTTTAAAATAAATGGCGTTTACTTCATTCTTTTTTTTTAAACGAAACGAAAAGAAAAATATTAGACACAGATGTTGTCACGTATTTTTATGGACTTAAATATCATTGCGTGGAGAGATATATCTACAAGAATAATATATACATCTTGCTTAAACAAGTATTTAATAACGAACACATTTTACAGCAGACGATCACAAAAAACACAGATTCGGCATAGCATACAATTGCCGCTTAAGCACAAAAACATTCTATTTACCTCTCGCGCTAGTCGCGGTTACAGTCAAATACACCACATCTCCTCCCTTCCAAAACTTCTTCTATAGATCTAATCGCTTTGGAGGTTTCCGGACTCTAGTGGATCGGCGAACTGGTTGTGGTGTCGGAGTTGAACCCTGGGCTATGAGTGGGGCATGCTCTGGTGTAGGAATAGAGACTGGCGTTGCATCAGTCGTCTCCGTCTCCCCACTGGTCGGTGATGGTGTTGACTCAACACTGGACGCCGGAGCCTCAGCATTTTGCACAGGAATGGCAGGTTTTGCAGACGGTCGTCGGAGCTCACATTCTTTTTCCTCTATGTCACCTCCATCCCGTATTTGATCCACATGTCTACGCCACAATTGGCCATTCACATCCACAGTGTAATATAGTTGCCCATCTTTACTAACGACTCTTCCAAACCTCCACCTCTTGTCTCCTTGCCGGTAATTTCGTACAGCGACATTGTCGCCAATTTGGAACCCTCTATCTGAGAATTCATAAGTTCCTTTACGAACTTTTTCTTCCACTCTGCTCTTAAGATCAGGACGCAGCAGGTCGATTCTCGTCCGAATCTCTCTCTTCAATATGAGCATGGCTGGACTATGGAGTGTAGTGAGGTTCGGAGCTTTTCTCTATTGCATAAGGAACGTACTTAATTTTTGTTGTATCGTTCCGCCATAATTTTGCATAGCTCTTAAAGATTGCTTCACTGTAAATACGTATCTTTCGGCCTGCCCATTGCTAGATGGCTTAAAGGTCGCAGTAATTCTGTGTTTAATGCCGTTATTACGCATAAACATGTCAAATTCGAACGATGTGAACTGTGGACCGTTGTCACTTACAACCATAAGTGGCAATCCAAATCGTGCGAAATAGTCTCTTAAGCATTCAATCGTTTTGGTTGTTGTGGTGGATCTCATTGGATAAGCTTCCAACCACTTTGAATGAGCATCTACTATAATCAGGAACATATGTTCAAAGATAGGTCCAGCGAAATCTATGTGGATACGTTGCCAAGGTGTACTAGGATACTCCCAGTAATGCACCTTCACTTTTTGTGGGTCGGTTTTATATCGAGCACAGTCTACACAGATCTTGGCCGTGTTTTCTATGTTCTTATCGATATTTTTCCAGTAAACGTACGATCTCGCGATAGATTTCATTTTTACAGCATCTAGATGGCCATGATGCAACTCTTCAAGCACCTGAGCCTGATACCGTTTAGGGACGCACACCCGCTGACCTAACAGTATGCAACCATCTGGTAGACTATATTCTGCTTCTCTTCCCCTTAAAACTCCTCCACTCTGTAACACATGAAGTATTGGAGCGAGGTCTGCATCCAAAAGAGTTTCTTTGGCTAAGTCACTAGCTGTGACAGGAAGAGTTTCTATTTGTGCTAACTGAAATAGAGAAATTTCATCTTTAACGTCTAGCTGTTCGGAAGTGGACGGCAGCCTATAGACAGTCAGCATTACCATGGTTTTTTGTATGACGATACTTTATGTCAAACTGGAAAGATTGTAATACTAAAGAATAATGTAACAATCTTGTCGCTGCCAGAATTGGGAGACCTTTCTTCGATCCGAAGATGGCCACTAAAGGTTGGTGGTCAGTTAATAATGTGAATCGTCTCCCTTTTAGGTAAAGATAAAATTTCTTGGCATCCCCATACAATTGCGAGTGCTTCTTTATCAATCTGAGCGTATCTTTGCTCAGTTTTTGTGAGAGTTCTGGAGGCAAAAGCTATTGGTCTTTCCGTTCCATCAGGTAAAGAGTGGGAAAGTACCGCCCCTACCCCAACAGGAGATGCGTCAGTTGCCAATACCAATGGCAGTGATGGATCATAATGCATTAGGACACGCGGAGAACAAATTTCATTTTTAATTTTTTCAAAAGCTTCCTGACAATCCTTTGACCAAACCCATTTAACATCTTTCTGTGTTAATTTATACAAAGGATTCCCTATTGTAGCCAAATTAGGGCAAAATTTTCCATAAAAGTTAACAAGCCCTAAAAAACTCTGTACTTCTTGTACGTTTGTAGGTCTAGGAGCTTTCGAAATCGCAGAAATCTTCTCATCAGTTTTATGCAAACCGTTTTCATCAATTTTGTGCCCTAAAAATTTTATTTCTTTTTGAAAAAATTTACTCTTACCCAAATTTAATTTCAGCCCATGATCTTTACATTTCTGAAAAAATTTTCTTAAGGCCTCTAAATGTAAATTATCATCTGATCCAGTCACTCTAACATCATCCATAAAAACTTTAATACCTTCCATCCCCTGGAAAAGACCATCAATATATCTTTGCCAAATAGCTGGGGCAGAATTTAAACCATACATAAGTCTTTTACATACATATAACCCTTTATGAGTATTTATAGTTAAGAGTTTTTGACTATCGGGATGCACTTTCATTTGCAAATATGCATGCTTAAAATCAATTTTTGAAAAATGTTTACCTCCATTTAAGCTTGAAAATATTTCCTCTAATTTTGGTAATGGATGTTGTTGTATCATTATATTTTGGTTTACGGTAACAGAGTAATCTGCACATAGGCGTATTGACCCATCAGTTTTTTCAACCGGAACAACTGGTGTTGCCCAATCCGAGGATTCTACCCTCTCTATGATACCTTCCTTTTCAAGCCTATCAATTTCTTGTTCAACCCTATCTTTTAAAGAAAAAGGTACGGGTCTGGCTCTACAAAATTTTGGTATTACATCGCATTTAAGTTCCAACTTTACTTCATAATTATTAATTTCACCTAACTGATCGTCGAAAAGTTCTTTATACTCTTCTAACAATTTATTCAAATCATATTCACAAGATGTTCTCACTGCTTTGATAGAATTCCAATCCAAATTGATACTATATAGCCATTCACGGCCAAAAATTGTATCCAAATTTTCCTTAACAATGTACAAATTTAATTTGAATTTTTGATTTTTGTATTCAACATCAACAGTAACAAATCCCAAAGGTACAATTATTTCACCTTTGTATGTTTTAAAAACTACTTTTGAGGGCTTAATTTTCTTCTTCGAAATCTCACGAAATTTTTTAACGCTCATTACCGAGTCGGCCCCTCCAGTATCCAGTTCCATACTTACAGGTTTGTTTTCAACAATTAGTGTTAACATAATAGGAAGTTTTCTTTGCTCCTCCTCTTTTAGCGAGTTCAAATCAAAAGAATACATTGGAATAACATTTTCACTAGAATACAGAGTATCTACCTGCTTTTGTTTTACCGTGTTTGCTTTTAACCCTTTGTTTGCGGCAAAACAGGCTTTTTGAATGTGCCCAATTTTTTGACAAAAATGACACTTAGCTAATTTAAATCTGCAGGAATGCTTATCGTGATTAGTTGCCGTACACCGTGTGCAATTTGTTTTTTCCTTCTTTCCCCAATGATTTTGTTTTCCAAGGTTTTTCCTTTGCGAAACACATTTTGACTGCTCTTTATTTTTTCCCACGCTAAATTCCTTAATTTCTAAAGATTTCCCCATTATCTCATTTGCCCCTTTCATAGCTTTCTCCATAGCTAAAGCAATTTTTAAGGTATTCTCGATATCTATATCATCTTCCTCGAAAAGTCTATCTAATATTGCTCTATCCCTTAACCCGCTTACAAAAACATCCCTTAACATCGTATTTAACATTTCTTGTTTATACTGACAAGGAATTGCTAAGGAGCGAAGTTCAGCCATAAAAGCACTGACACTTTCCTCCCTCGTTGCTTACGATTTAGAAATACATGCCTACTAGGAATTATAAGCGGCGTCGGAGTGAGGTGAGCTTTTAACGTATTTTTTAGGGTAAGGAAATCTTTATCGGAAGGACTGTCAGGAGCTAGCAGGTTTTTCAACAAATTGTATAATTTTGCTGACAAACTAGAAATAAAAACTTTCCCACGTTTGCCATCCGGAACATTTTGAATGTCCATGAATGCTTCGAAGCGTTCTATAAAAGCATCAAAAGCTTCATTTGTATCATCGAACTTTTCAAATTGAACCGAAACTTTAGGTTCGTGGGTTTTCGGACCGGCAAAAGTGGCTAAAGTTTCCATTAAGGCTTTATTCTGTTCTATTAAACTTTGAACGAGCTGCTCCATTTTTATCCTTCTTTAAAAGATAAATACAAAAGATTTTTTTTTTTTTTTTTTTTTTTTTTTTTTTTTTTTTTGACCGAGATTTTATGTCCCTTGATTTTATGTATCAGTTTGGAAGACATTTGTGCAGAATTGCGAAAGTTATCGAGTCCAGAAGAAAGTGATAACACAATTGCTTCGGGAAATTCCGTTCAAAATGCCCACTTTGACATAATTTTTTGAAATATATTCTGCCTCTATCAAAAAATCGATCATTGCGGTACATTATATAGTTTCTGAATAAGCGAATCTACCAATTAAATGCGTTTGAGAGCAAAAATGAATTTAAAAATGAGTCAGAAAACAAGCAGTTTGGATTTGAGTGTATCCTTAATGCAATGATTTTTCCAACACAATCCGCTTCGAGAAATTCGGTTCAAAATGCCCACTTTAACAGCATTTTTTAAAAATATATTCTGCCTCAGTAAAAAAATCGACCATTACGGTACATTATATAGTTTCTGAGTAAGAAAACGTACCAATTGGAAGCCTTTGAGAGCGAAAATGAATTGTAAAATGAGTCAGAAAATAAGCAGTTTGGATTCGAATACACCGTTACTAAGATGGGTTTTTTCTTCAACCGCTATGTATTTTTAATTTGTTTTTGCTGTAAGAATTGGTCCTATCCAAAACTTGTCTATATAGATGTTGTAGACAATATTAAGAAGATATATGATAGATTCATGGGGATTTTATATCTTTTGAATTGACGGAGATATGGATTTTTTACTTCTTCAAACCCCCTTTTTGTTTTCGTTTTTAATTTTTTTTTGCGGTACGAATTGGTCCTATCAAAAACTTGTGAATATAAAAGTTGTAGATAATATTAAGGAGATTTATAATAAAATTAATTGGAATTGATATCGTGAGAATTGACGAAGTTATGATTTTTTTTTCTCCCAAAAACCCTATTTTTTGCGCCCTTTGAGTCCATTTTTAACTTTATCAAAAATTTGTGATACATAAAATTTTGGCCCTATTTTTAGAAGTAATAAAAACTTTAAACTGATTTGATATGTACAAAAATTAAGAAGTTATGGGGGGTTTTCTGTTTTCACAAAACCCCTCCCCATTTCCACCCCCTTGGTCCGATTTTGCCCATTAACGAACTTGACCGAGATTTTATGCCCTTTGATTTTATGTATTAGTTTGGAAGAGATTGGTGCAGAATTACGAAAGTTATCGTGTCCAGAAGAAAGTGATATATATATATATATATATATATATATATATATATATATAGATTTTTACTGGGGATGGTTTTGAGTTCTAGGAGTCATGATCGGTGTAGATCTGCAAGAATTTTTCAGAATTTCCAACATAGGAACGATCCCAATAGGTAGTATTTCATACGAAATCTACCTAAAAACACCAACAAATTAGTATGTATATTGATCGGGCTTTAAAAGAAATAAACAAGATTATGCATCCATAACAATGTTATGCATCCATAGAAATTATGATGAAAGTTTCTAGTACATTTAAATTTTTAAGTATGAAAATATCTATAAAAATACATAAATTTTGGTATCAAATTAAAGCCCAATCAATTCTGCCTACAGAATAATCAGAGTTATACTATTCTCACGACCAGTGTTTTCTAATAAAAGTCGATCATTAAAAGTCACTCTAATGAGAGAAAACAGAACAAATTAAAAAGATAGGAAGGTGTGACAAGTTATAAATTACATAATAATTAAGCTTGTAATTAAGACTTTTGGCTGAAAATGTTTTAGCATGATTAGTATCAAGAAACTCAGTCTGACATAAATTTCAGCTATCTGGTCCCAGTATTTCCGAGTAAATAAAGTCAGAAGTTTTAATCGAAATTATTGAATAGCAAGAAAGATAAAGTTTAAACTAATAATATTTATGCTGTACTTACTGTATACAAAATTTCTTTTTTTCTTTTAATTTGTTTAAATTAAAAGAACTAATTAAAATTTCCACTTGAAAATATAATAGTTGAGGTAGAAAAATATGTCTCATAGGACATTAAAATTTCAAACTGAATAGGCCGTATAGCTTCCAAATTATAAGGAGAAATGTGTTGGCCCGAACAGAGCTGTCTAGCTCTGGCACATATTAAAATGAAGCTATTTTTACATATTTATAAAGAATATAATTAAACAATAAAAACTTTATTAATTAAAAACTTTTGTGATAATTCACCGATTCACACCATTCAAGCACCAATTTTTAGCAAATTACGATAGACAGGGAATGATATAAGTTTCGTACGATTTAGCGATTTTTGCCACTTTAAATTACTGCTGTTTTTGAAATGAAACAGAAGTACAATAATATCGTTTTGTTTTGAAAAACGTACACGGGATTGTTGACAATACGATACTGGGATTTAATAGTTAATATATTTTAAAGAAGTTAAAAATAAAAGATATTCTGAATACAAAAAATAGAGCTAGTACTAATAAAATATAAGTAGTTAATTTGAAAATAAAACTTACCTTCAAAAGAATATGTTCTATTAGTTAAGTAAACAACACGTGCATACGTTACATTTTAATTCTAAACAACCAGATACAAGTTTCAAAATCTCGGCATTGGCGCCAGCCCCGGGTCGTTACGTCACATATGTGGGGGAATGAAATCGTGTCTGGCTTGATAGTCTTGAGAAGGCTTTGCTGCAAGCTGGGGGTTAACCTGTTTTTTTTTTTCAAAAGTTAATTCAGTATATTATTTCAGGTTAAAAACTATGCTTATAATAATAAACATAGATGTATGTATGTGTGCTGTTTTCTAAAGAGGCCACTGTATTTTTTGTCCCCCGACTCTTTGATGAAATTTGCACTTATTCGATCTTCTGACGAAATTTGCGTTTCTTCTGCAACCTTTTGACAAAATTAGTGTAATTCTGCAGCCCTTTGATAAAATTCGCGATTTCTTCTCGTGAACCTTCGACAAAATTCGGATTTTTTTAGCAATCCTTTGAAGAAATTCGCACTTCTTCGATTCTTTGACGAAATTTGCGTTTCTTCCGCAACCCTTTGACGAAATTACTGTAATTTTGCAGCCCTTTGATAAAATTCGCGTTTTTTCCGCGATCCTTCGACAAAGTTTGCGTATTTTCAGCGATCCTTTGACGGAATTCGCCTTTTTAAAGCGATTCTTTGACGAAATTCTCGTTTTTAAACATATTTTTTCCACGACTCTGATGAAATTCTCACTTCTTCAACCCTTTGACGAAATTTGCGTTTCTTCTGCAACCCTTTGATGAAAATAGTGTAATTTTGCAGCCCTTTGATAAAATTCACGTTTTTTCCTTCGACCTTTCAACAAAGTTTGCGTATTTTCAGCGATCCTTTGACGGAATTCGATTTTTGCCGCGATCCTTTGAAGGAATTCGCGTTTTCTCCATGATCCTTTTGCAAAATTCGCGATTCTTTTATAAAATTTGCATTCTTTTCGCGATCCTTTGACTAAATTCGATTTTTTCCGCGATCCTTTGAAGAAATTAGCGTTTTCTCCAATTTGCATTCTTTTCGCGATCCTTTGACTAAATTCAATTTTTCCGCGATCCTTTGAAGGAATTCGCGTTTTCTCCATGATCCTTTTGCAAAATTCGCGATTCTTTGATAAAATTTGTATTCTTTTCGCGATCCTTTGACGAAATGCGCGTTTTTTCGCGGCTATTTGACAAAAATCGCGTTTTCTCCGCGATCCTTTGACAAATTTTGCGTTTTGCGTGATAACTTGAACAATTTTGCATTTTTTCTGCGGCCTTTTGACAAAATTCGCGTTTTTTTTTTTCGTGATCTTTAACCCCTTCGGGACGGGAGCCTTTTACAAAATTTTTAATCTTTTGTCACCGTTTTTTAAAAACAGAAATTTGTGTCTTCTTGAATCGAGAAAATGCGCTGATTAAATAAGGCAAATTTTACAGTAAAATTTTACCGGTGAGGAAAAACAAGGATTCTGAGCGCTTCATGCGGCACGTATAAGTGTCGCTCGTCCCCAAGGGGTTAACTCTCTCGCTGCGTATTTTTAAAAAATAAAAATAGGTTTAAAAATTGCACATTTATTCCATAGCACATTTCAAATCTGCATATATTTTAGAGTTAAAATATGTCCAACATAATTATGAAGGAGTTTTTCTTAATAGAAGATGATCATAAATAAAAAGATTTGCTGTAGAAATTTCGGATTGCGCAAATTATGCTACTATTACGTTGGCCGTGGAAATCGCGGGGTGCGCAGCGAGAGGGTTAAATTTTCGGAAAATTCGGAACAGAATCAATCTTGCTCTAGACATCTTACATAACTCTCCTGCAAGTAATTTTTAATGGCTGTCACCATTTGCAATTTATTGAATTCTAAAATCAGTCGGTCCATTTTAGGACAACCGGTATATTCAGTAGCTATGAGATGATGGCTGAAAGAAACATTAAAAAAAATTAAAGCTGGCTTCGATATGCCAGTTAGATGTTTACCCGGGCTGAAGTTTCCAGGACCAAGTCCAGGTCCAACCCACACAAAAAAAATTATTGGCCCGACCCGGTATAAAAGCTAAAAAATCGACTCCAGTCCTGCCTGCATCTTGCAATTAAAATTATTCATAAAGCACACTTACTTATGCTCGTATTTTATTTTCAGATTATATTCTATATTCATGAATACTGAAAAACAATAATATTAATGACTATTTAGACAATTATGTCAGCACTAAGTAGTATGGCTCAGACAATTACATTAAAATGAAAATCCAGTAAGAAAATCAGTTTAGAATGGAAGAAACTGATGACAAAAGAAAATAAATAATTTTAAAGATCTACAAAGAAAAAAAGTAGATTTTAAAAAATACATTTCTGTAACTTATCAAATCAAATTAAATTTCTAATAATTTCGCTAAACAAATGTACAACATAAATATAATTTTTACGAATGACAAATAAGTAAGAGGCCAGACCAACTTGGACTCGGGGGGAAGAATTTAGGGGAGTCCACGGGTCGTGGGCGGGCCAATAATGCTTATCATACGGGCTGGCACGGACCGAACGTTTAACTTTTATCCTGGGGGAGAAAACCCCGACCAGGAAATTTTGGCCAGTAGAGACCTCTAGGAAAAACGAAGTCCAGTTCAGGCTCAACCTGGAGAAGAAAATGAAGCCTGGCCCGACCCGAATCTGCAAAAAAGTTTAAGATCAGGGCACGGCCCGGCTCTAAAAGACAGAGGACCTGACCCAGACCGAGTCTCGTGGATTTAAACTGGCGCGACCCGGGTCGGGTCGCGCCGGGCTCGAGCTTCGCCCCAAGTCATTTCCCTTGAGGATGCATAATACAGTTTTGCAAACCCTTTATTAGCCCAAGGGGGGGGGGCGATCGCCCCTTCGCCCCCCCCCCCCCCTCCTTAGATCCGCCATTGCTGTCACGTATTTTTATGGACTTAAATATCATTGCGTGGAGAGATATATCTACAAGAATAATATATACATCTTGCTTAAACAAGTATTTAATAACGAACACATTTTACAGCAGACGATCACAAAAAACACAGATTCGGCATAGCATACAATTGCCGCTTAAGCACAAAAACATTCTATTTACCTCTCGCGCTAGTCGCGGTTACAGTCAAATACACCACAGATGTCATATACGCAACGGGGTACCTAATTGGCGCCAAAATGGCGTTATTTTGCCTGACATGGTAACCCGGCTATTGTTGCTTATTTATTAATTGTCTGAGCGAAGCGAAGGCTAATACTCATCGCAGTATTACTACGATGGATATTAACCCCATGTCCTACTAAAAAAAAAAGGCCTAAAAAAACCTTTCGTCAAGCATAACTCAGAAAATATTTATCGGATTTCGTTTCTGACTGCATCAGAAGGTACCTATGAGGGTCGCCTACTGAATGCACCTGCAATGAAAAAAAGTTCCAAACCATTTAAAAATTATATAAAAAAAACTGATAAAAAAAGCACAATTTATCTGCGTATGTCACAGAAATTTGGTTTGCGTCACTTTAACCGGTGAATGTTTTCATAGACAACTGGTTTGAACACATGGAGCAAATAAAAAAAAAATGTGCACACGGTAATATTGAAGTGCCATAAAACATTTTCCATTTAAAAGAAAAAAAGGCATAAAAACTTTGATTTGAGATTTTGCGATAATCTCTCAATAGCATTTTTTAATCGCCAAAAGCATGTTTTAAATTTCGCGTGTGCAAATAAGAAACAATTATATGATGTTTAATAAAATATTTTGCTTTATAGCATGATTTCTTCCTATTTTCTTTCTTTCTTTTTTTTTACATGATTTCTTTTAACTTACAATTATGTTTGTCTGTGGCACTGAAATCTTGTGATTCATTTTTCACCCACTTCTTGTTGACATAGAGTTTTGAAATTTCGAATATATATGTATTCCTGAGGGCAATATTTGAATTGGACATTGATTTCTAGGGTTTCGTTCATCTCACGAAACTCTATTCGTCTCGCTCCTCTGTCTGTCTGTTTGTCTGTCATAGAGCCCGTTCTCAGAAACTATACATGTTGGAGACTTTAAATTTTGCACACTTATATCTGAACATCACACATCATACGACAAATCATAAAATTTTGAAAAAGTCGTACATTTAACTCTTTGGTCTCCCACATGTGTATTTTAAACATGTCTTTCTAAGTGAGCCCCTAATTAAGTTAGAGGCGTGAAACTTTACATACTTATAGCTGAACACCTCACATCAAACGAAAAATCATAAAATTTTGAAAAAGTCGTACATTTAACCCTTTGGGCTCCCACGTGTGAATTTTAAATAATTCTTTCTAAGTAAGCCCCTATTTAGGTTAGAGGCGTGAAATTTAGCACACTTAGAGGTGAACACCACACATCATTCGAGAAATCATAAAATTTTGAAAAAATCGTACATTTAACCCTTTGGGCTACAACATGCGTATTTTAAGCAATTATTTCTAACTGAGCACCTAATTAGGTTGGAGGCGTGAAATTTGGCATACTTATAGCTGAACACCCCACGTCAAACGACAAATCATAAAATTTTGAAAAAGTCGTACATTTAACCCTTTGGGCTCCCACATGTGTATTTTAAACAATTCTGTCTAAGTGAGCCCCTAATTAGGTTGGAGGCATGAAATTTTGCTTACTTATAGCCGAGCACCTCATATCAAACGATAAATCATAAAATTTTGAAAAAATCGTACATTTAACCCTTTGGGCTCCCACATGCGTATTTTAAGTAATTCTTTCAAACTGAGCCCCTTAATAAATTGGAGGGGTGAAATTTTGCATACTTAGTATAGCAGAACACCTGAGGCCAGGCGACAAATCATAAAATCTTGAAAAAGTCTTACATTTAACCCTTTGAGCTACCACATATGTATTTTAAGCAATTCTTTCTAAGTGAGCCCCTAATTAAGTTAGAGGCGTGAAACTTTACATACTTATAGCTGAACACCTCACATCAAACGAAAAATCATAAAATTTTGAAAAAGTCGTACATTTAACCCTTTGGGCTCCCACGTGTGAATTTTAAACAATTCTTTCTAAGTAAGCCCCTATTTAGGTTAGAGGCGTGAAATTTTGCACACTTAGAGGTGAACACCACACATCATTCGAGAAATCATAAAATTTTGAAAAAATCGTACATTTAACCCTTTGGGCTACAACATGCGTATTTTAAGCAATTCTTTCTAACTGAGCACCTAATTAGGTTGAAGGCGTGAAATTTGGCATACTTATAGCTGAACACCCCACGTCAAACGACAAATCATAAAATTTTGAAAAAGTCGTACATTTAACCCTTTGGGCTCCCACATGTGTATTTTAAACAATTCTGTCTAAGTGAGCCCCTAATTAGGTTGGAGGCATGAAATTTTGCTTACTTATAGCCGAGCACCTCATATCAAACGATAAATCATAAAATTTTGAAAAAATCGTACATTTAACCCTTTGAGCTCCCACATGCGTATTTTAAGTAATTCTTTCAAACTGAGCCCCTTAATAAATTGGAGGAGTGAAATTTTGCATACTTAGTATAGCAGAACACCTGAGGCCAGGCGACAAATCATAAAATCTTGAAAAAGTCTCACATTTAACCCTTTGAGCTACCACATATGTATTTTAAGCAATTCTTTCTAAGAGAGCCCCTAATTAAATTGCAGACATGAATTTTTGCATACGTATAGCTGAATACCTCAGACCACACGGTAAATAATAAAATTTTCAAAAAGTCTTATTATTTACTTCTCCAGACTCTAACTTGTGTATTTTAAGCAATTTTTCTAACCTCCGCCCTTTTTACCCGGGAAGCACTTTTCCAACTTTTGCCGACATCCCTTTGACCATTCTTTCATACTAGAAGGTAGCGCGTCAGAATGACGTGTTTGCATTTTCAAAAGAATGATGTAGCATTGCATTATAAAAAGAATTATGAAGTAATAAATTTTATCTTATCTGACTAATAGGATCAGGTGGGAATAAAATAGTTATAAAAACAGCCCATTTATAATTAAAACTTAATTTGCAAGAAAGATCTTCACTCACAAAATTTAAAAAGCTACTTCACAAAAACATGCAAATTAGAATTAATAATGCTTTAAAATATATTGTCAATTAACTTTCGTCTTCGTTCATTGCTTTAAAAAAAAACCAACAACCTTCAATTTCTTATTAAATCAGAATAATAATAGTAATAAAAAAATTAAATAAGAGTCCTTCACGGATTAATTGCCGATAGCTGACGCCAAAATAATAATTATATAACTTAAATTTTAAAAAGTTGAACTCAGATTAAATCCTCATTTTTTTAAAAACATGCATAAAGAAACCTATAATAAATTTTGATCATTAAAAATGATCCTTTATCACTTAAGTAAATTGTAACTATTAATTGCATTAACAGTTTTTTTTTTCTCAAATTCTTTTATTAAATTACAAATTTATTTTCCCTACAAAATACAAAAATGCAAAATTATATTTCCATTGTTATTATAAGTGAATTATGTCAGCCAGTTATCGTCCGGATAGCCTAACAGGTAAGGCATTGGCACGGCACGTCAAGTATCCAGGTTCGATTCCTGGTCTGGACATTTTTCGCTCTGTTGGAATAAACTTCAACTGTGCTACTCCAACCTTGAATATGAATAAGAATATAATATATAATTTTTTTTTCTACACGGCATTAAGTATCCCTGATAGTCTAATTATATTTTATAAGAAATACTATTCATTTTTCCCCCCGATGTCTTCAGAGTTCAAAGAATTTCAAAAGAAACATCTTTTTTATTTTAACTACCGATAGATGGCGCCAACAAAGCCCAAAGTTCACAATGAATGCGATACAAATGAATGTTTACTTAAGCAGGGAGAGGGCCAAACTAATTTCAACTGAAGTTATCTCAGAATATGTACATAATTAATTGTGAGTCATCTCTCAAATGTTAATTTATTTTGAATAATCTTTCTAAAAATGTAACTTTTATGAAGTTTAATTCGAAAAAATAATTTTCAATAAAAATGGCCGAATGGAATACGATAAAGCGAAGTGGAATCCGGATGAGTTCAACCCTGGAAGCGTTATACACTTTGTGTCATTATATATATAATTATGCATCATAGCCTTACATACTTTAGTACCACTTTTTACCGCCAGAGGCGCCTACTTATCTCTGGTGCTATCGGACTAATGCCCTAGACTAATATATCTACGGATAGTATATAAAACGGAGTTTCGTTCGGATAGATGTTTTTTTAGAATAGAGTGCGCCCCTGGTTGCGAAATTGGAACTAACAGTTTTTTCAAAAGGTTAAAGTGTTTTGAAAGGAATATTAAACGAAACCCTCTGTGCGATCTATGATTACATTTACTTACGTGTTTAAAATTCGATCCCTTAGGGGGCAACGGTGGGGGTGGGTTTAATTACTTATTGGTTTCGTTTTATTTTCTATTGAGAAATCAGCAATAGCTTCAACAATGAATATTTGTTGAAAAGGACTAATGACAGGGTTACCACGATATCGCCAAACATTGGCCAACGAAGCGGAATATCGCCAAATTCGGCGACAAAAGAAGTTTCTATATATGAAACCAACTTGGAGATAGCTAGCTATTTTGGCAAAATTCCCCTTTAAATTCATTTATCTTCCATCTCATATTAGATAGGTGAGATATATTTTATCTCACCGAATTAAATTTAAACTCCGTGCATTTAAGGTTTTTTTTCAAGACTTTTCTACTATTTAGTGCATCTAAAAAACATATATATTTTCTAAATTTTTGAGAATTTTAATGAAAGCATGATTTCCAAAGAAAAAAAAAAAAAAAAAAAATGATTTCCATTTATATTAATTTCTTCTTAGCCTTTAAAAAGGAAATTGGTACTTTTCCTGTATAAGGGCCTTGGCGAAGTAGAAAAAATGGGTTTGTCGAGACAAGTAAGCTTTTATGCGTATTTCCGTGCAACTTATTATATTGTTTCAAATACTCAAGCAATTTTTTAAAGATTTATACAATTTATTTTGTGTTAACAAGCCATTTACCTATTTTTATATACAAACAAAAGTACATTATATATAAAAAGCAATGATATTATATCTACCCTATATATATAAAATCCTAATGAAACGAATTTATGAAACAAATATATGAAACGCCTGAAATGTATCGATTCTTTGAATCGACTGATTAAACAACTGACTTTGTTTCACGGCGATTTCTCCTAAAACAAGGAATACTTTGTGATGAAATTAACACCAAAAATCCGTGTTGATCCACAGATCTCAAAACTGGTATTATAATTTTTAAATTCGAATTAGTTTTCGAAATATTAATTTTTTTCTAATTTTAAATACATTTTTTCTAATGATGGCAACTCAAATTTTAATCATAACAGAATTTTTTTTTTTTCATAATTCAGAAAAGGTTACTATTTTAAATTAATTTGGCGACAGTTTGGCCTCCTTTAAATCTATGCTAAGAACAATGCTTTTTTTTTGTATTTCATTATCATTTTATTAAATACAAAACATTCATTTAAAAATGAAACATTTAAATTGATGGCGTTCACTCCTTTTTTAAAAAAAAAAAAAAACAAAACGAAAAGAAAAATATTAGGCACAGATGTCATATACGCACCGGGGTACCTAATTGGCACACAAATGGCATTATTTTGATAGACATGGTAACCCGGCTATTGTTGTTTATTTAATAATAAACTAGGTGGCTCTGCCCCTACGAGCTACGCTCGTCAACCCCCGTTCAGACACCGCAGACTCTAAAAGTACGCTAATTTGACCGGCTTTAAAAAGATTTCGGAAGATTGAATTATAATTTAAAAAACAGTGGCGATCTCCCTATAAACGGATTTCTATTCATTTCTCTTTGAATGGGGAATTTTAAGGCTAAATCCGCTGCGGTACTACTTGATGAACCCGTCGACCAATTTCGCCAAATTATATAAATCGCCAAAGCACTCGCCAATTATAGAAATTGACATATTTTTTATTTTAAATAACGAAAGAACAAATAAATTAGTGCAACATTAATAAAAATACAAATAAAACGTCGAAATAAAAATAACTTGATGACGTAGACACGTGTAACTTGCTTAAAGTCAAGTTAATGTGACATTTACGATCTACCATTATTGGCATTTAATCTTACAGTTTGGCGAATGATAGATTTTTGGTCGACGGGATAACTAAGTAGTACCAAAAATACATATGTCAATCGCTGTTTTCGTCTTTGACGTAGACACGTGTAACAACATTTCAAAATAAGCTAATATAAAAGGAATTAAGTAAACAGTCTTTGTCTCCCGGTATTTTTTAACAAAGCGAAAAGAAAGTTCTTTTAAATAAGACTTTTTAAATTAATCGTTTTTAATCTGACGTAATTTTGACCAAGCTATTCTTTCTCTTTTTAATATTCACGTGAAAATGCTTGTGTTAGAAATGAAATATTATTTGCGCTTTCCTAACAAAAATAGTTGAAAAGAATCCGCGCAAAATATCAAATAAATGTCTAGCGCAATTTCTGAATTTAAACTGTTTTGAAATATTATTTTGTATTCTTTTTATGTAATAACTGTAATGTGACGTAAATATGACGTAATTTCTCCTATTTAAGACTTCTAACGCATGTTAATAAATTTATTATTTTACAAATTCCTTTCTCTCTTAAAATTCACGTGTCATTATAGTTTTTATGACGTAATTTTTAATAAGTTCCTGCTTTTTGTACATAATTATTTAATTCTAATTCCAAATGTTTTTTTCTGTTTATAATAGTCACGTGTAAATGAATTTTTAATTTATTTACAAGTATAAATATTTTTGTTTTGAAGCAAACATTATTGTTTCCACTGTTTATACAGTTGGCAACAGTTTAAATTAGCATCACTTTCTAAAATCTGTAAAAAATATCTCTAGAAATGCTGAAAATTTGAATTTAAAATAGAAATAAAACCTCAAAAAATTAGTCAAATTAAAAAAAGAAAAACAGTCTGCACACCGGGAACTTCAAACGTATAAAATGATCTAAAAATGATTAAATTCCTACGAATAGTTTTTGCTCCTATAAAACTTTTTTAGTGGAACGATTTTGTCCAACTTTAGCATTAAATACCTCCTAAACTAATTCTTCGATTTGAAAACTGTTTGCCTCAGCGTGTTTATCAAACATTTCTGTATCATGCTACCGATTTTCATATTTTTGTATGCATTATTTTTCTTAATATTAACGAAGAAAGACCTCCTGTCACAAAAAATTCAAAACCGGCGGCGGTGACAGCGGTAGTTACTTTTTTTTAGAATAGAGAGATGTATATTTACTTTTATTTCTTTTTTAAATTTATATAAATTATTTTGTTCTATAGTAATTAATTATTTTTTTTTGCTATTTCCTTTTGGAAATAATAGAAAATAATTATAAAATACAATACAATATAGTAGTTATTCCGTCACCCAATTTCGCAAATTATATAAATCGCCAAACCACTCGCCAAATTGTACAGATTGACAAAATTTTTATTTTAAATAACGAAAGAACAAATAAATTAGTATAACATTAATAAATATAAAAATAAAACGTCGAAATAAAAATCACTTGATGACGTAAAGTGGGTAACTTGCTAAAAGTCAAGTGAATGTGACATTTACCATCAACCATTATTGGCATTTAATCTTATAGTTTGGTGATAGATTTTTTGTCGACGGGATAACTAAGTAGTACCAAAAATACATATGTAACTGGTATTCGAAAACGAGGTTTTCGTCAAATTTTCGTAAAAAAAAAAAATCATGCCAAATCGCGATTTTTTTCTGACGCCAATGTCATATACGCAACAGGTATTTAACTGGCGCCAAAGTATCGTTATTTTGCTTGATATGGTAAGCCGGATGTTGTTGTTTATTCTGTTAATGCGTTCCCCAAATTGGCGTTGGAAAAAAATCGCGCCAATATATGACATTTGTTCCAAATATGACATATTATATATATGACATATGACCATATATGTATATGACATTTGTTCCAAACCTTCATATGAAAGGCGAAGGGATCAGATTGTATTTGTTTATGGCATTTGATGACTTGAACTATTATAATATAGATGAAATGATGGGGATAGAATAATATTTGGCGACTTATCACCTGTGCCTGGATAACATTAAAGTATCAAAATGGCACCTAGAGTATAAAAAGCAAAGTGTTCCGCCCGGAACTGTTGATGATAGTCACATGATTTAGGCTATTGTTATAGAGATTGTTTTAAAATATCGGTTGACAAAACTCTGAATACTTAATTCATTTTATTTTAGCTTCTTTTCAAATGTTTAACTGATCCTCTTTAATCAAAAACGAAAACAACCATTGGATGTCTTAACAGCAACTGATTCTCCGTTAAATTTTTGCAATCAAAGGGAATTGAATGGAAACCCGTTTACAGGGAGATCTGCACACCTTTTTCAGTATAATTTAATCTTCTCTAATATTTTAGAAACCCATTAGATTTTTAGATTCTGCGGTGTCTGAACAGGGGTTGGCGAGCGTAGCTTGCAGGGAGCAGAGCCCCCTAGTATATAAATAAAATGTTTATATTTATGGCACAGATACCATAAACGCACCGGGTTTGGCGTGATTTTTTTTATGCCAATTTGGCGAAAACGTCGTTTTTGAATACGAGTTACCTATAGCGTGCTGTAATAGCACGTTATTTTTTATTTCAATATGAAAACAAAATATTTTCTATTATTTTTAAAAGGAAATAACGATCAATAAATGATATAATTATAGAACAAAACAATTTATAATAGCGTTATATATGGTTATATCAGTGGTGGCTCGTGACTGGTATTTTGGGGGGCACTAAATCCATAGTTGCCAATTTTATTCTTCTCTTTCCACTATTGCTTTAAAAGAAATCTTTGCCATATTTGTTGACAAAATATTCGACCATTAAACAAGGTAATATTTTTCTTTAAAAAAATAATGCTAAGATAAGAATAATACTATCCGCCATGCATTTAGTGCCCCAAAATATGACAGTCACGAGCCGCCACTGGTTATTATGTCAGGCAAAGTAACGTCACTTAGGAGCCAATTATGTACCTCGGTGCGCATATGACATCTGTACCATATTTACTTGTAAAACTAAGCATAAACTTTCACCAGGTTTGTTTTCATAGCTATTTATATCTTTTTGCAACAAATCTCACTTTTTGAGGCCGAAACTGCACAAAGATTGAAAAAAACTAGAAAACGGGAAGTCTGTTTTTTCAGAATTTAGTGTCACCCTCGATGAAGAAAAAAATTAAATACGGATAGTACAAAACATATTTCACTTTCAAGACTTAAAACACATGCTTTTATTTTGTACAGAATGACGTCATCCGCATCCGGTGAAGAATTCTTCATTTACGATCCAGTCTTAAACAACTTCTACAATAAAGTACGCATAGGACGTCACTATCGCTGAATATTACACAAATAATAAAAAAAAAGATATGTCGTCATTCAAGAAACTGTACGAAAAAAAATCGGCTATCTGATGATTTATATGCCCTCATTTGTTTGTCATATTAATATAGATACTTAAAATTAAATTTTGAAAAAGAAATCATTCGTTTATATTTTTTCAAAATTACCCGTATTTTAATTACATTTTTTTAAAAGTTGTTAAGGGAGAAAGGCAACAAAAAGGTATAATTACTATTTTTTAACTATTTCCCCCCTACTTTCTACAGAAATGGAGTGCTTGAGTTGCCAAAATTAAACAAATGGCGCTAAAAACTACAAAAAAATTAATATTTCAAAAATAAATTGAGATGCAGTTTTCAAACAAATTGCATCTAAAACTACTTTTTCTCCCCAATACGACGATATAAAAATTGAAAATGTGCGATGTTTAGAAGTTAAAAATCTTAAAATAGTAGAATAGAGAAGATCAAGTTAAATTGAAGTTAAATTGCAGAACGGTATTTGGTACTACTTAGTTATCCCGTCGACCAAAATTCTATCGCCAAACTATAAGATTGAATGCCAATAATGGTTGATCGTCAATGTCGCATTCTAAGTAACTTATTACCAGGCATTTGATGCTTTTCATGGTACTTCGCTTTTATATGGACTTTGGCGCTTTTGTAAAAAGCACTCAATTCGGGGTTAAGAAAGTGAGATTTTTTGGCAAATGTTATAAATGACTATGAAAATAAAACATAATAAGTATTATACTGGTTTATATACATATATATATTTAAAAATGGATCTGCTAACACGTATTAGATAAGTTATTTGTGTTTTTATATAATGTAATGTATAAAAATGAAAATTTGACTATCTGTCTGTTTGTAATTCTATACAAATCCACAGTTTGGAAGCCAAAATTGTGAAAAGATACGTACAGTCGTGGAAAAAAAAAAGTAAACAACCCTACTAACTCTTCAACAAATTATCGTAGAAGAAAGTGACTGGTACCGAACGATTGGAAATAAAGTCTACTTTTAAATGATGTATATAAAATATGCTTAGGGGTCATCTACATATTAAAACGAACCTAAACTTTGTTTTTTTCAATGGCAGTACACAATTCTGACAGCAAAAATGAACTCTACACCCTTCAATTAGCCTAAAAACGAATTTTTATGCAATTCGTACCATAAGTTTCCGAGAAATTATTTATTTTAAAACGAGCGTATTTGAAGGGCTGTATCCAAATTGAAGTTCCGTACTCGATTGTTAACCGAGAGAGTCCCTTTCTTGATCAAGGCCCCTTAAGCGCCACTCAAGGAGTCAATGAAGCCTGTTAGATTACAGTACAGCAGAATAAATTTCAAAATGTCTACTGACTTCCATCATAGACGGCCCCTTAAACCACCATTTTGCAGTTTTTTAAGCATAATTTGAAAACTACTTGGAAGAAAAATATGAAATTTTGGTTTTCCATAAAGCAGGACTTGATAAATCTAAATCCATCAAAAAAATTGTAGGTTGCAATTCATAATTTTTTTCGAATATTAATTTCATAATTCATAATTCAAATCATAAAATTATAAAAATTGCAAATTCAGCGTATTTATGTTTGGGTATATTAGTATTATTGGCACAAAAAAAATTAGCACATTAGAAGCATAATTTCAGGAGATATAAATAAAAATATGAAAATGTAATTTAACATTAGAAGCACTAAATTTTGAATGTTTATAATTCAAAAACTCATCATTCAAATGACTTGAAATTCGGTGTCAAGGCATAGTTTGAACCGAAGATTTGAAATATCTCGTTAAAATTGGGTATTGCTATTGAAAAAAATGAAGTTCGGATTCATTTTAATATGTAGATGACCCCTTAAGAAAATTTTATGAACATCATTTAAAAGTAGACTTTATTTCCAATCGTTCGGTACTAGTAACTTTCGTCTACGATGATTTGTTGAGGAGTTAGTAGGGGGTGTTTACTTTATTTTTCAACGACTGTACATGTGTATTAAAACACGGCCGAGGCAACTAAAGTAATCCGGAATCGAAATAATATATAGTTAATTTTTAATTAATAAAAAAACCACCAATTTAACAGCAATTTCTTATCAAATTTAAACATTTTTCGTTATAGCAGTTGCCAACAATTAAAATACACAATAAAATTTTTATTACAACAATTAATTTTCTACTGTAAGATTTCCACGTGAAAAATGAAATAAATAGTTTGCCGAATTTTAAAAAAAGGTGAATATTACGTCATAACTTTTCTATTGCAAGATATTCACGTGAAAAATGAAAAATAAATAAATAGTTTGACGAATTTAAATGAAAGTGAATATAACTTCACAACTTTTCTATTTCAAGGTTTCCACGTGAAAGAGGAAAATACTACGTCATATTGGAAATATAAAGGACGTGGTAAATATAGTATAACGTCATATGAGTATGAAAAAACGTATTGAAGTATGATAAAAACCCGATTATGGAAAAATTGGCGTATTTTAACATTATTGCTCCAATTATAAATTGAAATAAGTTCATTTATAGCTGTATTCTTTAGCGTCTGTTATGTACATTTATACATTTTTATATTGTGTTTTTATTTGATTCATGCGTACAAACACTTCGCCTGCTTTTTTTAATGTTTGTTTTATGTTGTATGTTAAATCTTGAAATTGATTTTCAGAACAAACATCTTTTAAATTCTGAGCAACACCGGGCACTTGAGTTTGTAACAGATAAATGGCTTTTGTTTCTGTACATCTAATGCTAATATTATAAAGCTTTATAATATTATAAAGTGTATAATATTGTTAATGTTTGTACATTTGTGAGATGTTATCTCTGAAACTACATAGCCAACTTAAAAAAATGTTGGTGGCCATCTCTGCTCTGAAAAAAAAGCTGCATTTATGTCAGTGCAACAACCTACATCGCTGCAGGAGCAAAAAAGTTCTAAAATTGCGATTGCTGTGATATTGATTGGGTTAGAAACTTTAAATTCGGTGTGGTGTTTACTTTTAAGATGTAAATACTCGTTATGACGTTCTCTAAAAGGTTCGAAAATTCAGTTTGACAGATAAACGTAAAAATTTCTAAAATTGTGATTTATTTGGAATGCTGAAATTTCTGGGATACTGTTGGGGTTAGAAACTAGAACTTTGGCATGGCCAGGTACGGATCCAGAGAATCTTTTTTTTTCTGGGGGGGGGGGGGGGATCCCGAGTGACATATAATCAATGTAGTCATAATTTCTGTTGCTCAAATCATTCCTTGCAGTTAATTTTTAAATGAATATGAAATAATTAATGCGATTTGAAAATATTACAGGCTTTCGATTATCCGACGTCCGATTAACCGAAACACTCGGTTATCCAACACTCTTAGTATATAATCCCGCCCTCTCAAAATATGGTTTATTGCTACTTATTAGGTCGTAAAATTAAAAACGTTATAACAGAATTTATTTATTAAATGTCTTATTTTTTTTCTTTTTCTTTTTACTCTTGTACTATGGTAATTATTTATCTTATTTTTTGTTCTTTTAGTTATAGTGAACAACATTAATAACACAAGCCTGCGATGATTGTGTTTTTTTAACTTTTGGTAATTGATTTTGATGTATTTTTTAGCAATGAATACGAAAATGACCTTCATTTTTAACCATCACGTCACGATTTTCGCAAATCGTAAATTTCAAAGTTAAAAAGTAAAACTAGAAAACAGGAAATCTGCTTTTCAGAATTTAGTGTCGCCCCCGATGACAAAAAAATATATGTATATAAATATAGATACAGTAGAGTCCCGATTATCCGAGTTAATCGAACTTATACCTTTGGAATGGATCATTTTCTTCTGATGGACTGGTGGCTTCCATTATTATGAAACAGTCGTTATAAATGAAGTGTTAGGTGAAGATGAAAGAGCAGTCGTAAAAAGTTAGAACTCTGATTTTCTGGTCAGAATGGGGGGAAAAATGGTCATAATTTTTTTTGAAAAAAAATGGAAGCCATCAGTCCATCTGAAGAAAATAACTCGGTGAAAGCGGAAACTCCGATAATCGGGGCTCTACTGTAGTTCAGTTTTAAGACTTATAATATGCGATTTTATTTTACATAAAGTGACGCCATCCACATCCGCTGAAGAATTCATCATTTGCAATCCAGTGTTAAACAATATCTACAGTAAAGTACGCTTAAGACGTCACTATCGCTGAATAATACACACACACAAAAAAAGAGATTTCGTCATTCAAAAAACTCGTCTAAAAATCGGCCATCTAAAGATTCACAAGCCTTCATTTGTTTGTATTATCATTATAGATATTTAAAATGAAATTTAGTTTCTAAAAGATCCCTGTTTTATCAGAAATCTTTCATTTATATTTTTTGAAAATAGCACGTATTTTAACTTTTTTTTTTCAGTTTTTATAGGAAAATGGCAACAAAAAGATATAATTTCTATTTTTCTTTCACTTTCTACAGAAATGGAGTTCTTCCGTTGCAAATATTAAGCAAATGGCTCTAAAAACTACAAAAAAAAAAATAAATAAATAAATAAATAATAATATTTCAAAAATAAATGGAGATGCAGTTTTCAAACAAATTGCATTATAAAGTACTTTTTTTTTCGAATATGACGGTATAAACATTGAAAATGTGCGATGCTTAGAAGTTTAAAAAATTGCTATAGAGTATTTAATCGTACTGCTTTGTTTCAAGGCTGGCTTCTGTAAGGTAACGTTATTTTTTGGAGATGTCACAAAATAAGCTGGGAGAAAGAAATAGCATACCGTACCGGGGGCTAAAAATAGCGAAAATCTCTCAAAGCATTAACAAAAGAAGGTAAATGTTTTAAATACATCTGCCACAAATTTCTCAGCTTTATCAAACGCCAAAATAAAAGAGGCTACCGAGATAAACCCCATAGAGAAGATTAAAAGAAAAGCGCGAAGTAGAGCATGAGCGGTTCAAAGAAACTTCCACGCATGGAATAAAATTATAAGGATTTTAAGTACACAATATTTTACATGTTTAACTGTAAAAATCCATAGTATAAGCAAAAAAATGAATAAGTTATTATGAAAAAAAGTTACGTCTATTTTATAGTAGCAGATTTTCGCAATATTTCGACTATTTAAAAATTTGCGATTTGTGAAAAATCCTGACGTGATGGTATGGTAAAAAATGAAGGTCATTTTTGGATTCAGCACTAAAAAATACATAAGAACCAATTATCGAAAGCTGAAAAACATATACATCGCATCCATTTTTTAATATCAGATTTCTGAAAGAGGATAATCTCTGAAAAAGGATCCCCTTCAGAAATTTGAAGGGCCTTAACATCCTTGAAAGTCAAAATGTGTCATCTAAGTGGTGATTATACCTCTTCACAGTCGCGAATCGCACCCCCCCCCCCCCACACACACACCCTTGGATCAAAAAATATAAATCCATTGATTATCGCGAATTGCGACAAATGGTTGCCGAAAAAAATCGATTTCATCAATCGTTCGCAGGTCAAAGGATCTCGCAAAAAACGCGAATTTCGTCAAAGGGTCGCAGAAAAAACGCGAATTTCGTCAAAGTGTCGCAGAAAAAAACGCGAATTTCATTAAAGGATCGCTGAAAAAACGCGAATTTCATTAAAGGATCGCTGAAAAAACGCGAATTTTGTCAAAAAATTGCAGAAAAAACGCGAATTTCGCCAAAGGATTGCAGAAAAACGCGAATTTTGCCAAATAATTGCGGAAAAAATGCTAATTTCGCCAAACAATTGCGGAAAAACGCTAATTTCGCGAAAGAATCGTGCAAAAAACGCTAATTTCGCGAATTTCGTCAACAGATCTCAGAAAAAATGTGAATTTTGTCAAAGAATCGCGAAAAAAATACGCGAATTTCGTCAAAGGGACGCGGAAAAAACGCACAATTAGCATCAGGAGGAGCGCATCCACGGAGGGGGGGTTCGATCAGGGAGGTCGCCCCCCCCCCCCAATGATATAAATCCAACGCTTTTAACGGCAGTTTTCGCGGAACAACAGACAAGCAAACGAAAACCAAACACTTTTCGGGTATCAATGGTAAATCTCACTGACGTTTCGGCAATTAGTGAACAAAATAGGATTATGTCCAGTCAAAAGGCATATGGCGACATAATTTTTGACACTATGGGTTGAGGTGGGGGACGATGCCACTTCGTGTACCTTTTGTTAAATCTCTACAACATAAATTGACAACGTTATGCGGATCCCTTTAAAGTGTTGAAACTTTTTCGTTCTTTCAAAGAAGCTACAATTCTAATTTCTGTATAACAATATTTTTGAGGAGTGCTTTATTGTTTGAGAAAAGAATGGGATTGATACAATTTCCAAAGAAAGAAAGAAACAAGAAAAAGAAAGGTCCTTTGAAAAATTCAAGCATCTTAATGTTTTCTGAAGACAGCCACTAATGTGTAAAAAATGTACTGTTATTGCCACCCACATTGGTAAATTTCAAGGGTATTTGATGAATGAACAAAAGAGGATTATATCCTAATCCCAGTCAGTTAAAATGCGTATGGTGTGTTGATTTCTTATAAACCAACTTGGTAAATTTGTTCTTCTATTCTTTGCCCCGATCGACCCCCCCCCCCCCTTCGTGGATGCGCACCTAGGGGAATCTCTTCCCTGTGCTAATTGTGCGTTTTTTCCGCGGCCCTTTGACGAAATTCGCGTTTTTTCAGCAATTCTTTGGCGAAATTTGCGTATTTATTTCGCGATTCTTTGAAGAAATTCGCCGTTTTTCAGAGATCTGTTGAGGAAATTAGCGTTTTTTGCGCGATTCTTTCGCGAAATTAGCGTTTTTCCGCAATTCTTTGTCGAAATTGGCGGTTTTTTCTGCGATCCTTTGACGAAATTCGCGTTTTTTCTGCGATCTTTTGACGAAATTTGCGTTTTTTTTCGTGGTCCTTTGATGAAATGCACGATTTTTTGACGAAAATCGCATTTTTTCCGCGCTTCTTTGACAAAATTCGCGTGTTTTCGTGATCCTTTGATGAAATTCGCGTTTTTTCTCGATCATTTGACGAAATTGGCCTTTTTGCGTAATCTTTTGACGAAATTCGCGTTTTTTTGCGACCCTTTGACCTGCGAACAATTCACGAAATTGGTTTTTTTCGGAGACCATTTGTCGAAATTCGCGATAATCGGTGGATTTTGGTCCCCCCCCCCCGTGGATCCGCGCCTGGGCATGGCAGTAATTTATAAGATGTAAATGATTGTTGTAGAACGAATTCTAGAAGAAATCAAAAGACTAAACAAAGCGGAAAAGATCTAAAGATGATTTAAGTAACGAAGTACATGGGATTGTTAGGAATATAAGCATGAAAATTGACATGGCTGTATTTATCATGACGTAAATTCTCGGAATAGAACAATTTCTAAAAATGTCGCTACATAAAACACTGCAGAAACAAAAAAACTTTCGAAAATTTTCTATTTCTGTGTTACTGCTGAGTCTAAAAACTTGAAATTTTGCTTTGAGATACTTTTAAAATATATAATTGTCGCTATGAATGGTTTCTAAAAAATTTAAAATAGAAAAAGATGAAGTGAACGGAAAGCGATCTCAATTAACATTAATTTGGAATTATTAGGTATAGCAACTTTAAATATTTCATAATCCTGCATTTCCTCCGCAAAGCATGCAATGTAAATACAAAAAAACTGATAGATACCCATCTAGCATTAAATACAATGTGTAAATATTGAATAAAGCCCTGTAAGAAACAGTGAGTAGATTGCCCGAAAGTACTTGTTAAAGTGTTCTCCTTCTCTAAGCTTTTCTCTCTCTCGCCAAGGCCACTAACAGAGGAGAGCCCGTTTAAAAAAAAAAAAAAATCTGATTCATTTTCTAGATATTTTATCATAAGGTCACATTCTCAATTGTCATTAGTAGATTTTTTTATATATTAACTTATTCTGGTGAAATTTCATAATCGGGTTCATATTGGCGTATTTTAGCTTGCATGATTTGCTAAAAAAATATGTATGGATTTGTAAATTACTTCAAATGATACTTTGACAGCTCAAAGGTTATGCGGACGATAAAAAGTTAAACGTTAAAAGTGACCTAACATTGTCAATTTCACGATTTTTGTTAGAAAATCATCCTACTCCTCATTCGGTGACTGGTAAAATTTCTGCTGAATTAATGTTTGGGAGGCCAGTTCGAACAACCCTTCACTTGGTATTACCATCAAAACCTAAAATACAGCAACCCCTGCACAAATATAAGCTTCATGATTTAGTTTTTGTTAAAAATTTTGGAAAAGGGGTGAAATGGGTAAAAGGAAATATTATGAAATTATTGGGGAGTAGATGGGTTTTAGTAAATAGATGTGACGGAATAATGGGTAAGCGTCACGTTAATCAGTTGAGAAGTAATAAAGAGATAAGTTATGAAATACCAGAGAGAGTTGTAAAGATGAATAGAAATGATAAACTAATGTCAGACAAAGTTGAAAATATAAGACATTGTGGTAAAAATTACAGTGATTATGATAGGCTTGAAAGGGTTAACCAAAACCGTTTTTCTGGAATTAATAAAAAAAATAAAGAACAGCTTAATAATGATAATACTGTAGGCCAAGCCCTTCGCATGATATTGTAACAGGTACACTTGTGAGTAATAAAAATGATGATGATACAACAGGATAAATCCGTGAAAAACACTTTGACTAAATTAATGACGAGGACTCAAAGAAAAGTGCTCCAGTTCGAAGAAGTCAAAGAGCAAGATTGCCTGTAGTTCGTTTGAACTATGAGGGGAGGGTTGTTATATCCCAACAATAGTATTAAGAGATGGCAGACAGAGAGTCTGAGATTGTGAGGCTTTTGCATGCAGCCAGGGAAATCAGATTTGTTGTAAGAAATGACTTGTTCTGAGTAGCTGCATTTTGGCGGCTCTTGTATATATTGTAAATAAACTATAAGAATGCTTATAGTTATGTCTTCTTGCTCAGTAATATAGTACTAATAAGAGTACGGCGTTATAATAAGAAGGATCACTTTTTTCTATTTTTTTTTCATGTTCTTAACTTTAACCTAACCTTACCACAGATCTTGCACTTCAAAATATTTTTAAAAAATTAAAAAAAAACAATTTAATTTTTTTTATTTTATTTCAGATCATATATAGAAAATGACCCTGTAATACAAAACCAAGGAATGGAAGAGTTGGAAGCTTTAGTGATCCTTGTATTAGCACATACCCTCAGAAGGGATATATTCGTGAAGATGGTTGTTACCTTGTTTTGGTTTTGTGTTATTAATTGGATAATGGATACCATGATGTATGATTTGCTAATGTTGAAACATTGGGTGATATATGCATTACTTTTCTGTGTCCATATGTATTTTAGTTACAGAATCATTTCATTTCTCCTGAAAAGTATGGAAGGACTTCGGATTTTGACCATAACTTTTAAATGGCTTCACATGGCATTATACATTTTTCTTTTTATTGTGTTTTATCTATGGATTAATATTGCGATAAATAGAGGTGTCGATTTTATTCTAATGCTACTGCAAATGCACGCCAATTTCAATGTTGCTGATTATAACATCAATGGAACTTTTACCGAGAAAAATATGAGAAAATACAAAATCTATGTTATTGCATAAAAATAAGGATGCTTTTTGTGATAAAATTACAAAAAAAGAAGGCCAAAACAAAAGTTGCGTAACTAATTTTTTATATGTCGTTTGTATTCAGTACTGGTTATTAAATGATACATTTGCCTTTTGAACATAAACTTTAAATTTTTTTTATTTGCTTGTGCTTTTCGGGACTGTTTTCGGGAAAACTATGCTTTATGATTGAAGAAGAGGACAATTGTTTTTATTTTGAGTTTGTGATATTAACGAAGTTTAGCACCGGATAAAGATTTTAGCGGACTGAATTCCAACTATACAAAATACATGTTTATACTTTTTACTTTGACACTTGACAGCATGTCATAAATATAATTTTTGTATAGCTACTTTTGTGCAGATATTTAGATGTAACAAATACTTTTCAAGACTGAAATGGACATTTGGTTGAGATTAAATTTCTATATTGTATTTTACACAATGTATTGTATTCTTATCATACTTTACAAATAAGAAATAACTGCTTTATAAGTATAAGTATCTATATAATAAAAACCTAAGTCATGTGACTGTCATCAACAGTTCCGGGTTGACCGCTTCGCTTTTTATATGCCAGACGACCAATTTGGTAATTTAATATTAGCCAGGTGCAGGTCATAAATCGCCAAATATTGTTTTACATCGCCATCAGTATTATAATAGTCAATTTCATGCGACTGAAACAATAAACAATTTTTCGCGTGGTAAATTAAAACAAAGCTTTCATATTGCAATTAAATTTCATGGTTGGTATTATTTATCACTTTTCTTTAATATTTAAATTATTTTTTTTTCCTTTAAGAAATAATTGAGAGTCATAAATTTGAGATATTTCAGTTTTAAATTAAATTTATGTATTTTAAGTAAATGAGTGAAAGCATTATATTTTAAATGAAATTAACGAAATACGAAAAATACGACGGGAAGAATGTTTGGCGATTTATCACCTGTACCCGGCTAACATAAAAATACAGAGTTCATGATTTCTGTATCAGAATCTTCCGATTTGGCAAAGGATTGAGCAAGTAAATTAAATTATGAATACAAGTAACATGATAAAATGCTTAGCATACATTTAAGGGAGACCAATTTGGTCGCCAAGGGCGGCTAGTTTAATAATATTAATTTTGGCAAATTTATCTTAGCGTTCTTATACGTAGATTTGCTAAGCGAATGTATCTCGGATAAAAATCTCATAACATTTTGAAACGTAAAATGAAATACTTTCTGTAAACTGATATCATGCCACATAACATTGTGTGTACAGAAAAAAAGAAAACAACAAGAACAAAAAATCATGCATCAGGCATAGATTATGAAACCATTTCCAGCAAAAATAAGATATTTTAAAAAAAATTAATTTTTTCATACAATAAAATGAGTTATCTAAATAAACAATTTAGAAATCATATAATGCAGTAAAAATTATCTTCAGCAATTGTTGTCCATATTCGGTAATGTGTGCGAATCCAATCGTGCAGCCCTGTAAATGATACTAGGTTGAGCAAAAAGTTCTGAGAAATTTGTGAAAGTTGCGTTGTTATGCGCAAATTAACAACAAAAACAACAAGGACTATTCTTTAAAGTAGAGACTATCATAGTCCACGACTTTCTGCCACCGTTCTGCCAGATTCCGGATTTGCTGGCTAAGTTTGTTGCCGTTAGCACCTTCATCCTTATTAATCTCATCGACGGCTTTCAGAATCGTTAGGCCTTTTCTCTAATAATGCCGGGTCAACACACGCAAATCATACTGCTCAATAGGCATTTTGGAGCCAAAGTTCCTGAACTCCTATAAATATACCACTAGTACTCCTATATACGATACAAATTCTGGTAACTATTAGATTAAAAATTTCCCAGAACTTTTTGCTCAACCTAATATATAGAAGTTATACACACAGGCCCGGACTGGCGCCTTTGTGGGCCCTCGGCTAGAGATTGAAAAGGGGCCCCTTACCCGGAAATTTAGAGGGAATAAAATATTAGAATATTTATTTTTTGAAAATTAGGCTTACGTGCCTAAAAAGCACATTTAGCTATTTTGTCGCTTGGAAAATATTAGGTTTTTAAATGTAATTTCGTTTTCACAATGAAATCTTTGCTGCAATATTTCAATGTAAAATAAATGTATCACAAATTAATATATAAATCATGAAACTCTATGGTTTCTTTTCATCTTCCTGAAAATTGAACAATACCATTTTGATACCAATCTTTGGATTTGGAAGCAAAAAAGCCTAGAAAACCCTGTTCCAGATCGTAAACATTACACAAGCGCTTTTCCCCCAAAAAATGATGATCATAGAATGAAACATGTGACGATCGAAGGAGCAAGGTCCGGACTATGTGCGAGATGAGGTAAAAGTTCAATTCCGTCAAGCTTTTATACTTTATTGCGACACGTGTGCGGTCTTGTATTGTCTTGTTGGAGAAAATGTCTCTCTCTGTTAATTAATGCAGGCCATTTGCTTTTAAAGAAGCATACATCCTGTCCATCTGTTCACAGTGAATTTCAGAGTTGCAATTGACTCATCGACCATGTGGAATGATTTCAAAATGAATGACATGCTCAAAATTTCGCCACACCTTGACCATGAACTTCTTTTCAAACCGAGCTTGTTTTGTAACATGTTGGACTGATTGTACCACATTCAACAATTATTTCTCGATTATCTGAGTTCCGTAGATATATCCATTTCTCCACATATGTCACTTTGCATTTGAAAAACTGCAAATCCTGTAAGTTTTGCACATTTCCACTCTGTGATTTGCTTGCTGCATAGTCAGTTCATAAAGAACTTCTCTAGAGTTCTTGTGCGTTTTCTGTTGTTTATGTAAAGCATATCTTGTCATAGGACGGTCCTAGCTCCTCTGAAAGTTTCCGTGTGCTGGTGATTGGTTTAATCTCCACCCTTTGCTTCAAATCTTCTAGACTAATAAGTGATTGCCCCTCACTTCTGGGTTTCATTTTAAATGACAAGTCATCTCCCTTAAAAAGTTTGAACCAGTTTTAGGCTGTAAATTTGCTGATTGTATCATCCCCTTCAACTTCTCGAATTTTACGAGATGCTTCAGCAACTTTATGACCAATTTTAAAATAATGTCTTAAAGATGGATAATATTTCAATATTTGTATCAGCCATTATATAACCTATAAATAGATAAAATATTAGACATTGGCGTAATATAATAAGGAGGAACATATACTCTTAAATATAGCATTTTGCACTGGTCATTAATTATGAGGTAGTGCCATCTGTAGCATTTCATATAGATATAGAGGTATCCTAAACACAAAAATACTTTTGATACACCCTAACACTTGAGTAAAAAAAATAATCTTCTTCTGTTGTAGTTTACTTACTTTTAGAATAAATATTTATATTATTTTATATACAGTATCTGAACTAGTTCCATGTTAGAAAAAATAAATATACTAATTAATTACGAGTTGTTTGTAACTTAAAAGTGAGAGGGGGAAAATGTCTTTAGTTTTAAGCAACCAAATCACTGTGTTGAAGCCATAATAATCTAAATCCTACTATAATACCTAAGTAAATATTAACAAGAACGAAAAATCATGCGTCCAGCAAAGATTATATAATATTTTCCAACACATTCAGAAACTACTAGGTTGAGCAAAAAGTTCTGGGAAATTTGTGAAAGTTGCGTTGTTATGCGCAAATTAACAACAAAAGCAACAAGGACTATTCTCAAAGTAGAGACCATCATAGTCCACGACTTTATGCCATCGTTCTGCCAGATTCCGGGTTTGCTGGAAGTACCATGGCGGCTCCTTCGAATAAAAAAACTCTTGACATGCTTCTTCAACTTCATTAAAGGATTCAAATCAACGGCCCTTGAAAAAGTGTTGCATTGATCGAAAGAGGCCATAATCGAATTCCTGAACTCCTGTTATAGATATACCACTAGTACTCATATATACGATACAAATTCTGGTAATTATTAGATTAAAAATTTTCCAGAACGTTTTGCTCAACCTAATATAATAAAATTTTACAGTTTATTAAGGTAAAAGATGTCTAAATGAACAATTTATAAAATGCATAATACAGTTGTTCTACAATTATTGAAATTACCATCAATAATCGCAAAAATATCCAATTTTTTGTGCAGCAGCCCTCTGTATGATCTATAGATCTGTATGTACATTACTTTATATGCTAAAAGTCTGTTAAATTAGAGGCATAGTGCAGTTAAAAATTTCTAGCCAACAATGTCCGCCAGTGAATGGAAATGTACTTGAGATCTTTTGTGTAGCCCTGTATATGATCTATAGAACATATATTCGCTAAGTAATATCTAAAAAAAATAGTTTAAATCGCATACTACAATGAAAACACACTTACAGCAATTATTATTCAGTACTGTAGCCAAATACTTTTGTGTGTCCCTGTAAATGGACAACAAATTATATGCACACCAGATTCAAAATTAAGAGCTTTGTAGTACACCTCAGAGTTATACATAAATTTCAATCTTCTTAAAAATGTGTAATATCATTAAAATACATCGCATACGATATTTCCCCATAGACCGTCATGTAACGGAATACTTTTGAGTGTCCCTGTAAATGAACCGTAAACGTTACACACTTCATTTTCAATACCGAACATGCCATATTGAAAAAAAATAATGTCCTCTTTAATTTTGATTTAATTGTTACAAATTGTAAAATAGATTTTATAACAAAGAGCAAAATGACTCTACTATACCTTGGTACAAATACAGCGAACTAAGACAGGTTATGTGATTGTGAATGGCTGTTTGCTAACCTAACAGCTTTTTGGCCACTTCTTCATTGAGCCTGGCTACGTCATCTATAAAAGCGTCTTTATCCAAATTATAAAATAAGTCTCTTTCTACATTCATGAAAAAAAGATTAGACATAAGGTCTTGGCTTAAAGTAGACATAAGTCGGTTCTTAACTATTAGAAAACACGCTTTCACAGGTGACTTTTCCACAAGGTATGGAGGTATGGTTAGTACAAACTTGTAAGCTATATACAGGTTGATAAACATTCTACATTGTGTGATAGTTCAAAAATAACAGAAAAGCACAGAAAACATAGCTTCTTGTCAGAGGAGTAACCATAAAATTTTTTGTCTTCTTCAAATTCATATTCTACATCAACATATTCTCAGATTTCTTCAGTTCCATTCAAAAATTTTCTTATATTCTTTCAATTATATTTTTTCAGCCATTGTAAAACTTTCATACTGATCTACAAACTGTTTCAGCTCTATCAATAACTGGTCTTTTTCAACTTTACAAAGTTTAGAAATACTACAAATGACTTCCATTGGAAAACTTTATAAAGCATTACGATTTCATTAATTTTCCTTGGTTCTAACTTGGAATCAATCGACAAAATCTTCCTTCGATACTTGTCCTGGAACAATCTAAAACACTGAAAAAGCCAATTTATAGTTTTGAGCAGTTGAGATTCAAGGAACTTCGTCTTTTGATTTTTCAACAGGCATTCCCCTACTCCTACATAAATATTGTTATCTTCAAATATGCTATTACCTGTACTTGCATAATATTTTGTTTTTGAATACTGAACCTGAAAGTGTTTATCATTCCTTTTATCCCTTACTTGTTGAAGCAGCTTCTGTACCAAGTTCCAAGTTGTAGAATAGTCTTACTTTATAGTATTTTATCCCTTACTTTGTACCGCTACCTTTTATCCCTTACTTTGTACCGCTACCTTTTATCCCTTACTTTATAATAGTTTTACTTTGTAAATGATTTAAAGTAGGAGATGCAAGAAAAATTAAGTCTAATAAAACAATATACATTAATAGGTTTTAAAATTTAGACTATTTAGTAATCAAATTTTTTGCCATGAATTTAGATTTGCATTCAAAATTTTCATCTGATACTTCTTTTTTAAAACGGTAACAAAATGGAATAGTTTCCTTGTGTTTACACTTTCCTCACATCTTAAAATTCCCTCATCGATAATCGAAGAAAGAGCTTTATGCTCCCCCATCTTGTTGCTCCTATTTTTTACAACCTGTGCAGTTTATCATGTGTAATATATTTTCTTTTTGTTTTCCTCCCCCATATTCTTTTTTGAGATGAGCTTAGAAAAACGACAGATTCTTACACCAACCTAAGTAACTTTTCTGCTATGAGCAACATTACTGTTGAATCAGCTTGCATACTACAGCGGAAATCACACTTCCAGCAATTATTAATCACAAGTTTTTGAAAATTGATTCGCAATACGTTTGTAAATGTAAATACATTTATATTTATTGGTATATTGGCTTTTATAAGAACAAAAAGTTTTTCAAGTACTTAAAAACAAAATTATTTTTTTTCAGCGACAATAAATGACGAAAAATAGGGGTTTAGTATTTTACATATCAAATTCATATCGCACCCTTGCATCAAAAGTGTCACAACTCAAAAATTGCCCTTTTTGAGTTATGGCTGCCATTCGCTTGGTTTTTTGCGCTTCTATCAACCACCTAAGGTGCCAGATGGTGCACTGAAAATCTAGCCACCTGGAAGCAGTTATGTCGTTTTTTAAGTTTGCCAGATGACCACTGACCCTTCTAGAAAAGTGCCACATCTTTAGTTGGGATGTAACCTTTATACGTGAACGTGAGTTCAAAAGTGTGTTATTTTGAGTTATGACGTTTTTAATGATTCAAATCATGATGTTCTTCCAAAGGATTTCGAATTGTGGCAGTCTAGATGATTCGTGTTTAAATATTTTCTGCTTCCTATTTTGAATTGTGGCATTTTTTATGATCAAGTTAGGTACAATTGTCGGTTGGAACTCTAAATGTATCCCTTTTGAAGTTGCAAACGAGGAAAAGTAACAATATAAGAAAAAATTCGGGTTGTTGTTTTTGTTAAACTCACTTTAGCTACGCAGTATGAACTTTAATAAGGTCTCAGTTTACTTAAAAAGTGACAGATAATATTAATGCGTATAATACAAGTTTAAAATATACATTTTATTTAAATTTCCAACTACTTCGGTTTGGAATCCCGCAGTCGTCGTCAAAGAATATTTTCATTAATTACCGTTCCATTCATTCAAATACATCCCTTCGTTTCAAATGGAAGAGTCTATCGGTCTGTTTACGTACGTAAATCAGGCCGCCTGCGCGCAAGGAGTTTTTGTCAGAGAGTAGGTCTATTCGAAGAAAGGAATTAAAAAAAAAATATGAATTATTTCATAATTTTAAGGTTCAAAACAGGTAAAACCAACGACTGCATTTCTTTATCCTTCCAAAATATGGCTTTAGTAATACAGATGTAGCTGGAAGTAGAAGTAATGGTGCTTTGGAATAAAGACCTCGTTAATAAAAATATAATATCGAAATTTTATTTTAATTCGTTCTTCAAAAATGTTTTAGAATAAAGCAGCTAAATATTTTCATCTGCAACCAGATCAGAACACTGATTTACGTTTGTTATTTACAAGTTTTTTAACAGGTGCATTAAAATTTAATGCATTTAAATATTATTTAATGATTATAATATTATATTAAGTGCTATGTGCCTAGTTCCTTTGCAAACGTAGCTTTGTTTTGCTATTTACTTTTATAGGTGTAAGTGATAAAGGTTTTTATACATTAAAATGTTATTTAAATGCATATCTAGTAAAAGCAGTTTATAGCTGGATGCTTATCTGCCACTTGTGGAACACTCAAGGACAGAAGAAACAAATATGTAAGTTGAATAGGCAGGGTCACCGTAAGACTTTTTATTTGAGGGGGAGAGGATCTTAAATTGCCAAGTCAAATTTCAGTATTTTCCAACTAGTTTTTAAAATTTTGCCAAGTTACCACAACTAGAGAAAATAATATACTTCTTATTTGTAAAAAATGTAATAATATTCCCAATTTGAATTGTAACTTTTGCCAAGTCTATCAGAAATAGAAAAGTGTATTATAGTTTTTATTAAAGTTTTAAACAAATTTGCCCACTAAGTTTGTAAATTTGCCTAGTGTAACAGCATTAACGAACGTTTTTTTTTTTTTTTTTGGGGGGGGGGGGGGGCTTAGCGAAGGCCTTGTCAATAGGTACTTTATACTAAATGTTAGTAATTAATCTTAATGTTTCTATATTTGAACTGTTTTGTTTTACTGTGTTTATAACTGAAAAATAGCAAAGGAATGCATTTTCTTGAAATTACCTAAGTCAAAATAAAATAATATTTTTCAATCATGTTTCCAACTTCATTCATTCACCCAAAATAAAGTACTACCTACAGATAACTAAAAATAAATAGATAAATCCTTGTTAATGAAACGTTCTAACTCAAAGCCCAATTTTCTGTCAAGTCACCAAAAGTGTCGCATGCCCAGAAAACAAACAACAAAAGTGTCACAACTCAAAATGATGACATACTTATTAGTCTATGTTGGGCGACAAAAGAGACACAACTCAAGAAAATGGTATTTTTAGCTGAAAATTAGAAAAATCTGCAAGAATAGCAATCTATAATATTATTATATGCACAGTTCTTCTGAATGACATCACTAGATCAACTAAAATTTACCTACACAGCCCGGAAACAGTTTTTCGCATTTTCTGAAAAACGGAGTTTTTTAAGTTATGCCACTTTTGTAGCAAGGGTGCGATATTAAATACTGTGTGCCTAGTTCATTTGCAAACGTAGATTCGTTTCGTAGTTTAATTTTATAGGTACACGTTATTAAGGTTTTAATACATTAAAATGTTATTTAAAAAATTCTTGGTTATTGATTTCGTGCTGAATCCAGTGAAAGCAGATTAATAATTAGCTGGGACCTTATCTTCCATTTATGGAACACTCAGGAAAAAAATGGAACAAATCTGTAAGCTCATTAGATACTGTATACTAAATGTTAGTCATTTATCTTAATGTTTCTATTTGAACTGTTTTGTTTTACTATGTTTAGAGTTAAAATATTGCAAAGGAATACATTTTCTTGAAGTTACCTAAAGTCAAAATAAAATAATTATTCAATCATGTTTCCAGCTTCATTCATTCACCCAAAATGAAGTGCTATCTAGAGATGACATAAAATAAATAGAAAAATCCTTGTTAATGAAATGTCATAACTTAAAACCCAATTTTTGTTGGGTCACCAAAAGTGTCGCATGTCCAGAAAACAAACAACAAAAGTGTCACAACTCAAAATGATAACGTACTTATTAGTCTATGTTGGGCGACAAAAGAGGCAAGGCACAACTAAAAAAAAATGGTATTTTTAGTTGAAATTTTCAAAAGTCTGCAAGAATGGCAATCTATAATATTATTATATGCACAGTTCTTCTGAGTGGTATCACTAGATTAACTAAAATTTACCTACACAGCTCGGAAACAATTTTTCGCATTTTCTGAAAAACGGAGTTTTTTGAGTTACGCCACTTTTGTAGCAAGGGTGCGATATATTAGCATGGCAGATAAAGATTTCAATCTTCCATCATTCCCCTAGCGGCGAAAACAGTGTCCTGGCCTGATATATCAAGAAGGCCTAGCTCGAATCAAGGCTCATTACTCCATTGAGAAAAGTAGAGAAAACGATTATTATTATCTGAGATATCACTGTACATTTCCCTACAAATGTAATTTTAAATAACATTCTTGAAAGGATAACCATAACATTTGATTTTAAAATGTATCATAATAAAATATTAACGATGAAATCTAGAAAATTTCTTAGAAATACAGCTATCTCCCATCATCTTATGTGTTGTCTCGTCGGGGATGCACTGTAAAAAAAAAAAAAACGACATTTTTACAGTACAAAGTACTGTTCATCTTGCGCACAAACTCGATCACAGTGAATGTGCTGTATCTTTCTTTGGTTTCCTGACTATATTAACATGGAAAATATAGTAGTTGCGTAAAATTACCAGCACAATGTGCTGGCAATTTGGACGCCAGTAGTTTGTGCTGTAAAAAAATGCGTCCAAATTGCCAGCACATTGTGCTGTTAATTTTACGCAATTACTGTATTCCCCATGTTAATATAGTCAGGAAACCAAAGAAAGATACAGCACACTCACTGTGATCGAGTTTGTTCTGGCAAATCTACAGTGGTTTTTTTACAGTGTGTAGAACAAGGGTTCCAGGCTCCTTTGGAGTAAACTGTCTTAGAAATGAAAAGACAATTACTAAAAAAGGAAATTGTCGATCAAGGAAGTAGAAATACTTCCTCAAAATATTCGAATTTGAAGACTCACTTTATAATCTACAACGCGGAAATGTTTTATAGAGTTTTACGTAGGTCTCCAGTGTGCAAAATAAATAAACTAGAAATCAGGAATTCTGCTTTTTCAGAATTTAGTGTCACCCCAAATGAAAAAATAATAAATGTATACAAATACAGATAGTACAAAACATATTTCAGTTTTAAGACTTAAAACACACGCTTTTATTTTATATAAAAGGACGCCATCCGCATCCGCTGAAGAATTCCTCATTGACGATCCAGTCTTAAACAACATCTACAGTAAAGTACGCGAGGCTAACGAAAAAGAAAGGCTACCGCGGTACTTTACGCATATCTTTTTTTACAGACCGCTGGAGTCACATGATGCTCGAATGCAGGTGTACGAAAAGAGCACGACGTCACTCTAGCGTTCTTAAGATATGAGGAATGCACCGCGGTAGCCTGTCTTTTCCGTTAGCCTCGTAAAGTACGCATATGACGTTACTATCGCTGAATAATACACAAATCCAAAATAAGAGATGTCGTCATTCAAGACCCTCGACAAAAAAAAAAAAAAAAAAAAAAAAATCGGCTCTTTAATGATTCATATGCTTTTATTTGTTTGTAATATTAATATAGATACTGAAAATTAAATTTAGTTTATAATAGCTCTATGTTTTATCAGAAATCATTCATTTATATTTTTTCAAAATTGCACGTATATTAATTACTTTTTTTTTCAATTTTTATGGGAAAATGGCAAGAAAAAGATATAATTACTATTTTCCAACGATTTTTCCTTCACTTTACAGAAATGGAGTACTTGAGTTGACAAAATTCAACAAATGGCGCTAAAAAAATAATATCTCAAAAATAAATTGAGATGCAGTCTTCAAACAAATTGCATTTAAAAGTACTTTTTTCTCCAATATGACAGTATAAAAATTGAAAATGTGCGATGCCTAGAAGTTTAAAAAATTTCAGTAGAGTATTTAACTGTACAATGTTACATCTGCTTTGTTTTACAGCTGGCTTATACAACGGAACGTTATTTTTTAGAGACGACACTTTAATAGCCGGGAGAAAGAAATAGCATACCGGTGGCTAATAAATGTAATAAAAAATGCTCTCTCTATACAGTTGCTATTGACATTAGTGTCAGCGTTTCAGTGTTCATCGATAGTCAGAAAACAAATAATCGATAGTGTGGTCTAAAAGACTTTTTTTTCTTTCAATTTATCGATTTGGCCTTCCACTTATGCATACATGCAACATTGAATTTTCATATTTTTTACATAAGGGCAATCAGCTAAAGGGTAAATTAGTCAGATATGCATGAATAGAAAAGTACTATAGAAAAGTACCTAACACACTTGCAGAAGAAATACGAAATTAAAAATTTATAAAATATTTTGTAAATAAATTGTACATAAATCTCGGAATATATTTATTTGAAAAGATTTCATTTAAAAATTCGGGAAAAACGTAATATCACACCTTATTAATTTTTTCGTATCGGTTTAGTGAAACACCTAAGCTTACCCCTTAAGGGGCGACTTCCCTTACACAAAAACCCCGCTCGCTTTCTAAGATATCTCGTTTGTATCTCAATATTTTAAAATGTTTTTTATATTATTATTGGCTAGCTGAGATCAGTTTCGACAAAGGCCATTTTTTTCCTTTTTTGGTTTTGTTTGCAAGGTTTTTTTTTTTTTTTTTTTTTTTTTTTAATGATACTTTCACTTTCGAAACCGTTTCCAAAAGGTAAAAGTATATTAATTTCCACTCAGAAATTTCCGCCAATAAACGGATGTTCTTGAGAACTTTTGTGCAACTCTGCATATAATCTATAGAATTTATACACACCAAGTAATATTAAAAAAATTGTGAAATTTAAAACCGCATACCACAACTGAAACGTACTTCCAACAATTATTGCTGCTTCAATAGTTCAATTATCGCAAATTTTCTTCTGTAGCCGAATTCTTTTGGGTGTCCCTGTAAATGAACCATAAGTTCTATGCACACCATATTCTATATTAAGAACCTTGTAGTACACCGGAGTGATGTATATCCATTTCAATATATTTAAAATACTTTAATATCTTTAAAATACACGGCAAACGATTTTTCTCCAAACACCGTAATGCAACGGAATTCTTTTGAATAGCCGTGTAAATGAAATGGAAAATGCTACACACTTCATTTTCAATACCGAACATGCATTAGTAAACTCCAACAACATATATCAATTTCATGGCAATCGGACTATATTTAAGCGAGTTAGAGCATGGATAGACAGACTACAGACAAACCGAATTCATAAACACTTTTCAACTATGTTGGAAAGTGTTAAAAACGGCCTTTATAGAGATTTGTCTCAGCTAGTCAATGCAAAAAAACATTTTAAAATATTCAAAGGCAAACGAGATATCTTAAAAAAATTCTTCCATAGTTTTAAGATGAGCTAGTGTTTTCGCGTGAGTGAAATAGACCCTTAACACTAGAACATCCGCAGCTGGTGTCGATTTGACACCGATCAAATGATAAAATGTCGATTCGAAGCAGAATTTTTATCGTAAAATCAGTTAAATTGTAACTTCAGAAAACTCAGTTAAATAAATAAGTGAAATAGCTAAAAAAAAAAAAATAAATAAATTCTGGTGTTAAAATGTTTTTATTAAGGTTTGGTAAAATTTCCGGACGCTCTAGTGTTAAAACAAATGTATTGTATTTGTACACATATTTAAAAAGAAGAATAGAAAGACAATCATAAACTAAAAAGACAAAGAAAATACACACACCAGGCTATCGTAAGGGTTTTATTTTTACATTGTCATATCTATTGTAATACATGTTTCATTGTACAAAGAAAATTGCAGATTTTTAAATCACGGAGGTTGTAATAAAATATTTATTTAAGTGTTTTGTTGTTCTTTACCTGTGGAGGTAAAGTAGGACTATTTAAAATTTAACTTCTGCTTTGGGAGGCTTTTCACCGCAGGAGAATATTATTTATTTTTAAAAAGAATTTTCTCAAACATTTGAACTTCTTCTTATGCTGCTTAAAGTCAGTTTTCAGTATTAAATAGTCACTGCTTCGACTGGATTTTCTTCACTATATCAACAACCGATGTTTCTGTATTTTCTTCTACAGTATATACAGGGCATTCCTCCTCTGTTTCATCTATTTTTGGAGATTAATCCACGATGTAACCTTCGTTTTTCTACACAATCCTAGAAGGTTAAACCAATCACATTAGGCAAATATTAATTTATATTTTAACAAACATTTTATTTACTTGTGAAATAGATCTTACATTCACACATCCTTCAGTAGTGTCTATACCGATAACAATGGAAAAATAGAAACGTCCTTCGTGAATGTATTGAAATTCACAAGTTTTTTTCAACGTCCACACCCCCCCCCCCTCCTCCCCATCAAAAAAAAAAAAAAATCTGCACTACAAATAAAATTAGGACATTGAATATTATTGCTGCTAAAAATTCCAGGTTCCATCGGAGATTTGGCGAAATATTAAAGAAATAATAATCACATACTTTTCAAATAATCCAAATCAAATTTTAGAAATATTTTAAACTTGCATATGCTCTAATATATGCAAGAAAATTTTGCCTTTCACTATAAACATTATACTTGGTTTACAGATATAGAATCTTTCGTTAACTTTTCTCATAGTAATACGTAAATAAGAAATTTTAGGTGCTAGGAAAATCTTCTTAAAAGAAATACCGATACTTCATGTGTTAGAAAAAATTCAGAAAATTACAGACACAAACTAACCGAAACGTAATTCAGAATTCGTAATCATAAACCTGGGAAATATCTACCTAATCGTAATGAATTTAAACAAGAAAAAAAATCATACATCCAGCAGAGCCGCAAGGGGGGGTGGGGGTGGGGGCAGAGGGGCATGTGCCCCGGGCGCCAAATGAAGGATTATACCTTTGGAATGGATCATTTTCTTCTGATGTGCTGATGGCTTCGATTATTATGAAACAGCCATTATAAATGAAGTGTTAGGTGAAGATGAAAGAGCAGCTGTAAAAAGTTAGAATTCTGATTTTCTGTCAGAATGTGAAAAAAAAAAGGGCATAATTTTTTTCGTCATTATAAATGAAGTATTAGGTGAAGATGAAAGAGCAGTCGTAAAAAGTTAGAACTCTGATTTTCTGATCAGAACGGGAATTTTGTTTTTTATAAAAATTTATGGCAATTTTTTTCCCCCATTTTGACCAAAAAATCAGAGTTCTAACTTTTTACGAGTGCTCTTTCATCTTCACCTAACAATTTATAATGGCTGTTTCATAATAATGGAAGCCATCGGCCCATCAGAAGAAAATAACTCGGTTAAGCGGGACTCAGATAATCGGGACTCGACTGTATATTTCATTTTTAAAATGATATTTAGAATATTTTTGTTGGTGTTAAGAGGGAGTCATGACACCCGTGACTCCCCCTTGGATCCGCCATTGTAGATTACGTAGTTTAATATTATCTATTTTATGATTACATATTTTAAATTTTAAAATAAGTCGACTATTAGAAAATTAGTAAAATTCTCTTTGTAAATATACTTTGCGGAAGAGGGGGGGGTGCCAAAATCCATGTTTGCCCCAGGTGCAAAAAAGGCCAGTTTTGGCCCTGACATCCAGCATGGATTATGAAACACTTTTTAACACATTTAGAGTATTTTAACAAAACTTCAGAATTTAATGATATGGACGGTGACATCTAAATAAACAATTTGGAAAACACATTGAAAAACAATTTCCGCAAATACCATCTATAGTCCAAAAATTACTCGAATTCTTTTGCGCAGCTCGGTATATGATCTACATACAAGGGCGGATCCAGCTCACCATTTAGAGGGGGAGGGGGGGGAGGAGATCATGGGTTTCCTTTTTTTTTTGGGGGGGGGGGGTAGGAGGGGACCACATATCTTTATGAGAATTTTTTATACTGAAAGCTAAGCAAATCCAAACTAACTACTTTTCCGATACTTTCGCGAAGCCATTTTCATTCGTAAATACAAAAAATTTGCATTATATTCGTAAAAATATAAAATTTACAGATTTTGTTCGGATACCAAGAAATTAAAGAGTTTCCCATTTTCTTATAAAGGTAAAAATTCATTCAAAAAATGTTCTCAAAGTTTGTATTTTTCGCCAAGTTTTACGAGTTGACAGCCAGAGAAATGTCGTCAAAAAGGAACAATTGGTTGTCACTTCCGGAAATTCAGTTTAAAAAGTCTAATAATTGTCAACGATTAAATATGGCAAAAATTTCTATTAAATTTTAGAGGTAACAAAACTCAATTTTAGAGGTAAATTGGCAGCTATGTGGTTCTATTAGTGTCATGAAAATTGCAGGTCAGCCTCTTCTTTCTGCTCAAAGTATTAAGTAGTTTTTTTCAATCGAACTTAAACCTTTGGAATGGATCATTTTCTTCTGATGTGCTGATGACTTCGATTATTATGAAACAGCCATTATAAATGAAGTGTTAGGTGAAGATGAAAGAGCAGCCGTAAAAAGTTAGAACTCTGAATTTCTGGTCAGAATGGGGGGGGGGGGGATGACCATTTTTTTTTGCAAAAAAAAATATGGCTATTCCGCCCCTTCCCCCCATTCTGACCAGAAAATCAGAGTTCTAACTTTTTACGAGTGCTCACCTAACATCTTCACCTAACACTTCATTTACAATGGCTGTTTTATAATAATGTAGGCCATCAGTACATCAGAAGAAAATAACTTGGTTAAAGCGGAAACTCGGTTAAGCAGGACTCGGATAATCGAGACTCTACTGTATATTTCATTTTAAAAATTATCTTTAGAATATTTTTGTTGGTGTCCAGAGAGGGGTCATGACTCCCGTGACCGCCCCCTTGGATACGCATTTGTCTACAGATTTGTATATACAGTAGAACCTCTTTTATCCGAAACTCTTTTAACCGAAACTCTCGGTTAACCGAAATCCATTCTTAAAGCTTTTTTTTTTAACTATTACATTCCTCGTGTGCAAGTGGTCCTTTCCGAATACAGATAAATATTTTGGATTCCCTTTCTTAGAATTTCTTTGAATTTAAACTTGAGCTCTTGTACGAGATTTTTACTAGTAAAAATTATCATTTTTATCATGTGTAAAAAAAACCCGCACTACTTTAAATATAGAAGAAAAAATTCAAATCATAAATCATGTAGAATCGGGTGATAGTATGACAATATAAGCTCAAGAATATGACATTGGTATTGCAGCGGTGCTTTTACTTTTACTGCCCGAGAGAGACTGCTCAGACTAGGAAGTGAGTCTGTAGAGCATAGGTTGTCCCTCCCGGTCCCCTTTATTGAGGTCTTAAAAAAGAAAAAAAAAAAAAAAGGGTTACAAATTTCACAGAGGGCGGAGTGGTATATATAAGATATAAAAAAAAATGTTACATTAGCAAGCTTTGTGAAACAAACATAAGGACATTAAATAATGCAGTGTTATACAAAGTTAGACAATATTATACAAGTTGCTGCGACCCAACATTGGGTAGTGAATAAGGGAGAATCCAAGTCTCTGTCTCAGTGATGGAGTAAAACTGAAAGGTTACATAAGAAGTTGAAGATGTTTTTAAGCTTTGAGAGCAAAATCGGGCGCGATAAAATATTTGCTAACCAACCAACTGGAAGAACAGGAGGACGGCGGATATGCCAGCGAGCTGTTAAAGGACAATTATAGAAATAATGAGAGGCAACAGCATCATCACCGCACTCACATAGAGGAGAAAGGGCTCTTTTGAACTTGAAGAGGTATGCTCCAAAAGGACCATGACCGGTAAGGAAAGCTGTGGTGGATGGAGTGAGCAGCAGAAGATCCAAAGAAACCACTGGGACAAGATCATAGGTATATCTACCCTTATCTGAGTAGTCCCAGTAATCCTGCCATTTTTTCATAAAATGAGCGCGAAGATGTCTTTTGATGTGTGAGTGCGGTACTGGAAGTGAAAAATCAACTGATGGTTTAGCAGTTGCCTCCTTTGCCAACATATCTGCCGTTTCATTTCCCAGGATACCCTTATGGGCTGAAACGTGGCTTAAATAGGTTTTCCAGAGAAGATTTTTGAGAAGTGATTTAATCTCAATAACCTGGGGATTTGTTGAGCCAAACGAACAGATAGCCTGCAGGCTTGAAAGACTATCGCTAAAAACTGGAATTAAAAAATTTTGGTTTTGTTGAGAAATCCACTCTAAAGCTTTAAAGATGGCAAAGAGTTCGGCTTGGAAAATGGAATTATTGTTATCCAGCCTGCAAGACCAACGATGAGTCACTTCACTCCCTTTCGTAGCGCAGAAAGCTGCACCTACTCCGGTAACAGTGCGTGAGCCATCGGTGAAGACCATAACATTTTGTGTGGGAGAGTAAGAATTTATAGTCGGGTTTACTTGTAGGTGGGAAGTCTCATCTGCCGGATGAAACTGCCAGCCAAGAGTCTTACGCTGAATCATCATTTGTGGAAAAAATTGCTGTGAGATAGCTTCATTCTCCAAATGGATGATGTTGCTTTTAGTGAACTCATATTTAATGGTAAAGGAAATGGGAGGAATACCTGTCAAGATATTGAGAGCATCACTGGAAATGGTTCTATATCCCCTAGAAATTTGCAAGAGAAACATCCTTTGTATAGAAACTAATTTATTAAGTGCTGCTTTTGTAAGATTTCCCCCCCAAATAGATGCTCCATAGGTGATAATTTTTTCAACAATAGTAGAGTACCAAATTTTTAGCATATGGCTTTTAATACCCCAAGATTTAGTGGTTAATCTTTTTGAGTTATGATAAAATTTTACTAGTTTGATTTTAAGGTAATTAATATGAGAGAACCAGTTCAAGTGCTCATCTATTGACAATCCTAACAATTTAAGGTTAGAGACATGATGGACACTAGTGCCATTTATTCTGATGGTGGGTTTCCTTTTAAGTTTATAAGGTTTTGCAAATGTTAGGGCTTGGGATTTATTAGTGGAAAGTTGCAGGTGCAGTGATTCCAGCAGCTGACAGAAAATTGGGAGAGCAAAAGCAGCCTCCAACTCCAAGTCCAGACGCCGAAAACCAGAGAAAATAAAGCTGAAGTCATCCGCGAACGCAAAAAGCAAGTAACCAAGTTTTTCGAATTCTGAGAGAATAATATTAGCTATGAGGAGCCAAAGAATTGGCCCCAGGCAGGAACCTTGAGGACAACCCTTTTTCTGTGGGTGGATAGAGATTCCTGCTCCCCAGTTAACAAGAATGCTTCTCTCAGAAAGATAAGAACGAATGACTCCAGCAATATTACCCGGACAATTTAGAATGCTAAGTTGGAGGAGAATGTCTCTCCACTCAACATTGTCGAAAGCGCCTTGAATATCAAGAGAGACCAGGGAAGTGTATTTGCCTTCACTAATTTTATAAGCACAGGAAGTCAAGATTTCGGAAAGAGCTTTTTCGCATGATCTGCCCTCTCTGAATCCAAATTGCCTATTACTTAATAACTTGTTTGATTCGAGGAAAATAATAAGACGTTTAGCTATTAATTTTTCTAGTAATTTACCTAACACCGGAAGCAGGCAGATCGGGTGATAAGAGCTGGGTTCAGAGGGAGTCTTCCCTTGCTTAAGGAAATATACTACTTCCCCTTGTCTCAAAGTTAGAGGAAAATAATGGAAAGAAAGACAGAGATTGGCCCATTGGGTAAAAATCTCTGGTAATGTATTAAAGGAACGTTTGAGAATTCGGAAATCAATAGAGTCAGCACCAGGAGCTTTGTTATCCTTGAATTTGCCAAGTGTGGCGCGAAGTTCCGCATTAGAAAAAGGTTTATCAGAGTAATTCGAAAATTTAATGTCAAGATTATTATGGTTAGGATAGACTGTTTCACCAAAAAGATGTTTGGTAAGGAATTCGAGATTATTACGTTTCGACGAGAAGCCCGAAGGCCGCTCTAGGAGGATTTCATCCGGAGTGAAGAACTTCCCAGAAAAGAATTTTTGTGCCACACCAAAGGGATTCTTCTGGTGCGAACAAAAGGACCTCCAAGCTGCGCTTTTGGCATCAAGAATAGACCGTTTGTAAATGGCAGCTTGTTTGTTGTATGAGGATTTGAATTGTTGGATAATTTCAGGGGGTGAATTTAGCTGTTTCAAATTTTTAAGTTTTTTACGCAAGGCTGTTAGTAAATTACGTTTTGATTTTAATTCCGGAGACCAAAATGTAAAAACAGGTGCTTTGCGAAGATTTTTAAGGCGGAAGGTGGCTCGTATCGCCGTTTTTATTGTGTCTATTAGCATTTCTGTAAATATATTAAGCTCTTCTGTGTTAGTTATAGAATTCAAAGTCAAATTAAGTGTGTTTCGTTTGGATTTTAGAATTTTATCAATTTTTTTATAATTTCCAAATTTTGTATTGTATCTGCGTTGCGTGACTAAAAGAGGAGTAGTTTGAAGAGAAAATTCAATGAACTTATGATCAGAAAATGTGTGTATATCAACAACTTGCCAGTTACGAATAAAAGTAAGTGCAATAGGATTAACAAGAGTATGGTCTGGGAATCCTTTTGCCACGATTGTGCCCGATTTATTTCTTTTAATGAATGTATGTTTACGGTTGTCAATATTAGAGATTGCGAGGTTGTTAGTGACGAGAAATTCAATGAAACTCTCCCCCCTAGCGTCCTCTCTGGGACTTCCCCAGAGCGGAGAGTTCGCATTAAAATCACCACCACATAAAAAAGGTCTTCTTTGAGTAATTAGGTGCTGCCACTCTTGTAGTGAGTTATCCAAGTCAAGTGAAGGTGCAATATAGTTTGAACCGATAATGAACTCACCTTCTGCCGAGGTTATTGAAATAAAAATACAATGGTCACCCGTGAAAAGATGATTTATAATCAGACTAGTATTCCGAACTATCAAGTGCGCGGATTGCTTTTTAGAGGGAAAAATCTTCCAGGTGGTTGGAAATCCAAGCAAAGCTCCTCCCCCACCGCAGTAGGCATCTTGTAGCAGCGCGATATGTATGGAGTTCTCCTCCATATGCCGCCCAGCTACAGTGTTAGCAACCTTGCAGTGGTTGAGGTTGACTTGCAAGAATTTTATTGAGTTTAATGGCGGAAGTTCCTGTTTTAGATTAGGCTGGATTAGCTTGAATATTTACCATTATGATTCAGTGATGCCAAGGCCTCTGCTTTTTTCTTTAAATAAGTGCCGCATTGGCGATCGTAGGCTGGGTGTTGGGTGTAGACACCAGCCTTCCTATAATCACCTCCATATCTATTTACTATCAGTCTACAGTTAACACAGTTATATTTACGTGTTGTGCAGTCTGTCACATTATGGTTACCACCACAGTTCGCACACGCTTCTTCGTTTGGGCAATTTCTAGATGTGTGCCCGATTAATTGACAATTGAAACAGCGCTGTATCGAAATGTAGCGTTTTACAGTACATCTGTTGAAGCCGATACAAATCTTCTGAGACAACAAGATTATGGCATCTCTTTCTGCAAGTTGCAGCACTAAATGGGAGGCTGCCTGTCCTTGACGTCCTTTGAGAACTTTTATTATTTTATAGTTTATAGATTTTCTTTTTAGACTACGTTGTAGTGCTGGATCAACTATTTGTTGTTTGTATAAGTCGAGTTGTTCGACCTCCGTTTCTTTTTTATTTCCATCAGCTTTATCATGTGATTTTAGTGTTAGGGGGGCTTCTGGGGCACCAAAGATTATTATCCTCGCCATTTTAGGATGCTGTTCCTTTATTTCCATGAGTTCTGCTATATCTTCCACCTCTGCTAATTTGCTCTTTACTGTTTCTATATCTTGTTTGTCATTACAGGTTACTATGATTTTGTTATGTCTTGTCGATTGACAATCCATTTTTGGCAAGTCTTGCATATTTAGATTGTTTAACATCTTTTTCATTATGGGAAGTGTTACTTCATTACTCTTCGGGTTTATTACAATTGATGGGCGGTCTCTTGGCAATGGTGGAAAGTTCGCCATTTCAGCAAATGTGAAATTCTGCTGGTCATCACGTTGTGGCATGTCTGAAGCTTGTGTCACATTGGTTGCTGATTTTTGTAGAGCTTCTTGTATGGCCTTTGTTTGTTGCTCTAAATGCTTTTTAATTTTGCTTTGGTGTTCTTCTAAAAGGAATTGCATATCGTTAAGCATTTGCGCTTCTTTTTCAGATCTTGAATTTTCCATATAATTTATGTATTATTTCTGGCTGTCTATGATGGCTTTAAATGCCGTTACTTCCATAGCCTTATTATGTAATATCTGCCTTACTTCCTTAAGGTTTTTTATGATTGGGGTCAGTTTGTCTTTTGTTGTTTTTGCCTGATCCTGGGCTTTCAGCTGCTGCAATTGTTCATTTATCTGATCCACACTTTCTTTTAGCTGCGTCATGTCCTGCTGCTCTTCTATGATTTTTTGTTTTCTTAATTTCTCCAATTCCGTTTCACAATTATGTGCTCTCTGCTTTAGATGATCTCGGTATAACTGAGCATATTCTTTACTATCTTTTACATGTTCTTTTAAATGACAATACATCTGATTTATGAGTACCTCTGTTGTCATTTGGGATGCCTTCTGTTCGTCATAAGGAATCAATTCTTCGCCTTTTAATGGTGAACATTTGGTTATTTTTGGTGATTTTTGAGATTGCTCATTTGAATTATTTCGCAGATCTCTAATTCGTTGTGAACGAAGTGGCATTGAATGTTCTAAGCTTAACCCGTCAGTTATTTCAGAACTCGATAGTTGGTTATGATTTTCTGTTGATAACTCCACTTGTGTACCATCAACAATCTTATTTCCGTCGTTGTTAGATGAATTGTCGGTTCCAGACTCTGAATAGGAATTTTGAACGACTAATGAGTTATTTGGAGTGCCCTTTGCCAACATTTTATTTCTTTACTTTATTTAAAAGCGCAAACTTCGTACTTTCTCTCACTACAGCTACTTATATAATCACAATTTATCAATAAAAAGTACTCTCAGAAAATTACAACCAGGCATCACTAGAGAACAACTCTGATCTCTTTGAAAGAAAGGAATAATAGATAAGTGTTAAGCAAAAACCGGTGATCGAAATCAACGAAAATGACTAAGATAAAATTAAATCAAAAATGGGAAGATTAATTTTGTAGAATAAATTAAAAATAAATAAAATAAAATAAAAATAAAGACAGAAATTTATGCCGAAATGAGAGGGGGGGGGATACACTCAATTGTGAAATACTTCCCGAGTTTACTGAAACGAGATTGTAAAAATAACAATACATTGAATAAATAAATATTAAAAAAAAAAAAAAAAAAAAAAAAAAAAAAAAAAAAAAAACTGATATTATAGAACTTTAATTTATTGTGAGTGTTCAAGACTCCATAAAATAATATTTCTACTCCAAAAAGAGAGAAAAATGTCCCTCAAGGAACTGTTGCAGAAAAATGGGCATTAAAAGTGGCTAATAAAATATATATATATATAAAGAAAAAAAAAAAAAAGAACTTTCGGTAAAGGCATGAAAATAAAATTATTAGCAGAACAAAAATTTAACAATTTTTAAAACTGCAACAGAAGGGGGGGGGGGGGGGACAATTCTATGAACTTTATAGAAAAGAGTTACTTACAAAGTTTAGGCTATGGGATAGGCTTTAAAATATATATATAAGGAAAAAGATAAGACCAGCCGATAAATCGCAGCCCTCCAAAAGTCAAAATACACCCTTCTCAAAATGCCTTACACGCAAGTGCGCGGAAGTCGGAATAATTTCGTATTTGTTCTTAATTTTTAGGGTAAGAATTCTTAGTGGCAGTCGAAACTCTCGTAGACTGCAAGTAGAGAGTTATCATGAAACCATCAGAGTTAATACTATGCGATTAATCAGTAAAACGACAAGTTAAGGTGGAAAAAAAGGGGGGGGGGGGGAGACAAATAATTGCTTTCAATACAAACTAAAAGAATAAACAAAATAATTAAAAAAAATTAAAACAATGTCAAGAAAGAATAAACGCTTATGCTAATTAATATTAACAGTTAAAAAATAAATAAATAAATAAATAAATAAAAGAACAAAATTAACATTAATATTATTGCTATAAATTAATATTTTAGAAGCTAAAAGCAGACATTACAGATCTTTAAGACAGTTTATGCGACGTTAAGGTTAAAAAAAAAAAGAAACATTTGCATATAATTTATAATATGTATATTACACCATATTATGAGTAGGCGACGAAGACTACTCGATATTAAAAAGTGAAAGAAACTAAACATTTCCGTAAAAAATAAAATTATTATTTATGAGTAAATTCATTAAACCCAACGCATTTAAAACTTTATAGCCAAACTAGATGGCACCACTAGCGCACGACAAACACAGCAAAGTGACCCTGGGCCGGCTGCGAACCATCGACTCACAAAAGAGCTCTTTATAAACAAATAAAAAAAAAAAAAAAAAAAAAAAAAAAAAAAAACTTTAAAACCTCCTAGCAAGACAAGATACGCGACGGGGCTGGGAAGACAGTTTGATTTTCCCATAAAATTAGTTTGTTGGTTGAAATAAAGATAGTTTGACATCTCTTGAGATTTGTTAAAAATGTAAACACGCTAATGAAATGGCTATGGGTCACACTAAAGTAGAGTGAAACTAAAAAATACACGTATGGGGTCTATTCGAACACTCACCAAAAGTTAATTACTGAATAAAACTTTATAAAACACATACCGTAAGAAAGGTTATACATTTTTACACGTAAAAAAGACAAAAATAAATGAAGATGAGTTCCGTAAATATATTTAAAATGTATGCAAACCCAACACAGTTTCAACATTCCATCGAAGATGGCAAGTGAAAGCTCGACAGCATCCATTATTATAATTTACATAGTTCACTTAATTATCGACAAAAATACATGTTTTATATGTCAAAGTGATCAACTTGACGTAATATACATAAAAAATTTAATAGGTTTCATTTTATATATTGGTAAAGGTTATTCTTAAGCTCGGGAAGTTTGTCGAAATTCAGAAGGTCAAGGCCAATGCTGAAAACAATACGGATCGAGATTAAGAAATTTAAATGCCTAAAACTTTATAACCACTGAACAGATTTCGACAATTGAGGTACCATAATCTACAGCTCGAGGTTACGAAAAGAAAGAGATCAGTATTATAGCTCTAGCTTACCTGGTTTCGGAGAAATTAGCCAGCCATTCTGGAGCGAGCTCATAAGGGCAGTGCTTCCAGGGGCACCAGTGCGCCTGTATCCTACCTTGCAGCGGTGCTGCAAAACTGAAAAAGTTTTATGCAGAAAGCAGCAGAATGAGTGTGATACTGATAAACCAATAATAAAAAAACTTCATGATAGAGCTGCACCGCAAAGGCAATCGAAACTTCAACAAAAAACACTTTGTTTCAAACCCTTGTGAAATATGTAAAAGGTACTTAATTTCAAAATTAAAATTCAGGTAGTTTATTCTTGTTTCTATTTTGCTATTGGTGTATTTTTATTAAGCACTTATCACGATAATAAGAAATTGCGCACATATTTGCCCTTAATCTTAAAATTGAAGCATTCTCGATTATCCGAAAATTTCGATTTTCCGAAAGGTGGTCGGTCCCAATTACTTCGGATAATCAAGGTTCTACAGTATATTACATAATATGCTAAAATTTAGTTCAATTAGGAAACGCATAACAAATTTTAAAATCGCCCTTAAACAATATCTACCAATAAACGGAAATGTACTTTTAATTATTTTTTGTAACCTGGTCTATGATCTATACCAGAGCTGTCTACCCTTTCAGTAAGCGCGGGCGCACCTCATCCAGAGGCAAACATTGAAGGGCGCCATTATTCAAATGTCTGGAAACATACAGCAATATATTACCTCACTATAGTAGAGAGCAGGTTTGCCAGTTAGCCCTCTGTTTTTATTCAGAAATTCCGAAAAATGAATTTTTACTTTTAGTAAACCTAAAATGCTTGTCATTAAATATTTTTATTAAGCACTGTCATTAAATATTTTAATTAAGCTTTATTTAATATTTTTAATAAGCCTTTTTTATATTTTTATTAAGCACTGTCATTAAATATTTTTATTAAGCACTGTCATTAAATATTTATATTAAGCCTTATTTAATATTTTTAATAAGCCTTTTTATATTTTTATTAAGCACTGTCATTAAATATTTTTATTAAGCCTTTTAAAATGCCTGTCATTAAATATTTTTATTAAGCACTTATCATGATAATAAGAAATTGCGCACATATTTGCCCTTAATCTTAAAATTGAAGCATTCTCGATTATCCAAAAATTTCGATTTTCCGAAAGGTGCTCGGTCCCAATTACTTCGGATAATCAAGGTTCTACTGTATATTACTTAATATGCTAAAATTTAGTTCAATTAGGAAACGCATAACAAATTTTAAAATCGCCCTTAAACAATTTCTACCAATAAACGGAAATGTACTTTTAATTATTTTTTGTAACCTGGTCTATGATCTATAGCAGAACTGTCTAACCTTTCAGTAAGCGCGGCCGCACCTCATCCAGAGGCAAACATTGAAGGGCGCCATTATTCAAATGTATGGAAACATATTACCTCACTATAGTAGAGAGCAGGTTTGCCAGTTAGCCCTCTGTTTTTATTCAGAAATTCCGAAAGATGAATTTTTACTTTTAGTAAACCTAAAATGCCTGTCATTAAATATTTTTATTAAGCACTGTCATTAAATATTTTTATTAAGCCTTATTTAATATTTTTAATAAGCCTTTTTTATATTTTTATTAAGCACTGTCATTAAATATTTTTATTAAGCCTTTTAAAATGCCTGTCATTAAATATTTTTACTAAGCACATTAAATATTTTTATTAAGCACTTATCACGATAATAAGAAATAGCGCACATATTTGCCCTTAATCTTAAAATTGAAGCATTTTCGATTATCCAAAAATTTCGATTTTCCGAAAGGTGGTCGGTCCCAATTACTTCGGATAATCAAGGTTCTACAGCATATTACATAATGTGCTAAAATTTAGTTCAATTAGGAAACGCATAACAAATTTTAAAATCGCCCTTAAACAATTTCTACCAATAAACGGAAATGTAGTACTTTTAATTATTTTTTGTAACCTGGTCTATGATCTACAGGGTGTCCGATCTCAACGGTGTCCAATGGCTAATTCCTAAACCGTTAGTCATAGACATATAGTTCCAATTAGAAAAATGCTTTAAATCAGGTAAAGAAACATTTTAAAAGCGATTTGGGTCAGTAAAAACATTTCTTAAAAAATTACGAAATTTAATTTTTTATACGGTCCCCCGGTCCTATAAGTTATATTTAGTAAAATTTTCCTATACACTGACAAGTAAGACAAAAAAAGTCCCATTCATATAAAACTAAAATTGAGTGAGTTACGAAACTTTAAAAATGCATGACTTATGCCATTTTTCTGCTCTGAAAACAAATGAGTTCGTCTTGGTTTTGAGGGGGTCACGTATAAAGTGCTTAAAGTATTCGAAGATCTTATTTCATGTGTATCTGCGCTTTGAAAAACATCGTAAGAGTATTACGACTAAGTTAACATTTATTAAGTTTCAGGTTGACTAAAATAACATATGTTTTATTTTGTCAGGATTTGAGACTGTTTCTTTTATGATTTCTTTTAACAAAAATAATGTTATTTTTATAAGTTTTTATGTTACTTCAACGATCATATGTAAGTTTTTCCAGTTCAAAATTTGTACTCAAACTTTAACCGATCGAGATTACATTTTACATACTGGCGCAAATCCGATAACAATCTAATATTATTATAATTTTCGGTGGTTACCATTTATACTTATTTTACAGGATAACACAAAAAATTTCGGATAGATTACCGCCAAGAAGTTTAAGAAAAAGTTTTACATTAGATAATACAAGACTGCGATTGTTCGATGTTTTAACTTTTATGCATTTTTAGCACTGAATCCGAAAATTACCTTAATTTTTAACCACCATGTCAGGATATTTCGCAAATCATAAATTGTCATATTTAAAGAATAACAAAAATCGAACACTATAAAGTAGAGGAAATGGTTGTGTTTTTTAACTTTTGATAATTGATTTTTACGTACTTTTAGGTAGCTTTCATTACAAAAAGCTACCTATTGCAGCCGTTCGGAGGAAAGTGATTTCAAAAAATTTTGGTATATTTTCATCGATCATGACCCCCAGACCCCGAAACCACCCTCCGTTCAAAATTGATATATATATATATATCTATCTATATATAGATATAGATATCTGACCTATGTCACACTGTAACTCTCGTAATTATGAACCGATTTCGATGTAATTCGGTGTGTACATAGTACTTACCAATGTCTCGACCGAGTTCGTTGGCCAGCTTCATCCGCCGTTTTGTTTTAAAATGGCGGCCATTTAAAATTTTAAAAAAATTTAAAATTTGAAATAAGGTACCAAAAAATTAAAAATGGAAAAATATTTTTTTCTTATGTATTTGATCTTTATACAAAGATTCCGGAGCAGTTTGTGTTTCGACTATATCTTAAAAAATGGCTGAGTTATAGCATTTTGAATTTCTAGCGTGGCTGACATTTTGAAACGTCCTGAATTTTGTCACGCGATAAAAGGCGTATTTATGAACCGATTTCGATGTAACTTCGTTTATACATAGTACATACAAATGTCTCGACCGGGTTCGTTGGCCAGCTTCATCCGCCATCTTCTTTAAAAATGGCGGCCATTTAAATTTTTAAGAAAAAATTAAATTTGAAATGCGGTACCAAAAAAATTAAAATTGAAAAAATATTTTCTTCTTATGTGTTTGACCTTGATAAAAAGATTCGGGAGCAGTTTTTGTTTCGTCTATATCTTAAGAAATGGCTGAGGCTGAGTTATAGCATTTTGAATTTCTAGCGTGCTGACATTTTGAAACGTCCTGATTTATGTCACGCGATAACAGGCGTATTTATGAACCGATTTGGACGTTACTTGGTCTGTACATAGTACATACCAATGTCTCGACCGAGTTCGTTGGCCAGCTTCATTCGCCATCTTGTTTCAAAAGGGTTGCTATTTAAAAAAAAAATTAAATTTAAAATTTAAAATGAGGTATTAAAAAATTGGAAAATGAAAAAGATTTTTTTTTATGTGTTTGGCTTTGATACAAAGATTCCGGAGCAGTTTTTGTTTCTGAAAATTTGTTCTTTTGTTTATATCCTAAAAAATGGTTGAATTATAGCACTTTGAATTTCTAGCATGGCTAACATTTTAAAACGATCTTGTATTTGTCACGCGATAACACACGTATTCGCCTATTTCTATGTAAGAAGGCATGTGGATAGTATACATCAATACCTCGACCAAGTTCGCTGGCCAGATTCATCAGCCATCTTGTTTCAAAATGGCGGCCATTAAATTAAAAATATATATATATATTTAAAGTGAGGTGCAAAAAAATTAGAAATTGAAAAATGTTTCTTTCTTAAGTATTTGACCTTGATATAAGGATTCAGGAGCATTTTTTGTTTGTCTTTACCTTAAAAAATGGCTCAGATATAGCAGTTTCAATTTCTATTGCGGGTGACACTTTGAAAAATCTGATTTTTTGCATGCGACAGCACTCGTATATATCAACCGATTCCGATGTGAGTGAGCATGTGCACAGCAATTACTAAGGTCTCGACCAAGTTCACTGGTTAGCCTCATCCACCATGTTGTCTTAAAATGGCAGGCACTTTAATAAATCGCCGAATTTGGCAGCCAAATATAAGTTACTTTAAAGAAAAGCAGCTTGGCTAAAGCTGACTAATTTCGCGAAATTCTCATTCATTATATTGATAAAAATTAGTATTGAATCTCCTATAATCGGTTTCCACTAAATTGAGCTTCGTGTGTTTGAATGATATAAGTTGGCTTTTTTAAAATAAGGAATATGAAAGCTACCTCTTCCTCCCGGCACTGGCCGGAAGGACTTTTTAACACTGAATCCGAAAATGACCTTCATTTTTAACCATCACGTCAGATTTTTTTTGTGAATCCTAAATGTGTAAGTTAAAATATAGCGAAAATCTCATACAATAAAACATATGTAAAACCTTTATTATTATTATTATTATTTATTTTTTTTTTATTCAATAATTTATTCGATACTTTTGCTTATCCAGGGATTCTTACAGCTAAACAGCTGAGTGGGCCAATGAGATGAGGGAAGAGATTCAATTTGAACTTTGAACTTTTTAACTTTGAAATTTGCAATTTGCGAAAAATCCTGATGTGATGGTTAAAAATGAAGGTCAATTTCCGATTCAGCGGTACATAATACATAAGAATCAATTATCAAAAGATAAAAAACATGACAGATCCTAACTTTTGCAGGCTAGTGCAATCTAATAATATTTGAAAATACGTATCATTTTGTAATAAATTGAGGCTGTTAATTTAGCATAATTTTATTTAACAAAATTTCTGTTTTTTCTTTCTTCTTAAATGTTTATTACAAATTGTATATTTTGCATTAATATCTCAGAATGGTTAAAGATTTCAAATTTATATACAATGTTAATTTTACTCTCAACCATTTTTTTAATATATCTGACGAAATTATATTTCGACTAAATTTGTGAATGACCCCCAATTTGCAGCAAAAAATATGCTCTAACTTTAAACAGCTTTCACACGGTCAATTTTAATTGTAGAACAACGGGACTATTTTTGCATTACTTGTCAGTGTAAAAGGAAAATTTTACTAAATATAACTTATAGGACCGGGGGACAGTATAAAAATTTAAATTTCGTAGTTTTTTAAAAAATGTTTTTATTGACCCAAATCTTTTTAAAATATTTCTTTACCTGATTTAAAACATTTTTGTAATTGGAACTATATGTCAATGACTAACGGTTTAGTAATTAGCCATTGGACACCGTTGAGACCGGACACCCTGTATAGCAGAACTGTCTAACCTTTCAGTAAGCGCGGGCGCACCTCATCCAGAGGCAAACATTAATGGGCGCCATTATTGAAATGTCTGGAAACATAGAGCAATATATTACCTCACTATAGTAGGGAGCAGGTTTGCCAGTTAGCCCCCTGTTTTTATTCAGAAATTCCGAAAGATGAATTTTTACTTTTAGTAAACCTAAAATACCTGTCATTAAATATTTTTATTAAGCACATTAAATATATTTATTAAGCACTTATCACGATAATAAGAAATAGCGCACATATTTGCCCTTAATCTTAAAATTGAAGCATTCTCGATTATCCAAAAATTTCGATTTTCCGAAAGGTGGTCGGTCCCAATTACTTCGGATAATCAAGGTTCTACTGTATATTACATAATATGCTAAAATTTAGTTCAATTAGGAAACGCATAACAAATTTTAAAATCGCCCTTAAACAATTTCTACCAATAAACGGAAATGTACTTTTAATTATTTTTTGTAACCTGGTCTATGATCTATAATAGCAGAGCTGCCAACCTTTCAGTAAGCGTGGGCACATCTCATCCAGAGGCAAACATTGAAGGGTGCCATTATTATTCAAATGTCTGGAAACATAGAGCATTATATTACCTCACTATAGTAGGGAGCAGGTTTGCCAGTTAGCCCTCTGTTTTTATTCAGAAATTCCGAAAGATGAATTTTTACTTTTAGTAAACCTAAAATGCCTGTCATTAAATAAAGTAAAAATTACTATTCAGAATTTCTGGTGTGATTTCGGATTTTTTTCTGAATAAAAAAGGAAGCCATACTGACAAGCCTAGTAGAGAGTATCGAAATGCAGACATCTTATAAGATAAATCAACATTTCCCAATGCCAGTCATACGGCCCCCTATGCAGAGCTCGATGTGAAAAATAATTGCAGAAGAAAACATAAATCATAGTAAATTTAGAATTACGTTTTCTTGAGAGAGAGGCGTATCAAAAAAGTTTTGTAGAGAAAGGAGCCGAAAATTTACACCGCTTTTAATTAAAAAAAAAAAAATCATGTGGAATGCTAATGATTTCATAGAAGAATCTTTTAAGATGGATTTTTATTTAAAGATCGCCTAGTAATAGGAATCATTCGATAGGGCGCCATGAAAACCTTCTAAGTGCGTCGTGTTGGACAGCCCTGATCTATAGAGCTGATACACATCAAGTAACCTGTAAAAAAAAAAAATATATATATATATATATTATACCACAACTGAAAACGCACTTTCAGTATTAATCACACATAGACAGTACTGTTCCGAATTCTTATGTGTATCGAACATGTAAATGAACGATAAATGCTCATTACATCATATTCCGCAGTCGGCATCTTGTAGTGTAACCTCAGTAATGTATAACATTTTCAATATGTTTGTTATTATGTAGCATCATTAAAATACATTACAAATGATTTTTCCCAGTACACCATAATGTAACTGAATCATTTTGATTGTTCCTGTAAACGAAATTTAAATGCTACATACAGTTCATTTTCAATTTCGAACATGCCATAGTAAACCTTAATAACTTATACAATCACATTGCAAACCAGGTATATTTACGCGAGTTAGAGCGCGGACGGACAGGTAGAAAGACTGTCGGAAGAAAATATAAAGAGTAGTATATACATTTTTTTAAGTTTAAGTTTTTATCAATTAACAGTTCTATATCGATATTCTTACGATTATGACATACAGAAAACAATACAGAAATACCGAATTCATTAATGCTTTTTTTCCCCTGTTGCTATACCTTAAAAAAAGACACAGAGCAAAAATAATACATTTTAATGTATTTTTTCAATAAATTTACTCTTTCGCGCTTTATACCAAGCGTCAACCAAAACTGCGAATTATCCATAATCGGGGTTTACGCCAAATTAACGTATTGCGACGAAATTTTTTTGAAACAACATGAATTTCAGTCATGAAATAAAGTATGATTTTTAAGATAAGTAATGAATGCTTTATAAAAGTTTTTTTTTCTTTTTAAATCCCTATTTTACTTTTATTTTAAATAAACGCATACGTGGTGCTAGAGATAACCAAAAGGTGCTTATGACCAGTTTTTATCAGTTTCTGAAGAAATTAGAGGTCGATGGTTTCATGTTTCAAGAAGACAATGCTCCAATTCAGACTGCGCGGTCGATTGGTTTCTCTACGCATAAAATCTATGGAAACTCCGGCAAGAGCATTTTATGTTGATTGTAATATAGATACAATTCCACAAATGAACTAAAGCAAGCAATTTGGTGCGAGTGAGGTGTTATATTGGATTGCATAATTTGCAGGCTGTCTTTAATTCAGTGCCAGAAAGAATTTATAAAGAAACTATCAAGAAATAAGGAAATTTTTCCTACTAAAACGAATTTTACACTTCTTATAGTGAACACAGCTTTTTTGCAACATCCATTTTTAGGTGCGTTCGTAATTATATAAATACGTAGTCGCCGTTCAGTCCGTCCGCATATAACAGAGCAAAAACTACCCAACCGAATGGTCTAAAATTTTAAATATATGATTGTTGCAAAATTTTGTCGAGCCATTTCAAATTTTATGAAAATCGGATGTATAGTTTAATTACAGGGACATTCAAAAGTTTTTCTTTACATTGCGGCTATGGGAAAAAATTATTGCAAGCGCATTTTAATGATGTTACAGTCTTCCGAATGGTCTGAAATTTTAAATATATAGTTGTTGCAAAATTTTGTGGAGCCATTTCAGATTTTATGAAAATCGGATGTATAGTTTAATTACAGGGACAGTCAAAATTTTTCCGTTACATTATGGGCAATGGGAAAAAAATTATTGCAAGTGCATTTTAATGATGTTACAGACTATGCACTAATGAAGTGCAAAAAATATACATTCAGTACAATATGGGGTGCAAAAAATATTTATAAAACTAGTTATAGTACGAACGCACCTCATTTGCCACGTTTGACGAGCAATTTCCTACTTGTTTATAACTGTAAATATATTTGCTATAACTTTTTTTTTTTATAATTTGCTATTATAAAAGTTTTATAGTTTTTATAAAATAATAATTCAATAAAATATTGAAATTTTTGGTGTGGATCTATCAGTTTGCAACGCACTGTAAAAAAAAAAAAAAAATAAAAATAAATAAATAAATAAATAAATAAATAAATAAATTTAATCCAATGTTAACAACTGTTTCTAAAAATCAATGAACAATGTGGCTATCACTTAGTCTTAACATGATTTTTCTAAAAATAGGTGGTAATTTTCCTTACCGTTCCATCCTTACCGTCTTTTTTTTTTTTTTTTTTACCATTTCGCCCCTTTTTTCCAATACCATCCCCTTTTTTTACCTTACCGTCCCTTCTTTAATACCCCTTTAACACCCCGTTATACAAAAATTCTGTATTAAAAGTACTACATTGTTATTATTTCTTATTGGAATGCCCTGTGGGTACTATGCAAATTCATTATAAGTAAAAATTTAGAAGAAAATAAAAAGTTATAGGCGTAAAATGGTAAGGAAAATTAAACTCGCAAGTTTAACTTAAACCTCAGTTAAATAAAAAAATTTTCGCTGCTGATCATTTTTTCTTTACTTTGAATCATTAAGACATTCGTCTATCAGATTAAAATGTTATTTTAGCAAGTTTAATTTTGTCAGATTTTTTCCCCCAAAAGTCAAAATATTGTGAGAATGCCCCATGTATGTACGTACGTAACGCGATAACTCTTGACAGAAATATCCGATTTGCTTCAAAAAAAATTTTTTAGGTTCATTCTGATAAGGCGCTTCCCTGATTAGTTTTGGGGATTCATTGTTTAAGGATTAAGGGAGAAAAGGGGGGTTAGACCCCCCCCCCCTTAATTGAGATAAATGGGTTTTTCATGCAGAAATATTTGATTTGCTCCAAATTTGGTATACCGGTTTATTATGTTAAGCAGCTGCCTTGGTTAGATTTGGAGGTTCATTAGTTAAGTATATAGGGAAGAAAAGGGAGCTAGACGCCCCCCTTAATTTAGATAAATGGGTTTTTCGTGCAGAATTATTCGATTTGCTTCACATTTGGTATACCGGTTTATTATATTAAGGACCTGCCTTGATTAGATTTGGAGGTTCATTAGTTTATAAAGGGAGGAAAGGGGGGCTAGACCCCCCCCCTTCATTTAGATAAAGGGGTTTTTCATGCAGAATTATCTGATTTGCTTAAAATTTGGTATACCAGTTTATTATGTTAAGGAGCTTCCCTGATTAGATTTGGAGGTTCATTGGTTAAGTATAAAGGGGGGGGGGCGGGGGCTAATCCCCCCTTCATTTATTTTTTGAGGGACTTTATTCTTTGAAATAAGAGTATAATATACAATTAGTGTGAATAGCCTGTGAGCTCAATGCCATCAGTTTAACTGGGCATTTTTCGTTTTATTTTAATAATTGCTAATTTAAACGCATTCGAAATTTACAATCTAACAAGAACAAATATTTTATTATTCCCAATGGAATACAACGAATGAATTTCTTTTTCTCTTTAGAATAAGTAGTAAGGTATGTTAGAATTTTCTTTGAATTAATAAGGTTTTCATTTCTTTGCAGTTATAAATTCTGTCGAATCTCGTCTACGTGAATCTTAAGGGGAATTACGATTTTGTTCATTGTTATCAATACATTAATCTTCGTGAATCACTTTGACAGGAGTTGTGGGAACAATTCTTGCTATAGGTAATTCCCGTTAAGCATGTTCACGTTAATAAAGTTCGGCTGTTGTCTTATTTCATAAAAATGTTTTATGTTAGAACATGAAACATCTGATAACATGACAATGTTAGTATCCCAACATTAAACATATAGATTACGCAATAGAATTATTTCAATTAAAATTCTAATAACATATAAAAGGTATTGGGCGCTTTTCGACAGTTCAAAAATATGAATATGTTGTTGTTGTTTATATCCATACTGCACACCTCCTAACTATATCATTATATATATAAATATATTTATGATAAGTAGCAAATATCATAAAGCTCACTTGGACATAAATCAATACTTTTTAAAATGTGTGATAGAGTGTTTTTGCATGAAAAAAATGAAAATACTAATGCTCACTTAGGTATGTTTTTCAGGAAAATTACAAGTTCACTTATCTTGAAATCTTTTAAAAATATCCAAAACACAATGAATGAAACAAATAACGAATGAATGAATTTATTATTTTTAACTATATATTTTAAAATTTATACGAAATGAAATTATTTAAAAATGGCGTATCTTATGAATTTTAAAAATATATTATTGAAAAGAAAAAGAAAATAAAAACTAATTCTTTCACTGTGCCCAGTATTATGGTTTTTGGTAGATTTCACGGTGAGTGAACTTATGATTTTCGTGAAAGTGTGCCTAAGTGAGCATTAGCAAGTTTTTTTTCATGCAAAAACTCCCTGTCATTTAAATAACTTTTTAAAGAGTATTTTTTAATAGAATAAATTTGGATTTATACCAAAATGATCTTTCTACCTAATGGTAAAAAAAAAAGTACAATGATATATTTATTAGGCAACATGGTTATAAACAACAGTGACGTTTTCATGATTTTGAACTGTTGAAAAGCACTCAATAACCTTAAGTACAGTCGAGTCTCGCAAGCTCGACCTAATATGGACTGAGAAGGTGACAAATTACAGAAAATGTCTACAGAATAGGGGGTGTTTTTTTCAAAACTCATAATATTTTACCGCATATTACTCTAATGAAAGTTATAGCACAACAGAGGGCATAGAAAAGTACAAAATATCCTAAAATAGTTATTTAAAGTAAGTAAACAAGTGGGTAAGTGTGATCGAATATAGCACAGAAGGTTCCGTTTAATATTCCTTTCAAAACCCTTTATCTTTTAATTAATAAATCCAAATCGTTAATTTATAATTATTAAATCCTTAACCCTTTTCAATAAGAACATAGATGGCATCATCATTAAATTTAATTTTAAAACTATTACAATTGGATGATATTTTTAAATAAAATTCAAAATATTGAAGAACTGTTTTTCAGACAATTGTAACAGCATATATAGTATATCTGAACAGCATATTTAATTACACGATTTAATTTTAGCTAGGAAAAGAAGAAAAAAAAAACGAAATCCATAAACTGGCAAAATATAAAAAAGTTCTTTTAATTAAATTCATCGGCTAACGAAATGTAGTCAATTTAAAATTTCGCAATTTCTCAAAAAAAAAAAAGAAAAAAAAAAAAAAAAAAAGGCAATTTAACAAATTACAACGACTATTTGGAAAATGATTTTTTCAAAGATTAAAATTTAAGGCATAAAAAATCGCACGGAGTTGATCATACATTACGTACACCATGAATTAAACATTAATAGTGTTATTACACGTAAAAATTGCAAGCGACAAAAATCGCCTGCGACTCGTCAGATTTTCTGAAGCATTTCATTGGCTGTTCAGGAAAAGGCTTTTCCATCGTCAGATTTCCAACAAATCTGAGGACCAATGTTAAATGAAATTTCATTCTTAAACTTCTAAACATCCCACAATATTACTTTTTACACCGTCGTATAGAGAAAAAATGTACTTTTAAATTCAATTTGTTTGAAAGCTGCATCTCAATTTGTTTCTGAGTTATTAATTTTTTTGTAGTTTTTGTTACTTTTTTTTTGTCATAGTGGCAACAGAAGTACCCATCGCTGTTGAAAGTAAGGGGAAATACAGATTACTGCAGAGACCAACCAGAAAACGAATAAAATGCGAATTCGACCAATAAAAAGCTTCAGATATGTTTCTGATTTCCTACCCTGACGAGGACAATAACCATTTTTCCAAATGGTTAAAAAAATAAATTTTGAACAAACATAATAATTGATAAAATATTTTATAACAACCGTTGGCCTTAAAATGGGAAAAAAAAAAAAAAAAAAAAAAAAAAAACCCTGTAAAACTGAATCTATTAGATAATGAAACCTATTCCGAGAAAAAAATTTCAAACTCTTACGCCGAACTTCGAACCGGGAACCTTTTTATTATAGACCGGGTGCCGGCAACACAGACAATCACCTCATCGAGTTCACGGATGAAATTCTAGGATTAGTTAAATCTTGATTCGCACATTAAAACGCAATCTATCTGCCAAGTTATATCTTGGTGGAAAACACCTGAAAACCCGATTTTAGCGGCTGACTCTTAGGTTTACCACTGTGTTTTCCTGCTCCCAATCCTCAATGTTTTCACACCTTTTGGTGCAAGAAAACACAATGGTAAACCTTTACGAGTCAGCTGCTAAAATCGGGTTTTCGAGTGTTTTCCACCAAGATATGACTTGGCAGACCGATTGCGTTTTAATATGCGAATCAAGATTTAACTAACCCTAGGATTTCATCCGTGAACTCGATGAGGTGATTGTCTGTGCTGCCGGCTCCCGGTCTATTATCAAGTTACATGCGCTATGATGAAGCCATCTAGCCTGCACGAAAAAGACTGAAATTAAAGTTCTGTTCTAAGATCTAAATCGCAAAAATGGTTGGATGTCATTAAATTAATTCATTTACGTAATTAAAATAATATAAGACTTGTTCAAAATTTTATGATTTGTCGTGTGATCAGCTATAAGTATGCAAAATTTCAAGTCTCTAATTTATACAATTACTGAGAATGAATTCTGTGACAGACAAAGGAGTGGTTGAGGATAAGGTTTCGTCAGATGAACACTCTCAGAAATGCTTTCTTCAATTCACGGAAATTTTCCTGGCAGCAGTGTTACCAGGATTTTTCCGTTAATGGAAAAATATTCGTTTCTTTTTTCTCCGTCAAGAGGTAAAATATACGTCAATTGAAGAAAATGGGGATAAAATAAAAGTTGCTGACCTTGGAGTCGAGCTAGCTACCTTAGTGTTACGAGACCAGTACTCTAACGACTCGGCTACAGTTGTACAGCAGTGGAACAGTTTGAAGTAAATATGTTTGCCTCACATGGGTATGGCTTGATTAATTTCTTTAAAAAGCTTTTAAGTTAATTTCGGGAAGATTTCGTCTTTAATGAGATTGTGGCTGGAGTTTTAATACTTTAGTATTACACTAGGATAAAAATATGAATTATAAATAGATTTATATAGATTGCTAGATGTAAAATATGAATATTATATTTTTAGACAAGAATTATTATTATTTTTTTTTTGGGGGGGGGGGGGTAAAATCGATTTTTTTTTCATTTTATATTTCAATTAAAATATCTATTTTAAATGTGAATATTTTTTTTTATAACTTCAAAAAGTAAATTGTGAATACCTTTAAATGAATGAGAAAATTAATTGTTACTTATTTTTAAATTAGAAAACGTTTGTTTTCTTTGTTGTTGGTTTCTTTCTTTTTTTTTTCTTTTCTCTTTTTTTTTTTTTTTGTTATTATTTTTAATTAAATTAGAAATCTTAATTTATAGAATTTTTGGTTTTTCGTTTTAAAAATGAATTCGGATTTGGGGCATTCTCACAATCTTTTGGGGGAAAAAATCTGGCGAAATTAAACTTGCTAAAATAACATTTTAATCTGATAGACGAATGCCTTAATGATTCAAAATAAAGAAAAAATGGTCAGCAGCGAACAATTTTTTATATAACTGAGGTTTAGGTTAAACTTGCGAGTTTAATTTTCCTTACCATTTTACCCCTATAACTTTTTATTTTCTTCTAAATTTTTACTTATAATGAATTTGCATAGTACCCACAGGACATTCCAATAAGAAATAATACAAATGTAGTACTTTTAATACAGAATTTTTGTATAACATTGTCTTAAAGGGGTGTTAAAGAAGGGATGGTATGGTAAAAAAGGGACGAAATGGTAAAAAAAGAGACGGTAAGGATTGAACGGTAATGAAAATTACCACCTATTTTTAGGAAAATCATGTTAAGACTAAGTCATAGCCACAATGTTCATTGATTTTTCGAAACAGTTGTTAACATTGGATTAAATTATTATTATTTTTTTTATTTACCTCGAAAAGTGCAGGAATAAACCTTGGGGACGGTAAGACTACCAATAAAGCCACGGTGCCTGAAATTGATATTTAAATGCTGATTTATATTCTGCAGTAAATTTCCTGTCAAAGAATTTTAGATATTCTTTCTCTAGCATACTTCTGCATGAGCAAAAACTTGAAAAAAATTCTGTCGCTGCATCTGAAGTGATTTTCTGTATAATTTTAGAAGAGGGATGGTAAAAAATCTAAAACCCAGGGACAGAGTTCAAAAAATAATATCAACCCTAAAAATGTGTGCAGGTTAATTTTTAGCTACATATTTATATAAAACAATAGTTCCAGTTTCAGAAAAAAATTACATCGAATTATTTTTTATTCAAACAATTTTATCCAGACAGCTCCAAACTTCAAAATCAGCATCAGGGACACGGGGCGGTATAGGAGTTTTCCAGGTGTTTGGACCCCCAACATCGTCCACAACTTATTTATCTCGTTAATATGGTTGTGCAATCATGCAATGGGATGTTTCCCAGTATATGAAATAAAAAAAACACAAAAAAGTGTATTAAAGGAAAAATTATTATTCAGGGACATGAAAGTTAAAAGAGATTTTGTGAGAATGCCCCATTTTAGTATTAGCAGAGCCAATACACATGAGTGCTAGGAATTAAGGGAATTTCTCCCTCTTTTCCAGAGTTTCGGGAAGAATTCACGGAGAAAACAAGTTTTCTAGGAGTACGAAAATTATTTGTTAAAAAATGAGGTGTAATTTAGTTGTATATATAAGAGTTTTTCTGATAGTGTAAAAAGAAAACTTGTATTTAGAAATTTCATTTTTTTTCATTTGATATAAACAACACATAACACAGTAAAAATCCATTTTCAGCAGCTGCTGTCTATACTCGGTAATGTGTGCGAATTTTTTTCGTTGAGATCTGTATATGATCTATAGAATTTATACACATCACGTAATATACTAAAAATAGTTAAGTTTAAAGATGCACACCACAGCTGAAAACGCACTTCCAGCGATTATCGATCATAGTCGATCCTGTAACCGAATTTTCTTGATCTCTGCAAGAAGAGAGGGATTGGATGTGTAAAATTTCGATTTCCGGTTTTCGACGAATTTATATGTTTTAGAAAGTCCTGAACACGATTGGACTCTTTTTTTTAGAAAATGTCTGTCTGTGATTATGTATGTATGTGACACAAATTTTGTGGGCGCTCTATCTCAAGAACTAATGCACGGGATGTAAAAAAACTTTAGGTTTAGCTACACATTAATACAAATTGGTGCTTATTATTTTTTGATGCAAATCGCCTAACAGGTGGTGATGCTATGCTGCATTTTTCAGGATTTATACAATTTTAGCGATAGTCCTCTCTCAAGAACTAACGCACGGAATTTCATCAAACTTCATATTCTGATAGACCTTGACATAAGTTAATGCTGATTAGGTTTCCGTATAAATCGTACAACAGGTGGCACTTCTATGCTGTATTTTTTACGATTTTCGCGATAGCAAAAGTAATGTACGGAATTTAATCAAACTACATATTCTGCTGCACTTTTACATAAATAGATCCTTATTAGGTTTGGGTGTATAACTGTCCAAAGATGTTAATTTTATGATCTTTGGGTTGGGATTTTTGAGTGCAGACATCTAAGAGAGTGGGGTGCCGAAATTCAATGATTTGTTTGATGCTTCTATGTCTGTTTTAAATTCAACGAACTTATACATTTTGAACCCTCTTGATGGGACTAGACTGTCATTTAATTTTGGCACTGTGATAGCGATATTAACATGTATCCCAATAGCAAAAAATTCTCCAAATGTCAGCGACAGATCTTTCAGGGACCGAAAATAATCTGCAGGTAAAATGTTACAAATGAACCTTTAATTAATTAATCATTTACTTTTAATGTTTTTAAGCATTTTACTCATTTTTATTAATAATAATCTTAAGTTTTAGTAATAAATAATCAAGAACTAAACATAATATAAAGTTGAAAAAAGATCCAATGGAAAAAAAAATCTGCAAAAGGGAAAAGAAAATCTGCGACGCATGTCACCCGTCAGGAACTTTCTGCTACCGGGACATGTATGAGGTGTGGTAGAAGAAAGTTTTGGGATTGGTACATCCGACTAGTTTGTGTGTGTCTCTGTAAATGAATGGTAAATGCTAAGCCCTCCAAAATCTACAGAAAAATGTTGTAATGCGCTTCAGTGATTCATATCAATTTCATTATGTTTGGAATATCGTTCGTAACATTATTAAAATACACCGCAACGATTTTTCCAATAGATCACAAAGTAATGAGGACTATTTTGTGCACCCCTGTGGCATTCTACTGTACTATTTTATAAATATAATTATCATTTCGCGTTAAAAATATGGGAAGTTTTTTAATAATGCGTTAAATTGTTTAATTCTAAATATTAAATGTACAAGGTTTTTTTTAAATTTATAAATGTACGGAATGGGATAAGAAAATTTCATACCCTTTTAATACAGAAATACAGCTACAGATGCACTGTTTGAAATAATTGGTAATATTCTTCAATTTCTTTCAGCTTTTTAGACTCAGTACATTCTGAAAAGAAAGCGAAAATTACTACAGGCACGGTCAAAAAATGAACAAGATAAAATTCACTATATTTTAACTAAGTCTTTGAATCGAGCACACTACAAACTAAAAACAAGTGGGTAAGTGTGATCACAGATCGCACAGAGGGTTTCGTTTAATATTCCTTTCAAAAACACTTTATCCTTTTGCAAAATCTGTTAGTTCCACATTTCGCACTCTATTCTAAACAAACTCTATTCGAACGAAACTCCGTTTTACAACCTATCCGTAGATATATTAGTCGAGGCGATCGGGCCCATAGCAACCGAGATAGGTAGGCACCCCTGGCGGTAAAAAGTGGAACTAAAGTATGTAAGGCTATGGTGCAAAATATGAGAAGAAGTGAAAGAGTGGTCAAAGGGTTGTCGGCAAAAGTTAGAAAAGTGCCCCACGGGTGAAAAGGGAGGAGGTTAGAAAAATTACCTAAAATACACAAGTTAGAGCTCGGAGGGTAAATAATATAAGACTTTTTGAAAATTTTATGATTTTTCGTGGGATCGCAAGTGTTCTGCTATAAATATGCAAAATTTCAAGTCTCCAACTTAATTAGGGGCTGAGTTAGAAAAATTGCTTAAAATACATAAGTTAAAGCCCGGAGGGGCAAATAGACCTTTTTGAAAATTTTATGATTTTTCGTGTGTTCGCAAGTGTTCTACTATAAGTATGCAAAATTTCATGTCTCCAACTTAATTAGGGGCTGAGTTAGAAAAATTCCTTAAAACACACAATTTAGAGACCAGAGGGTTAAATATAAGACTTTTTGAAATTTTTATGATTTGTCATGTGGTCGCAAGTGTTCAGCTATAAGTATGCAAAATTTCAAGTCTTCAACTTATTAGGGGCTCAGTTAGAAAAAAAAAGTTTAAAATACACAAGTTAGAGGCCAGAATGGTAAATATAAGACTTTTTCAAAATTTTATGATTTGTCGTTTGATGTGAGGTGTTCAGCTATAAGTATGCAAAATTTCAAGTCTCCAACATATATAGTTTTTGAGAACGGGCTCAGTGACGGACAGACAGACAGAGGAGTGAGGTGAGACGAATAAAGTTCCGTCAGATGAACGAAACCATAAAAACCACCAATAACATATATTTTTCCGTAGATTTTGAACGAACATTTATTTAAAATATTTATTTAATTCCTGCTACTTTTTTAATTTTAACTTCTTTTTATTTTACATGATATATATGGGGCATTCTCACAATCTTTTGACTTTTGGGGAAAAAAAATCTGACAAAATTAAACTTGCTAAAATAACATTTTAATCTGATAGAAGAATGCCTTAATGATTCAAAATAAAGAAAAAATGGTCAGCAGCGAATTTTTTTTTATTTAACTGCGGTTTAAGTTAAACTTGCGAGTTTAATTTTCCTTACCATTTTACCCCTATAACTTTTTATTTTCTTCTAAATTTTTACTTATAATGAATTTGCATAGAACCCACAGGACATTCAAATAAGAAATAATAACAATGTAGTACTTTTAATACAGAATTTTTGTATAACATTGTCTTAAAGGTGTGTTAAAGAAGGGACGGTAAGGTAAAAAAAGGGACGGTAAGGATGGAACGGCAAGGAAAATTACTACCTATTTTTAGGAAAATCCTGTTAAGACTAAGTGATAGCCACAATGTTCATTGATTTTTAGAAAGAGTTGTTAACATTGGATTAAATTAAATTTTTTTTTTAATGTAATACCTCGAAAAGTGCAGGAATAAACCTTGGGGACGGTGAGACTACCAATAAAGCCACGATGCTTGAAATTGATATTTAAATGCTGATTTGAATTCTACAGTAAATTTCCTGCAAAAGAATTTTTGATATGTCCCTAGCATACCTCTGCATGAGAAAAAACTTGAAAAAAATTTCTGTTGCTGCATCTGAAATGATTTTCTGTATAATTTTAGAAGAGGGATGATAAGAAATCTAAAACACAGGGACAGAGTTTAAAAAATAATAACAACCCTAAAAATGTGTTATATTTATTGTGTTATATTGTGTATTAAATGTGTTATATAAATTTTTAGCTACATATTTATACAAAACAATAGTTCCAGTTTCAGAAAAAAATTACATCGAATTATTTTTATTCAAACAATTTTATTCAGACAGCTCCAAACTTCAAAATCAGCATCAGGGACACGGGGCGGTATAGGAGTTTTCCAGGTGTTCGGACCCCCAATCTCGTCCAAAACTTATTTATCTCGTTAATATTGTTGTGCAATCATGCAATGTGATGTTCCCCAGTATATGAAATTTAAAAAAAAACACAAAAAAGTGTATTAAAATAAAAATTATTATTCAGGGACATGAAAGTCAAAAGATTGTGAGAATGCCCCATATACTTTTAGTGATTTGTCCACTTTCCCTCAAATCACGCAAAAGTTTCCAATCTAAACTATAGTGGATTGTTTTATCAATCTGAAGTTATATTACTGAAGTTCTCAAACTCCATTAAGCTTTGTCATACTATGTGGCTGTGTTTTTAGCCTTTAGAAGGAGATTTATATAGTTTATATAATTTGAGTTTATTGGACGCTCGCGTACTGTCAAAGAATACCCAGTAAATAAATGTATCAAATAAACACTGGTCAGCAAAATAAACTTTTTAAAATTTTTCTATGCCATTTTAGTGTTTTTAAATGTCTTTTGATAAGCTCAGTCAGATCCATGAAAAATTACATGAAAAATCTAGAAGAGTCAAGAAATTTTATCGGAAGACATTAACGAATATGCTATATCTTACATTTTAGTAATTTCTTACAGTTATTAAAACTGTCACAAAGTCAAAAAGCTTTTTGCAGCTTTTTCTTCCGTATAAAGATGCCCCCTCCCCCCTCTCCCACTTTTAGAACTTTTTGTCTTTGCCTCTCTTCCCATATGCAGGAACCAGCAGTATGCTATCTATAGTCTGCTATCATCTTTATTGGTGTCTGTTGTCTTCATAACTAAATTTATAACTTACCAATTGGAAATTCTTATGTCTTTATGACAAAATTTATAATTTACAAACTAGGTAGAAATTCGTGATTTGTGCCAAAACTGTATGTGATTCATTCTCTCTCTCTTTCTCCCCCACTCCCTTTTCTTATCCAAAATCAGCATTAAAATACCTAAGAAAACTTGAAGAAAAATATTCTCGTTGCAAGAGCCTCTATAGCTGATTTTCTCTGGTGAGATTTTATTTCCCTAGCGGTAGTGGTAAGTGATTTTTCAGTGCTATTATAGCGGGAGCAAAAAACTAGCAAACCCTACACTATTCCGCTTAAGAAATTCTAATTTTACAAAACACATAATCTTTTTAGTTTTAATCACTTCAACATTTTGAGCAATACTTTCTATTAATCTTTTTGCTGGCATTACTACATGGGCATGAAGATATACAAATGCAGTATTGCCAGACTGAGGATTTTGTTTATTTACTATATATATATATACTAGGGGCCTCTGCCCCCTACGAGCTACGCTCGTCAACCCCCGTTCAGACACCGCAGACTCTAAAAGTACGCTAATTTGATCGGCTTTAAAAAGATTTCGGAAGATTGAATTATACTTTAAAAAATAATGGCGATCTCCCTATAAACGAATTTCTATTCATTTCTCTTTGACTGGGGAATTTTAAGGCCAAATCCGCTGCGGTACTACTTGATTAACCCGTCGACCAATTTCTCCAAATTATATAAATCGCCAAAGCACTCGCCAAATTATACAAATTGACATCATTTTTATTTTAAATAACGAAAGAACAAATAAATTAGTGCAACATTAATAAAAATACAAATAAAACGTCGAAATAAAAATAACTTGATGACGTAGACACGTGTAACTTGCTTAAAGTCAAGTTAATGTGACATTTACGATCAACCATTATTGGCATTTAATCTTATAGTTTGGCAAATGATAGATTTTTGGTCGACGGGATAACTAAGTAGTACCAAAAATACATATGTAAATCGCCGTTTTCGTCTTTGATTAAGTAAAATAAGATAAACATTTCAAAATAAGCTAATATAAAAGGAATTAAGTAACCAGAATCTTTGTCTCCCGGTATTTTTTAACAAAGCGAAAAGAAAGTTCTTTTAAATAAGACATTTTAAATTAATCGTTTTTAATCTGACGTAATTTTGACCAAACTATTCTTTCTCTTTTTAATATTCACGTGAAAATACTTGTGTTAGAAATGAAATATTATTTGCGTTTTCTTAACAAAAATAGTTGAAAAGTATCCTCTCAAAATGTCAAATAAATGTCTAGCGCAGTTTCTAAATTTAAACCGTTTTGCAATATTATTTTGTGTTCATTTTATGTAATAACTGTAATTTGACGTAAATATGACGTAATTTCTCCTATTTAAGACTTCTAACGCATGTTAATAAATTTATTATTTTACAAATCCCTTTCTCTCTTAAAATTCACGTGTAATTATAGTTTTTATGACGCAATTTTTAATAAATTCCTGCTTTTTGTACATAATTATTTAATTCTAATTCCAAATGTTTTTTTCTGTTTATAATAGTCACGTGTAAATAAATTTTTAATTTATTACACGTATAATTTTTTTTTGAAGCAAAATTATTGTTTCCGCTGTTTATACAGTTGGCAACAGTTTAAATTAATATCACTTTCTAAAATCTGTAAAAAATATCTCTAGAAATGCTGAAAATTTGAATTTAAAATAGAAATAAAACCTCAAAAAATTAGCCAAATTAAAAAAAGAAATACAATCTGCACTCCGGCAAATTCTAACGCATAAAATGATCTAAAAATGATTACACTGCCATGTATAGTTTTTGCTGCTATAAAACTTTTTTAGTGGAACGATTTTGTCCAACTTTAGCATTAAATATCTTTTAAAATAATTCTTCGATTTGAAAACTGTCCGCATCAGCGTGTTTATCAAACATTTCTGTATAATACTACCGATTTTCATATTTTTGTATGCATTATTTTTCTTAAAATTAACGAAGAAAGACCTCCGGTCACAAAAAATTCAAAACCGGCGGCGGCGGCGGCGGTGACAGCGGTAGTTACTTTTTTTTAGAATAGAGAGATTATTTTTCTTAATATTAACGAAGAAAGACCTCCGGTCACAAAAAATTCAAAACCGGCGGCGGCGGTGACAGCGGTAGTTACTTTTTTTTAGAATAGAGAGATACCATTACTGTGAACAACTTTGTTGACTTCTATATTTTATGATTCTCAAGAAATTTTAGTGTTTCGTACTATATTGGGGACTTATTTCAGATAACGAGGTTCTTTCAAACTTTTACCTATAATCCAGAATATCTTTGATATTGCCACTTTAGCAAAAACGCTCGTGCTGTATTTTCGATGGCAAACTAATATCTGTACCAGATGATGCCGATCACTTGCTTGGAATTTTTTTTTTTCGTTCTGATCCAGCTTTTCTCTCGATACCTATTCAATTTAAGCCATTTCATCATCTGACAACATTTTCTAAGAAATATCCCTGTTCTCAAATTAATATATTTTTTGTCCTTAATAAGGCATTCCAAAAGAACTCGGAACAGAGGATTCGTTTTGATTTTTTTTTATATAACTAGGGGGCTCTGTCCCCTACGAGCTACGCTCGTCAACCCCCGTTCAGACACCGCAGACTCTAACAGCACGATAATTTAATCGGCTTTAAAAAGATTTCGGAAGATTGAATTATAATTTGAATCTGAGAATTATAATCTGACGTAATTTTCACCAAACTTTTCTTTTTCTTTTTAATATTCACGTAAAAATACTTTTGTTAGAAATGAAGTATTATGATCATCTTAAAATATCAAATAAATGTCTCGAGCAATTTTTTAATTTAAACTGTTTTGCAATATTATTTTTTGTTCATTTTATATAATAAGTGAAATGTGACGTAAATGTGACGTAAATTCTCCTGTTTAAGACTTTTAACGCATGTTTATGAATTTATTATTTTACAATATTCTGTCTCTTTTAAAATTCACGTGTAATTATAATTTTTATGACGTAATTTTCAATGAGTTCCTGATTTTATTTTTTCTGTTTATAATAGTCACGTGTGAAATAAATTTTTAATTTCAAGCAAACATTATTGTTTGCGCTGTTTATACAACTGGCAACAGTTTAAATTAATAACATTTTCTAAAATTTGTAAAAAATCTCTCTCGAAATGGTGAAAATTTGAATTTAAAATTGAAATAAAACCTCAAAAAATGAGTCAAATAAGAAAAATAAATACAATCTGCACACCGGGAACTTATAACGTATAAAATGATCTAAATATGATTAAATTCTCATGTATAGTTTTTGCTCCAATAAAACTTTTTTAATGGAACGATTTTGTCCAACTTTGGCATTAAATATCTCTTAAAATAATTCTTCGATTTGAAAACTGTCTGCATCAGCGTGTTTATCAAACATTTCTCTATAATACCACCAATTTTCATATTTTTGTAAGGAACAGTTTTTTTAATATTAACGATGAAAGGCCATGCTTAAGCATTCAAATTGGATGTGGATCTACCCGGAATATCTACGCAGATTTTCATTTGTCCATTTCCAAATCAAAACTTTTTTTTATATATAGAAGGATATTCTGGCTGTAATTTTATCTTTATAAGAAGAAACCCATCTTTCCAAAAATGATTTTATTTTCGTAAAGGTTAATTATATTTTTATTTTACTTTGATATTAAAAGAAAAATGGTAACAAAATTGTCTATAAACTTTTTAATTTTTCAGTAAAAAAGAGTTTTTGTCATCCACCGACCCCCCCCCCCCCCTCTCTGTGTTGTAGAAACACGTCATTTCAATTCATTCACTTCATTTCATTTTACTTCATTTCAATTTGACTTTTTCATTATCGTTTTCATATTTTTAGACCTGTGAAATGCACTGCAAACAGAAAGCGAAATTTCTGAAAAATTAAAATGACAGTCTAAGGCAGTAGGTAGCCATACTTCTTTTTTTTTTTCCTCAATGGTCACAAACATATGTTTGCTATTTTAAGTAGTCCGCTACACATTATACATGTATAATAAAGCAAAAAGGGAAATTAATACAATATAGAAAGATAATTAAAGTAGTAAGATAAGAAAAGCAGTACAATAACAATAAAACAAAATCAATATAATCCGTATTAGCAATTTAATAACTATGAAAGGTAATATAACAGTGCAGAATTTTCATATTTTTAAATATACAAAATCAAGAGATTTTTTTTAAGAAATCAAAAATTAGGATTTTCCCCAATGTAATATTTTTCTTTTCAAATAACTATACAGTGAAGTTTAATTAATTTATATAATGTTTATTATTGTTAAATAATGAAATATATATATATATATATATATATATATATATATATTAGGTGTCTTAAAGTGGACTGACTGATTTTAAAATTCAATAACTTGCAAACGGCAACATCTATTAAAGAAATTTTTGCAGGAGAATAATGTATAATGTCAGGAAGTTATTATTTTTTTTTTTTTTGTTAATACTGTGATTCTCAGTTATAGTTCAAAATATGAGCGTTGCAAACAGTAGGTGGTGAATCGAGGCAGAAATAGATATCATCCAGGAATGGTGGGAATAACGGAGGTCAAACTTATGGAGTGAGTCTCATTCGCCTATATAACCTTATTTTTAGGACCCAATTTTGAACTCAATCGGTATCATTTGGATAACCCTTTAAGGCCGGATGATTTTTGGTGGAAATGAATAGTTTTGGTGGTTTTCTCAAATTAATAGGATAATATTTGATTGAAAAAATATTAAAAAAAACATACCCGATGTCAGGTTATGCCAAGGGAGGATCCACGCAATTCTTTGAGTGCAGGCTCGACTTTAAATCGCACAAAAAGAGGAAAATGTTCTTTTCTTTTTCCTTAGGATCATCTACACGATTGTGCATGTCAGGTCTTAAAGGGATATCGTTGGTGTCGGATTCAGATTTAAAAATAATATCACACAGAATAGTGTTGATTAAGTTCAGAATCGGGATGCTAAGAAAAAAATTGTATCGACGAATATGACGCACTGAATACGTTTGACCTCACTCGTTGGCACCATGGGTGAGTGATTTCTTCTTCTGCCTCGATTGGACGTCTGCTACTCGCAGCGCCATCTATCGCTGGTAATTGGAACTAAAACCAAGAACCACAGTTTAAAAAAAAACTCCTGACATCACACAGTACTCTCCTGGAAGAATTTCTTTAACAGCTGTCGCCATTTGAACGTTATTGAATTTTAAAATAAATCAGTCCATTTTAGGACACCCGGTATATATGTTACAGTAATGCAAATATAAAATGCCCGTGTAACTTTTGATTAGGGAAATGATATCTCGTATGCTTTAACATAATTTTAAATAGATTATCAAGAAAATTACAGATTCCTTCTTCCCATAAAAATACATAAAACAATAATGATGGTCTTAAAGTATTTTTATGCAGAGCTCAAATTTTTATAAATACGGATTAATGATGATGTGTCACAGGCCGCAGATTGAATATGGCTGGTCTAAGGGTAAAGTGACAATGATAAAACATTTGACAAGAATAAGAAAGCAACAACAAAAAATAACATACATAAAAGAACATTATAAATATAATGCTGCAACTTCACTATTTATAAATACATTACAAAAAATTTTCAAAATTCTATCTCTATCAAAACAGAAGAAAGACATTTTGCTTTCATAGTGACAATTTAGTTTTGGATAGCTGAAATAGTAATCAAAATGAAAAAAAATACATGTAGAAAATCTCTATATGTATTCCAGGGTAAGTGTTTAGTTTTGGATAGCTGAAATAGTAATCAAAATGAAAAAAAAAAATACATGTAGAAAATCTCTATATGTATTCCATGGTAAGTGTTTCTCTGGCAGCAGACCAATCAACTTTTATCATACATTGAATATATTTAGCTGCATAAAGCTATCTGTAACACTTCTGGATTTAAATTACGTTACTGAGCTGAGCGAGCAAAGCTCTTATGCGTCCACTTAAATGGTACCTTTGGGACTTTACTCCTCTTAAACTGTTCGGTTGATGACCACCTAACTCAGCACAGTGATAGATGCCATGGCCATGGTTCGCGTAAAAAAAAAAAAAAAGAAGACAAAAATCGTGTTCTTGGGGAATAATTATAAGACATAAGTGGCAAAGATACAATGTTCAAAGTGACAGAGATGGTCACTGGTTTTCACATTACGTAATCTATCTATCCCAGTATAATAACTATCTCACCGCAACTTGGCGAGCCGTCATGCCAAACCATTGTCGTTCTTATGGCCAGTTCGGGTTCACACCCCGGTTTGCCCCAAAAGCCCCAGTTTGTCCGACCATCCAAAAGGAGCCGTAGCTTTACCGGGGCCTTCCAAGATCAGATGCTATTAAAGGAGATATATTTTTGGTAGGAAATGGATGAGTTAAGAAGTAGGCGTCACTCGCGAAGCCCTGGGAGTCGTGGAAACTTCCCCATAAGACCAAAGATAGTCTCCCGCTTAGACTGCGGGAGTACCTGGACTTCGCGTATGGGGCTTCCAGATGAACCTCCACGCCCGCTCGAGGTTGCAAGATCGGCCACCCGATTCCTTCTTTGGGGATAAGTTGGGTTTCGAGCACCGAAGCGCCCCTTTCCCGTGCAATGTATCCCCTACTCGGAAACCGCAGGCGCCACTGGCGGCACTTTGGAGATCGTGGAAACCTTCCTCACAGGCCCCGGAGAGGGAACCCCGCTCAGGGGATAGTAGCATGAAAGCGTTTAGACACTGCTCATCCGACTATCGGGCAGAGAAATTTCAGACTAAATAAAGACACGCCGGACTGGCTATCGACTCGGAGGTCGAGACTTTGACTCGAACGCCGCCACGTTAATTGGCGAGTCTGCGGCCCGGTTCCCTGCGGCTAACTAAGAGGGGAATTGACCACCTCTCCCACCAAAGCAAGTGCACACAGTGATCACCAATACCACACTGGCATCAAGCAAGGCCACTTCTATTCTAACATTGCGTAGCTGGACAGTCGAAGTAGCAGTGCTTCAGATTAAACTTGCGTAGAAGAAGGCATTTAACTGCTGTACCATAAACTTTAATACGTCACTCTGCTCAAGTTTTCAGGATATCGAACCATCAATTGAGGATATTGTACGACAGGGCAGCGTTACACACTTGATTGTTTTTACACAAGATTTCTATGGATTCTCTGATAGTGGATGCGTAACAATTAGATGTTGGATATATGATTTTTGGTCAGATTATGGTTCAATATCCTGAAACTTGAGCAGAGTGACGTATTAAAGTTTATGGTACGACAGTTAAGGCTGGGATTACGGTGCCTCACTTAAGATCAACTTGCAGACTTACGATATAAACAAAGCGTAAACAGTATCGCAGTGTCTCGCGATCTTACGACAATTTGAAAGCTGTCGTAACATTAGACGCAGGTGGATACGCGCGCAACCATTACAAATGTAACTACGACCTCTGAATGGCTGACTGCAGGAGGACTTACGCCGAAGCACGAGGACTTACGCTGACGAACCACAATACGAAGTTATGATCAATCGCAAGTACGCCCATCCTATTATTGAGCGTTATTTAAGTATTGCGCGGCAGCGCAATACTTATTATTCAAATATTTTTCTTAATAATTCCAAATTTCACTTTTTTCATTGAGAATCAACGGACATTTTCTAATAAAATTTAACGTTTTTCCTTCATTGTTGTAAATAGTTCAAAAGCCGTAATAATAATTTGCCTATTTTTAGTTGAATGATTTTCATGTGAAACATGAAACTGAAGAAACTGAAATAGTTTTTTTTTTTTTTTTTAAAGAATTAAAAAGAAGATGAATATGACGTCATAGTGGGAAAAAAATGACATTTTCAAGCAGATTTTTTAAGTTCAGATTGTAATTTTTGACCAAACTACAACAATCTGCATTACTGCACTGGTGAAACATTTTGAATTATACATAGTAGGGCTGGACGATATCAGAAATTTAATATTGCAATATATCAACGAGTTAATATTGATATTGATGATATATCGCGATACCTCCCGTAAATTGTGCAAAAATACAAATATTGTTAATTTCGAAACATGAATGGTATAATAGCATCAATTTAAGTAAAAACAGATCTAGAGAGCAATGAATCAATGTCTCATACCGATATGTTCACACAGCATCATTAAATTAAGTATATAGTATATTCATACAAAAAATATTTTAGAAAAGAAAACAATGTTTGATATATGTTTACACTTATACCATTTGTTTCAAAGTATTTTCCTCCAAAAATAGTATATTTCCTATTCTTCCTACCCTATGCATTATTTATCAGTAACATTTTAACTATTTAATTACATTGCGAATAACTGAGAAAATTATAAAATACAAACTAACAGTGTTGAATTCAAACACTTTTCACGGGGAGGGATTTATTTGGCTCCGGGGGGGGGGGGGACCTTATAGAGTTGCTCTGGGGAGGAATGTCCATCCCCCCGGGTCACCCCCTGAATTCAACACTGCAAACTAAAATAAAATATTCTCAAATTTATGACGTTGACGATTTTATTTTAATTAGCACAGGAAGAGAGGAAGCTTGAGGAAAACTAAAATTAATTTAATGTCACATGTCACGATAATATACTTCTTATTAAATAGGTTTCAGTGGATGATAGACGCAACAGAAATGTTGCTTTTCAATCTTTCTCTAAGGAATCAATTCATTCTTAATAGAAAAAAAATAACTGTAGTTATGTCTTCCTACCTATTTACTACAAAAAAAACAACAACATTGAAACATTTAAATATATATATAAATACTCAAATCACATTTGGGAATACTTTTATATTAATTTAATTTTTTTTTTTTTGATAAATATTAATAGCTGAAAAATATCAAGACAGGATATACTAAATTCCATCGAGGAAACTTTGCTCTAAAACGACAAAGAAGAATGAACGAGGTACAATATAACTATGCATTACTGACTGGGAAGTTCTTCTGGGAAGCAACCAATCATCACAGTGAATGACTGATTTGATCTTGAGCTTTTCACCAACTTGTTTCTAACAAAAGGCGAAACTTTCCCATTAGCGGATTCTGATTGGTTGCTCGCAATCCGAGCATTTCAGCTGCTCAGGTATAGACTCGATGATAACCAGCTGTCTTCTGGCGCAACGCCAATAACCAGCTGTATCAAACGCGACAACGAATACCCAGTCATGTGAATATTCATAATTTATCAATATCTGGAGTTATTGCAATACGTGTAGTCCAACGACAGAAGAACGGACGATAAGTGTTATTCAGTATTTTACGCAGACAGTAGAAAGAAATCTAGGTTTACAGTGAATGAAAGTATCGCAATAATTGGAATAATTTCTAACGGAGATAATCAGCGGAAAAAAAGATTATCAAGGTAGATTTTCTATTTTGGATGAGGCAGGAGGTTAAAAACATAGAAATAGAATTTTTTTTTTCCGGGGCTCTGGCGGTGAGCGCAAAACATTATTATTTTATTGAGTTTTGAGATATTTGACGACATTTTTTTCGGAGCTCGTGTTCGTAATTGCAGTGCTTTCTAAATACTTATTTTATTGGGATATATCAACAGAGTCAAAGTTCAGATATTGTTAGTGCGATAGTTAAGAAATATCAATATCTGTCGATATATTGATAAATAATCCAGCCCTAATACATAGGTAAATTGCATCACAAATTATGATGCGATATCGCACAAATCAAAGCCTGATGATGATACCCTCCACTAATTTTGAAATGTGTTTGTCTGAAAGGAGTAGTTATTAAAAAACTTGACATATTAAACAAAAACCTAATTTTCAGAACAAATTAAAAAAACAAAATTTATTTCCTAAATTGTTTAAGCCCGAGAAGCGGCAGATATTAAGATAGTTCATTCAATTCGTTCTACATTTAATGTTAAATTTTTGTAACAAATAAGCTAAACCAATTGAACATTAAAAAATAAAAATGAAATTCATACAATATAATGCTTTAAACACCTATATACTTAGATTCCGTTCAAATGAAATTGAAATAAATCTTAGACTTTTTCCATTTTTAAGTTGTAAATATTTGTACTGCAGATTTTGTATTATGTTTATGACGATTGTAGATAATATGATAAGGTACATGCAAAATACAAAACTTTAAAAAAAGTCTAAGATTTATTTCGATTTCATTTGAACGGAATCTAAGTATATAGTTGTTTAAAGCATTATATTGTATGAATTTCATTTTTATTTTTTAATATTCAATTGGTTTAGCTTATTTGTTACAAAAATTTAACATTAAATGTAGAACGAATTGAATGAAATATCTTAATATCTGCCGCTTCTCGGGCTTAAACAATTTAGGAAATAAATTTTGTTTTTTTAATTTGTTCTGCAAATTAGCTTTTTGTTTAATACAGGGGTGATTGTGACTCAGAGTGAAAAACCCTGAAAATTAATAGATACAAAGTGAAAAACCTTGAAAATTATCGATGCAAAATATACCAATATCAATTTACATAACAACTGATTCTGCAACAGCATGACAATCAAATGCCATATTTCTGCTATTGTTTGAAATATACAAATTGCAGAAAGACATAATTCGGTAAACTTACATTAATTTCACTGAAAGCTAAATGACTTCATCAAATGGAGAGTCAGGGGAGATTCCGAGTGAATTTTTTTTTTTCGGAAATTAACATCACATTTTCGGAAATACATCGGCGACATCGGGGGAATTACGGTTTTTCGCGATCTTTTGACGAAATTTGCCGTTTTTTCGCGTTCCTTTTTAAGAAATTTGCCGTTTTTTCGCGATCCTTTTTACGAAATTTGCCGTTTTTTCGTTATCTTTTTGGGGAAATTTGCCGTTTTTGCGATCTTTTGGGGGAAATTTACCGTTTTTTGCGATTTTTTTGGTGAAATTTGCCGCTTTTTCGCGATCTTTTGACGAAATTTCCTATTTTTTTCACGATCTTTTGACGAAATTTGCCGTTTTTTCGCGATCCTTTTTTACGAAATTTGCCGTTTTTTCGCGATCTTTTTTGCGAAATTTGCCGGTTTTTCGTTATCTTTTGTAGGAAAATTGCCGTTTTTGCAATCTTTTGGGGAAATTTACCGTTTTTGGCGATTTTTTTGACGAAATTTGCCGCTTTTTCGCGATCTTTTGACGAAATTTCCTAGTTTTTTTCACGATCTTTTGACGAAATTTGTGATCTTGTGGGGGAAAATTGGCCGTTTTTTCGCGAAAAGGCAATTTTACTTCTAAGTGGCTAAGTATTAGAGAAAAAAAAAGAAAAAAGAAAGAAAAATAGAAATTTTGTTTGTTTTCCTAGCTTTACTCTTACACAAGGTAAATTTATTTTTCCTGCTTTCTTCCTGGGTATGCAATTCTGGACATTGTTGTACTGAGATTTGAGATGGATAACACTTCACAGCAACTTCTCTGAAAGGAGAGGGGCAGCAGAGAAGACGGGGAGAGATTCACTCTTGGCTCTAATTATGCGTTTTTTCTGCGATCCTTTCACGAAATTCGCTTTTTTCTGCGATCTTTCGCGAAATTTGCATTTTTTTCGCGACTCTTTGACGAAAATCGCGTTTTTCCCCGTGATTCTTTAACAGAGTTTGCATTTTTCTTGCGATCCTTCGACGATATTTCCGTTTTTCTAGCGATCCTTTGACGAAAATCGCGTTTTCCAGCGATCCCCGGAATGGGGGTGTTAATCCCTCCCGGTTTTAATTATGCGTTATTTCTACGAAATTCGCGTTTTTTCGCGATTCTTCAAAGAAATTGTTTTTTTTGTGATCTTTTAATGAAATTTGCGTTTTTCCCTCGATCCTTTGATAACATTTCCGTTTTTCCAGCGATCTTTGGACGAAAATCGCGTTTACCCCCCGATCTGTTAACGAAAATCTTGTTTTTTTTTCTTTCGCAATCCTTTGCAAATTTTGCACTTTTTCGCGATCTTTTGACGAAATTTGTATTTATTTCGCGATCATTAGACGAAATTAATTTTATTTCGAGATCCTTTGACATAATTCGCGTTTTTTACGCGATTCTTTGGTGAAATGTGGTTTTTTTTTTTCGCGATTCTTTAAACAAATTCGTATTTTTTCCGCGATTCTTTAATTAAATTTACGCTTTTCCCACGATCCTTTGACGAAAATCGCGTTTTTCCCACGATCTTTTAACGAAAATCGCATTTTTCCCGTGATTCCGGGATGGGGTAAATCCTTCCCGGTTCTAATTATGTGTTTTTTTTCTGCGGTCCTTTGACAAAATTCGCGTTTTTCCGCGATTCTTTAAAGAAATTCATGTTTTTTTTCCGTGATCCTTTAACGAAATTCGCGTTTTTCCCGCGATCCTTTGACAATATGTCTATTTTCCCCGCGTTCCTTTGACGATATGTCCGCTTTTCCGGCGTTTCTTTGACGTATGTCCGTTTTTCCCGCGATCTTTTGACGAAAATCTCATTTTTCCCGCGATGTTTTTACGAAAATCTTAGTTTTTTGGGGGATCCTTTGCAAAATTCGTGTTTATTTCGAGATTTTTAAACGAAATTTGCGTTTTCTCGCAAGCCTTTGACGAAATTGTCGATTTTTTTTCTCGGCGACCATGTCGAAATTCGCGATATTTTTTTATGTCCGAATTTTCCACTAAACGTAACGATCTCATAAACCCGGAAGGATAGATTGAAAAACCCGGAAATCCGGGCTACACCCTGAACACAATCACCCCTGTTAATACTATATTAGCACCGAGATATTTGAGTTACTTAATTTTTTTGAAACGGGATATCCGGAATCAGGCTTCACCTGTTCATACTGCAAAAAGTTTTAAGAGTTTTAACTTATGTTAAATTTGTAATTACAACTTCTAATACATCTTCTATACATAGTTTATTATTGTTTTTATTCTTTGCGGCCGGCGTGGTAATTAAATAAACGATTCAAAAGATCATTCGAAAAAGCTGAATAATTATTTGTAGAACTCAATTCTACTTTTAATAACAGTTTCAAATAAGAAAAAGAGTTCGGCAGGTAGATTTCCACACAACTCATAGTTACGAGAGTATCAAAATTTAACTGAGTTTCAGAAACTTGCCCAAGTCATAATCTTGATTCCAGTTACGTCCGCTTCAAAAAACTTCAAGTTAAGTCACTCAGCTATCTCAGTGCGAACGTAGTATAATAGTCCGAGAGCTGTTAAACATTTTAGAGTAGGTATTTGAGGCACCCTGAAAATTTGTGTAACACTTCTTTTGTAATGCCTGAATACAAAATCGAAGGTCTGGCTGAAGGATGATGGCACTTAGCCAACCCGTGAAATTTTAAATTTCCAAAATTTTCGCTGCAAATAATAATAATAATAATAATAATAATAATAAAATCCTTGAGGCATATAAGATTTAATACCTTCAAATTTAGTATTTAATATTTCATTAAATTTTAATGAAATAAGAAATATAAAAGCCAGACCATTTAGTCGAACTAAAAACTGTGCCAGGCAGTTTCAAGTGGTACTTTATAACAATCGAAAAAAAGTATTTGAGGCATGCTGAGACTGAGGCAGAATAATATTTATGCCTAGAGAAAAATATTTTGAAAAGGACAGGCGATTTTGGTGGAACTTTCTACTTGCCAGATAATAGGGAATGTTAAGGGCGAGTGCCAGTAAAGCTGGCCTTGCGGTGCTTCGCTGAAGATCCATTTACTGACGATACAAAAAAGGCGTAAACTGCGTTGCAATACCTAGCGAAAGCTATCTTAAGACGAATTTTAACTGGATGCGTGCGCAATCACAACAAATCTAACTGCGATAAGCTCTCGCAAGACCACGTGACTCATAGTAAGCGTGCAGTTGTTCGAAAAATTTTGGAGTAGTTAAAGAATTCTTATTCATAGTGAAACATGTGCAGCTTTAGAAGTGCTATTTTGTTATATTAAAATACTTTTCTTTTTTACATAATACGCGTTACTTATGTATATTAGTCATGGAAAGTAAAAAAAAATGTTTGCGTTATTTGCACAAAAGCGATGGAAAAATCACAGTTTTTACTGAAAACACTCTACAAAAAAAAAGTCGTGAAGTGTTGAAAATTCGGCAAAAACATATAGTCTAAGAGCTAGCAACGAATGATTTTAGCAAGGCTAATTTTTCTAAATGCCCTTTCGTTTTATGGTGTAGTACGTATGCGGACGGTCTGGCTGCCGGGACACGTTGTGTTTACCTGTGTGAGCAGGTGCTATGCAGGGGAAAAAAAATACAAAATTACGTTATTTTAGTACGACTTTTGTTTATAACGCCTGTTTCTCCTAACTATTCGTGATATTAATCCATTATTGCCAGACGTTTCCAACGTTGTTAAGACCCTCCCAGGTCCCGATTTATAGGTAAAAAAAAAAAAAAAAATGTGATCTTCACGTCCTTTTAGCAAGCTTGAAAAGTGTAACATATTACACACACTCTTTGGCTACCAGACAACATAGAATTAATTTGCCAGACAGAAATTAGGTTGATAAGTTAATGCCAGACGACTTTAAATCGGGCAGCAAAAGCGCCTGTTAGAAGAATGGTTTATAGGTTTAAAAAATATGCCATCTTCACGTCATTTTAGCAAGCTTGAAAATTATAACATACTAGCTGCAATACCCGGCGTTGCCCGGGTCAGAATATATTGCACGCTTTATGACATGAGGACCAGTCTCCTTAAGCGATGTGTTTCAACAATTTCAGCAGTGTTGCAGTTCATTGCTTCGGCGTTGAATAAAGATATCACGATGGCTATATTTGTTATCCACAATTATCACTGCAACTCCATTGACTTGAGGTGCATTAAACTTTCGTTCATGCTCACCGGCTTTTCTTTTGACGGCCAGAATGACGATCTTATAGTTGTCTGCAACCATTCGTTCTAGTCTTGAACACATTGATCACTTGATTATGGTTATGGAATAGACGTTGTAACTCCTGAATAATTTTTCGTTGTAGCCGCAGAATGTGAGTGCAACGATAATCCATTTCGAGTTTTTCTCCCTAACAAAATATATTTGTATAAATTTCGGTGTTTCATTTGGTATGGGCATTAGCGAGCTTACTCGATGATAAATTTGCTCTTGGACTTTAAAAACTAGGCTGAAATTTTCTACGTTGCATATTGATGTAGCCCCGAACGAACTCATTTGAAAGCAAGAATTGTATCGACGTATATTTTGTATTTCCTACTATCTATATTATAAAGGACAAACATATCTATGCGTAACGCATACGTCATTTTGCGAATGGCAACACTTTGAAATTTGAAATAAAATTTTGGTCTTGCAATTTTCTCTACTGCAAATTTTTAAACTTATAAACATCGCATATTTTAAATTTTTACACAGTCGTATAAGGAAAAAAATGCTCTTTTAAATGCAATTTGTTTGAAAGCTGTATCTCAATTTATTTTTGAGATATTAATTTTTTTGTAGTTTTTAATACCATTTTTCTTATCGTGGCAACAAAAGTACCCCATTTTTATTGAAAGCCATTGAAAGTAAACGGAAAATAGTCGCAAATAGGAGATACTGTATCTTTTTGTTGCCATTTTCTCATAAAACCTGAAAAAAAAGTTGAAATTAAAATATGGGCTATGTCAAGAATATTGTCTGTTATTCCGTGATAATGACGTCATATGCATACTTTTCTATAGACGAAGTTTAAGACTGGATTGTAAGAGTGCATTGCTTTAGCGGATGCAAATGACGTCATTTTATAAAAAACGTGTATTTTAATTCTTAAACCTGAATTATGTTTTATAGAAGTGCGTCATTTTCACAGCCCAGCTGCTTTGAAATTTTTCACAGGTGAAAATGCTTCACTTTTGAATGTAATGCGATGCAATCGAAATCACACACTGATAAAACACAATGTTTTAAAAAAATTTAGAGTGTCTATAAAAGAGAGGTGACATGCAAATAATAGCGATTTATATTACAGATATTGAGGATTCTCGCCTGGATGGACTTGCTTCGCCGATTTAGACAAGCAAACAAATAATTCGTGGTTTAAAATAATATCATGTTCCTGAAGTTTTTGTCCAAAATTCTCTCGAATAATAAAATTTTAATGCTATTATTTAGGACATTCTACTATAATTTTATCAAAATAACATAATTTGCTTAATTTAATTTTTCCATATTTTATATAATCTATATATTTAAAACACAAGTGTGTTTTTTAGTCATCTGCCCTGATCTTTCTGCTGAACCAATTTTACTAATATTTTTTTTTAACTGAAAGCTCTTCATTTGTAGATGTGATCGCACTATCTTTTTTTTTTTTAAATATCCACACTTTTATATTTTAATTTTAAAAGCATTTTACGAAATTTTTTCAAAATGGTGAAAATTAGATAGCTTTCATTACTGCAGACAAGAGAGAAATAATGAGAAATTTTTATGTTTATTCATGTTATTTTCTGATAAAAATTCAAAATTGTTGATAAAAATTGTTGTATAGGGTTTGGTGTCACAAAATCCCATTAGGAACAGAATATTACATTAGGGGCATAATAACAAAAAATGGCATACTGCTTTTGAAAACACGCATTTTTCCTCATAAATTTTCTATATTGTTTTTCCTTCTGCATACTGATACTAAATTTCAGACACTAGGCGAAATGCTTATTTAAGTGAAAATGAAGTCATATTTCAAAGAAAACGATCATTTTCTTAGATAAAACTAAACATTTTAACACAAATGCGCCCAAAAAACATAAATTACGGAAATTTTTACTCCGGAATTGAGATTAGAATCTCAAGTAAAGGATGCGTCTGTTCATATAAAAGATGTTGCTGACAATCGTGACTTCAAGTTTTGAGTTAAAATGATTTTTAAATGATCAAACAAAATACAAATTTTTTAAAAATGATGAATATGGATATGAGAAGTGCGTATGCAAACTTTGAGAAAGTGAAAATTACTGTTTTTCATTCCGGAATACCAAGCATAAGAGCCTCAATTGATAACCACATCCTAATAACTGATCTTTATTATATTTTACTGATTAAGTATCTATATTATAAAGAACAAACGTATATGTGCGTAACGCTGACGTCATTTTACAAATGGCAACACTTCATGATCAAATTTTGGTCTTGAAATTTTCGCTACTGCAATTTTTTAATCTTCTGACCATCATACATTTTCAATTTTCGCCGCATAGGGAAAAAATTTACTTTCAAATGCAATTTATTTAAAAACTGTATCTTAATTGACTGATGCATTATATTTTCTAAAATAATCTTTAAGCATGCTTTTTTTTAAAGTTTTCGGTTTCAATACATAATAATAATAAACATTTTGCACATAAAGCAACAAACATTTTTCAGCATTTGTTTCTGACTATTTTTGCATAACGAAATTAATACTTCCTTTATAAACAAATAAAAGAATAATATTAAAAAACCACCAATCTAATATATTTGTGAAAGACAAATTAACGAAATTAATACTTCTTTTATAAACAAATAAAAGAATAATATTTAAAAAACACATCTAACATATTTGTAAACCAAATAGGATTTTTTTTTTCAAATGAAATTTGTTTGCAAAGTTCATCTCAGTTTACTGATTGTCCATGGTTTTAAAAACAATTTTAAAGCATGAAATATTTTTTAATTTATCTATATCGCGCGAAGCTGGATTACGAAATATTAATCCGTTTGCCCTTAAAACAAAATGAAGAGTTCATCATTTTCTTACGGCTAATATCCATTAAAAGAATTTCCCTATGAATAAATAAATAAATAAAATAATATAAATAAAACACAAATTTAACAGACATGTATAAGCTCTGAAATTATCAGAATATAAAAGGATGCCGTAAGTAGCAAAATCTTGATTAAATAACTCTTAGCATGCGGCTAATAAGAAAATCGCTTTTGATAAATTTCAAAAATTTATTTGATTGTATAATTCGTATTTTCCATATGAAAAATACTTTTTTAATGTAAGTGGTCAATCTAAAAAATTTATTGCATATAAAAAAATTATTAGTTTTCAATTAAAAAAAAAATATTTTGATCTATATTCTTTAACCCGGGAAGCCCGGGTACGATCCCCTAGTTCCTTTAAAAACATAATTTAGAAAGTTTTTAAAGGGTTTTCTAAAACGCTTGTTGTTCCTGTCAAACCCGAAGTGGTAGTGGCACCAGCTTAAAATGTCGCCTGTGTAATATCAGAAACTGTCACCATTGATTCGCAACCACTACTTTCGGAATAGGTTCATTATTTTTTGAGATTGCATAGAAATCGTAATTTAGGACATTTTTAGGACATTGCAATTTAGAATGTTTTTTGCTCCTGCAACCTCCAGGTGACAGTAACACATAAATAGAGCCTATGTTAGAGTAAGAGCTGTCGCCACCAATTTCCAAAGTTTCCAACCATTACTTTTGAAAACGATTTGATTCTTCCGGAGATTGCGTAGCAATCGCAATTTAGAATGCTTTTGCCACTTTTTACCCTTTTTAAAATTCGAGTTTTTCAGGGAATGTTCTTAAAGATCATTTATATCTTATAAATAACTACCATGCCTAATTTCAAGTTGCTAGCCCCTGCGGTATCACAAAAAAGGCAATTTAGAACGTTTTTTGCTCCTGCAATACCCAACTGGTAGTGACACCGGCATAAAATAGAGCCTATGTTGGAGCAAGAGCTGCCATCATCAATTTCCAACCATTACTTTTGAAATTGGTTTGGTGCATCCTGAGAATTTCAATTTAGAACGTTTTTAGAACGCTTTTCGCGCGTTTTCACCTCTTTGAAATTTCGAACTTTTTAAAAAATGTTCTTATTGATCATTTATATCTTATAAGTAACTACCATGCCAAATTCCATGTTTATAGGCCCTTCAGTAACACAAAAATCGCATTTTTAGAACGTTTTTTGCTCCTGCACCCCCTTTGGGGTAGTGCCACCGACATAAAATAGCTTATTTTGGAGCAAGGTCTGTTACTATCATTTTGACACCATTATTTTTTAAATCGGTTCAGAACTTCCTGAGATTGTGTAAAATTCGCAATTTAGAACGTTTCGGAATTCTTTTGTGTGGCCCTGTAAATGAATAATAAATATTCTTTGCACCGCATATGCTTACAGAATGTATATTTAAATGCATTTCATAAAAGCATTTCAATTTCATTATGTTCGAAAGGCAGTAACATTATTAAAAACTATCTCAAACGATTTTTCCCCATAGGCCGTAATGTAATGGAATTCTTTTGAATGTCCCTGTAATCCCCCACTTCCACGCACCTCGACCAAACTGCCTTACTAACAGCAGGAGACCAAGGACTATCTAACCACACCAACCGCGTGTGTGTGGCAGTACGTGTTCATGGAGAAAAGTCTGGCTTTACCGACACACACTAGACTTTTATATATATATATATAGATTATTCTTTGGCTACCAGACAACCTATAATTAATTTGCCAGACAGAAATTTGGTTGATAAGTAAATGCCAGACGGCTTTGATTCTGGCAAAAAAGTGCCTGTTAGAGGAGTAGTTTATAGGTTAAAAAAAAAATATCTCATCTTCACGTCATTTAGGCGATCTTGGAAATTGTAACATATTACTCTTTCGCTGCTAGATTTAAAGCCGTCTGGCATTAACTTATCAACCGAATTTCTGTCTGGCAAATTAATTATAGGTTGTCTTGCAGCCAAAGAGTAGTATTATTACAATTTTATAGCTTTCTACAATGACGTGAAGATCACATGTTTTTTCAACTATAAATCGGGATCTGGCAATAATGGATTAATATCACGGATAGTTAGTAGAAACAGATGTTATAAGCAAAAGTCATGCTAAAATGACGTAATTTTGTAGTTTTTTCACCTGCATAACACCTACTCTCACAGGTAAACGCAACGCCTCCCGCCAGCCAGATCGTCCGCACTGCTAAAATCACGTGTTTTTTTTACGTTGCTAGCTCTTACACTATATGTTTTTGCCGAATTTCCAACACTTCACGACTTTTTTCACTAAAAACAGTGATTATTCCATCACTTTTGTGCAAATAACACACACAATTTTCTTACTTTCCATGATTCATATATATAAGTAACACGAACACGTATTATATTAAAAAAAGTATTTTAATGTACAAACAAAATAGCACTTCTAAAGCTGCACATGTTTCATTACGAATAAGAATTTTTTAATTACTCCAAAATTTTTCGAACAACTGCACGCTTGGTATGAGTCACGTGGTCTTGCATGAGGCTATCGCAGTTAGATTTGTTGTGATTCCGCACACATCCAGTTGAAATTCCTCTTAAGATAGCTTTCGCGAGGCATTGCAAAGCGGTTACTCATTTAATACACTCATTTCAGTATTCATTTGAAGTTTTGAATTTTTTAGAAACCATTCTTAGTACGCATTTACATCTTAAAATCAACCATCATGTCAAATTCCAACCTTCTTGTCTAACGACAACCTCTCTGTTGATAATGGCACTAAGGGGCGATCCATAAATGATGTCACACTTTTTTTCAATATTTTTTACCCCCTCCTCCCCTTTGTCACAAAATGTCACACTTCACCATACTTCCTCCCCTCCCCTTGTCACATGTCACGCTATATTACGTAAACATATACTTGCAGTTCAAAAACAAAGCACTACTTTATAGGTCATATTTCAATTTTTATTTTTGAACTTTATGTGTTTTAATGACATTTGTGAGTATAACAATAAAAATGGTTCGTGTACTTATTTTGTATGAAATAAGATTAAGGTTTACAACAAAAAACAGAATTAATATACAATATTAATAAAATATTAATATGAAAGAGCAATTGAAAACAGTACTATTTTAGAATTTGAAATGGAATTTAATATATTTGGTTTTTAAATCTTATATTTACTTTGTGAACACAAAATACTTTATAACAGGTTGATTTTGAAGAAGAAGTCTCAATATTAGGGTAGCGGTCGTTGCAGCAACTGGGAACCTGAAAATTTGAGCATGCGCATCAGCTTTTGATTTTTGCCTGAGTGAAGAACCAGATCGAAAATAAGCACCGTTTAAAAAAAAAGGAAATCTAGCTATACAATAATGAATGTTTTAGTAGTTGACTCCATTGAAGAAGTATAACAACAGATTAAAGACTATGAAAATGAAACATTTTCTAAATTCTAAAGTTGTGACAACTTATGCAGTTTTATATTTATATTAAATAAAAACAATAAAAAATTAGACTCATTCATAGATTTTTTTCTTCATAAAAACAACAACAGAAAGAGATATGATTATTTTACAAAAAAACATTATTGGATACACGAAACTCGCTGTGCAGCAATCTCAAAAATCGTCAATGCCACGGTCAGTAACGCGCGTATGAAACCGAAAAAAACATCACTGGACACTCGAAACTCGCTGTGCAGCAATCACTAAAATGCACGAAACTCGTCAATGCCGCGGTCAGTAATGCGCATATGAGCGCTCTGCACCCATAAACCGAAAAAAACGTCATTGGACACACGAAACTCGCTGTACAGCAATCTCTAAAATGCACGAAACTCGTCAATGCCGCGGTCCGTAACGCGCGTATGAGCGGTCCGTAACGCGCGTATGAGAGCTCCGCGCCCATAAACCGAAAAAAAAACATCATTGGACACACGAAACTCGCTGTATAGCAATCTCTAAAATGCACGAAACTCGTCAATACCGCGGTCAGTAACGCGCGTATGAGCGCTTCGTGCCGATGAAACCGAAAAAACATCATTGGACACACGAAACTCGCTGTGCAGCAATCTCTAAAAAGCACGAAAGTCGTCAATGCCGCGGTCAGTAACGCGCGTATGAGCGCTGCGCGCCCATGAAACCGAAAAAAAAAATCATTGGACACACAGAACTCGCTGTACAGCAATCTCTAAAATGCTCGAAACTCGTCAATGCCGCGGTGAGTAACGCGTGTATGAGCGCTCCGCGCCCATGAAACCGAAAAAAACATCACTGGACACACGAAACTCGCAATGAAGCAATCTCTAAAATGGACAAACCTCGTCAAAGCCACGATCTGGTAACAACAAACTGGTAATAACAAAAATCTATTTATCGTCTCGCCAAATCGTTATATGTCTGCAGATTGAATTGGCAATTTTTTTCAAAACGCGCCAAAATGCCATTTTTGTAAATGATTGCCAATCTGAAACTATGAGATAAACAAACCAGTGTGGCGGTTACTTTCAAAACTAAAGTGATTTTATCAGCGTTTTGAAAAAGAAAATTCAAGAAATATTAAAAATTACAAAAATATAAACTACAAAAATGAAGTGCTTAAAATAACTTCTTTTACCATTATGTTAAAGTTCTGATAACTTATGTAATTTTATATTTTTGTTAAATAAAAACAATAAAAAGTAAGAGTCATTTGTAGATATTATTGTGGCACAGATGCCATATACGCACTACGATGGCGCGATTTTGTTCTAAATCCAATTTGGCGAAAACCTCGTTTTCGAATACCAGTTACACATATATTTTTAAAACGGGAATAACAATACATAAAAAAAATGTTTAATTAATAACTATAGAACAAAACAATTTATATAATTTTAAAAAGAAAATAAAAGTAAATAAACAATTTATCAATAAATAAACAACAACCGGTTACCATATCAAGCAAAATAACGGCACTTTGGCGCCAGTTAAGTACCCCGGTGCGTATATGACATTGGCGTCAGAACAGAATCTCGCCAACGAGGTGCGTATATGACATCTGTGCCGTTATTTTTTCTTAAAAACAACAGCAAAAAGATATATGATTATTTTACATAAGAATTAAGTGAAAACACGAAGCAAAATTCGGTATTTTTCGAGAATATGAGCCTTGTCACTTTTTTTAGGCTTCAGAAAGAGAGATTTTCTGCCAACTGATGTAAATAAACCTGATAAGATTTTTTGCTTATTTATTAATTATAAGAATACTCTTAAATTTATCAAATTACTTTGTTTAGTCGTTATTATTATTACTAATAAAAAAATACCTAACTTAAATCAATAATTAAAAAATAGGTATATCTTTCTTAAAACGGTGTTTATTTTCAATCTGGTTCTTCACTCAGGCAAAAACCAAAAGCTGATGCGCATGCTCAAATTTTCAGGTTCCCAGTTGCTGCAATGACCGCTACCCTCAATATTAGTTGCACATAAATGGAATTGCCATCACATTTCATTTGTCACATTAATATGAACATTTATAAAATTATATATTAAATCATAAAATAGAAATTACTCTGAATCATTTACTATTACGATTCGCGCAATGTCTCGCGCAATTTTTAAATTTAAACTGTTTTGCAATATTAATTTTTGTTCATTTTACGTAATGTGTAATGTGACGTAAATGTGACGTAATTTCTCCTATTTAAGACTTCTAACGCATGTTAATGAATTTATTATTTTACAACATTCTTTCACTTTTAAAATTCACGTGTAATATGGTTTTTATGATAATTTTCAATGAGTTCCTGCTTTTTATATTTTCTTGTTTATAATAGTCACGTGTAAAATAAATTTTTAATTTGAAGCAAACATTATTGGTTGCACTTTTTATACAGTTGGCAACAGGTTAAATTAGTACAATTTTCTAAAATCTCTCTATTCTAAAAAAAAGTAACTACCGCTGTCACCGCCGCCGCCGCCGGTTTTGAATTTTTTGTGACCGGAGGTCTTTCTTCGTTAATATTAAGAAAAATAATGCATACAAAAATATGAAAATCGGTAGTGTTATACAGAAATGTTTGATAATCACGCTGATGCAGACAGTTTTCAAATCGAAGAATTATTTTAAGAGATATTTAATGCTAAAGTTGGACAAAATCGTTCCACTAAAAAAGTTTTATAGTAGCAAAAACTATACATCGGAATTTAATAATTTTTAGTTCATTTTATACGTTATAATTTCACGGTGTGCAGAATTGATTTATTTTTTTAATTTGACTCATTTTTCGAGGTTTTATATCTATTTTAAATTCAAATTTTCAGCATTTCGAGAGATATTTTTTACAGATTTTAGAAAGTGATATTAATTTAAACTGTTGCCAACTGTATAAACAGCGGAAACAATAATGTTTGCTTAAAAAAAAAAAAAAAAAAAAAAAAAAATATATATATATATTTATACGTGTAATAGATTAAAAATTTATTTACACGTGACTATTATAAACAGAAAAAAACATTTGGAATTAGAATTAAATAATTATGTACAAAAAGCAGGAACTTATTAAAAATTACGTCACAAAAACTATAATTACACGTGAATTTTAAGAGAGAAAGAAATTTGTAAAATAATAAATTTATTAACATGCGTTAGAAGTCTTAAATAGGAGAAATTATGTCATATTTACGTCACATTACAGTTATTACATAAAATGAACACAAAATAATATTGCAAAACGGTTTAAATTTACAAATTGCGCTAGACATTTATTTGATATTTTGAGAGGATATTTTTCAACTATTTTTCTTAGGAACGCGCAAATAGTATTTTATTTCTAACACAAGTAATTTCACGTGAATATTAAAAGGAGAAAGAATAGTTTGGTCAAAATTACGTCAGATTAAAAACGATTAATTTAAAATGTCTCATTTAAAAGAACTTTCTTTTCGCTTTGTTAAAAAATACCGGGAGACAAAGATTCTGTTTACTTAATTCCTTTTATATTAGCTTATTTTGAAATGTTGTTACACGTGTCTACGTCATCAAGTTATTTTTATTTCGACGTTTTATTTGTATTTTTATTAATGTTGTACTAATTTATTTGTTCTTTCGTTATTTAAAATAAAAATTATGTCAATTTGTATAATTTGGCGAGTGGTTTCGCGATTTATATTATTTGGCGAAATTAGTCGACGGGATAATCAAGTAGTACCGCAGCGGATTTGGCGTTAAAATTTCCCCAATCAAAGAGAAATGAATAGAAATCCGTTTATAGGGAGATCGCCACTGTTTTTTAAATTATAATTCAATCTTTTGAAATCTTTTTAAAGCCGATCACATTAGCGTGCATTTAGAGTCTGCGGTGTCTGGACGGGGGTTGGCGAGCGTAGCTCGTAGGGGGCCGATCCCCCTAGTAAGTAAAAAATATCTCTCGAAATGCTGAAAATTTGAATTTAAAATAGAAATAAAACCTCAAAAAATGAGTCAAATTAATAAACTGAGTGCAGTCTGTACACCGGGAAATTCTGACGCATAAAATGATCTAAAAATGATTAAATTCGGATGTACAGTTTTTGCTGCTATAAAACTTTTTTAATGGAACAATTTTGTCCAACTTTAGCATTAAATATCTCTTTAAATATTTCTTCGATTTGAAAACTGTCTGCATCAGCGTGTTTATCAAACATGTCTCTATAATTTCACCGATTTTCATATTTTTGTATGCAATATTTTGCTTAATATTAACGAAGAAAGACCTCCGGTCACAAAAAATTCAAAACCGGTTCCGGCGGCGGTGACAGCGGTAGATACTTTTTTTTAGAATAGAGAGAGAGATAGAGAGAAGAGATATTATAAAGAAGTAAAAATTGTTTTATAATAAAACACTCATACTACAATATATATTAAAACACACATACACACATAATAACGCCTGCATTCAACAGTTAAAGGTATATATAAATATTATACAGACATACAAACAATAACTACAATAAACCCAACTGGAGTGAAAAATTAGCCAGAGCCAGGAATCGAACCCGGGACCACAGTATACAAGACTGCTGCTCTAACCATTGAGCTACTCCGGCCGATGCCTGAGTCTGCAATTTCTCACTAATAAACCATGTTGGGGAAGTCACCAGCCATCTATTTATGTGTGTATGTGTGTTTTAATATATATTGTAGTATGAGTGTTTTATTATAATTATCGTAGATCGATGTAATAGTAAAATCTATTCATCGTTGTCCGGCCATCCAAGGCTGTCGTATAGATGGCTGATGACTTCCCCAACATGGTTTATAAGTGAGAAATTGCAGACTCAGGCATCGGCCGGAGTAGCTCAATGGTTAGAGCAGCAGTCTTGTATACTGTGGTCCCGGGTTCGATTCCTGGCTCTGGCTAATTTTCCACTCCAGTTGGGTTTATTGTATTTATTGTTTGTATGTCTGTATAATATTTATATATACCTTTAAAAATTGTTTGTTTGTTAGAGGTAATCTCTGGAGCTACCGAAGCGATTTCAAAAGTAACGGTATCAAAATGATGGTGTTAGTCCAACTTAGAACATAGGCTATATTTTATGTCGGTGCCACTACCCCAAAGGGGGTGCACGAGCAAAAAACGTTCTAAAAATGCGATTTTTGCGTTACTGAAGGGCCTAGAAATATGAAATTTGGAATATTAGTTACTTATAAGATATAAATGATGTCCAAGAACAGTTCTTAAATAATTTGAAATTTAAAAGGGGTGAAAATGCGCGAAAAGCGTTCTAAAAAACGTTCTACATGGTGGTTTCCACACAATCTCAGGAAATACCAAACCGATTTAAAAAATAATGGCGTCAAAATGATGGTGACAACCCTTGCTCCAACATAGGCTATGTTTTATGTCGGTGCCACTACTCCAAATGGGGTGCAGGAGAAAAACGTTCTAAATTGCGGTTTTTGCGTTACGGAAGGGCCTAGAATCGTGAAATTTGGAATGGTAGTTAGTTATAAGATATCAATGATCTCTAAGGACATTTCCTAAAAAAATCGAAATTTAAATGGGTGTCAAAATGTGCAAAAAGCGTTGTAAAAAACGTTCTAAATTGCGATTTCTATGCAATCTCAGGAAGTCTGAACCGATTTCAAATATAATGGTGTAAAAATGATGGTGACAGATCTTGCTTCAAGGTAGGCTATATTTTATATTAGTTTCCACTACCCCAAAGGAGATTCAGGAGCAAAATGAGCGAAAAGCGTTCTAAAAACGTTCTAAATGATGATTTGTCAGCAATATCTCAGGAAGAATCAAACTGATTTCAAATATAATGGTAGGAAATTGATGCTGATAGCCTCTGCTCTAACATAGACGCTATTTTATGTCGGTATCACTATCACCTAAACGTTGCAGTAGCAAATAAGCGTTCTAAATTTCGATTTTTGTGATCGGTAGGGGCTAGCAACTTAAAATTAGGCAAGGTACATATTTATTAGATATAAATGATCTTTAAGAACAGTTTCGAAAAAATTGGAAATTTAAAAAAGGGTGAAAATGCGCGAAAAGCGTTCTAAAAACGTTCTATATTGCGATTTCTATTCAATCTCAGGAAATACCAAACCTATTTCAAAAGTAATGGTTGCAAATCAATGGTGACAGTCCCTGCTATAACATAGGTTATATTTTATGTTGCTGTCACTACCATCTGAGGGTTGCAAAAGCAAAACATGTTCTAATTTGCGTTTTTTGCATAACTGAGGGGTCTAACACTTTGAAGTATGGCATGGTGTTTACTTACAAGATGCAACTGCTTTCTAAGAACAGTCGAAAGAAATTCCAAATTTAAAAAGTTGAAGTGAGCGAAAAGCATTATAAATTACAATTTTTATGTAATCTTATCAAATATCAAACCGATTAAAAAAATAATGATGACAAATTGTTGGTGATAGAACCTGCTCAAACATAAACTATATTTTATGTCTCTGCAACTACCAGCAGAGAGTTGCAGGAGCAAAAATTTTCTAAATTGCGATTTCTGTGATACTAAAGAGGCTAGAATCTTAAAATATAGCATGATAGTTACTTATAAAATATAAATGCCCTCGAAGGACTATCGAAAATAAATTCGAATTAAAAAGGGGTGAAGCGAAGAGGAGGTGTGAAAAGCGTTCTAAAAAATTCCTAAATTACGATTTCTATGCAATTTCAGGGAATATAAACCGATTATAAAAGTAATAGTTGCGAATCAATGGTAACACTCTCTGATCCTACACAGGCTATATTTCATGCCGATGATTCTACCACCTGGGGTTCACAGGAACAACAAACGTTCTAAAAAAGGCCTTTAAAAGCTTTCTAAATTACGTTTCTGTGGAATATTAGGAAATAACCAACCGATTTCAAAATTAATGTTGGCAAATTAATGATGACAGTTCCTATTTCAACATAGCCCTTTATGTTGAGAGAGGTGGTAGGACTTGGAATTTGACATGATAGTTAATTTTAAGATGTAAGAAGACGGTTTCTATAAAATTCAAAACTTCAAATGAATACTGAAATGAGCGTATTAATTGAGCATAAAAGTTTCAAAATATTTTCTAAATTATCATTTATTTAGTTTTATTAATTTAAGTCTCATTTCTGCCTAATGCAGTGTAATAATGATGTTTAATCAAACTGTGTTTTAAATAGTAATTTTTGAATTATTCCTAAAAGTAATAAGTACCTTTTAATAAAATAAAATATTACTTTTTAATAAAATAAAAATTTAGTTAGTACCTTTTAATAAAAATTAGACATATAAATATCACTTGGCATATTTCAAATATTACGCGAGCAAAGCCGCGGGTAGTATCTTATAATTAACTACCATTCCAAATTTCATGTTTCTAGGCCCTTCAGTAACACAAAAATCACATTTTTAGAACGTTTTTTGCTCGAACACCCCCTTTGGGGTAGTGGCATTGACTTAAGATATAGCCTATGTTCTAACGTGGACTAATACCGTCATTTTGATACATTACTTTTAAAAATAGGTTCGGTAGTTCCAGAGATTACCTCCTGCAAATAAACAAACTTTACTTCTTTATAATATTAGTATAGATATAGATTGGAATTGAAGCATAGGAACTGTTTGTTTAGAGTCAGATCTTTCTCTTTACAAACAAAACTTCATGACTGATGTCACGCCTATGAAAGTGTCTACACTGTAAAAAATAATTGTTGATTTTACAGTATAATGCTGGCAGCTTGGATACCAGTATTATACTGTAAAATTAACAGTAATAAACCGTTAATAAACAGTAGTATATTGTTTTATAAATGAAAATGCAGAAATATACCATACATTACTACTTAGCGGTATATTACTGTTTATTATTGTTATTTAACGGTATTTTTGTTGATTTTACAGTATTATATTGGCATCCCAGCTGCCGGTATAATACTGCAAAATCAACAATTTATTTTTTGCAGCGTAGAAAATGACGGTATTTTCATGTAACCATTGTAGTTATTTCACTGAATGAAAATGTAAGTTTGTATTTAAAAATAATACACAGGTGAAACATTAAGTTATAAATGAAATATTGCGGGATGGCGAATTTCACATTATAGGGATATAATACGTACCGGGGATAATCTGCCATTGTCCAGATGGCGGAAAGAAAAATAGATGAAAGTTTTCAGGATGATGAGTTTCAAAATATAATGATGGGGTACGGAGATTTTTCAATTCAGTTTCTTGTGCCCTCCCCCAAGCCCCGTATATTATCAATGACGATGATAAGTAAATAAATTAAAATTAATGTAAGAATAAATTTATTAGGAATATGAAATAATGAATAAACTTTAAAATAAATTGGGCACGTCTCCATTTTTGTGTGAAATATTTTTTCAGTATTCAAGAAGTTATTTAAAGTCCGGTTCAGGTAAGTTCAATATAATTGTTGTATAATCCATCATGTAGACTCTTTCCATTTTTCTTTATTTAATGATTATCACACAATGCCTTGTAGGGGGCGAATCGATATTCCATGATCTATCTTGACCTTACAGATAAAATTTTGTTGTATGGTAAATTTTAGAACAGGGGGTGTAATGCCGAGATTTTTTTTAAATCTGTCCTCTGATCTCCCTAGGAGACAAACCCATAGCTCAGTGTCTTTAAATCCGTTATAAAACCCATCAATTACAAGAAGGCACTGAAGAGAGGAGGCCGAGATAGAACAGTGTCAGAAAAATCTTGTGACCCAATATTTTATCAGAACTACTGAAGCATTCGTATACATAAAAGTGTGAAATAAAATATGACTAGTACCAAACGATTAGTAATGACGTCTATAGTAATTAATGTAAAACTTAAATTTTGCTCAAGGAAGCACTGAAGAGAGGAGGCTGAGATAGAAGAGTGTCAGAAAAAACTTGCGCCCCAGTACTTTATCAGAACTACTGAAGTCTTCGTATACATAAAGGTATGAGATAAAAATGTGACTAGTACCAAACGATTAGTAATAACGTCTATACTAATTAATGTTATGCTTAAATTTTGCTCAGGAGGTCCTCTAGATACAGAAATTGTATGAAAATTTGCAATACTAACACCTACTGTTGACATGAAATTTCGATTCCTTGGTAAATTTTACTGTTTTTTTGGCAAATTTTTTTTAGTGTGGAAGCGCTTATTGAGCTTAGAGAAAAACAAATTGTTTTGCGTGATCTTAAATGTGAAGATTCTGGAATTAATTTATTACTCTCAGGTGCCGATTTAAGTAGCACATTATTTATTAATAAATGTATGGAATTACATTCAGGTTTATTTTTGATATCATAGATAGGTCTCGAATTTATAAAATAGGTCTTTCCGCGATATCGAAAAAGCCTTTTTGCAGATTAATATAGACCCTAAGTACATAGATTTTTTTTAAAAGGATTTTAATATCTTTTGCGAACGAAAAAATTATTTATAGACATTGCAGGGTGCTTTTTAGAGTGAGTTCGATCCCGTTAGTGTTGGCAGTCTCGATATCTCATTTATTGGACAATATACCTCTTAATTATATATATATAAAAGGCTGAAAAACAGAAATATTCGTTTGATGTTGACAATTGTGTAACGGGTGTTTCGAAAACTTCCGAATAAGAAGAATTTATCAAGCAGGCAAAATGCATTATGTCTCGAGGTGGTTTCAGTTGGAGAAATTGGGAAACTAAATGTTCAATCTCTTTATGTTTCAAAGAGTTCTGGTGTAATAAAATTGCCTGTGATATTGTGTGATCTTAACAAGGATAGGCTTAAGTGTAATTTAACTTTTGGATAAACTGAATAATAATGAAAATTTCACCAAAAGATTAATTTTTAGCTAAATACAGAATTTTTTTTTTGACCCAGTTGGAAAGTCGTGTCCGGAAATTTCGAAAATTATATTGCGACAAATTTGAAAACTAGAACAGGGTAGGGATTCTCTTTTATCAAAAGAAACTCAGAGAGCTTTTGAAAAATGGTTCAGCGGAATAAGTATATTAGAGCAAGTTCGAATACCTCAATATGTTGAAGTGAACGAATCCATCGAAATGCATGTTTTTATGGATACATGCAAAGAAGCGTATGCAGCTTGCATATTTTCAGTATTGAAAACCCGGAAGGTGTAAAAAAACAACTAATTAGACCAAAAGCTAGAGTTGCCCCCTATATTAAGTAAGCGTCGATTCGTAGATTAGAATTAATAGCATGTAACGTCAGAGTTCGGAGCTAGGTTGGCATATTCAGTGCAGCAAGCTCTTTGAGTGGAGAATATGAAAACAGTTTTCTGAAGTGATTCCACGATGGTTTCGTTGTACTGGTTAAATAAATGCGGTTACTGGTCTGTATTTGTTTCAAACAGGGTAAAAGAAATAAAAAGCCATTTTCCCAATAAATAACGAATGGGAGCATGAGCCTGGAAAAATTAGCTCTGCTGATCTGATTTCACGTGGGTGTTCTCCTAAGCCAGGGACACCTAGCTTATGGCCCCATAATTGGTACGCGATAGAATATTTTCAGCACGGCATTCATTGAGGTTCTAAAACAAAATAGAATGAAACCAACAAAACACACAAATTTACACAAGCTGGACTTTATTTTTTAATATTTCTGAAATTGGAAAATGGGAGAGCTATTTATTGAATTTTAATTATTTCAATATGGGTTCAATAATTCACCAAATTAAGATAATATTGGAAGAATATCCGGCATTATAAGCAAAAATGTCGATCATGAAATTATAGCGATTTGGTAGTAAATTTTCAATTCTGACAGTTGTTCCCTCTATCTATTCTTGCGAGTCAGTATTTTCGAAAATGAATTATACGAAAATCTTAAATAGAAACCATTACTCATATGATTTCAAATCAGCTTGCATCCAGCTCAAAGTAACTAGATGAACCCTATATTAATTATTTGGCATCCAAGATGCAATAACAGAAATCGCATTTACTATTTTATTACTTTCTAAAATACGTTACTATAATTATTACATGTATGTTACCCTAATATTTTTTAATCACAATAAACAAAAATTCAAGTAATTTTGATTTAACCATTTTGGTCCACTAAATTATTTTTTGGTTCATCATGGTTACGTAATTGGCATGCCGATGTAAAACGGTTCACCATTTCCGTTCCTGTCCTAATCTTGGTGGTGGGAAGGATCATCATGACTAACTGAAGAAAGGGATAAATGTCCCATGACAGAGATTATTGGTTGTGAAACTCCAGACATTACCAGTGAAGGGAGAAAAGTAAAGTTATGTATAGTAAATACATCAGTTAAAAATATTCCCTGGTACGCAAGGGCGCTTCCAAAATTTGAGTAGATTGTTAGACTAGTTGCTTGGGTGTTAAGAAGATTCATAAATAATGTGAAATTGCGATACAGTGATGAGAAAAGTGATAAACTATCGGTTGGGGAATTAAAACATGCTGAAAAAATTTTAATTTCAGTTGTTCAAAATGAGTTTCTTCCGGATATAGATTCGATACCTTACTTAAGCTGTTTCACAGATGAAAAAGACATAATTCGAAAAAAGACAAGAATTACAAAGCGTATTGGTACTCCATATTTCAAAATCGCCCATTTTTTAACCTGATTATTGTATTTTCAGGATTAGATTGATTGAACATTTATATGTAGTTAATTGACATGGTGGAACTCACATTCTTTTTTTACGAGAAAAATATTGGATACAAAGAAGCGGAAAAATTGTCCCAAAAGTTGTAAATAAATGCATTCCTTGCCAGCGTAATAAAGTTAAATCTCATGAATTCGATTCTGTGTCACTGCCTAATGATCGCATTAAAGATTCGGGTGTTTTTGAAATTGTAGGTGTTGACGTAAATGGACCTTTATTTGTTAAAAATGCAGAAAACCAGGACAGTGCTCTATACTTGTGCGGTCTATAGAGTCGTGCATTTGGAGCGTGCCTCCTCCTTGTCAACTGAAGCTTTTCTCCTGTCTTTGTAACGTTTCATAGTAAGGAGAGGAAGATCTAGAGTTATTTACTCTGACAACACTACCAATTTCACAGGTGCCAATAAATAATCTATTAAAGATTGACTGGGATAAAATACTTCGTTTCTCCGATGTAAAGCAAATCATTTGGAAATTCAATTTTCCCTCAGCCGCCTGATGCACTTTTGGGTGATTTTCCGATTCTAGCTGGCCAAAAGTCGATTTTTAAAAGTTTTTCCTAGCGTAATTTAGTTTTTGCCTGTTATAGCTCAATAGTTGGGGCGTTCTACCCTGCTATTGGTTTTATATAAATATAATTGTATGGTCCATAGACTAGTGCAAAGTTGGTGCTTCTTAGTTGGGAATGAATCAATCAATTTGAGTATAGTTCTTTAATCTGTTACTTGAAGCGGAATAAAATATACTGCATGATTATGGACGCTTCCACACAAAATATGGACTTTATTTTATAGAATTTATGTGCAGAAATTTTGCACATATCAGCTGTTATTTCATATTTAATGTCGCAAAAAACTCTATTTTTTTTTTTACAATTTTTCAGTTTTAATATAGAAAAAGTTATATGATAAAGCACGATTAAGCTCAAGTTTTGATATGATTAAATAGTTTAGATTATTACCCTTTCGTTCCAATTTAATTTGTCTGCCCCTAGGTGCCTCCCCAGTTTTTAGGTGCGTTCGTAATTATATAAATACGTAGCACCTATAGTCGTCGTTCAGTCCGTCCGTCTGTCCGTCTGTCCGTCCGTCTGTCCGCATGTAACAGAGCAAAAACTACCCAACCGAATGGTCTGAAATTTCAAATATATGATTGTTGCAAAATTTTGTCGAGCCATTTCAAATTTTATGAAAATCGGATGAATAGTTTAATTACAGGGACAGTCAAAAGTTTTTCTTTACATTACGGCCAATGGGAAAAATTATTGCAAGTGGATTTTAATGATATTACAGCCTTCCGAATGATCTGAAATTTTAAAGATATAATTGCTGCAAAATTTTGTCGAGCCATTTCAAATTTTATGAAAATGGGATGTATAGTTTAATTACAGGGACAGTCAAAAGTTTTTCTTTACATTACGGCCAATAGGAAAAATTATTGCAAGTGGATTTTAATGATATTACAGCCTTCCGAATGATCTGAAAGTTTAAAGATATAATTGTTGCAAAATTTTGTCGCGCTATTTCAAATTTTAGGAAAATCGGATGTATAGTTTAATTACAGGGACAGTCAAAAGTGTTCCGTTACATTACGGCTAATAGGAAAAATTATTGCAAGTGGATTTTAATGATATTACAGCCTTCCGAATGGTCTGAAATTTTAAAGATATAATTGTTGCAAAATTTTGTTGAGCTATTTCAAATTTTAGGAAAATCGGATGTATAGTTTAATTACAGGGACACTCAAAAGTGTTCCGTTACATTACGGGGAATGGGAAAAGATTATTGGAAGTGCATTTTAATGATGCATCAAACTATGCACTTTATGAAGTGCAAAAAATTATACATTCAGTACAATATGGGGTGCAAAAATAATTATAAAACTAGTTATAGTACGAACGCACCTCATTTGCCACGTTTGACGAGCAATTTCCAACTTGTTAGAATTGTTTTAGCTTATTAAATCTAAATAATTTTTTTTGAAATTTTAGTTCAAGTACCATTTTCTTTTTACCAAAGACAGCAGAATTTATGTTAGTCACGTAAATAAACTTTTGCGCCATTATGCAATGGCAACAAGATTTAAAAATTAACGAAAATGTGAATTTGGCCGAAAATATTTTGTTTATAGAGGAAAATTACAATAAAGAGCACGTGAAGTTTTGCAAGAGCGAAATGTTTAAATTTATGACCAAATTTGGACAAAAATTGCCAGTTGTATGTAGATATATCGGGACAAAATGATTTAAAACATATTACTTGGCTGTATACTTCAATTGGTTACAAAATTGATCCAGCCAAATTCTCCAAATTCAGATTTGATACAATGCAAAACATAATGTAGGCATTTTCTCATATCTTATGATCCCTATTCTTTACATAAGGTTCCTCTGTGCAGAGATAAATATACAACAGAATATACAACACAGCATTTTCATTAAAGCTGTCGAATGTTTGCCCCATATCTTAAATTTTAGAGAAAGAAATTTTAGGATCTGTTATACTAATACAAAAATAGTTTTATCATTTTAGCTTCCATACCGTTAAGAAAGTATCATTAAAATTATCAAGAAGAACGTAAAATCATGCGTCAATCAGATTATGAAACATTTTTTAACGCATTCGGACTACTATAATAAAACTTTATAGCTTAATAACGTGAAAAACGATCTCTAAGTAATAATTTGTAAAACATATAACATGTTTGAAAACAAAATTTCAACCAAAGTCGAAAAAAATAGCTGAAAATTTTGTACATCCCTGTATATGAACTATAGATTTATCATATAATTCACAATATGCTAAAATTTAGAACAGTTAATGAACGCATAGCATAGCTGAAAATTCCTCGTCAGCAATTTCCGTCAATAAACGGAAATGTACTTCAGATATTTTATCCAGCCCTGTATATGATTTATAGAATTTATACACACTAAATAGTATGCAATTTTTATAATTTAAAAAAGTGCTCCACAATTGAAAACGCACTTCCATCAATTATTTTTCCATACAGAGGGAAAAAAAACTGATTTATTTTGTGTGCCTCTGTATATGAAAGATGAGTGGCACATCATATTCAATAGTAAGCATCTTATAGAGCCCGCGGATATATACAATATCAATTTAAATACTTTTAAAATAGTGTAACATGAACAAAATACACCACAAACAATTTTTCTCCATAGACCATAATGTAACATAATCCTTTTTAGTGTCCCTGTAAATGATCTATAAATGCTATACATTACCATATTTTATAGGAATCATCTTGTAGTGCACTTCATAGATATGTATATAAATTTCAAAGTGTTTGAAATTATGAAACATCATTAAAAACCACCGCAAACGATTTTTCCCCATAGGCCGTAATGTAATGAAATACTTTTGAATGTCCCTGTAACGAAATTATGACGCTACATTTTGCAATACCTAACATTCAATAGTGACTATCAATAACATTTCTCAATTTCATGGCGACGCGACTATATTGACTCCAAAAATAATTTTCGCCAGCTAGAATCGGTAAATCACCCACCGTGTGATGGCTTAATCAAGAGCTTCTATATGGTATACACTTGGTAAAGCTATTGTGACTTTGGAGGAATTACAAACAATCTTGTGTGATTGCGAAGCTACTATAAATTCTCGTCCTCTTACATATCAATATAAAAATCCAGAGGATTTGGTTTCTCTGACACTTAGCTTGTATTTAGTGCAAAACTGGAATTCGAATATAACTGTCATTGACGCAGTTGAAGTTAATCAGTTTCACAAAAAACTGCGATACAGAGCTAATCTCCCGAATCAATTGAAAATATGCTTTCGAATAAACCTTGGACAACTTATAGAAAGGCGTCGTCAAATCTCCCAGTTATCCGACCAGATTGGAGACGATGTACAAAAATGTCTCAATCGGCTGTTATCCAAAATTATAGATCAAATTACAGATAAAAATGGAAAAGTTAGAACAGTTAAATTAAAAACAGAATATGGCGTAAATTTAAGAACCACACAACGAGTTTTTCTATTAGAACTATCACATACTGACATTTCTGATTATTTTTTTCAGTTAGAAAAAAGTAATGAAGATGATTTCATGCAACAGATTTTCCTGACTTGCAGGCTGGAGCCTGGAGCTGAAGCAACGAGTTACAGAACCCGACTTGGCCGTGTGTCCAAATTGCCGCAGAGATTTCTTTTGGCAAATAGAAATATAGTTTTGAGTCAGCGATTAAATTTGGTTGAAAACACTACATGATATAAAGAAAAAACTTTCAAGAATTTTTTGAACTTAAAAATGCTTTTTCTCCATCAATACACGTGCTATTCTTACACAAATGAATATACATATTGTACAATATCCACATATTCGTATGCTGTAGCGATACATCATTTCGTGAATTATGTTTTACAGGGTAATCCCAAATATTATTTGTTTTTTTCGATTTTTTGTTCGCTTTCTAAATGTCCTTCTGATCAAATCGTTGTTGATAAATATAAAGTCAAACACATTCTTCATAATCCTGAAGTTCCAGAAAAAATCTGACAAATATATCTTTAAATATTTAACAATATCTCTAAAATTGTAAGTGCCCGGTGATTAATGGCTATATAGCGTATTACAGCTTTATGTATATGCTGTATTAGTCAATATATTTACAGTTTTCCCATTAAGCATCGTAAACACAAGTTTTTTTTTTTTTTTTTAATAACTTTCTATTAGGTAAGATGGATTGATGTTGAATTTATGTTATCAATTTGCCTTTCAATATTACTAACTTTTCCTTTAACATTATTTGGTGTTTTTTGCCTATATAGGAAAATTTTTATGGTCCTGCCGAAAGGAATATTGTACAAATCTACCTACATACTCAATCTGAAACGTCCCAAAAAATTTTTTTTCCGGCCCCCAACGTTTCTGTTTTTACACGTTTTAATGTACGTGGTTCAATAAAACATGGAATAATGGAAGCTGCATATAAACAGAATAATGTCCTAAAATAGTAAAAATTTAATAGTGCCTACTGAAGGAATACCATACAATAATAACTGCTCAATCGGAAACCTCTCCAAAATTGAATTTTATTTAGCTCTCTAAAATTTCGCTTTTACACATCCCGTTATAGACGAGGTTCCGTCTTCGCTGGCATAATTTAAAATATTTCTTCCATGCGGACTAAAACTTTTTTACGTTTAAATAAGGAGCCCGTTATAGACAGGTTTCGTTTTCATACGATTTACTGTACTTTTATGCTCCGATTTAGAAGCCACTGTCCGTCTTTTTTTTTTTTTTTTTTTTTTTTTTTTTTTTTCTCCCTATTCCGCATTTTGTGAAACTGGCAACCTAACTACAATCGTGAATGTTGTCCACTAAATCACAGCTAAATTAGTGATCCGGATAGAGGGGGGAGGGGGGGAGTGTCACTGCTTTGCTGTAAATTACAGCCTTCTCTCTTATCTAGACACACGGCAGTGTGTCAGCCAAGTTCGCCTGACATAGCCGTGTGTTATTTACACGAACCATTTCGAGCTGTTTTCGTCAAATTTCAATGCTCTACTACTGAAAATCTATGAGAGCTACGTACTTGTTATACGAAATGTGTAGTAAGGCCACCCTAATTACCTAAAATCCAAAATTTTATAAATAACGCATAAATAGTTTCCGAGATAATGACATTTGAAAATGTCTGATAATCGATAATTTTACCACTGATTGACTGACTGACTGACTGACTCACTCATCAAAAAGATCTCGTATATCTACTGCAGCTACAGACTTCAAATTTGGTGCCAAGTTTGTTTACACTATAAAACTCAGGAAAAAAATAAAAAAATTGTGAAAATCGATGAATTACCCACCTGGGGGTGCCCATTTTTACTTTAACATTACGTCTATTAGGCGAAATTTTAATTTGCCGTAGGAGGGGGACTCTGTTCTGTCGCCAAATACCGCCAAGTTTCTCGCCAACATGGCAATATATCGCCAAATTTGGCGACCAAAATTAGTCGCCAAAAGTGAAGCCACCTTGGCGATATCTCTAATATTTCGCCAAATTCCCATAGACTTCCATTGTAAACCTATCTACTTACTGGGGGTTTATCTGGCTTACTTGCTTACAGAAAATCAACAAATTGAGATATTCTGTCCGTCACAGAGCCCGTTCTCCGAAACTGTATATGTTGGACACCTGAAATTTTGCATACTTATAGCTAAACACCACACATCATACGACAAATCATAAAATTTTGAAAAAGTCGTACATTTAACCCTTTGTGCTCCCACATGTGTATTTTAAACAATTCTTTCTAAGTGAGACCCTAATTAGGTTGGAGGCGTGAAATTTTACAGACATATAGCTGAACACCTCACATCAAACGACAAATCATAAAATTTTGAAAAAGTCGTACATTTAACCCTTTGGGCTCCCACATGTGTATTTAAAAAAAAATACTTACTAAGTGAGCCCTAATTAGGTTGGAAGTATGAAATTTTGCATTCTTATAGCTGAACACCTCACATCAAATGACAAACCATAAAAATTTGAAAAAGTCGTACATTTAACCCTTTGGGCTCCCACATGTGTATTTTAAACAATTCTTTCTATGTGAGCCTCTAACAAGGTTGGAGGCGCGAAATTTTGCATACTTATAGCTGAACACCTCACATGAAATGACAAATCCTAAAATTTTGAAAACTTGTAAATTTAACCCTTTGGGGGTCTCACATGTGTATTTTAAACAATCCTTTCTAAGTGAACCCCTAATTAGGTAGGAGGCATAAAAGTGTACATACATATAGCTGAACACCTCACATCAAACGAAAATCTATAAAATTTTGAAAAAGTTGTACATTTAAACCTTTGGGCTCCCACATGTGTATTTTAAACAATTCTTTCTAAGTGAGTCCCTAATTAGGTTGGAGGAGTGAAATTTTGCATACTTATAGCTGAAGACCTCACATCAAACGACAAACCATAAAATTTTGAAAAAGTCGTACATTTAACCCTTTGGGCTCTCACATGTGTATTTTAAACAATATTTTCTAAGTGAGCCTCTAATTATGTTGGAGGCGTGAAAATTTGCATACTTATAGTTGAACACACATCAAATGACAAACCATAAAATTTTGAAAAAGTCGTACATTTAACACTTTGGGCTTCCACATCAGTATTTTAAGCAATTCTATCTAACTGAGCCCCTTATTAAATTGCAGATTTGAAATTTTGCATACTTATTGCAGAACACCTGAGGCCAGGCGACAAATCATAAAATTTTGAAAAAGTCTTACGCTTAACGCTTTGAGCTACCACATATGTATTTTAAGCAATTCTTTCTAAAGGAGCCCCCTAATTAAGTTGGAGACATGACTTTTTGCATACGTATAGCTAAATACCTCAGACCACACGAGAAATCATAAAATTTTCAAAAAGTCTTATATTATTTACTCATCTGGGCTCTAACTTGTGTATTTTAAGCAATTTTTCTAACCTCCGTCCTTTTCACCCGGTGAGCACTTTTCCAACTTTTGCGGACACACCTTTGACCATTCTTTCATATTATGCACCATAGCCTTACATATTTTAGTTCCACTTTTTACCGCCAGGGGCACCTACTTAATCGGGTGCTATGGGCTCAATCCCCTCGACTAATATATCTACGGATAGTATGTAAAACGGAGTTTCGTTCGGATAGAGGTTTGTTTAGAATAGAGTGCGCCCCTGGTTGCGAAATGTGGAACTAACATATTTTTCAAAAGGATAAAGTGTTTTGAAAGGAATATTAAACGAAACCCCCTGTGCGATCTGTGATCACACTTACCCACTTGTTATTTTCAAAATCATCAGAGAAAGGGATATTTAGTTAATTAAATTTGATTCCTTTAATTTAATTCCTTTGCATTGCCTCTTTGCCGGCACCCATGGATGAATGATACATAGTGTGGCATAAGCACATAACTTTATTTTTCACTTTCAGTACAAAAAAGCAGGCCCAACTATAGGATATTTAATTGGAAAATTTAATAGGAAAATTTAATATAGGAATTTAATAGGAATTGTTGTTTCAGAAACAATAAAATTTTCGAATCAGTACATTTCGTTTCAAAACATGTATTCAATGTAGCAGTATTAAAATACAGATTTCTGCTGCAAATTGACAGCCAAATAGTTTGTTGTAGGAAAGTTAAATTAAAATTGAAATTTGCTTGGTGAATAAAATAGTCACATGTAAACACATTAAAAAGCATTAAGTAAGGTGTCTAAATATATTGTAACTTTACAAAAAGTAATGATATCTAACAAAAACATAGCTGTGAAAAAAGGGAGCCAAGTTCTGTAAAGACAATGGCAAGAAAAGAAGTGATATCTAAGTTGGTGCCAAGTTCAAACAAAATTCACTCAAACTTACCTACTGAAGTATTATAGCATTTTTTAAATTGTTTAGAAATAAAAATTATTGATAGCATATTAATAATAAATCTAGAACTTGGCAAGTTTTTGATAAACGTTATGCCTATCAATTTCATGTCTTAATAAAATGATGATTTTAATATTAACTACAATGCCATTATAAAAAAAATTAATATAGTTATTATTATAAACAAATGACTCATGTTAAAGATTTGATAAACCAATAAATACACAAATACATCCCGCTCCTCTTTGGTTATCACTCTAGCACCCACCCTTCGGAAACCTCAATGCAAACAGACTAAAAGGCCTGAGAAAGAGACAGATACCTTTACTCTTGTTCTTGGTCATCCCTCCAGAGACTGCACCCCTTTAACCCTTCAGGGGCAAAGAGCTTTTATTCGTGACCTGCTGAAATGATTCAATCTCACCAGAATTTAAAAACAAATTTATTTCAAAATGGGTAAAAGCTTCTTTTCACGTATTTAATAAAATTAAACTTTTTAGTCCTGAATTATAGTGTCAATGTGGCATTTTGCAGTTAAAATTAGGTGGGATATATTTTATCCCACCACCCTTCAAGGGGTAGGAGCTCACTCAAATGAAGGCTTCCAAACATGAAATAACAAGTTTAGATATAATAATGTCATTAATAAAAATAAATGACTTGTAGGTAAAAACTTGCCAAGTTCTAGATTAATTATTAATATGCTATCAATAATTTTTATTTTTAAACAATTTAAAAAATGCTATAATACTTCAGTAGGTAAGTTTGAGTGAATTTTGTTTGAACTTGGCACCCACTTAGATATCACTTCTTTTCTTGCCATTGTCTTTACAGAACTTGGCTCCCTTTTTTCACAGCTATGTTTTTGTTAGATTTCGTTTAACTGCCGCCACTGACTGAATATTTAGACATAATTCTGAATTAACCCATTAATACATAGTGAATTGCTATTTACAAATTTGCCTACTTGATTTCCATTTTGAAATAATCGGTTTTGATACAAATATTTTCAATACTGTGCTCAAACAGTTATTAACGTCTTCAGAGCAATCAAGAATGTTAAATTAAAAAAAAAAAAAAAAAAAAGCTGACAAAGGGTTTCTTTTTATTTTTGTTCAGATAAACTAAAAGAAAATTTCTCTCCAAGAATTAAAAAAAAAGAAATAAAATCGTTTTTAGAAGTCATAGCATTTTTCTCTCATCAATTTGCAAATTTTGCATTTTTGTTCAGATAAACTAAAAATTTTTTCTCTCTTCAAGAGCTAAAAAAAAAAATAAATAAAAAGAAATAAATAAAACGTTTTTAGAAGCCATCGTATTTTTCTCCTATCTCATTAATTTGCAAAACGGAATTAAGCTCTGAAAATATTATTTTATTGACATGGCTCCGCTACGCGTGCTGTCAACAGTAATAACAAAAACAGTAGTTTCAAATGTAAAAGAAAAGAAAAGAATGCACTTGGCAGACGAAAATTGTGCAAACGGCTTATTTGTTACGTGTTGAGAGAAAACTATTTTATTCAAAAAGTGATGAAGTATTAAATCATTTTTGTGAAAATCTTCTAAAAGACTTAAACAACTTCCGATAAAAAGCATAAAGCTATACTCTGATGAGAATTTTTGATGTGGGTTGCGCACGTGCGCAGCCATCATTACATACTTATTTTATTAGAATTTCTCTGAATAATTAACACGTTGAATGCCAAGTCTATTTTGTCTGTCTTTCCGTTTGGGTCACAAAATAAGTTACCCGTTACACAATCTATAAGTGTCAGTCACCGATGTCTGACGCGGCATGAACGGAAAGTTCAGTGTCCTTCACCGGTGACTGACGTGGCATTCAACCTGTTAAAAAACTAATAAAACTGCATAACAAAAAAAAAAAAAAATTAAATGACTAATTTACTCTAAAGAAGTGACTTTAAACAGGAAAATAAATTGAAACACGTCTGAGCAACTATTGTGCCGTCTACACACAGGAATTATGCAAAATCAAACCAGGCTCGTGTAAGCACTCTACAGATTCGAAAAGTTTCGGGAACGCTCGTAACACAACGTCGAATTATTTCTCAAATCTTGCTTTTTCTAAACCATGATAGATATTAAAGATAATTTATTTCTATTTATTATCTACTAAATTATCGTTTTTTTTGTGTCATCCGGATACATCATTTTTTCCCGTTTAAGGAAAGGTTCTCTAAAGGTCTTATAAGGAAAGGTTCTCTAAAGGTTCTCTCGCCACATGCACCATTCCATTTTTTTTTTTTTTTTGGGGGGGGGGGGGGCAGGAAGTTTTCTTTGAGGTGGGCAAAAATGCCTTTTGATCATGCTGTGCTGGAATGGAAAGCAATTTATATAGTTTTATTCCCAGATATATTTACAAAATTAGTCAAAATACACTTTAATGATAAATACGTCCCACTTTGAAAATGTTTCAACAGCAAGGCTTTAGCAAATATTATTAATAATTATTAATTTATGAGCTAAACCCCTTGGGGACAAGCGGCCGGTATACGTGCCTCGTAAGATGCTCAGAATCCATGATTATTCTCACCAGCAAATTTTTATTGTAAAATTTACCTTATTTAATCCAAGTATTTTCCAGATTCAATTAGGCAAAATTTTCTGTTTTGAAAAACCGGTGATCAAAGATTAAAAATAAGGGGCTACTTTGGTCCTTGCGGGGTAGGAAGATATACTTTGGTCCATCCCATTAAAAAAAGTTTTTGTTCTTTGTATTGAACAAACAATACAAGAAAATTTATAGTATTTGCCCTTGAAAAATATTTTATACCGTACTATAGGGTATTTGAATAATTTGGGGATAATTTAAATTTTTTTAGTGGCAACACTGGATGTGTTTGTAAAGAACTGTCAATTTTAACTCTCCAAATTTTCTACAGTGAAACAATCTCGATCAGAGCTACAAATAAGGTAAATGTCAAAATATTACCTTTAGTAACCTGTAACCCATGTGTGATCATAGTTTTTCGTTTAACTTTTTATTTTGACAGGAAATGTTTACGTTTTCATAAAGCTAACATGAAAACTAGTATTTCGGGCTTTTTTGTGCAGGCCTTTTTAGGTCCGAAAATAGCCCCAATTACTTAGAAATGCCTTTTATACAACCAAATCTCTTAAAACATGTTTTAAGTAACATTTTTTTCAAATGTTACTGTAGCAAAATGTTACATTAATTGTTTTTGTTCCAGTTGCTATGAAGATAGCATGACGAAAACTGTTTCTCGTTTCTTTAATATTAACAATTGGTTTATTGTGTTTAAATCTAAAAAAAAAAACATTTGTTTATCGGGTTTGCAGTGTTAATTTATTAGAAAATGCTATTGCAAGGGGGTTTCAATAAAAATGTATTCATTTACATATGAAATGCATTCATTTTATATGAAACTAAGTGAATGGACCAAAGAAGCCTCCAGCAGGGGCTACTTTGTTCCAAAACTTTAAAAATAGTTTTAAAATAAAAAATTTCTTTTTTAAAACCATACAGTTTGCTTCATTGTTCCATGTTAATTGGTTACAATTCCATTTCGATGTTGAAAAATCATATATAGTATTTTTTAATAATGGAAATGTGAGTGGAATCAGGAAAAAGTGGCCCAAAGTACGGTATGCTTAAAAAATGCTTGACGGTATGCTTAAAAAATGCTTACGAAATGCAATTGATTGGGTGACTGACACCAGAATTTATAAACGAATTTATTATAAAATATGAACTTGCTTATTTTCACGCACATGATAAAAGGAAAATTTTAATTAAATATTCTTGGTGCCGTTTGTCTTCTTTGGAATTAAAATTAGGTGTCCTTTTTTAAGGACACCGCCAGGGGCGGATTGGCATAGTTTGGCCCACCCCGCTAGACTTATGCAGTGGCCGGCCAATAGACAACCCCACTGTTAAAATGTTTCAATACTGACTATCAACATGACCCTTTGCCCTAACTCTATGAAGATGACTTAACTCAAATTCGAGACACATTAGAATCTTTGTAATAGTTTATTTTTAATTGGTAGTAATTACATCGTGAAAAAAAACCTTTTTGTGTATGTGTGTGGGTGGGGGGGGGGGGTTAACTTGCTTAATTTTTATTTAAATTTTGAATATGCAAACTTTAAACAATTAAAATGTATACACGTAATAAATAAAAACGTTTGAAATTTCTTATGGGAATTATGTTCAGATATTTTTATTCTTTGTTTTTAAAAAAATTGTCTAGTCCAATAGTGGGTCAATAGATGCTTTCAGTCGTGACGTCAGATATGACGTTTTCCTTGGATACCGACTCCAAACAAACAGTTGCTATGTTGTATTTCCTACTTTTCTTATATATTATAGCTATATTTTACAACTGTATCGAACAGGTGTGTGTTAATATACTTTATATGCGCTGGTAACATTTTCTACGATTTACATTTAATAAGGAATGAAACATAGCAACCGTTTGTTTGGAGTCAGTTTCTAAGCAAAACGTCACGCCTGACGACACACTGAAAGCGTCTATTGCGCTAACAGCATCTGTCAACGAAATCGTTAAAATAGATTATGGATACTTGTGAAGGGGCTCACAACAGGAATAGGGCTTCGCTGACTCTAACCTAGGCACATTGGCAACACCTAGGAACATCCATGCCTCATCCGGAATTTGGACCCAGGCCCCTTTGCGTGGAAGGGTAACATGCTAACCACTATGCCGTCAAAAAAAGCCTTACACTTTTCTGTATACTACATTGTAAATATTGCACTGGAAAGTGTTAGTGCTATTAAAAAGAAAATTAGACCGTAAACGTATATCACTATTAAAATTGACACACATACATTAATTTGTTATTTAAAAGATCATTATATTCATTTGTATATTTTATTTTGTTGAAATTATCAACATTTTTTTACATTTTTACATCTTTAATGAGCTCTTTTCAATCACTCGTTTCTTTGCTGTAAGTGGATGAGGGCTCGCTACATCGAGATTGTTTTTGCAACAGCGACTGATTCTAATCAGCATAGTGCCGGAAAACTTGCAGTCACTCTATTCTGACATAGTCTTTCTTGACTTTCGCCAAGCCAGTCTAGTACTAAGAGCTTCTTCAGCAAGTTAATTTAACAATTTCGTCTCACTGAAGCGGCGAGTATCGAGCCAGGCAGTGTCTTTCATGTGCAAGTCATTTCCAATAAGTCGTGTATTTAGCTGCTGAATAGCTGTGTAAGGTCCCCAACTGCCAGATGGGGATTTTGTCGAGTGTGGTGTCGTTGGAAAGCTCTTACCATGGGAATCAAGGAAATGTACACAAGTACCCGTCCGAATGCAACTGGTGAAGAGTTATAGGCCGATGCATTTCGGTCATTTATTGATTTCTTCAGGTCGCTAGCTATGCAGGAAAGACACTGTGTGTGGTAGAAAAGACAGTTTACACTACAGTTATGTAACCTGTTGCTGCCAGTGTGAAGTTGGTGAAGGTTTCGCGTTCCCTCTAGTAAGAAACAGAAGTTTGTGACCACATTTTAACAATCATATATAACTAATTGGACTGCACTGACTTGGATTATGCTTTAATGAATATCAGGAACTTAGTTCTCGCCTGATCCTACGGGATGAAAAGAAGGCATGGGCAGGGCTTATGGGAGCAGTTCCCGAGGCGCTCAACCATGGAAAAATTTAGCAGTACCTGTGGATCGCGTTCGAGGCGCGGTGGTTCAGGAGAGGTGGCACGAACCCAGTGACTGTGACATGCGAAGTCGAGCCCAGTTCTGAAGATGTCGTCGGCGAGTCTTCACGCTGTAATGCTATCGTTGACAAAGCGAAGATTCCAAAACCCCTTAGTTTGCAACTGCTAGAGTATTTTGGGGAATCCGAGGAAAAGGAGCCAACGACTGAAGAGAACGCCATTAGTTAGTGACTATTCAAGATAGTGAAGGGGATGATCGAAAAAGAATTTTTCCGGTCGCCCGATAATCTGTATGAAAGCAGAATCGACGAAAATGAACTGAGAAGTAATTTGGAAATAAATACTAACCCCGCTTTCGAATATAAAGAACCTCGAAAAAACGGACAGGAAGTGAAGGAGTATCCGTAGAAGTAATGGCGAAAGCAGTAGAAACGTCGTATAATAAGACAAAGAAAATTAAACTAAAGGCTGTGCAACATATATGTAGGCAGGTAAAAGATCACAAGATGATTCAACGGTGGACACAGTACGTAGGGAAAGGTAGGAACATGCAGAGCAAAATGAAATTAATTTCCAAACACGTGTGGTCGCAATTTTATCCTCATCGCAGTCAGTTAAAAGCACCGTTCATGACAGGGACCTCAAAATGTGGGCCATTGTAAATCATTGGAGCTTGAAATTCCCGGATTCACAGCAAGCTCACACTTCATCAAGAATTTCAAGCAGGCACATAAAATAACAAGTCGAAAGGTGACACAAATCGTAACAAAAAAGAGATTTGTTTCCGGAAGTGTCTTAGTAACCCGTGTTCGACGAATTCCGGAAAAACGTGAAAAAAATGATTGAGCAGCGAAAGTGTCCACTGTCTAACGTCCTGAACACCGATCAAAGTGACTACCAATACGAGATTGTATCTAACAGAACTCTCGATATAGGACGCGGGTGCATCGGTAATCAGTAAAAACAAAGCGACTCATTCATATACCGTGCAAATGTGTATTAACGTCGCTGGAAAATGTATGGGACCTACTTGTAACACAGAAATGTCAGAGGGAATTTGGTCCTAAAGTTATGGAACATGTGCAACGAATATCATCCTCAAATTCGCTCATTACATGCTCCAAGTCAGGAAAGAGCACTAAATACATAATTTCGGCATACTTCCATAAACTAAAAGAATCTATTGGTGATCAGGAAACAATCATGGTGCAAGATAGGTGGAGTGACCAAGCGGATCTACATTTATGCAGTGAGAAATTTGGATTCAATGTGGAGCTTGTTTTTCTCCCAACGGGCACGACAAAATTTCTTCAACCGTTAGACGTTTATTTCTTTTAAAAGTCCAAGTACTTAATAAAGGAATGGAATATTAATATTAATGGAATACTCAAAAACTCATCAGAGTATTTGTGGAGATGTCAATATGACCACTAGAGAAAGCATAACCCTTTAAGATCCGGTGTATTTGTAAACAAAGCTAGTCATGCCTGTAGAAAGTAAAACATGGACTGCAACCACTACCTGTTGATAAAAAATGATACTTTACTCTATCTGCAAACCAGAATGATCGTTCTATTCGAGCTTTTATTATAAACGACTCAGAAGCAAACAATTAAATGAATGTCTAACCCGCATGATCGTGCGGGTTGGGTCTTAAAGGGTTAATAAAATTGCATAAGCTAGCCAATAACCAATTCTCCTCGCCCACATTCGATGACATGCCTTTCAAAAGGCTTTAATTAGAGACACTGATCCCGTCTTTCGATCAGTTAAGCATGCTTTAACTTAACACCTGTGACAACGGCGAAACACCCCCTTTCATTGTGTGTATCTGGTTTTGGAAACACTCGTGTTTCAGCCATTTCTATTCAGAAATGCACTACCATCCGGGAAGTTACTTTTTCCACCAAGCATTAACTGTCTTCTGTGTAATCTCTGTGATCCGCCAACTCTCTTTTCTACCACACAGAGTGTTTTTCCTGCATAGCTAGCGACCTGAAGCAATCAATAAATAACAGAAATACATCGGCCTATAACTCTTCACCAGTTGCATTCGGACGGGTAGTTGCATACATTTCCTTGATCCTCATGGTAAGAGATTTCCAACGACATGGATCTCGACGAAATCCCAATCTGGCAGTTGGGGACCTTTCCTAGTTAGATGATATTATAAACGTTTGCCTTAAATATCTTTGATGCTGACCCGACAGTACTTCTTGCCTCATGTTGAGAATATTCATCACATTGACGTTTCGCAACAAATATTCTTTTTCCGGTAGAAAACTCTCAATTTCAATGGAGTACTCCTTTTCTAGTAGTTGCTTCTGAAGATATTCCGAAAATTTAGAAGCATTTTCAGAACCACATCAAAATTATTTCTTTTGTGTAGCAGATTGGATTTCAGGGTTTGAATTTTGTTAGCAGTTAGTCCAGGTTGCTTACCTACAGATATTTCGATGTGGGCGTAGATATATTTAATAGGTCGCTGAAAATTGTTGCTATTAATTTATACTTAAACTTGCACCAATTATCAATCACTGAAGTTGACGAAAAAGAAACATGTGACGGGAAATCGTCCATATCGGTGAAAGCTTGTAAACACCCAAGCAATGTTAAAAATTTATGTCGATCTTTAAAAGGTTTTGAAGACTCGTCAAATATGCTATTAAGTGCTCGATCCTTACTCTACCACCTAGTACAGGGCTGACACAGGCGAATATTTTTTAATTCTATTTCGCGCCACTTTTTCAAAACAAAAATCTTTTACAAGACAACATTTGCAAGAGAAATATACTACAAAATGTATTTTTTAAAAATAATGGTGTGAACACAATATAAAAATAATCGCCTGTTGCAGCCCTGCTAGTAGCGTTTACTTTTTGTAATCGCCGAGGAAGTTTATTTCCACCTACAGACTCCTTATTCACTGAAGTCCATACTTTCATTCGCGTATATGACTCTGAGCTAAACACGGTTGTAGCGTGCATCACATCCAAGAAGTCCGTTGTCAAATTGCAACCTTCTGTTGCATCTTCCAGGATCAAATTTAGTACATGTGCATATTAATGTACATGCTGTATATTTGGTTTATCCTTTTTGAGTAGTGCCTGCAGACCACTCCACTCCAACTCATATTTGCTGCACCATCAAAAGAAATGCCAACTATTTGTAAAGAAGCAGTTTAAACTTTTTAAGTTCTTCTTTTAGTGAGATACAGAGCTTCCCCTGTTGTTTTGGGGGCATCAAGCAATTTTAAAAGCCAAACCTTTACTTTACCATGATGCTGCACATAAAGAACACAAAGAGCCACTTCTCAATTACCGATATACCTTGGGTTAAATATACTTCAATACTGAATGCACTTGACTGTTTTTCTTTTGGCAATGTTTATTTGGATCTGAATGGCGATATGAGCAATTAACTTATTTATAAAGGACTTGAACAGGAATATAATAAACGAACCTTTTCCATGCCGTTTAGGATTTTAATTTTGTTCTTCTTTCTGTTCTATTCTAGCAAGCCTTCTCCATACTTCCTAAAGATCTTTTTTCTTGGCTTCTTTTAAAAGCCTCTGTACACGACCTTACAAAATTTGATTATATTTAGTATACAAAATGAGTAATTTGCACAGCATTTACAAATATGGGTGGCTTACAAAGATTACTAATGGGAGAGGGAAAGGAGAAATTAAAACTAATCCGATCAAAAAAAAAAAAAAAAGCTTCACGGGAAAAAAAAGGAAAAGAATAATTGAGTTTCGATATTATTATTATTTTTTAGTTTTATTGAAAAGCAAAAAACCCTCAAAAAATTTATAATTATTTTGGCCCACTATACCCGTTTGGCCCACCCCGCGATCGCGGGGTAGCGGGGTGGGCCAGTCCGCCTCTGGACACCGCCCTCGAAAAGTTTAATTAGAATGAATCACATAAATACTGTGAGATTCGCCATTCGCGACTAGTTTACATTGAGTGTATTTCTCAATACGCCTCGAGTGACTTTAAAAGTTAATTAAAAACTTATCAAGTAAAAAAAGTATCTTAAAAGTAAAAAAAGTTACTTAAAAGTAATATGAAACACGCGGCACTGGCCATGGCGTCGTTGCAACTTTGAGACCTCTTTTCGAAGCGCATTTAGCACAATGCCAAATTTAAACTTTGAACAAAGGTTTTGTTTTAGCTTCACTGTAGAAATAAAGGTTATTACTAGGCTGAATTTAGTTTTATGAAATGCCAAATGAAGTTTAAATATGCACTGCTTTTATTGTCAGTACCGAATTAAGTTCATCATAAACAGATTAGGATAATATAAAAAAAATGAGTTATACAGAATAGCTATATTTGATATTATTTAGGTTCCATATCTCTTTGAATATTCACGATATATCCATTTACACTTTTCTAATATATACTTTTATACCCAACCCTACGTTGTATAGTTTTTTACAAAGTCTTAGTATTCTTTTAGCAACGGTATTTTTTAATAATACAATTACAAATTCATATATTTATTCTATGGAACCCTCTGTGCGCGAGTAATACTCGCACTTGGCCGTTTATTTTTTATTTACTACTTGTATTTTGACTTGAATACTTGACTTTTACGTTGCATTAAATTGTTAGTTCCTATTTATAAACACTGTTTTGATGAGGCCTATAGATGTCTATGACGGTTAGAGTTGCAGTAAAGCTAGAGATCCTACCTACACAACTTCCAGGTTGTGTAATATTTAAACGGAGCTTCTGACTGTAAAATAGCCAATGAAACATCGTCTTCATTTTGAAAGACCTATCCAATGATATGCCACTCAATAGGGTGCGTAAAAATTTTTTTCCGTCTCTACCACCATTTTGTATTTTACGGCCGCCATTTTGAATTTATAAAAACAAAACCTATCCTATAACCATCGCATGATTAACCCCTTCGCGACGGGATCCTTTTACGAAATGTTTATTACTTTGCTACCGGTTTTAAAAAACAGAAGTTTGTGCCAATTCAAATCGGGAAAATGCTTGGATTAAATAAGGCAAATTTTACTGGTGAAGATAAACGAGGATCCTTAGGCCTATTTCCGGACGTATGCGCGTCGCTCGTCCCCAAGGGGTTAAGACGAATTGATAGAGACCACATTCATTAAAATCCATCCAGCAGTTGGGATGTTTCGATGGTATAAAGAAATCCACATACACAGATACGCTTGAAACACATAACCCTTCTTTTCAGTCGGATAATTATCTATAACAGAATCCTGTCTTTAACGGAAGCGTTTCATGGTCTTATAAATTGCGATACAATTAAAGTTTCTGAAAACCTGTCTGAAAGGGGATTTTCATCGTTCTTTAATGAAACATAATGAAACCTGTGAAAGCGGAATCTTTCTATACCGGAATCCTGTGTTAAACGGAAATGTTTCAGAATACCTACGAAACGAGCAATAGATCTTATTGAGGTAGTGTATCTTAGAATCATAATTAATTACACTTCTTTACATGGAAGCCTGTCTAAAATGGAGCTTTTTACCAGTCCCTTGCAATCTTGTCTTCACTGTTAATGTATAATAGAAGTACTTCGAGTAACTTTAAGAATTCAGGTATATCCTTATTTAATTTCTTAATTTAAAAAAAGCATGGATAAAAAATATAAGGCCAATCTCTATAACTGCAACTAATGATACATTGAAGTTACATTAATATTTACCAGTGAAAAAGATTCACTATGATGTTAAAAGCTGAGCGCATACTGAAGAGTTAAATTTAATTAACGCATTCGCTGTCATCCCACGAGTATACTCGTGGTTTTAAGTTATTAATTACTTTGTCACCACTATTTTAGAATTTAAAAAATTGCCTTATTTATTGGCAGAAATTTCGGTGTATTAGTAAAGAGAAATTTACCTTTCTGAATTTGTGGTGGCAAACGACTTTCAACCAAAAAATTTGAAAATTCTTACTTTATAGTTTTGACAGCGAATGGGTTAAATCAAGTTTCATATTACATAACATTTGCCTACAATAAAGTTAGGATCAAGTGGTTAAGTTTAAAACAGAAATTTCCATGTTTAATTTCTTGCCATTGAATTAAGAACTTATGCTGTAATAGATATTGGATAATGATTTCACATAAGTGTGAATCGCATGAGCCGTTCACGCGATCCGCTGCGCTCCCCATGGGAGTTTTTGAGATAAGGTTCTAACTTTAAGAAAAAGATCTTGCATTTTCAGCTACAGAAACTAATAATGTAAGAAGCACACACATCATATATAGTTCATGCTGGAAAAAATAGTTTTGTTACAATTGTCTAATTCAGCCATAATTCTTTTGGGTTTCCATGTTTCATGTCTCGCCATTTTTGATACCATATTCCATAATAGTACCATACCATATTCCATAAAACCTCGCCATAATAGTTGCTTCCGATATCTGGTCGTCTTTAAGGGAGTTAAATTTTTGTAATAAGTTTATTTGTGATGGATTAGCACTTTTTTGAAAGTATTAGGATGCAAGGGCGTAGGAACCGGGGGAGCTGTGGCTCCCCTGAAATATTTCAGATGGGCTCAGCTCCCCCGGGAAAAATTCTCGCACCACATCTGTTTATGATACATTGCTGAATTAAAAAATAAAGTATACTTTTTCTAGGAAAGTCACACAATAAACAACAAATAGAAGATAGGGAGGGGGTGGTGAGCACACTTGTTTGTGCTTCACCCTTTTCTCATTGTTTACAACACTCCCGATTTCCAGAAAAAAGGGGGTCTTATATAGGTCTACTACAACCTGCATCGATAACATATTTGTAAAGATGAGACCTTTAAAATTGTAAAGAATTTTTATAGATTTGTAAAGAATTTTTAAGCAAAACAACAGAAAGCACTTTATGGTAAATAGGAGTGGGAGAAGCCTTAAATTTGAATATTGTATTCGAGATCGCACATAAATTAAGTTTCTATGTATCAAGTATATCTATTAAAAATTATTTTAACTGGATTAAAGAGTTGGTGATCTTTTGACATGCTTCTATTTTATACTTCTGTTTGTGAAACGTGCAACACTATGAAGGAACCCTCCAAAATGAACGAAATGACCCGCGCCACTAGCTTTCCGCAATATGCCTTAGCTCCCCCTGTTTGTACAAAATTCCTACGCCACTGTTATGATGTGTAAAAAATAATGGCGGTTTCTGTTTTTGTACTTCCCAACCAATTTATTTTAGATGGTTCGAAACAGTTTTAGAGCGTTCTCCAAGTTCAGCAGTAAGCTTCGGACTTTGGTACGTTGATTATAGCTTTAATTTAATGCTTTCGATTTCTCATTATTAACACGTTGAGCGCCATGGTGACTGACACTGAAGCGCTGAAAAATGTTACAATGTTCTAAGTAATTTTTAAGAAAGTATAGTCCTGTAATAAATAAAACGTAAGTAAATTTTAAATACATTGTCAGTAATTACTTAAAACAATATATATTTTTTTTAGTTTTATATGATATTTTAGACGTCAGTCATCGGTGAATGACGCGTTTTAAACGGAAAGTTCAGTGTCAGTCACCTGACGTGGCGCTTAAGGTGTTAAAGACAAAATGTCACCCAAGATCTATTCCATACACAAAACTCTTATTACCACCATGAAATTTCTTGAAGCAATGTTAAACTGAGCTTTCACAAAGTTATTGGGTTCAAAGGTAATGTTGAATCCAGACATTTTTTTTTCCGGGTGGGATTTATGCAGCTCTGGGAGGGACACTGCGGAGTTCCGTGGAAGGGGATAGCGCACTTCTAGACCATTAATAAGCATACAATCCCGAATCTTCGGATTGTACCCTTAAAAAACTTGACATGAGGATCAAGAACCTCATCTCTGTATATTTCAGCATTCACAGTTTCACTGGTAAAAATGTGTCGGTCACTGCGGCCATTCAAAATGATGCCCGTCCATACCATGATTCCACGACCTTTGTATCGATGTCTTTCACAGATGTTTGCAGCCTGCGTGTGATTTTCTCCCTCCATATGGTAACACGCCTGTAGTAACTCTCTCAAAAAAATCGAGATCCATCGGTAAAGAGAACTCGGCTCCAGTCCGTGGTACTCCAATGACGATGATATCTGTACCACATTTAACCGGGCGCATTTCGCTATCGGAGTTAGTGGAACACAAATCATGGGTTTCCTTGCATGCAGCCTGTCGCTCACAGTAAACCAGGATAGTCGAGTTCCTGTTGCTGCAGCAAACTAACTCCCTTGCAATCTGAACTGATGTCAACTGCCTATTTCTTTTAGCAATGGTTGGCAAATAACGGTTCTGAGAGCCTATTGTGGCACGTTTTCTACCTTGACCTGGTTGTCTGTGCACATTATACCAGTGTCTTTAAACCGTTTCCAGAATCTTGAAATGACGCTTTTGGCTATTTTTAAGTCTTTACAGACCCCTGAGAGTGTCCGTCCTGCTTCCATTCTCCCTATCGCGCGCAATTTCTCACAATCGGTCAAATGTCTTCTGGACGACATGTTCCACCTACTAGAAACTAGAAGCGAAAGTTTTACCTAAATACATGTACAATCCTTAAAATTAGACTTCAAATTACCCTCGTGCGCTCCTTTTCACACGTGAACCAAAAGAACGGGCTGCGGCTGAAAAATTTGCATATTTTTCTGTAGCGAATGTTAATTCCATTGAACTACGTGATAAGGTTGACATTTAGTTATCATTCAATAACCTTTCTGGAAGTTCCCTTAATAGAATTAACATAAAGCACCTTTTTTGGTTGTTCTTTTAATTTTTCTCGCCAGTGTATTTTGAAAGTGATAACAAATAACCAGTCCAAAAATAAAGTTACTTTTATTAATTGCAGGCAGCAGATTTAAAGTAACTGTTAATACTGTCCGTTATAAAGTGAACAAAGATAAGGGTCGTGAAACTCAACTAACGTACCGTTATTGCGTTCATATAAACTCGTTCTTTCCCTTAAAAGTCGGCAACAGTTGGCCCCCATCGAAGTTCAAGATAAAGAAGTTTTACGTTTAATCTAGTTACAGTAAATTTTTGTAAACGGAATAGCAGGTATACTTGCATAGTTATCCTTCCGTCTCGGGACAGAAAATGTTTTTGTTTATGAGGGGATTCCGTGTTTACAGAAAACCTGCCAAGAAGGAATCCCAATTGGAACAAGTTTCATTTCAGATAGGTTTCAAACGTTAGCAATCATAAATATATAGTGTTGTTTTAGTCGAACTTTGAAATGTTTTCCTTTGAGATAGGTTATCTTCAGAGATTTTACTGTAATAGATTTACGCTCTTCAGAGGTGTATTATAGCAACGGTTTCCAACCTGGCGTACGTGGCGGGTCTGCTGGGGGTATTTGAAAATAATATCGGTAATGGCAGAAATCACAAAAATGGTTGGTCACAAAAATGTTAGAAATGTCAATGTAATTTGCATCGATTTATTACATGGTTGTGATAAGAATATTACTAATGAAAAAAGCATGTTTACGTTATCTTCTTGAGTGGAGGGGGGAAGGGAAAGGGGGGCGTGTTTATGAGAAAATGGGGGTACTCCGAAATGAAAAACCTAAGAAAGGGGTACGTGAAAGAAAAAAGTTTGGGAAGTGAGAACGTTTTAGCAGTTTTAAGGGATACTCGAATATCGAAATTGAAGAATATTACCATGTATTAATAATGAACTGAAATTATAGCACAGTTGACAGTAATGATACACGGATTTTCAAAGGGTCGTTATTTTCAAATGTATTATCGGAGGCTATTTTATTAAAAGAAATTTTGTGAAGGGGGCTATTTTATTAAGAGAAAAGTGGTGAAGGGCCCTGTATTATTAAAAGGAATTTTGCGAAGGAACCAGTTTTATTAAATAGATTTTTGTGAAAGGGCTCTAAATGGGCCCCGCATTTTGCCGCCTGTATCAGCCTCTAGTATGTCTCACATGTTAATAAAGTAAAGTGCTCCTAAAAATTTGACTGAAATTGGAGAAACTTAACATGTTGTTAATGAACTGAAAATAAAGGTACATCGACCGTAATGTTGTGGCTCTTCAAAGGGCAATTATTTTCGAACCTAAGTACCGAATCTTCTTGATTAACTAACTCATCCAAGATATTTTACATTGAAGGAACAAAGAAGAAAAAAATCATGTGTCAAGCACAAATAACGAAACACTTTCCAACACATTCAGAATATTGTAACCAAACGTCACTGTTTAATAAGGTGAAAGATGATGTTTAAGAGGCCACACTAGTCACGCGGAAAAACTCGAACGCTAATGTAAAGTCTATGGGGGCGTTATTTTCAAATTTCTCGCTTTGATTTTAATATTTTTGAATGACTTTTTTTGCATAGGATAGCTGAGGACGATCTACAACTGGGCTAGTTTTAACTTTTTCGATTTTAGAATCAGATTTTTTTTTTTTTTTTTTTTTTTTTTTTTTTTTTTTTTTTTTTTAATTACGTTAACTTTCGGAACCCGTTAGAACCGGTTCTGAAATCGAAACTATCCTAATATAGAAAAACAAAAAAACTATAACCAAAATCGAAAAAATAAAAACTAGACCGGTTGTAGATCGTCCTCAGCTATCCTATGCAAGAAAAATCATCCAAAAATGTTAAAATGCAGGCGAGAAATTTGAAAATAACGCCCCATAGACTTTACATTAGCGTTTTCCTTTTTTGCCGTGACTGAAGTGGGTTCTTAAGTAAACAATTTAGAAAACGTATAATACATTTGAAACCTCAATTTCAGCAAGTACCATCTAAAGTCGGAAAAGTATCCGAATTCTTTTGCGCAGTCCTGTATATGATCTATCAATACAAAAACCCTTAATGGCAGTGGCGTAGCCAGGATTTCGTTTCGGGAGGGGTCCAGAATTTTTCCTTAAGGTAATATACATATACGAGGGTCACTCTGAAATTTTTGAGATAGAACTGGGTTTTTAAAGTTATACTTACAAAATTTTAGGTGTGTTCAAAATAGTCTCATCCAGCATCAATGCACTTTTGTAGACTAATTTTCCACAGATTAAATGCCTCAAGCCATTCATTTCTTGGAATAGATAAAAAAAAAATGCATTTATAGCCGCATCAATCTCTTCTTCTGAATGAAAACTACGTCCACGTAAGTTCTTTTTAAGATTAAAGAATAACCAAAAGTCACACATGGCTAGATCAGGTGAATACGGCGGATGTTCTATCACTTTAATTCGTTTTTGTTTAAGAAACTCAACTGTTAATCCGGCTGTATGTGAAGATGCATTGTCATGGTGAAGCATTAGTCCCCTAACATTGACTTCTTGTAGAATTTCTGGAAGACATTTAGTGGTATACCAGTTTGCTGTTACTGTCTTCTGTCCTTCAAACTTGATGGCTTTGACCAATCCCGTACTTCTGAAGAAAACGGCATACATCACTTTTTTCAGTGGGCGTTGTCTTTTCACCATTGTCGGCGTGGGATCATCTTCAAAGACCCATACTTTGCTTTCTTGACGTGTTGGAACGTCAAAAAAAAAACGGTATGTACGTTTCATCACCCGTTATAATTTTCGAAATGATGCGGTGGCCACCATCATTTAGCAATTTAAGAGTTTCTTTTCTGATTCTGACACGCTCCTCTTTTTGGTGCTCAGTTAGATTATGGGGAACCCAACGGCAAACTACTTTTTTCATATGCAATTCTTCATGAATAATTTTGTGTATGGCTGCGGATCCAATGTTAAGTTCCTTCTGTATCATTTGATAGGTACAGCGATTATCATCCATTAACATTTTTCGTATGGCAGACACATTATCCGGGATTACTGCCGACGGCGGCTCTCCTGTGTGTTCTTCATCCTGAAGAAAATTGCGACCTCTGCTAAATTCTTTAAACCATCTGAATACAGTAGCACGAGCTGGAGATTTATCACCAAATGCTAAGTTAACCGTTGAACGCATTCTTCTTGATTTAATCCTGATTTAAAATCGTAGAAAATCATAGCGTGAAAATGTTCTCGCGTCAACTCCATTTTCTCTTCTGTTTAAAATGTATTCTACGCTAAACAAGTTGAAGTAAGTCAGTAAAAAATCGTCTGCTGTGTTAAAATACTTTGTATTTTAAAATTAAACCGTTATTTTTATTTTGTAAATTCTCGTCTGTGCGTATCTCAATAATTTCAGAGTAACCCTCGTATATATAGTAAAATCTGTCAAGATGAAATCGTAAATATTTGTGGAAAATTCCGTTTTACACAGTTTTTGTGTTATCAGGTGTATTTATATAGTATTCTTTTCGGCAGCACTATGGAACATTTCTGTATAAGACAGAATTCCGTTATAGGCAGGTTCCATTTTTACAAGTTTTGTGTATTTATATAAATATCCTTATTTATGTCATATGAATAGAATAAAACTTGTCAAAATAGCAATAACTTAATTAAATTTAAAAAATCAAAAAACCCGACTGCGTAAAAAGCGAACTAATTAATTATTTCTCATCAATGTGAAACTATTTTTTTTATATTACATACCTATTTTTAAGGTTCCGTACTTAAAAAGTAAAAACGGAACCATTATAAGATCACTCCAGTGTCTGTCTGTCACAGCCATTTTATTCGTAAACTATTGAACGTGGAAAGTTCAAATTCGGGGAAATAATAAAGACCATTGACCCACATATTTTCAGATTAATAAACATTCATAAATATATTTAGTAAAAATGTAGGGGCTAATTATGGTACTTGAAAAAAAAAAACTCTTTTCTTCGCATATCGTGTGGGGTATCGTGTGAAAGCTTTCGTAACGCTGAACTCAAAAATACATTCCTTTTAATTTTAGGAATTATATTTTCAAAGATATTGTCAAAAATGTAGCGCAAAAATATGTCCCCCCCCCCATCTAATTACGAACCTACTGAAACTAAAATTATGAAAAAATTAAATGGTAGGAGACGTTGATGTAAACCTTGCCGGAAAATTATAGCGATTACCCTAGCTCACATAGTTTTTTAAGAAATTCGCATTTTTCTGCTAAACACAAATTTCGATTTACGGACATTCAGAAAAATTGTTGATCATCGCTGGATGTACCTATCGTAGCAGGAGTATAAAAGAATTGTTGATAATGAATTTCGAAAAAAATCATCGGTAATTAGCCGAGATATTAACCCTAAAAGATACGGCCAGTTTGGACATACACAATGACAGGGGCGGCGTACTCTATGCCTAGTTAAAAATTTTTAATGATGTTTATGTGTAACATAATGTCCAGTAACAGTATAAAAGCAATAAATGTCAAATTGTTAAAAACATACTAATTTCAGGGATCTCAGGGCTCTAAAAATTGAAAAGACTATTTTCAACATTTAATGTCTTAAAATGTATATGATTTTAAAACACAATTTTAATTGCGATTAAAGATATAAGTATGTTCTTTCATTTCATGTATTTAAAAAATTGCAAGATGCTGAAATAGTATTTATAGGGGGCTCGAAACTGCTAGACATTTGTTGAACAGAAAATTGGGATAACAGTTTGCAGGATTACAAAATCAATATTGCAACTAGAATGAAAATTTTAGTGCTTACTTATATTTCAGATTGTAATAATTACCCTGAACTTAAATAAATTTCTATTTACATCATTTTTATATTTGTAATGCAATGTGGTATTCAGCTAATACAAAATTTTGAAAATTTCAACAATATAATCACCTAAAAAAATATTTTTTTGAACAATAAAAAGGAAATTTTAGGTTCAGTTTATACAGACTAACATGAAATATATGTTTTGAAAATTTCATGAAAAATTATTCAGAAGTTTTTGATGTCTCCTGCGCGTTATTCGCAAAAACGACATTTGGAGAAAAATAACTTCAAAGTTTCGGAAACGCCTCTTTAGCTATTGAGAGGGTATAATTCTAAAAGCCGTAACTTCTGTTCTAATGGAAATTTCAAGGAAACAATTATATCAAAAATTTCAGAAAAGATATGAGTTTAACATCTAAAAAAATTAAAATTTCTAAAATTTTGAAGCTTTAAGAGTCCTGCGACCCCATAACCCTTTCCGGTGCGGAGTAATTCTGTTTATAAACTTATGAAATAATGACTGACACCAGAATTTATAAACGAATTTATTAGAAAATATGAACTTGCTTATTTTCACGTACATGATAAAAGGAAAATTTTAATTAAATATTCTTGGTGCCGTTTGTCTTCTTTGGAATTAAAATTAGGTGTCCTTTTTTAAGGACACCGCCCTCGAAAAGTTTAATTAGAATGAATCACATAAATACTGTGAGATTCGCGACTAGTTTACATTGAGTGTATCTCTCAATACGCCTCGAGTGACTTTAAAAGTTAATGAAAAACTTATCAAGTAAAAAAAGTATCTTAAAAGTAAAAAAAGTTACTTAAAAGTAATATGAAACACGCGGCACTGGCCATGGCGTCGTTGCAACTTTGACACCTCTTTTCGAAGCGCATTTAGCACAATGCCAAATTTAAACTTTGAACAAAATTTTGTTTTAGCTTCACTGTAGAAATGAAGGTTATTACTAGGCTGAATTTAGTTTTATGAAATGCCAAATGAAGTTTAAATATGCACTGCTTTTATTGTCAGTACCGAATTAAGTTCATCATAAACAGATTAGGATAATATAAAAAAAATGAGTTATACAGAATAGCTATATTTGATATTATTTAGGTTCCATATCTCTTTGAATATTCACGATATATCCATTTACACTTTTCTAATATATACTTTTATACCCAACCCTACGTTGTATAGTTTTTTACAAACTCTTAGTATTCTTTTAGCAACGGTATTTTTTAATAATACAATTACAAATTCATATATTTATTCTATGGAACCCTCTGTACGCGAGTAATACTCGCACTTGGCCGTTTATTTTTTATTTACTTGTATTTTGACTTGTATACTTGACTTTTACGTTGCATTAAATTGTTAGTTCCTATCTATAAACACTGTTTTGATGAGGCCTATAGATGTCTATGACGGTTAGAGTTGCAGTAAAGCTAGAGATCCTACCTACACAACTTCCAGGTTGTGTAATATTTAAACGGAGCTTCTGACCGTAAAATAGTCAATGAAACATCGTCTTCATTTTGAAAGACCTATCCAATGATATGCCACTCAATAGGGTGCGTAAATTTTTTTTCCGTCTCTACCGCCATTTTGTATTTTACGGCCGCCATTTTGAATTTATAAAAACAAAACCTATCCTATAGCCATCGGACGATTAACCCCTTCGCGACGGGAGCCTTTTACGAAATGTTTATTACTTTGCTACCGGTTTTAAAAAACAGAAGTTTGTGCCTATTCAAATCGGGAAAATGCTTGGATTAAATAAGGCAAATTTTACTGGTGAGGATAAACGAGGATCCTTAGGCCTATTTCCGGCACGTATACGTGTCGCTCGTCCCCAAGGGGTTAAGACGAATTGATAGAGACCACATTCATTAAAATCCATCCAGCCGTTGGGATGTTTCGAGGGTATAAAGAAATCCACATACACAGATACGCTTGAAACACATAACCCTTCTTTTCAGTCGGGTAATTATCTATAACAGAATCCTGTCTTTAACGGAAGCGTTTCATGGTCTTATGAATTGCGATACAATTAAAGTTTCTGAAAACCTGTCTAAAAGGGGATTTTCATCGTTCTTTATTGAAACATAATGAAACCTGTGAAAGCGGAATCTTTCTATTCCGGAATCCTGTCTTAAACGGAAATGTTTCAGAATCCCTACGAAACGAGCAATAGATCTTATTGAGGTAGTGTATCTTAGAATCATAATTATTTACACTTCTTTACATGGAAGCCTGTCTAAAATGGAGCTTTTTACCAGTCCCTTGCAATCTTGTCTTCGCTGTGTATGTATAATACAAGTACTTCGAGTAACTTTAAGAATTTAGGTATATCCTTATTTAATTTATTAATTTTAAAAAAGCATGAATAAAAAATATAAGGCCAATCTCTATAACTGCAACTAATAATAGATTGAAGTTACATTAATATTTACCATGAAAAAGATTCACCATGATGTTAAAAGCTGAGCGCATGCTGAAGAGTTAAATTTAATTAACGCATTCGCTGTCATCCCACGAGTATACTCGTGGTTTTAATTTATTAATTACTTTGTCACCACTATTTTAGAATTTAAAAAATTGCCTCATTGATTGGCAGAAATTTCGCTGTATTAGTAAAGAAAAATTTACCTTTATGAATTTGTGGTGGCAAACGACTTTCAACCAAAAAATTTGAAAATTCTTACTTTATAGTTTTGACAGCGAATGGATTAAATCAAGTTCCATATTACATAACATTTTCCTACAATAAAGTTAGGATCTAGTGGTTAAGTTTAAAACAGCAATTTCCATGTTTAATTTCTTGCCATTGAATTAAGAACTTATGCTGTAATAGATATTGGATAATGATTTCACATAAGTGTGAATCGCATGAGCCGTTCACGCGATCCGCTGCGCTCCCCATGGGAGTTTTTGAGATAAGGTTCCAACTTTAAGAAAAAGATCTTGCATTTTCAGCTACAGAAACTAATAATGTAAGAAGCACACACATCATATATAGTACATGCTGGAAAAAATAGTTTTGTTACAATTGTCTAATTCAGCCATAATTCTTTTGGGTTTCCATGTTTCATGTCTCGCCATTTTTGATACCATATTCCATAAAACCTCGCCATAATAGTTGCTTCCGATATCTGGTCGTCTTTAAGGAAGTTAAATTTTTGTAATAAGTTTATTTGTGATGGATTAGCACTTTTTTGGAAGTATTAGGATGTGTAAAAAATAATGGTGGTTTCTGGTTTTGTACTTCCCAACCAATTTATTTTAGATGGTTCGAAACAGTTTTAGACCGTTCTCCAAGTTCAGCAGTAAGCTTCGGACTTTGGTACGTTGATTATAGCTTTAATTTAATGCTTTCGATTTCTCATTATTAACACGTTGAGCGTCATGGTGACTGACACTGAAGCGCTGAAAAATGTTACAATGTTTTAAGTAATTTTTAAGAAAGTATAATCCTGTAATAAATAAAACGTAAGTAAATTTTAAATACATTGTCAGTAATTACTTAAAACAATATATATATTTTTAGTTTTATATCATATTTTAGACGTCAGTCATCGGTGAATGACGCGTTTTAAACGGAAGTTCAGTGTCAGTCACCTGACGTGGCGCTTAAGGTCTTAAAGACAAAATGTCACCCAAGACCTATTCCATACACAGAACTCTTATTACCACCATGAAATTTCTTGAAGTAATGTTAAACTGAGCTTTCACAAAGTTATTGGGTTCAAAGGTAATGTTGAATCCAGACATTTTTTTTTTTCCGGGTAGGATTTATGCAGCTCTGGGAGGGACACTGCGCCGTGGAAGGGGATAGCGCACTTCTAGACCATTAATAAGCATACAATCCCGAATCTTCCGATTGCACCCTTAAACAACTTGACATGAGGATCAAGAACCTCATCTCTGTATATTTCAGCATTCACAGTTTCACTGGTAAAAATGTGTCAGTCACTGCGGCCATTCAAAATGATGCCCGTCCATACCATTATTCCACGACCTTTGTATCGATGCCTTTCACAAATGTTTGCAGCCTGCGAGTGATTTTCTCCCTCCATATGGTAACACGCCTGTAGTAACTCTCTCAAAAAAATCGGGATTCATCGGTAAAGAGAACTCCGCTCCAGTCCGTGGTACTCCAATGACGATGATATCTGTACCACATTTAACCGGGCGCATTTCGGTATCGGAGTTAGAGGAACACAAATCATGGGTTTCCTTGCATGCAGCCTGTCGCTCACAGTAAACCAGGATAGTCGAGTTCCTGTTTCTGCAGCAAACTCCCTTGCAATCTGAACTGATGTCAATTGCCTATTTCTTTTAGCAATGGTTGGCAAATAACGGTTCTGAGAGCCTATTGTGGCACGTTTTCTACCTTGACCTGATTGTCTGTGCACATTATACCAGTGTCTTTAAACCGTTTCCAGAATCTTGAAATGACGCTTTTGGCTATTTTTAAGTCTTTACAGACCCCTGAGAGTGTCCGTCCTGCTTCCATTCTCCCTATCGCGCGCAATTTCTCACAATCGGTCAAATGTCTTCTGGACGACATGTTCCACCTACTAGAAACTAGAAGCGAAAGTTTTACCTAATTACACGTACAATCCTTAAAATTAGACTTCAAATTACCCTCGTGCGCTCCTTTTCACACGTGAACCGAAAGAACGGCTGCGGCTGAAAAATTTGCATATTTTTCTGTAGCGAATGTTAATTCCATTGGACTACGTGATAACGTTCACATTTAGTTATCATTCAATAACCTTTCTGGAAGTTCCCTTAATAGAATTAACATAAAGCACCTTTTTACGGTTGTTCCTTTAATTTTTCTCGCCAGTGTATTTTGAAAGTGATAACAAATAACCAGTCCAAAAATAAAGTTACTTTTATTAATTGCAGGCAGCAGATTTAAAGTAACTGTTAATACTGTCCGTTATAAAGTGAACAAAGATAAGGGTCGTGAAACTCAACTAACGTACCGTTATTGCGTTCATATAAACTCATTCTTTCCCTTAAGTGTCGGCAACAGTTGGCCCCCATCGAAGTCCAAGATAAAGAAGTTTTACGTTTAATCTAGTTACAGTAAATTTGTGTAAACGGAATAGCAGGTATACTTGCATAGTTATCCTTCCGTCTCGGGACAGAAAATGTTTTTGTTTATGAGGGGATTCCGTGTTTACAGAAAACCTGCCAAGAAGGAATCCCAATTGGAACAAGTTTCATTTCAGATAGGTTTCAAACGTTAGCAATCATAAATATATAGTGTTGTTTTAGTCGAACCTTGAAATGTTTTCCTTTGAGATAGGTTATCTTCAGAGATTTTACTGTAATAGATTTGCGCTCTTCAGAGGTGTATTATAGCAACGGTTTCCAACCTGGGGTACGTGGCGGGTCTGCTGGGGGTATTTGAAAATAATATCGGTAATGGCAGAAATCACAAAAATGGTTGGTCACAAAAATGTTAGAAATGTCAATGTAATTTGCATCGATTTATTACATGGTTGTGATAAGAATATTACTAATGAAAAAAGCATGTTTACGTTATCTCCTTGAGTGGAGGGGGGAAGGGGGCGTGTTTATGAGAAATGGGGATACTTCGAAATGAAAAACCTAAGAAAAGGGTACGTGAAAGAAAAAAGTTTGGGAATTGAGAACGTTTTAGCAGTTTTAAGGGATACTGTGAAAATGAAAAGTGTTTATAACGAAAACCTGTCTAAAACGGAAAAGTTCTTAGTCCCGAAGAAATATATACCTTTGAATTATCCTTCTAAGACGAACACCTGTCTAAAGTGGAATTTTTCGTAGATTTTTTTGTGGTTCTGTCTTAGCAGTTTTTACTGTTGTATCCACGATTCAGTAAACCAGTTCTTCTTTCGGACCCCCCCCCCCCCCCACTTGTCTACGCCACTGCTTAACGGGTTAAAAGTTTCTGATGCAGCACTTTATCTTATCCCCTAAGAATTTTAAATATGGAACTTAAAAATAATGATATCAAATTTTGAGTGACCTTATGATATTTCTTGAAAAATATATATTTGTATTATTTATTTTATCATTTTATTTTTGTTCTATTTATAATCGCATGTGCAAAAGTTATGTTCAACAGGAAAAGCTGTATAAAATTTTATTCGCTGTTGCTTTATCATCTACATCTCTCATAAATTCAAAATATGAGTTTTAAAAGATATGATATAAAACATAAGGCTGTGGCTTTAAAACGTTTGTTTTAAAATTCAATTTAAGTTATTTTTGATTTGGTTAAAATATATTTTTACATCTACAAAATACTTTTAATTTTCCAATTCACTGTTAAATATGTCACTTTCATTGAATCTATTCTATGCATTTAAATGTATTTATTTCAATAAATTGATTTATCTTTTATGTCACGCTATTCAAAATTGTGAGTAAGATTTATGTAAACGGTGTCTTTGCGTCATAATATCCAAACTAAGTGAAATGTATGAAAATGGATAGTTTGACGCAAAGAAACCATTTACATAAATCTCACTCACAATTTTGAATAGCGTGACAAAAAAGGTAAATCAATTTATTAAAATAAATACATTTAAATGCATAGTATAGATTCAATGAAAGTGACATATTTAACAGTGAATTGGAAAATTAAAAGTATTGTGTAGTTGTAAAAATATATTTTAACCAAATCAAAAATAATTTAAATTGAATTTTAAAACAAACCTTTTTAAAGTCACATCAAGGCGTCACTTAAATTTTATATAATATCTTTTAAAACTCATATTTTGAATTTATGAGAAATGCAAATGATAAAGCAACAGCGAATAAAATTTTATACAGCTTTTCATGTTGAACATAACTTTTGCACATACGATTATAAATAGAACAAAAATAAAATGATGAAATAAATAATACAAATATATATTGCTTAAGAAATAGCATAACGCCACTCAAAATTTGATATCATTATTTTTAAGTTCCATCTTTAAAATTCTTAGAGCATAAGATAAAGTGCTGTGTCAGAAACTTTTTACCCGTTAAGGGTTTTTGTATTGATATCATTCCTTTTTTTGGGGTTAGTGATCAAAGGATTAAAAAAAAAGATACTTATGCGATTTGATGCAGATTTAATTTTTACTATTTTATTACAATTTTCCTTATAGCAGTTTGTATATAAAAACAAGTGGGTAAGTGTGATCGTAGATCGCACAGAGGGTTTCATTTGATATTCCTTTAAAAACACTTTATCCTTAAATTAATAAATCCAAATTGTTAATCTATAATTATTAAATCCTTACATATACCAATTACATGCACCAATAGTTCCAATTTTCATGAGGCAGGGAGCGCCCTCTTCTAAACAAACCACCTTCCGAATGAAGCCGTCAAAAACCAAGTTGAATAAGCCAAACCCTGTTGTGAACGGACCCATAGAACCCAAGATATGCAAACGCCCACCGGCAGTAAAGAAGGGGACTAAAATGTGTACGGCTATCGATATCAAGTTCAATGAACCAACATCGTCGTCATCGGACCCATAAAACTCGAGATACTTTGAAATAAATGAAAAAAAAAAAACTGAAATTATTATTCGAACAGAATGTACTACTCATAATTTCACTTAATGTTATAGAGTGCCATTAGTAAGTTAATTATATTGTTTGGAATCAGTTGCTTTGAAATCCAAAAGATAGTTTTCGAGTTACAGAAACAGAGCACTGTAGAGAAAAAAAATCTTGAAGGGGGAAGGGAGGGAGGGGAGATGAGATTGCTGTTTGACAAACAATTCGTTGACCGAGTACTGCAATTATCCAAATTAGTTGTTTGACAAATAGCAGTCTCATCTCGCCTCCTTCCCCCCCCCCCCACCCCCACCCCTTCAAAATGTTTTGGGCCAATACCTAAGCTTGGAACCGAAATATTTTTTTTTCTTCAGAAATTACGATTAAAAAAAGTAGTATGCACTACTCATAAATTTACTTTGATGCTATATAGGATGATTATTCAGTTAATTATAACGTTTGGAATCTGTTGCATTGATGTCCGAAAGGTAGTTCCTGAGTTATGGAAGTGGGCTTCGCCCGCTACTCTCTATCATAATAATATCTGCCATGTGGACTAATTGCGATATTTAATCAAAATAGTTCCCCGCCCTCCTCACTCCCCGAAATATAACAAATACAAAATGTGACTTTATAAACCCATTGTCGAATAGGTTTTTATTTCTTTTTCCCTAAAAAAATCATGATTTTTATATCCGTAACATAAATAGCGGGTGAAGCCCGCTAGTTCCTATTATAATATATATTTTAAATAATTTTATATAGCTTATAATAAAAAAATCAGAATTAAAATAATAATAATTAGTGAAGAAACGCTAAGGTTATTTTAATATAGAGGTGCACAACCTTTTTAAGAGAAGGGCCACTTAAAAAAATTTCTGGGTTGTCGAGGGCCACATCAGTAACACGGAGAGAATTCTATTTCGGAGAGGTGATCTGTGACATCAGATTACAAATATGCTTTCAGACGGGGGGGGGGGGGGTTGCCCCTCTAGGTTCCCCTACCCAGTCAACATATCCAATTCAGTTGGCAAGGATATATCAACAGTTTATGTTTGTATATATAACAGAGATATAGAAAGGATTATGTAGAAGTGATAATATTCTTCGGGGGAGTAAATTTTATTTTATTAAAAGTGCTAAAACACAAACATAGGCATGAAAGCGGCTAGTGCCGAAAACAAAGTGTGAATTTTATGAACGAATGGGGAGGAGGCGCCGTTCGTCGAAACTCGCTATTTTTCCGCGCCTAATCGACGAAATTCGCGATGATTTTTCGGAGCCTGATCGACTACATTTGCGATTTTTCCGTACCTGATGATTGAAATTTGCGATTTTTCCGTGCATGATGAACGAAATTTACTATTTTCCGCACCTGATCAAAGAAATTTGCGATTTTCCCTCGCCTGATCGACAAAACTTGCAATGATTTTTCGGAGCCTGATTGACAAAACTCGTAATCTTTCCGCGCCTGATCGACGAAATTCGTGATTTTTTTCGTTCCCGATCGACGAAATTTGCAATTTTTCCGTGCCTGATCAACAAAATTTGCAATTTTTCCGTGCCTGATCAACAAAATTCGCAATTTTCCCGCAGCCGATCAACGAAATTTTCAATTTTCCACGCATCATCGAGAAAATTCGCGATTTGTCAGTGCCTGATCAACGAAATTTGCGATTTTTCTGCGCCTGATCATCGAAATTCACAATTCTTAACTGACTCTGACGAAATTTGCAATTTTCTCCTCGTCAAATTGACGAAATTCGCAATAAACTGACGAACACGCGATTTTTCTGCAGCCGATCAACGAAATTTGAGATTTTCCTGCTCCTAACCGACAAAATTCGCGATTTTTCCACACCCGATGGCCAAAATTCGTAATTCTTAACTGACGAAATTTGCATTTTTTTTCGCAGAAAATTAACGAAATTCGCAATTTTTTCTCGCGACTGACGAAATTGACAATTTTTCCGTGCCCGACCAACAAAATTCGCGATTTTTCCGAGCTGAATCGACAAAACTCGTGATTTTTCTTAGTACCCGATTGTCGAGATTTGCAATTTTTTCCGCGTCTCATCAACAAAATTCGCGATTTTTCCGTGCATGATGAACGAAATTTGGGATTTTTCTGAGTCTCATCGACAAAATTCGCAGTTTTTTCGCACTCGATCAACGAAATTCGCGATTCTTAACTGACTGATGAAATTTTCAATTCCCCCCCCTGCCAAAATGACGAAATTCGCGATTTTCTTCTTCGAACTATGGACAAAAATTGCAATTTGTTCCAGTTACACATTGACGAAATTCGCGGGCCACACGTCAACCCATCGCGGGCCACTTTTGGCCCGCGGGCAACAGGTTGTGCATCCCTATTTTAATAGGATCACAAAATGAAAATCTAGAGGTCTCTGCCCCCTACGAGCTATGGCTCGCCAACTCCCGTTTAGACTCTAAAAGTCCGTTAATTTGATCTGCTGTAAAAAGATTGCGGAAGATTGAATAATTAAAAAATCAATGGCGATCTTACTGCAAACGGGTTTCCCTTTTATGGAGGGATTTCAAGGCCGAATCAGCTGCTTTTAGTTTCTGTTTTCGTGTTTGATTAAATAAGATTAGTTAAACATTTGAAAATTAGCAAATATAAAAGAAACTAAGTCAACAAAGTCTTTTATTTATGGTATTTTTTAACAACGCTATGAGAAAATGATTTTAAATAAGAGATTTTAAATGTAACGTTTTAAATCTGACATAATTTTCACCAAACTTTCCCTTCTCTTTGTAACATTCAACTGAAAATATTTTTATTGTTAGAAAGGTAATATTATATTTGCGCTACCTTAAAATTGGCAACTATAGTTAAAAATATCATCTCGAAATTTGAAATAAATCTCTCATGTAAATATATTTTTAAATTTAAACTGTTTGGCAGTATTATTATTTGGCCACTTTGGCCGATATGACGTAATTTCCTCCATTTACGACTTTTAACACATATCAATAAATTTATTTAAAAATTTTCTTTCTCTTTTAATATTCACGTGTAAATATCTTTTTTATGACGTAATTTTCAATGTTTTCCTGCTTTTAATACATAATCATTTAACCCTTTTGGGCGGGGAGTTTTTCTGTTTATAAACTGATAAAATAATGGACTGACACCGGAATTCATAAACGAATTTATTAGAAAATACGAACCTTCTTATTTTCACGTACATTATAAAAGGGAAATTTTAATTAAATATTCTTGGTGTCGTTTGTCAATTTTGGAATTAAAATTAGGTGTCCTTTTTTAAGGACACCGCCCTCGAAAGGGTTAATTCTAATTTGAAAATAATCGATTACTTTAAAATTTTCTTTCATTTTAAATATGCTTGTGTAAGAACAATTTTTATGACGTAATGTTCAATATTTTTCTGCTTGCAACAATTTAAAATAATAACCTTTTCTAAAATATGTAAAAAATATCTCTGGAAATTCTGAAAATTTCAATTTAAAATAGAAATAAACCACTCAAAAAATTAGGCAAGTTAAAAAAATAAATGCAGTCTACAAACCGCGAGTTTCTATTGGATATCCATAGAAAAAATTATTAAATTCTTATGTATAGTTTTTGCTCCTATAAAACTCTTTTAATGGAACAATTTTATCAGCTTTAACATTAAATATCGCTTAAAATAATTCTTCGATTTAAAAACTGTCTACTTCAACGTGTTTATCAAACATTTCTCTATAATACTACCCATTTTCATATTTTTGTATGCAGTAATTTTCTTAATATTCGCGAGATAGGCCTCCGGTTACAAAAAAATCTTTGATAGCGGCGTTGACAGCGTTAGTTAATTTTTTTCGAATAGAGACAAAATGTAGTACGCAATTCCGTCAAAAGATGGCGTCACCACAATTCTGCTACGGTCGTTATGCAAACTATAAATGTTGCAAGACTAAATAAAAACAATTGTCTTGGGGTTATAAAATTATGATCTGATTTAATCAAAGACAAAAAAACTCGTTAACAGGGAGATAGCCACAGTTTTTTTTTTTTTAATTACTAGGGGGCTCGGCCCCCTACGAGCTACGCTCGCCAACCCCCGCCCAGACACCGCAGACTCTAAATGCACGCTAATTTGATCGGCTTTAAAAAGATTTCGAAAGATTGAATTCTAATGTAAAAAGCAGTGGCGATCTCCCTATAAACGAATTTCTATTCATTTGTCTTTGATTGGGGAATTTTAACGCCAAATCCGCTGCGGTACTGCTTGATTATCTCGTCGACCAATTTCGCCAAATTATATAAATCGCCAAACCACTCGCCAAATTATACAAGTTGACATAATTTTTTATTTTAAATAACAATAGAACAAATAAATTCGTACAACATTAATAAAAATACAAATAAAACGTCGAATAAAAATAACTTGATGACGTAGATACGTGTAACAACATTTCAAAATAAGCTAATATAAAAGGAATTAAGTAAACAGAGTCTTTGTCTCCTGGTATTTTTTAACAAAGCGAAAAGAAAGTTCTTTTAAATGAGACATTTTAAATTAATCGTTTTTAATCTAACGTAATTTTTACCAAGGTATTTTTTTCTCTTTTAAATATTCACGTGAAGATACTTTTGTTAGAAATGAAATATTATTTGCGCTTTCCTAACAAAAATAGTTGAAAAGATCCTCTCAAAATATTAAATAAATGTCTAGCGCAATTTCTAAATTTAAACTTTTTTGCAATATTATTTTGTGTTCATTTTATGTAATAACTATAACGTGACGTAAATATGACGTAATTTCTCCTACGACTTCTAACGCATGTTAATGAACTTATTATTTTACAATATCCTTCCTCTTTTAAAATTCACGTGTGTACTTTTTATGACATAATTTTTAATAAATTCCTGCTTTCTATACGTAATTATTTAATTTTAATTTGAAAGTTTTTTTCCTGTTTATAATAGTCACGTGTAAATAAATTTTTAATTTGAAGCAAATATTACTGCTTGCGCTTTTTATACAGTTGGCAACAGTTTAAATTAGTACAATTTTCTGAAATCTGTAAAAAATATCTCTAGAAATGCTGAAAATTTGAATTTAAAATAGAAATAAAACCTGAAAAAATGAGTCAAAATAAAAAAATTAATGCAATCTGCACTCCGGCAAATTCTAACGCATAAAATGATCTAAAAATGATTACACTGCCATGTATAGTTTTTGCTGCTATAAAACTTTTTTAGTGGAACGATTTTGTCCAACTTTAACATTAAATAACTCTTAAAATAATTCTTCGATTTGAAAACTGTCTGCATCAGCGTGTTTATCAAACATTTCTGTATAAAACCACCGATTTTCATATTTTTGTATGCATTATTTTTCTTAATATTAACGAAGAAAGACCTCCGGTCACAAAAAATTCAAAACCGGCGGCGGCGGCGGCGGTGACAGCGGTAGTTACTTTTTTTTTAGAATAGAGAGATAATTCATTCTTCCGAAATTTTTTTTAAAGCCGATCAAATTAGCGTGCTTTTAGAGTTTGCGGTGTCTGAACGGGGGTTGGCGAGCATAGCTTGTGGGGGGCAGAGCACCCTAGAAAATATAATAATAAAAATATTATGGATGTCAGTCCATAATCAGTCCACTGTCAGTCCGACAGTGATTATATTTATCGAGCGTCATAATAATAATTAAAAGAATGATATTTTAAAAATCAGAGCTGAAATGAATTATTTTTTTACGTTTCTGATAGAGTAATTTATATTCAAACTAGCAGAACTACCCGGCTTCGCCCGTGTCAATTATAAGAGACCTTCCATGTAAAATAATAAATTAAAATGAACTACTATAGTAATCACAATAACTGAGATATGTGCATTCCCGTCCACAAATCATTAAAATGACAATTAGAAAACAACGTTATTGTCTCGCCACCATAATAAAATGTCTGAGCTTTAATATCACAATGCCCGTTTTCTTCGGCTGGTTTAACAAAAAAATTTGTAATTTTCTCACAATACGAAAAACAAATCCACCAAATGGCATATCATATAGTCAAATTCTCGTTTGTATGGCGTATATCTACATTATAAAGTAAAAATATGTCAGTGATTAACACTGACATCATACTGTTGATGGCAACGACCTAACAGACAAATTATTCCTCTACAGCAATTTTTTTTTAACTTCTAAACAGCACACAATTTAATTTTTTAAGCTGTCGAATAGAACAAAAATTCCTTTCAAATGAAATTTATTTGAAAATTGTATCTCAGTTTTTTTTTTTTTTTTTTTAATGGGTTTGAAAGTAATTTTCAAACATGGATATTTTTAAATGTGCGTGCAGCCCAACGAAACCATTACGAAAGATGAACCCGTTTGCTCTTAATGCAATATTATGAAGAAAAGGCATGTCTATGTGTAACTTTGTCATCATATCATTGGTGACAACAACCTAATCTATCCACAAATTTCAATTTTACTACAATTTAACTTTTAAACATCGCACATTCGATTGTTCCAACGTCTAATAGAAAACAAAACAAACAAACAAACAAACAAAAAAAAAAAAACTGAATAATTATTTGTAGAACTGAACTCGAATTTTAAGAACAGCTTAAGAAAAAAAAAAAAAAAAAAAAAAAATTGCAATTTAACAAATTACAACGACCATTTGGAAAATGATTTTTTCAAAGACTAAAATTTAAGACATAAAAAATAGCACGGAGTTGATCATACATTACGTACGCCATGAATTAAACATTAATAGAGTTATTACACGTAAAAATTGCAAGCGACAGAAATCGCCTGCGACTCGTACGTATTAACCACCTGAAACTTACATATTATCCAAGCATTTTCATTGGCTGTTCGGGAAAAGACTTTTCCATCGTCAGATTTCCAAGAAATCTGACGGCCAATTTTAAATGAAATTTATTTCTTAAACTTCTAAACATCCCACAATATTACTTTTTATATAGTAGTATAGAGAAAAAAAAATGTACTTTTAAATGCAATTTGTTTGAAAGCTGTATCTCAATTTGTTTCTGAGTTATTAATTTGTCATAGTGGCAACACTCTGTTGTCCATTTTTGTTGAAAGTAAAGGGAAATACAGATTACTGTATAGACCAATCAGAAAACGAATAAAATGATGATTAAACCAATGAAAACCTTCAGATATGCTTTTGATTTCCTACCCTGACGAGGACAATAACCATTTTTCCAAATGGTTAAAAAACTTTCAATAATATTTGTTTGAAAAGTTTATGTCACGTTACAGAATTTTTTATAGATTTTAAAGTGATTCTCAAGCCAGAATATTTTTTAAATGTGCGTGCAATTACAAAAGATTAACTCAATTGCTCAAAAACGCTGCAAATAATTCAGTACTTTTTTGTTATCGTGTAATATTTCATAACTAAATTGGTAAAAGAAATTAAAACGCCAAAATAAAATAAAACACGAATTAAGTAGTCAGTTTAAAAAATGTAACAATATATCGAGAGAGACTGAATTTGTATTGGTTTATGAAAAGAAACTACAAGTATGTACCCTTTTTTTTTTTTAATTATTTGTGCCGTTTTTTAAGGTGTGGCAACACATTGAAATAATTCAGATTCTCTCGCTGTATTTTTGAATTTTTGAAATCGACGTCATTCTAAACAGAAAATGCACATTTTTCATACATATATATGTAAAAACTTCAGAATAAAACATCATTAGAAAGCAGTGTCAGTTAATCAGAAATTGACGTCATATCTAGCAAACGATTTTTATTATTATTATCTTTTCCCTAAATTATTTTCTTGATATTGAAACGCCTGTATTAAAATGGATTTTTTAGCTTCAAAAACATTCAAATGAAGATATACTACGTCATTTGAACACACATTTAGTTAAAGTTTTTGCCATGATATTATAATGTAACTGATATTACCTGTAACCGTTAACTGTATTCCAAATATATCTTGTTATTGTGTATGTGCGTATCGTCTATTAACTTATCGTTAGTTGTTATTAATTGGTATTAATATAACGTTCGTATGAAACGTAAACGTTACATGGTGCCAAAATGATAGCATTTTGAAGAAATCGTCATGCCGGAAGATAATAACAACAGCAATAATAGAGTGAATATTCGACCGCCGCCGCCACTAAGCCTCACGACCAATAATGTTACGAAATCATGGCAAGAATGGTATCAACAGTTTGAATGGTACTCAACGGTCATCGAATTGGAGAAAAAGCCGGATAAAATCCAGTTAGCTTTGTTTATGTCAGCTTGAAGCGGTAAGCATTTATAATACTTTTACTGATGATAAAAAACTAGTTTGAATGTTTTAATTAAAGCTTTTAAAAATATTTCACGCCTAAAGTAAACATTACATATGAAAGATTTTTATTTAACAAAATATTTCAAAGCGAAAATGAGAAATTTGATGATTTTCTGACGGAATTACTAGGCAAAAGCAAATCTTGCCAATTTGGTACGTTACACGACAGTTTAGTAACTGATAGAATTGTAATTGGTGTTTACAGTGATTCCGATCGAGAAAAATTATTGGCTGAAGATGATTTAACTTTAGATAAAGCTACGAAAATTTGTAAAGCTAGCGAACAAGCTCGATCATAGATGAGTTCTCTTAAAGATAAACCATTAAATATTGAAAGTGTAAAAAAGAATGCAACAAGTATGAAAAATAAATATACTAAAGAAAAGCAAACTTTTAACGGTAAACTATGCACGCGATGCAATACTTCTCACAAAAGGTTTGAATGTTTGGCTTATAAAAAGCAGTGTTTTTCGCGTGGCAAAGAAGGCCATTTTAGTATTTGTTGTTTTTCAAAGAAAAAGAAAAAACATGTAGCTACAGTAAATAGCTCTTTTGACGAAAGTTACAAAAATAATAACGATTCAAAAAGTTTCGTTATTAGTAATATAGCCAATAATGTAAAATCAGTAGACTGGTATGAAACGGCTGAATCTGAAAACAAGTACAGAGTCAAATTCAAATTAGACACTAGTGCTCAATGTAATGTCCTATCATATCCTTTGGCTAAAAAAGCAAATTTAAGCATTAAATATTCTAACGTGCAATCGTTAATATCATTTTCTAATCATAAAATGAAAAGTAGCTGGTGAAGCTGTTGCCAAGTTGAATATTAAAATTAAACTTATACTGCTAGATTTGTAATAATTGAAGAAATGTTGCAACCTATATTGGGAAAAGATTCATGTGTAGAAATGGGTTTAGTTAAACGCGTAAACAGTATTGGATTAACAGAAAGATTTTTAAATACCAGTGCTAATGAAGATGAAATAGGCTGTTTGAAAAATTTTACTTATGAGATAGATTTAATTGATGACCCTAAGCTTGAAATATTTCCTGCAAGAAAAGTTCCTCATTCCATTAGGGAAAAAATTAAAGAAGAGCTTGATAGAATGCAACAGATGGGTATCATAAAACCAGTGAATGACCCTACGCCTGCAGTCTCGCCTATGGTTGTAGTTCATCGAAATGGTAAAATTAGAGTTTGCATGGATCCATCTAGTCTGAATAAGAATTTGAAAAGAAGACACCATCCTTTAAAAACATTGGAAGAAATTGCTGCACGTATAAATGGCTCTAAATGGTTTACATTACTGGACTGTAAAAAAGGATTTTGGCAGCTAAAAGTGACAGAACGTACTAGTCGATACTTGGCCACTCCTTGGGGTAGTTTTTCCTACTTCAGAATGCCAATGGGTTTAGCATCTGCTCCGGAAGTTTTCCAGCAAATTATGTAACGTCTGCTAGGACATATAGAAAATGTTGAATGTGCGATGGATGACATTCTGATACATTCTGATTCTACTTCATGTAAAGAAAAATTGGAAGAAATGACCTCTAAATTATAAAAATTCTCACAGAATCTAGTTTGACTTTGAATAAAGAAAAATGCATATATTCACAGAACAGTGTTAAGTTCTTGGGGCACATAGTTACTGATGTAGGACTGATAGCCGATCCTGAAAAAATCCAAGCTATTATTCAGCTAAAAGTTCCAGAAAATGTAACATCGTTACAGCGTTTTCTTGGAATGGTTACCTACTTGGCTAAATTTGTTCCTAACTTGTCTGAATTAACTCGACCGTTAAGAGCATTATGCAAAAAAGACACCGAATGGATTTGGGAGAGTGAACAACAGACAGCATTTGAAAAGCTGAAAGAAATATTAAAGACTTTACCTGTATTGAAGTATTTTAATCTGAATTTACCTATAACATTGTCGGTTGATGCAAGCAAACATTCTGTAGAAGCTGTAATTATGCAAGAAGGACGCCCTGTAGCTTATGCAGCCAAAGCATTAGACAAGACGCAGCAGAATTATTCTCAAATAGAAAAAGAAGCATTTGCAATCAAATTTGGATGTGTACGTTTTCATCCATACGTCTGGGGATGCAGAAAACTAACTGTGGAAACAGACCACAAACCGCTAGTATCAATATCAAAGAAGCCATTACATTTAGCGCCTCCTCGTCTGCAAAGAATCATGTTGGACATCATGCCTTATCGTCTGAAATTATTCATAAAAAAGGAACTGAAATGTTTATAGCGGATACTTTGAGCAGAGATTGTAATCAGGCATTCTAATTTAGATATGCCTGAATTACAGATGGAAATTCATTTAGTTGTTCCGATGACTGAATCTAAAACAACTGACCTGATTCAAGCATTGAAAGATGATAAAGAGTTAAGTCTGCTAATTAAGATGATTCAAGATGGTTGGCCAGAAGAATTAACTAAAGTTCCTGATAGTCTAAGAAAGTATTGGACTATTCGAGATGAGTTTGCCGTTTATGATGACATCCTGTTCAGAGGTGATCGAATAGTCATTCCGCGCAAGCTTATGGAACCTACGTTGAAAGCTATTCATCTTGGTCATCAAGGTATTCAACATTCACTGAGTATAGCTAGAGAAAATGTCTACTGGGTTGGCATGAATAAAGATATTACGTTATATGTTAAACAGTGTAAAGTTTGTCAACAACGTCAAAGAGATAATCCCGAAGAACCGTTAATGTTGAATGAAGTACCAGAGAGACCTTGGCAAATTGTTGGCACAGATTTTTCTTATTTGGATAAAAAGAATTATTTATTTATTGCAGACAGCTATTCGGGTTATTTTGATTTTTGTGTGCTGAACAACTTATCATCTAGTACAGTTATACAAGCTTTTAAAAATTGGTTTGCAACTCATGGTATTCCGGAAATTTTATGCTCTGATGCAGGTACTCAGCTAATTTCTAAAGAAGTGAGACATTTCGCTAAACAGTGGAATATAAATCTGCAAGTATCAAGTCCAGAACACAAAAGATCCAATGGTCTAGCTGAACATTATGTTCAAGAAGCTAAACAGCTTATAGCTAAATGTGTTGCAGATGGTTCTGACTTATATTTAGCATTGTTAAAAACCTGATAAACTTGACCTGTAAAAGAAAAGCTGTTTCTTTTTATAAAAAAAGAGGGATGTCATGATATTATAATGTAACTGATATTACCTGTAACCGTTAACTGTATTCCAAATATATCTTGTTATTGTGTATGTGCGTATCGTCTATTAACTTATTGTTAGTTGTTATTAATTGGTATTAATATAACGTTCGTATGAAACGTAAACGTTACAGTTTTTATTTTATATGGGGAAAATGTGCATTCCTTGATTAGGATGACAACAATTTCGAAAATGCAAAAATATTGCGATTGAGTCTGAATTTTTATTAGCTTATAAAAAGAAAGTACGCGTGTTATCAATTTTTTTTTAATTATTGCACCGTTTTTTAAGATGTTGCAACAGGAAAGAAATGATTGAATTATAAAATTAAATAAAAGAGATATTTCTATAATGTTAAATTATGAAAGGCAGTAGAAAAAAGGGATAAATATTGGTCTGGTGATTTTTTAAAGTAGACAGTGATCTTTTCCACGGTCTAAAACGTATGTACATGAAGTTTCCTCGAAATCGGCCAAAAATTGAAGATTTGTATAAAGGACATACACACAAAGAACGGCTTTTATATATATAGATAATAATTATTAATGTATAGTTTTTGTAAAGTGATTGAAATTAAATATATTTATAAAATTTATGGTAATATTTTTATCGTTGAAAAATTGTCATGAAATAATCATCATTAAATTGCCATCATTATAATTGTAATTTTATTTTATTCAACCTAATAACAATTAAAAAATTACAAAGGAACTGAGAATAATGGTCAACTAACAGGCTTAAAAAAAAAAGATTTACATGTGAAAACAAGTATCAACAAGTATCGAACTCGCGATCATAGGAATACTAGACGATTGCCCTTAACCACTCAGCCAGTGTAAGGACAAAATTCTTGTCCCTAAAAGTGTTCAAAAAGAAAGCATGTGTATGAACACAGTGTCATGCATTTTCGGTGAAATTTCCATAGAATGGCGAAGAACTGTAATCCGATTTTTCCTGCGCAAAACGAACAATTGTCTTGCTGGAAACAAGTGAATTCTTATTTGCTTCATCTAAAACAGATCCATACTATATATTGATTTTTAAAAAATCCTCCGCATCCTTTTCGAGGAAAAAAAATCGGATTATTTAACGAACGAGAGTTTCCCAAGAAACAAGCGATATGTTATTCCCTTCATCTAAAACAAATTCATATTATATATTAATTTAAAGAAAATCACCCAGGCCATTTTCCAGAAATAGAAATTAGGAACTTGATCCATCGGATTTACTTTAAAAATGGGTTTCGAGATCTCAAAATATACTGCACGTAGAAATGTAAAAATTTCAGAATAGGATTAGACAGCAGATAGAAGACTGTTTTTAAAAAATCAGAGCAATATGCGTTATATTTGATGAGTTTATGAAGTGGCGACTTTTCGCGTTTCCTTTGATCTCGAGTTAGGTGTATATATGAGTTCCGCCATTTTTACGATTTTTGGCTTAAAACTACATCACTCTGGAATACTATCGTCTTCCATGATAGTAGGCCTGGGCGATATTTCAATATCATGGTATATCGTCAATTAAAGATCGCGATGTAGAGATGTGCAAGGTGACGTCACGAACAGGTTTTTGCTGCTGCTGTAGGACAGCTATTGCTACCTTTATCAATGCTTTTTCTGTTTGTGTGTCCTACAGCTTTTTTCATTGTTCTCGGTAAAAGTCACGTGATGTGAACTGCTTTATTGAAACTAAAGTTTAAAGAATAAATAAAAGAATATTTTAACTATTTCTACATAAATACAAAAACAAGCAACATTAAAGCTAATATAACCGAAGGCGACGCTGCACCGATAAAAGTTTTCCCCGCGCAAAAATTCCCATGTTAACCTATGAGAAATTTAAATAGGTGTTAGATTGCTCATTACATAAAACATTGATCAAATGCTTTTACCAACAGAAAGTAGGCGTCCTATGCCGACGTAGTGCGGTTTTTTAAAAATGTATAATTAAACTTTAAATAGTTAAAATATGTATCTACCCTATATATATAAATTCCTAATGAAACGAATTTATGAAACGGATATTATGAAACGACTGATTAAACAACTGATTATGTTTCACGGCGATTTCTCCTAAAATATGGAATACTTTGCGATGAAATTAACATCAAAAATCCGTATTGATCGACAGATCTCAAAACTGGTATTAGAATTTTCAAATTCGAATTAGTTTTCGAAATATTATTTTTTTTTCTAATTTTAAATACTTTTTTCTAATGATGGCAACTCAAATTTCAATCATAACAGATATTTTTTTTCCATATTTCAGAAAATGTTATAATATTAAATTAATTTGGCGACCAGTTTTGTCTCCCTTAAATCTCCCTAAGAAAAATGCTTTTGTTTAAATTTCGTTATCATTTTATTTAATACAAAACTTTCCTTTATAAAACTGAAACATTTAAAATTAATGACTTTCACTTCTTTCCTTTTTTTTGAGCGAAACGAAAAGAAAAATATTAGGCTCAGATGTCATATACGCACCGGGGTACCTAATTGGCGCCAAAATGGCGTTATTTTGCCTGACATGGTAACCCGGCTATTGTTGCTTATCCATTAATAAATGTTTATTTACATTTATTTTCTTTTTATTTAAAAAAATAAAGTTACAAATTGCTTTGTTCTATAGTTATTAATTAATTTGTTTTATTTATTGTTATTTCATTTTAAAAATAATAGAAAATAATTTAAAACAATAGAAAATAATTTAAAATAAATAATGCAACTGGTATTCGAAAACGAGGTTTTCACCAAATTGTCGTAAAAAATCACGCCAAACCCGGTGCTTATATGACATCTGTGTTAAATATTAAGTAATGCAAGAAATCATGACATTTAATTTCGAATTCAAAGCAAATGACCAATATCGCCAAATTATATAAACCGCCAAATTATACAAGTTGACGTAATTTTTATTTTAAATAACGAAAGAACAAATAAATTAGTATAAAAATACAAATACAAATAAAGCGTCGAAATAAAAATCACTTGATGGCGTAAACACATGTAACTTCCTTACAGTCAAGTGAATGTGACATTTACGATCAACCATTATTGGCATTTAATCTTATAGTCTGGCGATAGATTTTTGGTCAATGGGATAACCAAGTAGTACCGTATTAATTTACCACTCGAAAAATAAAAAATGCTAACTTACGAGTTAAAAAAAAAATGGTACGTTTACGTTATACGGACACCATTGTCGCCAAGCGTAATAGTTGGCGCGAAATGAAAATCACTTGAATTGAAACATATGAAAAAGAAAAGAAAAAACACTGTCGATAGTCAAGTGAGCCTTTTAAAAATATAACATTTGGAAACTACAGACTTTTACGAACTATTTCACTAAATCACAAATATATACTTAAAATAAATGAACAAATAACTGTTATACAATAAAGTATAGCAAATAATAGCAAAACACAATGTTTCGCATGGTTTACAATAAAAATCCGGTACTACTTAGTTATCCCGTCGACCAATTTCGCCAAATTATATAAATCGCCAAACCACTCGCCAAATTATACAAATTGACATAATTTTTATTTTAAATAACGAAAGAACAAATAAATTAGTATAACATTAATAAAAATACAAATAAAACATCGAAACAAAAATCACTTGATGACGTAAACACGTGTAACTTGCTTAAAGTCAAGTGAATGTGACATTTACGATCAACCATTATTGGCATTTAATCTTATAGTTTGGCGATAGATTTTTGGTCAACGGGATAACTAAGTAGTACCAAAAATCCTTTTCATGATCAGGGTTGAAATAATTCGTGCATTAGCATACATCTTGGCATGGTGTCCGTATAACGGAAAAGTACCAAAAAAAGCTATTGGCGAGATTTGAACCCGGCTAACATAAAAGTACCAAGAATTCTTTGCGATCATGGCAACTTTTATGTAGTTTTATTCGAAAAAATAACTTTGATTCTTTAATCAAAATGGAAACCTTTCTTATGAAAAGCGAAGGAACTGTTGATGATAGTCACATGACTTAGGCTATTATTATAGAAATTGTTTTCAATTCTAAAAACAGCGCAAAGAATATTTCCTAACGATTACAAATTTATTTAAACATGGCTATTAAAAAAAAAAAAAAAATGCAATTTAACAAATTACAACGACCATTTGGAAAATGATTTTTTCAAAGACTAAAATTTAAGACATAAAAAATAGCACGGAGCTGATCATACATTACGTACGCCATGAATTAAACATTAATAGTGTTATTACACGTAAAAATTGCAAGCGACAGAAATCATAGATTAAGGACCAAGATGGGACATTTACAGCAAAATCTGTAATGGCAACAGTACTAGCGTCACTACCGACAAGGGGGGCAGAATTAACAAATCTCCGAAATTTATCTATGTTGAAGAAATATGTTTACGCTCTATGTTTTAAATATCTATTCTTTCCTAAAACGAAGCAGAGAGAGAGACAGCGAGCAAAGCGATGATTCAAATAAGTTAACAACCGGTTCGCTGCCCGAATGATTTTTGATGCATAAATACGAAAGAAAAATGAAGCTTCACAGATAGATTATGAAACACTTTCTAATACTAGTATTAAAAAATGCTCTGACGAGCACCAAAAAAGGCTAATATGTTTTTAAGTATGAAAAAGGGTTTGACAAGTGCTTCTAATTGAGCATGAAAAAGGACAAGGGGTACCTTCTTGGCTGCAGCTCACTGTCAATGCCAACTTTGAAAAAATCATATTTGCGCTTATTCCATACAAAAAAAAATTCGCAGTACTTTAGTAAAATTTTCCGTCGTGCTTTACATGTTAACTGCACTGTTCCACTATTGTACTGCACATGCGTCTGCAATGCAACTTTGTACAGTGCACTGTGTACCATTATTTCTCTACAAATTATACTACACTGTGCATTCCTATTATGCATTTGAACCTCAGTGCACACTCACATTGTGCTTTTGTACTTCCGTATTAAAGGTGTATGCGTCTAATGTTCGTTTATAATTTACATATACACTGTTGTACTGCATAGTACATCTTACAGCCATATCCACTTGGATATAATTTCAACAATCAATGAATGCATTATATTGTAATGCATGCACATGTGGAATTGTTCCTATGCAGAGTGCTGCATCAGTCTACACTGCACTACAAATCAGTTTTCTGTACAGTTCTACACTGCGGGAGTGCTTGGTGGCACTGCCTGAGTGTGATACGCTGCAGGAACTAAGATTTTTGGTACTATGTCGCCTTACATTCATATTTAATCAGGCTGCCTCTTTACTGTCTGTGTCTTTACACTACACATTTTTATCGTAACTGTGGCTGATTATTTTTTATATGGAATAAGCGCAAATATGATTTTTTCAAAGTTGGCATTGACAGTGAGCTGCAGCCAAGAAGGTACCCCTTGTCCTTTTTCATGCTCAATTAGAAGCACTTGTCAAACCCTTTTTCATACTTAAAAACATATTAGCCTTTTTTGGTGCTCGTCAGAGCATTTTTTAATACTAGTCTTTTAAATTTTTTGATAATTATATATTGAATATAAATAAACCTGAGTTCTTTTAAATATTCCCAATACTTTTATCTTATTTCGCACAATAACGCACTAGTTAACCAAGTAATGCACACTGTTTTAAGAGGTTCAAAATTTTTAAATCAAATTCAAGTTATTTTTATTCATAATTTAATTTACTTGGGCTCCCTTAAATATAATTAATATAATTCCTTAAATTGATATTAGTTTTTGGTGCATTAAAATATCTCAATTTGTTGATTCTCTCTAAACAAGTAAACCCTATTGGTTTACAATGGGAGTCTATAGGTAATTGGTGATATATCGCCAAGTTGGCGATAAACTTGGCGTTATTTGGCGACAGAACAGAGGCCAGCCTATGGTAACCCCACTTATAGGTATGAGGAGGCATTAAATGCTGTTCTATAAACAATGAGATACGTTTCATTGGAGCGTTGCCATTAAACAATTAACAAATAATCGTGATTTCTGTGACACATACGATAGCGTAATACATATATAGATTAGCGTGGAAATCGAAGATTTAGGCCACATCGTATTGCTTAGCTAGACCGGTTATACTAACGTCGTTCTCATGTTTTGCTACAATTTCTTTTATTGAACAGTAATTCGCTTAAGCTTCTTACTACTGCTATCACTAAGCACTTTTTCATTCTTAGAAGTCATAATGAGAGCTAATATTAGCGCAAACCTGAGTAAAAGTATAACAAAAAGTTAATTTTTTTACAGTAATAAAGGTACACAAAGCACTCTGATATGCACACCTTACTCCAAACTTGACTAATAACAACAGTTATGTGAAGGTTGCCAACTGAACTATTCGGCAGCCTTGGTCGTGAACCGAGATATTGCACGCCAACCGAGTCAAATTTTGATCATCGAAGTTGGACATAAACCGAACTGGTCGTAAACAGAGGTGGTCGTGAACCGAGGTTCCACTTATATTTTGACCTATAAGTTTGCAAATATGGCATCATTTATATATTCAGTGGCGATGATCATTAAGCATCTTGGCGATTTTGGCGATGAAACTCACCGATTTCAAAGTAACGTTCCGAAGTGTACTTGAACCGCCACAGATGTCATATGAACATCACTTTGACGCGATTGTTTTCTGACGCCAATGTCATATACGCACCGCACCGGGGTACTTAACTGGCGCCAAAGTTTTGTTATTTTGCTTGATATGGTAACCCGAATGTTGTTGTTTATTTATTAATAAAATGTTTATTTACTTTTATTTTATTTTTAAAAATTATATAAATTGTTTTGTTCTATTGTTATTAATTAAACTTTTATAAATTTATTGTTAATCCCTTTTTAAAAATATATATGTAACTAGTATTCGAAAACGAGGTTTTCGCCAAATTGGCGTCAGAAAAAATATCGCGCGAACGTGGTGCGTATATGACATCTGTACCATACTTGGTACAACTTGATTATCCTGTCGACCAAAAAATTATCGCCAAACTATAAGATTAAATGACAATAACGGATCATTGTAAATGTTACATTCACTTGACATTAAACACGATACACGTTTTTGTTGCGTCATCAAGTGATTTTTAAATTCAAGTTTTGGCACAGATGTCATATACGCATATTGGCGCGATTTTTTTGACGCCGCCAATGTCATATACGCACCGGGTACTTAACTGGCGCCAAAGTGTCGTTATTTTACTTGATATGGTAACCCGGATATAGATGATATATTAACGATGTTTTTGTCAAATTGGCGTCAGAAAAAATCGCGTCAATATGGAGCGTATATGACCAGTTTTTATTAGTATTTTTATTAATGTTTTACTTATTTATTTATTCTTCCGTTATATAAAATAAAAATTACGTCAGTTTGTATCATTTGGCGAATAGTTTGGCGAAATTGGTCGACGGGATAATCAAGTAGTACCGTATATTTTTGCTGCACTTTTCGACAATATCTCAAGCAAAAGTACCTAGAGTTAAACGAAACCCTAATTATTTAAGGCACAGATGTCGTATACACAACGGGTTTGGCGCGGGGTTTTTTTCTGACGCCAATTTAACGAAAACCGCGTTTTCAAATAGCAGTTACAGATATATTTTTAAATTACTTTCTATTATTTTAAAAAGGAAATAACAATAAATAAAGAAAAGTTTAATAACTATAGAACAAAACAATTTATATAATTTTAAAAAATAAAATAAAAGTAAATAAAAAAATAATTGATAAATAAACAACAATAGCTCAGTTTCCGTATCAGGCAAAATAACGCCATTATCGCGCCAGTTATGCACATTGGCGCGTATACGACATATCTTCCTTATTTAAAATAGAAGGAATGTTTTTTTTTAGGTAGATTTCGTAAGAAATACTACCTATTGCAGTCGTTACCATGGTGCGACTTTTGAAAAATTCCTTCATAACTTTTCATTATAGGACCACAGGAACCCAAAACCACCCTCACCTAAAAAGTTTATATATATATATATATATATATATATATATATATGTATGTATGTATGTACTAAATTTTGTCCGCACGATAAAAGTCGCAATTATGCACGAATCATCTTCAAACTCGCCAACAACTTTGAGATGGCTAATATCTCGGCGGGGATTGAAAATGGGCGAAATCGGCCCAAGAGGGTGGAAATGGGGAGGGTTCAAAATTTTGAATACTGTCTTAACATGATTCTGATAAAACCAGCTCTTACACAACAATGGCAGGAAAAAAAAAAAAGTTTTTCGTTATAGCAGTTGCCAACAATTAAAAAAAAAAAACCAAATAATAAAATTCTCACCACAACAATTACTTTTCTTTTGCAAAATTTTCACGTGTAAAATTAAATAGTTTGACAAATTGAAAACAAATTGAATATTACGTCATAAGTTTCCTAGAGCAAGATTTCAGCATGAAAACTCAAAATAAATAGTTTGACGAATTAAAAAAATATGTATATTGCGTCATATTGGAAATATAATGGACCTCAGCAGGTGAATATGTAACGCCATGTAAGTTTGGAGAAACGTATTAAAACATGATAAAAACCCGACTATGGAAATATTAACATATTTTAACACTTTAAGGTTCTCTGAATTTTTTGTAGCCATTTTTTAAACCTATTCCATATATATGTGTGTGTGTATTCGTGTATATTACAATTTTCACAAAAAGTTTAGCTCCCTACAACTCGCTCTTTGTGAAGAAACTGGGTTTTATCTCTAATCTTGATTTAAGTTTTGTTGGAGAATTTAGTACTTAACATCGAAATCTACCTCCGCCTGTAGGCCCGAGCCGGCAGGGATTTTTTTTTTTTTTAAGGTATGCTTAGTATGTGAAGTATATTTAAATAGTGATGATTGAAGTGAAATGATAATTAAAAAAAACTTACATTTACCTCCTGAACAGAAGCTTTGGATTTACCCTGTTTTTTTCCTACTAATTCATTTGTGCTCCATTATGTCTATTACTGCAGTTCAAAATATTAATCAAGAAAGTTTATATATATATTTATGAAAATTATGCGTTATCTGCTTAGGTTGACGTCAGTTTCAAAAGTACAAAAATCTGTCAGTTGAATTTCAATTTTTATTGACTAATATAAACAAAAGTACACGTGTTATCCTTTTTTTTTAATTATTGTACTGCTTTTTAGGGAGTGGCATCACGAAAGAAATTATTGAATTAGAAAATTAGAAAATGAAAAGGAGAGATTTTTATAATTTTATGGAGACATTATAAAAGACAAATTCGATTTTCTCAGCGACCGTCAAACATACAAAGATGAAAAAAAAACCTATTCTAAGTTTTAACAAGAGGATCAAAATAAAACAAAAACGAAGTTAATCCACTCACTGGAACGTTAGCTACACTTTGTTGAATTTTGTGTCTTCATTTTTTCGTTTAAGATTAAATAAAAAACTACTGAAAGCTACAGTAATTTTTTAAATGCTATCAGTTTATTCGTCTCGTCGAGTTCTATCTTTCAAAAGAAAAATCATTGTCGTACGTCAACTGGTTCGCCAGAAATTTAAGAAAGTCGTTTGCATTTTCTATTTCTTAATCATATTATAGCTTAACGCTGCCGCGTTTGCTATGATTATAAGAACGCTGCTAAAAAACTTTGATCTTTTGGTAGAGTGAAAAAAAAATCCTGAAATATGTTTCCTTATAAAAAGGCTTAGTTTATTTAATAAATATTCGACAATTATAAAACCCTGGTCAAAATTTTTATCAGAAAATTCATAAAAACAGTATATAATGCAATTTGCAGTCATAATGCAATAAGAAAATATAAAGACTATAGAAAAATAGCAGAAATGTAAGCTTATGAATTGACCCATGTCCAAGGCTCTAAAGTTGCAATCAGTTAGGTATTAAAAACACTAATTATAGGAAGGGCTCAGATATTGCTGATATCCAGGGATGATTCTGAGTAAACAAATAATTCTGAAAGTCACAGCAAATTTTCTGAAAAATTACAACAGAGGGGGAAAAGATGAGATCCACTCTTGGCTTTTTTTTTTCTCCCCTTTGACGAAATTCGCGTTTTTTTGCGATTCTTTGGCGAAATATGCGCTTTTTCGTGATGTTTTGACGAAAATTGCGGTTTTTTCGAGATCTTTTGACAAGATTTGCGGTGTTTTTTCGCGATCTTCTGACGAAATTTGCTTTTTTTCTCGATTTTTTAAAGAAATTTGCCGTTTTTGGCGTTCCTTTGATGAAATTCCCGTTTTTTTCATGATCCCTGGACAAAATTCGCGTTTTTTCGCTATCCTTTGACGAAATTTGCGTTTTTTACGCGACCCTCTGACGAAATTCGCGTTTTTCCCGCGATCCTTTGCCGAAATTGGCAGTTTTTTGCGGACGAAATTAATTTCGACGATCATTTGTCAAAATTCGCGATATATTTTATGTCTGAATTTTCGGACATTCGGTTTTTTTTCCGGAAATGAATGTCTTAAATTTTCGTAAAATTTGCAACAGAATCACCCTTGCTGAAATCTCCAATCTCGTGTGCATATTAACTCATTTAATGCCACGAATACCTATTTGCATCCTTGCTTTGATGATACATACCTGTAATTTCTTCTAAGTTAATCTCGATAAATCGGCTGTTATTAAAGGTAGGTGCTTGATTACCGAATTTTTTAAATGCGTGTTTTATGTTAAGTTTTGACACCAAAGTTTCAAAGTTCACCGAGATATTCGTCTATGTTTTCTTTTATAATTAGTCTCAAATGACTCTTTTGTAGTAACAATGATGCACACGCGAAGAAGATATATCTGGAAATTTTGTATCAATAATAAAATTTAGCTCAGTTTAAAAACGTGCAACATCTTTTAAAAAACTTCCATAAAACCGCTTTCATTTGTATGGTTTTTACCGAAGCTTTTCAAACGTTTTAATAAATTTTATCGTAAGTTTTGATGTATTATGATGCTTATATTTCTTGTTCGCAGTGTTTTTGAAAGACGAGATATTTCATTTAAAATATACAGTCATCAAGGCAATATCAATTATAAAATATGTAGGCCGTCTCTTCTTATCGCTGATCAATAGCTAATTCCCAAATGGTTAAATTTAGAATACTTCTAACTTCAAAAATATTTCAAATGTTGTATGAAAATTGTCTTCATCACCTTAGAAGCCGTTTTCATTTTAGAAAAAAGTTACAAAATTTAAATTTTTATGCGGTCTTTTGGGTCCTATAACATATTTAGAAAAACATTATCCTCGCTATAGCCAGTGAGAAATATTTTTGCTCGACTAATAATTCAAAGTTATGATATTTATAAATATCATAACATTCTATAGAATGTTAGTAATTTTTATCATTTCTTGGCACAAGAAACGGGCTGACAACGCTGGAAATTCGTAAAATACAAAGTATCATGACTCGGCAAGTTTAGACAATCCAGTGTTGAATAAGCATGCCATATAATTAGGGTTAACGTAGGCTGCCGATTAGGATACCAAAATTCTTCAAATCTTAATTTTTTTACTTTCTTCTATCTTTACAAGAAGAAAGTATTGGATTCATGAAAATTTTCGAATTCCGGTTTTCGACGGATTTACACGTTTTAGGGGTCAGAGATTCCAAAAAACATGTTTTTACAAAATGTCTGTCTGTGACTCTGTGAGTCTGTCTGTCTGTCTGTGTGTATGTGACACAAATTTTGTGGGCGCTCTATCTCAAGAACTAATGCACGGAATTTAACAAAAATTCATATTCTGTTAGTCCTTGATACAAATTGATGCTGATTAGTTTTTGGTGCAAATCGCTCAACAGGTGGCGCTGCTATGCTGCCTTTTTTACGATTTCCGCAATGGCTCTATCTCAAGAACTAATGCACGGATTTTCATGAAACTTCAGATTCAGTTAGTCCTTGACATGAATAGACAATTTAGAGATTTTGGTGCAAATCGCTCAACAGGTGGCGCTGCTATGCTGTCTTTTTTACGATTTCCGAAATGGCTCTATCTCAAGAACTAATGCACGGATTTTTATGAAACTTCAGAGTCAGTTAGTCCTTGATATCACTTGATGCTGATTACGTGTTGGTGTAAATCGCTCAACAGGTGGCGCTGCTATGCTGGATTTTTTACGATTTCCGCAATGGCTCTATCTCAAGAACTAATGCACGGATTTTCATGAAACTTCAGATTCAGTTAGTCCTTGACATGAATAGACATTTTATATATTTTGGTGTAAATCGCTCAACAGGTGGCGGTGCTATTGGGCATTTTTTGCAATTTCCGCAATAGCTCTATCTCAAGAACTAATGCTTGGATTTTCAACAAACTTCAGATTCAGGTATACCATGATATGAATTAGTGCTGTTTATGTTTTGGTGTAAATCGCGCAACAGGTGGCGCTGCTATGCTGCATTTTTCAAAATTTCCGCCACAGCTGTATCTCAATAACTAATGCATGAATTTTCATCAAACTTCAGATTCAGGTATACCTTGATATCAATTAGTGCTGTTTATGTTTTGGTGTAAATCGCTCAACAGGTGGCGCTGCTATACTACATTTTTCAGAATTTCCGCTATAGCTCTATACAAGAACTAATGCACCAATTTTCACCAAACTTCAAATTCAGATATATTGTGATATGAATTGGTACTATTTAAACGATTTAATTGACGTGATTTATATAGAAGAAAGTTTTGTGATGGCCACAACATACTAGTTTTAAGTTGAAATTGCTTCTTACAGAGCTGATGAAAATGTATATATATATATATATATATATATATATATATATATATATATATATTATTTTTGCAAATGAAACATCACTTTATTGAATGAAATAAATCAATACATGTCACAGTGTTAAGTTTAGAAGGCGCTGTTGTGCAGATAAACATTTAAAGAAAGTAAATTTATGTAAATGTGATTTTCGCAATTGAAGTATCATTTTAACAACCGGTTCGCCGAACTCAACACAAATTAACAACCGGTTCCACCGAACCGGTGCGAACCGGCTGAATCCCACCACTGGATATAAGTAAGCATCCTATCTTAAATGGGAGAGGTAACCGCAAGATTAAATGCGAGGTCACGTCAATCAAGGTCATACGCCACCCAGCGGACGGAGATAAGAAAAAAAATATTTTTCCATTTTCAATTTTTTGGTACCACATTTCAAATTTAAAATTTTTTTAAAAATTTTAAATGGCCGCCATTTTGAAACAAAACGGCGGATGAAGCTGGCAACGAACTCGGTCGAGACATTGATATGTACTATGTACACACCGAATTACATCGAAATCGGTTCATAAATACGAGAGTTACAGTGTGACAAAGGTCAGATATATATATATATATATATATATATATATATATCAATTTTGAACGGAGGGTGGTTTCGGGGTCTGGGGGTCATGATCGATGAAAATATACCAAAATTTTTTGAAATCGCTTTCCTCCGAACGGCTGCAATAGGTAGCTTTTTGTAATGAAAGCTACCTAAAAATATATGAATATGTATATTATGTGTAAGTGTATGTGAAATGGTGAAATTTCTCAAAGAAGTAGCAACAATCCACAACAAAGTTTCAAACCTCACTTATGCTAATGATAAGCTAGAAGTAGCTAGGAGTCGTTCGGTAGCTTCATCGCCCCGAGCCCAACCCATCCCGCTTTTCAGTGTCTTTAATTTGTGTAATTTCCCTTTTAAATTTGTCCGGTTTCAATTTTGGATTTTTTTTTTTCCAATCTGGCTTTCGCTAGAGAGTCTTTCATTTGGGACGTGGCTGGGGACCTAAGAATCTTGCTTCCGCAAAAGAATCGGAGTAGAGTAGAAGAATAAAGGGCTGCGGGCGAAGATGGGCCGCTCGCCGCGGCGGTTTTTCAACTACAAGAGGATTATTAACTTCTTTCCCCTTTGTGGATGATCTATAAGTTCGATATCCACGAAATAACTATGCGCACGCGCAACTGTGATTTTATTCGTTTGTCGTCTGCAGTACTTAATTGTTGGAAGTATAGATATAATTCAATTTATTTATTCGCCATTATTTTAATTTATTAATTGAAGTTAGTTATTTAAACAAAATCAGTTCTTTTAAGAACTTATATTATTTGGGAAAATGCCACGTTGGCGTTCTAATTATTGCAGTTTTCAAAACTGCAAAAATAACTCTCTATCTGAGAGAACTCATTTTTTTCGCTTCCCAAAAGAGAAAAACAGGTTAGTTTTGTGTTTTATTATAATTTATTAAAAAAGTTAAAATATTATTTAATATTAGAATATATATTAATTTAATATATATTAATTATTAAATGTCAGTGATTTTAATACGTTCTATTTGAATTATGTTTTTGTAATGCAATGAACAAGGACATATAAAAATTAGTTAATGTATGTTAAGATAGAATTTTACAGCAGCGTTTTTAATTCAATTCCTGATAAGATAAAGTTATAAAAATTACATAAACATGTGTATTTCCAATGAGAATTAAACGTTTTATTACGCTTAGAGTTTAAGTATAAATTATTTAATTAATTTTAAGGCATATTTTTTATTTACCGGGCGCAGGCGATAAATTGCCAAATATTCTCTTGATCGAATTGTATTTATAATATTTAAAATAGAAGCATTTCATTCATGCCATTTAAAACTCATTTAATTTTACATTAGGATCCACTTTAATTTAAAATGCAAGCAGTAATTCTTGTACTATTAAACCAGCAATAATTGATTATTTATAGTTTTAAATATTTTGAGAATTTTAGACAACAGCGTTAAAAAAATTCCTAAAATCGACAAATTACTTTTTTTTTTTTTTTAATCTAGAAATATGTCGGTCATTGTGTCATATCCGGGAAAAATAGTTTTCATGGGATACCTGCTCTTCGCACAGGTGAATAACATTGCAGAAAGCATACAAAGTATAGAAGAAACTTCAAAAATTGGAATAAAATATAAAATATTTACAAATAGTACGTGGTATGCTCAATTAAACATTTATTATCTTACACCGGTTCTTCGCAGGGGTAAAATGGATAACTTACCGTAATCGGGCCGATAGCCATGATTGGTATCAAATGAGAAAACAGTATACAATTGTAACTGTATAAAAGTTAAATAATGGTTAGAAAATTAAAGTAACTTTTATCGAAATAACCCAATTGCGGAACATTCTCCAAATTTGAAAAAGGCTTATGAAACACACAACAACTGCCAATAACTGAAAACTATAGACTAATAATAAGCTCGACGTAGCAGTTGTTGGTCGGTAGCCAATAATTTCAAATTTCCCTTTTAATTTTGTCCGGTTTCAATTTTTGAAATTTTTTTTTTTTTTTTTTCAATCTGGCTTCCGCAAAAGAGAAGGAATAAGTAGTAGAAAAAAGGGCTGCGGACGGAGATGGGCCAATTGAACGTATTAAAATCACTGACATTTAATAATATATATTAAATAATATTTTAACTTTTTTATAAAAAATTATAGGGCTGAAAATCACGTGTAAGATGCTTAAAGGTTTTAAATATTTCTCTTTTGCAATTTCCCAAACAGCTGGTATATTTTAGAAATCGTAGTTTGTTACATAACTTACTCAATTGTTGTACTTGTATATACAGTTGTAACAACCATAAAGAATGTTTAAGGATTTGTCAGCTACGTTTAGATAACGTAAAATTAATTTGCTAATTTATAATCAAGTTGTAAAAATACTAAAATGTTGTATTGTTACTAGAAACACGTCCATGTACATAATTTTTATTTTTCTAGCATATCTGGGAGGGAAAAATCGATTAAAATTTTTTATCTTTTCATATATATGAACAGGGTTAGATTAAATAAACAGTATAAAAAAGTACTTTTATGTTAGCCGGCCGCAGTTCATAAACCGTCAAATATTTTCCCCATCACCAGCGTTTATGTTGCACTCATTTCATTCAAAATATAAAATCATCATTTTAAAAATATACTCGTCATTTGAAAAACATAACTTTATTTAAAAGACATACATACTGGTATATTACATCAATTTAAACACATGCTTTTCGCTCATTATATTTAAAATACATTTTTCCCCCTAATAAATAATAACATAAACCCAAGGTGGGCAAGTTTCTTCCAATGTGGAAAAAGACCTGGAAAAAACCATGGAATTAAAAGTTACGCCTATAACTTTTATTAACAAAAATGGTTTTCTTTTAGCCTGAATAGATTGCATAAAATTCAGGTCTATTTGAAGATATTTACAATTTAAGAGTTATAGGCGGAAAAGCAGACAAAGCCATTTTAGAGAATACCTGTTAAAATTTTAATCGCGAATTTCAAATATTTACTCACTCATGGAAGATTAACCTTGTTTACCAGATTTATTGCAAAATATTTTTGTTACAGCTTGTTTTGATAAAAATATATGTATTTAAAAATAGTTGCAATGTCAGTTTAGTTTCGAGGCAAAAGGCAATACTGTTTACGTAGCATTAGTGCTTTTTCTCCCGAAATTAAAATGACATTGCGATTTTTTTTTAAATACACATATTTTCATCAAAACAAACTGTAGCAAAAATATTTTGCAATAAATCTGGTAAACAAGGTTAATCTTCCATGAGTGAGTAAATATTTGAAATTCATGATTAAAATTTTAACAGGTATTCTCTAAAATAGCTTTGTTTGCTTTTCCGCCTATAACTCTTAAATTGTAAATATCTTCAAATAGACCTGCGCACGAGATGCGCAGATGGTAGATATTCTGTCATACATGACGCCATACAAAAAACCCGCGTATTTGCGTTATTCACTCCATCCACAAGATGGCGCAGCTGTGTCAATTTACGTCAGATTCCAGCATTAACTTTGTACGCTTACTTATAGCGCTTTGGACAGCGAGAGAGGCAGACGATATATTTATGCTTTATTTATTTAGATGCTTTTTTTTTGTTGTTGTTATCGTACCTGTATCAATCACCTTTAACTTACAAAATAATAATTAGATTAATAATATAAAACAAAACCCTAGAAATTATGTTAAGAATGCAAATATGTAAAGTTTATAAGATTAAATTGTAAAAAATCAAATTCAGGTATTGTATCAATTTATTCATATCGAATAAAATTTTATTGAGTGTAATGTCAGTACCTCTATTTATTTTTAACTTTTAGATTTATATAATTCTAAAAAATTGTCGAAAGGACTTTTCCCCATCTGTAATATTATTATTATCTTATACTATAATGCGAGCAAAAATTGTGTGTGTGTGTATGTAAATTTTATCTTGAAAACGGCTCTAACGATTTTGATTAAATTTTGCACTCTACCGTTTTCGGGCACGAAAAGACCATTGGGATGGGTCTCGTGTTCGGGAAAATTCGATTAGTGGGTCATTTTGGGTCATAATGGGTCAGGGTCAAGCTAATTATATCTAAAGAACGGCTCAATCGATTTTGACAAAATTTTGTATCTAACCATTTTCGGGCACGAAAAAACGATTGGGATGGGTCACAGGTTCGAGAAAATTCGATTAGTGGGTCATTTTTGGGTCACTGTGGGTCAAGCTATTTTTATCTAAAAAACGGCTCTAACGATTTTCACTAAACTCTATATTCTACAGTTTTGGATTACTAGAAGACTATTGGGCTAAGTGACATGTTCGAGAAAATTTGATTAGTGGGTCATTTTTAGGTCACCGTGGGTCAAGCTAAGTTTATCTGGATAACGGCTCTAACGATTTTGACGACATTTTGCACCCTACTGTTTTCGGGCACGAAAAGACCATTGGGATGGGTCTCGTGTTCGAGAAAATTCGATTAGTGGGTCATTTTGGGTCAGGGTCTAGCTAATTATATCTAGAGAACGGCTCAATCGATTTTGACTAAATTTTGTATCTAACCATTTTCGGGCGCAAAAAAACCATTGGAATGGGTGTTGTGTTCAAGAAAATTCGATTAGGGTATCATTTTGGGTCATAATGGGTCAGGGTGAAGCTAATTATATCTAAAGAACGGCTCAATAGATTTTGACTAAATTGTATATCTAACCATTTTCGGGCACGAAAAGACCATTGGGATGGGTCTCGTGTTCGAGAAAATTTGATTAGTGGGTCGTTTGGGGTCATAATGGGTCAGGGTCAAGCTAATTATATCTAAAGAACGGCTCAATCGATTTTGACAAAATTTTGTATCTAACCATTTTCGGGCACGAAAAGACCATTGGGATGGGTCACGTATTCGAGAAAATTCGATTAGTGGGTCATTTTTGGGTCACTGTGGGTCAAGCTATTTTTATCTAAAGAACGGCTCATCGATTTTCACTAAACTCTATATTCTACAGTTTTGGATTGCGAGAAGACCATTGGGCTAAGTCAAATTTTCGAGAAAATTCGATTAGTGGGTCATCGTGGGTCAAGCTAAGTTTATCTAGATAACGGCTCTAACGATTTTGACAAAATTTTGCACTCTACTGTTTACGGGCACGAAAAGACCATTGGGATGGGTCTCGTGTTCGAGAAAATTCGATTAGTGGGTCATTTTGGGTCACAATGGGTCAGGGTCAAACTAATTGTATTTAAAAAGAGCTTCAAAACATTTTGACAAAATTTTGTATAATACCGTTTCCGGGCATGATAAGACCATTGGGCAGGGTCGCATGTTCAAGAAAATTCAATCAATGGGTCATTTTGGGTCCTAATGGATCAGGATCAAGCTAACTGTATCTAAAAAACGTCTCAAAAGATTTTGAGAAAACTTTGCACTACACCGTAAATGGACAAGATAAAACCATTGGGCTGGGACGCATGCTCAAGAAAATTCTATTAGTGGGTCATTTTGGTGATAATGGTTCGGGGTCAACCTAACGGCATCTCAAAAAGGTTCAAACAATTTTGACAATTTTTTTGTTATGCCGTTTCACAGTACAAAAAGACGATTGAAATAGCTCACATGTTCGATAAATTTCGGTTAGCGGTTTTTGAATCACCGTGGGTCAAGCTTATTTTATATAGTAAACGACTAACGATTTTCACTAAATTTTGTATTCCATCGTTTTCAGGCTCGAGAAGAGCATTGTGTTAGGTCGCATGTTCGAAAAAATTCGATTGGTGGGTCATTTTGGGTTACTATGTCTCAGGGTCAAGCTAATTGCATCTAAAACAGCAAGAATGATTCAGTGGGAATAATATATCGAGATAAACACAAAGCTAATTTTGACCGAGCTTAGCTCGGTCATTCCGGCTAGTCATTTCTTATATGTTAATATTATAAATATTATTGAATTGATTGTACGTTATTTACATTTAAAACAATATTTTTATTCAATTCCTACTATTAGTTCACACTCTCCCTACATTTATTTATTTATATATCTTGTTCAAATTTTCAATCGTTAATAAAATACTTATTATTCATCCTATCAAGTTGAAATAAATTTTTTAAAACTTGTACTGGATGACAATTGATGTTAATACAGTTTTTTCAAATATTAATTCATTAATTAAATTTTAATTAATTAATTTTAGTTTTACATGGGAGACAAAATGGTGGCCATTGGTTAATAAACAGTATTTAATGCATCTTCATATCTATAAGGGGGATTACCATAAAGGGAACACTGTTCTGTCGCAAATACTGCCAAGTTTGTCGCCAACTTGACGATATCTCTAATATTTCGCCAAATTCCCATAGACTTCCATTGTAAACCTACTTGCTTATAGAAAATCAACAAATTGAGATATTTTAATGCAACAAAAACTAATATTATCTTAAGGGATTATATTAAATTTGTCTTTGATGACCTAAGAAGGAACTGACTTTAAAAACAAAATTTTCATATTACTTGTTTTATCTGTAAGGAAGTGAAAATGCGTAAATTTTAAAAGATTATTGTAACGATTGTTTAATACGTTAAACTTCATAAATTAATAAAACATGGGCTATAAAATTTTTCCTACCGAAGGGGAATGATTATGAAATTTTCTAGGACTTGTAGAGTGCAATATTTCGCATATTTTTATAATACAACATTGCTTTTAATATACAGCATTCAAGACGAAATTTTTACCTTGTTTTTCGTTGCACTTAAACTGTTCACTCATCATGTAAAAACAAATGGGTAAGTGTGATCACAGATCGCACAGAGGGTTTCGTTTAATATTTCTTTCAAAACACTTTATCCTTTTGAAAAATCTGTTAGTTCCACATTTCGCAATCAGGGGCGCACTCTATTCTAAACAAACCTCTATCCGAACGAAACTCCGTTTTACATACTATCCGTAGATATATTAGTCGAGGGGATTGGGCCCATAGCACCAGAGATAAGTAGGCGCCACTGGCGGTAAAAAGGGGAACTAAAATATGTAAAGCTATGGTGCATAATATGAAAAAATGGTCAAAGGGGTGACGGCAAAAGTTGGAAAGGTGCTCCCCGGTGAAAAGGGCGGAGGTTAGAAAAATTGCTTAAAATACACAAGTTAGAGCCCGGAGGAGTAAATAATATAAGACTTTTTGAAAAGTTTATGATTTGTCGTGCGGTCTGGGGTATTCAGCAATGCGTATGCAAAAATTCATGTCTCCAACATAATTAGGGGCTCTCTTAAAAAGAATTGCTTAACATACATATGTGGCAGCTCAAAGGGTTAAACGTAAGACTTTTTCAAGATTTTATGATTTGTCGCCTGGCCTCAGGTGTTCTGCTATAAGTATGCAAAATTTCAAATCTCCAATTTAATAAAGGGCTCAGTTAGAAAGAATTGCTTAAAATACGCATGTGGGAGCCCAAAGGGTTAAATGTACGACTTTTTCAAAATTTTATGATTTGTCGCATGATGGTGTTCAGCTATAAGTATGCAAAATTTCACGCCTCCAACCTAATTAGGGGTCACTTATAAAGAATTGTTTAAAATACACATGTGGGAGGCCAAAGGGTTAAATGTACGACTTTTTCAAAATTGTATGGTTTGTAATTTGATATGAGGTGTTCAACTATAAGTATGCAAAATTTTACGCCTCCAACCTAAATAGGGCCTCACTTAGAAAGAATTGTTTAAAATACACATGTGGGAGCCCAAAGGGTTAAATGTACGACTTTTTCAAAATTTTATGATTTGTCGCATGATGGTGTTCAGCTATAAGTATGCAAAATTTCACGCCTCCAACCTAATTAGGGGTCACTTAGAAAGAATTGTTTAAAATACACATGTGGGAGGCCAAAGGGTTAAATGTACGACTTTTTCAAAATTGTATGGTTTGTAATTTGATATGAGGTGTTCAACTATAAGTATGCAAAATTTTACGCCTCCAACCTAAATAGGGCCTCACTTAGAAAGAATTGTTTAAAATACACATGTGGGAGCCCAAAGGGTTAAATGTACGACTTTTTGAAAAAATTATGATTTGTCGTTTGATGTGAGTTGTTCAGCTATAAGTATGCAAAATTTCACGCCTCTAACCTAATTAGGGGCTCACTTTGAAAGAATTGTTTAAAATACACATGGGGGAACCCAAAGGGTTAAATGCACGACTTTTTGAAAATTTTATAGTTTGTCGTTTGATGTGAGGTGTTCAGCTATAAGTATGCAAAATTTCACGCCTCCAACCTAAATAGGAGCTCACTTGGAAAGAATTGTTTAAAATACACATGTGGGAGTCCAAAGGGTTAAATGTACGACTTTTTGAAAATTTTATGATTTGTCGCCTGGCCTCCGGTGTTCTGTTATAAGTATGCAAAATTTCAAATCTCCAATTTAATAAGGGGCTCAGTTAGAAAGAATTGCCTAAAATACGCATGTGGGAGCCCAAAAGGTTAAATGTACGACTTTTTCAAAATTTTATGATTTGTCGCATGATGGTGTTCAGCTATAAGTATGCAAAATTTCATGCTTCCAACCTAATTAGGGGCTCACTTAGAAAGGATTGTTTAAAATACACATGTGAGATCCCAAAGGGTTAAATTTACAACTTTTTCAAAATTTTATCACTTGTCGTTTGATGTGAAGTGTTCAGCTATAAGTATGCAAAAAATTTCATTCCTCCAACCTAATTAGGGGCTCACTTAGAAAGCATTGTTTAAAATACAAATGTGGGAGCCCAAAGGGTTAAATGTACGACTTTTTGAAAATTTTATAGTTTGTCGTTTGATGTGAGGTGTTCAGCTATAAGTATGTAAAATTTCCCGCTTCCAACCTAATTAGGGGTTCACTTAGAAAGGATAGTTTAAAATACACTTGTGAGACCCCAAAGGGTTAAATTTACAACTTTTTCAAAATTTTATGATTTGTAGTTTGATGTGAGGTATTCAGTTATAAGTATGCAAAATTTCACGCTTCCAACCTAATTAGAGGCTCACATAGAAAGAATTGTTTAAAATACACATGTAGGAGCCCAAAGGGTTAAATGTACAACTTTTTCAAAATTTTATGATTTGCCGTTTGATCTGAGATGTCCAGCTATAAGTATGGAAAATTTCAAGTCTCCAACATATATAGTTTGAGAACGGGCTCTGTGACAGACAGACAGACGGACGGACACACAGAGGAGCGAGACGAATAGGGTTTCGGCAGATGAAGAAAAGCATATATTTGTGCATGAACATAGAACAGATATTAGATATATAAAATAGAATATCTATTCTATGTTCATGTATCGGTGTAAGATTCTATTGAAAACGTAAACTTGCAGCATTAAAAAAAGAAAGATCACAATAAGGTAGATACTCAATAATAAGCATACTATAAGGATGGGGAGTTTCTTCCCCGTTGTCACTAAAGGCGCTACGATCGCAATCGCATTACCTTTACGCTCTATGGAAGTGTCCTGTCTTGGATATTAATCTATGACAGAAATCGCCTGAGACTCGTACGTATTATCCACCTGAAACTTACGTATTATCCAAGCATTTCATTGGATTTAAATTTTCTTATACCTATATTTCAGGCATTATAGTAGCCACCAGTATAGACACTTTTACCACATTTGTTTTACATTAATATATAAAGATTCATGACACTTAATTTTCATTTTAAAAAATCCTTTATCTTTCGTTTTGTACATATTAAAATCGAAAATTATAATTTACATTTCTTTACTTTTCTTAAAAAAAACAAACCACATTTTTTACTTAAAAAGGACATAAATTCCGGTATATCGTTAAAACTATGCTATTTAAAAATATATATTGCATTGTCCATACTCTTTGGCACTTCTCTGAAAAAACGTTTTCGTCCATTCCTTGGACTTCTTCAGTTTTACTTGGCGGCTCGCAGTTTCATTTTCGACCTTTTATCATCTCTCTCTTTCCATTTTTTCCCCCCTCTCCCTTTTCACTTTCCCCTTCTTTCCAGCATTTTTAGCCAACGGGAGTCAACATTTGCATGCGCCATATCGTTGCATACATTTTTTCTTTCGAGGTTAATCTCGATAGCCTCTCTCATTAGGGTGTTGTGGGGATTATCATATGCAGCTATTTTTTCTATTTTTATTGATTGAGGTATTATGGGGTTTTTTAAATTTGTTCTTGAGAAGGCTGTTGCTTGATTATTATATTTTATGTCGCGGATATGCTCCTTATACCTTTCGCTTATTTTTCGCTTTGTCATCCCGATGTATGTAATTTCCTTATTTTCTGTATTTGAGGCTTTAATTTTATATACTCCCGCCGTCTGTAATTCGTCATATCTTTCTGCTTCATTTCGTATCGTTTTAAATAGGGAAGGGTTGGGTGTGATTGGGACTATCTTTCCGAGTTTACTAATTTCGCGTTTTATTTTTAGTGCTATTCCGTTCATGTATGGTAGGGGGGGTGTATAATCCTTTTTATTTTGTCCTGGTTGGATCCAGTTAATTTTTTCTTTCGCTTTTCTGATTAGCTTGTCTATTGTTTTTCTTGGATGGCCAGCGTTACGTCCTATGTTCTCTATAATCCTTAGTTCTTCTTTTAATAACTTTTCTGTTGAACATATATACAGTGCTCTATAGATGTAGGTATTTAGGGCTGCAAGTTTATAGTTTATTGGTGTATTTGTTTTGCTTGACATTATCGCTAGGTTTGCAGTAGGTTTTCTATAGATTGTTGTTTTTATCTGGTCATTTTCGTATATTATTTTTACGTCAAGGTATGGTAGGGATCGGTTCTTTTCTTCTTCTATTGTAAATTGTATATTGCTATCGTATTTATTTATTTCGTTTAAGAGGTTTTTTAAGTTTACTGTTCTGTTTGTTATGATAAATATATCATCTACATACCTTACCCAAAGGCGTATTTCATTTTTATGATCCTGTATTATTCTTTTTTCCATTACTCGCATAATGGGCGAGTAATGGAAAAAAGAATAATACAGGATCATAAAAATGAAATACGCCTTTGGGTAAGGTATGTAGATGATATATTTATCATAACAAACAGAACAGTAAACTTAAAAAACCTCTTAAACGAAATAAATAAATACGATAGCAATATACAATTTACAATAGAAGAAGAAAAGAACCGATCCCTACCATACCTTGACGTAAAAATAATATACGAAAATGACCAGATAAAAACAACAATCTATAGAAAACCTACTGCAAACCTAGCGATAATGTCAAGCAAAACAAATACACCAATAAACTATAAACTTGCAGCCCTAAATACCTACATCTATAGAGCACTGTATATATGTTCAACAGAAAAGTTGTTAAAAGAAGAACTAAGGATTATAGAGAACATAGGACGTAACGCTGGCCATCCAAGAAAAACAATAGACAAGCTAATCAGAAAAGCGAAAGAAAAAATTAACTGGATCCAACCAGGACAAAATAAAAAGGATTATACACCCCCCTACCATACATGAACGGAATAGCACTAAAAATAAAACGCGAAATTAGTAAACTCGGAAAGATAGTCCCAATCACACCCAACCCTTCCCTATTTAAAACGATACGAAATGAAGCAGAAAGATATGACGAATTACAGACGGCAGGAGTATATAAAATTAAAGCCTCAAATACAGAAAATAAGGAAATTACATACATCGGGATGACAAAGCGAAAAATAAGCGAAAGGTATAAGGAGCATATCCGCGACATAAAATATAATAATCAAGCAACAGCCTTCTCAAGAACAAATTAAAAAAACCCCATAATACCCCAATCAATAAAAATAGAAAAAATAGCTGCATATGATAATCCCCACAACACCCTAATGAGAGAGGCTATCGAGATTAACCTCGAAAGAAAAAATGTATGCAACGATATGGCGCATGCAAATGTTGACTCCCGTTGGCTAAAAATGCTGGAAAGAAGGGGAAAGTGAAAAGGGAGAGGGGGGGGAAAATGGAAAGAGAGAGATGATAAAAGGTCGAAAATGAAACTGCGAGCCGCCAAGTAAAACTGAAGAAGTCCAAGGAATGGACGAAAACGTTTTTTCAGAGAAGTGCCAAAGAGTATGGACAATGCAATATATATTTTTAAATAGCATAGTTTTAACGATATACCGGAATTTATGTCCTTTTTAAGTAAAAAATGTGGTTTGTTTTTTTTAAGAAAAGTAAAGAAATGTAAATTATAATTTTCGATTTTAATATGTACAAAACGAAAGATAAAGGATTTTTTAAAATGAAAATTAAGTGTCATGAATCTTTATATATTAATGTAAAACAAATGTGGTAAAAGTGTCTATACTGGTGGCTACTATAATGCCTGAAATATAGGTATAAGAAAATTTAAGTGTAATATGGGCATTAAGTGAGACAGAAATTACTGTCGAAAAACACTGGCTAAACATTTCATTGGATGTTCGGGAAAAGGCTTTTCCATCGTCAGATTTCCAAGAAATCTGACGGCCAATTTTAAATGAAATTTATTTCTTAAACTTCTAAACATCCCACAATATTACTTTTTATATCGTCGTATAGAGAAAAAAATGTACTTTTAAATGCAATTTGTTTGAAAGCTTGTAAAACCTTCGACTAACATGTGGAAGTGGTAGCGTGGAACTTCAGTCAAGCGGAGGCCCAAGTAATAATTAAATCAAACAATTTATTGAAAAGACATAAGATAAATTAATTTCTTGGTTATACTTGAATTACAACTATATTATATTTTCTGGGTACGTTACAGCTGACGACACTGTTCATTTAAAAGCATAAGTTCAACAAAGCATGAGATAGGCATCCAATCTTCTAATGGATTCTTTATCAAAAAAAGTTTAGTCCTTTTACCTTAATTCGTAACGAAAACTGCTGACGCTGCTTCTCGTGCACAACAATCCGTTGTCAACTCCTTTTTACCTCGCGGCCTCGACCGGAGAAATATTATCCTGCCTGAATCGGCAGACTACTTCTATCCCTTCGGACCTCTCCGAAATCGCAGTCCCAACTCAGCGAGCAGCCCTCTCCTTGGGATTCAAAAACGCATCTCCCTCCTTTCTCTGTTCGTTCAAATTCACCTTCCTAAAACAAAGGCTATCTGTCGTCCCACTCAGAGCCTAGGTTGAATGATATCACTAACAAACTTCGATATCATTGGTCAAGAGAGACCCTCTCTGCTAGCGTGAGAAAATTTTCCATCTAGTTTCATTTTTAAATTGTCCTGGGAAAATATCGGCAAACTTGCTACTTAAAAGGAATCCCATAACTCCTATTCTTTTCATGCCGTTCTACTTTTCCGTCAACCTTTAAGATTGGTTTAGATGGATTGATTCTTTTTATCATTTCCGGCAGAACCTTGAGACTTAGAAATATTTTGAGCTGTTATGCTTATACATTGCTTTTCCTATCTAGAGTTCTCATTTGAAAATATATGGGACCTTTTTTGTGAATCCCATTGGATTCTTCACAATACCCCCCGCCTTTAAATGATATTTCGGCTGCAAGACGTAATATCTGCAAAGAAAAGGTTAGCTCATATATTAGAGTGGCCCTCCTTTATATATCTCACTCACCTTTTTCACAAAAAACTTTTCATACAATTTACATTTAACTTACTAATGCTGAGTACCTTTGATTATGAAATTTCACTTTTAAAAGACAAAACACATTTAAAATTTTACACTATGACATTTACACAAAATAAGGTAAATTTAATATGTACACCTAGTTAAATCGAATTCGACTCACTTATGTACACTTAGTTAAATCGATTTCGACTCACTTGATCCGGCGCTAAATTTCTAACTGCTAGAGCCTGTCATGTGAAGGCCTATTTCTATATTTAGGATAGTGTCTCGGACGTGAATCTTCGCTTGTCAACCTATTTATTTTCTCCGCGTTTTTTTCTTGTGGTTTTTGTCTATTTACACGATAATTTTGCAACTTTTCGTGTCTACCTGTGGCGCTCGCCACACAATAAGCCGGGGACATTTTAGAGTCGCCCGTCCTCCGACTACTCCGTTTCGTAACACTTTCGCGCTCTTTATTCCCGTCCAAATCCTTTACTAGATTTTCTGACCTGAGATACTTTTTGTTCTCGTTATTTCTAAACCCAAATTCTCTTTTGTTCCTTCTCAGTGTTATTTTCACTGACGTATCCCTTTGATTATCCGATCTATCTATACTTTGACACGCCCTATTTGCTTGTGTTAATCCTCACACTCATGATGCGATTTTTCTACCCCTTTTTCAGTTTGACTTCTCGTATGGGGCAACCCATCTCATGATCCCCTTTGACATCTTTCTTTTTTCTTTTATTCGATCCTAAAACCTGATCTTCCTTTTTCGTGGGTGATACAGTATTATCCTTCCTTCCCTCCCAATTCTCATATCTCGTTTTTGACCGGGTACCTCCCATTTCCTTCCTTTCTCCCAAGTTCACGCTCGTCAATTTTGAGTAGTCCTCTCTTATCTTATTCTCTTCCCTTCGGGATGGATTCCCGTTTTCGTTTTTCGCTTTCGCTATGTTATGGATGACCACTGCATCTGAAATCTGCATTTTTTTCCTTTTAATATCATCAATTAATTTTTGAGTTTTGTTACCCAAAATATAGTAAGACAAATTCGTCTTTCTGTCCGTCACGATAGCTTTTGTTTTTAGTCTCCCGAGTCCTTCAATTTTTAAAACAACTTCGGCGGTCGGTAAGCGACGAGTATTGTTCATTAACGGCTGTCTAACTCGAATGGTGCCACCGTCTAATTGATTGCGTTTAATAAATCTCCTCGAAATTACATCATATTGACTTCCACTATCTCTTAATGTTGTGCATTCCCTTCCGTTGATTAGCGCGCGGCTTAGATAAGGCTTAAAACTTTCTTCAAAATTTGTACTTCCGCTAATATGATGAACGCTGGTAATTTGCTCTCCATTTCTTTTGTTTTCGGGGCAATTAACCTTCAAATGGTTTGGGCTTGAGCAAATGAAACACTTAATAGCCCTTTTGCGCTCAAAGATTTTTTTCCTTTCTTTCTCTATATTTCGTTCTCTCCAGTTAGTTCTGGTTTCGGAATGCCCCCCTCTCGTTTCGTCTTCATTTTCCATTTTCTCATCCCGCGAATTTTCTTCGAATTTTAGCTTTTTGTTCCACGATTTTTTTGACGCCCCTCTTATAGTTTCGTATTCATCCAGATCCTTAGCTAGTGTTCCTGGATCTTTATATTTGGCCCACGAATCTATAAAGTGCTCCCTTAATTCTGCTGGAGCACGCCTCTTAATCTGTTCGGTGATTAGCAAATCTTTTAACTCTTTAAAATTTGTAACCTCAAGATCATTTAACCACCCTTCTAGAAAGCTATTTAGTTCAAAAATGAGGTCTTTCCACGGGCTATTCTGGTCTCGCAAATGTTTATCTAATTTTTGTCTATAAGCCTCGCCACTCAATCTAAAACGAGCTAACAGTATTGACTTCACATGCTGAAAGTTGTCAACTCGGTCTATCGGTTCGCGCAAGATCAATTCAGCTATCTGTACGGGCAACAAAGCTAATAAATGCGTGACCAGATCCTCATTTTCTATCCCAGATCTTAATGCCTGTCGTTCAAACAAGTTTAAAAATAGAGTTATGTCCGAACGCTCTGGATCAAAACGATGCATTATAGTTTTTAGCGCTAATTTAGGTCTTTCCGATCCGTTACTGGAAATCGAGTTACGCCTCCCTGTATTTTGCGTTAATTTTAATTGCTCTAATTGAAAATTTCTCTCTTTTTCTTTCTCTTCTTTTTCTTTTTTCTCTCTTTCTAAAAGAAGTAGATCTTCCCTATCTTTCACTATATATCCCACTTGCGTTAATGCAAAGTCGGCATCATAATCATCCGCGCCCTCTATCTTTTGGATAATTGTCGCGATTATGTCACTTTCTTCTATCTGAACTCCTAATACCTCTGCTAAATTTTGCAGATCAGCCTTTCGGCAATATTTCAATGCCGTTATTTTCGCCATTATCTATCGATTTTATATTCCTACCGATACTACAAAGATAACCTAACGATTTCCCTCTTCATATATTTATTTATATATATATATTTTTTTTTTCAACTACCTCAGAAGATGTGAATTTGACACTTCACCGAGAATATTCTAACCTTATCTACCGTTATAAAATGTTTTCAAACGTATTCACAATATACATAAATAAATTAGCAATACTATAATAAATTTCAGACATTCTACGTTTTAGTGTTAGTTTCGAAAAAGAAGTATAATTTTCCCACTTTTTACATTCCCTACACACACAAAATATAGAACATAAAAAAAAAAAATATTTCCAAACGCTATAGGTAAACAATTTTCCCTATTTTACTCAGAATTGAACACTCCTTGCAACCTTTTCATATGCTTTTTCTATTTTGAATATAAGTATATATTTAGGAAAATCAATCATTAAATAATCCAAATTGATTCTAAAATATTTTTCAAACAAACTTTCCTCACAATGGTACTTTTCTTACATGACATCTAATTTCTTTTTTTTTTTTTTCTTTAAGAATCTAGTTTGATTCTAGTTTTCTGTATTCTTAATTTTAAAAAAAATTCAAAATTTAAAACCAATGACAAAGGGTATCAGCTTCCTTGTACTATAATTAATTAATAAGTTAATCATTTTCTTATTTTAACTAACCAATTTTTCAATTTTAAAATTTTCATTTACCTCAAAACAAAAGTTTTCCTTTAAAATATTAATTTCTTATCAACATTTCAATTAATTAATAAATTAAGAGCCACTCAAAATAATGAGCTTACCTTTTGTTTTGCTGGGGCATTTTCTCTCGGGAACTGTACTGCACGGCACTGCACTGCACTGTAGTCTCCTTTCACTGCACACAGTCTTGCATCTGGATGTCGTCTAAAGCACCTTTTTGGGGAACTGTCCGGCACGATACTGGTGTCACTTTTCTCTACGCACAGTCTTGCGTCTGGAGCACTTTCTTGGGGGAACTGTCCGGCACTATACTGGTGTCGTTTTCCTATGCACACGGTCTTGCATCTGGAGCTCTTTCTTAGAGGAACTGTCCGGCACGATGCTGGTGTCGCTTTTTTCTACACACGGTCTTGCGTCTGGAGCACTTTCTTAGGGGAACTGTCCGGCACTATACTGGTGTCGTTTTCCTATGCACACGGTCTTGCCTCTGGAGCTCTTTCTTAGAGGAACTGTCCGGCACGATACTGGTGTCGCTTTTTTTCTACACACGGTCTTGTGTCTGGAGCTCTTTCTCTTAACCTAGTCTTTTAATGTTCAGAGTCCTTGCTGTGCATACCACCTTCTGCCACCAAGTTGTAAAACCTTCGACTAACATGTGGAAGTGGTAGCGTGGAACTTCAGTCAAGCGGAGGCCCAAGTAATAATTAAATCAAACAATTTATTGAAAAGACATAAGATAAATTAATTTCTTGGTTATACTTGAATTACAACTATATTATATTTTCTGGGTACGTTACAGCTGACGACACTGTTCATTTAAAAGCATAAGTTCAACAAAGCATGAGATAGGCATCCAATCTTCTAATGGATTCTTTATCAAAAAAAGTTTAGTCCTTTTACCTTAATTCGTAACGAAAACTGCTGACGCTGCTTCTCGTGCACAACAATCCGTTGTCAACTCCTTTTTACCTCGCGGCCTCGACCGGAGAAATATTATCCTGCCTGAATCGGCAGACTACTTCTATCCCTTCGGACCTCTCCGAAATCGCAGTCCCAACTCAGCGAGCAGCCCTCTCCTTGGGATTCAAAAACGCATCTCCCTCCTTTCTCTGTTCGTTCAAATTCACCTTCCTAAAACAAAGGCTATCTGTCGTCCCACTCAGAGCCTAGGTTGAATGATATCACTAACAAAACTTCGATATCATTGGTCAAGAGAGACCCTCTCTGCTAGCGTGAGAAAATTTTCCATCTAGTTTCATTTTTAAATTGTCCTGGGAAAATATCGGCAAACTTGCTACTTAAAAGGAATCCCATAACTCCTATTCTTTTCATGCCGTTCTACTTTTCCGTCAACCTTTAAGATTGGTTTAGATGGATTGATTCTTTTTATCATTTCCGGCAGAACCTTGAGACTTAGAAATATTTTGAGCTGTTATGCTTATACATTGCTTTTCCTATCTAGAGTTCTCATTTGAAAATATATGGGACCTTTTTTGTGAATCCCATTGGATTCTTCACAAGCTGTATCTCAATTTGTTTCTGCGTTATTAATTTTTTTTTGTAGTTTTTATCACTTTTGAGGGCTATTCGTCTCGCTCCTCTGTCTGTCTGTCACAGAGCCCGTTCTCAGAAACAACTATATATGTAGGAGGCTTGAAATTTTGCATACTTATAGCCTGACATCTCAGATCAAACGACAAATCATAAAATTTTGAAAAAGTTGTACATTTAACCCTTTGGGCTCCTACATTTGTATTTTAAACAATTCTTTCTATGTGAGCCTCTAATTAGGTTGGAGGTATGAAATTTTCAATACTTATAGCTGAACACCTCACATCAAACGACAAATCATAAAATTTTGAAAAAGTTGTAAATTTAACCCTTTGGGGTCTCACATGTGTATTTTAAACTATCCTTTCTAAGTGAACCCCTAATTAGGTTGGAGGCGTGAAATTTTACATACTTATAGCTGAACACCTCACATAAAACGACAAACTATAAAATTTTCAAAAAATCGTACATTTAACCCTTTGGGCTCCCACATTTGTATTTTAAACAATGCTTTCTAAGTGAGCCCCTAATTAGGTTGGAAGCATGAAATTTTACATATAGCTGAACACCATCATGCGACAAATCATAAAGTTTTGAAAAGTCGTACATTTAACCCTTTGGGCTCCACATGCGTATTTTAAGAAATTCTTTCTGACTGAGCACCTTATTAAATTGGAGATTTGAAATTTTGCATACTTATAACAGAACACCTGAGGCCAGGCGACAAATCATAAAATCTTGAAAAAGTCTTACGTTTAACCCTTTGAGCTAACACATATGTATTTTAAGCAATTCTTACTAAGTGAGCCCCTAATTAGGTTGGAGGCGTGAAAATTTGCATACTTATAGCTGAACGCCTCACATCAAACTACAAATCATAAAATTTTGAAAAAGTCGTACATTTAACCCTTTGAGCTAACACATATGTATTTTAAGCTATTCTTTCTAAATGAGCCCCTAATTAGGTTGGAGGCGTGAAATTTTGCATACTTATAGCTGAACACCTCACATCAAACGACAAATCATAAATTTTTCAAAAAGTCGTACATTTAACCCTTTGGGCTCCCACATGTGCATTTTAAACAATTCTTTCTAAGTGAGTCCCTATTTAGGTTGGAGGCGTGAAATTTTGCATACTTATAGCTGAACACCATCATGCGACAAACCATACAATTTTGAAAAAGTCGTACATTTAACCCTTTGGCCTCCCACATGTGTATTTTAAACAATTCTTTATAAGTGACCCCTAATTAGGTTGGAGGCGTGAAATTTTGCATACTTATAGCTGAACACCATCATGCGACAAATCATAAAATTTTGAAAAAGTCGTACATTTAACTCTTTGGGCTCCCACATGCGTATTTTAAGCAATTCTTTCTAACTGAGCCCTTTATTAAATTGGAGATTTGAAATTTTGCATACTTATAGCAGAACACCTGAGGCCAGGCGACAAATCATAAAATCTTGAAAAAGTCTTACGTTTAACCCTTTGAGCTACCACATATGTATTTTAAGCAATTCTTTCTAAGAGAGCCCCTAATTAAGTTGGAGACATGAATTTTTGCATACGTATAGCTGAATACCCCAGACCGCACGATAAATCATAAACTTTTCAAAAAGTTATAGTATTTACTCCTCCCGGCTCTAACTTGTGTATTTTAAGCAATTTTTCTAACCTCCGCCCTTTTCACCGGGGAGCACCTTTCCAACTTTTGCCGACACCCCTTTGACCATTCTTTCATATTATGCACCATAGCTTTACATATTTTAGTTCCACTTTTTACCGCCAGGGGCTCCTACTTATCTCGGGTTCTATGGGCCCAATCCCCTCGACTAATATATCTACGGATAGTATGTAAAACGGAGTTTCGTTCGGATAGAGGTTTGTTTAGAATAGAGTGCGCCCCTGGTTGCGAAATGTGGAACTAACAGATTTTTCAAAAGGATAAAGTGTTTCGAAAGAAATATTAAACGCAACCCTCTGTGCGATCTGTGATCACACTTACCCACTTGTTTGTCATAGTTGCAACACTCTGTTGAAAGTAAAGGGAAATACAGATTACTGTATAGACCAATCAGAAAACGAATAAAATTATGATTAAACTAATAAAAACCTTCAGATATGCTTTTGATTTCCTACCCTGACGACGACGAGGACAATAACCATTTTTCCAAATGGTTAAAAAACCTTTAAAATTACTATTAAATGAGTACGTGTTAAAAGCAGAAAAATGTTGAAAATTATGTCTTGGAAATTGTATTTACACGTGAATATTAAAAGAGAAAGGAAACTTTAATATAATAAATACATTAATAGGCGTTTAACCCTTTCAGGGGCAACGTACTTCTATTCGTAAAATGTTGAAATCAGTGAATGGCACCGGAATTTACAAACAAGTTTCGAAATACGAAAATGTTTTTGTTCACTTACTTAATAAAAGAAAAATTTTCATTCCAATATTCTGGTGCCAATGTGGCATTTAAGAATTAAAATTAAGCGGTCCAAATGTTAACCGCCATCCTTGAGGGGGTTAAAGCCGTAAATTGTTGTAATTGCATTATATCAATCGTTTTATAACGCTATTAAAAAATACCGGTCGGCAAAGACTCTGTTTACTTAATTCATTTTATTTTAGCTTCTTTTCAAATGTTTAACTGATCTTCTTTAATCAAACACGAAAACAACCACTGGAGGTATTAACAGCAACTGATTCGGCCTTAAATTTTCGCAATCAAAGGGAACTGAATGGAAACCCGTTTACAGGGAGATCGCTATAGGTTTTTTCATTATAATTCTCTAATCTTTTAGAACCCATCAAATTAGCATGATTTTAGATTCTGGGGTGTCTGAACGCGGGTTGGCGAGCGTAGCTTGCAGGGGGCAGAGCCCCCTAGTATAATATATATATATATATATATTTTAGGAACGTTCAAAAAGTAACGAGCCGGAAGCCTAGGAACAGAAACTAGTACATGTATTTCAGAAGTATTGGCCCAGGCTGTTGAGGCACTTGTCCCACTGAGACACAAGGCGGTCAACGGCTGCCTCGTAAAATTCCTGGGGCTGCGATGTGAACCAGTTCCGCACATACGGCTTGAATTCGTCATCAAAGGTGAATCGTTTGCCCCTCAGAGCATTATTTAGGGGACCAAAAATGGCATAATCGCAGGCTGAGAGGTCTGGACTGTATGGAGGGCGGCCGAGAACTTCGCACTTGAATTTCTGCACGAGTGCCGTAATCGTGTTGGCCGTATGAGGCCTTGCATTGTTGTGGAGCAGAATGATCCCACGGGTGAGCTTGCCTGGTCGTTATGATTTGATCGCTTGGCGAAGGATGGTCAAGGTTTGCGAGTAACGCTGGGCATTCACTGTTGTCCCGTACTGCAGGAAGTCTATCAGAAGGGGACCGTCTTTGTCAAAGAAGAACGTCAGCATAACCTTTCCTCCACTTGAGTGGATGGCCTTGGATTTTCTTGGTGGTGGTGACGCTCGATGTTTCCACTGGAGACTTTGTCGTTTCGATTCTGGTTCGAAGTGACGACATCAAGACTCATCTCCAGTCACCACTCGTGCCAGGAACTCATTCCTCTTTCCTAGCATAGCGCTGCAGATGATCAAGACAGTGGGCCATTCGACATGCTTTCTGTTGTGATTGAAGACTGTGGGGCATCCATTGCGCCAGTTCAGTCTTTCCGTCATAATGGTGTGAACACTCCCGACGTTCAATCCGACCTCGGCGGCTACGGCTTTCCCTGTAACTCGGGTGTCCTGCGTAACGAGTCCATGAACCAGCTGGACGATGCCATCGGTAATGCGTTTTGGTGTTCCAGACCGTGCATCATCGGCTAAGGAAATCCGTCCTTCCCTGAAGCGCTTGTGCCACGCCTTGACCCTTGCAAGGGACATGCAGTGTCCACCGTACACTTGTGATATTCTTTGATGAATGTCCGTTCACCTTACTCCTTGCGCTGTCAGAAAACGAGCGAAACCTCTTTGCTCTTCTTTTGACGCCTTCATTTCACTGCTTACAACACTAAGGCTACTAGATATGTTGTTTCAGTAGCTCTATACAACACGAATGAGCGTTGGACGACTGATGCTTGCTTCTGCTAACTTTGTAGTCACTGACTTGCACTCGTGACCCTCTAGAGGCGGGCATGTGGATTTCCGCGCTCTTGTCGGAAACCCTCTTTGTTACTGACGCTTTGTTACTACATTCTGTCACCGGTTTGCACATTCCAGACTCCGGCTCGATTCTTTTTGAACGTCCCTTATATATCCCTAAAAACTCTACTTGAAAAAAAATCTCCAATTTTGCCATCTTCTTAATAATAATTAAAATTTAAGCACTTTAAGGCGAATTTTTTTTTAACACACTTCGTACGGATCGTTTGTCTACTTGCTTAGAAAACCACGGAAAAGTACGTAGATGCGCGACATGGGTTCGAACTCAATTCAGCACCTCTCGCCTACCAGCTTTGAAAACAGAGCATCGCAGTCGCTAGTGGGAATATATATAATTAGGATATAGTTTAATATGGTATAGCGTATGCAGCCCGTTATTTCTTACACGCTTTTTAAATACATTATTTCATCTTGTGTACCCATCTAAGAAGCAAGTGATATAGTTTTGTTCAGAACCGGACTTAAGAGGAGCGGGTCTTGATTGGGAACGAATTTGGTCAGCATCAGGTTCAGAGTGCGTAGAGGTGCTTATTTTTCAGAGCCAATATTTTCGAATAGTAATCTTCGTCTTATTAATTGTATAAATCTGCTAAGATTATTATTCGGAAATAGTGGTACTCAAAATTAAGCACGTCTGTGCATCCTGTTATCACCGACCAATAATACCGGTATAATCATGAAAAAAAAAAAAAAAAAAAAAAAAAAAAATCCGTTTTACATTATGTCTCTGTGGTAGATTAGAGAGCAACCAAAAATGTACGCTTAAAAATTGCGTGCAAGGGGAAAGACCAAATCTTAATCATGTAAACCAAATCTTAATATAAAATTGCATACATGTAAACATGCAAATATCAAGCAATATTTTTATACCACCCCTAAAAGTTACATAATTTTAATATTACTTATTCTAGTGACAATGAAGTGATTTATTAAAATTAATTTATTTTTGTTTAGGTAAAAAAAAATAGAGTTCAGAGTGTCCTGGAAATAAATTATCTTTAACCCCTTCGGGACCGGTGGCTTTCACATAAATTTTATTCGGTTGGCACCACTTAAAAAAATTATCTTTACTTAAATAATCACGAAAAGGCTCTAATTGAAGAAAACTAATTTTCTTATGTTACGGGTGCCAAAAAGGAATTTATATGCTCTTTTTGAAGGTGCATATATGCACCCATGGTCCCGAATGAGTTAATGGGCTTCTAAAAAGGGCTCAGCATTCCAAAAATGTAAATGAAAAAATGAGCCACTGTTATTGTCTTTTATTATGAGAACATTTGTTTTTTTTTGGTTTTTCTCCGAAAATTCTTTTAGAATTTTGTCGAAATTTAAACTTTTTACTAATTGAAGATTCAGCGGACATAACTTCTAAGCATTTCAAACTTACTAGCTATACTGTTGATCTCAAATAATTTTTAATCTTGAAAAAAATCCTCCTTTCTTGAAATGCCATAGACATTTAAAATGACAAGGAAATCTAAATAGAAGAAAACAAATTTTGAAATGTGGTAGATCTATTGCTGTGCGAGCAAAAGAATTCAAGTATTTGCATGGTATTTTGAATCTTTGATGATAGAACTGATTTTAGTGCTTCGATTTCCTCACAAAGCGTCTCCCATCTATATCAGACAGTTTTGTAACTTTTTTAGGGGGCGAGCTCTACTAAGTCAATCCCACTTGCAGATCTGCTGTACGTTTTATTATGGTGTCCTTTAACACGTCCTGAAATTTTCAGAAGAAACCACATAAATTTTGAAACTATGTACGTACGCATACAGTCGTGGAAGAAAAAAGTACCCCCCCCCCCTACTAACTCTGCAACAAATTACTGTAGAAAAAAGTTTCTGGTATCAAACGATTGGAAATAAAGTCTACTTTTAAATGATGTATATAAAATTTGCTTAGAGAGTCATCTACATATAAAAACGAACCCAAACTTTGTTTTTTTTTTTTCCAATAGTAATTACCCAAGTCTGATACCATAAAGAGATTCTACGCCCTTCAATTAGCCTAAATTATCATGAAATTCGTACGATTATCTAAATTGAAGTTCGGTACTCGATTGTTGAAGTACTACGGAAATGTCACTTCTATTAATGCATTATTTCTTGCCAATATGAGCATCTCACTGGCTTAATATGTTTCGACTATTGTCAGCCCAAATGTTTCAATAAAATGAGTAAAATTTATATTTTTCAAAGTAGCCGTCCTTGGCGACCAGTTTGGTCTTCCTTAAATGTAATGCTAAGCACTGCATCATGTTACTTTGTTTAGTTATCCCGTCGACCAAAAACCTATCGCCAAACTATAAGGTTAAATGTCAATAATGATTGATCGTAAATATCACATTCACTTGACTTTAAGCAAGTTACACGCGTTTACGTCATCAAGTGATTTTTATTTCGCGTTTTATTTGTATTTTTACTTTCTTCTATCATTACAAGAAGAAAGTATTGGATTCGTGAAAATTTTCGACTTTCGGTTTTCGACGGATTTACGCGTTTTAGGGGTCAGGGATTCCGAATAACATGTTTTTACAAAATGTCTGTCTGTATGTGACACAAATTTTGTGGGCGCCCTATCTCAAGATCTAGTGCACGGAATTTAATAAAAATGTATATTCAGTTAGCCGCTGATATAAATTAGTGCTGATTAGTTTTTGGCGTAAATCGCTCAACAGGTGGCGCTGCTATGCAGCCTTTTTCACGATTTCCGCAATAGCTCAATCTCCACAACTAATGCACGGATTTTTATCAAACTTCAGATTCAGTTAATCCTTGACATGAATTGAAGTTTTGTACATTTTGGTGTAAATCGCTCAACAGGTTTTTTTACGATTTCCGCAATAGCTCTATTTCAACAACTAATGCTTGGATTTTCATCAAACTTCAGATTCAAGTATACTTTGATATGAATTAGTGCAATTTGTGTTTTGGTGCAAATCGCTCAACAGGTAACGCTGCTATGCTGCACTTTTCAGAATTTCCATTATAGCTGTATCTCAAGAACTAATGCAATAATTTTCACCAAACTTCAGAATCAGTTAATCCTTGACATGAATTGACATTTTGGTGTAAATCGCTCAACAGGTGGCGCTGCTATGCTGTATTTTTCAGAATTTCCACTATAGGTGTATCTCAAGAACTAATGCACGAATTTTCATCAAATTTTAGAATCAGTTAGTCCTTGACATGAATTGGTATTTTATACAGTTTGGTGTAAATCGCTCAATAGGTGGCGCTGATATGCTGTTTTTTGTGATTTCCGCAATAGCTCTATCTCAAGAACTAATGCTTAGATTTTCAACGAACTTCGAATCCATGTATACCTGGATATCAATTATTCCTGTTTATGTATTGGTGTAAATCACTCAACAGGTGGCGCTGCTAAGCTACATTTTTCAGAATTTCCACTATAGGTGTATCTCGAGAACTAATGCACGAATTTTCATCAAATTTTAGAATCAGTTAGTCCTTGACATGAATTGGTATTTTATACAGTTTGGTGTAAATCGCTCAATAGGTGGCGCTGCTATGCTGTTTTTTGTGATTTCCGCAATAGCTCTATCTCAAGAACTAATGCTTAGATTTTCAACGAACTTCGAATCCATGTATACCTGGATATCAATTATTTCTGTTTATGTATTGGTGTAAATCACCCAACAGGTGGCGCTGCTAAGCTACATTTTTCAGAATTTCCACTATAGCTCTATCTCAAGAACTAAGGCACGAATTTTTATCAAACTTCAAATTCAGATACACTTTGATATGAATTGGTGTTAAATTGATGTAATTTCTTGTACCTATTTAAATGATTTAATTGACGTGATTTATATAGAAGAAAGTTTTGTGATGGCCACAACATACTAGTTATTAATGTTATGCTAATTTATTTGTTCTTTCGTTATTTAAAATAAAAATTATATCAATTTGTATAATTTGGCGAAATTGGTCGACGGGATAACTTAAGTAGTACAGTTGCTTTTATTCATAACAAGCGGACTTCGCTGGTCGGTTTCTCTAAAAGAACCTTAAATCGAACGAAATATATCTAGCAAAGATTAAATGTGTTTACCTATTTTTTTACTATGTTTGTTATCTTGAATTTCACGCTTCTACCTAAAATGGCTGCTGAGATATGCCAAATGCTCTAAAAATTTCGACCACCCCCTTTAACACCCTTAAGGTTGAATTTCAAAAAACGCTGAAACACATGTTTAATTAATTTTTTAGTAGATTTATTTTCTGGAATTTCACGCTCCTACCTCAAACGGCTACTAAGATATGCCAAATGTTCTAAAATATTCGACCACCCCTTTTAAACCCCTTAGGGTGGGGAATTTGTAAAATCGCTAAAACATGTTTTCAATTATTTTTTAGTAGATTTATTTTCTGGAATTTCACGCTTATACCTAAAACGGCTGCTGAGATATGGTCAAATGTTCTAAAAGTTTCAACACCCCCTTTTAACTCCCTTAAGGGCGAATTTCTAAAAACGCTGAAACACATGTTTAATTATTTTTTTGGTAGATTTATTTTCTGGAATTTCACGCTTCTACCTCAAATGGCTGGTGAAATATGGTAAATGTTCTAAAATTTTCGACCCCCTTTTAAGGGGGGGGGGGTTTAAAATCGCTGAAATCCGTGCTTAATTATTTTTTTAGTAAGATATTTTCTGGAATTTCACGCTCCTAACTAAAACGACTGCTGAGATATGGCCTCATGTTCTAAAATTTTGGACCCCCCCCCTTTTAACCCTTTTAGGGGGGAATCCATCTTTAGTGCCCCCCCCCCCCCAAAAAAAAAAATCATGCTTCTGGGTTCAGTAGTTTGGGTTGGGCCTTTTATATATGGAGATAAAGATTAAAAACTATCTCAACGATTTTCCCCCCATAGGACGTAATGTAATGGAATTCTTTTGAGTGTCCCTGTAATCCCCCACTTCCATCCACCGCAAACTGCCTTACTAACAGCATGAGACCAAGGCTTATCTAACAACACCAACCGCATGTGGGTGGCAGTAGGTGTTCATGGAGAAAAGTCTGTCTTTATCCACACACAAAAGACTTTTATATATATACTAGGGGGCTCTGCCCCCTGCAAGCTACGCTCGCCAAACCCCGTTCAGACACCGCAGAATCTGAAAATCTAAAAATCTAATGGGTTTTAAAAATATTAGAGAAGATTAAATTATACTGAAAAAGCTGTGCAGATCTCCCTGTAAACGGGTTTCCATTCAATTCCCTTTGATCGCAAAAATTTAACGGAGAATCAGTTGCTGTTAAGACATCCAATGGTTGTTTTCGTTTTTTATTAAAGAGGATCAGTTAAACATTTGAAAAGAAGCCAAAATAAAAGGAATTAAGCATTCAGAGTCTTTGTCAACCGATATTTTAAAACAATCTCTATAACAATAGCCTAAATCGTGGGACTATCATCAACAGTTCCGGGCGGAACACTTTGCTTTTTATACTGTAGGTGCCATTTTGATACTTTAATGTTATCCAGGCACAGGTGATAAGTATCCAAATATTATTCTATCCCCATCATTTCATCTATATTATAATAGTTCAAGTCATCAAATGCCATAAACAAATACGATCTGATCCCTTCGCCTTTCATATAAAAGTTTGGAACAAATGTCATATACGCCCCCATATTGGCGCGATTTTTTTCCAACGCCAATTTGGGGAACGCATCAACAGCATAAACAACAACATCCGGCTTACCATATCAAGCA